>JAWNLB010000123.1:6587500-7975000 GCA_035041595.1 Drosophila basisetae | reverse complement strand
CATAACGGTGACACAGCGCGAGGATGGCGGCTGGTGGGAGGGTACACTGAACGAAAAGACTGGCTGGTTTCCCAGCAACTATGTGAACGAGTACAAGGCCCAATTGCCGCTGTCAGAGACCATCCGTCCGCCCGAGGAAATACAAGAGTATCGCTCCGTGGTGCTCAAGGATCTGCTCGACTCGGAGCGTGCCCATGTCGCCGAGTTGCAGGGTCTGCTCGAGAATTTCCTGGAGCCCATGCAGCAGACGCAAATGTAAGAATATATTTCAAATGGCTCTATAATATTTATTTTAATCATTGCCCCGTTTTTAGACTCACCCAAGATGAGTATGCGCAGCTGATGTGCAATTTTGTGGAGGTGGTGCGCACCCATGAGGATCTGCTCATGCAAATTGAGGAGTCCAACGATCGTGTGGGCAAACTATTTCTAAGCAGCGCCCCGTTGATGAAGAAAGTCCATCAGGCTTATTGTGCGGCACATCCCAAGGCCATTGTCATACTGGACAAGTATAAGTGAGTAGAGATTAGGCATATTTAACTATACATCCCATAAATAGAATCATCAATAGAGAGATGTGTAAGCTCAGCCTTAATCGGCACTAGTCAGTCCACATGCCAATAGACTCCAAGACTTCCCTAAAATGATTTAATCTCTACCTAAAAACCATCGACAGGGACGATCTGGAGAAGTATATGGAGCGACAGGGCGCTGCGACGCCGGGTCTGCTAGTGCTGACCACGGGTCTGTCCAAGCCATTTCGTCGCCTCGACAAGTATTCCGCCATGCTGCAGGAACTGGAACGTCACATGGAGAGCAGTCATCCGGATCGTGGTGATACACAGCGCAGTGTTGCCGTCTACAAGGATATTGCGGCGACATGTTCGGCGACGCGACGTCAGAAGGAGCTGGAGCTGCAGGTGCTGACGGGCCCCGTGCGCAATTGGCAGGGCCAGGAGCTGAGCAGCCTGGGCGATATCATACACATGGGCAGCGTGGCCGTTGGCGCCGATCATCGGGATCGCTATTTTGTGCTCTTCCCCCAAACGCTGCTCATTCTGAGCGTTAGTCAGCGCATGAGCGCCTTCATCTATGAGGTAAGTCTTGAATTGAAAATTGAATCAAGTTAAAGTTAAAATAAATAATTGATTGAATTGAAAACAGGGTAAATTGCCGCTAACCGGCATCGTTGTGAATCGTCTGGAGGATACGGAGACCATTAAAAATGCCTTTGAGATTAGCAGTCCGCTCATCGATCGCATCATCGCCGTCTGCCAAGGACCCAATGAGGCCAACAAATGGGTCGAGCTGCTCAATGCCAACAATCCCAGTCTGCCCATGGGCATCAAGCGACAGCTTAGCAATCTAAGCAACTCCTCGCTGGGCGTACAACTAAATGCATCGCACGTGAGTCCATCAGTTTCTCTATATACATATATAGCTGCGGTCAAAATAAAAGTAGTAGTAATGATAAAAAATCAATACTGAAGATAAGTAGGCTCTTGTAAATGTAGAGTCTTTAAATTAATCACAAGTAAGCCGGTTAAAATAATAGTTGTGGCATAGTAGAGAAGCTTTCGCAGCTTAACCTGAGGCTAAATAATATTTCTATAAGCTAAATATGATATACTCGTATTTTACTACATTTGGTAATGGAAATAACCGCCACATAGCCGTGGTTTTCTAGCGAAGATTCGATTACAATTGTAGAAATCAACCACTTTCTGTTTTTCAGCCTAGTTAATATGGCGGCATGGGATCCATTCTCACCAATCCTTTTTGATTGCAGTCAGTTGTTAGTCGATTTGCCTGCTTGTCGATCGTGTGAAGCAGCACTGCTATTAGTATTTTGACCTCAACTGTATGTGCGATTCCTTTATTTCGCTTTAATTACCTTGTTTGTTGTACCTGTTGGCAACTGAGCAGCTCAGCCAGCATCTGGATGCACGTGGTTACTGCACACGTTTCTCGCTGTGCGCCTACTACAACAACCACCAGCCACAACAACAGCAGCAGCAGCAACCACAACAGCAACAGCACCACCATCGCATCACATTGCCACCCCATTGTTATCCACCGACGGCGCCATATGCCAATCTCAGTGCACATTTTGCTCGACTCGTTCGTTCGGGTCGTTTGCGTGGGCCGATTGTGAAGATGCTGCTGTATCCGCAGGCGAGGCAGAGCATCGATCTCAAGCGGATTGCGTTGCGCAAGAAACGCTGTCACAAGGTTTCCGCCAAGATGCTCAAGGACATCAATGATAATGTGCCCGCACAGTCAACGGAGCTGGAGCGACAGGATGCCTTTGAGCTGCCCACCGATTCGGAGAGCTATGACGATGATGATGACGATGGCGAAGATGCTGAGTATTTGCTCAGCTGCAACTCGGATCCCTTTGAATATGTGCGCTTCTATCAGCATCAACCTGTGGCATCCACCTGCAATTCAACAGGCACTTTTGTTGATCATGGCCACAAGCCACAACGACACTCTTCCAGCATAAATCTCATCAAGTTCAAGGATTCATTGGATTCGGATGAGTTGCTGGTGCAGCATGAACTCAAAAAGGAATCGCTTATCATTGGCTCGAGGGCGCTGAGAGCGTTGGCCCGCAAGTCCAGTGAACGCAATTCCAGTGTGCACACCTCGACGGCTGTCATTAATTTGGGTGTGTCCAGCATAACCAATTGCGTCGCGGAGGAGCAGGAGCAGGAGTTGGAGGACGATTTGCCAGCGGAGTTGAGTTCACAACCCTCTTCCACCTTGCAGCAGCAAAGCTCCGATGCGAGCAGTTTGTATGGCGCTCGTTTGGGTGGCGCTTTTATGGCCTGCGAGAATTTGGCCAGTATCCACGATGATCTCAGCAAGGAACAGGAGGCGGAGCTGGCGACAACAATAACACCGCCACCACAGCTGCCCGGTTCACCCACTGAACGGCACAGCATGCCCAGCATTTTTGTGGGCAATCGCTTCAATCGTTGCGTCGACACTGAAGTTTATGTGCCCACCTGGCGGGAGCGACAGGATCAGCAGCAGAATCAAAGTGTCGACGCCACATTGCTGCACGATGAGAATGCTGTGCACGCCAGCTCAATGGATCTGCCCGCCGCCTGCCGTACTGCACCCGATCAGCTGCAAGCCGAGCTGCTCTACAACTACGAACAGGCAGCCAAAACTGATTGCTCCAGCGGTGAGCTATGCATAGAGGCTGCTCCCGCTCTCGCTCCTGCTGCAGCTGCTCAGCGTGATTCCATGCGTCGCTGCATTAGCTATCAGTATTTGCAGATGAATAACCAACAGGCGAGATCTCCTCCTCCTCCGCCTTCTGCTGCTCCTGCGCCGCCCAGCAACGGGCGACGGGATCAGCAATTGCATAGCGATTGCAAGTGTCGCTGCTGCGAGAGCTCAACGTGTCCCAGTCCCCGTTCCAGTGACAGTGGCATGGCTGGCAGCTGCACCATTGCCTCACCCGATCCCCCGAGTGCCGAGGAGTGTGGCGTGGGCGTCGATGTACTCGACAATGTGGAGCCCGAGCGACGTTTTGATGTTTGCGGCTTGTTTCGCGAGAAGTTTCTGACGCCCGAGCAGACACAGGAGGAGGTGACGCAGGAGCAGCACGAGAAGGAGAAGGAGACACAGGCTGATGCTCAGATGGAGTCCCCGGCCACGCCCACTAATCCACTGGCGACAACAACACAATTCCAAATCAATACAAAGAGTATCTTTCTGGCCTCCAGCTCGGTGGATGAGACTACCCGTGATTCAAGCAATCAATTGCAATTCAGCGGCAGTTTCTCTGCGGATCAGTTGAACGAGGAGATGGGTCAGCCACGCCCCACTTTCCGATCTGGGATGTATGCCCACTGGTGGAAGAAGGAGCGCTTGCCACCCGAAGTGCTGCGTGGCATTGCGAGTGCCTACAACAAACGCCTTCCACCAAGTAAGGATTCCAGTTCATCCAGAGCCTCCGTCTGCTCCAGTTGCTATTGCTCGCTGGGTGCGAGTGGTTTTAGTGAGGGCGCCATTTATTGTTCCATTTGCCACAATTGTGCTGATTGTGCCGCAGACACGAGCACCACAAATACCACAACGACAGCAGCATCCAGCTGTTGTTCCAGTTGTCCTGTGTGCTGCAATGATGATGTTATGGATCTCAAGGGAGGACGACGATGCAGTTCATCGGCAGCGGCACGGAATGCTTTTGCCGCACAGCCATCGTATTCGTCATCGTTAGATTGCCCCATTTGTGCGGCACGCGTAGCTTTAGCAACCGAAGAAGGCAAGCAAACCGAAGTGAGACGTCACCAAAAAAATGACCACCCAATTGTCGCCTGGATTCATCCACATTCCCCTCTTCCTCAATCATCATCCAGGCGGCCATTGTTGCGGTTGTTTTTTTTTTCTTGGTGCTCGTTTTGTGCACGTGTTTTTTTTCTCGTTTGTTTGTTTGTTTTGTACATTCGTTTTGCACACGTTTCTCCATTCATATTTATTTATCATCTATCAACAATTTTGCATTGCATATGCAGCACGATCTTCAAAAGAAAAATATATATATATATTTTTGGAAATTCATTTGAAATTCTTCATAGATGAACGAACATATGCCTTCCACTCAGTCATCCAAAAATAAGCACATGACTAACCCCCTATATATTTAATATAATTTTCTACTTTCCATCTTTAAGAATTTCAAAAATTAAAGAGAATTAGTTTGATTTTAATTAGCTACATATTCATAGCTCTTCTTGGGGAGCTCTGCTAAACAACTATTTATTGAGTATTGATAAGTATTTAAAAGAATAATAGGCTGAAACTAAACGAGATTTTCAGTTGTTAAGCTTTCAGAAATTCTTATTTAATCCTTTCAAGTTAGAGGCTTCAATATATTTTAGTTGAAAGGTTCTCATATTGGCAGGCCAAGCAAACTTGGAATTTATTCCAGTTCAGTTCGGATTGAGATAAAGTGCTCATATTGGCACGAGAAGCAGCCCTGGGCCTGGCAAACCGATAACACTTCGATCGATAACTGCAGGTGTAAATCGGTCAATCTTGTTTCAAGCTAGTTCTTTTGAAAGATAGACCCGTACATAATAACTGATTTGTCATCAAGCCTTATTGATTCACGCACATTTTGCAACCTGTTGCGTTCACTAACAAAAAAACCAAAAAAAAATTTCGAGTTACCCAAAACGAATTACAAAACAAATTATCTAACGCTACACAAAAAGAAAAAGAAAAATCTCGATTTGATTTGCTTGCTGCGCTTTGCTCGCTGCTCTAAGGAAGTTGTTGTTGTTGATGTTTGTTGTTAATGTTGCTCCTGTTGCTGCTGTTGCTGCTGCTGCTGACAGCTGCCAAGAACTTTCATACCGAACTAACTATGCCTCACTTCGAAATACAACACTCTATTTAATTGTACTTAAATGAATTTCTTGTAATCGTCTAATTGTTATTGCAGATGTCTCCGCCATCGAGCCACAGTTTGTTGCTGCCACCAGGCAGTCGCAACAACAGCAGCAGCAGCAGCAACAACAACAACAACAACAGCAGCAACAACAGCAACTCGGCTGCAGCGATGTCACAACACAAACGGAGCCTGTCGTTCAATCATCACCTGAGCTACAATCAATACACGCACACTCAGCCTCAACAACATCATCAGCATCATCCACAACAACCACCAAGTCTACCAAGTCATCTGGGGTCACTAAGCCACAAATCAAATTTAGTCCCGACACCAAACAGCAAGACAGCAGCGGCGGCTGCTTCGGCAACAACAGCGGCGGCAGCGGGGGTAACAACAGCAGCGGGCACAGTGGCAGCAACAGCCACGGAAAACAATCAGGCAGCGGCGGCAATTCAGGCGGCGGTGGCAATTCAGGCAGCAGCAGCGGCGGCGGCAGCGGCAACAACGGCGCCAAACGCAAGGAAAGGAAGCACAAAGGGTAAAAGCCCAAGCACGAAATAAGGATACATTTTCTTCAATTCAAAGTCAATTATTTAGAAAATGTCCCTTAAAATTGCTTAACTTAAATTCCAAAAAAAAATACCAAACTAAACTTATTTTATATTGTGTATTTTAGCTAACTGGACCATCAGCTGTTTGCGTCCGACGCCGCCGTTGCGTCCCAGTTTATTGAATGCAACCAGTGGGTCTGGTTCCGGTTCCGGTTCGGCATCCGGTTCGGGTTCGGGCAGCTCCAACAACGCCTTGGCCAGCTATTGTAGCGGTCGTAAAAATCAGCCCACATTCGAGGAGGATGCTTTGGTGTTGCGCGTCTTTGAGGGCTATTGTGCCGCCTATCAGAACAGCGCCCGGAATACCATACACTCGGGTAAGTGCCGTCGATCTCCCATGTGCTTCTTCTAGAGATCCTAGTTCCTAGTTCCTAGAGTTTTAGCTTTTTCCGTGTGTCCTGTTTTTCGAATTTTACTTTCTGCTCAATTTTTGTCCTAAGTCTTTTTTTTCTTTGTGCGCTTTCATCAATGAAATTTTTGTAGCGAAATTGCTTTACCTCACACACACACGCACACATACAAACACACACCCCATACACACACACATTGAACACGCCCACTTAATGTGAAAAAAGCTGCTAAAAAAAAATAAAAAATGAAATTTTTATTACATTTGTTTTGGTTTGGTTTTAATTTTTAACATTTTCGTTAAACGTTTTACAATAAAATGTATGAAATTGAAAATTGAAGAGTTTTTACTGCAAAATTGTATTAGTTTGTAAGCAAAAAATAATTGTTTGACCAAAAGAAACAAATAATACCATATAAAAGCGCAATTGTATTGTTTAATTTTTTATTTTTATAATTTTAACAATTGGATATTACAACTTGTATAATTGAGGAACCACATCAACTCTTAACTGTAACAGCTAAATGGATTTTAAACATACTTCATTTTGTTAATTTTCACACATATATATCTTTATATATATATAAATAAACAAATATATTTTTGTAATTGTTAAGAAATCTGGCAATAAACAGATAGCGCTCATTCAATTGGATTTAAATGATGTATTGTAATTTCTATGCTAATGTGTTCTGGTCTCTTATACATACTCTTATATAATTCTCTTATACATACTACATATACTTACATAATAAATAATAAATATATAATTGTTTGTTGGAAATTTTTGCCCATTAATTATGTACAACTCGGTCGAATTTTATTTTGTTATCGCTGCTCATCAAACAAAAAAAAAAAAACAAATCGCAATTCATTATTTTAAATTCATATTCATTTTAAGGCACATCTGATTGCGTTTTATAATTTGGGGCGCTTTTAGAGGTGTATTTTATTTTTTTAATATATTTGCTATTTTTGTTTTTATCAATTCTATATTTAAAATTGCGCTTCAATATAATTTAATTTAACATTTCAACTCTTTTGCCTGCGCCCCAAATGTTTATCCTTTGTTCTTTTCGTTCAACAATTTTTTACCATCTTCAAAAATTGCCCTCCAAAAAATTCTTCCTCCTCCGTTTGTTGGAATACCTCAGTTACAAAGAAAATTAATTGGAATATTCTATTTAATTGTATTTGCCTCTATTTAATACTTGTTTTATTTTGTGCCCTTTCATTTGGTTGTGGTCTTTTTGCTATACGTTTTTTGGCTTTACTCAAATCCTCTCCTGCTTTTAACTCATTATCTTAGCTGGTCTTGGTTTCTTGTCCATCCACACACACACACACATTTTAACACTTTCCACTCACATACACCATACACACACACACACACCACTCATTGCCTCATGTACTGTGTTGTTGTTGTCCTTTGTTGGTGTCCAATTTGTTTTTTTTTCGGTTTTTTTCGAACATTGTTTTTTTGTTTTGTATATTTTTGAAAACTTGCAGAGGGTATCATAATTGCGTCGTAAGAGATTGCCGACTCCATAAACTATAGATATATATAGTATATCATGAATTTAAATTATTCTGTTACAAGACTTGTCTAAATTTGTTGCAAATTAAATACAAATTACTTCTTGGGCGACCAAAGTTCGTGGAAAAATATCAAACATGGGAAAAAGAATTTATAAATTTTGTTTACCATTTTCAATTGTGTCCAACAACACTGCAACTATTTTGAGCGTAAATGATCAAGATTATATGTATATGCGCATAAGCAGTACACACTTTCAATATATACTTTCCTATATATACATTCTATATAAACTTTTTAAATATGTTTATCGTCTGATTCTATGCGATCTAGTTTATTAGAAAGAGAGATAAACTCTTATCCCAGGCAAACTTCGACTTACTTTGTAATATATTATTATTATACAGTATATAGTTATCCTTCTGCAAGGATATATAAACTTCGGTGTGACGAATTTAGCTGTTCTGTTTTCGTTGTTTTAATTTTGGTTATTTGTTGTGGGCTTTTTGTCGTTTTATTCTTCTTGTGTGCCGTTGTTGTTGGTATTTCGTTTTTCGTTCTTCAAATATCTTCATTTTCTCTCTTTGTCTTTCACGCGCAACTCTGCAACAACCCCGAACAACAACAACAACCTGAACCTGAACTTCAACAATATATAGCATTGCAGCCATGGACGCCTTGTTTGCCAATACGCGGGGGCAAATTGAAAACAAGCAAACCCTTTTCCACCTCAAATCCGCAGCTGCCTTTTGTAGCAAATGCAACACATCTAACACAACAGCAGCAACAGCAGCAGCAGCAGCAATATCAACAGCGGCAACATCAACAGCAGCAACATCAACAGCAGCAACAATCGCGTCAAAATTCGGCGGGCAGTTTGAACTCCTCCTTCATTTGGCGTGAGGCTAGTCCGAATAGCTTCAATTTATACTCGAGTTCGGTGGGCTCGTTGCAGCCCGCTCAACGCTACTCTTCGGGCGTGCCCAGCATCAAGGATTATCAGCGTGCCTTGTCCGAGGAGCGTGCCACACGCAAATCCCTGAATCGCCTGAAGAGCGGCTTTGGCTCGGGCTACGATAATGTTTGCACCACGTCCCCTTTGCTGCCGCGGAAGAGTAAAGCGTCGCCCAAGCTGCTGCCACAGTCCAGCTATCAGCGAACTGGTGGGACGACAATCATAGTCAAGCCCAATCCGGATGCACATCCGGGTCTCTACGACAGACGCCTGAATCGCTCCTTTGAGACAACATCGACGGCGCATCGCTATGCCGGCTTTGGTGCGGGCTATTTGATGAATTGTGGCGGTGCTTTGCGCACCAGCACCTTGCAGCGCAGCACACCTCAATTGGCGTGTGGCGAGCGCTCCGATGACAGCGATGTGGAGCAGCGTGGCGAGCAACTACTGCTGCGCAATGGAGCATCTGGAGGAGGAGGAGGCAGCAGAGGATCAACAGCAGCAGCGGAACTCAATGCGGATGGAACGAAACGGCAATCGGGCAGCTGGTGTTGCGGTAATTTTGTCATGAAGCAGTGGCGCAAAATCAACCATCTCTGAGTAGTCCGCTCTCTCTCTCTCTCTCTCCCTCTCCCCCTTTACTCTCTCTCTCTGTCTCTGTCTATCTACGCCTGGTTGTCGTTGTGGCATGTCCTCATCTCATCCTTCATCCGCTGAACGCCCTTCAGCTGCTGCTGCGCTCGCTTTTTGCTTTTAATGCGCTCTCAGCAGCTACATATAAAATAATTATTTTCTTATTTCAATTTGTGCTTAACAAATGCTTAAAACAAAAGAAACCCGAACAAGAAATTGCAGCATTTTCGTATAGTTAAGTGAGGCTGGCAACTCTACGTTTCTAGTTTCTGTGTGCCTAGTAATTGAAATTCTTAGAGCAGATCTGTAAGAAGTATAGTTAGAAATGTATTTTCAAAATACGCGCATTAAATTTATTAAATTTTGATTGCGATACTTTTGGATCCTTGAGGGGTATTCAGTTTAAAAATTCAATGCATACCTTAAATTTATTTAGCGTTTGATTCTAAATTTTAAAATTTCTCTATAAACACTTCAACGAATACCCTTTCTTCACTGCAAAATGCAATGCATATCCTTAGTATTTTTAAATAGAAATTCTAAATTTTAAAAATGTTTTTATAAATACTTCCTGCCTTGTTCCTTAAAGGCTTAGCTTAAAGTATAACACATTAAAAGTATATGTTTTCACCAATAAAATTCCACAGCCTAAAGACATTATAAAAATTCCTTATTGGCATTCTCGTTATGAATTTACAAAATACATATGAAAGAACTTAGATTTGTAGGCGTGAAAATTAAAAAATCAAGTTATGAATTAACACTAATTTTGTACTTATGCATTAAACAAAAGAATTTACATTAAAAACATTTACAAAATTAATCACTTACTTTTCAAATAGTTGTGCATTTGTCATAACAAAAATACTTTGTACGCTTTCCACTTTCTTTTCAATTACACACCTTAAAAGATGTTTTTATTTTTAAAAACACCCCACAGGTCTGCTCAGATAATACTTAATGGTGTTGTAGTTGTTTCAACTATATATTGTTTTTTTTTTATATTATTATTATTAATTATATACCAATTGTAAGTTGAGTGATCTGTAATCTAGTTAGGTGCAATATAAAATCAAAAGAACAAAACAAAAAAAGACTCAGCCAAAAAAAGACTAGCTAACAAAATTGAATTAGAGTAAAATGTTGTGCTAGCGTGCCGCCGAATTCTTGCCCCATTAGAGTTACCCACACTTGCAACTGTGCAGCTGTTTCCCGATGATCTTTAATGATCCTGAGATCCAGCGATGCTTTACATTTACCGTCCAAGGCTTTTTACACACGTTTTTAAATGCCACCAGCGGAACACACTATAAACTAAACAATATATATACATATATATTTGTGACTTGATATACATGATTTGCCATAGCTTAAATATATATATATATATAAACTTATGTAGATATTATATTTATATATATATATATATCTTTTAGTAGCGATATTTGTTTGTGCTCGAGCGATGTTTTTTTTTGGCAGCGCCCAGTGAAAGTTAATTGTTACCAAAAACATTTGAAAGTATATATTGTGTATACTATATATACTTCTGATCAAAGAATGTGCAATGTGTAATCAAAAATAAGTTGAAACGCTTTAAATGTTAGTCAAACTACTTGGCAATAACTAGCAACTAACTACAAAAAAAACAAAAACAAAACAAAGTACGTTATTGTTGTGCATTATTATAATAATAATAAAAAAAAGGGAAAAACAAATTAAGCTGTAAGTGTTTTGTGAAACGTTGTCTAACCAAATACAACTACCATCTAACTATATTAATAATGATAAATGCGTTTATACGTTTGTATTGTATTCAGATTTG
Source organism: Drosophila basisetae (assembly GCA_035041595.1). Lineage (NCBI taxonomy): Eukaryota > Metazoa > Arthropoda > Insecta > Diptera > Drosophilidae > Drosophila > Drosophila basisetae. Next base: position 7,963,680 of record JAWNLB010000123.1, on the reverse strand, counting down.
AATTTACTTCATTTCGAGTAATGAAACAAAATTTAAATAAAATCATTTATATATATTCAAGAATTTTGTTGTATTTTGTATTTGTATTTGCGTCTCTGTATGTGTGTGTGTGTGTATCTGAGTGATAAATGTTTAAATTTTTATTTATATAAATTTACTTAACACAAACATAACATTCGAACTACATCAAGCGATTCAATTATTTACTCGTTTGTAGTTGAAATTTAATTTTAATTTGTTTTTGAAATTCTAGACAACTATTTGATTTTGTTGGTTAATTCCTTAGAATATATTTTATGTGTTGCGCTTCAAGAATATTTCAAAGAAGTTTCGCAATTACTAAGCAGCTAAAAATAGAGCATAGCATATAAATATATATATATATATATATAGATGAATTTATAATAATTTGTAATTATTTTTGTTAAGAGTAAAGCGTATTTTATATATATAGTTTAAACACATGCAGCTAAACAAATTATAAAACATGCCACTACATAAACCATTTTTACACTCACTTCAAATAGGTCATCTAGGCGATTCATTTCACATACTCATTATACTCGTTTTCAATATACACAAATACTCATTGTACTCACTTAAAATATATTACTATTACTTTTAGTATTTACTCGACATATTACTCCCAAGAAACATATCACCTACTCATTGTACTCATTTAAATTATATCACATAATCATTACACTCATTTGAAATATGCCTCATTACTCACAAATATATCACATACTCGTAATACTCATTTTCAATAGATGACTTACTCATAATACACATCGCTACATGCAAAACATATCACTACCTGCTACAACTACAACTACAACTACAACTACATACTCATTATTCTCATTTAAATAGTATCACTTACTCATTATACTCATTTAAATAGTATCACTTACTCATTATACTCATTTAAATAGTATCACTTACTCATTATACTCATTTTGAATACGCTTATTAATTAGTTACACACAACACTAACATAATGTTCCCGTCTATCCCATTTTCTTTATTTACGTTTTTGCAATAACATCACAAACAAATCCGAAATTTGCAACAGGCCTTGAGAATGAGGATATGACGCCGACACTGCGTCAACTGTGGACGGCCATCAGGCAGATGCAACAGGATATGTCGCAGATAAAGCTGCAGATCAACGAGGAGCGTGCGCTGAGGGCGGACCTGCAACAGCTGTTGATGCAACATCTGGAGACGAGCAGTGTTAGCAGTGGCGCCAATACACCCAAATGTTGACTATGTAAATGATGATGATGATGAACCTTTAACACGGATTCCCACTGAAACAAAACCCGCCGCTGCTTTCAGCTTTAAACTAACGATATCTTTTTTGTTTGGCAACCCAAGCAGCTGGTCAATTAAAAGCAAAAGTGTATACTAAAAAAAAAAAAAAAATATAAGAAAAATTAAGAAAATCATTGAAAAAAAAATTATTAAACTAACTGAAAATGCAGTTTAGCAACTAATATATTTATGTATACATGTATTTTGTGAGTGACTTTGTGGACAATACTGCATGTACAATTTGTTGGGGAGCTGTTTCTTTCTAGCCATCTCTATCTTTCTCTATCTATATATTTCTCTATATTTACCCAGTTAAGATATATGTTTGCCTATACACAATATTTATTATATATTGATTTTTTCAATTGATTTTTAGCTTTTAATTTAGCTTTAATTGCTGTAAATGATTAAGACTATGTCTGGCAGCAGATTTCTAATCGATTCTGCACAAGTATTGAAATTTTGGTTGTTAAGCAAAAAAAGAAAGTAAAATTCTGAAAATGTGCCAATGTTTTAGAACAAAACGAAACAACGCTCAAAAACAATGTTGTATTTATTATGTAGTAAAATTAATGAAAGTGTATACAAAATACAAAATTAATAAATAGATTAATTCCAATAATTATCTGAGTGTATAATTTGTGCAGCGGTTTCTGGTTTGAGATACTTTACTTTTACTCAACAACTGCAAAAAACTTGGCATTTTTTGCACGTTTTAAAAGATGCATTTTTATTTTGTAAAGCATACTTTTAGGAGCTTGGTGTAACATAAATTTTTGTGCCAAATTTCAGGCGCTGTAAAAAATGAGAAAAGTTGAACTGGTGAAAATTTTGCAAACTACGTAAGAAAAATTACATATTGAAATTTTAAGATGAATTTAGGGCAAATAAAAAAAATGTAGTCTTTTTCTGCTACTCAAATCATTTGTTTATTAAAAACAAAATGCGTCTTCAACAACTCCAATTTGGAAAGGAACTCAAGAAAAATCATTAAAACAAAATCTCTTGAAAGCTACTGAAATTTTGTCTAGTTTCTTGTTCCGCCCAAATGTTTTCGTATGCAAAATAACTATGCCAAAAAGAAATTTAATTGTACAACTAACTGTGTACCTAATGTTAGTAGCTGCTGACTTCGATAAAGATCGCCACAATGTAAACACTCGTAAATTATTTAACCAGCGTGAAACAATGAAAAACAATGTGCTGGCAACAATGTCAGAGAACAGCTGGAGAATTGCGATGCTTTGACAATTTGCGCACACCGTTTTTGAATGCTTTTCTGTTTTTCTGCTCTGCTTCACACACACAGAGGCCAACTGTGTGAGAGTGTGTGTGCGAGTGTGTGCGAGTGTGTGTCCAAAAGATAGATTCGTCTGTTTGCGGAGCGCATAATGAGATTACAATCAACTCGTTGGCGACAAATGAGTGACAAGCGTTTGTCCCACTTGCCACGAAAAAACAACAACAATATGTGTTTTTAGTGTGTCAGCAAGGAGTGAAGAACAATTGAATTTCCTCAGAGATTCGGTGTGTCACACAAACACCTCCTTGCCTGAAATCCACTGGCCGTGAATCCAAGCTGCATTTGAGGCAACAGCAGCCAAGTCAGTTGGTTCTTTCGCATTTGTTTAGCTTTGGATCAGAGCGGAAGACGATGACGGAAGTTTGTGCTGACAGAAATTATTAAACTACTTTTTAATAGCCTATATCCATTAGCAATATGAAATGATGGCATACCATGCAATGGTGGGAAACTGTGTAATAAACAGCGATTGTTTATTGAGTTCAATCTTAGCCCAAGCTTCGATCAAGGATCGTTCTCAAATATATAAATTTGTTTGCAAAACATATGTGTATATTCTCAAAACAAATGTCATTTTTTGATTATATACACAATTCTTATGAAATGTTTCTTTTACTCAAAGTTTTAACTTTTCTTGAACGTTTTGGCAATATGTCGAGATCATTTTCTGTTATGTCAAAAACATAGATTAAGAATATTTTTCTTTTTTTGATACTCTTACAATCCGCTTACAACGCATAAGAAACTACCTGACTAGAGGGTATCTGCTAGTCGTCTACTCTTATTATAAGTGATCATTTTGCACGCCCTTTGCTTGTTAGCGATATTTACAACAGCTGCTTAGCTAAATGGTCGACTATTTTGTGGCAACTCTCTGCCTGCAGCTGTAGTTGCTGCAACAAAAACTAGCTAAAACTAAAGCAAAAGCTGATGCTGTAATGATAATCATTAGTGCGCCAGCCTTTGGTTGATCGTCGCTCATATTTTCCAACAATTTAATAATTAATAATTAACCATTATCTGCTGACTGGCAATTTATCTAAGAGCCAAGTCTTTCCACTCTGTCATCATTAGACAACATTTATTGGGCCTAAAGGCTGCTCGCTGCACGCTGCACGTTGCACACGCTGGAAGATCGGGCTAAAATAATAATAATAGCCTCGGAGTCAAATTGCTTGCTTTTGCTGGATATCCGATTTGGAGTGTGCTCGGCCACTGACTTAAAATCTTAATAATCCCAAGTTGTTCTACTTAACTCGTAGGTGTAGTTAACCCATTTATACAGCTGCTGCCGTTACTCCCACATCCCATTTTAGATTCTTACACACAAATCTCTCTCTCAGCCATCTGGCTATATCTCTATTTTGTGGTCATTGGGCTTTGGGCCATTTTCTGGCCCAGAGCTTGCTTGAAAAATTCAATTCAAAGCTTTAATGTCACTGTGAACCACAGCCTTCTCCAATTTGGCTTAACTATTATTATTAACAGTTGGCAAATGAATAATTCTCCCTCTCTCTCTCTCTCTCTCTCTCAGTCTCTCTCTTTGTCTCTGTCTCTTTTCACAGCAGGCACTTATGGCGCATTAAATTACATTAATTTCAGCTTGTTTTCTTTTTGTGCGGCTTGAAAAGTTTTCATTTCGAAAATGTAATTAGTTTTAACACATAATTATTGTGCATAACACCAGCAGTTAGTCATTAATTGAAAAATATTTATAGTTTATAGTTTTTTAGTTTATAGTTTTGTTAATGATAAGAATAGACACATTAGGCATACTACAATATATAAAGCGTTTCAAATGCACTTATTATTTTGCAAGCAGTTCTTAAATTGATTAAAGAACAAGAATATTACAAAAAAGGCCCTCAATTCACATTGCGAATAAAACACAATAAATTGGATCTAACTTTTGGAAAGAGACGCTCAATTACCATCAATTATTCATGGGTATCGTTTTTAATTGGTATTTTGCATGTCAAGTTGCAATAAGCTTGAATGTGTAAACCTCGATTTTAATTACAACGATTGTGTGATTATATTAGAGCTGGGATATAGGGTATCTACTTGCTGTGCAAACGCAACATAATTTAAATATCTATAAATATATATGTACATGTGTGTAATCTATATATGGCTTCTGATGACGACCTAGTAATATCTTATTTAACACAAATCGATTCCCGAGCAATCGACCCAGTTCGGTGGCAACAAACAAACAATGTCGAGCGTCTCAGCAATCAGAATCAGCAAGAGGCACATCAAAATCAGCAGCAGCAGCAGAATCAGCATCAGCAGCAGTTCATCATGAATATCATCATTACATTAGAGTATATATAATTAAGTTAGTATGGGAACTGAGCGGCATAGAGCAAAGCGAGGTCTGCTCTGACTGAGCAGAGCATCAAAGATACCTGGCGCCGTCTACACTCAGCGAAATCGCGCTGTGATAACTACATGAAAAAGAACCAACCAATAAGTAGTTTAGCTATAAGTTCTTTGGTGCATATTCTTAAAACAATAAAAAAATATACAAATCATTCTCTATTTTCATGTCGATTCCTACAAAATTATATAGTAACTAAAACAGCTATTGTAGTAAAAATCTATTAATTGTGCACACTTTTGAAGAAGTCAATTATTTAGAGCGGACTTCTTTTAAGAATTATTATTTTTATTCTTTGCCGAAACAGTCTAAAATGTATGCTTTTGAACTAAGTAATTCGCTTTGTACTCGCACTTTTTTCGCTGAGTGCATGTGTTGCCTTTGCATTATGCTACTCCTCGGCATGTGTAGCAATAAGTTAATTCCACTGATTGGCAGATTGTCTGTGGCGCTGTGAAATGCGATGCTTCTAACCTAATTTTCGAGATATGGAAAACAAACGCACAGCGCAGAAGACAGCACAGCGACGACACTTGATGGATGCCCCATGTTGCAGTTGCCACATATACATATACATACTTATATAGGGCATTAGTTAATGTGCGTCTTTGGTCAAAGGTTTAGCCGACTCCACATTTGACAGCCATTTGCTGCTGCTGCTGTTGGCTATTATGATGGGTCCAGCTTCAGCTTCAGCTTCAGCTTCAGCTTCAACTTCAGGCTCAGTCAACTGACCCTAATTACACTCACTGTATTTGCACAGAGGTGTAAAGTGTGTGTGTGTTTGAAGACTGCTCAAGTTTGATTTGGAGCTGAGCTGAGCTGGGGCTGATGACGGGCCGCAACTATTATGGGCGGATATTAATGACAATGGAAAGCGCCCAGTTGACACCACCAACTTTCAGCTGATCAAATTTATGAGCTGTTCACGTGAAGTCTTTGGCTCATTATGCGGTTTTACTTTTTGCTAAAAAGCTTAAGAAAACTAATGTTTTGTTTCCGTTTCGTTGGTTGTCTACTAGAAGAAAGTATTTGAAGATAGCGTAAAACAACAAGTATTTTATTTGTGCGAATTTTCAGCTGTACAAGTAAAAATATATATTGTTTAGTTAGAGGGGAAATACGCATATCTTGTGTGCAATAGTATAATAGTCTAACAAACAGTAAAGATTGAAACATTAAAGATACATTTTATCACTTGATTGAATAATAAGTTTTAATTTTCTCTGCATTCTAATTCTGTCGTAAAGTTTGGAAAGTATTGAATTGAAGAGGTCTCTTCGATCTTGCAAAGTATATTTGTACCTGATCAGCATCTTAGATATAGCCATCTAAGTAAGGCCTTTTATTTCTATGCCAGATAGTTCCTCACATTTAAGTCTATCTAAATAAATCTTGGCATTTATCTGTCCCTTTCCTGCAAGCAGTAATTATGTCGAAGCCTGTCGGATTGAAATACTATATCATATAGTAGCTGGCAGGGGAAGAATTGTTCGAAAGAGGCCTTCTTGTAAAGGTTTTTTTGTGTTCGAAGATATCCAAACCAAACTCATAAAATGTATATACTTCTTATTATGTTCCCTATATTTGTATTTTATTATATCAACATCAGTCTTATAACATATAGCTTCTATAGGAAAAGTAGGTTAGTTATAGTAAGATTTGGATGGTGGCAATATGACACCGGTCCACAAGTGTATAATATGTTCGTTGTGATGAAGTTTAAGTTAAGTTTTTAATGTATTTTCCATTTGAGCTGTTGCAAAAGTGGTAAATTGATTTTTCAGAAATATTACGAGTTTATTTTATGTTTTTTGTTAATATGAAATTGTAATTAAGTTGCGAACACTTACATTATCGCTTGACATCTCCAATGTTAAGCGAAGTACTTGAATATTGAAGGATATATGCAACTTGTTGTTTACTGATAAGTTTACCGTACATTTTTCAATTTCACACTTAATAATATCAATAATTTTCACTTGCGCAACGTACCCCAAAATGAATCACTTTTTTTGATGGAGGCTCGCTAAACCGTGGCAGCTGCATATTGAGATCGTGAACCGTTAGCCTGAGCTGAGCACGAACTAATTTTGGCCTCAGGTCTAATTACAATTGAACAGAAAGCAGAAGCAGGCGGCAGGCAGGCAGCAAGCAGGCAGCACGTCAATAATGAAAAGCAAACAATGGAAAATCAGGCAACAAGCCGAGTTGTGCCTCATACATACATATAACGGCGAGTTGCGCGTTAAATTTGTAGTGCAACACAACGGCAACTTGCCACGCGCATGTGCCCCACGAGCACTGAACTCTCCACATTGCTGCTGTGATGCTGCTGCTGCTGCTGTGATGCTGCAGCAGCACTTTCATTTTCACGCTCACTCACAATGCAGCTTATTAATCTGTTAATTATGGCTAGTTGCATGTGTGTGTAGTGTGTCTGTGTGTGTGCAGTGTGTGTGTGTGTGTGCGTTGATTAGACCAGAGATAGAATTAAGTTAGTAAAACGTTTCCATTGTTTGCCAGGCTAGTTATCTCTGCTCTCCCTCGTCTTCTCTCTCTCTCTCTCCATCTCTCTCTGTCTCTCACTTATTCATTAACTGAGTTGGGAATTTGTTTTATTATGTTTTGGGGCTGGCTTTTAGCATTTCTGGCCAGCTTTGCCGCTTTACGCCTTACACAATTTGATAGTGAAATGCATTCTTAAGTCACTTAAGCAATAAATCTCAACAAAAAAGAAAAAGAATGTGTTGAAAACACTATGTGGGAATTTAGCGTGGAAAATGTAAATCAATGGGAACATTTCCAACATTTACTTTGTTCAAATTAATGGTCTTACTTAGCTGTGGCATGAGGCACTTTTATGCAGTTGCATTGCATCCAATGGTTCTTTATTATATGTCCGTGAATGCTTCTTCAGATTACCTCGTTAAGCCTGAATTTTAATATAATTTACTGCATTTATACGCATATTTATTTTATGTATAAGCTGAAGCTATTATTTATGCCAAGATTAATTTCTTCATTAAAACTAATTAACATATTTGAGGTAAATTTGAATGTGTTAGAATTTAGATTTAATCAGTTATACAATTTGTTGGAGAAAATATGAATATGTATACATAATATATTTAGTATTTTAATGCTATGCCTTAAATTGTGTTCCGACCCAATAGAACTATTTATGTACATAAAAGTTATTGAGAAGTTACATAAAACATTTCGAGTGCCGAACTAAAAGTTAGAATTCAGCTGATTAACTCCGGCCTAGACAGGCATCTAATCTACCTGAAAAATCTGTTGTTCAAGTTACTTTGTTGAAAATAATATGAAAAAGGTTTTCAGTTTTAATGGCTTTTCGATATGATCAATGATCGCTCCAGTTCTAATGGTTTTTTTAGATAAGTTGGCTTTTTACGTTTACCACTATTACAACTATAACTTCTTTTGGAGTGACCTATATACATACATGTATATAAGTTAATAGATTTTGTTTAAGCTTATTTAGAGCGACATAGAAATATAGGCTAATTGATTTTTTTTCAGTGATCTGGATGTGTTTGCGCCAGGTAAGTTTCCTGTCCAAAAACATACCCAGGTAGCGAACATGGTTCTCCTGAGGTATGACCGAGTTGTTGAGTCGGACAGTTGGACAATTACCATTCCTTAGTGGACTTAAGCCTGCGAATCTGTAAGCGGACCTCAGTAGGGGCGATAGGGGTGATCGGTTGTACAGGATCTAGATCTGCATTTAAAAATGCTTCAGTGTCCTGTACCTGGCTGGGCGATGCTAGTGCAAAGGGCGTGAAGCGACTTTGCAGCTCGTCCGCAAACGCCGATGCAATATCTGCATCCGATCGACACCAAGTGTTGTCAGGTCACATAATGGGGATCCGCCTGAGTGGCTGCCGCTTGACACAACGCGTTGCCTTCCACAAATTGAATCCATGATTCTTACGGGTCTATCTTTTTGTCTTTTTATCTGTCTTTTTTAACTTTTGTTTACAAGTATTATTATTGTTTTTATCGATAAAAAAAAAATAAAATAAAATTACATTTGAAATTTGCATTGCCAGACGGAATGACAATTTATAGAAAAAAGTGTTGCATATTTTGAGGTGCTTTGTTCAACGTACTCATTGAAGTAATTCCCAAATGGTTCTGGCTTCGAGCAGGGCAATACGGGTCTATCTTTTTGTCTTTTTATCTGTCTTTTTTAACTTTTGTTTACAAGTATTATTATTGTTTATGTTTACTTTTGTTATTTACATTTTTTTTTTATATTTGTTGATATTTTTTCTTTCTATTATTGGGAATGGTAAATAAAGCTTCTCATGCTCGTCTTGGCATGTTCCCGTAGTAGGAACTTAAATGCAGACGCATTGCGCCATTGGCCCAATCCTACGCTCATCCTACGCATGGAGCGGTGGCGTGCGCTCAAATGATGTATTCTAATGATACTATAATTTTCTTTAATTTTGCTTAGCAATTTTCTAGTGACTTCCTCCGACTTCTGTGAAGACTTTGACTAGCACATAATCAAGACTGATTGCAAGATATTTAGTCAACAATCATTCTCATTCCACTCGCTATTCATGTCTCAGTGTCTCTGTGTCTCTGTGGTTATGTCTTATGTCTTATGCAAATTTGTGTAAGCCCTATTGTGTCATTGACATTTGATTGTCTGGCAATTGGACATGGGGAGCCCCTAACGAATCAGTCACAGACAGAGGGCAATTGTCTTCTGCTTTTTCACTGTGATGCGTAGCCATAAAAAATACAATGACAATAAAGTTGAGAACTAAGCTGAACTTCAAGCACCTTTTGACTCTGTACATAAAAACCAGATGGATTGTTGTTATTGCTGCTGTTGCTGTTGCTGCTGCTGTTGCACGCATCGCACTTACAGACTGAACCTGTGCCTGCCACACACATATATCTATATACATATATATGGATATCTATGCACCTGCTGCTGCTGCTGCGATGCCTCGTTGGTTTTCTGCATCACTGCATCCGACTTTGCAGCTATGTCTCTATCAGCCTTTGATCGCATATGGGAAATGGAGGGGGCCAAGTGGCCGCAGTTGATGTACAACGGCAACAACAAGAACTGTGAAACTATTACAACTATATACTTATAGCTTTATATGTATTTGTGTGTGTCTGTCTCTCTCTGTGTGTGTGTGTGTGTGTGTTGGAGCAATTGTGGCAACTGTAGCCAATGGCATGGGCAATCCGCGTGTCGGTGTCGCAATGCGCCGCGTAACTTTTTAGCCAGCAAACGCCTCGTTTGTACTTGCTGCATACCCTCGAGGCACAGCTGCATAGTGGGCATGCTAAGCTGAAGATTTCACTTGGCATAGTCTGTAATGTGCCCTTAATATTTATACTTTATTTTAACATAATAAAAATGCTTTTAATAGTAGAAGCAGAATTTGTGTATAATTCCAACTTTTTTCTACATTTTTAAAACTAAAGAATATAAAACTACAACTTATATTTGCCCCAGGCAAAGTGTTTGATTGAGTTTGCTGCGTAAGCGATAAAATCAATTTCTTTTAGTATGTATAACATTTTGTTTATTGTTGTTAATTAAAACGGGTACAGGGTGTTCCTCAGTTCGTCCTCTAACACGCTTTCCATTTTTGGTGCCTTCTTCTACTCAAAGGTAAGAAACCTTTGCCTTTCACCCTGACAACAAAATGCTAACTTGCCAATATTTCGGCAAGCCGCAACATTTAATTATAGGGTGTTTTGCAGTCGTTGCCACACACACTTGCCACACAGCTTGCCTTTGCTGTGTCTATTTGGCTGGTTTGCTTGGTTTCGTCGCACACATTTTTAAGTGTATTTTAAAGTAAGTTTTATTTAATTTTTTGCTTTGCGGCATGCGGCATACGGCATGTGGTATGCGACGCATCCCAATTCCCGTCGCAACGCTTCCAGCTCATAACTGTTCTTGAAGCGCTTGCCTTTTGCAAAATTAGTGGCAATGCCATTTGCCAGTGCGTTTTGGGCCATGTTTGGTGGCGCTCAAAGCTCTCCTCTTGACTGACAACAACAACAACAACAACAACAACTAGAAGCTGTGTAAGCAGAATTACCAAGCCATTCACCGTCTTTGCAAGCCACTCCTCCTTGTTGCCCAGGCTAATCAACTGCGTATTTTAATTTACCGTTGGCAAATTCTTTTTTTTTCGGCTAAAAACTATCCATTTTTAGCTACAAGTGCAGCCAGCTTCTAGCTGCAAGAAATAAAGCTGAATTAAATTGCGGTTGAGCATCATTAAAATGAGCTCTAAAAATCTTGGACAATTGAAAAAGCCACGAAATGTGTGAATAAGTTTGAAAACTTAACAGAAGTTTGGCTTGTCTCTTCAAATCTTACTTATTGCAATATTTTTTGTTTGTTTGTTTGTTTTTGTATCAAATTCAATCTGATGTCATTAACATGTTTCCGTTTTGTTTTTTATAATTATTTCGTATTTCTCAGTGTATAGTGTAGTTAATTTAAATTTTGTATGCGACGCCGTTAGTTGTTGGCTTATTATTATTATTATTACTATTGTTGCGATCATTTCACGCTGGTCTAGCAGCCAAGTACTACCACTGCCGCTATGTGAGACATAAGACAGTTGTTCAACTGGGTTGTCAGTTACGAGCTGTTCTAATTGTGGGAGATATTCGTTTCGACTCCACAAGCCCAACCACAAAACTGTTGTGTGCCAATTTTCGTAGCATTTTTCCAGCCCCAACTTTAGCTCGAACTCCATGTCCAACTTCAACTCCAGCGCCAGCTTCAACGCCATTAAGTAATTTTCCCATTGAAGTCTGTGCTCCAAATTCCCACACAATTGCGCTGCTTACTTCTGCTTATTTCTCTCCTAATTTTTATTGGTTTTATTTTTGCTCATTTTAGATTTGCTTGCTTCGTTTTTTTTTTATGGTTTCTGGAGCAAACCATTTGGCTGCAGAGCGAAAGTGTGTTCTGCGGCATTTTAATCAGTGCTTGCTAAGTGATCTTGGACTTGTTGTTAAGCTTATGCTTGGGCTATTAATTTTAGCCCATTTGCCATTGGGAATTAGTCATGGCTTCAATGCCTTGCCTACTTGAAGCGCAACCAGATCGAAAGATCTTGTCAAAAGGGCTTTTGCGCAATAACCTAAAAATAGTCGAGAAATGGCACTTAAGCATAATATACAAAATCATAAAGTTACTATCTGAAAATATACAGATTTAGACTAAGTACCATGACAGGCATTTTGTAAAAGTTTGCTAAATCAACGCAAACAATTAGCCATTGACAAAAGTCTTTTCTTTTTTTTTCGTTTTTTTTTTTTTTTGTTTAGTTTGTGTTTTTAACTAATGACATTTTGAGTATTATTTTTTAAAATATGTTATTTTTGTTGGAGAAAATTGTAGGAAACTAGAACGAGTTAAAAGAGAGCTAAGAGGACCAGTATTTAAATAATAATGATTAGTATGAAAAAATCTGTGTTTCTAACTCGATCTCCATGAAATTTTTTCAGTTGTTTAATAAAATGTCAGTGTTTATTATACAGCAATTATAATAGATCAACAGCGATAAATATTATATAACATTTTAGATATCCAATAACTCAAAGCTATTTCCAGATCAGCGTGAGTCTTGCTGATCAAAACTTATGCAAACTGAATTTAATGTGTAATTCTCGTTTCCCCTTCTTATATGGCACATATGTATATATGGCACATATGCGTAGATATTTACGTAGGAATTTTTCCATTCCCTAAGCATAACTCTCTTAATCGCTTTTTGTAGCTGCGAGCTGTACACAATTTAATGAAATAGGTCTGCTTACTTTCAGTTGCCTGACACATTTACCATGGGCCACAAATACAGTTGCTGCTTCTCGTATTTCACAATGGCATTTCCCAAAGTTGACACCGATCTTTGTCCATTAAGAAAAGCCACACACACACACACACATACTGAAATTCATAATCATAATCATGAAGACTGCCAGTGGCATTAGCCCCCTCGTATCCCTTACCCTCTATCCCAAAATCTCCCTGCTTGATGGTTCATCTTCGGCTTTTGTCTGCTTTGTTGTGTTGTGGTTCTTTTGTCATAGCACAGGGCCTTATCAGCGGGTTAGATCACTTTTTGAGCCACACAGATAACCCGCTTCATGCCAACGGGCACAACTGACACAAATTCAAATCGCAGCCGCAAATCGCAATAATTAGAACCAAAGTGCTGAGGTATAACTCAAATTATGCTTCGGGTTGTGGGCGGTGCACAAATTTAATTTTTTTTTTAACTGTTTGGGTAGGGAAAATTACCTTCGCTGGTTTTGGCTCTATAAAATTGGGTCGTTAAAGTATATATATTATAAATCAGCATCAATATCGGAGGTGGCTTATGCGATCTCAGAGACTTTAAATGATAGAGACTTTAAGTCTTGACTGTAAGCTCTTGAATATCATACGCAAATAAGGCTTATATCATTTTATGGATTTCGAATAGTTACAAAGACTTCTAGTTGACTGATGTAGAAATTTCATTAGGATCGAATAAGAAACACGGATTTCCCATATTGAACAACCTACTATCAGCAAGTCTGTTATCTATTTAATAACGGGGTTCGAGGCATTGCCCAAACGAGCTCTCTCGACTAGAGCATTCTGAGTTGTTGTAGCTATTTCTGTTTGGCCTATCAACCTGTTGAGTCTTATGAGACTAAGGAGTTGATGCTGCATAGGTTAATGGCTACTTCCGTTTGGCATTCTCACTTGCTACGAGGACATAATGAGTAGTTTGAGTATGGAGCCTAATCTGTGGCAAGCATTTTTGAGTTGAAACTTTCTCGTTCGCTTTCAATTGCCTAATGTTAATTATCCAAGCGAGCAAAGAATAATGATCCCATGAACTGTGGCAGATCTTAGATGCGTATGATTTAGACTATTTTTTATATTTCTATTTTTTTTTTGGTTATTTTTTTTTGGCAAAAGCAATTTAAAAACTGAGCAATGCTTACAAAAGAAAAACTTTCACAAACCATTTTTACTTTCAACGAGAGGCTCGCGCTCGCATTCTAACAACAATAACCAAAGGCAGCTGCTGTGGGTCTATCAACATTGTTGTTGTTGGTGTTGTTGTTGGTGTCTCATTAAGTTGTTTGGCTGCTTCTGGCCAAGAGCGTTGGCCTCATTATAGAGCCTAGTCTAAGATCAGCTCAAAGTCATCTCTTTTAAATAATAAGCGCAACTGTTCTGCTCGCCTAAACACTGAAAGCAATCGCAAAAAAATAGAAAAAAAAAAGCAAAGCAATAAGAAAAAGAAGTTGAGGCTAAAAAGATCTTCAGCATTTTGTTGTTCTGCGTGCACACAAAAGGGAAACAAACGGAAGCCCGAAGACACTCAAGATTTATGTATGCCACATGCTAATCAACGTCAAAGCCCACAGTGGGTGAAATTTGAGAGCAGCTTGCATTGAGAAATGGGTGAAGGTGACGTCCACTTGCCACACAGTACACTCGAAGAAATATTTGACTGAAACCCTTTTCTTGCGCTTTTTCTATTTGAAATATTTTGGAAGTTGTGCAAATAATGTACGGGGAACGTTTCATAAAATTTTAATTGGATGTCCTTCATGCGAAGGTCAATGCACTCGTAGAAATATATGCCAGAGAAATGACATATGATGAATAGCTACCTGAAACCCTTTTCTTTTGGTTTTTGTTCTTAGAAATATTCTCAAATAATAATGTAATGTGGTTAATTGTATATGATCCTACATAAATTCATTTGTAATTTGCAAACATATCCTTTCAAGAATCATACTTCTGAAAAGTGGCAGATAATTGAGATACGAAAAACTAAAGTCTAAAATAAGATAAACGCTTTTCTTAAAAACTCACTTTCTAAAAACAGAGCAGGGCTGCCCTGCTTAAGTACCAAAGCGCCCTTTTCGCTGAGTGTAGCTATGAGCAGATGAGAAAGTTTTTCCATCTGCTGGCGATCTTAACGCTCACTTGGTTTTTGTGTTCTAATAATAATATAGCAGCAGCAATGGTCCAAGCAAAACCTTTCAGACTCACACTAATACGCAAATATGCTCCATATGAGTGCATATGCTTATATATATAGATATATATATATCTATACATATATATAAATGAATATCTCTAATGATGATTAAAAATGCCTAATGGGTTTTGTATGCAAAATCCATTTAAGCGTTTTCCCTTCCTTCCTCACACACAGACGCACAGAAAGAAAGCACTTCAATCGGAAAGTTAATTTTTTTAGACTCCAGCTGGGATCTTTAAGCCCCGATGTTGAATGAATATTTCTGCCATATTGGGCAATCAAGAAAACGACGTTATTGAAGCTGAAGTTAAAGTTTGTGTTTTGTCGGTTTGCTGTATGTTTAATGTTTATTGTTGCTGTTGTTTGCTGTTTTATCTGCCGGCTTCCGTTCAAGAACCCAGAAAACAAAACTGAAAACGTTTGTTGACAACTTTTTGTGCCACTTTCATGCAAATTGTCTGATGACTGTTAGCTCTTTTGCCCGTTGCCCGTTGCCCGTTGCATTGTTGTTGTTGTTGTTGTTGCTATTCTTAGTCTTAACAAAATTTCGTAATTTGTTGTTGTCGTAAAACGCAACGACTTCGACATTTATGTTCTTGGATGGAATCATTAAAAGAAAATGTTTTTTTCTTTGCAATATTTAAATATAGCCCCGTCTGCTGTGTTATGCGAATGCTAATGATTATGCTCATGATTATGACTATGATATATGTTTGACGAGGCGCCCGTGTCCATTTCTTTGGAATTACAAAACCATCATGTCTGGCTCGCAACTTGCGAGAACACACACAGTTCGACTAGGCTCAAGGGCATAAACGCTTTTATTCATAAATGCGAACTCAATTCTTTCTTATACCCTGAACTTAAAAAGTTCAAAGTGTGCAGTGAAGTTGCGTACAAATATGAAACCGGTAGAAGGCAACACATTCGACCCCATAAATTATAAATCAGGCACAACCGATTCGATTTTGCCATTTCTGTCTCTCTGAATTTATTGATCTATATATAATTTATTTATTTGCGTATTTTTCAGAGTGTTGGCTTGGGTTCGGATTACCTCCTAGTAGAGCTATCTACCCTGAAGAATTCCCACTTATCCATTGTGAACCATTTTTTGTTAATTATTATGAAGTAATTAAAAGTTTGTAAAAATAACCCTGAAAGGTGCTGCTTTTCAATTGGTTCTTAGTTTGTTAGATATCTCTAAAAATGCCGAATACATTTAGAAATAATATTTCTGTAAGAAATAATGTCTTGCTTATGGTTCCAAATGGTGCTCCATATCCAATCTAAAAATGGTTTACCATAAAATAAAGAAGACTTTAGTTTGTTTTTATATTATTTTTATTCATAAAATAAATGTATACTCGTATATATTTGACAATAATAAATAGGTAGTTTATACAAAAACTTAAGCATAAAACACTAAGCGCTAATCAGCTGTATATAAGTATACATAAATATATTATACTCCTAGTAATCGTATAGATTTGCACAGCAAAAGGAATAAATAATAAATAGTCTAGTGTTGAACTTAGATTAAATGTAACTTGTAAATTTCCATAAATTACGATACGACGGACAGATAGACAGACAGACAGACAGACAATCAGTTGTGTGTGGGTTGCTGCCTCAGCCTCAGCCTCAGCCTCAGCCTCAGCTTTAGCCGCAGCCGCAGCCGCAGCCTGTCCGTAAGTACCGTTTTGGGATTGAGCTAACCAGTTGCCCAGCTCCCAAGTGGGAGTTCAGATTGGATTGGGCAGATGGGAGAATCGAGTTGGAGTTAGAATTGGAGGTGGAGTCGGAGTTGGAATTGGAATTGGAGGCACAGTGGCCCAAGCTATGCGCTGTCGTCTTTAGCTAAATGGGTTAGGCAGTTGCCAGCGGCAACCTCGGCTTCAGCAAGACAAGTGGGCATAGACGGCAGGAGTTGATGGAGTTCAATGCTACACTCAGAAAAATATGTGACAGAGTTTCCTTTTCTGTGTGCTAATGTGTAAATTCGAAGAGCTATTCAAAAATTTGCTTAAGTCTTCTTTCTATAATTTAGAAAAATAAATAAGAAAAAAACTCTTGAAAAATCTGAAAAGAACATTTTTACAAGTACTATTTAAAAATGTGCTGAAATCTTCTTTATATAATTTTAAAAATTAAATTAGAAAACCCTAAAAAATATTTCTTTTAGCTCAAGTCTTTCTACATTTCAGAAAAATTCAATTTTTTGCGCAGTAAAATAATATCAATATTTAAATAGAAAACATGCAGGAATTTGGAGATCTTTGCTATCTCGCAATTCCCTAAAACTAGCTGCCAATTAAGTCTACTTTTAAACGCTCGACGCCCTTAATTTTTCTGAGTGTAGAGTTGATGGGTTTACAAAGTGCACTGATATTGCTGCTGAAGCGCACGGGGCAGCGTCTTATGCGGCAGATGGGCGGCGGGGCAGCTGAGTGTAGCCAAATGCGAATGCAACTTGCTGTTGCTGTTGTAGTTGCTGTTGTTGTTGTTGTTGGGAAATCGATGTCGCTGCAGCAGAACGATGCAAATGCTGATGATTATCACAGATATGGAAACAGTTACCAGCACACTGCCCAGATTGGCGCTTATATAACGCAGCGGCGCGACATAAACTGTATGGGGAAAGGGGGGAAAGCATGAAGCCCGAGGGGCAAGCAGGAAGAAAGCAAAACACGATTGTCAATGGAGGCAGTCAATGTTGTAGTTGCAGTTGATGTTGCTGTTGCAGTTGCAGCTGTTGTTGTTGTTGTTTGTTGCGCATAATCTGTGTGCATCTACTTACCCTCATCATCATTGGCATCATTTGTCGTCCAGGCGGCGCCACCTGGCCCCTGATCCACAACCAGTTTGGCATACTTGCTGCTCAGCTCCTGCTCTTCCGCCTCCACATCCAGCAGCGCCAAGTTGTTCAGCTCACTTAAGCTGGCCAGGCTCAAGGCGCGTCCCTGCTGTCGACTCTGAGCTGCTGGTGGCTGTGGCTCCTCCACTACTGGAGTTGACTGCTCCTTGGCCAACTTTGGTGGTTGCGTTTCCAGCACGAAAGCTGGTTCTTCAACGGACTCTTCCTGATCGGATTCCTTGAGCACCAGTTCGCTTTTGTTCACGAAGCGCATGTTACGCATCTCACGACCCAGTCGCTCCTCATCGTCCGGCTGGAAGGGATCGCTTGACGGCTCAAAAGCGGCTGCCACGCCGGCCTTATTCCTGCCGGGCACGGTGAAGCTGGCGCGCACAGTTTGCATGCCCGACTGATAGCTGCAGACGACGACAAAGCTGCGGGTTGGCGGAGTGCGGAGTGCGGAGGGGAAAGAGAGCAGATGGTGGTAAATTGGAAGTGAGAATTATTCCAAATATTTTCTTATCAATCAAAGCACTTTGTGATTAGTTAGGTGTTTGTTAAATCGTTGAAGGCTTTTTCGCAGGCTGTCAAACGGAATCGTATTTTCCGGTAAAGTTTATAAATAAAATTAAACCAATAAAGTTGCCATTTCCCCTTCCGGTTTGACAATCTAGTTTAGAGTAGAGTCTTTTAAGTGGTTTAAGTCTCTAAAGTCGTGTTTTCAGATCGAAAAAAGTTATAGCCAATAAAAAACTGCATATCGAAAAAAAAACTGTAAAACGACTCGCGAAATTGTTCATGTTTTTTTCCTTTTTGGTTGACGGCAAAAAGTGAAAACCAAACTGTTAACTCATTTCAAGCCTGAATGGATTTTCTGAACCGCTGTTCGACGGTGTCAAAAGACCAAAACAAAAAAACGTCAAGAACTACTTTATTTATTTGATGGCTATCAGCAAATCTTGGTCACTTTTTTTCGATCTGAAAACAGCTTCCAAAGACTTCACTAAAAGCTATCAATTGTTTCTGAATAAGAACCAAAGTAAAGTTGCTCTTCCGGTTCCGGTTTGAAACCCTAATTGTCAATCTTCAACAATAGCTTTTCCTTTCGATTTTCTTACCGTCTCGTGCTATGCGTAAAAATGCCCAAATTCTCTTGGACCGTGATGAAAGTCTCCACTGTGTTCGTCTCTGGTTTGACCATGCTGCCGCATTGTTTGTGATCGATTCTCATTGTGTACTTATCGGCTGGATCGTTGGCATTGCCCTTGATGCCACAGTCGCCGCCATCGACAACAATGAGACCGCCAAAATAGGGACCCGTTTCCACCTCAATTTCGGAAGCATGCGCCAAGCATTGTGTGGCATGGGCGGAGACTGCATGTGGAGGAATGTGGCAGGTGAAGGAGTCAAGTTTGTTTTACTACCGACTACTTACAGCCCTTGGTGGGTATAACGATGCTCTGGCCAGGCAGATGAGCAGCAGCTGCAGCTGCACCTCCGCTCTCGCCTCCACCTTCGATCTCGTTCTCCCCCGCACGGAAGTCGGCGCGGGCGCTGCTGCTGCGCTGTCGATGCGACGGCATGGGACGTATGTGGAAGCTGTAACGGGTCGCCATTCGCAGATTATCTACGGCTGCAGCAAAGTGTTGCACTCGAGTGCTGCAAGAGATGTGAGGGAGAAATATAATAGAAAATATTAAAGAGAAATTCAAAAAAAAAATGTTGAAATAGAAAATAAGATTTTTCTCAAATGTTGAATTCAGATTGATTGATTTTTTAAATATAACCAAGAAATTTTCTTTAAGTTCAAAATAAGAAAAATATTTACGAAATTCTAATATGAATCTATAATTGAAAATTTCAAACTTTTTCTTACACATTTTTCGTATCTTTTTTTTTTATAAAAATTACATGAATGGTTTTTCCATACATTATATCAAATATTTCATAAGTTCAAAATGCGTTTACTTTTACGCTTTTAGATAAATGTTTAAAAGTTTCAAATTATTTTGAAGAGATGAAATACAGAACTTAGCGTTTTTATAGTCTGAAAAGGGAAAGCCTTTCAACTTCTATGAAATAAATGTAAAGTTTGAAAAAGTTGTTAATGAACAGTTATTGCTGTTGAACTAGTCAATTTGAAATACATTGTTGTTTTTTTTTTAGTGTAGAAAGTAGTAGTTGAGGAAAAGTGAAGAGTTTTTAATGCGGCACTTACTACACATGATCATCGCCTGGTGTGGGCAGCAGATCGTTGGTGGCAACGGCAACGGCAGCCGTGGCATTCACCAGCTTGACACGACAGCGTTGGGCTCCATAGTTCTGGATTTCACAGTAGAAGATCTGAAATGCCTTGGGTGGTTCCACATCGTCGCTCATATTTGCCACGCCATCCACAAGCGAATTTGTATTCGTATTCGTATTGGTATTCGAAATGCTATTCGAATTGGTATTCTTCTTGGTATCTGTGTCATGGGCCGACGTCACGAACTCAACTTCCCAGGTCAGATTCACCGATTTGTAATTTGGTTCACCAGCAACGCCGCGTATCTCTGTGTTTTGTTTTTTCGGTTGTTTTTGTTTTGGAATGGCAATGGGAATATAAAGAAATACAATATATACACAACATACAATGGATATATATATATATTAATGGGGTTAGTCAACTGCTGCTGCTGGATGCGACAAAACAGATGCAACTGCAACTGCTGGCCCAACTTTAAAGTCGCTTCTTGCATGCAAATCAGCTAAAAGCCAATAACTTGTTTCCACAAAAAAACAAATCTAAAAAGAAACTTTAAAGTCGTCTGTTTTCTATTTTTTTGTTATTTTTTTCTTCCTCTTTTTCTGGCTGCCAGTGGGCATTGCACCGCTAAGTGGTGTACTTGCTCGTACCCAGCTGGAAAGAAGATCGTGTTTGTTGCACCACACACAGGTGATGGCCGATTTGGCTGGAAGTGTGCCGGGAATTAGCATGCTCAGCTAACTGATTGCCGCCGCTTGTAACCGGAGTGCTCTGAGTTATTGGCTGCCACAAAATGTGGCTTAAGCGCTGCTCAACTAGGAAGTAGCAACAGGTAATTACAAAAGTGTAACTAATTTTGTGTGCAGACAGTTGCAGTTCACTGAACAACTACTAACTACTAAACTGTATATTTTTGAACTTTCGTTTATCTCTCGGAGAATGAACATGACTACCAAATGTAGCCATTAAATATATAAAAAGAAGCAGTTTGAGCCTTTCATTAAAGACGCTATTTCCTATTTATTATAGACAATGTATATATATGTATATATACTCGTAAGAGATACAATGGCTTATGTTTATCGAGTTTGTTAAAGTAATTTTTGTTCTATTCAACTAGACAAATACTTGAGAAATCCCTTCTGCATTAAAAGTATTAATTAAAAACAATAGAATAAAAAAATCTTAACCACAACAAAAATGTGATACGTCTAATTAAAGATTTTATAGCCTCGCAGTGGATATATAATTTTATCGGCAAGTTTCTCACGCATTGACACCATACAGAATATATAAGAAGTTAGTCAGTTTTGAAGCTTTTTGGAATATATTCGTCTTGACAATATAAGATCATTCGAGAGATGAGTTCTTCTATGAGAAGCTGCTGTTGTTTCCCAAGCCAACATCTAGATCGGACATATAGCTACCATATAGCAACAATCATTCGAAAGATAAGCTCTTTTAAGAAAAACATTTTAGTTATTTGTTATTTATAGTGAAAGTTAGTTGTGGGCAAGTGCCTGTAATCCTGTAAGGCCCGTGTAAGATACTCAATCTTCCTCGTTATTTCTCATGAAGTACAGAAACTTCTATGCTCAAATTTGGCATCAATCGACAGAATGACACATGAGGCAATTGAGCATAGGCATATGCGGCATATGCGGCATTTTAAGTGCGTTTTCCCACATGATTTCCACTCTTGCATAATGCGCAATTAGAAATGCAATTTCAGCTGAAATGTTGTTTGGTTATTTGGATGTTGTTGTTCTTGTTGTTGTTGGTGTTTGTTTGTTGTTTGTTTGCTAGCTGCTTTGCTAGTTGCATTTTCCCATGTTGAAATCATTGACACCAATTTTGAATTCGCGTGGCCGCCTCCGTGCCTGCATTCGGCATTCGGCATTCGGCATTTAGGCGAATTTCACACAAAGAAAGAAAAATAAATAAGTAAGTAAAAAAAAAAACTAAATAAATGAAGAACATGGAAAAGTGAAAATTCAAGTTGGCACCATTCTGAGAGATCTGAGAGATCTGCCAATAGAACAGGCAACATTAAGTTCGACCAGACGACGTCTTCTTCATCGACAACTTCGACTGATTAGAAACTGTCCGCATGTTTGAGATGAATGACAAACTGGCCAACTTGCAACAGTTGCACGCGTTGCAGCATCAGCAAATAAATCGCATGATTAATGATTTTTTTCTTTTCACTCAGTTGCCTGCTCTTACCAGCCAGCGATTTTCACTGCGGCTTTTACTGCTGCTGCTACTGTTGTCAGCTGTCAGTTGCCTGCAACATGACGCTGCACTTAGCATTGCAAAGTGTGTGACATGTTATGTAATGCACGTTCTTGACTTATTGTTCTCTGCTTTTTTTCTTTCCCCAAGGGGGAAATTAATTTCTTTTATTACGTTGGAGAAATTAAGCTTGGAATATATTTGTTGACATTTTTGGACATACCATTCAATGTTGGGATAAACGCTGAGTCCCACTTATTAAAGTCTTTATATATATATTAACATAGAGGCAGATATATTGAAGTCAACCTTTAAGTCTATTCAAAATATATTATTTTTGTTCGTGAGAAAAATAAACTAACGTTAATTATTCAAAATAAAATTCGAATATCTAGAAATGGTTAGAAAGAGTTAACTTTTTTAATCTTTAGTCTTTATTCCTTATTACTATCATTCTATGAAAGAATACTATTTTTAAAATTGGAAAACATATTATGAAAATCATAAATAATTAATTTTAAATAAAAACATGAATAATTCCTTTTCATGTTAAAATTATTAATTAAATAAAAATATACAAATTTGAGATATATTTTTCATATATATACAAATTTGTTATTTCAAGAGACTATGGAAAAATAAATGCTTTTTTTTTTAACTTTGAAAAGTTGAGATTAAATTTGGTTGGCAGAATAATATTGGTTTTTGGTTGATTTTAAAAGCAAGCTTATAGTCGTACCAAGCCTATGCACCATGCCCACAACCGGCCCAGTTATAGTCGCCATCTTAAGATGATTGTATTACAATCAAAACGGTGTTTTCCCGCTTGTTTGTTAGCTGTGATTAGTGTATTACGTCGTCGGTTACGTATGCTATTGATTATTTTCGGTTAAAAGACAGCAAATTGTACGAGTCAGTGGTATTGATGGCCGACTTAGTTGGCCTAAGCACTGGCATTTTAGCCTGGCCTAATGACACTTTTGCTCTCAGCCAAACCCATCATTAAAAAAAGAAAAGAAAAAAAAACTACAAAAAAAGGAAAAAAAATTGCTGCCGCAATTTCCGCCACTGTTTTGCGGTTCTGGCGCAGCGGACACTCTTTGCCACTGCCACCGCCACAGGAAATGTCGGCATAAGTGCAATGCATGTGTTTGATTGGCATAAACTAGCTAAAATTAGCGAATGCCGCAAGTTTGTTGCCTAAGTCTTTTGATTTATTCCCTCTTTTTTTTTTGTTTTCTGAACGCGCGCGGCGTGAAACAATTTCGCTGCCAAGGGCAACCCTTTATATTGCTGCCTGTTGCAAACGAGGTCTGCTTTGGGCCAGACAGCCACAGACATGCAACATACAAACATACAACAAAATAAAAAATGCACACGTTGCAAGATCAGAAATCGTGACCAAATGCAATTAGGCAGCCAGCACAAGGAACACAAAATGCTAAAGACAAGTTTTGTTGAAGCGGCTTTGAAGAAGGGTATTTCAATTTTAGCGCCAAAAGAGAGGAGGTACGTACATATACATATATACGGCTGATTATCAAGAATTAAGTTGGCATAGGTGTTAAGTTGATAAAGGCATTATGCATTTAATTAGCCGAATTTTAAAGTTGTTTTAATGAAAATTGAAAAATATCTGACTTCAAAAGTGATTATGGGCTGTATGAAGAATCGATAGATTTTGCTTGCTGCAAGGGTATGCGTGTCTAGTGGCATTGTTCTTGCTTATTTCTCCTCTTCTTCTTCTTTGTCTTTATAGGCCTTACCATATTTGTTGACTGCTGCATTGTTGCTGCTGCTGCTGTTGCCGCCGCCGCCGCCGCCACCGTCTGCAGATGTTTTCAATTTAGCTGTGGACTCTCTCAGTGTTGCATTGTTGTTGCTGTTGTTGTTGTGGCTGGCTGTTATTCGGGCGCGTCGTGCTGCTGTTGCAGCATTTGGCATTGCTGGCAGCAGCAACATCAGCAGCAGCAACAGCAACATGTGGCAGCAGCAACAGCAGCAGCTATTTTTGCTACTGCTGCTGACTCCCATTGATTTGTTTGACATTATTTGCGCTTGATTTATGAAATTTCGTGTGCTTCTTGCTGTTCTTTTTGTTGTTGTTGCATCAAATGTGTGTCAATTGGGCGGCACAAATTGCTTCTTGTCGTTTAGCTTTATTTAAGGGTTATTTTTTTAGTTTTGTACTTTATTACTTTGTTGGGCTTGATTTTTTAAAAAACTGGTTTCCTATGTATATATTTATATTTATTTAAAACATCACTTTTTAGTCACTTGACACAAAATATATATATATTTTTTTATTGGATGTTACGCGTTTTGTTATTGGATTTGGACAATAAAAAACGGCAAAATAAGCAAGCGCTTTGCTTCCGAAACGACAACCGCACGCGTTTGCTGGCGTCGCACAACTGACAGCTGCAGCGTCCAAGAACTATGCACGAAGCGACGCCAAAAACAGCTGTTTGCAAGACAGAGGAGAGCAATGCCAAGGCCGCGACAGCAAGCTGAGAGAGCTTTTCAACGTGAGAACGCAAAAGCTCGCTTTCGCTCTCTTTCTCTCTCTCTCTCTCTCTCTTTCTTCCTCTCTTTTGTATTTGTCATATGTTTAGCATATGCTTTCGGTTTTTGGCTGCTCTCGTTGTTGTTGTTGTTGTTATTGTAATAAGTTTAGCCGCAGACCCAATACCAGACGTGTTAACCAGGAACTGGGGCCGCTTATCAGCAGCCGCTTATCTTTTGGAAAACTCAATGCGTGTGTGTTTGTGTGTGTGAGTGTTTTATATATTTTACAAGCTCTAAATTAAAAATCCATATTGGAAAAAAAAAACAAATAAAACGAAAAACAAACCTTTTTACATAATTAAGGCAAAGTCAAATAACTCTTCGCAAAGCAGCTGAAAAACCCAAAAAGACGCTTTCCCTTTTTCATTTTTATTTTTTTTTTTTTGTTTTTGGGTTTTGGTTTTTTGTTGAAGCCTATTGTTTAGTTTCCCAGCGCTTTTGTTGTTGGCAGCGCTGCTTTGATTAATGCTTAATCAGCAATATTATTGTTATTAGTTTTCTATAGTGACCAAAATTTAGCTGCTGATTTTTTACCTTCTTTTCAGAGCATTATTCATGAGCATTATTTCCACACAAATGAAACTCCCCCAAAACGAATTCAATTAAAATGAAGTTGAAAAAAAAGCCATATATGCGAACATCAACAATTTCACTTTGCCAACCAACCGACAATAAAAAACGCACGCTTTTTGTCACTTTACCGTATTTGATTGTTGTTGCTATAAATTAATAACAACTGTAAAAATTGTAATGCTAGTTGCGTAATAACATTTTTTTCGACTTTGTACGGCTTTAATGCTATTTAGTTGGACAGTCAAAACATGTGTATTGAGTGTGATTAAAGAAATTTTGATTGGCATCACCTAAGATGTATTTAAAGGCAAATCGACGATTTAGCGTGTAATTAATTAATGGTCAATAAATAAGTCACTAAATCGACGCTAATTCGTATATAAAATGAACGAATATATTAAATAAATATATTTAATTTATAGTGAAAGTTCGGTGTCGACAAGTTGATTTATTTCTGTGTTTTTGCTTTTCTATTCTTTTCATTTTCCATGCTCATTCCCAATCATTTAATTCAAACTCGAATGCTTATAATGCGTTTATTTTTATCCTTATCTCGATTTATACCTTTCAAATTTTTTTGTTTGATTTCCCGCCAACATTTTGCTTTTTGTATCACACAATTTCCGTGTTGTTCTGCCCTATTTCCCAAGTCCGAACCTGTTAATTTACAAACACGCAAAGTAATTTCCTACTTAATAATGAATTATGTCAACTATTTATATGATAATGAGACAGCTGTATACTTAACATACACACTCTAAATGTGTGTGTGTGTGTGTGCGTGTAAGCCCAATATTTCCACATTTTTTTGTGATATGTCAAGGCCATGGCTAAGTTGGCTATCATTATGTAATGAGCCACCTGCGCTGTCTCATGTATGACGTTAGCAGGTCCTTAGAACCACATTTAAGGACACTGACCGAGCTGGAAAAAGCAATTTGAGTTCAAAAACATTTCGAGTGCTCTTTGAACACATTCGACTAATTTTGCTAATTAAAAATTGAACGACAGACTCTTGACTAAAAATAACACTCCAGCGGGGCATGCAACATGGATCACCTGTTGGCCAGAACGAAAGTCTTTGGCAAGTTTCCCATGAGGCTCAAAGGGATTGCCGCACACCAAAGACACAAACACCCACAGTGGAGCACAAAGGCAAAGCAGAATGGCAAACAATGCGCAAATTGAAATGTATTTGCCAAATCACTTGCCACGCCCACAAGCACCCAAACACAAACCCAAGCACAATCCTAATGCAGCCCCGTTCTGTTCGCCCCACTCGAAATGGCTTGAAAGACAATGAAAAACGCCAAAACTCAAAGCGAGTTTTTACACTCTGCCTGAAGGTAGGCAACGATTTTTGTTGTTGTTGCCAAGCAGGTTACACTGTGAAAAAACAGTTACAAAGTAGGATTGCGCTGTGAAATCATGTGTTATTATTATAAAATCTTGCTTTGATCTATACTTCTTCAAACGGAACAAAAAAAAATCACTTAAAAACCATTTAACGGAACTGCTTTGAAAACGAATGCCGAAAACAAGTCGTATTCTTTGTATTATTCATGAGTGTCATATTTTATATAGAAACAAACTTCCATTCAAACTTTAAGTTAATAACTTACAAGCTGGATGTCCAAATATAACCGAAACTGCCACTTTGCCAATTGAAATCCCTCACCCAAATAAACAACTTAACATTTTAAAAAAACGAAGTAATTTTTGGTTTACATAATATAATAATAAATATATAATAATCGTCATGTCGAAAACGATTCGGTATCCATTCGTAACTCTTATTAGAACTGGTTCCAAAATATAATTTAATTTGACAAGCTGTTTAAAAGTTCTCTTTGTTTTCTCAGTGTACATTATGCAGGCGAGTGAGTGTGTGTGTGTGTGTGTGCTGGTGTGCGGCTGTGTGCTGGTGTGTTGATGGGCTGCGCATGTGTGGCGTATAATTGAGTGGTCGTCGCCAAGTATCCTGATTTGCATAGCAGTCGCATGTCATTAGCAGGCAGAAACCCAGCTGGACGAAAATTGACATGGCTTCCACGTGTCCAATAAAATGTCGCGTATACGCAGTGTTGGCCACGACTTCCTGCTTCCGCGACCTACTGCCACCTCCTCCACTCCGCCACTCACCCCACACATCCCCAATACCTACACACTCACACACACACACACACGCCTCCAGATACTAGGCAACTGCTGTCGATTGTTTGACTTTGTGCTCCCCAGCCAGGATTACATGTCTCGAGCACATCAAACAAGCTTACTTACCAATGACCTCGTTAATGACGCACACTCGCTCACTCACCCATACACTCACACACACACACACACACATACGCACACGCAAACGACTTCGAGTATACGCATGGAGGGGTGTGTGTGTGTGCATTTTGTTTGAGTTTGCTTTGTAATTTGCGCTTATCAGATTTATTTTTATTTTTGATTTTTTAGCTGGTACCCAAAACACACTGCAAACAAATCCAGCTCAAATTTTGATGGATGGTGACTGTTCGAATACCCTGTAATATATCTAATAGTCTATTTAAGTTTTGTATATTTTTAACTGCCATTTTTGTATTATTATTATTTATTATTACTATAATTGTTGTTATTATTATTGTAAGTAAAATACAGTCCCATATATAGTACATATATATATAGTAAGTTATATCCGTATTATGTTCGTGAATACCTTGATTATTCCTGCTCTCAGTCTTATTATTTCTCTACATCTATTGAAGATGTAGGCTTCAGCTGAGTCTACTTAAACTAATCTTTCAGAATGTGTTCTCAATGCAAAGTCTTCATAAGGCGTCTGCCACAATTTGTTGGTTGTGTAAATGTCCCTTCAGCTAGCCTGTTATTATCTGACTACAGTTATTACTCATATCCAGATAATCATCAGCAAATTTCCAGTTATGGCTGCCCAGCAGTTTCTAGTCCACAAAAAGGCTCCGGAAGAACGTCACAGAATTTATTTGCCAAAATGCCAGTTTGGCCTGGCACCAAATAGATAGTTACTCTGTTTGTCCTCCCTTGTTTATTTGGGATCTTCACACATGACGATAACATCATTAAGAGAAGTCTGTAGGCTGGTAAATAAGGCTGCAAGTTTTGTCATGTTCTAAATATTTTTTGACAATATATTAAAACATTCAATCCGATAGAGCCTGTTTTCTGAATATCATAAACTAAAAATGGGACTTTGGGAAGATCCAGTTAGAATATACGGAAGCCAACAGTCATGTCTATATTTTCAAAGATTTGTTAAAGAATATAGAAAATCTTGCTAAATATGATGATTTTAAAATTATTTTCTTAATTTATTTATTTATTGTTTTTAATTATTTATACCTTGAAAGTTAGATTACAGTAGAAGAAATAGGTTCAAAAGTCCCTTGTCTGGTTTTTCAAGCTAGATTTAATTTTAGACTTGTCGAAACGAATACGGTAAATGCTCATTATGAAACATACACCGTATAGAGTATGCCCAATCAATAATCAGTAAAATGCACTCAAAACTCAATCATATTCGGTTAGCCTTTCAAATTGACAGTTAAGCAAAGCAATAAACAAAAAAAAAAGATGGAAAACAATCAAATGCTTGCTTGAAGCTCAAATAACATTAGCCGCAGCAGAAATGCTGACGTCGTCATATATCCTACAGTCCACGTCTTGGTCCCCCTGGTTGTCCTGGTTGCCCTGAACAATGTCCTGTCACAGTGGCAGTGGCAGTGGCGCAATTAAAGTAATTACCACGCGAGTGGCGCTATAAAAACCGCTAATACTCTTTAATAAACGACTCGCGTCGATAATTATCATTGACATCATTTTGTGCACTGGCAAAAGGACACAAAAAGGGGTTGGGCAAAAGGGGGGCGGGGCATACTTACTGGCCCACATCCTGTCCATTAATTATTAGAGAGAGAGAGAGACAGAGAGAAAGGAAGCGGAAGAAATAAAGAGTAAATTTGTGTGGCATTTGATACTGTATTTGTATTGATCATCATCATCATCATCATCCTCATCATCATCATCATCATCATCATTGTCGTCATCATAATTACATCAGCATTGTGCTGATCATTATCATCACTCACATTCACATTCATCATATACCGATTAACACTTGCTCTATAATTACATCAACTAAATTTATTGAACTATTTATTAATTGGTCGAGCGCTGGCAACGTTTACTATTTTACTTTATATCTATATATATATATATATTTATTTTTGTATCTTTTAGTTTAAGGAAATTTGTGGTTGTTTTTCTTGTTTTTGGTTTTGTCTCGCCTAAAATTATGCTACAAATTTAAATAATACTTGTGTATCTGTGTGTGTTTCTGTGTGTGTGTGTTGATATCTATAACATGGAGTATTTGTGTGTTAGGTTACATAACTGTGGAATCAATAACGCAAATCCAATAAATTTACATATCAAAGGAATTTTTGTAGTTAGCTTGTAAAATGACTTAGCCTAAATTGGTTGGTTCTTAACGATATAGATATATAATATAATATAAACCATTTTTAGATATTTTTGACTTCAGGTGCTAGTTTCTATATTCTTTGGCTATGAGATATTTCAGCAGACTGAACTCGAGGTTTACATTTCCATTCCAGTTAGCTAGTTTTTTATTCCCATATATTTAGTAATTTTTAAAACACTTTTAACAGGTTTTTTATTTAAGACTAGTTGAAAAGTTAATTAAAACTATAATTTTGTATGAACCAAAAATTTTGCTACATTTTTTCTTAGATAACTATTTTTATATTTTATTTTTCATTTTTTTTTTTGGTTTGCATTGTGGGAGGAATAATTTTATTTGGGCCCGCATTTCTATTTGGGCCAATGATGTTGGTGTTTTTTGTGTAAATTAGGTGTAAAGTGGAATTTGTTTTGCTATGAACTAAAAAGGACTTTAATTGAGACTACAGAAGATTGACGGCTCCATCTAGCTGAGGGGCTTGCAGAGGCGCAACAGGAGAGGATAGTGGAGATCCTCGTCGTAGAGGGCCGAGTCGGCCTTGAGCTGCAGATGGCGTTGCCAGATGGTCTCATTGTATCGAGTGGCAAGCTCCACACGAAATCCGCGCGCCACACATTCATCCCGGAACACATTCAGAGTGCGGCCGCGACGGGGCGCCATGATGAGCGCCACACCCAGCGGCGCCAAATAATACCAGATGGTATCGACCAGCGCCATTCGCGCCTCATCGAAGAACAGACAATCCGCACACAATATGTACTCGAACTTGAACTGCTCCGCCTGGCCACGGGCCGAACACTCCTGCCACTTCAGCACCGAGCACTTCGTGTAGCAGCTCAGCTCGTTGAGGCAAACTGTTTTGCGCACATTCTCCACGCTCACCTCATTCCCATCCGTCAGATGTACCGCATACGGCTTCGCGTACTTGGCCAACATCAGTCCGGCCAGGGAGGTGAAGCCACCTCCCAGCTCCAATATCCATTTGCCGCGATACGCGGCCAGATCGGATAATACCAAAGCGGTAAGTGCCTCCTCCGAGGGCCAAACACATATGTTTCCCGTGTTATTGAAACCTGTAAGAAATTTCAATTAAATTTATTACATACATGTTATATATATAAATGCTATATAAAAATAATATAATCAGATTTTAACCTGTTGTTTAAAACTCAATTTAAGTAAACCGATTTTAAAAAATAGCAATACATTTCTTAGAATGGTTTACCCCTAATCATTCTAAGTAAAGCTAGAAGGATAATGACAGTTTACATACCCATCAGATCGTTGGCGGTCAGGTGTCGCTCCATGTGATGAATGTTGACGGAGTATTCGATTTCGTTGTGCAGCTGCATGCGATATTTGTACCAGTTCTCCGTCTTGCCGAGGCACTTGAGGCTCACGTGATCCTCGAAGCTGTCCTGGCGCAGCAGATCGAAGCTTTTGAAGCGTCGTACCGAAGCGGTTTGCTCCTCGCTGAACTCATCGCTGGAGGAGCTGACCGTCTCCTCGGAGTCCTTGCGCAACACTTTGGCCAGGATGCGCCAACGTTTCTGTGCCGTATTCTGTAAATTGGGCGTGGCTGGTGGCGTGGGCGGCATAAAAGAGTTGTTGCTTGTGACAGTCAAGCACGCTTTGCCATTGACAATATTCTCCACTTCCAGTTCGAGACTAGGACTGGGGCTGCCCTCATTGTTTGGTTGGGTCTCACTTTGAGCCGGCATCGCCAGATTGTTGTCCCGGTCCGTGTTCAGATTATTGTTATCGGCATTTAACGCATTTCGCTGCGTTTGCTCCTTGAGCGCATTTAGCGTGTTATCGATATCGTATTGCAGCATCAGCGATATGCTTGCCACGCCTTGTTTGTTGCCTTTGATCCTCGTCGTATCCAGCTGCTGCCCCAAGTTGCTATTCAGTTTCGACTTTTTGTTGAACTTGCTGTTCTGGTTGTTGTTGTTATTTTGTACTAAGGTTGCTGACATTTTTCTCTCAGTTTCTCTTCGTTTTGCTCAGTTCTCAGTTTCTCTGATTTCTCGGCTTTTTTTCTTCCTCCCGCTCAACAGTTTTCACCCTGCAATGGTAAAATTGTGTATGGAAATCAGAGATGTGAAAAGTTTATGTTTGCAGCAGCTGCCGCAACTTTTGAGGCATCAACTTTTCAAATTAACCGCCGACAACTTTTTTTTTTACTTTTTGCCTTGCCACACACACAGTTTTGTAGTTACTAGTAGCCTGGCCCATTTTATTGCAATTATAAATTTTTAATGGCTCCAAAAATGCAAATTTTCTGTCCATAAGCGACAT
Source organism: Drosophila basisetae (assembly GCA_035041595.1). Lineage (NCBI taxonomy): Eukaryota > Metazoa > Arthropoda > Insecta > Diptera > Drosophilidae > Drosophila > Drosophila basisetae. Next base: position 7,931,312 of record JAWNLB010000123.1, on the reverse strand, counting down.
AAAAGAGCAATCATAAATCTTTGGATAATCTTTCGTCATAAATATTCAAAATAATGCTACAACATTTATTCAATTCACAGATGTTTGAATACTGAGGCATTTTTTCAAATTCTATTGCGAAGCCAATTAGCTAATTGAAATTGAACTAAGAAATAAATTTCTTTCTCCTTGGTTAAAATTAGAAAGGTTTCTTTTATATTTTTTCGAAATGTTTTCCATAATTACGAAATAAACGTCTGAAAAGTATAAATAAAAATTTAAATTGTTCTTAAATTTAAAAAGACTTCTCATATTTTATTTTGCGAATGCGAAGCTAAATATGTATATATTTTTAAACGATATCCAGATCTCAGAGTCTATAAGAGCTGGAGTCTAACTTAAGCAGGTAAATTTGATCGACAACTCTGTCAACAACAAATCGATTCCGATAGCAATAAAATCATAAATTTTAAAGCAACATGTTTCTATTTGGATATGTGTATTCGATCAAATTGATCATCTGTAAAAGTCCATCAAGATCGATGCAAGAAAATCGTATTTTCATATTTATCCAATTGCAATTATTAAAATAATAAATTCCATAATATTAACTAATTAATGAATGTAATAATAAAATAACATACAAGCATTCAAATATAAATACATTGAGTGGACTCACATTCATCAAATAAGTTCCAGATTTGATGGGTAAATACTTAGGGTATCTACTAAAGAAAACTTGAATTTAGGCTATCTTTTTGTTGAACTCCCTAATTTATTTCATTATTATCCTTATCCCATTAAGCTTATCCTGATTTTAAGCAAGCACCTAAAAACATCTCAAATTTCTCTCGCTTGTTAATTTTACTAATTACAAAAAAAAACACACACACACAACATAATTTAAGCACCATTAAATTGTCGTATAAATGTATTTGTTTGTTTGTTTCACAAAAAAAAAGAATAAAAAACTTTATTATAGTCATTAGGCCAGCAGTTTGCGTAGCTGAGATAGAATGCTCTCTGTCCAAAATTGCCACGTTAATTACACTTTCAAAACGGCTAAAAAGCTAAAAATGTTCCCCATCTATATACATATATATATATATATATATATACAAGATATATGTCTATGTATCTGGCGAGTAAATTACATTTTGCGTATACTTTTTATATATAAATGAGCAAATGTTGTTGATTATTTTTCTGCTGCACATTGTTGCTTGATGTTGTTGATATAAATTCATCATATTGAGAAATTTTACAGCTAATAACAAATGTTAATTGTGCTAAAGAGAAGCAAAAAAGAAGAAGAAGAAAACTCAAAATAAGGTGAGTAGGTGATTAAGGGGAATATAAATGTGGGGATTTTTGGCTTTGGAGGCGCAGCAGAAAACATATGCAGCCTGTTTTTGGGCGATAAGCAGACGTTGAATTCTGGTTAAAGGGTGGGTGGTTGGAGGTGGTCTGATCTGGTGGGTCGAATGGTGCTGCTTGGGTGCCGGACCATCGACAGCTGCGCAGCCCCCCACCCGTTGCCCCTCCCCTGCCCTCGCTGGGAATGTGTAATCAGAGCAATTAAAATTCAGCCGAATCAGCGCATGAATGCGAGTGTGTGTGGAAGTGTATGTGTGTGTGTGTGTGTGGGTGTAAGGAATGTTTTTGTTATTTTAACGAGTATTCACTTTAAGCGGATGTTGAATGCGGAACAAATGCAATCTGTGTGTGAGTGTTTGTGAGCACAGCGGGTCTTCATTCATCATCTTTTCAGTTTTGACAGCAAAGCCAACGGCTATGCCGGCACTTGATTAGCTGACGAGGAGCGAAAGGCGATGTAGCAGGCTGGGGGGAGGGACGGAAAGGATAACACTTAACTTATTTAGTGGCGCTTGAAAATCAGTTTGTTTCAAATGAACTTGCGACGAGCTGTACGAAAATGGAAGGTCGAGTTTAGATAGTGTATTCAATTTGATAAGCAGAGCTCTTTTTTGCATGTGAACTTTAGGCTTATCAAAAGCAGACCTAAATGTGATAAGTAAAAAACAAAACCAACAACATTGTAAATTGTTTTTACATGTTAAGCATACGCAATGTTGTTAGACCAGCAATATACAAGGCAGTTGGCGCTGTTTATTTTGTCTGCTTACGTTAGAGAATACATGTGTTTTTTTATATTCATATATATTCATTTACTTCTACTGCCAACAAAAGAATGTATTTCTAAACATTTAAAACCATATCGTTAAAATTTTAAAAGAAACTGAAATAAAGTCAGCTTCGTTAAGGATAAGGAATGTTTTCCAATTTATCTTCAGTATTTGGCTACGTCCCGATATATATAAATTTGCCGTTCCGCTTCCGCTTTGATACGCAGGTTAAAATAAACTATTTTGCATAAAGCATGATTTAGTTAAAATATTAAATTTAATAATAAATAATCAAGCAAATTTCCTTCATATTTGCAAAATTTCCCATCTATCGAATTGCGATTCCGGCTTCGGCTCTGAATTTCAATCGGTAAAATGACACTCAGATTAGAACTAACTTTGCCGTATAATTAACAAATCATTAACCACATTTTCTGTCTGTCTGTAAAATCTCTCAATATTTCTCAAACTGTTATGCAAAACTTCCAACCTCGCGGAACTCGGAAAGTACGAGTATTTCAGCAGCAATGCTCAAATTTGGGTCTGTGGCATTAACAACCAATAAATGTGAGTAAACAGTAAGTTTTCGGCCATAACTATAATTCACAAGAAAGAGGCTCAACAACGACAACAAAAACTCAGACAATGGGCGAATGTAGTTTCAATTTGATAAGGCGCACACTTGATCAAACATTAATAAGTTGTGGATTGCGGATTGCGGATTGTGGATTGTGGAGCACGCAGCAATTCACTCGAGATGCCAACTAAAAAGTTGTTGGCAGAATGCGCAACTTGCTTCAGCCAAAAATTTTGATTTGCATATTAAAAACATGAATATTGAGCAGTTGACCGTAAAGTTACTTTGGACACGAACTTTGGCAGGGGCATTTGAGAAGAGGATTGGAATTGGGATTGGGATTGGGAGGTTTAGAGTTAAGCAGTTTGGCAATACGCCCCACGGCCCAAACAAGTTAAGTCCTTGAGTAAACTTTAAATGCCGGCTTAGGGTGTGCGGAAGCATAAATAATAAAACCGAACCGAAAAAATGTTTTCAATGTTTACATAATGCTCGAAATCCTTCTTCGGCTTCGACCAACACCTGCGGGCTGAAGCTGCCTGAGAGCGTACATTAACGTCAATTTGCAAGTACAACAAGCAGCTGGGCGGCAAGCGGGCAAATATGACCCTAAGCCCACCTTTCTTTCAAGTTGTATACACGAGCAGAGTCAATTCAATCAGTCGAGCTACGAGCGCCAACTGTGTCGACAATCAGCTTAGATTCCACCAACAGAAAGTTTAGGCCAAAGAACAAAGCAAAAAGATTCTTCTATTTGCCACTCTCATACCCTGATAGTACACACAAACACACACACACAAAAACACACACTTTCCTTCAGGCAAAACTTGACGCTGAGTCAAACTTTAACTTTTAGTGGTGCGAGTTATGTGCGTGCGGGCAACGCAATTTGGGAATAGTTATACACTTGGAAAATATGAGAGCAGCACCTTTAGAAATTAAAAATGGAAAACAAAATAAATGTAAATTTCAAATTAAGAAAATAATTATCGTTAGAGTAAAAGTTCTAAAGCCCATGGGCTATGCCGGAACTAATTTATTTCTATTTTTCATTTCACATAAGTTCGCTTATTAAACATACTTAAAAGTGCCAAACAACCGTTTTAAAACGATTAAGGACTTCACGGAAAAGTATTAATTATATAATTTAAAGAAAAATGCAATTTATACATTTTGAATATTTTTTTAAAAGGACGTTTAACATTGTTCTAGGCCATTCAATATGCCCTTCTAATAAACCTTTATATGATATTCTAATTTTGATATGAAGATTGAATGAGTACAGTGCAGGAGGTAGTCGAATCGGATCAGCATTTCATATAGTTGCCTAAACAAACGATTGATCGAAGATGTGTTCTTGTAATAAACACTTTTTTAATTCACAAAATATGCACACCAAACTCATCAATTATAAGTGTTATTGTGATTCTCATATTTGGAGAAAGAATCATCAACAAAGCAATATTATATCATAGGAAGCATTGGAATAATTGGTTAGGTTTTAAAGCTTATGATGAAATTTATATTTCAGCAGATTGTCTCTGGCCTGCAAAAGGATACTTTTTCTTAATTTCAAAGAACTTCTTAAAAAAAATCCATTTGAAAAGTGCAAATTATTTACATTATTTACATTTTTATAAGCTTCCTTTATCGAATTAAAAACAATTAAACAAGAACACTATCGAAGTTAGATAAAAGTATTCTGTTTAAAAAGGAAGCTCTTAATTTTTTTAATTATCATTTTGTGTTTTTGTCAGTGTAGTTCCTTTTCGGTTGTCAATGATGTCGCGGCACGCAAACTTATGTGGATCCTGCGTACATATGCACAAGTTCACATTTAGTGAATACATATGTGTGTCTGTAGTTGTGCGTATCTATGCGGATTTTATGAACACACACACTCCCATACACACACACACACACATACACAGCCATTCATGTGCTGGTTGCTGTGCTCATTGCTCGCTTAAGCTCTTACAAATTCATTATTTATTACATTCACTGTCGTGAAATTTGCTCAGCTTTCTCTGCTGTCTTTTTCATTTTCATTCCCTTTTTTGATAGCTAACCTTGAAGTCATCAGCCACAAACACACACACACAAGTAGACACACACACGCCCACTAATTTATACGCCAGACTAAAGATAAAATCTAGTTATAAAGGGTTAATGCTAATGGCGCTAAGCAGAGAATAAAATCTAATTTAATTATGCCCATTTAAAGTGTTTAGAAATGAGCGTGTCGAAATTTATATGCACTCTATTTCGTATATAATAAAAATATAATTTAGATAATTAAAAAAAAATAATTAAATCATAAAACTTCATTTTCAGACGTTTTTTACATTTATGTTCATAATTTTCCATTCAAATTGCTATCTTGAGATTATTTAAAATACCCTTTAAAAAATATTATTACATTTTAATTAATGTGACTTTTTTCCACATTTTTAAAATATCCATCGATAAATAATTACATAATTAAAAATTAACATAGTGTATATTTTTGATGATGTGAACAAAATATTACAACAAAAAGTATTGTGTGTATTTTTGCCAAGCCTAATCAAAAATATTTTCTATATACCAAAAGTAATTAAGAAAACACAAGCCGATTTCAATTAAACAATTTTCCCATCTAGACATCTAAAAACAAAATCGGTACATCAAAGAAGAAATAGTTGCAAAGAAAATTATCCAACTATGTAAATGATGGAGCATATTTATATGGCATCAAAAGAGAGAGACAGAGGGAAACATAGAAAATTATCAGCCTACGCGGCGTATGCGTAATCTTCAAAAATGAATGTGCAGCCAGAATTGGCAGATATTTTTTTTCTGTGCGTCTTAAACTTTTATTGGCGCACATAATGCCTATCGATTTATGAGCAACTAACTGTCTGTCTTTTTTTATGTATATAGATATAAATACTCATATATGTGTATATATATATATATCTATATGTGTTTGCTTCTCTGGCGATTTGTTTACTGTTTACTAAATATTATCGCAAATTTGCAGTCATATGTTGATTCCAACTGAACTCTTGCGCAGATGCATTTATTAATATGCAGATGTGTGTGTGTGTGTATGTGTGTGTGCGTGTGTAGTTTATATGTTTATTTGCGTGTATTTATGCAATTTCATTTACAAGCACATCTGTGCATGTGAAAACGGAATGTAAATAGATCAAAATCCAATTTCAATTTTTTTGATGCGTGCAACAACTGAGGTGTTGCTGCCTCAAGATGTGACTCGCTTTAATAAAATATTAATTAAATTATTTGCATATGCTTTATACAACAGCCAAAAGTGTTTGGCCAAGTGTCATTCGTGTTTTTATTGCCTGCCACTCAATGTTGGCCAAGATAACGCAATTAGACGCTGGGGCATTGTTTGCAGAGGGGTTGAGGGGGAAATGGAATATATATATATATCTATATATATCTGCAACTGACACGTGTACTAGTTCTCCCCCTCTCCTGCCCTTCCCCTCCACGTCTCTCCCTTTCTCTCTGAGTTAAGCGAACTTCATTTTGGCATTCAGCTAAAGTTCAAGGATCTTTTGCATTCTGGTTTGAAATTGTCCCCCCAGCTCCGATGATGGGCCCCAATTGTGCAATGACTCGACACTTAACTTATATGTGTGGACTCGAGTGTATCTATCACACATAATAAACGTGGATAATATTGATTTATTGTGTGTGTTAGTTTTTGGCATATTTTTGCAACTGGTTTTTATTCTATATTCCTTTATGTCTACTGTCTTTCTTGATGTTGTTTTTTAATCTCGGTTTTTTTTTTTTTTGTTTTCTTTCCTTCTTTGGCGTTTAGCATTTTCAACACAATTTGAGCCACGCGCCGCTAAAATAATATAATTTACATATTATGCCATGTGAAAATGTGAATACTCCCAGCTCCTTTTTCCAAGCAGAGTTATGTGCCCATTTTGAATACCCTATTCCACTTCAAATATGAAAAGTACTTTTAGAGTAAAAGAGAAAAATGAAAATCATCGAAATATTTATTTATTTATTATTTAACATTTCATAAGAATTTTTTTGATGGAGATTTTTAGGCTACATTAAGGGAGACTTTCACATTAAACTAGGCTGTCCAACCGTAACCGGAACCGGACAGAAGTTTATTCACAGATGAAATTCACGATTCTGCTAGTCAGTTGAATAATTTGTAAAAACAATTCAACTCATTTTGTCTGAAGCAAATAATTATTAAACACTCTTTTCCAACACTGCTACAATTTCTAATATACTTTAGAGTAATTGAGATTCGACTAAAGCTCACTTTATATTTTGCATATGCGAAAAAATGCAAAAGACAAATATCTAAAGTATTTTTGCTCAAATGGCTTAAAGTTGCCGACGCGCTTAAGCGTGTCACTTGGGGGCGTGGCATATAGGCTGTCTGGGGATTCGAGTTGCCGTTGGTTGGTTGTGATAACCTATGCGGCAGGCAACCTTCAAAGTCAAATAAAATAAAAAGCGGAAAATTTCAAGCTGCGCCAAAATATTTTTGAAAACAGCAAGCCGCTTGACCTTTTCGCGATGACATGTCACACATATTTAAATTATATAAACATATATATATATATGTATATTATATATGTGCTTTGCCCCCTGGTGGCAAGTCGAGGTCATGCTTAAAGGCATTTGTAAAAGTCATTGACGCTTTCCCAATCATTGAAGCCGAAAAAAAGCGCCATAATTTAAAAATAAACTCAATGGAAGGCAAAAAGTCAGGACAAGGTCCGCGAAGGATGCCCGAGAAGACGAGGGGAAAGGGGAAAGTGGGCTAGCTGAGTGGCAGCATCGTTAGCGCCAACATTAACATCAGCAACAAAGGCAAATAAAGTCCAAATAAGGCGACAGTCAAACAACAACAACGACTAAAGCAAGAAACCAAGTCAAGAAAAATATTCAAAGATAATCCACTTAGCGAGCAATCGCCACGTGCTGAGCGTATTTAAGCCAATTAGTTTTGTCCAAGCACAAATGTAATAAATAAATAAATAAATGCATGATATTGGGCCATAAACAAATTCTAAAATAATACTCATATAAACAGGCAAATTGTTTACATAACAAACACACACACACACATATGTATATATATATATATATATATATATATATATATATATATTTATGCATACATGTTGCTTATGACGTATTTGCTGTGCTGGTGAGATCCTAACCAGAGTCAGAGACAGAGTCAGTCTTGCAGGCAGCAGTCCATGCTGCTGACAGGGAACAGGATTAACCTGTACACTCAGCGAAAAACGCCACTGAGTTTTAGAAAATTGCCCTGAAAATTATAATTTTTTTTGCTTTTTTATAAAAAAAATTTAATGTAATAAATTTTACAAAAATGTAGCCTGAAACTATGAAAAGAAAATAGCTGGGCTCTAGAAATATACTTTCAGAGCTATTCTATGTATGTATAGCAAACTTAAAAATGCAGTCCTATTTTTTTGCAAGTGTAATTTTGTACATGCTACATTCTGCATGCTAACATGGGCACACAATGTCAGTCTATAAATAGTCATAGCGGGTGCTGGCTGAGGATTGAGTGTGAGTGTGTGTGTTTGTTGATGTATGTGTGTGTGTGTGACCAGTGCCTGAGGTGCAGCTGACAACAGCAGGAGCATCCAAGCAGCCAGCAGGCAACCAGGCAACGAGGCAGGCGGAGGCGGTAAGCAGTGTGGCATCAACAAGCGACTAGCTGAAGCGCCGTGTCTCGATGTCATTGTCGTCTAGCTCTGGCTCTGGTTAAAGGTTTTCACTCACCCGTCGCCAGTTGCCAGTTCCCACTGACAATATTGGCTTTTAAATACACTCAGAGTTATTTCTGAGAACAACTGTGTAGCACATAAAAATTATGAAATGTTTTTAGTGGCCTTAAGTTAAACAGAAATATAGTGAATCTCTAACTGACTCCAATCAAACTGACAATATCCTCTGCAAATGCTAAACAACGAAATCTTTTAAGAATTTACATTTTCTTCAACAACATAAATCTACAAGTAAAGAAAACACTCAAGAATTTCTCTCTGTGCATTGCTTACATTTTGTCTTTTATGTACACAAATATTTATGAAAGCACAAACATAATTCCAAAAATAATAGACTTAACCAAATTGAATTTGGAAGCCACAAATTATTCGGGCCAGTGTACGGGCATGTTTGTAACAAGCGGAGGCGATGCGCGGAGTGCGGCATGCCACAACTGCCATTGCTGCGAGCCGCGTGCCACGAAAGTGCTGCTTTGACGACACGAACAAAATGGGGGATTGGATTGTGGATTGGGGGCAGGAGGTTGAGCTGCTGCTGCTGCTGCTGTTGAGGATGCGGGGTATGCTGGGGATGCTTAAATGCTTTCATCGCTCAGCTGGAAGGCCTGGCACGCTTCGGCGCTCGCACGCACAACAAGTTAGTTGCCAGGAAAGGGTAACAAATGGCGTGGGAGGCATGGGGCATGGGGCAGGGAGTTGGGGTCGTGTACCAATAGGCCAGTTATTTGGAGCAGAGACTAGCTTAGTGTGGAGTTGGAGTCAACTGCTGGGTCAGCTGCCTGAGTAAACATCATTCTCATGCAAGGGTCGTCGTCGTCATCGGCTGCTGTTCTCAATCGACCTTAGCAGGCGTTACCTTTGAGTTATAAACTAACTAGCTGGTCGCTGTCAATTGGTCTGTGTACAAATCAGCTACGCATGATTGATGGTATTGATAGATTGACGACGGGATGCAGAACTGAGACTGAGACTCTGACTCTGACTCTGCCTATCAATGGGAACTCAATACTTGCTGCACTCAGCAAAAAAGTCGGCTTATATCTTAGAAATTCGGCTTACTTTTGTCTTCATGGGTAACTCACCTTATTATTCCGAAAATATGTTTATATTCAACAGGGTATTTCTTTTCTAATTCAAGTATACATTTTGAAAAAAATATGCCTAATTTCCAGGGTATTTTTTTAATTGGTTTGTGAAAGAACTATAATAATTATTACTTTTGTTGCTTTCTGTTTTATTAATAAACATGAGTGTGCGAAGATTCCACATATACAATAACATTTTAGATAGTTTATAAAAGCATTTCTTAACAATTGGAAATATTTCTAAAAATTATAAAAACTCCATCTTTTTGGGATTGTCAATTTTACGCAAGCCTTTTTAATTTTCAGAACATTTTTTCTTATATTTAAGAACTATTTCTTAAAAGAATTTCTGAAAATCAGACCGATTTTTTCTGAGTGTGGCAACGGCAGCTCAATATTTGCCACAATTCTGTCGAGATTTGCACATTTTTATTGTTGACTGTGAATGAACTGTGAGCTGGTCGACCAGTCCTTCAGATGATATTGCTAAGGCCCTCTACGGGAGAGGGAGAGGGGGTGGGGGAGTTGAGGCATGTTGTTATTGAGTTCGTTTGGTAGGAAGTCAAGTCAAGACCCAGATAGCTGTGTGACAAATTGTGCGTTTCTATTTGAATGGTAACATAATCGTTAAACTTAAGTGGGTATCCTGCCTGTGATATCCTTGAACAACTGTTTCATTTTCTCCTAATGCTGCAGCTCAATATTTAATGTAGCTTACAAATAATTAGAAAGTTAACTTGAAATGGCTGCAAATACCTTCAAAAGTTGAAGCGTATGCGATTAAAATACTTTAAGCATTATTAATTATTATGGAATGATAGCCATAAAATATAAATAAATAATAATGTCATGGTCAACTTCAAATATTTTCAGAAGTTACATTTTATGCGATTAAAACACTTTTACTTATATACTTTAAGCATTATTAATTTTATGGCATGCCAGCTATAAAATAAAATCAGATGCCTATGGAGAGAATGCCTTTAAATTTTGTGTAGCATAAATTCGGATGAATTAAAGTATTTACCAAGTTGAACTGTTGACAAATACTTTAAGAAGTTCAATGATGTGCTATTCAAAGACTTTAACATTTTAAGCATTATTAGTTTTTATGGAATGAGGAGAGCTATGAAATATAATCGAAATTCTTTTGAGCCTCGGCCTACACATTTTTGCAGTAGCATTTCCAGCATAAGCTTCTCTTTTGAATATGTTCACATAAATTCCCATGCCACAAATCAGTTTCATCTCCGATTAAATTCGGCATTCAAATAGTTTCCCCACATAGCTAACAAATGTTTTCAAATGCCACCGCAAGGGGAATGCAACATATTGCAAGCATAAATCTAGTAGTTAAATATAAATATCTGCGCATATATATCAATGCATATTCTAGGTTAAAACTGGGTATAATGAATTTGAGCAAAGGCATGTGAGAGGCAGAGCGAAGTATCTCTGAACCTATAAAGCTTATACATTCCTGATCAGCATCAGCAGAGGCAATTGATCGAGCCATGTACAATTTCTGAGACTATAAGAATTAAAGGCTTTAAATTTTGAATACAACGTGTAGCATACCACTTCTAAAAATTATATAATTGTATCGATAACAGCGCCCGTTTCGCGAATTTAGATTAAAATCGATTTCCCTTAGCAACATCTTTCTCTGTGTCCCTGGTAACTCCACGCTGAACCCTCTCAACTCTCGAGAACTTTAACTTGTTCATAAATCAAATTACAATTTATAGTTGCAATCACTCTGGAATATATTCCACTTTGCCGATTTATTAAAAATGTGTATATATTTTTTGCTTTGTATTTCAATGGACAATAATAAAACAGTAAGAACGAACCGGTCAAGAGAAGAGGGCTTTAAAATACATGAAACCCATTTAGCAAATGCGCCCACCAGAAACGTGAAAAATATAATGAACTTTGCCACGTTTGCATGAAAAGTTAAAAAATAGCAAAAATATAACTGCTTGCTGTTTGCGTGTTGCTGTCACAGGTAGAGAGTTGAGCATGGAATACGAGTATGTGAAAAGTGCATGTGCACAAACAACAACTTGAACAACTTGAACAGCAACAAAGAAAAACAAAAACCAAAGCTGCAATAAATGAAAAATCAGCTTGACACATGAAATTTAAAAAAAAAATATAGCGATGCCCTCGGCGGACAATGAATGAATGACTGCTGGACTAACTGGCTGCTTGACTTAATCCACACAACTTGACTGGCTGTTGGCTGTTTGACTCTTTGACTGACAAGCTGAACAGTAGCCACAACAACAACAACAACAACAACAATGAAAAATGAAAAATGCTGGACAAGTTCGTGAACGCTTATCACAAAATCACAGCAACTGCAGCAACACAGCAAAAATTATTTCGAAAGCTTTTTCAAAATTTATGTATATTCGACTGTGGAATACGCTATAATTTAGCTGCCTTCAAATAATGTTGAATAGTTATCTATTTATTTAGTTAATTTAAAAAAACAAAGTTCAAAAAATCAATGAAATTACACATCAAATTAAATACTTCAATTTAAATTGAAAGAAAATAGGAAATATTTATAAGATTTATGTGGGTATTTAAATGCAAAATGCTTCAAATTTTTTTGCATTTATTTTATTACTAAAAACACCGTAAATAAAATTTGTCAATTGGCGGCAAAACGAATGATAAATGATAATGAGTATCAGTAAATATTATCAATGTTGATTGCAATTTAGAATTTCAAGTGGTAAAAATAGGGAGTTGGTTCCCAGCTCCCAACATTAAACATCTAGTAGCTATTATTAAGGTGCACCCAAATGTTGCACGCCAAAATGACAGGTCAGTAAAACGAGCACACAACAAATGATTAAATGCGCCGCTTGCAAGCTATTATTAATATTTTTTTAGCCAGTTCTTATCGCCTGACAAATGGTCGAATGCACTTTGGGCATACACACAAATACTTTTAGCTGACTGTGGCGTATACGTAATATTTGCTGTGCCTGTTGTGTCGTGATTGGCCAATGAATGCATTACGTATACGCCTGGGATGGGACAGCTGGGCAAAAAATTTGAGTTTGCTCAGATAGAAGAGTGCTCGCATTATGCAAACTTGGCAATAAAAATTCAATTAAGTTGCCAAGGACACAATGTCAAGTGGTAGAGCTCGATAAATCAAAAAAAAAAACAGAAACTGTGCAGCAAAAGTGACAGCAGCAGCAACAACAACAACACACAGCTGTGGCAACAAAATTGTGACATGCTGTGCAGTCGTTGTGACTTTGATGCACGTTTTAATTATAATTTTGACGCCAACTGTTTAAACACACACACACACACACACAGACACGCAACGATAACACATGCAACATTTTGTGTGCTTATCTGTGTGTGGTGTGTGTGTGTTTGTGTGTGTGTGTGTGAACTTAGTTGTTGTTTTTGTATCGCTTGCACTAATTGTTTGGGACAGAAACTGCTGAGCCGACCAACATGTTGAGAAAGCCACAAAGCGCAAAAGATGAACGACAGACAGAGAGAGAGGGAGATAGAGAGTGAGTGCAGGAGAGACAGTGGTAGAGAGAGAGTGAGAGAGAGAGAGGGGGAAAGTAGAAGCTCTACATTTGGCTCGAGCTTAATTGAGGCAGCAGCTCGCACAAAGGACAATAGCCAGAACTAGCCGCAAAACACGCACACAACCAACCAGCCAACCACACCAGCTATGTGTGTGTGTGTGTGTGTGCACACACACACATGTGTATACGGCACATATGTAGCAAAACTAAAACGTGCAACACACACAGGCCGACCTATACACTGAGATTTAAAATGCAGAATTCATTTTTTAATATATATTTAATCTATTTTAAATGTAAATAAAAAAAATAAATTAAAAAAACAAGTTATCAAAGTGAAAGCCAAACGGAACCGTTAAACGAAGCTGATTCGAAATCTGAAAAAAAAAATTCTGAAACTTCTGAGAACCAGTAAATGGAACTCGTCGTTCTTTTTATATAAATAATATAATTTCTTCAAAGGCTCAGATATTTAATCTTATTAATCTTAATAAATTTAGAATCATATTAAGCCAAATTTAATTTAGTCTTAATCTAGATGTGAAACAAAAACATCTTTGATGTACAGTTTAAGGATGGTTCTCAAAAATATTCACAGTTTTTGTATATTTTTAATTCTAAGAATTTGTTTATTGGTGTCTTGTTTTCATAATTTAAATTATCCAGGAAAACATTTAAATTATTTTGTTGATATATTTCACTATTGTTTTTGTATAGTTTATATTTTACATTATATTAAATATTTGTTACCAATTCATAAACCTTAGCTTAACTTTAAATACCGGAATCTAAGCTGGAACTTAAGTCTCAGGCAACTTATAGTATCTAATCCAGCTTTTCATTCATATTTCTCTCAGTGTAAGCAATATTAGCAAGGGCTCAACTTGGTACAATTTTCGCAGCGCAGTGTTTCTGCCTTAGTATGAGTTTTGGCGTTGGCATTTCAATGAGGGCGGGGAGGTGTTTGTTAGATTTATAGCCCCAAAAGCCATAAGTTTGAGTATATTGGGGCGCGAGTGGAGGAGAGCGGGGGTGGGGGTGGGGCTGTGGGGAAATGAGGTAAAGTGGAATGTGCAAGCTGTACTCAATTAATACTCATCAGTGTGACATTAGTGGCATTTATTTGCACAGACTGTGACTATAGAGTGGATCAAAGACACCCTGAGATAAAAGATAAATGAGATAAACACGTGCATCGCAAATTGTATCCTCGAGTCGAAAGATGAACATGAGAATGAGACTCGACAGCCACTTGATTCTGCATAATCGGGGCTCATTTTGCATCGCTACTGTTTTTGACATGATTCATCAATAAATAGCACATCAATTGTGGCTGGTAATCCATAAAATTATTTAACTCAACTTACTAGTGAAATGTGTAGAGATTTTATGAGCATAAAACAACAAAAGCCGGCAGCAAAAAACAACAACAAGCGTGTTATTTTAACAGCTAAAAAAAAAAGCTAGCTGTGTCAAGCTGAAAATTACAAACAAGAAAAGGCTATTGACTTGGATATCGATGATTAAGAATTTAAAGGCATTATACTGTTACAAGAATATAAATAGATCTTAATCTACTGAGTCCTCGACTATCTGTCGCTCAATTTAAAAGCTAAAAACATTATTCGTAATGGGCTACAATAAATCTTGTTTACCAGCATTTCTCTACAAAAGTCTTATTTAGTTTGCATGTGAACAACTTTTCGTTGCAAAACTATTATTTTTTTTGGTTGACAACAATAACTACAGTTCCAGTGTACTTAAGCAATGCCAAACAAAGCTAACTTTGTTGTACAACATAAATTTCTAAACATTATTTGTAAATTCCTATTTGGTTTTTGTTGCCAAAGCAACTCATTGAAGAAAATTATATACCCTTACAGAGTGGAATCCAAGTTAATATGAATCTGTCAAAATGTTGAATACATAAACAAAATTTGCCACACAAAATGCTTTATTTTATTTTAAATCACATTTCTCAATCGACAGTTGCTATCCATATTATTCGATATAAATAAATATATTATAAATACCAAGTGTATCAATTGTCTGCCCCAAACTGCATCACAAAATTAGCATAACCTTCACAAGGGTATACAAAATAAAAAGAAAGAAAGGGAAAATAAATTGTAGCGACATTTGAGTTTAATTTGGCCATAAAGTTCGCCACATTTAATACTGCAGGCTACAAAAAAAGGCGATGTGCAGTAAAATAAATTAAATGCTACCTAAAACTTTATTTGCCAACTAAATAAATAAATAGACAGACGCTGAAAGGCGGCCAAATAATGAAACGGAAACTGCAATTGCAACTGAATGCGACCAAATCTTTTTTACGTGCACTGAATGCAATTCAAAGCAATCGATTGCTTTTCAAATATTTAGCAATAATTCAACTTGAATTTGATGTGCTGCACTCAGCCAGGCCAGGCATAAGAAAGCAGCAAACTCTTAAATATTGAAACACAGACTTTATTTAATGCATTTTTTGTAATTCTAATTTTTAATCAGAAAGCGAGTGGAGAACTTTTGCGAAAAATGTGTCACATCTTGGTGTGTTCTCACATTCATTAGTGTTGACAGCAACTCTAATTCTACCTTGTTTTGTCAACTACAATTAAATATTCCTAAATATTTAATGGGTACATATTTGAGCTGTCTGCTTGAGTGACAGACAGGTGAAAACTTGACACATTCTCAAAATTAACAGCAACAAAGATAAACATTCTTTAATATGCACAAAGTTATTTTTGAAAGTTTTCAATCTAAGCAAATAATAATTGTTCAATTTTATGTTTAGAAATTTGTGTAATAATTTTACAACAAAGTTTGCTTTTAAATTAAACATTTTGTCCGACAAATTTCGTTTATGCTCTCAACATTTTGACAGTTTTATACATTTTTGTATAAAAGTTTCTTCAAACACCAAATATCAAATAGAAACTTACAAATAATATTAGAAATGTATGTTGTACAACAAAGTTTGCTTTGTTTGACATTGCTTAAGTTCATCATAAAATTTTGCAACTAAAAGATGTTCACCTAAACTTCAACTAAATAAGACTCTTGAAGAGAAATGCTGGTAAACAAGATTCATTGTAGCCCATTACGAATAATGTTTTTAGCTTCACAAATTGAGTGACAGATGTTCGTGGACAAAATAAATTGACTGCTGAACATAGTCCTGCAGAGAGTACAGAAATTCATTTTGTAATCATTGGAGTAAAAGTCTTCGACTTTATAAAGTCAATATATGTTATTCATAAGCAAATAAAAAAACATATGACTATAAACCAAACACAGATTGCCAGTTCCCATAACAGCAGTCGATGTTGCTTTTAATTATAGTTAAATTTTGTTAGAGGGTATGTAAATTTAATCTTGCCTAACTTGGCCAATTTCTGTTTAAATATATATAATAAAGTAATAAAGTTGTACAAATAAATATTATTTTTATTTTACTATTTTAATTTAACTATTTATTTTAAAAACTTTCAGAACTTCAAACTTTCAGTTATCTTTCTCTTCTTTGACTCCGTCCCACCTGAATTTGAATATAAAGCGAGATAGAAAAACGTGCTGTGACAGTTTTCTTTACAATCGAGTTTGCAGTAGTGCCTGCAGTTGTTGCACCTTGAACCACACAATAAACTTTGAATTACAATTTGAGACTGTTACATTTTAAGTACATTTCAGACCCAACTCGACTTCGACGCACTGCAAGTCCAACAACAACAATAACAACAACAGATCCAACAATTCCAAGTTGACCTTTTGTGCAATTTGCCAAACAATGCCACTTGCCAGATGTCAAAATGGGAGAATGCGGCAAGGAGTGGCAAAGTGGCAAAGAATAGCAGCTCGTGTTGCGACTTTGGCCAAAAACTGCTCTCTTAACTCCTCATGGTAATCAAGAAATTTCCGTTCACAAAAAACAAAGTAGAAAAGTGCCATGATTTAGATAAAGTTTAATAAGGCGCTAAGATAGCAGGTGCCGCTAAGTACTCCTACTTAATTAAATTCAAAGTTCGATTAAGTCAAGTTGAGATAACGCAATTTTATCAGTGAAAAAACTAAGCAACCAAAAGTCAAAGTGTTGCCTGCTTACAAATATACAATTACTTGATGGATTTTATGTTTTAATAGATTTTCTTATGTTTTATTTTCTTTGTACTTCTGCTACTTAATTAACTTTAAGCTTGAATGAAATCAAGTTAAGATACCGCAATTTTATTGAAGCACAAACTGTGCAAAAACAAGAATTGTTAACTATTTACAAATATATTTTCTTAATAGGTTTTCTTTTTGAATAGATTTGCTTACCATTAAAAAAAAAAAATAGATAAATCTCTCAATAGAAAAAAATGTGCGATATGTTTTTGTATTATTATTGTTGTTTTAGGTTATTGTTTGTGGTTTCTTTGGCCTCAGCCCGTTTTTATGAGTATTTAATGCACAATATTTGTTGTTGCTGAGATTATTCTTTTCTTTTTTTTCTGTTATAAATTTCGCTTTCAATTACAAAAGATGTGTTTCAAAATACGCCCAAGTGGCAAATTTGTGCTATTTTTCTTGTACATTTTTGAAGAACACAAATTTTTGCTCAATTTTTATCGAGGTGATAATTTTTTAAAAACAATCACAAACACACACACACGCGCACACACACACACGCACTGAGGCGTGACGTTGCGAACGCGGTCAGCGACAGAAACGGACTGAATAACTGTAAAGGCACGAGCAACGACCAACGGTTAATTTGTAATTTTGAATTTCCTTTTGCTTTAGCCGCGGCCAACGTTGCGTATGAGCGACGGCAGCAAACTGAAGCCGAAACGCGGCCAGCAAGCGAACAAAAAGCAGCGCGCTTGCAGCATGTTCGAGTCGAACATGTTGCAAGGCAAGCGTTTGTGAAATGCCGTCGCAGCAGGAGGAGGAGGGGTGAGGAGTGAGTGGAAAACAGTTGTTCGACAGCGTCGCTGGGGCTTATCACTCGAAATTAAGACAAAAGCCTGACTAACGTAAATTAATTGTGACCACCCAAAAAAAAAAAGGAAAAGAAAAAGAAACAGCCGCAGCAGCAGCAGCAGTAAAAGAAGCACAGAATTGTCATTACAGCACTGAGAGTTGTAGCCACAACTTAAACTCTGTTTTATTTTAACTAATTTACGGGTGCATTCAGAAAAGACACGAGCATCGCGTTCTGATTAAGATTGTAGGAGTTCTACTCTTACGAACACTCAGCGAAATAAATACTAGTTCTTTTCTATACTTAAAATCATTGCAATTCTATTTTTAATTCTTGATTTTAAGTATATTGATTGATTTGTTTTTGAAATAGTTCCTCAAGATTTTGAGCTCCCACAACTTGGTCAAATATACATTTTTTGTTATTCTCTTACTTTTTTATTGATTGACGTTTGTATTTGTACAGATCTTATGTCCAATTTATATTTTCCCGTTTATCAATTTTGAGCCATTTTACACTTGGTTTGGTTGTTCCACATCTAAAATTAAAGCATTTTCTATTAAAATAATGAGAAAAATGTAATGCAAAATATTAAAAATCTTTATTTATTATAAATGAATATATTTCTTAGATGAACTAAACTGATCTCAATGCACTCTAAAAAGTTAATTAGAATTTACAATAAATGAAATTACAACTCCGTCTCAAAGCCAACTAAAAGCAAACTGATAACGCATCACCTAAGAAGAAAGCAGTGCAGAGGGGAAAAGAGAGGAGAGATGAGGCAAGAGCAAAGCAGCAAGAAAATAGCGGCAAATAAATAGACGCTTCTTGTGGCGTTGGCCACTTTTGCAATGAGCTTGTTTTGGTTTTTGGTTTTGGTTTTTGTTGCCTTTAAATGATTTTCCATTTGCACATTTCACGCGGCTAAATTGTTTGCCTTTCAATTATTGTTGTTGTTGCTGCTGAGGCTGGCAAAATTTTCATTCATAAAAAGGTGGAAACGCTTGCGGGCGAAAAACAATAAAATCCCACGAACAACAAGAAGAAGAAGCAGAAGACGAAGGCGAAGAAGACGCAACGGAAACGACAATAGCCCAGGCAGACAAACAGGCGTACGACAAGGGAAAGAGGAGGGGCAGGGCGGAACAGTGCTGGCTTACCCAAAAGGGCGAAAACGTAAGGAGAAGAAGAACAAGAAGAATGCGAAAGCGGACAAAGTTTAGCTGCTGTTTTTGTTGTTGTTGGTGTTTGTTGTTGTTATTGTTATTGCTTCTGTTGTCGCGTTCTTTACGTTTGTATTTATTTATACTTGTTAATACGCCACACATACACACACATGCAAAGATATACGTCTGTGTGTGTGTGCGTATTTTGTATTTATTCGCTTTTTATAAGCAAAGCAAAATCGAAAGGAAAAAAATGTATTTTTGTGTGGAAAAATATGTTGTTTAATTTTTACAGCGAAAAATTGGTTAAAAGAAAATCAGCTTGGAATTGTACCTGTAACTGTATTTAGTTGTGGGTGTGTGTGTGTGTGTGTGTGTGTGTGTGTGTGTGTGTGTGTGTGTGTGTGTGTGTGTGTGTGTGTGTCTTATTTTAGTCTGTGCCTGGCTTGTCACATTGTTAAAACCTCAGAAAACCAAAGCACAGGCAAAACGGCATTTCTGTGGTTTTTACATTGTGAGACAAGCCCTGACAACATCCTCCGCCGCCACCTTCAACCACTTCCCCTCGTTGTTAACCCCAGCAGAAGCGAAAAACATCTAACGCAATATGTCGGAGCAAAAGCAATGGGAGAAAAAAGGGACGCACAAAACTGTTGGTCGATAAGGTTGTCCAAATCAAAATATTGAGACTCTCAGACGGACAGTAAGGAGAGGAGGGAGGGAAGAGGGGAGACGAGCTGACAGGCAAAACGAACGAGCGGAGGACTTGGGGATAATGCCAAGTTTGAGTTGAGGCTCATTTTGATAATACCCTACAAATACTTAAGAAAGGTCGCTATCTTAAAACTTAACACCTAAATTTAATTTAATTTATTTAAATAATGAATTAAACTTAACTAATTCATAAATAAATAAAGATTGCATGCAGGAATTAAAGAAAATCCTTAACGATATTTTTTTTATTTTTATTTTTTTTTTTTATATAACAGTTATATTTTAAACATTAATCAACCTATTTAAAGGCTATAAAACATTGATTTGGAACAGAATGAATAATAGCAGTGAATTACAATCAATAACATAAACATAGAACACGTCTTCCAAGAAATATTTTTTCAAATATTTTGGAGAAAGTGGTCAGCAAGCTTATCGGCCGATATGACGAGACAAGATTATCTGGCTTGCCAGGTTTCGGAATCATCGCAATCACAGCGCACTTCCACGGAGTGGGGAAGTGGTGGATGCGAACCATGGAGTTAAAAAGTAACACCAAGAACAATACTCCCTTCTCTGGGAGGGCCTTAGCAACTCTGCCGTCAACGCCATCATAGCCAGGGGCCTTAGTGGACTTAAGCCTGCGAATCTGTAAGCGGAACTCAGTAGGGGCGATAGGGGTGATCGGTTGTACAGGATCTAGATCTGCATTTGAAAATGCTTCAGTGTCCTGTACCTGGCTGGGCGATGCTGGTGCAAAGGGCGTGAAGCGACTTTGCAGCTCGTCCGCAAACGCCGATGCAATATCTGCATCCGATCGACACCAAGTGTTGTCAGGTCGCATAATGGGGATCCGCCTGAGTGGGTGCCGCTTGACACAACGCGTTGCCTTCCACAAATTGAATCCATGATTCTTACGGGTCTATCTTTTTGTCTTTTTATCTGTCTTTTTTAGCTTATGTTTACAAGTATTATTATTGTTTTTTTTCGGAAATCGATTTCCATTCGCACGTGCAAAGTTATCGATAAAATAAAATAAAATAAAATTACATTTGAAATTTGCATTGCCAGACGGAATGACAATTTATAGAAAAAAGTGTTGCATATTTTTAGGTGCTTTGTTGAACGTACTCATTGAAGTAATTCCCAAATGGTTCTGGCTTCGAGCAGGGCAATACGGGTCTATCTTTTTGAGTTTTTATCTGTTTTTTTTTAACTTTTGTTTACAAGTATTATTATTGTTTATGTTTACGTTTGTTATTTACGATATCGTAACCAATGAAGTTAACAGTTAACTGTTTTAACAGAAGTTAAAATCCATAAAAATTATCTTTGAGTTAACAAAAATGTGGAAAACAAATATAAGCAAAGCAATCGAGGCATTACATAAATCGGAATCTTTATCATTTTATGGATGGATATTCAAGTTTTAAAAAAGCAGCTCAAGGAAAGGCAACTCAAACAATAACAAAACAGTCAAAAAAACATCTAAGGAATCAAAACAATATCAGGGATTATATAAGATAAAGCCAGAACAATCCACGTAAGCTATGACAAAAACCTCGAAAGAATCTAGACAATTCGAAATCCTCACAGAAATCCTTAAAACACATAAATTTTGCTTACCCTACAAAATAAACGCAAAAGGTTTGATTGAATTCTAAATGAGAAATTCATGGAAACTACTTTTATAGCCGTAAACGAAAATCTTGACTTTTAAAACAACACATATAACTTTAATCTTACGAGTGAAAGTTATAGAAACTAATTTACCTGCCAACTTGACTCTGGAATGTGAGATTTTCCAATCAGATAAATATCAGTTGCAGTTGGTGTTTTTTAGATAGAAATTTAGATACATTTGATAGATAGATTTGATTGCTGTTCAGATCACTGAACTCCTTCCACTTTAGTTATGGTTGATTTCTCAAAAATGAATATTTATTTCGTACAGGGTATTTCGTAGTCACTCAGTTTCATGCTCGAGACGGTTTTTAATATTTAGTGTCCCGGCGGCAGTCGCACACTGGGTTAAAGTTGAGCCGTCGACTTAGACTTTAAGCTTGCCTCGGATTTTTGAATTATTTCTTGAGTTTTATGCGCTGCGGAAAGAATGGAAAAGAACCTTTGACGTGGAGCATGGGGCATGCAACAAAAACAGCAGCAGCCAGCAAAGCAGCCAGCCAGCCAGCCAAGCAAAAGGGTGCCACATAAAGCATACAACAGCTGCTGGATATATAATATTTGATTTTAAATGCAAAAGATTTATTTTCATTTTAAATTTAATGCGGCATTAAGCAATATTGACAAAGTGCAAACTTGATTGACAGTTGAAAGAAGGCCAAAATCCTTGTTTAAATGATAAGGACACAATCTTCTCAGAAATGTGTTGTGCTCTTTTCGAGTTCATAACAAAGCAAATTGAATCGCAAGCACGTTTATTTCCTAGAATCTTATTTACACGTTTAGAAATTCCAAGAAAACAAAACGAGAGAAGCAAACCCGAAAAAGGGTTTGAGTTGGCCATAAACGAATCAAAATTAAATTTTTAAGAAGTATGCAATTTCATTTACTAGCAATTAATTAATAAACGACGTAGAACAAATTTAAACATAAGCCCAGCAGATTAGCAACTTATTTCAATGCAAATTTAAGCTGCATTTGTTTAAAGTATAATATATAATACATAATAATTTAAGCAGTGCTTAAGTTGGCTACTTAATACAAGATGTATATTAATAAAAATGAAAATTCGCAATTACAATAAGCATATAACCAAAACACAATTGAAAATGTTTAAGAACTCGTTATAATATAGTAAGTATATTTGTATACTAACTGATAATTGAATTACTTTAAATTACAAAATTATATTGTCTTAATTTAAATTGTGTCGAAGCTTTCGCAAAAATCAAATTTCTGAACAACACTTTCTGAAAATGAGTTAAATTTCAAAATTTACATATACAAATATTTTAACATTTTAGCAACCGTTCGCTCAGAAATGAATGGGTTGATTTTTGTTTGAAAATTATTTGTTTCCAAGGCTAAAAATGTACATAACCCAAAAATGCTGAAAGACAAATCTTGAACAAAAAAATTAATTTGTTTTTATTTCTGCTTTGTATGTCGACTTTTGTTGCTATTTTTGTGAATTGTAGCAATTATGTGTGGCACAAATAATGCATGCCTCATTTCCTGATGCACCTGAAGGCTTATTAAAATTCAACAACAACGAGTTGGCTAAATCTAAATGTGCACAAATATATTAAAAAGGTTGCATGTCTTCCTGTTTGTCAACCAGCCAGCCAGATAACAACAGCAACAACAAACAACAAGAATAAATACAAAATGAAATTGTGATAGCAAACAAGTCAAAGAGAGGAGCAACAAACTGAAAACTGGTCGAGCAGTTGCCACATTCGATTTGCGTCAACATCGTCGTCGGGTTATTGGTTGTGGTTGTTCTTCTTGTTGTCGGTTGGTTGTTATTGCTGTTGTTGGGTGCCCGGACATAAATGCAAACCGCACACCACAGAACCCCCCTCCTCCCCCAAAGCCATAGAAACCAAGTGGCGAGCAACATCCGGCGGGTAGGAAAAACCAGCTGCACTCAGCAAAAAATTAAAATACTTAAAATTTGGAAAATTGCCTGAAAATCATTTTTCGCAAATGTAATTATGATAATTGTTTTCAAAGAGAATCATTGAATTGTATTTTATTTAATAAGTATTGAGAGCCAGAATTGCAGTAGAAGGTTCAATTTTGATACTTGGACATTAATTAGACTTGAGGAATCGAAGTTCATTTAAATGAACTGTTCCGGATCGGGATTATTTTCGTTTTAGTAAATCGGGAAATGTCCACTTTCGATTCGTTAATTTCGATTTCAAAACGTTTTCGGTTCAGATTTGATTTCCAGTCAGATAATAAGCGAATGAAAATCGAGACAACTCTGCATTGATTAAAAGATTCAATTCCATTGTTTCTCTCAGTGCAGTCATGCAAAAAATGATGCATGCCAGTGACTTTGTAGCTGTCTCCCTTCCGCTTCTGTATATGCCTCTCTCTCTTTCACTCTCTCTCGCATTCTTTATGTTGCTGGCTGACTGTGCATGTGAAATAATTATTAATAATATAAATAACGAACAAAGTTGTTGCTGTTGCTGTTGCTGTTGTTGCTGATGCACTTCCGCTGACGGGCTGGCTGGCTGGCTGATGACGGGCAAAGGTAATTAACACACAGCAGGAGACAATGTTATCGTTTAAGGATGACGCGGTGGAAGAGGAGTAGGGAAAACTACTAAAGTCAGCCAGGCAAGTGGCCATTTTACCATAAAGCGTCAGCTGAATACATACAAAATACAAACAACACAAAACACAGGCGGCAATTGAAAAGTTTGCGCTTAAGTGTTTTTTTGTGCCCTGCCCAAGTGGGTATTAGCAACCCTTTATGCTGTTTGACGAGCGCTTAGGTAAATTGTTTTTAATTTCAATTGAGTGCAATGCGATATCACATTTTCAATTGCAATTGCGAGTACAAATAAGTTTGTTCGACTAAGAGATGCCCTGCATCTCTTTACCTTAATTAGAAGTCGCTTTTTATCGATTAAATAAAATAAACTTGATCTGTGCCTGATATATGAGAATATAAATTAAATATTAAAAGTCTCTAGTTCTTTAGACTCTGATATTGAGTTTTGGTTATATATGGATGCTGATCGTGAATATATATTCTTTGAATGGCTTCAGAGATTCTTCTTTCTGCTTGTTACATGTTTTTGCAGGACAATGTTTAATCAGTTCGGGCTTTTAAAGTATAAATTGAGCTCTTGAATAATTTAAATATTTAATACAATTTAAAATTGAATAATTTACTTAAATTACATTTAATATCAACATGTAACTCAACTTGTCAACAGGCATACGCTATAATTAAATTGATGAGTATTTCATACCTTATCTCCCCTCAGAAAGTATACCTAAGAGTCTTTAAGTTATTGTTAGAATTATGCCATGAATTATAATTTCACTTTCCAAATGTAAAGTGTATTCAATATTCGATTCGCTGCTAATTTACTTTGTCTTTTATTTTGTATTATTGTTGTTTTTTATGGGGGTTTTTCTTTTTGTTGCGCTTGACTTTGACAGTGCGCTAATTAAGACATTTTTCTCTAGAGCAATTACTGCCAAATGCTTGAGAGCACATTCGAAATTAAGTAGCCGCACCGCACCCACACCTCATCGCCCATAACAGTTTCCACACCCCGCAGCCACCACAACCCCTTGTTGGCATATCACTTTTAATTTGAAATTAAATTGAAATGATTATTTTTAAACGCGATTTTGTAAAATTACATTTCGGTTCCTTTTTGCTGTGCTTTAATTGATGAGCGACAGCATAGATACTATATATATATATATATACATATAGATGACTTATGTATGCTTGTGTATTGCTGATTTTTATATAACTTTTATTTATGTTTGAAAACTTGGCACAGTTTTGCCAGCCAAATTGCAGCATGACGCAATTGACACAGCGACGAATTTGCTTTGAATTTGCTTCTTCTTTTCTGTGGCTTGTTGTTGTTGTTATTGTTGTTGTTTTAACACCCCATCAGAGGGTATTATATGTTTGTTGTGACGTGTGTAACGCATTAAAGATAACGTCTACGAACCTATAAATAATAGTCTATTAGTCTATTAGTCTATTTAGTCTGACCTTCACTTTTAAATCTGTCTTGATTATATATCCGTCTTACTGCTGCTGGCAGTGGATATGTCGAAGCTAGCCAAATGGGATGACTACACTCAGAAAAACAAATTGCCCCGTTTAGAAATTTGCCAAACTTCCGACACCAAGAGTTTCTCATCTTGAAGGTTTTTGCTTTCTGAAAAACCAGGCATTTTTTAATAATAGAAAATATCTAAACATAATTAATAAAATAGACAATTTTTCGGGGTTTCTAATTTTGTGAACGGTTTTTTTTAAACTTACAAAATATTTCTAAAAATAAAACATAACTTTTGGGGCTATTTTCATTTATTTACATTTTAGGGGGATTTTTCTTTCGAGTATGTCTCATCTTGCTGTCAAAGGTACAATCGATCGAAAGACGAATCCTTTATCATAAAGATAATCTAAAATATTAGCAAATTAACTCCAATCAGCAAGCATTTATAGTTTTTATTTTGATTTTCATTTTATCTCGGACTTAGTTGTTTGGTTTTTTTTCACATTGCTTTTATTGTTATTGTTGGGTTTGTCGTCTGCTGCGAGATGTTTGCTTAAATTGTTGGCAAGCAAATTGCAAACCAAGCAACGCAGCAAGAAACTATTTGCTTTTGTCATTATTCTGCACTTATTCCGCTGGCATTTTAATTGCATGCAAATTAATGGTGCATATTGCGTATACGACGCGTATTGTTTGCTTCAGCAAATAATTGGATTGCTTACAATAGTATTGAACGCAACATATGCAAAAAAGATTAAACGCAAAATGACTCATAAAACAATCATAAATATTTTGGCCAGCATCTGTTTGAATCGTTCGATCATTATGATCATTATCATCATAATCGTGTGTTTATTAAGTAATTACCATAAAATGGGGCAACTTAGAATTTTTGTGCATAGACATAAACAAAAGTCAGAGATTAAAAATGTTCTTGTTTCAATAACGAAATCAGGAAGTGGTTTAAAGAAAGCAATAAATGGCTAAGAATTCGAGTAAACTCAAGTCAAATCTGGCTAAACCAAAGCAAAGTTTGGACCCATAACCATATCAAATATAGTATTCTCAATTTAAGTTTAAGGTCCGCCGCCCAACTGTCATTAACACCCGACCGCAAAAGAACATTATTCATCTTAAGTGTTATAAATCTGAAAGAAAGCAAATAAAAAAAATTAAATAAATAAAAGAAACTTTGTAGCACTTGGCATATGCCGCTTGGTCAAGGCAAAGGCTATTATTGAATATTTCATTTTGCATGGCAAGCTGATACACACACACAAACACATTCACTCACTCACACACACACACACTCACACACACAGAGAGACACACACTTATGGGCAACATTACGAAGCCAAAATTTTCAAACTCAGCTGAGAAAAAAAATGTGTGCCACGAATATTTTCAATGAACACCCAGCGCCAAATAAATTGTCGAGTGCGAGCCACACTTGAGCGACAGAAAGAGGTAGATAGATAGAGAGAGAGAGAGAGAGAGAGAGAGAGAGAGACAGTTGCAGAGCAGACAGAGAGAGAAAAAAGGGAAAAAAGGCCAATTGAGAAACGGCGCGCAAATTTGTTGCCAACTTTTGCGGGAAACGCATTGCTGCTAATACACATATATATATATATATATATATATATATTTATGTATTTGTGTGTTTTTATCTATATATATATATATAGATATACATATATATTTATGTAAGTGTGTGTAACTGTGTGTGGCGCACCAATTTGCTGCCGTCGCATCGCTGCTCGGCGTTTATCGTCCGCAACATTTTACATATTTTTTTCATACCCATTGAGCCCATTATAAATGTGTCAAAAGGGGTATAATAAGGTTAGGCCAAAGTATGTAACAGGCAGAGGGAGGCATCAGCGAGGTTATAAAGTATATATGTTCTTGATCAACATCGAAAGCCGAGTCGATCTCAGAGGCCTTAAGAGCTAGAGTCTTAAAAGTTGAGATCTAAGTTTGCATATACCATACACAGTTCAAGTTTATTTAATTATATCGATAACTAAGCTGCGTTCCCAAATTATCGATACAAATCGATTTCTGACAGCAAATACAACTACAGTTTTAAAAACACACTATTCCAATAGAGAACATAGTATATACCCACAAATACATTTTAGTTTGAAATATTTGTATTTATTTCTAAGACGAGTTTGTCTTTGCACAGGTAATTACTAATGTTCGGGGTATCTCCTAGTCGAGCTCACACGACTAGCACTCTCTTACTTCTTTTTTTTCCGCATTTGATTTTTTTTTGTATAGAGGAAGGATACAAATAAAATACGCTGCAAGGACAAATGTATCACAGTGGGCATAGTTTTGGCATTTGCTTAAATTCAGGCCGTGAATATTTACTTAGTATAAACATAAGAATTAAGAGAGTGGCGTTAAATAAGCTACAGCCTAAACAGAATCTAACAATAATGATCCACACTCTTTCACATCATAAATTTACAAAGTTTTCGTTTCGTTTAATGTCTGGCAACATTTAATGTATACAAAATGATAATGTATACAATTTTTCTATAATATTTCACTTGTCAAACGATAATGCACAAATTTTTGCATATTTTCATTTAATAAATCTCATTTGCAATATTTTATATAGATATACCTATACGAGTATACATATATATATATATAAGCCAAAACTTTCTGTCTGACCCCGCATCAACTTTCGCCTTGAATAAGGAAAATTTATTATTTATTTATCTATCTTTTTGTTGAGTGATGTTCTGTCAAATTGGCATTGTTGTGGCTAGGATTATTAGTTGGTTGACCCATGTTTAATGCGCTTATCTGAACTCTCCATTGGGTCATTAATAATACAGCAACTCAAATTGTGCACAAAATCCGCTTACAAATTTACACACACCAAATTCAATCAATATCGTTTGTTTAATCAACAATTTGACAAATGGATACATTATTGATTCAATGTAAAATGCAAATTAAATTAAGCCAAAGCATTTGCAATGCATCTGTAATTAACACAAATGCAAATAACAAAGAATGCACTAGTCGAGAGTGCTCGACTTGTAGACACCCTGAGGCCAGGTTTTGATTTGTAGTCGGAGTGGTTTGTTCAATATGAAAATACAAAATCTTAATGAGATATTTAGAGTTGATTAATAATATGTCTGGCTATACTATACATCTATATGTAAATATATAATTGTACCTTTCATTGCAAATCGATTTTCATCGATATTCTTGAAGCAGTGACTGTTATCGATAACATGAAATAAACTCTACTCACTATCTATGGTATAAGAGTATAAGAGTTAGACACAACATTTTTAGTTTTTACAGCTCTTATAAACTCTGAGAACTGCTGAAAGATAAGTCGTCTTTTACTGCTGATCAAATATGTATATAGTTAATGAAGTCGCAGTTGTTATGTATTCGGAATTGTGGCGGAAAACACAGAGATGCTAAAAGTTAATTATGCACGCAAATCGAAACCAAATGTTTTCGATCAGCAGCTAAATGGGCAACATGTCGAACAAAATTAACACTAATGAAACAGAATGTAAAATAAGCCAAAATATGAAACACGACGCGTAAACACAAAACAATGTAAATGACACACTGATAGACGGCGAGATATCCTATAAACATGTCGCACTTCATAAATATTGTAATCAAATAATAGGTGAAGGCTATTATAAAAGCTCCTTAAGCTAAATGGTTCCGATGACTGCAATTTTGCAGTATTTAATAAAATATATAATAATAAATAATTTTTGCTTGACTACAATTAATGTGCTAATCCCAAAATGGCAAATTGATGTGCTTTGTCTAGAAGTGAGTGCATATATCTCGTATTAGACCAAGATACACAGGAGGCTGTAAAATTGTGACTCGCCTTTGGTTAGCTTCTAATTTAATGTTATAATTATTATTATTAAATACTATAAGATGGCAGTTATAAACTGTACAGTCTAGCTTAAGGAAGTTATGCTAAATACTTAAGCACAATTTCATTACACCCTTCTGCCTAAATTAGTGTTTACAGGGTATGCGCGGCAACGGCAGAGGTGAAGGGACACGCTCCATTTAATGGCCAACTGTCCATAAGCCATTATATAAAAAAGAATGGAACAACAAAATGTATTCGCATCAAAATAAAATACTTGTCCAAAAAACATTTTCAAGTGCTCACAAAATGCCAAATGCCGCACAAATTATTTATGAATATTAATCAGAACTCAGTTTTCCGCTTTTCTTTCTCATGGATTAATGGTATTTATAATTTGCATTTATTTTGCATGCTTCACAAAAATCAATTACATTTTTAAATCAATAATGAAAAATAATCAGTGTTTGCGTTAATTTGCTGTCTGTTTACTTCGCGCCTCGTTTTTTACTTTATTCCAAGTGCCACGCTGCGTATGAGTAATGTGTGTGTGGAATAAGGCAATAAGTAATCATGATCTATGCCAGCTGACAGTATCAACAACTATTTCGTAGGATGTCCCGAGCAGGTTGCTCTTTGCATAGTTTTGGCTGCGATTGCTGGCCCCAAAAGATAATGTGCTCCATATCATTTTTTTCAATGGCAGCTGAATCAGCGCTAACAAGAGGGGGTGGAGGTTTGAGGGGGGTTGGGGGGTTACTGTGAGGCTGTGAACTAGACGCAAACGCAGACACAGACGCAGCCAAAAAAGCAGACGCCGCGTCGTCAACAACAACAAAAGTAAAGTAAAATGCGAGAAAAAAATCACAAGTAAGAATGCTCTAGTCGAGTGTGCTCGACTAGGAGATATCCTTTAAGTTTTCGATATTCAAAACAGCTGTGTAATTTGGTAATTGTGAAAATATGTTTATTATTACAGATCTTATATTGAAATTTGATTGGTTGATGTATAAATAAAGTATAGAAAATACTAATTAGAAGGATATATATTTAAAATATTTATGTTTATGTTATCGATCAATTTTATTTACAATATTTTATTTGTATTATATCAAAGCATTTACAAACTTGATTAAAAATATATAACTTTAAAATAGTGGTTTTTTATTGCAACAACAAAATCGATTTTTATCGATCTATTCGCCAAGTTATTGTAAAAATAAAATAAACAACTTTTTTAATTGGAATTCTCTAGCTTGACTACGAATAAAAAACTTTATTGGGCCCATTTGCTTGTCACAAGCGATTGCTCCACTTAATTATACCCATTTTACACATTTTTAATGGGTTCAGGGTATGAAAAGAGAGAAAAATACATTGCCAAAATAGCAAAGTAATTGCGAATCGTAAAGCTCGTGCAAGCATAGAGTATAAATGCTACATAGAACAGCTACCACAGAGGCATACAATTCAATGTATTTTTATGTATTTTAGCGACGGTTGCTCCTCAACTATGCAAAGTATTGAAGAAAGAGTCTATAATAAATAATATACTACAATTTCAAATATATTTACAATATAAAGCAGAAATATCAATACTTATTTTTCCAGAGATATATTCCCTGTCGCAAAAAATCACTTTATTATCATGTCCTAATCACTCAGTTCTGACTCAAAAATCATGTAAAAATGTACACCCTCAAAAACCAAAGATTTATATCTTGGTTTGATCTTAATTTTCAGATTTTATCAGAAACTTATTGATTGACCCATGCACATCGATAGCTTTATTTTTATTTATTTATAGATGTTGCTCTCGCAGTATTTGTGTGTGTGTGTGTGTGTGTGTAGAAGTCGTGTGAATGCCTTGGCCCCTTGTCAGGCGTTGACGCGTTCGCTGCTGATGATGCTGGCGATGATTAGCAACGTTTGCTGTCTGACAAATTACGCATACGCACCGTTGCCAGTTACCTCCCAGTTAGCACTTTGAACACTTTGCCTCATCCTGCTCCATCTTCTCTTCGTCTTCTTCCTCCACCTCCCCCTGCTCCTCTTCGTTAACATATTCGCTGTTCGAGTTAATTGACAGCATGTGCACTTTAAGTAAATTGCACTTTAAATATTTGTATGCAGTTAACAAAAAAAAGTGTTTGTATATAAAATTTGTAACTTAAAAATCTATTAAATATTTATTCATTATTTTTACGTAAGCATGAATTAACTCATTTCTTATAAGAATTACAAACGCTTCTTGTTTGTGTTTTTAAAATTTGTAATTTATATTGTTTTATGTTTTTATTCATTTTTGTGTTTTTTATTGTTTTATACAAAAAACTCGACTTTAGTTGTTTCAGTCTTAAATATATCATCAAGTTTCGTTTTGTGCGTTTACAAGATCTTTTTTCTCTCGGTGTATTTAATTGCAGCGAAATGTAATTAAGCAAAAGTTAATTTCAATATGCTGCTGCCTGCAATATATGGAACACCTTACAACTACTTCCACGCCCCCTCTCCCTTTCACTCACACACTTGCTGTCTCACTTTCTGGCTGCACTTTGTCTTCATCTTCGTTGGCGTCGTAAATTTCAAACGCTTTGTGGGTCACTGGTCAACTTTGGACGAAGGAACACAAAGCAGAAATTTATGCGCTCGACTGGCCGGTCAGCAACATGGCGCCAAAGTTCAAAAGTTTCAAAGTAGCTGCTGCAGTACAATCGAGTAGCGGGGAGAGGGAGGTTAAGGGGAAGGGGAAAGGGAGATAGTAACTGATTGGCTAGACATACTGCAGATTTCGTTTCGCATCGTTGAGCTTCGTTTATGCTTCGGTTTTGTGGTTTTTTTTTACTTTCTTTTTATGGTGCTGTCTGCAATTTTATTGCAAATTGTTGCCAACCATTTTTTGGTGTGTCCTTAACAGCAAATTGGCATTGGCCATAAAACAAAATGTTGCTGCAGTGCAGCGTGCCTACAATGGAAACGTGATACAAAACGCCCAAGTTTGTTTGAACTTTTGCATTGTTTGCATTTGCGAAGCGTGTCAAAAAGTCTAAGCAGAAAAAAATGTGTCAACGGAAAATAAAAGCATCAAAAGGCAAAAGGTAAAAGGTAAAAATTGAAATGTTATAACGTATAAAATATATACTCAAGAGTATAATATTCAAGTTGGCAGGTTGGCAATAAAACGGACTGGTTTGATTAAGTGTTTTCCTTACCGGCAACTACTGTACACGATGTAAAAGTAAATTAAATCAAAAATTGTGTATAAAGTGCATAAATGTATTAAAGTAATTTATTTATTTTATTTTTCACTAATTAAAATCAACTCCAAAAACGCAAGAGTTCTTCATATTGAGCATCTACTGTACTCTATGTATTCAACGCTTGATTTTCACGCATTATCGTTTTCCATTTATCATATACCGTTATTATCAGTGTGTAGTTTTGCCTTTTACCTTCTTCTCAATGCGTATTGCGTATTTCTCAAGCGCATCAGCAGCTCATTTCACAAATTCCAAATGTATTTTATGCCACTGCCCTCGCCTCACACGCACACACACACTCATATACATTTATTGAAATGCATGACATGCACACATGTGCATATACAATATGCCGAAAACAATGCACAGATTTACACACACACACAAACACAGATAGCGACAGAAACATGGCAAATTTTCAGACAAGCGCCGTAGCGCAGCACAATGCAAGCGTTGAGCTTTTTGTTCTGCTTGGATTTACATACATACATACATACATACATATTTATGCAAATATATACATGTAGCTTATGATATATATATAAATATGCATAACACTGTCCCTCGAGCATTGCCAAAATCATTAGTTACATTGCACAAAAATATGCATGCACACATATTTATATACGTATATACAGTAATACAGTGCTCAATCTGTGGTTAAAAATTCCAGCAATTAAAATTCAGTCTTGCATCGCTTTAAGTTCATTGAATTATGTATGCCCTTAAAATAAAATTAAAACGCTCCAATTAAATGGCAACCACTGTATTACACACAAATACACTGTATTACACACATACACAGACATGTGAATGTTCACTCCAACACACATACACATGTCCATGTATACATATGTAAATGTGTAATACAATTAATTTGGCACTCATTGCTGCATGCATAATTATTATTATTTTTTTTTTTGGCCGTCGACACTGCTGCAATTGAGTAAATCCGTGGCAATTGGCAATAATACAAATTTCGCGCATAGACAATTGCAAGTGCCAGACGCAAATAGATTTGAATGCAGTGTGCGCTAGGTTAGGGCTGACACGTGTGAGGGAGAGAGAGAGAGAGAGGGGACGAACGAATGAGAAAGTGGAAGGACTAAAACTAAAATGGACTGTGATTAATGAGCCCACTGGCCTCCAATGATGTGCCTCTGACAGACAACAAATGATTCATCTGTAGAACGTTTGTAGTTGTCACACTCATGCTCACACTCACGCACGATTCACGATGTCATAGGTTATGTGAACTGTGCCCTGCACATTTACATTTACATTTAAGCTTGAAGTGCAAAGCTTTAAGGGCAGACAGATTTACGCAAATAAAAAACTGTTAAAAATACACTCAAACACACAATAAGAACAGAATGAAAGCAGCTGGAGAGTTGAGTTGAGCGCGTGAAAGAAGAGCAATCAACAAACTCGAAAAAAAGAATGGAACATAAAAATGTTGCATAGTTGGTGTAGTTAATTCTTTGCATTATCTATGCAGTTGCCGTAATAATTTTCGTTATGCATTTCTCACACAATATTTATGTAATTAATATTATGGCTTAATTTGCATTAATGAAATTCCTGAACCAATTTCGTAACAAATCGCGTGTTCGTGTCACGACACGCAATCAACACTATTGGAAGGGTAGCGGAGGTAACGCAAGCAGCGACAGCAGGCAGCTCCATCAACGTCGCATCGTAAAACTATCATGGCGACGTCGACGGCGACGTTAACGTCTAATGGCAGTGCCGAAATATTTACCGTTCATTCACAGACACTGTCTCACACGCTATCCATGAGAGCTGCAGGTGTCACAACAACATGGCGTGTGTGCTCTCTTTCTCCATCTGTATACAACACACAGACAACATGTATGCGCACATGCATGTATGTGCGTGTGTGGTGTGCCAAAGGAATCGACGTTGATCACATTCCATAACAAATCCCACGAAACAAATCCGCTCAACTTCAAACGATGCCGCCGACTTCGACGTTTTATTTGTATAAATTCAGTTTATTACGCGCACACACACACGCACAGAAGGGGCCTCTGGCAGCCACTTAAAATGTGCTTTTGGTGTGCCAAAAGTTTATTGTTTTAATAATTCTTATTGTTTGGCGGCAACAACTACAATTAGGCAACAACAAAAAAGCATCAACTGCACTGTTTGAATCGAACATGGCAACTACAATTGTAGCCAAAACACACAATTCGTATTTGCAGACAATATTAAATGCATGCCAGCAATTTTTGCTTATAATTGTGTGTCTGTTTTGTACGCAAATTCGAATGCGTATATTTTATTAATTAATTGCAATTATTGATGCCGAACGGGGGCGGAATTTTTGCTTTGATTTTTCCATCCAAGTTTTAACGGTCTGTTTAAAATATAGCACGTGTGCCATCTAACGGCTTGTGTGCGCACTACCTTTTGTTATTCACAATAGAACAAATTAGCCGCTAATCAAGGCGAAGGCAACTTAGCTGGGAACACTTAATTTGAGCGTTTTTTGAGTTAAAATTCTTATCATACCTGTGAGCTTAATTAAAAGCTATGTTATTTGCCATTAGCGTATGCATTTTGGATTTTAAGTGCGTGTGTAATATGAATTTTTACACAGCACAAGTGCGCCATCTGTTGACTTGATTGCTTAATATGAATAGACGCGCGCCTTGCTTATCGACATATCGGAATTTAAAATTTGTAACTACCGCAAATGCCAGCAATAGTTTAATTTGAGCCTTTTCTAGCCTTAAACATGCGTGAGTTATTAAACAATGTGCTATTTGTCATTAGCTTTAACATTTTAATTTTTATATCCAAGCCCAATTTACATTTTCAAACGGCACACTTGCGCCATCTGTTGAATTATTAGCTTATTTTCAAACAGAAACCGCCTTTTCTTATCGACATTTCGCAGTTTTAAATTTACTTCAGCAAATAAAACGATTTTTAATTAAAAATAGAAAAGTACACTTGGAAGTTGGAACACATGTTTTGAACATGTCTTGCAGCTCAGTTCAAGATGTGGCAAGGTGCCACATCTTCAATTTCCACGCCATCGAGCGTTTTTATTTGACATTCACAAAGAAAATGTAAAATTTTACGTTCAGCCAGTTTTCGTTGCTCCGGATTTAAACCATCGAGCAGCATTTGAACTTTGTTGAGCAGACTGTTTTTAGTCTGCGTGGGTTGCTGCAACACGTGCAAACAATCCTTGGACTGTTGCAACACCGTCTCCATATTGGAAATAACCGTATCCATTAATTTCTCAGCACTAATCGAATCAGTTTCTTCAATAACATTCTCAATTAATGCTGCTGCTGCTGCTGCTGCTGATGATGATGAATTAGCAGTTGAAGTCTGTGCCAATTCGGATTCATCCATTGTGGTGCTCACATCCAATTGTTGTTCGGTTGGTTGCATTAATTGCTCCTCCTCCTCCTCATCCTCCTCCTCCATTTGTACATAATCATCGAAATCCTCCCCATCCTGATCCTGATCCTGATACTCATACTGGATTTCATCCTCCAGCTCATCGGCTTCGTTGTCGCTGCTAAATGGTGAATCGGCACTCCAAATTTGCTCATTACCGGTCATAGTTGAGCTATCCGATCTATTCGCTGCCAGACATTTGGGCGGACGACCCCGTTTCTTAATGTTCGCTATGATCAAAGGGACTCCCTTCCGAAAATGCCTGCCCAGAAAGAGCAGATCATTGAAATATCTCCAGGTGATGGGCGCCGCCTGATTTATCTGATGATTGCGATATTCACGTGCAAAGCGATCCCGCAACTTCTTCCAGCGATTGTAGATCAATTGCTCTGCAACAAGTCATGAACATTAAATTGATATTAATTAATTGAATATTTTAATATTTAATATTTTATTTATCTTTATTTTATATGAGTTATGCAGCTGCTTACCGGAAACATTCAGGCTCTCAGAGATGGCGCGCCAAGCTTCATTCTTGGCCGATAGATTCTTGGAGTTGCGTATCTCGTGGCGATCGTAGAGCACCGGATGCTGTTTGACCAGCTCAATTAGCTGTTGACATAGCTCAATGTCCTCCCGCTCCTCTTCGAATTCCTCGTCCTGCGGCCTTTTATCCCGATCCTCGAGCCTCGAACGACGCGGTTTCCGACGACTTGGCATAAATTTCATGCCATCCAAACTCTCGTGCTTGACCAGTCCGTGCTTATAATGATCCTTGAGAAAGAGCAGATGCGGGAACATGTCCCAGTAGGTGGGACTATCGGGATCCTCCTGGAAGCGACGGAATTCCTTGCCAAACCGATCCCGTATGCTCTTCCAGCGTGTGATGCAAGCTCTTTCGCTGGCGCCCAATTTCATTGAGATTGTCTTCCATGCGGCGTCCTTGCTGGCCGCATTCTTTGCACTGCGTGCGCTGTCCTTGTCGTAGAGTATCGGGTAGATTTGTATCAACCGTATTAGCTCAACGTCGTTCATTTGGTTTTGTTGTTTTTTGTTTTTTTCAAAACAAACAAAGAGCGTATTTATTTATTTACTTTTGTTGCTGCAGCCAAAGTTGCATGCGCTCATCGATCTATCGTACGTATATCGCATGCAATCTATTGCACATCATGCGCTCTATCGAACGCATATCGTATGTGATCTATCGAGCGCATATCACATGCGACTTGGGCGCCTCGACGCAGGCTTCGATAGACAAAATAGTATTATTCTCACTGCATATTTTAGATATATTAAGCGTGCAGTGACAATGAAAATAAACCAAACCCACCAAAATATCAATATCCATCCATACAAAATGCAAAAATTATTTTCAAAACAAAATATGCCTATCAATATATCGATATATCGTTGTATGCGCAACAGCAAGCATGTCACATAATCGCAACATCTGGCCACACAAGTACCAAGTACTGGCCACATGGATACGCGGATTGCATATATTTCTGCTTTTTTTATATTAAATAAATCAAATACGAACAAGTGCAAATAGAGCAGAAAAAGAAGTTGAAGAGTAGCACGCAAAACACAACAGCAATTAACAGAGTGCATAATATAAGCGCAGCGACCGTGAGTGTGTGCGTGTGTGTGTTGGAATTTGCAAGTGTGTGTGTCAGTGTGCGAATGTGTGTGTGTACGTGTGTGACGCAGATCACCCAAAAAAAGCCGACATCAAAAACGCTGCGCCCAGTTTTTTGTTGTTGATTCATTAAATACGCTGCACACCGACACACACATTAAATAGCAACGCAAGGCGACGCGTGTGTGCGTTGTCTATGCATATGTATGCGTGTGCATGTACGAATTGAATGCATACATATGTGTGTGTGAGTTGGAGCAATCTCCCCATAAAAAGTAGCCATGTCTCTCACACACTAATACAAACGCATTCGCAGCAGCAGTAGCGAGCAGTAAAGAAACAGTTAACGCACGAAAAGAGCGCCGCATTCGCAGCCGGAGCGGGCCAAAGGCAACGTCATAAATTTGTCATCATCGCGTCTATTTTTTATTTTGGGCTTATTTCTCAAATTAACCATTTTCGCACACACAGTTTATTAAAATCAAAATTAATACAAAATGATTCTGCTGGAAATCAATAACCGTATTATCGAGGAAACACTTCTGGTCAAATACCGCAATGCACAAGCAGGGTGAGTCTTCTTCCTCCTCCTCTTCCCCCTCTTCTTTATTCACTGTCTCATTCGCTCTCGCGCTCTTTCTCTCTCTCTCGCGTAACTGTAAAGTGCCCCCATTTTATTCGTCGTCTAATTTTTTTTATCTAATTTCTTGGCTTATCAGTTTTCATTGTGCTTATCAGTGTATTTCACACACATTTATATATTTATAGTGTATCCCTACAAAAACTCGGGTATAGTTTCAACTTGCGGTACTCTCATATATATATATATATATATATATACATATATATATGTATAAATATATGTGTTTGTGACTGTGTGGGCGTAGTATTTGTCATTTTGCTTGCACCCCTCCTTTTACAGTGCCTCCCGCGCAGCTTTTGTTAATTCACTTTAGCTCATTTATTGCATTATTAGTGCATAATACGCCCCTCTCGCTCTCTATCTCTGTATATCTTCCACACACACACAAACAGTGCATTTGAGTCATCTGTGAAAGGCCATTTGGGCGCCGGCTGCCAAAGCACAACAAATTATTCATTGAAGTGGAGGGAAAATGAAGTGACGTACTGACGAATTCTGTTATACTCGTACACCGTGAGGCCAAAGTGGCATATTTTCGAAATCTCTTCTGAGTTGTGTTTCAAATGCTCCAAAATCAATCAAAATGCGAACGGCATCCTGTTTAATCACTCATATTATAACAGATGACTTGTGTTGGTGTACAGTTATTCCAATATGTTATACTTCCTGGAGTCAAAGTGGCATATTTCAGAATTATCCTCTGATTCGTGTCTCAAATGCTCCCATAATAATGAATACACGAACGGCATTCTGTTCAATAATTTATATTGATGCAGTTACTAGTTTCGTGCACAGTTTAGTCTGTTATACGCTGTGTAGGAAAAAACATAGTTGCTTCCTAATTTTTGAGTTATTATTTGTCTAAATAAATAATCAAATGCACAAAATGTTTATTATTATTTTTAAGTATTCCATCTTTAAATATATGAGCAGAGTTTGCAGCTGAAACTACTGAAAAACTAGTTGTAATATCTAAAATCAAAATTCGTTATATAAACCTTTTATGAATCATACAATATTTATGTTTGTTCAAATTAATCTGATCAAAGCAATGGCATGCGGGCGATAAGAAATTGATTTGAGGCGCAACTTTTGTATTATTATTATTACTTTTTAATGCTTGTGGAAATGTGTTTTCTTTTGCAGACTCAAACCAGAATCGATAGATATACGAATAGCAGACTTCGATGGTGTTCTATATCATATGTCCAATGTGAATGGTGATAAGACAAAAGTGCGGGTGAGTACCTAATTCAATTACAAGTATACATTATATAAAACATATATTCTTTCGTCTTCAGATAAGTATTTCGCTCAAGTTTTACAAACAGCTGCAGGAACACGGAGCCGATGAGCTGCTGAAAAGGGAATACGGAAGTTTGCTAACCGATACGGAGGAAGGTATACAAATTGTACTTGAAAGGGAAAAGGATTAAAAACTTCTATTGAAATATATTTAAATTTTAATTATAGGCTACAATGTGTCTGTACTTATTAATCTGGAGGATATACCCGCGGATTGGGAGCAGATTGCAAAGAGAATTGGACTGCTGAAGCGCAATTGCTTTGCCTCCGTTTTTGAGAAATATTTCGATTTCCAGGAACAGGGCGAAGAGGTCCAGAAGCGAGCTGTTATCAACTATCGCAACGATGAGACGCTGTAAGAATTACTCGATCATCAAATAAAGCTTTAAATTATAATACAAATCCCCACTGTAATCCAACAGCTATGTGGAGGCAAAGCCTGATCGCGTCACCGTTGTCTTCAGCACCATATTTCGGGATGAGGACGACGTCGTCATTGGCAAGGTCTTCATGCAGGAGTTGAGGGAAGGTCGTCGTGCATCGCACACAGCGCCACAAGTGCTCTTCTCGCACCGCGAGCCACCCCTAGAATTGGCCAACAGCGATGCCCGAGTGGGCGACAACATTGGATATGTTACATTCGGTAAGTCATCCATCATTCCAGGATCTATTCAAAATTCCATTCCCCTGTGGGAGTCAAAGTGGCATATTTTGGAGTTCTCTTCCGATTTGTGTCTCAAAAGCTCCAAAATCAACTTAAATGCGAACGGCATCCTGTTTAATCACTCATATTATAACAGATGACTTGTGTTGGTGTACAGTTGCTCCAATCTGTTATATTCCGTGGAGTCAAAGTGACATATTTCACAATAATTCTCTGATTTGTGTCTCAAATGCTCCCATATAAATCTAAATGCGAACGGCATCCTGTTTAATCCTTTATATTATAACAGATGACTTGTGTTGGTGTACAGTTGCTCCAATCTGTTATACTCTGTGGAGTCAAAGTGGCATATTCTGGATTCCTCTTCCGATTTGTGTCTCTAATACTCCAAAATCAACTTAAATGCGAACGGCATCCTGTTTAATCACTCATATTATAACAGATGACTTGTGTTGGTGTACAGTTGCTCCAATCTGTTATATTCCGTGGAGTCAAAGTGGCATATTTCATAATAATTCTCTGATTTGTGTCTCAAATGCTCCCATATAAATCTAAATGCGAACGGCATCCTGTTTAATCCTTTATATTATAACAGATGACTTGTGTTGGTGTAGAGTTGCTCCAATCTGTTATACTCTGTGGAGTCAAAGTGGCATATTCTGGATTCCTCTTCCAATTTGTGTCTCTAATACTCCAAAATCAACTTAAATGCGAACGGCATCCTGTTTAATCACTCATATTATAACAGATGACTTGTGTTGGTGTACAGTTGCTCCAATCTGTTATATTTCGTGGAGCCAAAGTGGCATATTTCATAATAATTCTCTGATTTGTGTCTCAAATGCTCCCATATAAATCTAAATGCGAACGGCATCCTGTTTAATCCTTTATATTATAACAGATGACTTGTGTTGGTGTACAGTTGCTCCAATCTGTTATATTCCGTGGAGTCAAAGTGGCATATTTCATAATAATTCTCTGATTTGTGTCTCAAATGCTCCCATATAAATCTAAATGCGAACGGCATCCTGTTTAATCCTTTATATTATAACAGATGACTTGTGTTGGTGTAGAGTTGCTCCAATCTGTTATACTCTGTGGAGTCAAAGTGGCATATTCTGGATTCCTCTTCCAATTTGTGTCTCTAATACTCCAAAATCAACTTAAATGCGAACGGCATCCTGTTTAATCACTCATATTATAACAGATGACTTGTGTTGGTGTACAGTTGCTCCAATCTGTTATATTTCGTGGAGCCAAAGTGGCATATTTCATAATAATTCTCTGATTTGTGTCTCAAATGCTCCCATATAAATCTAAATGCGAACGGCATCCTGTTTAATCCTTTATATTATAACAGATGACTTGTGTTGGTGTACAGTTGCTCCAATCTGTTATATTCCGTGGAGTCAAAGTGGCATATTTCATAATAATTCTCTGATTTGTGTCTCAAATGCTCCCATATAAATCTAAATGCGAACGGCATCCTGTTTAATCCTTTATATTATAACAGATGACTTGTGTTGGTGTACAGTTGCTCCAATCTGTTATATTCCCTTATACTCGAAGTGGAATATTTAAAATAAGTAATAGTAATATCTTCAAAATAAGTTCTCAATTCTTTCGATACGTGAACAGTATTCTGCTTAATCCTTCATTCGCTGTTGTTTGTGTTTCCAGGATAGTTTCTCCCAATTGTTATACTTATATACTACTTTATCTTTGAATTCTATGTCTAATTCAATTGTTTTGTTTATATTTGCAGTGCTGTTTCCACGACATACCAATAAGGAGACACGAGATAATACTATCAATTTAATACACATGTTCCGTGATTATTTGCATTATCACATTAAGGTAAGCAATAGAGAATAAATAATGCTAAATATCTTATATTAAACTGTTCCAATTTTGATATAATAGTGTTCAAAGGCGTATATTCATTCGCGTATGCGCGCAAAAACATCCGACTTCCTCAAGGTGCTAAACCGTGCAAGACCCGAGCCGAAGACTACGGAAAAGAAGACTATAACGTAAGTTATTCTCTTTTTAATCTAATTTAATCAAAATATTAAGTTGATTTTCGTATTTTTGTTCTAGGGGGAGAACATTCGTACGCAAGGAATGATGTGCGGCGTATAATTAGTTGTTTTTATATAAATATAAAAATAAAAATAGCAACAACAAAAAAGAGTGTATTAAAAATTGAGATAAACTGCAGAGTTTTTGGCATTAAGTTGGTGAAAATAAAACAATAAAAAGCCGCTCACCGTAAAAACGAACTTCAGAAAGTATTCCCAAATGAGCTAATTGTAAGGCG
Source organism: Drosophila basisetae (assembly GCA_035041595.1). Lineage (NCBI taxonomy): Eukaryota > Metazoa > Arthropoda > Insecta > Diptera > Drosophilidae > Drosophila > Drosophila basisetae. The sequence continues at coordinate 7,888,400 of JAWNLB010000123.1, read as the reverse complement.
GAGCAAGTTGAATGAACAAAACCAGAAGTAAAATGTAATAGTTATGCGTTATAATATGTTTAAATTGTGTGTGTATGTGTTTTGTCGAGTCAGCAACCGTATCAGAATCAGCCAAGTCAGCCACAAAACTAAAGAATTGTCAAAAACAAATAACAAAAAACATTTTAAACGAATGCCTAGAACTAAGTAAAGAAGAAACAAAATGTCGCAAACAAAACCAATCTGTTAATTGTCGCAATTGTCAAAATGCTGCCCAAAAAAAAAAAAAAAAATCAGACATCCCTTTAACTAGCCAGTATGTATAGAAAATTAAAAATCAAAAAAATAAATACTAAAATGAATATCTTTGATACAACAATAAATTCCAAAAACAAACTGTTTTCAATTAAAAACCCGAAAAGCTAAATGCAATAAAACAAAAACAAATCAAATTTATTTGCCCACTAGTTTTATTCATATTTGTATATATAAGTTGTATAACAGTTTTATATAGATAATAGTTTAAATCTTAAACTTAACATTTTGCTTCTCGTTCATGCTCTCCACACTGGCCTGCAAATTCAGATAGTCGCTCTGAATGCGCACACACACTGCAACAGACAAAAAGAGAGAGAGAGAGAGAGAAAGAGAAAAAGGAGAGAAAAAGAAAAGCAAGCAAAAATTAAGCTTATATATATAATCGTATATATCTTTTATATATATATAAATATTTGCAAAAATCGCTACTTACATTGGCAGTAGATTTTTTGTCTAGTTTTTTGTGTAGTAGTAGTAGTAGTAATATTTATATTAATATTCCGATAGTTTCTGGTGCTTTTTGGTGATGTTATGCAAATGAGTATTTACAGAGAGATAGAGAGGCAGAGGGGGAGAGAGAGGGAGAGATTTCCCTAGGGATCATCGTATTGTTCCAATTTGATATAAGCAAGTGCTGTTGTGATAGAAAAGTGTTAGAAACGCGTGTGAGTTAAATAGTTAACTTTTAACAATTCATATATATATACAAATATTTTGACACTAGCGTGCTGGCTCAAAGAATCGTTTATCATATTCTATATATATACAGACACCATGCGTGAGTGCTAAACTAAAGAAACAAGAGGAAGAGGAAAAAGGCTTGGCTCGCATTTGGGGCACAAACTGGGGCAGATGGGCGAGAATGAGCCAAAGAGTAATACACAAATTTGTGTTAAATAGCTGCGAGAAGCCCTTTTCAAAGCCACAGTGGTCGCTCGATAAGTGCAACCTTTATTCTTTCTAATATTTTTTGATTATCAGTTGATTTTTTGTAAATAACTTTTTAATTTATATATGAAATCGTTTATTTATTCATTTTCTTCTTTTTCCATAAAATTAAATGTTTTAGTTTAAATTTAAACGGGTTGAAAACGGTAAATAAAATTATGGTTTTTTCATTCTCACTTTTTTAAGACTCTGGTGGTGCTATTATTTTTATCACAACTGTATTTATTCATTTATATATATTTTTCTAGTTGTCAAGCGACCACTGTACAGACATATATATTTTGAGGGGTTTTTCTTAAATTTACATACCTTTCTGCAGATCCATATCATCCATTTCGGAATTTTTAATCTGTTGCAGTTTCTCGCGAAACTTTTTGGTTATCTGTTTGCGTTGATAATCGGCTTCGATTTCCTGTTTGGTGCGCGGTATGCGAAACCGTATGCAGCAACAGACCATAATCACTAAGTTAATTATAAATTATAAATTAATATAATCTATAACTGTATATCAATCAATATATATATCATCTGGCACCCACTTAGACTCATCAGTATTCCCAAAACAGAGGCAATAATGTGCCAGCGTCGCAACCCGCCAATTGTTATCTTTTCCAGCCAAGCTTCCTTGGGATCTATGTCAAAGATATCCGTATCGTCGTCCATTGTTTGTTATTGTTGCCTATCTTCCTTACGCAGGTATTCGTTGAACCGTTATAAAAACTATTCCACGTCTGGCTGGTTTGCCTGGCCAATGGGGACTGCGGCTCCGCTGTTCATTTGACTGGCAAAGCTGAGTCGAAACTGGGTGCTAACAGCACATACACAAATGAAAGCGGGCTATTGTTGCTGGGATATTTGCGACACACCCTGTATAGATTATTAAACGGTGTGAAATAACAAACAGAGCAGCAAGTTGTCAATGTTGAACGGTTTGTAAATACCATTTAGTTAAATAAGTCACGGAAAAGTTTAGAAACCCTTTTGTAATATAGTATATTATAGCATTGAATATCAATTAATTAATTAATTAATTTTCAAATCAAAAATACTTAATTTTTCATTTAATTTGTAATTTATTAGAATTAAATGGTTGTTAGAAATATTAATTTGTATTCACTTAAAATCATCATTTCAGTTCAATTCATTTAAAAGAGAACATTGTAACCAGCTGTTTTAATATATATGTCAACGTAAAACTCCATAACCAATATGCTCCATTGCTGTATTCAATTTGTCCTTTGATCCGTTGTAATGCTAGATATTTTACTACAGCAGCGATGTCCATTCTGCATGTGAAAGCGAACAAAAATGACAATGGACGCCTTCTTTCCAAAACTGGGTGCGGTTAACGGTTCTTTGGTGCGTTCCGTTAGCCGAGCGCCACAGCAGGACTAAGTAATTTTTTTTGTTGCTTTGCATACACCAGAACTATAACTATCTAAGTGAGAGTGAGAGAGAGACAGTGAGCGCTAGACAATTTGTAAGTAGCGACAACCATAGAGATGCGCACGTGTTGGTAATTTTAAAAGAACTTTTTGCATGAAATTGTAAAATTAGTTTATTCAGAAACAAGTTATGTTAATGATAACTTTAACTTTTTCCAATATTGTAAAATGTTTCTTTCATTTTATTTAATTTAAAGTTGTTTACAATTTGTAGAAAATCTTAAAATGTTTTATTTCCTTTTATTTAATTTCAATTTCTTTTTAATTTGTGCAGTATTTTAAAATGTTTCTTTCGTCATCCTTAATATACAATTTCCCTCGTCACTTTCGTGTCACAATAGAAAGCACGAGCACATCTCTAATAAGTAACGCTAAACCCAACAGGAGACAATATGCATATGGTGACACATATACATACACATAGATAGTTAGCCACATGCTGGGCACACCCAGCCAGCGAACTAGTCAGTGAGCAAGTAACCAGCAAGCAAACAAGAAGGCAGGCAGGCTAGCTAGAGAGGAGAAAGCACAAAACGCCCACTCGTTTGTTAGATATTTAATTTGTTGACTCTTTTGGGGCCGGGAGATGGGGATGGGGCGTGAGTGTTTGCCTAATGACTGTGGCATTTTGACTTTTGGCGTGCTTATTTCTGATTGCAATTACAATTATTGTAGATGACCTTTATTAATTTGCAGAAATGAAAGGAAGCTATAAAATATGTGACAGTGGCAGGCTAACTTTTTAATGAAGACTAATGCCAAATAGGCTAAAAGTCTTTTTTAAACAATTTTACATATAAAATGTATTTTCCTTTTCCACTGCACCTGCCCCACTGTGCTCTGTCCTACTAACCTAAAAAAAGAGAAGAGAAATGGAGCACAGATAATTGCAAACGTAGGCTCGTTAAGCTTTTGCGTTTGCCGTTACGTTATTCCGTTAGGTGGCAACGCTGCCGCATTCACAATGAACAACTCGCCCCACAAAGCGCCTGTGCACAGAGCAATGTTACCGTTCGAAAACGAACGAGTTGAACACACATACAGAGTGACAAACACATGCAAAACTTTCATTCACCCACTCATTCAACAAAAAAAATACATATATATATTGCCTATCCTTGCCACATCGCTGCTCAGTTTCAGTTGAGGCTCTCGTTCGGTGGCACACACGCTGGGCTCGTCGCAGGGCAAGAAGAAAAAAGACAATTAGTAAAAAGTAACACAATTCAATAAATCAGTTAGCAAAAAAAAAATTCAACCTGAAAAATCCAAAGAAAGAAATCGAAGTAAATAAAAAAATATATTAAAATTTTATTAAATAACACACACACACACACAGCAGCGTTAGCAGAAGAAGAAGAGGAAGAAGCAGCAGCAGCAAACGCAGTAAATCGTTCAAAACGTTGTACGTATTCGTAACGGGCGTGTGTGTTTGTGTGTGTGTGTGTAAGCGTGCCTGTGTGTGTGAGTGAGTGAGTTAGCATGTGTGTGTGTCGAGTACATAATAGGGCCATGGAGTTTTTATATTGAAAAACGAAAAACAGAGCGCAAGGCAAATAGGCAAAGAAATCTCAGAGGCCACACACACACACATATATACATATATAAAGGAGTTGGTAGAAAAGAAAATGTGGCCAGAGCAAAAATCAAAGAAAAACTCCACCAAATATTTCAGATAAATTGTGTAAATAAAGTTTAATACAAAATGCAAATGTATATATAAATTAAGAAAAAAAAAAATATATATATATATCGAGCCAACAACAACAACTCGACAATTGGCCTAGGTGTGGGAAAGTGTGTGCAAAAAAAAGAGAGCAAAAAAAGAAGGACGAAACAACGACGAAAGCAACGCGCGCGCGTGTGTGTGTGTGCGTGTCAAATGCGTGGGTGTGTGTGAAAGGTGTAAAAAATATACATTTTGTGAATTGGCCACCTAAAAAAAAACGCATAAGAGAAAACGAGTAACGAGTGTGACAAAAAAAAAACGTAATAACAACAACGTAACGACAACGACAACCGTTATATTTAGCCGCCGACGAGTCATTAAACGACCTACTAACACCAACGCACACTACGCACAAATATAACTGTTGTTGTCGTTGCTGCTGCTGTTGTATAGATACATATATATATAAATATATATATTTACATAAATGCTTGACAACTGATAACGGACAACTGACAAAATGCACACAGATCTCGATAGCATCGGTATCGATATCAATAGAAATGACAGCAAGTGCGCACTGCCAATGCGCCGTCAGCAGCAACAGCACTTTTATCAGCACACAACTCGTCCACCCACGCAGTGAATTCAAATAACTAAATAAAACACCCAACAAAAAATATTAATAAATAAAAAAAAACCAACAGCAAAGTAAGCACCGCTTTTAACACCAGCAAAATTTTCAAACGCATTTTTTTTTTTTGGTTTATATGTTTTGACCGCTCAGTTTGCACACAGCGCCGCCAATGGTAATTGGGTAATAATAATCGATCGAAGAATTGTTTTTAAGCTTTTTTTCGGCCATAGAATCGATGAGCTAACTAGCTACTATCGATAGTATCGCTGCACGTGCAAAAAAGGAAACTATTGGCACGAACTTAGCGCACACGCATAACTAAAAACAAGCAGAGAAAGAAGAAGAGGCATAAGTCGAGAGAGAGCGCATCCAATTGGATGTCGGACTGTCAGACGGACGCGCACGTACGTACGGTTTTTTGTTACAGCGGCACTTTTGGCTTGCTTGCTTTGGGGGCAACCCCCGCCACCAATTCCCCACCCCCCTCAAATTAAAACAAAAGCAAAACACGAATTAAATGTAATTAAGTGCATTTAAATTTGATGCTTACGTGATATGTGTGCGTGTGTATATGTGTGTGTGTGCTTGCGTGTGCATATGTGTGTGTGTGTGCTTGCGTGTGTGTGTGTGCTTGCGTGTGTGTGTGGCTCGAAGTTTCATTCAAACGAAATGCACAATACAAAAAGGCGGAGAACATTGAAAATTATAAGCTAGTTTCCCATATTCTTCTTTGCCCTTTTTTATTTCGTCAAGTTTTAATGTAAGCAATTTCGCGTGTGCCTTTTGCACTCCTATTCTGTGTGTGTGTTGGTTGGTTGGCTCTGATTGGGGCTTGGTGTTGTTGCCGTCATCAGTTCTTGCTGTTGTTGTTGTAGAGGGCCTCATTTGTTATGTCAATAATTAACAGTAAAAAATTATGAATATGCTTTGTTTTCTACAGACAATTCTGCGGCTGTCCAATCAGAACAATTAGTAAAGTTTTTGTTTTTTTGTTTGCAATTGCATTTGGCAAGCGGTATGAAAATTGGAAATTGATTTTTTACCAAATGCGCGAATATTTTTTTATTTTATATTTTTTTGATTGGCCAGCTTTTGTTTTTTAACATTCCAATTGGATTTTTACAGCTGCGCGCCGCTTGCCCAATTGGCACATTGTGCGCTGTTGTTGTTGTGGATGCTGCTTGTCTCCTCTCATTTTTGAATTACATTAAATATTTAAAGCATATGCAAATTTGAACAGTAGCCCCATAAAAAAAATAAAAAAAAATACCTGACGCGGCCTTAACGCGCTTCTTATTATTGTTACTGCTGCTGCTTGCTGCCTGCTGCTCTCGGCAATGACGTCGCTTTCTCTCCCTTTCTCTCTCTCACTCCTGGCCTCTCCTCTTTTGGTTTTCCATTTTTTTAGTGGCAGCGCGTGGCGTGCGCCCGCTTTTAGCTTTAGTGTCGTGTAAATCGTTTTGTGTGGCAAGTGCTCTGCCCTTTTTTTTATTTTTATATTCTTTCTTTTTTTGTGGCCCTTTTACTACCTTTTTTTTGCATTGCGGAGCACTCACGTTCACCCACACAAGCAAATAAACACACACACACACACACATATATATATATATATATATATATACATACATGTACAGAGTGCAATCAGCGCTCGCTGCTCAATTCAAAATGCATTTCGATTGCTTTTGCCCTCTCTTCATACGTATGTATGTGGGTGTGTGTTTGTGTGAGTGCACTCAACTTGTGAACGACAATTTCTCAAACACCATTTTCGTTTGATTCCTTTCTGCATGTGCCAGGTGTTCGTGTATGTGTGTGTGTGTGTGCATGTGTGTAACACTGCTTGCTGATCCCTTTTGCACAAGCGTACTCCCCACCGCTCCCGGTACTGCTTCGTCTCGTTTGTGCTCCACTTGCTTGTGACACGTGCCCAAGCATTGTGCCGCAACAAATTTACTCTACTTTTGACTTTTGCTCCGCTTTTCGCCCAGTCTACAATTGTCTATAAAAGCTTTGTGACATGTATGTGTACGTCTGTCTCTTGATTTAAACTCCTTTTGGCTGGCAGAGTGACCAGACTACAAATTGAAGTCAGGCTTTGTTAGGCTTCAGCTGACAAATTGAACAAAACATTTCTGTGTCTAGTGAAAACATCAACACTTGCGAACGGTTTGTGTATTATTTTGTCAGGGTATTTGTTAATTATTGACAGAGACAGAATCAATTTTTGAAACCAAAAAACTATTATTTACCATAGTACATTCAAACACTTATTGTAATTTGTGTTTTATTTAATTTAATTTAATTATTTTTAAATGAAATTCGTGCTATCAGAAAGTGTAGATATTAATAGACTTGACTTGAAATTTTCCTTTAAAAAAACGATAATTTTTATTCAAACACCTATTAAAATTTAATTTAATTGTGGGAAATGAAATTAAAGCCAAAAATAAGAGGAAATAATCGCCTTGAATTGAAATTTTCAATGTAATAAAAATCCTTATTTGTTGTTACATTTTTTATTATTATTATTTTTTGAATATTTTTGTAGTTTGTACTTAAATATGCCTTTAAATTTGTGTTTACCATGTTTTCTTTTATTTTGTGTAGAGATAAAATACAGCACTCAATAATTGCATTATTTTTAGTACAAATATGCGCAATTAGTAGTATTTTTGCCCCTTTTTTATGAGTCACTTTTAATTTTGTCAATCAATTTATGCCTTCATTCCTCTCTCTAAACATTTTCATCAGAATTGACAAATTGTCAGTCTAGAGACTAACCCCAAATGTTATTGTCCCTTTTTGAAGCCATAACTGTTTATCACTTCATTTAATCGATTGGCAAGGTTAATATACAACTGCTTCTGCTGATAAACATAACCATAAACAGTCGATGAGGTTCAGTTTGTTGTTGTTGTTATTTACAGCTTGTAATTAAAACTTGTTGATTGTGGGCAGTAATTGAGAATACAGAAAACAAACAAAGCAGCAGCAGCAGCAGAAAGACAAACGTGTATTTGATTTATTTGACATACACGCCTACCTTTAAGTAAATAAGTAAATACAAAATTGTTTTCAAATTGCTATTTAAGACTCAAGGCCCTTTTATGGGTTTGTGCTTTGTGTATGCGGCTAGAATCTTATCTTAGAATCTTTTAGTCGAAGATTTTCCTGGGATTGAACAGCAACAGGTTTAAAATTCAAGCGGAACATTTTTATTTTGAGAATGTATTTAGTAATTAAGATTGAGCAGCAAGTATTGATATACTCGTACTTACAAAAAATATGTTGCTCAATGATTTTAAGCCTGCAAATGTTTTAAAAATTTTTGACATGGCTTTCAAAACTGCTTTTGGCGCGAATAGGGAAAGTGTTTAAGTTAAAATTCCAACATATTTTTATGTAGCTTTCGAAACTGAAAAAATACTTGGTGTGCATGGTCAAACTGGGAACAATGTTAAAAACTTGATAAATACGTTGATATAACAATTTTTCAACATATTTTGAAGTAGTAAAAACGTACTTTTCTTCACTGAGAAAATGTTGAAGAACTTAAAAGATGAATTTTGCTATAAAATAGCAAAGAGTATATATATAGATAAATATATATTTTTGAAAATAATACTAATTTCTCACTGCTTTTCTTTCTCTCTCTTGCAGTATCTTCTAAGTAAAGAAAGTGGCCCACTGGCAAAAATACAAAAGAAAGAAAATCAATTAAAAGAAGAAGCAAAGGCAGCTGAAGCTTGAAACAAGTGCAAGAAAAAAGTGCTCAACAAAAGTCATAATTATAATAATTATACAAGAAATAAAAAAGTCAAGCGCCTCGTGTGTGAGGTGTGTGCGTGTGTGTGTGTGTGCTTGTATGTGTCAGTGTGTGTAAGTGCTTGTGCGCGTGTGTGTGTGTGAGTGTGCGTGAGAGGGGCTAAAGCCAAAGAATCGTCACAACGTCGTCCGCAAAACCAACGACATCAGCCGCTGCTGCTGCCGCCGCCGCCGCTGCTGCCGCAACAAGAACAACAGCAACAACGACTGCAACAACAGTAACAACATCTGCCAAGGTTAAGTCACAAGATCCGCAAGCAGCAGGAGCAGCAGCAGCAGCAGTTGCCACAAAACGCAGCGGCGGCCATCGGCGTCGCAGTAGCAGCAGTAATCCAAACGCCGGCAACACGAAAGCTACCAGCGGCAGCGGTGGAGCTGGCTGCGCCGGCGTCGCTGGTGGTGGCGGTGGAGGCGGAGGCGGTGGTGGGGGCGGTGGAGGCGGCGGGGGCGGTGCAACGGCCAACATTAAACAGAGCGTCAGTCGCAACAGCAACATACGCAGCAGCTCCTCCAACAGCACCATGGCATCGGCAAATCATCGTGGCGGACGTGGCAACATTGCCGGCACCACAAATCCCGGCGGCGGTGGCGGTGGTATCGCCGGACATGGTGATGCCAATGCGGCTGGCTTACAATTTGGATCCGCCTGGTTTCAGCGCAAAATCAATCTAAGGCCGCAACATCGGGGCGTTCATCTCGTCACCGAGGAGATATTGCGACAAATGCCCGAACTGACGCAATTCTCTGTGGGATTATGTCACATGCAAAGTGAGTACAGAGCAGTTGATATTTTGAGGGGAGCTTACTTACATGCAGTAGAAGGATCTGATGTTAAGGTAGTATGGATTTGACAGAGTACAGAGTACTATGCATATTGATATATTAATGGGAGTTTTCTTATACGAAATAGAGATCAGATTATGAACATTTGCTAATAATTATCAGTGGACAATATAATTGTCTCCTAGGTGGTTATAATCTTCGACGATTTAAGCAAGTTATAACCATGGTAAAGCCTTAGGATGCTCATCGGTCTATTGACAGGACACTGTAGACTAAGAAGTTATCTAACTAAACTAGGTATATATAGTAGCGAACTGTGCAGGTTTTGTGAAAGAGAGGAGGAATCCCCGATGCACATCCTAGCAGAATGTGTCGCCTTAACTAGAAGAAGATGCAACGTCCTAGGGATGCATGTTATGAATTTCAGAGTCATAGAAATGGATGATTGTAAATATGTACTATAAAGTAAACAGTATATAGTATAGTATAGTATGGTGAAATAGGCCATTGATCATTTTCTGAATGTGAGATGATACATAGCTTATAGATATATGGTATTTAGTACATGCTACCTGATACGTATTATATCGTATGTACTTCTGAAAAGCTCTCAGTGTTGCTGAAAACATAAAACACTTTTCACTGTACCGTTCATGACTTACTTGCTACGTTTTATCTAATTTCCCATGAATCTTTGTTGGAAAAGTTTCATTCTTTTCGTTTTCATTTTTTGTTAGCATACTTTGGATTTGCAGAGTATATCCATTTGTGTCTCTGTTGCTTTTGACTCGAAGTTTAGTTAAACAAAAAACCAAATGCAAAACTAGCATGACACAAAATCAAAGTATTTTTTAGCTAAAACTTTAAGCTTGCTTTTTGGCAGCTGCTTTTGCCATTTTGGCCAGTTCACTTTGGGCAGTGGCAGGGGCAGTAACTGGGTTAAGTTGCATACGTCTATTGTATATATAAACTTTATCTCTTCTTTTTTTGGGCTGCATGTTGTCCCTTTTGGTCAGCGCTTTGCTAGACATCGATTTAATTTGGCCTAAATCGTCTTCGTCTACGGCTGCAATTCAATCTCAAGCAAGTAAATGAATTGATTGAGTGAAAAACTTCAATGACAATTTCATTTTGTTGTTGTTGGAAACGAATCTTGACTTGGTCAAGTTGCACTCACAACAAACTAGTAGACAAGCCATAGTCAATAAAAAAAAAACATGCAGATATGATTGCTTTGGAGTACAAAGCATGATCGGAAGGTATTATCTTATGTATATAATATATTTCCAATATATAAACTGTAATCTACACAAGAATTTCCTAGTTTTCAGGATTGGTTCCTTTGCTGAGTGTATTCAAATATAAGATATAATCCCCAGGGGTTTACTACACTCGTATGTTCTGTTACTTTGGAGTACAAAGCATGATCGGAATATATTAACTTGGATATATATGGTATAATCCGCAGATGTAAGCTGCACTCGATGTGCTGCTGACTCAACTGCTACATTGCTATTGCATTTGCAGTCTGGCTGCTGCACTAATTCCCAGCTCAAATGCTCGACAACGACTTCTGACAGTCTCAAACTACAACAAGAACAACTTAGGCAACAATAACAACATTTGCCTCAAGCATTTTTGCGGTCTTGTTGACAGTTTGCATTACAATGGCAGTGGACGCGTTTCTCAGTTGCTGCGTTCGGCTCTCAGACATGAGCAAATAAATAAAATCGTATCATAAAATGCCAGGCTAACGGCAGGAGGCAGGCAATTCGAGGGGTTTTGAGGGGTTGGTTGTATGCCAAGGGACTTTTTTTATTTTGGGGACGAGAGCTGGCGCTTAGAAGAAGCTTGAAAAGTGAAATGCAATCGTTGTCGTTTCGCATGTCTTCATGTCATGGCTCTGCGGCTCTGTGGCTATATGGCGTGTGAATGCTCGAGGCAAACTTCTTCCTGTGCCAGAGTCCTCTACCCCCCCACAATTTCCTGCACCATCCCTTTCTCTTCTGCCTATAGCATAGTACACAAATCGTCTTATCCCCATTCGAGTCTCTTTTATGCCTATCTTTTTCTTGTTGCCTAAACTAGCAGAGGGCATTTTTGTTGTGTCAGGAAGTCTGCAACGCTTTGAAGTTTGTTATTATCTTTGAAATCATTATTAATATATTATCTTTTATTATCTCATATATTATCTTATCCCTCACTGCTCCACCTTGGCCTGCATTTAATATAGTTTCTGTAGGCACATTTTTAGCACATTCATCTTTAATTTTGAACTCCGGGCTAGGTTTGATTTTAGCTACAATTAATAAATAATTTAAAAAAATATATTAATAAATAAATATTTCCAGTGAAGATGAACTTATCTGCTAAGTGCTAAATAATGTTTTAGCTAGATTACATTTCAAATCAAATCTTAAAGTCTCTGAGATTTGCTTGTTCATGCAAAAGAACATGGTTAGATCAAGAATATATATACTTTATGGGTAGGTGCTTTCCTTTTGCGTATTATTTACTTTAGCACAACTTCATTACCCTTTGAAGAGTATTATTATTATTTAAAGTTATAGAAAGTTTTGCTAGGGTATTTAAGATTCTTTACCTGAAAATAAATTGTGATTTCTTGTTATTCTTTTTTTCTTTGGGCCAAATGAAAAGCACGTGTGTTTGCTATGCCACCTTCCCCCGCTCACCTCCCCACACAAACTGAATCTGTGTGTTGTATATGTGTGTGTGTGTGTTTGTTGTTCTTGTTGTCTGGGGATCCGTTTTGGGGGTACGTATGTATTGTGAACTGTAGTAAGCGGAATCTAATTGAGGTCAAGACATGTTTATTGATTTTCTTAAAAGGACTTCCTAATTAGACTCACTTTACTACACACACACACACATATACATATATAAATATGTATAAGTATGTGCTCCAGTTGCCCAGAAACCTCTTACCTGCACGTGCAGCTCCTCCAACTTGCCCCTGCCTCCCCATTACTGTCACAGCTGTGCAAAATGTGCAGCGCCATCACAAATCAAATGACAGTCAACAACGCCCCTTCTACGCCCCTTTGCCACCTGCCCCTAGTTGCACACCCCTTCACAAATGGCACGAAAAAAAAATAGAGAAAAGAAAAGTTAATTTCAAAAAATTATTTCAAAGCAACCTTGCCATATGCTCTTTTTGTTGTTGTTGTCTTTTACTATTGACCTCAATACCCTGTCATTGTTTCTATGGGGAAATGCACAAGCAAGCAAACAAATGGCAGGCTTAAGGAAGAGGGGGGCAACGGCTAAAGAGAGAGAGGGTGAGGGTGAGCGGTAGCGGGAGATATAAACAGTGGAACACAAAAGATTGCGGCAAATGTAACGGTAACTTGTTAAATGAAAAACAATTCAAAGAATTTCAAACAAAGCCAAAAAAAAAACATACCAAAACAAAAATAAATAGAAACGTCAAGGAAACCCGGAAAAGTAATAAAAAAAAATATCCCCAAACATGAATATAACTAATGGGTCTTTGCATAAAATGCGCTCTGAAATGGCGAAATGTGTTTTCCTTTCGCTTTCCTTTCGCTTTCCTTCATAATGGTCATTATTTGGAATATGCTTCCGTTCTGTATAGTTAACTGTCAGACTTGCTTCCATCCCTTTTTTGTGGCTTAGCTCTTTTCACTTGTTGGGCGAAAGACACTTCGTAAACTATAAACCATGAATAGTTCTTTTTAGTTTTAGAATCATATTTGTTATTATTTTTGACATAGATAGCTACTTGTATTGATTTCTCCAGATTTTATATACTTCCCTAAACTCAAAGCCTAATCGTGTTCCGGCTTACATAAATAATATGTAATAGTTCCTGTGAAGTTGCTGAATTTGTTCCCTATTATGTTGAGTTTTGGTTCCAGTTCTGAATATCAATCAGTTAAGTTACGGTTCCAGTTCCGTTTCCAGTTTCACAGCATAACAATAATAATAATTATGTAGTCTTTCCTTACTCTGCACTTATCAAAGAATTATTTGGTGTTTTTTCACTTTAGTCATGTTTTAAATTACATAAAATGGACAAATATTTGCATTTAAGTATAGAGCTGTCTGGGAATGATTTATGAGTTGGCTTGATTTTAGTTTTGCCAAGCAACATTTTTTGTTGTCGTTGTTTTGCCTGAGGGAGAGTTAGTTCTTACTCGTAGCAATTTGCAACATAATCGCAAGATCATATAAATGGCTCAACTTCAATTTATAACCCGAGCATATATTTCAAAGCACGACGACGACGACGACGCCAAAAAAAGGACTCCCCAATGTCCTGTGTATCGTCGAAAGAGAAGCAACACCAAATAAATCAACTGAAACCGAAAGTGGGTGGCACAAAAAAAAAACTGGCATAGGGGATTGAGGGGAGGGAAGGCTTATAACATTTCTTGTGTGTGTGTGTGTGTGTAGGGGTGTAAGTGTGTGTGTGTGTGGGAGTGTGTGTGCCTGGCGATGTTCTTTTTTATTTGTTTCGTGACAGCGAAAAAACAATCGAACTATAAAAACCGGAATAATGAAAGAATATCGTTTTGTTGTCGTTTCTATTTTTATATAGAAGCTTAAATGCCGTTGCAAAGCTAGTTAAATATAAATAAAATGAATCAGATAAATACATATAATATAATACAATCAAACAATTATTATACACTGAAGTTAAAATAAAGGTTGCAAGCTGATTACATATAAATATATAAAGACTGACAAATGTACATAATAAAATATAGCCAAAGAAAAGGGTATCATTAAGTTGTGCTAAAGAAACAGGCAGAAGGTAGCAGTTCCAATCCCATAACGCATATATATTCTTGATCAGCATTACTAGGCGAGTCTATATAGTCAAGCCCATTTTGAATACTATAAGAGATAAATGTAGAATATAAGTTCTCAAATATCGTAAGCAGATTAATTTTAATTCATTTTTCATTCATGTTCATATTCCAAAGTATCTGTTTCCTGAGCTATTTTGTTCTTAAAAACAATTGTGCAGTATATATTTATATGTGCTAACCTATTGGTTACTGCTTTTTGTCGCTAGTTAAGCCCCAAAATGGCAACCATTAGTAGATTAAATATTAATATTAAATATTTGACAAATACAATTTGATATCATATCAAATCATATCTATTTGAAGATGCTTGCTGCAAGTGACAGCTGAATTTAATTTATAAAAATTCGTTGAGCGATTGACTTGGGCATCCTCTTTTTGGACAGATTGACTGCAGAGAAATGCAATTTAACGTCTTGTCAGCTAACATGAGCATTGACAGACACATTAAGGGGAACGTGCTGCTTTCTTTTGCCGTTTTTATTTTCTTATTCTTAGCGTTTTCTTATTCGCTATTTCTCTTTTTTCTTTTCGCTTGTCTTTTTTTCGCCAACTTCATGAAGAACTTCACATGGCCCATATCCAAGGACTTGGCGCAAAGCGAATCGAAGTGGCATGCCACACAAATTTGTGCCACATGTGTGTGTGTGTGTGTGTGTGTGTATGTGTCATACTTGCTGGCTGCCATAGGTTGCCATAGGTTTCCGCCCGACCCCTTTCCCCCCAAGCCAATTGGCGGCTTCTTTTTTTTGTTGGCCCAGCGGCGCCTTTAGCATTAAAAATTGTTTCGCCTATGAGCCGCAAATGCTGCGCTAGCCAATAAATCAATATTATTTATGCAAAAAAAAGGTCCAAAAAAATATGACAACAACAACAGTAACCACAACTAGGCGACAAGGAGAACAACAAACAAACATTTACACACGTTTGTTTGCCATGGAAAACTTGAACTAGTTCCATTTGACTAGCTTTACGTGTGAGTCTGTGTGTGTGAGTGAGTGTGTGTTTTTGTGTGTACTTTTGTGTGTGTGTGTGTGCGCTTTAGCGCAAGGGTCGCCTTGTCTTAATGAGTGGTTAGCAGGTAGGCCTGCAACTTATTTCCCCTCTTTTTCTCTCCCTCTCTTTCTAACCTCTGTGCCATCTTCTCATTCTACTCCAGCAAGTAGGCTAGTAAAGATTTTTTGGGACTTTTTATACCCTATAAACATGTTATCAGCAAGTTAAGCTAATAGAAAGATATAATCATAGAGCGACTTATATTCTTTGGAATTACCAAATTGTGATATTACGAAAATAGGTTTAATTTTGATATAGCAGTGAAAAGTTTGAATTGCTTCCACAATGTTCTTTGTGGCTCAGAATTAAAACATGGATTTCGAGCCAGAAGTGTGTTTTCAACTTTAAATGTAGTTTTGTTATAGAGGTCAAGCCATGACTAAAAAGCCTTGGTTTTTGAAAATCGGTTAACTTTTCTCAAAGTTATTGCTGTGGAAGGTTTTGACATATCCTCTAACTGGTATTTTTTTGCGCGTCAGAATTAGTTTATCCACTTTCAATGCAGTATTAATATTTGTAAATCATTATCAAAATCCATGGATTTTGTAAAGTGGCTGTAGAATGTTCAGATTTTATACACTATTGGTACCTACATGTTATTATTTGGCGCCGAGTCTTTACATCAAATTCAAGCGAAAATCATGTCTCCAAATTGACATCAGGGTTAAAAACGTATTGATTTTGAATATTGGTCTAGTTTGGACAAAGTTCTAATGAATTTTATATCCATAAAAAAGCGCAAGAGCTCCTTTATGTATGAGCTTGATGAGCACATCATACATCAAGTTAATTTTAGACTATCGATGATTGCACTAAATCGATAAATATCGAAATGCATTGCAGCATTATTATTAATTGATATTACCCAGAATTATCCAGGTCTACTCTAAAAATTGCACGCATATATATCGCTCAGGCAGTCAGATCTGATTGCAGGGTGTAGATCTTGACCACAGAGTGTATATAATCAGCAACGGGTGTAATAAGGTTGATGAATTTAAGTGTTTCGTGCTGCGTTATATCATGTAATATGCAGACACACATACACACAGACACACACACATACACACACACACACACAGACACACACACACACACACACACACACAGAGAGGGGCACACAATTGCTACTTATATATGCACATGCATATATGAATGAATGGGAAACATAAGCGAGCCGCAGCAATTCCATTGTTCAAAATTTGCAGCAGCCGCAAACGCTTGTCTCCCTCCTTGCCAGTGTGTGTGTGTGTGTGTGTATTGCGGTTTTGTATGCATGTGTGTGTTATGCCGTATGCTTGCTTATGCTGTCAGATTGTTTGACTTTGTATAATAAAAAAGGCCTCTTTAAAAACATTAGCAACTTTTGTAGGGCCTAAACGCGCCGCTAAATGTGAGAAGCCAGCCAAAAACAACAACAACAGTGCCAACAACCACTTGAAATCTCACATTCAACTCCCCCGTCAACATAAATATATACATATGCACACAAAACTTGGTACACCCTGTGTGTGGCAACCTCGCCCACCTCCCACCTCCCCTCAACAGAAGCAGAAACAGAAAAAACGGCCACCTGTCATCACTCGTGCTACACTGAAGAAGATTAGGCTTATAATTGGAAGTTAAAGAACAGGCCGCAACATATATTTCTTATTTATATTTATATTTAAAATGATTCTCAAGTGGGGTTTTCTCTTCCTCCCCTTCCGACATTAACCCAAGCCTAGTCTGAAAACATATGCATTAGTCATGAAATTGTGCCTTACAAGCAGCCTAGTTCTTCATCTAATAAGGATTATGTTCAACATTTAATCTCGGTTTTCAGTTTGTAGACTTTGTGCTTAAAGCGCTTACATTCATGTACTAATTGAGAGAGAAAGTAACATGTTTTTCACGAGGTGTTTTCACTTTCCTTTGCACAACTCCTGTAGGCAGCCAACTTAACCCCCTACTAAACTATTTTCGACTCAAGGGGTTCTACTTACACGCATGATTAAATTTTATTTACTTATTTTTAGTTTACTTTATTTAAGTAGTGGTCTATGTACTATTTGCTATCTATTTCTCTCGGTGTATAGGAAAACATTTTCAGTTGAAGCTCTGAGCTGTTGTTGCCACTAATACGCGCCTGCGAATGTTTCCTTAGCGCCTTTGGCACATCTGCCCACTGACAAACATGGCATACTCTGCTTTAGCATACATCATGCTGTAAATCATATTAAAGCCGCTTGCTGCTGCTGCTGTTGTTGTCCCTCCCTGCCCCTCCCTCCGCGCCTCCATTTTGTTTGTTATGACGCCTGCAGTATTAGAATAGTGTCAGTGGAATGTGGGAAATGTGCAGGGGCACGCCCCTCTTTGTGACTTCATGAGCAGCCACGCAGACACGGACAATTATGTTAACGCATTAACATATTCACAACAGCCACAATAGAGTGTCTGTTAACATACAATGTGGGTCACATAATTAGGTATAGTTCATTATACTTTTATCTTATCTTTTATAGCAAGATCATAGTCGATAAAGAGCTATTAAGTTGTTGCTGGTGCTTGCAAAAATGGGAAAGGGACGCAGAATGATTTTAAGCAGAGGTATGTAACAGACAGTAGGTAGTAAGGTATATATATTCTTGATCTGCAACAACAGACGAGTCGATTTAAAAGTGTTCGTCTTTATGAACAAGCCTTAAAAATGCAAATTACAATCAGCAAGTCGATTATCTATTTCATTGCAGGCTTTAGTTTATTTCCCAGTCGAACTCTCTCCATTAGTGCATTCCAACTTTATTGCAGCTGTCTCCATTTATGTGCCCAGCACTGTATACCTGACTTGCTACTGCTCAACACCTTACTTCAGTTCTCCCCCCTTCAATTGCCAATCATCCGTGAGTTTTTAACTACTAATTGCGGTCGCTTCTTCGCCCGCTGTCCTTTGACTTTGGCAACAAACCCCCTTCTGTCATACTGCCAACCCTCCACCCTACTCCGCCCCTCTCTGCACTGTAGCCAAAATCAATGTGCAAAATTTGTATTGTGAAACTGTGGCTGAAGTTACCTTTGGCTATCAGTTTTGAGTTCGTTTTCATTTTGAGATTTTGCCTAGGGTTTGTTTACTCCCCTGTTTACTCACCCCCCACTTTCCACTCACCCCCTTGCAGCCTGTTTGTCTGTGTTACATTTAAATGCCTGAATGGCCATTTACACATGTCCAACATGACATAATCGGTTTTTTCGGAAATTATTTAGCAAGTGCCCAAAAATGTACTTGTAGCATAAGCATTGATAAACACAGGCACACACACACTGCGTTTGGGGGCCACAAATGACATCTCTGGGATTTGATAATAAACTAATTTGCGCTGCGTTTCACTCATTTATGTTGCTCCCCTCGCTGTTGCTGTTGTCCTTCTCTTTTATTCATGAATACGCAATTAGTGTGCAAATTGAAGTGTGACTAGTGTGTGTGTGTGTGTGTGTGTGGCTCTATGACTCTATTTATTATTAACACTAAATGATTTTAAGTACTAGTATTTAATTTCAATGCTCGCTGGACATTTCTTTCGTGCTCGTTGTTGTTATCCCTTGTTTGTTGCTGGCAGTTGGCCAAATACTTTTCAAGTGTGTGAGAATCGAGGGGGGAAAACAGCTAAAAGTGGGCTATGAAATTTTTGTCGAAATGCCTCAAAGTCAGACCAGACATGAATTGGCCATGTTTAGCAAACAAAACATTGACAAAAATATTGCAAAGCTAAGCAACTAAAACAACAATAAAGTGGTTTGTGTTATGTTAAAGAATGTCCACTGGGAAAGGTGCAGCTTGAAGCAAGTTGTTACTGTCAATTTATGGCCATTCAAATATGGCTCGTTGCTCATTTAATATTAGAGTCTTAAAGCTTCACTATGTTATTTCCTAAATGTGTATTTAATCAATGAATTCCATTATGAATCAATCTTCGTTGTCGCTAAGATGTCAATAGACAAATTTAGGCTTGATTCAGACAAGCAGATGAACAGCTAGCAAAAAATGTGTATATATCTTTATTAAACATATACATATATACTTATACAGTCTAAGAGGTCTGCCACTCCTCATTACAAACTTCACAACAAAATTACAGGCTAATCAGAAAGCGCTAACCCCACTTTAATACAAATTTACGCTTCACTCTTAAATACTTGATGTCTTTTGGCCTTTAAATAATGCAACAGGCTTTTGTCCTTGTCAAAATCTGCTGTGTGCAAATTAACAAAAACATTTCATGCTAAATTCGCGCACACAAATTGTCAAATTTACCAACAACTGTTGCTTTTTATGACAGCCAGTTAAAGGTAAAAAAAAAAACAAATACAAATAATGAAGCAGATTACATATTAATGTTGCATGTTGAAGGTATGTTGTAGGTATACGAGTAAATTTAATTTGTGGCACTGAAAAACGAAAGTCAACTCATTAGGTATAAGAAGAAAAACCTTTGCAACAATATCAACTGCATGTCAAATAATTTAAACAACATTTTTAATTAAAATTGATGGCAAATAGCAAACGCAGCGTGTTTTCAGCTAATTTATATACTCCGTTTTCGTGTTAAAAAAAAATATTGGCTAATTGGATTTACAACTCAATTGGAAATGTGCATCCGTTGGATGAAAGCATATGTTGCCGTCCTCGTAATGGTCTAATAACTGGCCAGCTGTCGAATCAAAAGAGATTTGGCTTAGCAGTTGGATGATGATCCAAACCTCGACGCCAAATTAATTGGCCATAGTTAGTTTAATTAAGCTAGTCAACTGATTAATGGACGCCCCATTCACTTTGTCTCATTTTTCTCATTTTTACAGTACTTCACACCTCGGCGAGTTTAGCGTTAAACGAGAGCTGGGATCCAGACGTCAGGTGAGCTATAATATATCTAAATATATATATATATATATATATACTTATATGTGGCATAAATTGTGATATTAATTGTGTGATTTCTGCCGCAGAGACGATATGGAAATGATGTTGAATAAAATAGTTCCCGAAGGATTGCCGTATCGGCATTCGTGCGAAGGACCCGACGATATGGCAAGTCTTGATTTAAGTACACTCAGACAAACAAATTGCCCTCAATGTTAGTAAATTGTGTTAGTTTTAGCGCCAAGTGTTGGCCATCCTATAATTCAGAAAGTACATTTTCTGTGTTTGGCTTTCTTAAAACTGTGCTTGTATTTCAAAATTTAAGGCTTGATTTTTAAAAAATTTAGAACAAATATTTATAGTTTCTAAAATTGAAGAATTCTTTGATATTAGATTTTTTGTTACTTATTTATTGATAAAATATTTTACATAGTACAACAAAAAACAAACTCATGATTTAAAGGCGAATAATTGAAAATATTTATAGCAATAAAAAAAAACATTTACGGCAAGCCTTCTAAATTTGTATATATATTTCTTTCTAGAATTATCTGTAAAAACTAGAAGTTATTTGTAAAAACTAGAAAAACATAGTTTTTAGGGCGATTTTGTAGCTGAGTGTGGAGATCTTGAAGTGAATGAATAACTTACTTGGGCTTTTCCATTTATTTGTAGCCCGCACATGTGAAGGCATGCTTTTTGGGCAGCTCACTGACAATCCCCATTACCGATGGCAAACTATCGCTGGGCACGTGGCAGGGCGTTTGGCTCTGCGAGCATCGCGACCAGGCCGGCAGTCGGAAGCTGGTAATCACATTGACCGGCTGTCCGCGCGAACAGGCCGTACGCAGTCCGTTGTCACCCGTCTCGCCGATCGCCAGTACGTCCAGTTAGGGGCGGCCTCGCTCCACCCGCGACAGCCGGTAATCGCGGGGGAGCGACAATAATGACATCATTTCGTCGAGGAAGTTGATTTTACAAAAGAATTTAGCTAGAGCCACAGCACAGCAGCGAGCAGCGGCCGTTATTGCCGCTGGCCGTGGTCTAATTGGAGCCGGATCCGTTGCAGCGCCGGCGCCACCATCTGCAGCAGCAACCGTTGCAACAACAACTGATAAAATGCAACGTTTACTTTTGCGTCAACGTTTGCATTTGAATCTCAATTTAGATGTAACGGATGCAACGCTGCAGGATGGCGTCGATATTGATGATGTTGATGATGATGTCGGCGATGATTATTACGTGGAAGATGATCAGGATCTGGATCAGGATCATCGTTCAGGTGTTAACGTTGCCGATGTCGTCGTTGCTCAGGGCAGTGGGCAGCGACATGATGTTGGTGATTATTATCTACAAAAAACCGTCACAACAGTGCCTCAAACCAAACAACAACAACTAAGACATAAGATCACCACAGCAACAGCAACAACAACAACAGCAGGAACAACAACAACAACAACAAGCAGCTCATCAACAGCATCTACTAGTGCATTAGCTAAATTCAATCGTATACTCGACGCTGCCAAACTGGAGCCACATCGTGCCTCGTCAGCGTTTAGCAGCGCAACGTTGCAACAACGCCTGGCGCTGGCCTATCCAGAGCAACAACAACAACAGCAGCAGCAGCAACAGCAGCAGCAAGAGTTGCGACAAATCAATAACCTCCCACGTAGCAATAGTCGTGGCATTGCCGTCGTTAGCACACCATTAACATTGCAAGCACTAGACACAATAAAACTCAAGACGGCAGCAATGCAACACAAGCAGCAGCAGCAACAACAACAACAGCTGCAACACGACGCCGCTGAACAAACGAAACGAAATGATGTGCATTATTTGTTGAAACAGTTAAATAGTTTTAGTGATATTGAAGAAATAGAAATTGTTGATATGAAGCAAAGACAGCAGCAACAGCAACAGCAACAGCAAAGGCAGCAACAACAGCAGCAACCACAACAGCAACCACAACAACAACAACGCACAACAGCTGCCTGTTCGAGCTCGTTGGAGCTAATGCCCATGTCCAGTTCAATGTTGCCAATTGCAACGGCAGCATTGGGCACTTCGCCCTCGACACAGTCGCACAAGGGCAACTTTATGGTTAGTCAGGATAGTTGTTCGACGACCCGTCTGCAATTCGATGATTATCTATTCGAGTCGTGCCACTATTTGGAGACAAACTATTTTGCGGCTACGTATCGCACTGCCATGGTCGAGAGCTCATCGCATGAGTTTCGGCCGTCGACAACGACGCCGACGAGCACACGCTCGGACAGCTTTGAGCTGCACGAGCTTGAGCCGCCGAGCGTCATCTGTAAAGCGGCACCACCACCACCATATGGTCAACAACAACAGCAGCAGGCCGAGGTGCGGCTGACCAGCAGTGGTGTCCAAACGGAGCTCACTGTCGATTCCCAGCTCAGCAGCGGTGGCAGCGGTGGCAGCAGCGGTTCCGGTAGTGGTTCGCCACGTGTGCCACCATTTTTCATTTGCTGCTACACGCCGCTAGATCGGTGGCGTGCCAGGCGTCTGGGGGCCGCAGCGGCTGCCAAGAGTGCTGCGAGCACCGAGAAAAATGGGCATGCTGTTTAAAAAGAATGCACACCCAGAACAAAAGCAAAAGCAAAAGCAAAACAACCAACCAACTAAATAACTAACTAGAAGCTGTGCTGTTTCATTTGCGATATCAACAAGAGTTTCCATTTCGAAGACACTCAACAACAAACAACCAACAACAAACAACAAACACACTTCGCCTATTAATCATCAATTTTTTATAAACAATTTAATACACAACACAACACACAATCATTCGCACATTTTTGCAATACACAACAACAACAACAAAAGAAGACATTTCGATAGTAACAAATATATGAAATTTGCATAAAATCATTTTGTATAAATGAAAAAATGGATATTTAACGCATATGTCATAAAAATAAAAGCTGTAATTGAATTGTTTCATAAATAAAAATAAAAGTAATAACAAAAACCACGAAAAAAAAACGTAAATGCAGAAACATATATTGTTAACAAGTGCAAAATACATCAATTTGTGTAGAAAGCGAGAGAAAGTTAAGGAGAGTCAGACAGAGAGAGAGAGAGAGACAGAGAAAGAGAGAGACAGAGAAAGAGAGAGAGAGAGAGAGAGAGCTTATATAGTAAGTTGCTTAATAAATAATACAAATAAATTATATTAAATAAATAACTATGTAAACTAAAATGAGAGAAGCGCACACGCCGGAAATATATAAATATATATATATATATAAATCATATTCAGTTGTCCGTTTTGTCGGCGAACACATTCTGAATTCCAATTTCTCAAACTGAAAATGATGTAAAGGAGTGTTCCTAAAGCAAAGCCACTTAAAATAGTCAAATTCAAAACACACAAAACGGAAAGAAAAAAATAGAAAGAAATTGAGAAATCACTATCTGAATTCCACTTTCGTATACTTTTTGGAATTATCTGAAAGTTAATAATAAAAGAGTGTTCCTAAATCGAGCTAGTTTTAAAGCTGCTTTGGCTCGAAAAGTGTAAGTCAAATTCAGAAGCCATAATTCCCATTTATATTCGTGGTTGCGTGTGCGCTTTATAGTTCAGTTTGATCACAGAGAAAGGCAAGCAAATAGCAGCCAATGCAATTGTTACATCAACCAACACTATAGAACGCTTTATAACTGAACAATCATGTTCTCAGTATCGGTTATGTTTTACTTAAATTCGCAACAAATTCCATAGCATACTTTTTGGAGCATTACAAATATTTCACTCAGCCAAAAAGTTTGCCTTTAAAAAAAAACGAAATTTTTTTTGTTTCGTTTTTTATGCAATTTCTGTTTGTTAATATAATTTGTAAGCATTGTGAAATATAGAAACTGGCATTGTTCGTGCACAAGCAGCAGCAGTCTGTCTTTGGTTTTCTGATTTCCAGTCTATTGTGAATTCAAAATAAAAAAAAAAGACAAAAACAAAACAAAGCAATATTAGTTTTTAAAATTCTGTAAATCATGTGTAGAATTTTGGTCAATTTTGTTCGTAATGCTGGGAAGAGAAAACAATTCAAGCAAATCTAATACATAAATGAATAAAGAATAATTACATTACATACATAGGATAATATCACTAAGCTTAAAAAAAGACACGCGCTTTAGTTAAAACAAAACAAAACAAAACAAAATTTCGATTCTAACACAATAAAAACGAAAATGTTTGAAAAAAAATAATCAGTTGTCAAAAACATTGTGTATTATTTATGTATAAAACATATATACAGCCTTAAATTTTAATTGGGCATATCAGATGCTGATATTATTGGAATACTAGCAAATAGTGAAAGTAATTTCAGGTTTTTCAGCTCAGTTCTTCCAAAATATAAAAAAAAAAAACAAAATAAAACAAAACTAACAAAAACAAAATACTTTAAATGATACGAGTAAAAAAGAAAGAATGAAGGAAAGAAAAAAAAGAAACCAAACAAATGCCTTTTACATGCCCACGCGTACACTAATGGAAAACCAAACCAAAACATTAACTAATTAAATACAAATAAGCTAAAAAAAAAAAACCAGAAAAGAAAGATGGAAAAATGTTAATCGAGAATTAAAAACGATGGAAACGGACTTGGTTCAAATGGTTCAAATGTCACATATTGTTGTTAAATGTGGAACGCGAAACGGCGAACAAGAATTGTTAAGTGGGTAAAAGTTAGCAGAAAACAAATAATAATAACTATTGTTGTATGTTTTATTCTGAAGCGCACGAAATAATAATAAATAAATAAACTAATAGTACATGCAAATGAAAAAATGTAGCTAAAGAAAATGTAAAGGTCAAATTTTTGTAAACTTTTTGATATGTGATGATGATTTGAATAAATTAAAGCCACAAAAACAAACAAAAAAAAAAGGAAAAGAAAACCAAAAATATTATTACATAACTTAGCCATTAGATATTTAAACTAAATACAAAAATAAATTAATTAATAATAAAGTAGCGCAACGCAAAAAATTAGTGCATAATGATAAAAATACAAACAAACCAAGAAAAAGAAAAGACAACAATATGAAATGCTAGTTAAAGTGAATATATAAAAAATAAAATAAGAATGATGAAAACTTGTTATACCCTAAGTTAGTCTCGGCAAGCCGAAGCACTTGACTAGCCCTGATTTCCCCCCCTGCACCACCCACGCCCACGTTGCAACATGCCACAAATCTTTTGATTTGTCTTCGAGTACATTTCTGTGTGACAACTTTCGAGTCAATTTCTGTTGTTTTTTGCTTTTATTTTGGGGCGGTGCGGGGTAGGTGCTATATCTCTAGCAATATTAATGGCAATTCAATTGTATTAACGACATTGATAAATCTGACAAACCAAAACAAAAGAAGAAGAAGAGATGTGACGCAGAAATAATTTAGCGAGCATTTTGTAGGAGCGTGTAGTTAAAAACTAAATAATATATTTATCAAATTGAATAGTAAATCGTATGTGCATAAGTAGCGAAATATTCAATTGTAAATACAATTTTTAATGTACATGTTTTTTTTTTTTGATTATTGTGTTTTGTTTTTTGTTTTAAGACCGAATGCTTGATGATTATATATTTCAACTGTTTATCATTTGGTCTCTCAAAAATAAAACACACAACCAACTGTTACACAAAACAGACACACACACTCACAGACACACGCACACACACACACACATACACCCACAAAGACGGACACACAAACAAAAAGAAGCTTTAAATAATTTAATTACAAATACATGTATTAACGGTAATAATTTTGATATCATTATCATTGATAAATTCCATTGTAGATATAAACTTGTATTTGAAACAAATTAATTAATTAACTATCCAGCTAAGTCAATGTCGCCTAATGTGAGTTCTATAAGCATAAATAAATAATAAAAAATAAAAAAAACACACACACACACACACTGAGACTCATACACACACATATTAACTATAAAAAATGCAACTACTTTTCAAATAACAAAAAGCAAACGGAAAACCGAAAAAAAATATATAAAAGCAACTAAAACAGGCCTGAAAACACTCAACACAACATCCACAACAACAACAACAGCAAACAAACAAAAGCTGAAACACAAACACACATACACAGACACAAAGCTTTTATAAAACTATTTAAAAACATATATATTTAAAAATGGAAAAAAGAAAAAAATAATAATAATCCTGCCAAGTAACATTCGAATACCTGCTTGATGAAGATACACCCGCTTTTGCTAAAAGAAAAACCAAAACAACAAAACAAAAAACCAAAAAAAAAAAAATGTAATAAATAAAACAAAAATAAACTGAAAGGCTAAATACGATTTTTATACTTTCGATATAATGATTTTTTATACTAAACGTAAACTCTTTGAAATGAAACAAAACAAAAAATACAAAAAAAAAGAAACCAAATAAAAACTGAACGATTTTTTGTGGGGTATCAGCTAAAAGTAACGTCATTTTTAAAACGGATTGATATTGATTTGATGCAAAAATCGTACTTATAGTCATACATATATATGTATATATATATATTATACGTATGTATACATTATATATATATCTATATATATAAACCCTAACTGCAACTATGGAACGACAGCACAAATTTTGTTGAACAAAAACACACATAAAGCAAAAAACACCAACAACAACAAATAACAGGAATCAAATACTAAGAAAAATAACTCTTTTCAAATTCCAAACACACACACACACATACACTATCACACATACACAGCAACAAGAAATCAAATATATATATATATATATATATATTCAAATCCTCAACTAAATATCTGAACATATATGTATGTATATCTAGCTAAAGAACCGCACAAATTGGTTACCGAAAGAGTATGCTTTATGAAACCTCTTACCCCTCCTCCTCACACCCCTCTCCAAAAACACAACAATAACAACAACAACAACACAAGCGACACACAGCAGCAACAATTTCTAGTTAAATATCACATTTGTATTTTTCCGCCTATAAACGCGATTTTTGTATGCGCATACAATTTGTAAATAAATATTAATTAATTTTACCTCAAAACGAATAAATACAAAACAAAGAAAACCAAGCAAGAAGGAAAGAAGAAAAAGAATTTCAAGCATTCATTTGTTCAAATTTAGTTTTCTCCTAACTGCATTTGTACTTTGCACAAAGTGTGTTTCAATCAAACAAAACAAAAAAAGAACAAAAACAAATGAAACTGGATTGTTTTTACTTTCACTTGGTGCATGTCTATCATCGATGTATTAGATATCAAAGAAGCATACTTTAACGAAAAACAAACGTCAACTACAATAAATGAGCAAGTGGAGAAAAGAATATTAAAAATACAAAAGCAAAAACAAAACAAAAAACAATTAGTGCAATAAATAACAAATTATTCGGTATAAATGTAAAATTAAATACATTTAAGTAAACGCTTTGTAAAATACATATAAACCATTTATTAAAATACAAATGAAAAAAAGAATGGAAAACAATAAACAAAAAAATAAATAAATGAAACACTATTGAGTAATAAAAAGCGTTATGCATTGACATTGACACACGTGATTCGATATCTCATCTTATAAGCATTAATCAATAAGATAACAATAAAGAAATAAATTAAAGAAACATCTCTCCTTTTTTACAAACTGTACCACTTTAATATCAAGCACAGTGAGTATGACAAAAAAAACCTTATTAGTTATATCGTTTTTACTTTGCTCTCCCGTTTTTCTTTACTGTATTGCGCGTCCAACGCCATCAAAAGCTTTATCCTTGTGATCGGCAGCATTGGCACGCGCTTCATAATTGCAAATGGTAACGCCGTGATAATGGGCCTCGCTAAACTCACCACGAAGACCTGTACAAGTGGGGGATTTTTAGATATGTGTAAATCATTTATAAGGTTAGATTAACTCACCAATATAGTAGATGCGTGTGACATCATCACCAAAATTACTGGGGAAATAGAGCGACAAATGATGTACCGATGAAAAGGTCACAACTCTGAGATAAACACAAATTAAGGGAAATTGCATATAAATATTAATGATTTATAAGTCAATTTCAAACATTTACTTGGGCGAATATTCGATTTCACCGCGACAATCGCGCGTCAGTTCAAATTCCTGATCCGCCTTGCCATGTGCATCATCAAATGTCATTTTGGGTCGATTCTTAAAACTGTCAACATGAAAATATCACTAGAGAATCAATTTAATTACACTATAAGCTCACAGTTTAACCATGTTTGGATGAGTATTATCATTGGCGCCGCTAATGATGATGCCCTTTAGCTTAACGTTGCCGGTAAAGGGTATATTGAACAGTAACTCCTCATCTGCATCGCTTTGTACAAACTGCAAATGCAAATGTATATATAATTAATTTCAATATATACATATATATATATATATATATGTATATATATATAATATATATATATTAACGCTCACTTTACTAGTGTCCTGACGCTTTTCGTATGGCTTGAAGACGGTCTTGCCGCTGCCATCAGTCTCCTCGTTCAAACATTCCGTATTCTCGAGGTCGATTTTTGTATACAAACTGTATTCGATGCCCATTTCGAGGGCATTGTCGATATCGGTTGCCTCATGGCTGCAGCCATGATTATGATCGTGCGAGTGACCGTGCGGCATTATGGTTGTAAGCAATTATAAATACAATAATTGTGTGCCGAGAACTTAATGTGCAAGTAATTGTCTTGAATGGAATTGTGCATCTTTATCGATATATCGGCAAAACGCCGGGTAGCTGCCGAGCGATGTATCGATTCGTTGTTTAGTGATGACACTGACTTAAATATCGTTTACTTTAAATGCATTGAATTCCTGCTCAAGGAGCCGTACGGCATTATGGTTTTAAGCAATTATAAATACAATAATTGTGTGCCGAGAACTTGATGTGCAAGTGATTGTCTTGAATGGAATTGTGCATCTTTATCGATATATCGACAAAACGCCGGGGAGCTGCCGAGCGATGTATCGATTTGTTGTTTAGTGATGACACTGACTTAAATATCGTTTACTTTAAATGCATTGAATTCCTGCTCAAGGAGCTTGCACAAAAGCAATAAAGAACAACATGCACGTTACCTACTTAAACACTTTATTTAATTAACATTAAGAAGTCGTCATATTTTTGGCCGATTTTTGGCTACAGCCGCCACATTTTGATTAACATTATTTTTATAAGCAAACATTTGATCGGGAAACTTTAAGATGCACACAAATTACACTTGTTTTTTGTTTTTGTTTTGGGTTCTAAAGTAGATTATGGCTGTTGCATAACAGTGCGTATGTATTGATAGACATCCTGGTTTGATAGAACGCCCATATGATCGACACCTTGCAGGGCCAGTGTGGATATGTGTGAGCTTGACATGCCTGACCAGTGGTGACAGGCGCGCAACGAACGCTGATTAACGGTGCCGTCACCCACGCCCATAATTAGCTTGGGGGTTTCTCCGGCAATGTTGTCCTTTTTGTATTGCAATCTGTTTGCAAAAAATATGAGTTTATTTTGATGTTGTAGATAATGGATATTCTTGGGATTACCTCTCGACAGTGCTGATGCCGTCGCCATAGATGCAATGCAGCTCAACATCGGGTGGACTAAAGTTTTGTGTATAACGCATCGTATCCTTGCGCATCTCCCAGCCAGCCTTGTAGTCAATATCCGTAAAGAATTGCTCCAGCTGTGCCATGGTGTAATTCTTTGATGGCGTCATCGCCAGCACTTCCGACGGCTTCCAGAACAGTGGCGATGGCAACAGCCATGCCGTTGACGGATGCGAAATCTGTTCATCGCGCAAAATCTTGGCGCTCAATGCAAACGAATCCAGATCATCGCCCATGGCATACACCTTAACGGCCTTAATGCTGCCTGCCCAAGCGCCAGCGAGGCTTATCTGTCTTCGCACATATCGTGTCTTCCACTCGAGCTTCTGTTCCTGCAGGAAGACCAGTGTCATCGGGCTGCCCATGCTGTGCGTTATGAAAGTGACGGCAGTCTGATTATTTGCCTCATATGTGTCCTCCACAAGCTGCTTGAGATCAATAAAAAACTGCTGCAGCTCATCTGAGTCACAGACAGAGTGGGAGAGAGATTTATATTATATATTAAATACTAAATATATGTTAAATATATTATACTATAGATATATCCATTAACTTACTTGGCGCCCTGCGAAAATCATAGGGTGCCCCGTGTATATTTCTACGTCGCACATAGCCCATGTTGACGAGTAAGTTGCCAATATCCTTGAAATATGCACCCGCTTTGTTTTGGGTTGGATCTATCCATTCGACAACATCGGGATCACCCCAACCGGGAATGCGTGTCTCGACACCGGGTGAATTGTGTGTTGTCCGCGTTGCGTTATCATAGTAGAGCTTGACATTGTCCACCCAACAGTAGACCATCGGTATGACCAATTGTTCCAGATCAAGCCATAGATTATACCAGTCGTGCGTCTTCTCGCAAATAAAATATGGTGAATACGATTTGCTTAGACGCACCTCGACTTGAGATCCGCCATCGCCTGGCACTGAAAATAATCAAATGTAGTCTTTGAATGACGACCTTGACCATATTTTTTTGCACTTCAATCAATATTTACCAAATATAACAGGCGATAACTGAGGTTCCTTTGGAGGCGCAGGCTGAATATTTGATTTGCGACTAAAGGGCCAAAGACAGTTGCCAGCACTGAACAAAGCTGCGAAGAGCAGCAATCCGAATAGTGCTGCACAATGCCCGAGCTCCATGTTGGCTTGCAAATAACTGAATAACTCTCAACGAAATTTTCTCAATTAACTACCGACGAGTCGTTAGTGATTTAAACAGCTCACACAGATAAGAGTACTTATGTTATTAAAAAGTGCTGTCGCCAATCGAATGAATCAGAGACGTAATTATCTATGGCGAATTATTTCGATATATTGCGATACATAAATAAGTCTGCGCATTGAATTGCAAACTCAAAATCTCATTAGAGAATCAGTAAATATAACTGTATCTATTTATGTTGGCGGTTATTTTCCGTATATCCAAAGTGGCGCGATGCAATTGCCTTGTAATTGTTGTTGTGATTAATATTGTGCGCTTTTATAAACAAAGAAATGTTTTCGTCGCTGCCTTATCTTCCAATTGTAGAGTTTTGTTTGTTATTGTTATTTTTGCGCAGCTCCAACACAGCTGCTTGGCCAGTGTTGTGAACCCTTAATATGTTTAGCATTCCTGGTAATTATTGTAGATATGTACATGGTGGCTGCATATATTCGAATTGGACTTGCTGCCAATGGCAAATAATTTGTAAAATGCTTATGGAAAAAATATTCTGAATCGCAGCTAACAAATCTTATTCTTATAATATAAATTCCACACCATTTTTGCAAACAGCGTAATATATACGAGGTGTGTTCAAAAAGTATCGCGAATTTTGAATTTTCGCGGGTTACGTATAATCGAATTTCGATTTTTTTGTAGCGTTATGTTGGTACTCATGTCTCTCACTTATGCCGACAAGCTCGACCATTTTGAATGTTCACTTAATTGTTGACAGCTGCTTTGCTTGCACGTGTTTTGGATCGTCTTCGATTTTTACCTATTCAAAGCTACCTTGGACCGAAGCAACATTTATCGGTGGTACAAAATGTTCTCAGAAGGCCGAGAAGATGTGAACGACGAAGAGCGTGCCGGACGCCCGAGCACTTCAACAACAGACGAAAAAATGAATGGAGTGGAGAAAATGGTATTGGCCAATCGTCGAATCACCGTTAGAGAAGTTGCTGAGGAGCTAGACATATCGATTACAGCATCGCATGAACATTGCTAATGAGATGTTGGACTCTGTCCGCGGTCCAAGGTAGCTTCTCCGTATGCCACAATCAACATTCGGAATGCACCCGCGCACTTAATTTCGTTTTTCACACAAAATTTGATACAGGTTCTTTGATCCATTTTTTTGAATAGGTAAAAATCGAAGACGATCCAAAACACGTGCAAGCAAAGCAGCTGTCAACAATTAAGTGAACATTCAAAATGGCCGAGCTTGTCGGCATAAGTGAGAGACATGAGTACCAACATAACGCTACAAAAAAATCGAAATTCGATTATACGTAACCCGCGAAAATTCAAAATTCGCGATACTTTTTGAACACACCTCGTATATATCATTTAAATAATCGACGCTATGAGTATGAAACATCGCAAGTAAAATATATCCTTTGCATAGATATCGATGTATTTGTAGCAAAAATTATATCGATACCGGTAAATGCACTTGTTAACTGCGTTCAAAGGCGAATTTTGTTAGTAAGCGATAAAATAGCTAGAGACAATTTCAGCCTGGAAACAAAATAAACAAACATGCAGGAGTTGTTTAGCGTGCTGTTGCCGGACGTGAAGAAGGAACTGCGCCGTGGCATCATCGAGTGCTCGAAGCGGGGTCTGTTGCACAGCACCAAATGGCTGGCGGAGATGCATCATGGCCTGAGTGACGTTAATATTGATAGTGCGCCGCCAGACGATGATCGATCGTTTAGTGAGTGCCAGCTGGAGGGCATTGCACCCGCAGAGTACAGTGATTACTTTCTGGCCAAGAGCTATTATGATGTGCGCGAATATGATCGGGCAGCGCATGCTGTGCGCAACTCGGAATCATGCGTGCCACGTTTTCTCCACCTCTACTCCACGTATATGGCTAGGGAGAAGCGACGATTGGATTCCACCACAGATCATGCCAATCTCAATGAGCCGAATCAGATGCGCGATTTGGCCGATCTGTTGGCCACCCTACGCTCAGAGCATGGACGCTGTCGCTTGGATGGCTACGGCATCTATTTGTATGGCGTGGTACTCAAAGCACTGGATCTAAATCAAGCCGCTGAGCAGATGCTGGTGACTGCTATACGCATGGTGCCCATGCTGTGGAGCGCCTATCTGGAGCTATCGCCATTGATAATGGAAAAGAAGAAGTTGCTCAGCCTGCAGCTGGGTGGACATTGGATGCGTCACTTCTTTATGGCACACACCTATCTGGAACTCTATCTCAACGATGATGGACTGAAGATCTATGAGGATTTGCAGGCGGCGGGCTTTAGCAAGAGTATCTATTTAACGGCACAAATGGCGCTTGTCTATCACAATAAGCGAGGTGAGTGGATCTCATCTGATATCTGGCTAATCTCTGTTAATCTTCGTTGTATCTTTCAGATGTGGATAAGGCCATTGAGCTCTTTCAGGCACTGCTCGAAAGCGATCCCTTTCGCCTGGACAATGTGGACACCTATTCGAATTTGCTGTTTGTCAAGGAAATGAAAACAGAAATGGCGCAACTGGCACAAAAGGCTGTTAGCATTAATAAATATCGACCGGAGACCTGTTGTGTCATTGGTGAGTGGCCGAGCTCAACAACTGCACAAATTAAACACTAATCCCATCTGCATCTTCCTGTCAGGCAACTATTATAGCATACGCAGTGATCATCAGGTGGCCATTTCATATTTTCAGCGCGCACTCAAACTGAATCCCAAATATTTGGCCGCCTGGACGCTGATGGGTCATGAGTTTATGGAGCTGAAGAACACAAATGCGGCCATACAAAGCTATCGCAAAGCGGTCGAGGTCAACAAGCGAGATTATCGCGCCTGGTACGGCCTGGGCCAGGCCTACGAGATTATCAAAATGCACTATTACAGTTTGTATTATTTCAAAATTGCCCATCAATTGCGTCCGTACGATTCGCGCATGTTGGTCGCACTGGGCGAGACCTACGAGAAGCTGGACAAATGCGAGAATTCGGTCAAGTGCTATTGGAAGGCCTGCGATGTGGGCGACATCGAAGGCATAGCGATGTATAAGCTGGCCAGTCTGCACGAGAAGCTCGGCGACAACGAGACCGCTGTCCACTGCTATATTATGTACTGTGAGGATGAGCGCGCTGCCACCGATAAACAGAGCCTGTATCAGGGCTTCATGACCCTGGCCAACTACTACGAGAAGAAGGGCGATTTTGAGCGTGCTTCTTACTACGCCTACAAGTGCCTCGATTCGGATGAGGTAAGTCTCCTTGGGATGCTCCATATCCTGTCTCATATCCCGTCTCTTTCTCTCTCATTCCCAGCGCAAGACGGAGGCCAAGGCGCTGCTGAAGGTTATTGATTTCAGGCGCAGCGTCGAGTGCCAAAAGAAAGCAAAGACCACAACTGTGGTGGCCAATGCCGAAACGAGTTCCGAGGATGAAATGGAATGGGAACAGATGGATGTGCGTGTACGCCACGTGCCACCGGACGATGCCAAATCAACGGCAGCGACCCCAACAACAACAACAGCTACAACCAGTGGCAGCGGCACATCCACTGCAGCATCAGGAGCTGGAGCAGCAGCGGGTACAGGCCAGACCAATGTGCGACGATTGCGTTCGGTGGCGGAGCGATTGCGTCGAACGCAGCCAACGCAAAGGACGCATACAGGACCAACGGCAAATAGCACAGTGACAGCAACGACAACAGCAGCCACCACAGCAACAATACAAACGATCAGCGAGGAGACGCCAGTGTCCACGGCGGATGCGACCGCCGATATTACGCCGGCCACGCCCACGCTAGAGCAGCAGGCAACACAAAACGATACCAGCTCCATGGAGATATCCAGTGTGTCCATTGATTAAATGTACATATCTTTTTTTTGTTATAAGCCATTCGATTGTGAAAATCTCGATTGAATGAAAGATGCAAATTCGAATGCTGTTTAATTTTTAAATAAGTTTTAAGCTCTCCTACAACAATTTCATTTTGATCATTATTATTTAAATGTCTTTATTTTTGCAAATTAAAAACTGTTAGTTGAACAAAACGAGATTTATCTGTGGATCTTATTAGCTGGATGTACTTTTATTTAAGAGTGGGTTTGTGCTCCAGAAAAACGTAGAAAACTCGAAAAGTGCTCTATAATTTGGCCATTTTAAAAGTCATTTGGACCACAGGTGTTCATTGGTCTGTGTTGTTGTTGTATATTGCTGGATCATTGACTTGTGCTTCTAATTTTAAATGGTTTTTAAGTCTGGAGTTATGAGAAATGCTTATGCACCCATAAGGATTGGTTTTTGTCCCAAAAAGAGAATTATTTCAATGTATTTCTTTGCATTTATTCAAATCTATTTGTTTTGTTTTTATGCAATTTGAGTTTGTGTAAAAAACTTAAACAATTGTTGTACTATAAGTGTATAGGTAAGTAACAATGCTGAAGGTAGTTAGTAGCATGTTGTACTAGAATTCTTGAATTAACAACATTTGTATTATTTCAAGTAAGATAATATTATTTTAGAAAGCTTTAGCTCAAAGTTCACATAGTCCATCTTAGACAAACTGTATATTTATTTAAATAAAGCTATCGATATGTATGTAAGCTAAATGAAGGCCCTCACAGGACGCGTCGAATGCAGACATGCAGGGCGACATAGAATGAGATCAGGAGCAGGAGCAAACATAGTCCCAGTGCGGCGATATCCACACTGAACGCATTGCCAGTCATCTCAAAATCCTGGAGGAACTGCTCCGGTTTCTTGTGATAGCAGAAGCTCTGATGGCATGGCAAATCTTCACGATTATAGCCGTAAATGGCGCGCACGAAACCCTCGAAGATGTAGCGGAAAAAGGACACATCACAAAGCGGACGCAGAAACCAGGACAGCTCGCCCATTCTGATGAAAAACCCAGAGAACAGCATAAAGGGAATGGAGAGCGCCGGCACCAAAAAGATGGCCGTCTGCAAGGACAGCAAGGTGCCACCAATCACCCCAATAAAGTGTCCAATGAACGCGGTCAGCAGGCTGATCATACAGCACATGGCAAACCGATTAAATTCCGGCGGTTGTCCGGTCATAAAATAACTAATGCTTATAAATGACATTGGGCAGATCATCTGCAATGGCAAATCCGCCAGCACCTTGGATATGTAGTATGCCCTCAGCGAATACCAGCCATTGTAGTATTCCCGTATAAACACTGGTGCGTCGTTCATGCAGAGCAATATGGATGGCATCGCATTGCCGCAGAACAGAAAGAGTATAACGAAAAACTGGCAGGACACGTTGCTGATCACCTTGGCGGCATCGTTGCCAATCTGCCAATAGACAACGCCCAGCAGCAGAGCCACAATCACGTGCATTAGCACTCGCATCTGTACGGCGATCTGTTGGGAAAGATATATATAAGAATTTACTAGATGCCACACTCTGGAAAAACGTCCTGAATTGCAGAGATTCACCACACTTTTGGCGGCAAGGATAACTCAGCTTATTACTCAGCAAGCATGTTTCCAAAAACAGAGTTTTTCTCTGCTTAATCTCAGTATAAGTTTCTTTTAATACATGTATCTAATTTCAGGGTGTTTTTCAAGTACAAGTCCGAATTCTTGATGCTATTATTAATAGTGAGTTAGGCACAGTATAAGAATTATTATTGTGAGATTTAAGCATTCAAAAGTCTACTTAATTTTTAATTTGAAAAAGTTTATAGTTTTCAAGACGAGTTTCGAAGCTCTAAGTTTAGAGGGTGCTTTTTAATATACATACCCGATCCCTGAGCATGGAACGGACAGATCTTATCATGAGGACGCGCAACTGATACCAGAAGTCCACGAGCTCCTTGGGCCGCAGGACACTATCATTTTCGGCGCTGGAATCGGGCATCTCAATGAGCGCTGCTGTTTGTGAATTGGAGGGCATAGAAAAAGAATAGATAGAGCAGTGCGAATAGAGCGAGGATAGTGAACAAGGATGCAGGAAACAAAAGCAGAACCAGAAGCAGAGGCATAAACAGAAGCAATTGGAAGAGGATCAGCAAACACCAAAAATTAGCGCAGACCAAAGCACAACTTACTCTGCTCATCGCCAGAAACTTTCTTGAAACTCTGTAGACCATCGTATTTGGACTTGTTTTGGTTAATGAGGAACTCGCAGCGCTCGTTGGAGGACTCGCTGCATACCTCCAGAACTGCACATAAGAGAGGGATGTACAGATAGAGAGAGACAGAGAGAGAGAGAGAGAGGGAGAGAGATCACATTAGTATCTGCCTTTGTAAAGCCAAACTACATTAATAAATATACAAATAAATACACAAATACTCAATCTAAATTAGCAGAAGAATTTTCTAAAATTTAGATTAAACCTTCTTAATAGCTGACAATTTTTAAGTGTTCAAATTATTTTCATAAAATCAGGAATACTATTTTTATGGCAATTCGTGAATGCATTTAAAAAGGGATTATTCCCATGCTCAAATATATTATTAAATTTCTTAAATTATTTGAATGTAGACAAATTATTTTCAAATTTAATGAATTTCTTCTAGAAAAGAAATCAAAAATGATTTCATATTTAATGGCTATTTTAGAACTTGCCTTTATATGTTTACTCACCAAAATCGGACGGATTGTAGTACTGGGGACAGCTGAAGCCGGCCTCCTTGAAGCTGGCCAACATATCACGCTGTACGCCCGCATAGAGGACCTCACCGTTGGCCAGCACGAGGACATCATCGAAGAGCTGCATCAGACGCGAACTGGGCTGATGCACCACACAAACCACAATCCGACCATCGTGGGCCAAACGCTGCAGGTAGCACATGACCTGATAGCTGGAGGTCGAATCCAAGCCACTGGTGGGCTCATCAAAGAACATTATCGGCGGATTCGTG
The DNA here is from genome assembly GCA_035041595.1 of Drosophila basisetae. Lineage (NCBI taxonomy): Eukaryota > Metazoa > Arthropoda > Insecta > Diptera > Drosophilidae > Drosophila > Drosophila basisetae. The sequence continues at coordinate 7,850,233 of JAWNLB010000123.1, read as the reverse complement.
ATCAGCTCAATGCCAATCGACAGTCGCTTGTGCTCCCCGCCGGATATATCGCGCACCAGAGTGTGGCGGCACGAATGCAGATTGAGCACCTCGATAATGTCATCCAGCTGCGAGAAAGGGATTTATTTTGAATATTATCTGATCTACTAAACCGTACACTCTGAATAAAAAATCAGCCATCAGAAATTCGGCATACTTTTGGGGACATGCGTAACTGACCTAATTATTTTCTATAGTTCATGATATTTTTTTTTTGAGTGTATGCATTGCTACCGTGGGAAAATCAAACGAGAATTTTTACTCACAATTTGTTGCTTTTGCTGTGTGGTTGTGGTTGTTGGCAGCTTCAAATCTGCGGAGACCCGAATGGTTTCCTCTACCGTTAGCAGCGTAAGCATCACAAACTTCTGGGCTATGTAGGAGGACATCTTGCGAAAGGCGAGCAGATCCCTCTGCTCGCCATTGAGCAGAAATTCACCCGAAACGCCGCTGACTCTGAAGAGTTTTTGAGTAATCACATTTTGTAAGTGAGCTGCTTGACTGACCGACTTACTTGAAGCCAGCCAAGATGTTTAAGAGTGTTGTTTTGCCGGCACCGGAGGGACCCAGAATAGCTGTCAAGCAACCGGATCGAAAAGCACCACAAGTCTCATTCAGAATTTGCGTCTTGGAGTCTTTGTCTCTGCCCTTTAGCCTATAGCAAACCTGTTTAAAGTGGAGCTCCACTTCTTTTGGCCGCCTGGTCACCAACCCGTTAAGTGCAACGCTATCAGCCATTGCTAGACTGTGTCTATATATATATATATATATATGTATATTTAGGCTGGATGTATATAGTATAAGCGCGTCTGATACGTGTTGCCTTGGTAAAAGGCAACGATCGACTGAAAAGTTAAATGCGCTTATCGGTTATTTTACACAGACTCTCTCTCTCTCTCTCTCTCTCTCTCTCGTCTGTCGCTTTGTCGCTGCGTCTCTCCCTCTCTTTCACTCTGCCTCTCTCTGAGGTTGATTGTGGAAGTTCAAGTAGTTGCAGTCATTATCAACGTCGTAACTGACTCAAATCGTCAGTCTAATCCGAATTTCGGCTAAGGGTAATTGCAATCTAATCTTCACAATCCGAACTGTAAACTACTGTTGCCTGTTCTACAAAAGAACTTATCGAGAATGATACATATTTATAATATATACTATTAATTGCAATTTGTAACTGTTTAACTCAAAAGCAATCACTTTGTTGTGTCTTGTCTGTGGCCAATTGATGAATGAGTTTTATTTGACGTTGAAAAGATCGCGATGGGTTATTGCATTTGAAACATATTATAAATGCAGCCACTTGTTCTGTAATTATACACTTAAAGAAAGTATAAAAAGGCAATAAGTTAGCTTCTGTTGAAGCTGCTTATGCAATTCATTAGGAAACTATAAAGATAAATCATGACAAATTTAAATTTGAAAACGCCTCTCAGGTCATGTAACAAAAGACATAAGAAAATGCATTGGCATTTCAGCTTTGCATTGCAGTGCTTTGCCAGACTACATAGACAGACTATAAATCTGATATTTATATAGTTATCTAGTGCATCTTCAAGTGCAGTAACCTTTCTTTTTTCAAATGGTTTGCATAATTCAAAAATTGCACTCATTGAAGTTTTAGATGAAGATGCATTTTTAGCAGTACCCGAAAGTATGCAACCGTTTTTCTGCTTCCAGCTTGGCTATGTGCTTCTTGCAACATGACTAATAATTTGCCTGCCTTAATCAATTATTTCTCGTCGCACAACAAACTTAATGCCACTGCGTACTTGTAATGATAAACGCTATGTATTATATTATAACTGTATAACTAATGCAGCTTTGCGTAATTAACTTGTGTATTTTATTGAAATATTTTAAATATATTACTGCCAAGGCACAGCTGGTAAATAATTGATTGTAGAACAAACTCGTTGGGGTTTTTTTTACTTGGCAGTCAGCGCACAAAGAACACTAAAAAAGGCTTATGATCTTTAATAAACACAGCCATATGTACATAAAATGTTGAAAATACTTATTTAAATCGATGTTCAAACACTGTGTTTTTGCATTTGAACTTCACAAAATTGGCTTTTCAAGTCACGTCACACAATTAAGCGACTATCCCCACTCCCGATCTGCGTATATAGAAATGGTGTCGGGCAACCGATCTCCGATCACTTCCCGCTGAAATACAAAACACAACTGAATTCAATTGCTTATTAGTTTAGTGCCGGCAATGGTTGTTCATATTTGTTGAGTCCAGGCCCCAACATGTTTGAGTCTCAATTACTTACATCCAATGCAACTTGGAGCCGTCAATTGGTTGGCTCCACACGCGGTACGCAGCTGGACAACAGTGAAGTGTATGCATTAAACAAAATTACGAATCTTGAACAAAGAAAACAGTCGAGGAATGCACAAATTTTAAAGAAAACTGGTTTCTTGGTAAACAAAAAGGTTTAAGAGCTATGATTCAATCGCACTCCAAAAAATAACTCATTCATTAAACAAGAATACAACCTTACAAAAAAAAAACAAAAAACAAGTTTTAAGCTTAAAATGTTTTCTAAGTTTGATCACAGTTTTTGGATATCTTGGTTAACAAAAAAGTTTTTATATAAGAACTGTGATTCAATCGTACATAAAAAAGAATATAGATTCCTGATACATGAATACAACTATACAAATGTAGGCCTTGGAAACAAAGAATTTTAGAGAGTCCAGCTTAGGAATCTTATCGGAATCCGTTAAAACTAAAAACATTTTTTATCCTTCATGCATAACTTCTTGGTTTTTTTCACAATCTACGATATCTTGTTAAACAAAAACCGGGTTTCCTATAAGAGCTCATCTATTCAGAACCGAGAACAAAGACTCAAATGCATTATTCCAACAATTGCGAATCTTGATACATGAATACAAATGTAGACCTTGCAAGATGTTTAAACAAAACAAGCTTCAGAAATTTAGCAGAGTCTGTTAAAGCAAAACACTATTTTCAATCTTAAAATATTTACGCATGTTTTGTAGACATCTTGATAAACAACAATGATCTGCAACTATTAAAAATTTCATCAAGATATATACTTACTATGTATTTATATATATATATACTATATACTTTCACAACAAAATTATAAAGGACAGTCGATAATTACAAAATATTTAATATTTTATTAAAAATATGTTCATCCCAAATATGTTGAGCTTAATAAAATATGTACATGCGCTTAAAACTAAACAATAGTTTTTCATGACTTGGGATTGGGGTGGCGGGTGGCGGGTGGCGGGTACAGGATGGGGGTGACATTAATACGATTATAAAAAATATGGAAAGTTATGCTAGATGTGTGTATGCAAACAGCTAAGGAGTTGTGTCAACGGGTCTCAAGGGGTCGGGTATAAATTAGATAAGTATTGTATTGTATATCACGATTTCTTCTTATGCTAAAACGCTGTTCATTTCTTTGGCACATGGTTCTCTCAGATTAAATGCTACAAGAAATCATATATATGTATAAAAACAAAACTCGATCAATTCGATGAACCGAATGTGACATCATCTGAATAATCTCAGTCGAAAGGACATGATATAGAAGGCAATAATGCGCAGCAGGATCAGTGAGCCGAAAAGGAAAAAGAATGCCAAGTGATAATTGGCATTCAACATATCCACATGCTTTAGTATATATCGCGGACGCGACAGATGACAGTACATCTCCTCGCAGTCCAAGCGCGCCCGGCCATAACCAAATATGGCGAGCATGGCACCATCCAGGCTGTACTTGAGAAACGAGACGTCGAAGAACCAGCGCAAATAGACGGGTGCATCTCGCTCCTGCAGAAAGAAACCGCTGAAGATCAGGAACGGGCAGATGAAGAACGGTCCCAATATCGCACCAAAATGCATACTGAGCGCTGCGCCGACAGTCAGGCCAATGCTTTGGGCAACCAGCGCCGTCATGAACACAATCAGAAAGAACATGCCAAAGCGCCACGGTTCCAGCGGCTGGTGGGTCATCAGATACGTGGGCACAATAAATAGCGCACTGCATATTATCTGGATGGGCAGATCGGCCAGTGTTATGGCCACATAATAAGCACGCAGCGAATACCAACGATTGAAATGCTCACGCGAAACAATCGGTACATCCAGTGGAACTGCAAATGAAAACAAACACGAATTAGATTTGAAACAAATCTGAAAAGAATAACTAAAATCATTAAAAAAACATCGAACTGAAAACTAGATTGTTTGAGCAGCCAAAAGGTTTATGTTAGATTAAAAAACTCCCTGGAAATTAGATAAATTATTCTACTTTTTTTTTTTTAGAAATAGACTTTCTTAATAATAAGTTGATTTATCATTGGCAGTTCGATTGTTTTGCTGAGTGTGTCCACACTTACACTTGACGACAATGCCGGAGAAAGCGCAATACATGATAAACATGATGGTGTAGAAGACGTAGCGATAGTTGTTCATCGAATTGTTGGCATCATTGCCAATGCCATAGAAGAGGATGCCGATAAGGATGCCAACGGCCAGGTGGATGCCAAAGCGCATCGTTGTCAACGAACTGTCGCGCCAGATGAGCAGAAAGGTGCGCAGCAGCAGGATGCTCAGCTGTCGATAGAAGGGCGTCGCATAGATATTCTCACGCTTGCAGAGGTGAGCCGGATCTAGATTTGGCATTGACATGGTCAGCTTAGACTTGTTCTTCGTCTTTTTGATCGGCTTACAACATTTGGCATCCGCTTTGTTGCCACTGATCTCATCGCAACCCATTTGGTTATCCCAGATGTGAGACGAGAGCTCATTTATCGGTGTCATCGGTTTAAAGTTGAAGGATTGCCGGTTGCCAGTTGACATCACAGGTGGTGTTACGGGTGTAATCTTACCCGAGGCCATCATTTGCTCTGCAAACGAATATTGAGAAGGTTCTTGTCATCAGAGATGAAAGTTCGCAGTCGAAAGAACTTTATTAGCTATAAAATTAGAACTTACCCACTTTCTTGATGGCCGCCAATTGCACGACTCGCGCCGTTTTACTGTACCTATAATCATCATTGCGTCCATTGTCCATCAGTGCTATCAGCTTGTCCACCTGTCGCTCCTCCTCCGTATCATAGTCATGTGTTGCTATTTCCATTACTATAAAACGCACAAATTGTATTATAATGTCTTCTATAAAATCGACCTGAATTTTAGCAAACTTTTCCCACAAACTTCTCCCACAAAAATTGCACTTACAATAGTCTGCTGGATTGTAGGATTCCGGACAGTTCAGATTGACGGCGCTCAAAAAGGGCACCAGATTCTGAGTGCCGCCGGCATAGATACACTGACCCTCGGCAATGGCATACAGATGGTCGAACATGGAGAAGGTCAATGCGCTAGGCTGATGAATGGTGCAGATCACATTGCGACCCTCCATGGCCAGTTTCTTGAGCAGCGTTATCAGCTGATTGCAAGTGGAGCTGTCCAGACCGCTAATGGAGCATACAGAGGGAAACATTAGTTAAGCTGCACAAGAGTTGAAACGGATTTTGGACCTACGATGTGGGCTCATCCAGGACGAGCACTGGCGGATTGTTGACTAGCTCGAGGGCGATGGCCAACCGTTTGCGCTGACCACCGCTCAGATTGCCGGTGAGCGTATTCCGAGTCTCGTACATGCCAATCGCAACTAGGATGCAGAGGACTCGTTCCCGCTTCGCCTCCGTTGACATGTGTGTGCCAATTTTAAGATTGGCAGCAAAATGCATCGCCTCCTTGACGCTGAGGAACGGCTGCAGCGTTGTGTCCTGCGTAATGAACGCCACATTTGGCTTGAAGGCCTTCAGATCACGCGGCTTTCCATTGACCCGTATATCACCCGTGTAGCCAAAGGATCTAAAAATATGCGCATGTGTCTCAAGATTAATATACAATGGGAAACGGTTCAAGGTGCGGGGTTACATTACGTATAGCCGGAGAGTATGTTGAGCAGCGTGCTCTTGCCGGCACCGGAGGGCCCAGCGATGACATTCAGCTCGCCGGATCGAAAGTGCCCAGTTAGACTCAGTAAAATGTCTTTGTTTTCTGCATAAACAAGTGGTTTGAGTAATCAATTAAATATCAATTTAAAAAATATATATTTAATTACACAAAGTCATATAAAATTATCAATAACCAGTAAGTTTTCGAGGAAACTAGTATTTAGGTTCGTGCAAAGTATCATTTCTTATCATAACTCTTCAGAAATCAAACAGCACTTAGGAAGTTGAAACACACAATACGATTATTATTAATCGTATAAATCACTTTATAATTTATCTAAGATATTTGTATAAGTGCCGCCTCAGTTCATATACAAATCGTATCTGATTTTTATATAGCATTTATATTGAGAACGTTGATCTTATATACACAATTCTCTCTAAAATATATCTGATAGGAACTAACAACAAGCATGCTATATTTACAACATCGGCAACATATAGTTGCCAAGCTGATAAGGACAGACCAATTAATGTTTGCCATTAGCCATTGATCGCCTTAATCGCCAGGCTGCAATCATAATGACATAAAACACACACTGTGCTTTTGTGGCATTTTGGAGGTAACAGTTACTATTTTATGGTCTTAATACCAATTCTTAATTGTAGCTGAAGGGAGACAGACATAGAGGGAGAGAGAGAGAGAGAGAGAGAAAGCGTGAGTGGTCGATAATCTATCGATTAGCTTGGCCAGGCATTTGGCCAAGACGGGACAAATTTATCGCGGGATTCGGGGCAAATCTTATCGCTCGCTCCCGTTTTACGAGCACAGGTGCCTGACGCGACTCTATATATATGTGTATATATATATATATATTCTTGCTGCCAGATGGTGAGCAAACAGAAAAGACGATATCGGCTAATCTGTTTATTGCACCTATCACGACCACTTGGCCAACAGAGCCGTTGACATGGCCTTGTGCTCGACATTGCAACTGCACAGATAGTGCAGACCATATAGAAGTCGATCAGTTTTTAATCGATTATGACTACGACTATAATATATGGTCATAATCGAATGCTGATCCCAGTCATGCATTTAGTCAGGCCAATTCACTTACAGCAGCTTATCTCTTCTGACTACTTTGTTATTATTAGGTTACGACATTTTATTATACCCTTCATAAACAAGTTGGAGTGCAGTCAGCTATTAAATGTATAAACTCGTTCGGTTATACATACAAAAACACCCTGGAAAATAGATATATTTCTTATAAATAAATGTACTCTCAATTGGAAAGCTTTATCTTTACAATCGAGTCTTTTACTGGCATCGGAAATCGATTTGTATCGATGTTCGTAAGATAAATAAACTAGATCTGTGTAACTTTCTAGATCTAATCAAGAATATATATATATATATTTAGGGGATCAGAGTTGTTTTCTTCTATCTACTTTTGCATAGCTTCAAAATACCCATTTCCCCTTTCTAAATGTGTTTCGGGTAGTAACAACTATTTGTAGAAATACAATGCTATTATTAAAACAACTTAAAAGCAACTTAAGCAAACGATCTTTAATACTTTACATAATATATAAAATCATGGCCAGAGTTCAACGAGTAGTCGACTTTTGTCATTTTTGTCGCATCAAGCTTATCACAAAAGCTCTATTCAAAAATACTAATTGTTGTAATGGATTAATTTAATCGGACATTTTTCAAAATTGGGATCAGTTTATTTTTTATTTTTTGTTTAAATGTGTAGAATTGCTTTGATCTTATGACACGCATAAGCTGTTCCAGTTTATGATTATAATAGTAAGGAAGCATAGATGTCGTGACTCATGTGAAAAGGCCACAGTTGAAGCTATTAATGATACTGATAACTGCGAGAGCCGAGGAAGATCGAATAAAAACATTAGAAAGAAAACACACACAGGAAAACACACTCAAGATGAAACGACAACAATAATAATAGCAACAACAATAATAACAACACTAGCAATAGCAATACACACAAATGAATGAGAGAAGATGCATATTATTTAATGGATCTTAAGTGATATTAATTAAAACGTTTGCGACCTTTTCTTAATATATCTTTTTTTTTTAGGATTTGTTGCCAAGCCAACAATTGTTGTGTTTTATAATTGTAGTGTGGAATAAATGCATATTAATATATTGTGGATCTTCTATCAGTGTTTGTTACACATAAAATATGAATTTATTGTTGTTGTCGTTCATTTGAACAAATTTTCAATGGAACTCGTTTGTAGCTGCCAGACGCTTTATAAAAAAAAACATTTAGATAAGCGAATAGATAAGTTTCGTTTTTTTTTTTACGCACCTTACGGCGAACGGCAGACATAATGATTCACAGTCAACTCTGACTTTGGCACACGTTCAATTGCAGAGGAACATAAGCCACAGCCTTGATGACTCAGTCTGAGTCATGGGGCCATTGGCAGTATCCCTAATCGTTGACTGATCAAAACATCAATTTCAACGACTAATTATCATTGTCATTAAATAGCGCAGTCTTTTTTTGTTTTTAATATCAAATATAGTTTGACAGAGTGGTTACCTCATCAAACATGTGGTCCCCAGATAATACCGAAATGGGTGATTAGGGCAAGAAATGTGCATTTACATGTATTGTTTATTATTTTTATTGTGTTTGTATGTTGAAGGTTCCTTGGTAAAAAAGAAGGAAGCACTTACAACAAGTACTCACATGTTTATAAACATGTGAATACATATTTCTAACTGGTGCAACTGTTGTAACCCGGCAATCTTATCGGTACCCTTGCCATGGGTATTATAATTGTTTGTCGACTTTTTGCATTTACAGGTTTTTGAAGGCATTATAGCAACATGTTTATTCATAAAATTATTTCGATTTCCTTTTTCTTTTTAAACAAACAAACAAACAAACACTCTTTTATTTATGCTTTGATTGTGGTTTTTTTTTCTTTGTTTGCTCTTCCAATCCATACAGCAAATTTTGAAGCAATTTTTTGCACTCAAAAATTGTATAAAATCTTAATCTCAATTTTTTAGTTAAAATTTAAAAAGCATTAATATTGAATTGTATTTTTAATGGTTTTTAATTTCACTCATGTAGTATTTTTTATTTATTTATATCGACAATAAATAAATAAATTAAAGTGTTGCACTATTTATGCCAGTTTTCAGTTGTGTTCACCCAAACTCAAATTTCGAAGAACCCAAACAATAAAATGTGGAAAATAAACCAAAGACTTTTGTTTGGAATGAATGTATAATACAATACTGAATAATACAATAAAGTATGTGTATACTGATTTCGATTGTTAGTTTTGTACTTAAAAAGTTGTCAATTCTCTTAAAAAATTCCTCTTGCTTTGCATTATTATGTCAGAGTATTGTTTACTTCCAATCGATGGAATTTAGCTGTGAGTTGAGAGACTCGGTTCAGCAAGGGAATATTGTCTGAGGAGTGTCCAGGTAAGCTCTTCTTTCCTGTTGTATTAAAGACACACTCACATCTTTCACACCTAAGTGGTTATGCAAATATTAAAATTACTTCCCCGAAAACCCATAAAAACAACATGAAGAAAATCTATTAAATTGGCAACTTAAGTGACAGTCGTAACAAACTGATCATGTAACTTGTATATCGAATATATATTCTATATATAACTATATATATTTTACATTTTCAATTGGTACTAAAAATATCGACGTGCACTTTGATGCTTGACCCCTGCACTCGAATATAGTTTTGATTCATTCAATTTGCAACTTGTCAATAAAATTACAACGTGAATACAGTTTTGATTAATTCAATTAGCAAGTTGTCAATAATATTAGTTTCCTTACTGTTCAGCTTAATCGTCTTTTGCCCATTACTCATTATTATCAGCTTTAAGTGTTTCTGTTTCTGTCTCAGTTTAATTTTCATTTGATTACAAGATACATGTAGCAAACATGCGCATATCATTTTCATTGAAAACTTTGAATCCGAGACAAGAACAAACAAACTAATATTATACACCAGCTAAATGATAATCCAATAAGTTATAATACAAGTACAATACAATATATATAAATATTGAGACACTGATTGCACTAATCAAAGCAATGGGAAAAATATATGACAACAATGAAGTTATTTGGTGGGTTCAAGGTCGAAAGAATAATTTGATATCATTATTGCTAGATTATGTTTTAATATAATGTAAATACAACTACATATATATATATATATATATATATATATATATATATATAAATATATCACAGTTATATGAGTGCAAGTTATATTTTGTTTTTATTATTCTTTTAATCGTTCTCGTTTGTAGCTGATCTAATTCGATTTCAAATGAACATGCAAATTTACATTTATTTATATATCTCCATATATATATATATATATATATATATATATATGTATATATTTTTAGCCAACTTTATTTCGAGCTTCTCTACTAATTTGTGCATATTTAGTAGGCAAATTAACCGACGCGTTGTTATTGGTATTTTTCTTCCTTTTTGATCGGAACACGCATTAAAGCGTGACTGATGTGTGGAGTGTAAAATGATACTAAAGAACCAGAGTAACAATAGAAAATAGAGGGATAGGCTTAGTTGCTTATAGCTGATATAAATGATCATAGCATAATAGCGCAACTTATAAAAACAAATGTAGAATATAATATAATTCGAGCCCCGGGGGAAAAGTCACTAACCAATAAACAGGAGTTAAATATATTAAATATTTTAAGCACAGTTTCACAAACCCGAAAAAAAACAACTGCTTGCATTTGTCGCAAGAAATATGAGTTTCCTATCCGACTTAAATTCTGAACATGAAGTTTTATCCATATTCATTGGATCAGGTTAAAACTTCAACTAGCAACCAGTTAAAATCTTTTTAGCCACATCAGTGGAATACATACAGACCTTTTTATGTTTTTAGTATTATGAAGTATAAGATAATAATATCGCAACCAATTACAGATATATGGAATACGTTGAGTACCATATAGGTTTTGTGGATTATAAAATACGCCTGACATAATCATATCACTGGACTGATGGAAGAACTATAGCTCTGATGGAAGAGCTATAGCTCAGAAGGGGGCACAATAGATCAAATAGGTCGCGGTGCAGTCTCACCCCCCAATAATAATAATAAATAATCATATCACAACGTATTACAGGTACACACGAAGTTTCGTAAAACTTAATTAATATTTCCCGTTTTGATAAGGTGATTGGCTGGAAAAACTAGTCGTTGTTACACCTTCATTTTTTTTTGGTTGAAACGTAGATGGGGATTAGTTTTGCAATATTTTCAAAGGTAGATTTATAATTTACAGAATGTTTTCCTCCAAATAAAAACCTATATATATATATATATATATATACAAAGTTTAATTTTTGTTCACTTACCCGACTTGAAGAAACCAAATTTGGAGCTATAGCGCACATTGTCGAATTGTATATCAATTTTCTTGATCGTTTTCGTCTGCTCGTGTGGGAATATGGAGTCAGAGGTGCTGCTCCCACTGTGCGCACTTGTCCCACTGTGCCCACTGTGGCACTCGTTGCTGTTCTGACTTTTGGCCGTGGGGCCAAAGCTCTCTGGTGAGGCAGCCGCTGTTAATCCCGTGCACAAGGGTGTGTCATAAATGGAGGAGCTGGAGGAGAGCGCAATATTCTCCTCGGACTCAGCGAGGGGAGCATTGTAAGTTTGGCCTATTGTTGTCGGTTGTTGATGTATCTGCAGGGTCAAATGTGGCTGGTTTCGCTTTGGTGTCAATTTCTTTGCAGGCACAGGTGTTGTGGGACGGGCTGTTAGTGTTGTTGTTGTTGCTGCTGCTGTTGCTTTGGCCCTCAGCTGTGTGTCAGTCGCTGTTGCAATATTTGTGTCAGAGCCGGGTTTGAGATTATTTAGCCGGATGACGTCACTGCCCGTCACAGTGGGCGAAATGCCGCTGGCCAAGCTCCAACTCGACATTTTGGTAAAATTCTCTCTAAATTGTGTTAATGCTGTTATTGTTGTTGTTTTAAAAACCTGTGCGTTTGATCATGAAGTACAGTTAGCTAATTTATTTAAAATAACACTTTTTAGAACCACAAAATTGTTTAATATTATTGTAGTAATGCAGACACGCAGTTACTCTACCCCTCCCCCTCTCTCTATCTGTCTCGCTCTCTCTCTCTCTGCCGCTCTCTGTGTCTGTTAAAGGCACGGCATGGTGAACACAAATTTGAATAAATTATATTCGCGCGAAAAAAAATTGCTCACACTGTGCGCGCTCGCTATGCACCACTTTTAGAAATTACTAATCTAAACAGTTTTTTTTATTTTAATTTAATTTGATTTTGATTAGAAGAAAAAAAAACTATACACAATTATTATAAATGTATAGGTATTTATCGAATTTGCAATAGCGAGCGACCACTGTATATGCAAGCTTGTTAAGCTTATTTGTTTTTGTGCCTGCTTCTTCTTTTCGATTTCGGATTTGAAGAAAACGAAATGAGCGCGAGCCTCTTAAAAGCCGCGTGTGTGTGTGTGGGTGTGAATGTGTGGGTGTATGTGAGAGTTCATTAGCTTCTTAGCGTGCTGATTGACATGGACAAACGAGAGAGAGAGAGAGAGCAGGAGGCGATTGCAGCTAATGTTAAAGTTTTCTGGCACTGTTGCTAATCAGAACTTGCCCCACAAATAGCACAAGAGAGAAAGAGCAAACACAAATGTTATTATTTTCGATTTTGTTGGTATTGGCAGCAGCTGTTGTTTTTTTTTTGTTTTTGTTATTATTATTATTACGCCACACGTGTTGCACAATTACGCGAACTCTTTTGTTAATGTAATGTAAGCAATTCAGCAAAAGCTCTTAATTTGTAAACATTTTTAAAAGCTGTTACAGCGATCCTGTCACTGTAAACACTAACTGCCAGCTCTGTTAAAACTAGACTCTCTTCATTACAGCTACAACAGTCCTGTAATTGTCAAAAACAGCTCTGTTAAATAAATATCGAATCTCTTTCAACCTGATGCTCTTTATAAACAAACACACGCAAACCGTTTTGCATATGCAATTGAGGCAGGCAAATTAATATTTATTTACACACACTCATATTCTCTTTTATTGCAACTTGCCTTTGTGTGTTGCTCATCTTCTTCACACACACTCTGACACACATTTTTGCATGCATGTGTATATTTTATTACTTGATTTGCTTTTGTTCTGTAAGCCGCTTTTTTGTAGCCGTTTTAATTCATTTTAATTGTTATATCTTTGAATTAAATTTCTGTATTTTTTTTTTTTGGTTACGTTTCTCACACATTTTCGCAGGGAATACTTTTCTTCGCACCAGCTGATTATCACACACACATACGCATATTGTTGTCTATCTGCTGGGCGTGAGCACACATTCGAACACTGGATCTTAGTAGAAATGCTACAAATAGTTTGTGGTTTATCGCGATTGTCGGAGTGCTGTAAACCACAAATACTGCATGTCGATTGAGTATTGGTCAAAAGTTGGTGATTAGGTAGTCGCTGTTAGTACTGTTGTTATTGTTGTTGTTGTAACACAATCGCTGCTGATATGAAACTAATACACACACATACACATACGAAAAATAAACATGCTCCTCAGACACACACACAGGGAAAAAGAAACGGGGTCACTTACACCCGTACACTTAAATTACAATTTGCATAATTATTGAAACTATTTTTTATTACTCGAATTTCTGTGGTTCAATCGCCTTTTTTATTGTGTATATTCGTTTGATTGTTGAGATGGCGACGAACGATCCTCAATGACCGTTAACAAGGCACAGACTGTTGTCAAATACGAAAAAACTCAAAATTATATTCTACTTTTTTTGCCCATTATCTCTCGTGCTCATTTATACACTCTCTCGCTCTTTATCTCTCTCGCGCTCTTTATCTCTCTCGCGCTCTTTATCTCTCTCGCGCTCTTTATCTCTCTCGCGCTCGTTCTCTCTGTTGTTTCGCAGGGGCGCACTCCGTGCGCTTATCAGCTAATTGCGACCCCTAGCAGCGGGAGGCAAACAACGCCACTGCGTTTATTTATAATATTACTATGCCCTCTGCCGCTTTTGCAGGGGGTATGTTTTTCTGCCAGCACTCAGTGCATTTTATGCTGTTGTCGTTCTTACGACGCATTTTTTTTTTTGTAGTTCGAAGTTTGGACCGATTTTGTTTTTCTTTGTGTCACACACTTCTCCTTTGTCCCAGTCCCAGTTGCAGCAAAACAAAAAACGCAAAACTAGCTTAACCAGTTGTCATTGAAGAGTAATAAAGAGAGAGACAGAGAGATAGAGCGAGATTGAGAAAGACAGAGAAAGCGTGTCTTTGTCGTCTTAAAAACATAGATACTATCAGCTGTTTGCTGAATAAATACAAGGCAATTCAAATAAACTTTAGAATACATTTGCTAAATTGTACATATATTATGTACGTAAATGTACGTTTTATTAATTTAAACTCGTTTTTATTATAGTATTTGGTCAAAGTAATAAACTGATTGGCGCCGAGTTTAATATTATGTCATCGATATAATGTCAGCTATCGAAATACTGCAGCTGTTCTTAAAATTCTTTGAGATGGGATGGTCACACTCATTTAACAGTTCGATGAGTATGTAAACTTAACAGCCTACACTAGGATGACTGCTAATATCGCAAACGATATGAATTTTCTGCAAATATTACCAAGTGAATGTTGCAAAGCTTGATAATAATTTTATTTAAGTCTTTTGAGTGATTACAATCTTAAGTAATGCAAGTTGATTGATAAAAAAGTGATTTGACTTTAACAGCAGCAGAGGCACATCGATATTACAGTCAATATATCGTCTAGTTAGAATTTTAATCGGCCCACAGCTGTGCTCTGTGTCAATTTGCAAAATTTTTTCTATCGAGAAGCAGCCGCCGACGCAAACACAAGCAAAAGTAAAAGGGAGAGAAAAGGGCAACAGATAAGAGATACGCTTGAAACTTTTGTATTTTTTATACCAAGCAAAAATAGAAAACACAAACGAAGATGACAGATTTGCGAAACGAAATGGACAGTGATCTGGATCAGAACTATTCGCTGAACAGCAATGCGGATCCCAAGAATATGCAAGAGCTAACAATTTACGTGAGTAATTTTTTGGCCAAACGACACAATTACAAAAAGAAACTATGCAACAACAAATACAAAACCAACAAAAAATCTTAGGTGCAAAATCTCTTGCAGAACGTTCAGGATAAATTCCAAACGATGTCCGATCAGATAATCACACGCATCGATGACATGGGCAATCGTATCGATGATCTGGAGAAAAGTATCGCCGATCTAATGAATCAGGCGGGCGTCGAGGGACCAGGCCCAGAAAAATAAAATCCAATCGCTCTCCAACTGTCTCTGAGAGATGTAGAAAACGCCAAAGTGAAGCGCGGGGGACATTACAAAATATCAATTAGTGCAAGTGCCACGCCCCTTATCAGAATGAAAATGAAAAAAGGCATCAACAACTCACACACACGCATGCATATACATCGAAAAAACTCACTTAACTAGAAAACTATAAAAATACAATTCCAATTTCATTCATGTTTCATTCACTTTGCTATTGCTCTTAAACTGTACACACAATTCACACACACAAAAGCCACCATTTTGCTCACCTATTTTTGCATAGTTTTAAGTTTGTCAACAACTAAAAGAAAAACAATTAATTTAAGTGCATTTTGCAACAATCATTGTTTTCCTGGAGCAAAAAACGGCACCAAAATTTGGTATTTTTGCCCATAAGTTTTTATTATAATTAAAATCGAGAATTGTACACAAAAAAAAAAACATATAACGAAATTTTAAACTGCGGAAGTATAGATTTTTGTGGTTTGATATTTGAAATTTTTCCACATTTTGGAGTAATTAATTTGTAGATTTTTTTAAAGTTACATTTATTGATTCATGTTTTAAACATTTTTGAGAGTAATATTTTCCAAATAATTTATGGATATGCGAGTCCAATTATTAATGACAGTAAATATAGAAGATATATATAGATTTTTGAGTGCAAAGAAAAATCATCAGTTATTCAAAACTTTACAGAACGTTCAAATAATTAGAATAATCAGAGCTGTTCTATTCGTTAATTTATATTTTTAAATTTTTCGAAACAATTTATGGGTATTTTAGACCTATTATTAATTAATTTAATAAAAAAATATTAAATATTTAGATTGAGATACAGAATTAATTATTAAAATCATAAACATGATAACTATTTATTATTTATATAGTTTATTAAAATCATAATCATAATAAGTGGGACCAGAAATATTGCAGGCATTTCAACTTCAAATTTCTAGTAAATAATTAAATATAAACTCTTGTTTACATTTTGTGAGTCACAGCTTGTCAAACTGTATGTGGTGGTTTTCTTTTTAGGAACGCTTCGATTCAACAACGGTAACCAGGCGGTGGCGACTCCCAGTTGCCAAGCCAGCGTCGCGTTCCCTGCGTCGCCGCCTCAAAGTTGCCTGTAACGGTTGGGGGAAGTGTAAGGGGAGGGGTAGGAAGGATATTTATGCCACCTGATTAGTTGTTGTTATGCAGACAAAAATTGTGTTTGATTATGATTATTTGGTTTGTTTATTTGGGGTAAATAAAATGAGGCGTGCATTTTGATTAGTTGCTGATTGGATTTGCCAGATATGCAAAATATGAGTTGCGAGTTTACTAGTTTTGCTAGTTTTGTGGCACATGGAATTGCTTTTGCAACCTTACATGCGTTGCTGCCACAGCCTTAAACGGATGTTTAACACTCTGCCGCACCGCCTTGTGCGGCATGCCTGATGTGGTTGCAACAGCAACAGCTTCTTGTTGCTGCTGCAGCTCCTTGTTGTTGCGCGTCTTGGCGCCGAAAACGTTGTCACGCGTTGGCAACGCTTTTGTCGCCACGCGTTCACCTTCATCATCGGAGGCGCTGCCCGTGGCATCCCCCTCATCCTCCTCTGCACTCGGCTCGCTCTCCTAAAAAGAGAGAGAGAAATGTTGCACAAATAACTGCCTAAAATTGGAGAGTTTAGATTAGTATACTCCATCCTCGTCCTCCTCCTCATCGTCGTCCTCCTCCTCCTCTTCATCCACATCGCTGTCGTCATCAACAGCTTCGCTTGGCTCCGCTTTGTGGGCACGTCCAATGCCTGCTCCACTTAGATTCTTGCTGCTCCTGGACAACTTTTGCTGTCGCTTCAGCGGACTCAAATGATGATCCCGCTCCAAGCTGTCCATGGACTGCGAACGCAGGCCCTTCTTCAAGGCGGCCTTGTTGGTGGGTTCCTCTTTGGTTTTCATTAACTTTTGGAACTGCAGAAAATCATCACGTTCATCAATGTTGCACACATCATAATAGCTGGCACTGAGCACCTCCAGCGCCTTTGTATGTTGCTTCATGGCAATCAATATGAAATCACTCAAAACTTGTTTCACATCGCGCAATTTGCGCTGCTCAAAGTTGCTAATAATCTCATCGATTTCCTTGTTGGCTCGTTGCACCTCCATCTTCGTCTTGAACAGCTCCGAGTCGGCGGCACTCTAGAGAATTGGGAGCTAAGCTTAGATATGGTTCATATATATACAGCTGCAGTAAACATTATAGTAATTCAAAAACACTTAAAATGAAGCTCAACATTTGAACATTTTATCTTTTAGCTATAAAATTATTAACAACAATAAATGAATGGAAACAAGTAAAAATGAAAATAACAGTTGTTGCATAGTATTGAAGCTTTCTCAGCTTTCCCTGGGATTAAATAATATTTGTAAAAACTATATATAATGTCTGGATGTATTATACTATGTTTTTCATTAGAAATAAAGTCTCCCATGAATCGAAATTTTACTTTGGATTAACGTAAGAAACTAAATTTATAAATTTACAGCACAACTTCGCAATCGGGCTATTTTAGCATTATTATAACATTTAAGATTACTTTTTTCGGTGATCAAGATTCGACATTGATTATTTGTAGCACTACTATTATTATATAGATATGTGTAGACTCACATTATTGGCGGCAAACTTGGATTTGAGTTCGAGCATTTGGCGCTGGCTGAGCACCTCCTTGTCCCGCGCGACGACAGCCAGGCGCAGATTATCCCGAGTGGATTTGCAGAGCTGCTCAAAGTGGGCCAACTCATTGACAATCTGTGGGATGACAGAAAGGAAACAGACCAAATTTTCACAGTTGTCGAACGTGGGATTGATTTTCCCGTTGTGAGATCTACTGAAGTGCTTGACATAAGACTGGGAGACTGCATCATAAATAAGCCTATCTTTGTTGGTTCTATTTTTTTAGCTGCGTTAGATATGAGCTGCTTAATCTGTGATTCCTGGCAAATGCCGAACAGCCGCAAAAAGGCAGATTTTCCTTCTTCTTTCTCGACTAAGATCTATCTGAGAGAAGCACTTCTTTTTGCGCCTGTTCGGCTCTGGCAAATATTAATCTCTTTTTGGGGGTACTATACAACATTTTAAAGCAAGAGATCTTTAAAATTGAGCGATCGATTTGACTAGTCTTATAAAAACAAAATTCACTTAATTTTAGTAATTCTATCCCCATAAACTAAAATTTATGTTAAAAACTATGGTTGGCGATAGGTAATAATAGATAATATTTGTAAAGAATATATCAAATTTCCATATTCTTCGAGTAAGTATTTTGAAAGTTTACAAATATTTTTACTAAATTTAGAAATAATTTCTAAAAAGAAAAAAAAATTTTAGTAAATCAACCTAAATTTAAGAGGTCCAAATATTTCCTACTGACTTTTCCCAACTGTAGCTCAACTTTTACTAGCCAGCGTCTGTCTGTCTGTTTGTCTGTCACCTTTAACTCAAATCGGTGGACATTTATGTCCATATAATCGCCGGTTATTGTTAAGGCATTTGTGAAGCTCTTTAGTCCGTTGCAGAGACTCTCATTGATTTCCTCCTCATCCGCATAGTTTTTCACATTCTTTGCCAGCTCATCGTGAGCATCGCGATATCTTCAATAGATTATAATTGTAAGTTATTAATTTGTTGGCAACTTTAATTTAATTTTGTTTACTTTGCCATTTTCCTTGTGAGCAGCGAAAATGCCGAACACATTTCCATTAAATGTCTCTCGGTGAGATTTATGCGTTCGTTGATGATTTTAATGCGATCATCTTTGCTCGTTAGAAACGAGAATTTACCGCGTCGAAACATTTTAATTTCCACCTGCCCTTTTAATTTTTTGACTTGTTTTTCATAAACAAAAAAAGCAAACAAGAAATCAAAACAAAACTGTTGCTAGGACAACGCAGTGTTGCTTTACATTTACTCATTTTGGTAAACTATCTTGTTCTTCTTATTAAAAAGTTGCAAATTATGTTTAAATAATCTTTTAATAACAACAATTGCAAGGAATTTTTCAAAGCTTAATAAAATACTCTTTTAAAGTCTATATTCTACAGAACTTGCTCCTGAGAACAGTTTGAGTTCCACATGCGCGATAAAAAGATGTATAACAAACAGCCAACAGATGGCGCCAACGGCAACTGTTATTATTTTTCTTAGGTGGCGCTTTGATTTAACGCCTGAAATCCCAGCAACAGTGTCAAGAGCATGATTTTTTGGCACTGTGTGTAGGGGCGACATCAGACAGCTATGATAATTGAGATATAATTAACAGCAACATCCATGACAGAATGTTGCTCATCACAGTGAGAGAGAGAGAGAAAGTGAGCGATGTAGTGAATGACCCTTCATTACGGAATGTATTATGTATGCATACAATAATTCATTTCCTACTAATTCTCTGGTGCAGTGTGTAGAAAAAAATAAAATATATTTGTAAACTTTCTGGATATTAATTGTATATGTATATACAACGATTTGTCGAAAATATGTATTAGATTAGGAATTTAATTCGGATTTTCGATGTTGGGAATTTTGCCAATAAGAGAGAGGCATAAAGACAACACAAGAGAAGAGAAGCGCGTGGGCAGCTGCAAAATGTAATTGACTCGGTCTGGTTCCAAACCGCGACCTTGAAGTCCGTTTCTTTGGAATTTTGAACGTCTGCAGCAGCAGTCGCAAGAATGTCGCTGTAAAATTCCCCGCCAAAAAAGCACAACTCAACCAAAAACTGTAATTAATTGTAGAATTTCAAATGTTTTTTGCACTTAAGGCAAATCACAGCTAAACCGGTCAACAATAAAGCACAATAAAGTGCAGTTAAATGTGGATCCGGTTGAGGGAGAGACTGCTTATAAGTGTATTTATACACATGGCTATACATATATATTTATATACAGTAGAACGGGATTACGATGGAAAGAGACGGCGCTGCGATCTCAATCTGGGCAACACAAACCAATAATAAAACTCAGAATTGAAGTTGTGCTGAATACCCTATAAAAAGATTGCATTTCAAATATTTGAATCTGTGAATTTATTAAAACAAAATCAAAGTTTACATCTATCAAGGGGTTCAACGCAAATGCAAATTTCTTTTGTTAAAATATCTAATTGCTAAACAGGCTAAATAGCAACGTCATCGCCTCTCAACTTAGGATATTTACTAGTCGTCGCACATTCTTAAGCATTCTAGTTGATTCTTACGGTTTTTGCTGTTCTTCTTCGTAATGTTGTTATGCTTCATTTGCCACATTGGGAACGCTGCTAGGCGCGCGCTTTGCTCGCGATCTGCTATGAATTTAAATTGGACATCTCTTCATTAAGGGACACTGTTCGCTCTCTCTCTGCGAAGAGTGGACAGCAACTTCAACAGAGACGTTCACTTTTCCTTCTCAAGGCACTGACGCATTGCTGACGTGCATTGGCATGCGTCTCCATTCTTAAGACGTTCCAAATTTCGATCGTTCTTTTTTTGCTCTCTCTGTAGTCTCTCTTTGCTTGTTCTTTGTGTGCGTGTGTGTTGTGCTGCGTGACTTGGTATAAATTACGCCAAATTCGAACGCAACGGTTTAGTCCAAAAAATCATATAAAAGTTAACGGACACAACGATCGCGCGTATCCGCAACAACAACAACAACGACAACGAGCAAAAATAACTATAAATAAAAGCATTTGGCAAATTTAAACAACACTTGGGCAATTTTCGTTTGATGTTTATAAACAAAAAAAAAAATATTGCGTTTATTTGAAGAAATTAAATACATAATACCAAAAAAAACATGTGTTGAAAAGTGAAATTGGTTTGTGGCAAAAGTAATAAGTTCAAAAATAAATATAAACAGTTTCAAATGCGTGTGCGAACCGTGAAAATTAAATTTGTTTAAATATCATTTATTTTTGCTAGATGAAAATGGAAAATTGCTTTAGCTTGATTAAAGAGATACAATTATTAAATTGATTACAACAATGAATTGCTAATCTATTAGCTAAATGTTACTTAACTAGATGTTATTTAAAATCGTGCCTTTAAATATAGTATGTAAATAAATCGTGACTCGCATTGTGATGTAAATTAGCGAGAATCACTCAATCATAAGCAAATTAATTGTAAAGAGACTGTTTACCTGATTAATATAAGTATTAATAATTATAGCAGATTACACTTGAGTTTCATGTAACTGCACTTTAAGGCCAATTCGTTTATACAAGTTATTGATAAAATCGTAACACTTAATGATTCCACACGTTAGTGTGAACAATTGAGAATAAGAAGCAGAAGCACAAATTAATTTGCTTACTAAAAAAGAAAACAGTGTGACCTTGAAATCGGCAGTCAGTCGAGCAAATAACAAGCGATTATTTTGCCAACTAGCAATTTGACATAATTTCTCGCGGACACATTTGAGGCTAACACAGAAAAGCAAAAGCAAAAACAAATCAAGCAACAAAAAAATCTAAAGAAAAACAAAATAAAATAGTGTAAAAAACGTGCAGCTAACAAAACACAAACGACAATTGATTAACCCGTAAATGAGCAATTGCAAAAAAGCAAAATAAATAGAAAGGGGCACATGCAACGAATATGCAGTACGAATTGCGCATTCGCCGCGTTTGCCGTCAGCAGCGCTTACAGCAATGGCCATAAAAATGTATCCAAAAAACAATTCCCACAGCAATTGTTGATCATTTAGAAAACATATATTATATTCGTATATTTTTAGATGAGCTATTTGTGCAAGCGGGTTTTTTAACAGTAGCAGGCAGCGTGTTGGAAGCATGAATAAAAAAATATATATTAAATAATGTTAAATATTAAAATAAGTTTCGATTATTAACTGATCTTGATGATATTTTTAGATGTCGAAAATTATATACCCTAAAATATAATGGACTACCTGAAGAACCTTGAATTTCTTGAATTTCATTAAAATTTATTACATATAAATAAAAAGACTAAATCTGTAAAGTTGTGGCTTTTATTGGAAATCGATTTGTATCGATATCGCAGCTATTTCATTGTTACATAGTTTTACACACTTTAAGGTTTAGGTTTAGAAACTGTTTTCTATTAATTTAATATATTTAACAGGGTATCTCCCCGTCTAGCACTCTTAGTAATAATAGTAACACTTTCGTTGAAATGTATTCATATCAATAACACTCGCAGCTCGGCCAGCTAATTGAGTTTGAGTGCTCGCTCTGTGAGTGTTATCTCTCCCACAGTTTCACATCAGCTCTGCCTCGATTCTCCCACAGTTCTGCCACAGTTTTCGCCCAGTTCTCCCCATTCTACAGTTATTTCTCTGTAATGCTCAATCTGCCTGCTCATTTCACTCAGTGATTTCTGTCGTTTTTGTTTTTTTTTGTTGTACATTGTGTTTATTTGTAGTTTCCTCAACACATTTCAGCGCATTTGACTATTGTTTGTCATACGACACAGAACAGAATCGGAATTGAAATCGAAAACCGGTGTTGCCACAACAAAAAGCTTAGCAAACTCAAAAATATAAAAAACAAAGCATTTGCTTAACTCAAATAAACAACCAAAAACAAAAGCAGCGTGTGAAAATCAAAGATGAAGCTGCTGTGTGGGTTTCTACTGATCGTTCTGGCTGTCACCGATGTTTGGTCTCTGCCAGGTGAGTTAAGGACTTAAAAAAAAAAAACATATATGTATATATGTAGATAATGTATATTTATTATAAAAACAAGTAGAATCTCGTTTAGCAATAAACAAGATTTCTTGATATTTAAATTGATAATGCTGCTTTTGGACCTTTTGAACTGCATCGTCGACTTTGTCAATGCAAATTGATAAAGCAAATAACAAGGAATTTACTAGAAATTATGCGTGGCATAATGATGCTCGATTTTGCTAACAACAACAGTTGTTGTTGCTGTTGTTGCAGGCAATCAGCAAACTACAAAAATTCATCCTGCAGATACAAGATACTAAATGGAAGCCAAGCAGTTGCCCCATCATCATCGTTGTCGTCATCGTCATCTTAGTTGCTGCCACTTGAATGCATAAATTGCAGGCAGCTAAAGTTGAAGACTCTGATTTCTGTGCCCCTTGCCCCATGGCAACGGCCACTTGAAGTTGTCAAAATCTTTTATCAGGCACAAAATATGCAAATTTTATGCATAATTCCGTTGCACAAACGACATTTTTTTGCTCTTCATATTTGCTTGTTGGTTTTTCCTTTAACTCATTGTTGTTGTTTAAACGCTGCTTTAATATTTAGCGGAAAAATAAAGTAAATTAAATGAAAAATATATTTTTATTACCGCTTGTAGATGAGTCAAAACTAATCAAAACATATAAAACATATTTGTCATGGTTTTTTCGCAACTGATTAGCCAGATTAATCTGGCTTTGTGATTTATAAGAAAATATAAGTAAAATTGATAGGTGACAGGAATTAAATGCCATTGTTCGCAATTAAGTATATACTTTAACTCAATATGCAACAGATTTTACAACTAATTAACGTGTTTTTATAAGTACTACTGAATAGTTGAATACAGTTTCCCTAATATATATTGTAGGTTTTCTATTCTTATCAGCTGCTTTGTTATAGTCTGTGCACGGCAACAACTTGGTTCTGTTGTGATTCTCCCTAATAAAGGAGCTATATCATTTATCAGGAACAGGCACAGGAGATCCAAGTTTGGTCTTGATCCAACACGAACATGCATTAGGAATCTAATGGTCTCTGGGTTATCTTTTCTCTGGTGTTTAAGGTGTATTTCTTAGCCCGAGGGAAGTGAAATGGTTCGCTAGCCTAAGAGCGACACTACTATCCACATTTTATACTATGATCAAGTTTATTTCATTTTATCGATGGCTGATCACATTTCGGGGATATGGATACAAGTCGAATTCCGATAACGATAAAATGAGCAACTGTAAAGATATAGATTTCTTCATGATATATAATATACCCAGACATATTATTGAGCAACTGTAAAAATTGCATTAAGATCACTTGAGAAACACAGATAATTCCCACACCATTAGTAAGACTATTGTATTTAACAGCTGGCTGCAGGGTATCTTCTAATCGAGCGGTATCGTCTAGAGTGCTTGTTAAGTAGTTTTATTTAAGTCTACCTAACAACAGAGAAATGCTTTCAATTTCATCATGCGGCAGCTGCATTTCATAGTTCATCCACAGCGGCTGCTTTATGATTGTGTTTTCATTATTCGCCAGATCTCATATTGCGCACGCACACTTTAAATATGATAATTTGAGTGCTTGGGATAAGTCTCGAGCTGAAAGCCAAGAAGCATTCATCAGTTTAATGAACCCACTTCTTGTGAATTGCAATTTCTTTCTTTACTTCTTTTGCTTTTGGCCTGATTTCTTCTTTTTTCTCCATTGCAATTTGTCAATTGTTGCAATTGCCAGCCAATGGCAAGAGGGGGAGAGGGACAGAGAAACAGAGAGAGAGAGAGAGAGAGAGAGAGAGAGAGAGAGAGAGAGGCAGAGAAATTCTTAAGCAATTCCATTGCTGTTCCTTATGTTTTATTTTTATTTTGTTTTTTTAAGTTTTTTTTTGGTGGCAATTCATTTTATGAGTGCTGCCACGGCCAAATGGAATTGGGTTAATTGTGGACATAATTCGTGCTTAAGGCCTTTTTAATGGTATATATATCTGTATATTCTATATATTTATATATATATATATAGGTGCAAATAAAATAAATATATACAAATTGCAACTGCATGTTGTGCAAATTGCAGTCTAATTCACATAATTCATCATTTATTTTACTTTTTGTTGTTTGCTGTTTGTATTTTTATTTATTTTTGTCAACTAATAAGTTGGCTGCGGCTTTGCATATATACCAAATCGCTTTATAATTATATTATGAAATATGATTTTCACCATTTGCGTTTTGTTTGCTTTATTTGCGACGCAATTTGTTTAATTTTGTCATATTTATTTATTTTTGCCAATTGTCGCTAATTTTACGTTGACCAAAAACGTTTTTTGAATTAGTTCTGTGAATTGCGGCTAATTAGCTTCGGGGGTCGGCATTTTGTTTAGGTCAATAGTGTTCTTTGCGTGGGTGCAAATTGGTTTTTGCAAATGGGCTGGTCTTTAAATATACTCTGTTTTTGAATTTAGAAAGAGTATATTGGAATTGTGAAGTTAAAAACAGTTATTTATACCCTCTACAGAAGCACAGTTAAAATTGGTTCACTACGCCCAGTGTGGGGCTGGAAACATCGATAACATCGATAAGTGCAAATCGATGAAATCACATATCTTACACGATTTGAAAGGCAGAATTACCAAATTTGGGGTGTAGATTTCTGGTGATGTCCTTCGAAGGTCTGCATATATTTCTATATTCCTCGTAGACGATCCCTTTCTCTTTAGGGATCGGCATACATAATTCCAGGCCACGCCTGGAAATAATATATCTTCCTCAATTTTCGAACTAAAATTACCAAACTTGGAAGATCACTTAATAAATTTGTTGCCCAAATAATACAAATATAGAACTTATATCTGATATTTATTTATTTATAATTACAAAGATTGTAAAAACAACATTTCTAAACATCGAAACCCCAAAATGAATAAATACTTTAATGACAAGTATTTTAAATGCCGCCACAGCCCCCCTCAAAGTGTTATCAGAGTATTCCACAGTTGGATATGTCTGCCGGCAGCGCCGTTATTTGATTTTTTAATAGGGTGTTGCATGCATTTATTATTTTTCTCAATAATTGCATTCGTAATTTATTAGTTTAGCTCTGGTTTGCGCTAAATAATTTATGATGTGATATTTCACTTGAAAATACATAAAAAAGTGTAATATAAATAAGTAAAGCAATAAAATATTTTAAATTGCAGCTGTGTGACTACTAAATAGTTGGTTTATTTTATTGTCTTTCATATTTTATTTGTTTTTTAATAAATCCGCAATAGAATAGTAAGGAAATTGCTAGCTAAATATTTAAAAATAAAGTCTAAATTCGAATTTTAAATTGTGCTTTCTCTCCATTTCCCAACTCAATGTCAATTAATTACACCATTTAATTTGCAGAGCGAATAAATGAATTTAAACACATGCAAATCGCTTGAGCTACAAACAACAGCTAAATTTTAAATGCTAAACTGTGGAAAGTGTTTATGTTTTCAGTTGAGGGACCAAATTCAATTGAAATTCGTTTAACATAATTAACAATTCATTGAGTCAGCTTAAAGTGAGTTCCTTGAACTTGCAGCCATTTAGTTTCCACAAATCAATGCCAAACGCAATTTATAAATTTATTTTTAAATTGTGCTTTATAAAAATTGAAAATCATTGCTTACCCTCTCGAGTAAATTGTATTTAATTAATATACAAGTTCATTTTAACAAGTTTTTCAATTAGATCAGCTAATTCTAAGATTATATATACGAATGATAGTCGAGATGATAAATTCAAGTCATACAGGCATTAAGCTTAGTCTGGTTCGAAAAATTCTTAAATTGAGAGAACTCTTGAGCATATTTCGAACATTTTTGGTTTAACACATTAAATAATATTAAATAGACTTAAAATTATATGAAGAACCTTACTATTAGAACCAAAATTATGGAAGTGATTTCTTATTTCAATCGAAGTAGAAACACTACTCATTTTTCCAAGATTTCAAAACAAAATGTTTCTGTTTTTTAAACCATTGAGATATATGATGCAGTATTATATTTCAAAGCTGTATCTGGCTCTTACTATAAACACTTTTATTTGCAATCGATTAAAGTTGATTGGTTTTGTTGCTGCTTCGCGCATTATTTATACACTGTATAAATAAATGCACTCCATATAAAAATTCTAGAGAAAAGCTCTGGAATTGAAAGTAAGCCGCTTAGCAATTTAAAAAAACCATTTACGCCTTTGAACTTTATTCAACAATTTTAAATATTTATTTTTAACACACAAACACACACACACACAAAGGCATTTCAAATGAATAATTCAAGGGTAAATTTAATGACATACCAGTTTTCGAAATACACATAGAGAAAAAACCCATAAGACACCCATTGTTGTTTATTACTACTGTGGCAGCTGGTTTTTAAATATTTTTTTGCCGGCGATTGAGTGATTAATCGTGATTCACTGGAAGATCTCTGTGTACAAATATTTAAGTTGAGTGGCTTGAGTGTTGATATATAATAGATGGTAAAATAATAGGGTTTCTGTTTGTATATTGTTTCTACTTGGTGGGTTCAGAAATTTATAGCTCTTGCCTATAAAATAAAATAAAATATCAATAGTTCGTCTAAAGAACGTAATGTGAATATTCATAAGTCAAGTCTGTAAACGATGATTATTAGAAAAATGCGAGTCTATTAAAAATGAATTTAAGTATCTGAGTGATGACTGCTTTTTTTCGCTTAGCTTGAAAGCGAAATTTTAAATATTAAAAGTAATAATTTCTTGAAATAATGAAGTGGTAATATTTCTTTTCATTATCTCAAATATCTTTGTAAATCGATTTTTGATAGCAATAAAAAACACAATTTTTAAGAATTATCTTACCCATCGCAGTATATGTCTTGCCATAATATTTGATCAGTTGATAGTCGAGCTCCCTCCACCAGATCATATTTACTTTAGCTAATTTTGTGACTCATTGGTCAATATCAGAAAAATTGCCTAATCTGTTTTAATTGAGTCATTTTCTTGGTTTTCGGTTGGTGTTTCAGTTGCAATTTACAGAACGCAAACTTAAATTAATAAACAATTTCGATAGATGAGTGTGCTTTATCAGCTGCAATTTCCGGCTATTACAATAAACAACACATCTGACAATTGTCAGCTGTCACGAAAAGCTGTAAGGCATTTGCATGCCCCTACCCAACCCCCACAGTAGGGATGCTAAAATTAAAGCTGAATAATCATAAATTTAGCTAAACTGTTGTCGTCTCTTTTAGCGTTTATCTCTATATCGCTCTCTGTTGTTATCTGTGATTGAAAGCTGTAGAAGCATTTAGAAGCTTGGTTCAATGTCACTGGGTGTGGCACCTACAACGCACGCCTACCCACCCACATCCGCACCATGCACCTCTACCCGTTTTTGCTTACCGGCTCTTTATGTTAATTTATGTGCTGGCAAAATGTGCAAGCCATGCATGGAGGGAGGGGCTGAGGGAGGAGAGAGGGGTTTCGCAGATGCAGTTGCTCATATAAAATATATATATATATATTTACCTCTGAACCTATGTGATTAGTTGTGTATTATAATGAAAATCCTGGGGTATTACTCAAATAGTCAGCTGGCATTTGGACACTGGGCACCCAATGTCAACGTAGGCAGATTTAAACGTTTGTCATGCAAAAGGGGGTGGGGTGGGGTGCTTTTTGATTTAAGGGTTGTGGAAAGTGCTGCACAGTTGCTGTGGCTGTAAATTTAATGAGATTCCTGTCAAATTAATTTCCGGTTATGATTAGATTTTCGTTAATGGCAATTTGTGGTTTTTGCAGCCCAGCCAAAACTATATGCAACTATAACATATATATCTATATATATATACATATCTTATATATATTTATATGCATTTCTGTTGCTATCTGTCTGGGACTGTCACAATGCATTTGCGTTCGTTGCAATTAACAACAAATTGCAACAAAGTCGCTCCATTCATTCTCATTCCGCAAATAGATGCCACAAGAGGTATCATCCCCTTTTGCTACACATTAACCAGTTTGGTTATCATAAATCATCAAAGCTCCGTTTTGGCATTTTGGGAAATTTGACATTGCTTGCAATTCAATGCGGCATCTTTTGTGGCTATCTATGCGAATGTTTTGTTGGATGTCAGCCCACATTGACATGTGTGTGTGGGTGTGTGTGTGTGGCCGAAATGCACATTTTGTATTTACCAAGTTTGTAATTGAAGGCCTCGCCTTGAATTCCAAGTTAAGCCCAACTCGTATGTGGCATAGTTGCAATTATTTGGCCATTTTCAGTTATGCAAATATGCAGCCAACTAAAGTTGGTATTTACTTAATCAAACTGGGCTAAAGTTCTTTGAAGTTTCCATTTATTTTCTTGTTTTTCAAAGTAGTGTTCCATCTGCAAAAGTTTCATATTTAAAGTGTGTATTATTGCAAGCTTTTAGGCACAATTTTCCAGTTGAGAATTCTGACCAACTTAAAGACATAATTTTCCTATTTATTTGCACATTTTTAAAGGCAGTGTTTCATTTGAAATAAGTTACACATTAAAACAGAGCATTTTTGGCAGTTTTTGTGGCATATTTATGTTTTGAATTCTTGCAAGTTTTTGAGTAAAATTTAAAAATCGAAATAATAACTAAAATGAAACCGCTAAGCTTGAAAAACTAATTTGCAATATAATCAAATGTAATTCAATTAATTTTGTGGGTCGCTGGGTCAGGTGCAAATAAAAAAAAATATATGTATGTATAGCTGGCACTCAGTTTGATTCTTGACTCTTGATACGTCGGGTAACTCAGGTGCTGCCTTCATTTTTCGCTTCTCATTCATTCACGGCATTCACTATTCATTCATTCCTCATTCAATTCATTTGCATTTTGGCAAAAAACACGGCGCGAAATCAACAACAACTGAAAACCAAATGCCTAAATAAAAACCTTGCAACGTTGTAACCCTCAATTGGAGTGTATTGTTGTTGTTTGTTGTTATTGTTGTTGCTGTTTGCCAAATGTGACAATCGTGTCACGTACGCAATGTTCTGGAAGATTGAACGTTACGTTTGTCGCGTTTAAAATGAGTTTTTTTCGCACCCCGCCACGCCCCCTTCTGAATTTGATTTTGATTGTTTGGTCCCGGACACGACATCCTGTGTCCCCCTGTAAAAAAACTTACTATGATTTGTCGCTCATCCCATTCGTCGCCCATTTTGGCCACATGTAGCAAATTATGTGACAGCAGCCGCAGCAGCAAAATGTTAAAATTGTTTAATTTTGGGCCCGTCGTAAGATTTATATATATATATATATATAATATATATATATATATAAATATATATATATATATATATATATTTTTTTTTTATTTATTTGCACTGACTCAAAGCACGTGCAGAAATTTTTAAAATATTTACAGCTTTGATTTCGGTTGAGTTTTTTGATTGAAAGATTGAAAGAACAGCTTCACTTGCTATTTTTTGGGGGCATCAATTGTAAATATTGTTATTGAAAAGAATTTTTCAAAAATTACAATTACAAGGCTCTATATTTGTGCGCCGATCCTTGAGGGAGTTTACTTGTAATCTGTGCTTTAAATCGGCTGATTATGGCCTTACAATTGTATGTTATATTTAAGGTTTAATCAGTTGGCCATTTGTGGTGGGATCGATGTCCTTTTCATCAGTTATTGCGTAGATATATATATATATATATATATATGTAGTAAAAAATATATATACAAATATACATACATATATATATACAAACATACATATATATAAGTGCCAAGCTCAACCTTTGCTATAATTTTTAATAGCAGTGTTTCACTCGAAACAAGTAGCATATTCAATTTAAGAATTCTTTCCAGTTTTAAGGCATAATTTTTATATGCATTTTTAGTGAAAAACAGGTCAACCTTTGCTATCAAAAATCTCGTTGTCTTCTTCTGAAATACATGTTAATTTTCCGTGCAATATTAGTTTGGCCCACTTTGCTTAATGTGTTTGCCTAAAGCACGTTAAAAACATAACCTGCAGTGAGAAGTGGAACAAACACCCTAACAACACACTCACATTCTTAATTACACACCTTGAACTGCATTAAAAATTCACCTGCCTTCCAAAAGAAGCTAAAACAAAGACTATGTTGCCAAAGTTGACAGTCTAAATTGCTATTTGGCTTAAAATCATTGCAAATCAGTTGAAATGCAATGTGCAATGAACTGACAGAGAAAGAGCGAGTGAATGAAAGAGAGAAAAAGAGAGAATGAGTGAAAGCGAGAGAAAGAGGGATATTGTCAGTTAGTTGGCCGAATAAGTGGTGAACTTGTGAACTTGTGTCACGTTCAAGAACTCTAAGAAGGAGCAAAATTAGTTTGATGTTCTGGCACACACACACACACACACACACTCTCTCACACACAATCTCTCACACACACACACAGTTGCACACACTGTCAGTTAGCTCTCATTCCTACCCTTCTCTGTCTGCCAAGTGTCAACAGCATTTGAGCCAAAAGTGAAACTCAAGCCTGAAAATTCAATTCTGACCGAAAATGGGGCCTTTTCTCGTCTCGTCCAGTGAAAGTGGTCCCCCAGCCCAGTATCTGTCAGCCTAACCTCCAAGTGAAAGGCCATTCAATTGACGTCTGCTGATATTTTGTTAGCACGCATTTGCAGCCCCTCAACAGCCATCACTCCCACCTCCCCCCACACACACACACACACACCCTCTATTGGCTAGGGGCTGCTCCTGAAGCTGAGAAAAAAAAGAACTTTGAACAAATGATGGACATTGCATGAGCAAACCTTTTGGGTGCATTTTGGAGACGAGCTCGTGTCGCAATGTTTTATGGCCACGAAATGTATGTATGTAGTGCACACGCACACATCCATACACACAAATCTACAGATACACACACAAATCTACACTCACACACTCATTTATTTCCGCACCCCATTCACTTTGCAATGAATTCTAGAATGAAATTTGTTTAACAACAGCCGCAGTGGAATCGCCAACGCCCGCTCTGCATTTGCATTGCTACACTCATTGTGTATGTGTGTAAATGAGTGTGTGAGGTGTGTGTGTGTGAGTGAGTATGTGTTGTGTGTGGGTGCTTTATATACTACACTGGAGGGGGGAAGGTGTTACCTATCGAGGCCCCTCTCGGCAACTCTTTTGCCAGCAGCCTGCTTGCTATCAATTCTAATTACAAATGTCCACAATGATTTTTTGGCCACCCCTGCAGATGATGATGATGATGTGGATGTGAATGTGGATGTGAATGTGAATGTGGATGATGATAATGATGATGTTGTGGATGCAGGTGGCGATGGCGTTGGTTTATGTGGGGACTTTGGCCTAGGCTTGATTAATGTCATGCGCAACCAAAAGAAAGGAGAAGGAGAATGAAGGGCGGTGGGGGAGTTGAAGTCTGTTCCAGAGTCCGGGGATTTCTGTTGCGGATGCGTTGCCTATTAGTGGTTACGGCGTAGTTGTAGTTATCAATTGGAGAAGGGGAATTAGCTGCTCCCCTTTCTTCACACATTGACTAAATGTGTTTGTTGGGGTTACTTGACTTGCGATTGATTGGCAGCCGAGTGAAAGGGAATCCACGATAGCGATAGCCACGGCAGCGGCTATTGATGGACAACAGCGGTGTTTAGTTGGGTGTGGGCTTGGGTGGGTTATCAGAGAGATGATATGCCATGTTTGCGTTGATTATAATTGGTAGCTGCACATTAATTGCAGCCGATAGGTTTGCTGCTATGAAGAAAGTGTGGAGAGATCCGGTTTGCTGCTTGTCAAAGGAACGATCAACTTACGCTGGTCGAAGTTGAAATCGTGTTGAGGAAGGCGGTTGTTCAAATATGGGGAGTTTAAAGTTTGGTTTGATAACTTGCTGAGGTAAACTGTTTCTTATACAAAAGCCCATTATTCGACCGTTTGGTACTTTGACAGCTATATGGTATAGTGATCAGCTTTGACAAAAATACATGTATATTTTAAGTTTTATCAAGATATTTCTGAAACTGAGCAGCTGGCTTACATAGAAACAAATATAAGGATCGGTTTAACTAATGATGCTGATCAAGAATATATTTACCCTTAAGAAGTCGGAAACGTCTTCTACAAAACTTCACAACACTATTATAATATCCTTTGCCAGGGTATCAAAGTATAAAAAACATCTTAAATACAATTCATGTAGCAAGCTTTGTTGGGCGCTTCAAATAATTTAAATTTAACACTAACAACAATTTTAAATAAATTTTAACTCCATTCAAAAATATAATTCTCTCTAACATTATTTTCTCATCATTTTTTGATTCGACTTAAAGCTGATAGCAACAATATGAAATTCAAGAAATCTTTGTACAAGAATATTTAATAAAATCTCACAAAGAGAAGTCAAATTTCACATTACCAAATATAAATTAATTTGGATATTGGCTTGCATTTTGGACATTTTTGAAACATTCTTTTTACGGTTGAGTAGAGTTTTGCCTCTGCCAAGCATATTAATATTAATATTTGATATTGCTGTCAAATGTTGCTAAATAATTCCTTGTGTTTGCTGAAGGCCTGGCTCGAATATCGAAATGTTCAAAATATTTGACAGGCACAAATCAAATGAAAGGCAGTCTGGCAGCCAACTGTTTTCGTTTGAAATATGAGATATGAGAAGTGCGACGAGTATTAAACTGGGCCCAGAGACAAATGCCAAATAAATATGTGCGATAATTACAAACTGCCATGGTTACCATATATGACTAGGTGTGTGTGTGTGTGTGTGTGTCTGAGTGTGTGTGTGTGTTATGTGGGTGTATTTTATGTGTGCTTTGGCTTTGTACGCTCAAACTTGTCTCGTTTTGCTGTGGCAAATTGCTGGCAAAACTATGAAATGCGCTTTTTGTGTGGCAGTTGCGGTAATTAAAAGTGTAGATTGAAACGCGAAAAACAAAATTTGAAAATGTTCAAGTGACCACGAAAATTGAATATATATGACCAGGCCAAAAGCGCATGTGTTTTGCAATTATGAGTTGCGGACTGATTGCCAGCAAACGTAATACATATGTGGCACGAGACTCATCAATCGCATCAGCTTCTATCGATACAGCTTGCCACAGTTGCCAAAATTGCAATTCAATTCACAATTTTCCATTTTACATTTTACATTTCACCCCAACAGCAAAATCAATTCTGAAATGTGGCCAGTTTTGGGAGCCGCAAAACTTTTCTAATTAATAACTATGACTACAACGAGTTTGTCTGCTTCGTTTTTCTTTTATTTTTTCGGTTCATAATTATCGTATTGCAAAATTTGTAAATATTCGCAACTTTTTCTGCAGGCAAATTCTCATTAAATTTGGCACGCTTTTATCTATCAATTATTTTGCCATTTTGCGCGCAAATCAATTAAACTTTTGCCATGCAGTTCTTTTCTATTTTTTACTACCCTGTAGTCGTAAATCGATTGAAGCGGGTATGTTAAGTCCAGTGCAGCTTTCATCTGTCATCTGTAGTTTTACAAATTAAATTCTCGATTATAGAAGTTAGTCTTAATCTTTAAAATACTTTTTTTTAAGCATTTGTATAATATTCCTATGAGTTCCTTAAAACTATTTTGCAGGGTATTCTCTTAGCCGAGCACCTTCCCCTAATCGTTATTTTTTATGGCTTATTTTGCTCGACTGTTGCGTGCGATTAATGAATTTTTAATAGCTCGTACTTTGGTTAATGTAAAAAGTTGCCATAATAGTTACAGGATGTTTCAGGCAACCTCTGCCAGTTGTTGGGGGTCTTAGGCAGCCCCAAGTTGAGGGCGCACTGAGTAGCAAGTAATTATGATTGCAGTTGAGTGAAAAAGGGTGGCAGCTGCACTTAGTGATTTAGTTGGATTTGCAAATCTTTTCGAAAGCTCTACAAAAGTTGCTAAATGATTGCCTGCAATCTGTATACAATAAGATTTCTTAAAGATTTCTAAACTTAATAGAGATAGCTAACTGGATGTAGAGGAGAAAATTATGCAGTTAGCTTGTGGGTTAATGGTAAACTAAGAAAGATGAGGAAGAAAGAAGTTAAGTTAAGAAAGAAGTCATCAATGCTTTTAAAGAAACTGAAGGCAGAGAATCGAAGTGAATCGATTTTCGATGTTTGGTCACAGAATCAGGGAATCTTGCTTTTGAATTTCAATGGTTTAATTTTGAATAACGCTTCCTATTTCGGTTTGATTCCCTAGCAGGAATTGTCTACTTTTGGTTGAGGTTTCAATTGGTTAATGTTGGCAAACTATTTCGTTTCCACTCGTATTCCCTATAAGGGATTGTCGATTACGGAATTTCGATTACGATTTTGCATTTGAATCGGTTGATTTGCAATCATTTTTTCGGTTTCGGTTTGAAGCCCTGTCAAGCAATCATTTCTATCGTTAAATTTCACTTAAAGTTTCCACTTCCGTTTCCGCTTTGAATTTACGACTTAAACTCTTAATATGTTCCTCCACCATTCCTTGAAATAATTTCATAAATTCAACAATCCGGCTTCGCAAGCTCAGAAACCCCTTTCTACAACAAAAACTGAGAGGCAAAATAATAAAAAAAAGAAGAAAAGAAAAAACAGAAAAATCGCCTCACAGTAAATTATGCAAAATTGTACAATTATGTTAATTAATTGACGACGCTCACACCGAGAGGAACACAGAGGACCTGCCTCCAATCTTGGCCAGAAACCGCTCCTTTGCCTTTTGCCTGCTGGCAATTAGCACCATAAAACGCAGGGCAAGTGATTTGCCAGGCGCACTTTTTCGGCATTTTATTTGTGGCGTCTCAGCAAAAAGACGAGAGAGCTCCACAAAAAAAGTGGGTGTGGGTGTGGGTGGGTGTGTGGTTGTGCACACTCCAAACCCCTTCTGGGGCTTACTGCAGTTAACCTTTACATAATTAGCAACAAAATTCGTTGTGTTTAGAACAAAAGCGTCGAGCTCGGCGAATTTGCGCCAACTGCTTTTATTAATTTCATAATTCAGTCGAAACGTAACAATGGCAACAGCCCAAGGGGGAGGGTATGGGTAAAGAGTACCGTTGTGTGCATGGGGCACGAGGCTTAATTATTGGAAAATTAATGAATATGCCATGTAGATGTTTTCATTAGGGCAACTGCCGCTCATTTGTGTTTAGCATTCGCACGACTAATAACTCAGCTTTTTTGAAGGGGCGTAAAACATTTTTGGATTTTATTTTTGATAAATTCTTCACGCAAACATATTTCAATTTTGGCTTGCAGCAAAGTTGCCTGAAATATTTGATGTGCAACAGTCTAGCTGGCATTTTAAAATGACGAGCTCTTTAAATTGCCCGAACTGGGCAGTTTGTGAAGTAATATTAAAAAAAAAGGTAAGCGGAGCTATAAAAGCTCTGGATTTTTTAACGAATCAACTTTAAATTAATCGTTAATAAATTGAACGAGCTGGTTTTATGAAGTGTTACTTATCTTTTAGTTTATCAAACTCCAATTTTAAGATAGAAGCTTTAAATCTTGATAACATGACATAAAATTATATTTAACTGTTCAAGAATGAACAAAATTTGGAGCCCTTCATGTACAATAAATAAATTGATTAGAATAGATTTAGTGTTTAGGTACAGAAAACTCAGCAGGGACCACTTAAAACAAAATACATTTAAAAATTAAAATTTGTAGAATAAGCAAAAACAATACATAAATCATCATATCATAAATCCACTGCTGCTGATTTAAAGTAATAGATTCAGTTTGAATTTACAACTCAACTGGCGTGTTAGTAATGACTGTAATTAAAACATCACAATTTTGATTTTTTTATGTTTGATATTCATCATTGATATTTATTGTATAGTTTAAATTTTTTTTAAAAAATTAAATGGTGATTTTCTTTTGCCTTGACAATTACTCGTTAAAAAATACATAAAAAACACTTCGCTGGAGCCAGCTTCGTTCGTCTTCGTTTTTCTGGTATATTTAGGATCTCTCATCATGGCCATAAAATCTTCAAAACAATGCTGTATATGTGGCTTATAAATTTCGTTTTCTTTGCTTAAATTTAAAACTCCTTCAAATGTTCAACATTGAGTCGTAAAAGTCTTAATTCAGTGCTGTAAGTTCAGTCTTAATTTTATTATACTGAGTATAATATCACAGTTATTTTTACAGCAGATGAACATGTATAAATACATATATCCAGCTCGGCATATATATCTCACAGCTTGTAGCCTACTTTTTGTTCAGCAGCGCCACAAAGGGTAAACATTTACACTTGTAAATGACATTCATGTGTGACAATTTGTTGTTTTTGTTTGTCGTTGTTGTCGTATATATTATATATATATATATATATATATATATATATATATATATATATATATATTATATACATATATATATATATTGTAGCAAACATATTGCGAGTCTGGTGTGTATTTCTCATAAATCGGCTTAAAAAAGTGAGTGTTGTGAGGTGCATTCGTTTTCTGACCTCTTCAGTTGAGGTTTTTTCCCCTTAGAGGGGGTTCACGTATATTTTCCATTTTTAATCTACGCATTTTACGCAGCTTATAAACATCTCTTTCTCTCTCTCCCTTTCTCTCTGTCTCTCTCCCATTTTCATTGCAAGCCAAGTCTCAACTTGGCTTGACTTATTTTTAACATCGTTAGTTGAACAATTTCTGTTCCTGCCACTTGTTGTACAACAAGTATGCATGTAGTGAGTATGTCACTCACAGCTGCTTGAGATTTATGAAGTGTAACATGGCCGAGTTGGGACACATTTATCTGCACTCGCTGCCCTGCCCTGCCTGACTGACTGATTGTAAATTGTGGCTGGGCTACTACAAGCTTTCTTGTTTATTTAACCCCACTGCTCAAGGCACTTTGCGGTTTTTATTCCAAAGATCCTTGGCCTAGTTTCAACAACCGGATTTCACTTGAAGCAGAGTGAAATAATATTGATTGAATCGAAAGAAATTTTTAAACAAATATTTTTACTAACAGAAAGTTAAGCATAAGGATCGTGTTTAATTATAGACAAATATTAATTTAAAATAAGTCTGTTAAATAAGTAGCTGAGAATAGTTGGACTTCTTTGCCAATCTTAATGAAATATTTATAATTGATTCATAATATGTCTGGTTACGTTATATATCAAATAGAAGGCTATATCCTTACAATTAGGACCTTTATTACTATCAGAAATCGATTGGTATCGATAAATGGGCAACGGTTGCAGTTATCGATAAAATTAAAAAATAATTAATCTGCGCTTGGCTTACGAGAACTTATTTGCCAAATTTAAAGTCTTTAGCTTTTGAAGTCTCTGAGTTCGGTTTGTTTCTACAGGCAGACGAGTCGATTGTTAGTTGCTGATCAAGTATATATATACTTTATGTGCTTAGAGCTGCTTCCTTCCGCTTGCTCAACTTCATTATAACCATTCAGGCTATAAAAAATAACTGCTCTCATCAGCGTTTCTCAGGCAGCTTCTCTACCCAAGGTCAGTCTCAAAAGGGGGCGCCCAAGATATATCCCCCCACCCCATCAGCAGCAACAAATTATGCAAAAATGAAAAGTCCCAATGAGCGCTAATGAGGCCACTAAACGATTAGCCAGAAAGGGTCCAGACTACAACAAAATAAAACGAAAAAAATATTAGTCAACGCTTTGCGGTTTTTGCTTACGAATTTGCTGATTTGGCTTATTTCGCCAGCGGTTAATGCGGCTAATTTATGGCAAATGAAGCTTTAGCTGCGCCTTTTAATTATGAATAATATTAATATATTTTAATATCAATTTTCTTTCTGTTTCTCTTGCAGCGCGCAACAGTCCGCAGCATGATGCTGAGGTGATTGATGTGCCACATGCTCGTCCGGAGTCAGGCACAACGGATTTCCGTGACTTTGTCGATACAGGTGCTGTTCATCCATTCCTGCAGCCGAGTCCATCGACTTTCCACTTTCCCAGCTTTTCCTTTGACGGTGAGTTTTCTTTTTTTTTTATTGTGACTGCCACACATGCCGCATGTTGGAATTGCATTTAATTAAATTTTTATGTTGCCTCATTAAGCCAGAGAGGGAGAGTGAGGGATACAAACGAGTAATTACAAAGTGCAGCATGCATTTAATGCACTTTTTATTGTTATGCTTATTACATGAGGAGAGATTTTATTATACATGCCAGCGACTAAACACTTTTGCCTGTGCTAAAGTTGGAATACCCTTGATGAACTCGTTGTACGATAACCGATAGGATTCAATCCATATTTATTGAAGCATAAGTCGAGGCAACTAATTTTTGATTGGGTGAAAAAAGCTAATCGGTAATTGGTCCGATAGGGTTTTTTCTGGGTTTTCTGGGTGTACAAATCTTAAGTTAATAATATATTCTTGGATTGGGCTCTTTTGTCTTTAATCAATTTAGATTTTGACGCTATTTTCACTTATTATCAGAGAATAACTTTCAGTTAACAGAGCATCCAAATCTTAAGTGAATAATATATACTAAAATGATGTTCTTTAATCTACAATGTATATGCTTAGATTGTAGATTCTTTTTTCTCAGTGTGTATGCAAAGTTTTAGGCTTCAGCAAAGTCTTCTTCAATTTTATAATGGGGAAGCTCTGCAATTTGAGGCAGCCAATTAGTCAACGTGCCGCTTTGTTCACATTTTCCACTCCTTGTTTGGTAGATCCATTTTACACTACGTTGGAGTTCGACTGAAAGTTCGACCCACACACATACACAAACAAGACACACCCACGCACACACACACACACACACACTGAACACTAAACTTGGTAGTAAACAATTTATCAAAATATTATGTCAGAAATGTTCCTTTTTTTGTTGTTGTGGGAAGCAGTCAAAGTTTTTAGTCTTTATATTTCTGTATTTATATTGATATGCATGTGCAGGCTGGGTCAAAAACTCCGCTGACCATTAAAAGTGAAAAGTTTGAGACTTGGCAAAAAATAAATGTATATATATGTATATATATATGAGATGAAGAAGAAGTAGGAAAGAAGACATAAATATTTATAAAATGCTGCCTGTTTAGCCAGGGATGAGTGGCCAAAACTTCATAAATCTTTTGCCAACTAATACGCTGACAAAAGTTCTTAAGCCAATGGTTCGTTTTATATGCAAGAAACTTTTATTTAGCAACAGCTTCAAAGATAACAACGCAAAAACAACAATAAGACTGTGAAAAGTTTCATTAGCTTCACTGCTAAGCATACACTGCACAAAAAGTGTGTGTGTGCGATTCCTCTACTCTACGTGGGATGAATGATGCTATTTTTCTTCAGGCGCCTCTTAAAGCTAACAATTACTTTAATATTTATATATGTGATAATAATAATCTGTTTCATTTTATGAACTTCAATTTAGCAGTTAGTCCATATAAATTGACGGATTTATAAGTATTTAAAAATTAATTGTTAATAAAACGATTTGATAAGATATTAATAGATTAAAGAACGGTTGAGGAATAATTAGTGAAATTTGAAATGTTTTCATAATAGGAACTTGATAAACTTAAACAATATCTTGATTATATCTACATCTATCTGGAGTACATAATATTAATTTTCTTTCAAACAATTTCTGAATTTGATTTAAAATTTAAGCTCAACTTCAACAGTCAATTTATAAAATGTTGTCAAGTCTTATTATCTTTGCAAAGCAATAATATAAATACTTTAACAAGTTGACAAAAATATATTTCAAATTGCTTGCCATTTCGAATAAGGCATTAAAGTTGTCGCCAAGCAAAGTTAAAGAACCTTCAGCAAAGTTCAAAGGTGGCCGATTGTAGTTAGAAAAATGATGTCAAGCATTTGGCTGGTCAAGTATTTAAAGGCGTCTCTCTCTCTCTCTAAACTCATTAGAATGCAACAAGCAAATGAATTGCAACATGCCAAACCCAGCTAAACAATGCGGTCAAGTATTTATGACAAGGTTGCCCCACACACAAAGAGTAAAGAAAAATGAGTGTAAAGAATGTGTGTGTGTGATGAAACTAGGGAAACAAGGTGGCAAAGAGGATTAGGTAAACAAGCAGACGAAGGGCGACACAGAAAACGCTTCATTTTCCATTTTTTTTTATTGTAGTGCGTTCACGGATTAGGGAATTTAAACAGAAAAACGCATTAGCAAGGCAAAAGGCGTCTGGGCGTCTGGGCGCCCGGTCGTCGTCATCAAAGAGATGACAACAGCAATAAGAAAAGCAACCCGAAAAAGATCCAGCGCCAAGTCGATGCCAGATGGCACTTTGGCACTTTGCAACACCTGCGACAATTCCCAGCACTGTTCGCTTTTCTAGCTGCTCCTACCTATTTCAATTTGGGAGTGTGGCTCTTCTATTTTAACATTATACCCTGTAGTCATTATACATTCGTAATGGGGCCTTTAATGTGCAGCATTTGTATACCGATAAATATCGATATCAATAACTATTTCATAGTTGAATATATCGGAAATTAAATGTGACAAAGAAAAGCTAAAGTATTTGGTATGTGGATTTCAGTTTTTCAGTTGCTGCTTAACTTTTATTTTAAATCGCAATCGATAAACAAAATTCAAATTCAGAAATTAAATTAGACTAAAATAAAGAACAGAACTTGTTGTGCGGATCTCATCTATCCGTAAAGATAGATTATTAGCCTTTTTGGCATATGTGTTGTATTAAATTAAACCAAGACAAAGACAAAAGAATAAGATTTGATGTGTAGGATTAATTTTTTGGCTTGTTTGAGAACTTACACTGTCCCTCGCAAATCGATAAATATCGATATATTTGGATTATGTACAGGGTAATTGCTAGGACAGAAACTCTTCCAATACAACATATTCTAGTCTGTTTTGGCGTGAAATTATACAAGAGACTAGACACACAAATTTTTTATGCATCACATTTTTCTCCTTTTTTTTCTTTTGCAGACATTTTCCGCCGCTTGCGCCCTCGTTTCTGGCCCATTCTCGTGGATTCGAGTGATGCTGTGGCTGGCTCCGGTGATGGGGATTCATCGGATGAAGAGCCAACACTTGGCTTCGGCCTGAGACTGCCGACAGCGCTGAACACCAAGAATGGCAACACCACATCAACGGTTAAGGTGAGACATATATAAATAAATAAAAAATAACTTTGTTGTTGATATATATTAAAAATGAAATGCATATAGGTGGTTGATGGTCACAAGGTGGAGATCAATGAGACCACCTATGGTGATAACAACAGTTTGTTCAAGGTGCGCCTCGTCAATGTGCGTCCCCTCGAGAGTGGCGAAGATGTTGCCCAGGGTGTTACCAACTCGGAGGGTGAATTTAAGCCGCTAAGTGCGCCCAGCACCTCGGCGCCACCGAAACGCACCCAATTGCCAGAGGAATCCGAGGAGGATGAGACCGATCGCCGTGAACCGCTCCTTAAGGAGTCCAAGGACAATGAGGTGCGCGACATCGATGAACCTCAGGTATAAAAACAAAGGTTTAAACAGAATTTCTAGCTAAACAGCTAAAGCAAAAATGTCTTGCCAATAAAAAAAAATTTTTAAAATATATAAAAAAATTTCTACTAACCGACAATATACTACTATAAACTATAAACTTTTAACAAACTTCATGTATATTGAGCCAATTATGTAAACTTGTAATATATATATACATATATAAATAAAAAAAAAAACATTTCTAATATTTTTTTTAAAATAAAGTTTTGCATAAAACTAAAAAAGGAATCTAAAAACTATTTGTATATATTTTTGCTTGCTTTTATTTGATTTTATTTTACAACTAATTTAATAAGCTTCTAAGTTAAAGCAACTGGTGTGAGAAAATCCTGGCTGCGGTTCTTTGCATATGTATCTACTTAATTATATATATATTAATCTTTTTCTAATTTAATTTAATTTTTTTTTTGCTTCAAAGCTTTAGCTTAGCATTTCAGCGTGTACATTTGCTTTTGCTATTAGGCAATTTATTTATTTTTAAGTTTGAATTGTTTCGCCTGTTATATTTTTATTTACTTTTTTTCTGGTGCAGTTGTTGTTGAAGCCACAATTAAGTTTTGTTAATTTGCCAGGCCAATAAAGCATCAGCCACCGCAATCATTAATATTTTATTAGCACAACAAAATGTTT
The DNA here is from genome assembly GCA_035041595.1 of Drosophila basisetae. Taxonomy (NCBI): domain Eukaryota; kingdom Metazoa; phylum Arthropoda; class Insecta; order Diptera; family Drosophilidae; genus Drosophila; species Drosophila basisetae. The sequence goes on along the minus strand of JAWNLB010000123.1, from coordinate 7,806,910 downwards.
AATTGCACAATTAGATTTTTCTACTTATTTTATACCCTGTAGGAGGTAAAACAATGGTCATACACAAATTAAACTGAAAAGTGGAAAAGAAAAGAGATGAGCCAATCAAAGATCGATAGTTATCGATACATTATTTTCTACTTATTGATTTCTATATTCTGATATAACCAAATACTCAGTGTTAAGTTTAAAGGGTCTTCACTAGTCGGGCATTATTTAGAGTATTTTTTCTCCTCTATTTGTTGATCTTTGTTTTTTTTAGATAAACATAGTTTTTGATGCGTTTTTTGCGTGCTTTCGGATTAACGTCATTGCGCCTAAATTAATAATGCAAACAAATTATACATTTTATTATTATGTGACAATGGAACGCATAAAAATAAATTATATATTGTATTTGAAAAAAAAAACAACTTATGATATTCCTAATAGCAATCTGCTGTGATATAAAATATGCATAGATTAATTGCATAATTGAGCGACTTTATGACAATTGCAAGTTTGCGTAACTTTTTCTGTGAGTAAACAATAAATACAAGAATAAATGTTTAGCTGTTTCTCTGAAGCTTAAAACTATGTTTAGTTTTGTTAAAGTAATATGAGTATAAAGCTGGGTGTCAAACCGAACAGAATTTAGGTTCAGTAAAAAATATAAATTGGTTTAAAATAATTTTTTTCCGGTATTTAGTTCCGCTTTGGTATTTTGATTTTTTCAAAATTGAAAAAGAAATATAACAAATATATATATTTAATGTATACTGGGTATTACCAATACGGTCTTTAGCGAAATAATATCGCTTTCGGTTACTGGCTCGAATTTCAGAGTCGATTCCGGCTTAAAATACTGGCTTAAAGACTTATTAGGTAATTTTTAGGATTTTCTGAATTCTACACGCTAAAAGCTCTGTCACGCAATTCGTTGCACATTTTATTAGTAGAAACCCAAATTAAAAAAAGGATTTCCAAAAACCAAAGTTGATATATAATTTTATAACAAGCCTTATCAAGTTAGTTAGGACACACTTGCAAGTGCAATTTATGAGCACATGACATTTTACAACTGGCAACGTGCAAATCAGGGTTGCCATCCACATGCACAAATGCTGCTTGCTGCCCCACCATTAACAGTTGTTGCAGCAATTTAACGGTACATGCATCATATATGCGGTTTTTCAAGTCCATTAATTACTTTTAGCCATAATAAAAATTAATTTATATTAAAAGTCATGTGCGTCATGCACATAAATCCTTGTCTTGGACGTATACAGGGGCACCAAAAAGTGGGCGTGGCAGTTGGCAACCGTGTAGTATTTATGAGAATTTATTATATCGAATTTCGACGAGCACGCGACTTTCGAGCATTTTGCGTGTTGCCATTTTTACTCTCTTTTTGTATACTCTTTTAAAGCGTATTACAATCATCCTGTGGATAATTACCAGCAGATATATATAGTCGAAGTAGCTATATCTTATGTTCTATGAACTATCGGTTGAAAGATTAATTCTTGTATGATAAACTTTTATGTTCAACAATATATATTAATTAAACTCACTAAAGGAGGCGTCTCCGACTCCATAGCTTATATATATTCTTGATTGGCATCATTAACAGTAAATATGTCGGAGTCTGACAGATCGGATCACTACATCATATAGCTGCTTTAGGAACAATCGTTTCTGTTTACATGGATATCTTCAACATCGAACTACTATAATATATAGTTTTCAAAGGTTTTTTTTTTATAGTGAAAGTTAAATGTCGCCTTGGCTGACTGAGAATGTTATTTTTGGTATTTCTTTATTATTTTTTTTTTTGGTACGTAATCACATAAATCAGAGCAAAATTAATAAATGACCATATGAAAACAGTATGAAATGCGCAATTATGAAGAAGTTTAAAGCTTAAGTGCAACATTTAAACATATCAATATACATATATATATATGCACAAAATTTAAAATGTTACATGGTTGTCGGGTAGTTGAAACTATTGCAAAAAGTGGCAAACATTTACTCAATTTATATGCAGTTCAGTTTTCTGCAACACGCGGATATTGAAAGCTGCGGTTTTGGTAGCCCAAACTTTCAGCACATGCATTTATTTGAATATATATACATTTTTCATAAATATTAATATGGAATAACACACACACATCTACAATATTTTGTGAAAATTGTTGAAGGCTGTTAAGCAATTTTGCCTGTCGCTCGCCAGTCAAACAGCCAAATAAATGTGCAATATTTTATATTAATAATTTACTATTAAAAAAATGTACAAATTTGGTATATATATGTAAACCGCATTTATCGCATAAATGTATGTAACCCTTCATAACTTTGTACAAAATTACTTTGTGCACTTGCATTTCAATTTGTTATGTGCCCGATTTTTTTACGCGCTATTTAAACATTATGGTACAGGGAGGCACGGGCGGACGGGATGGGTTCGTTCTACAGGGTGGCTTCACACAAAGTGTGCTTGAAATGAGCAAAAAGCACCGGGGCACTGTTAACTGTAAACTGTAAAAACTCAGTGCACACACATGAAATATGCAGCGTAAAACAGACTGTTAAACTGAAAAGAATTAACAGTAGGGGCGAGGAGGAGTTTGAGGTTGAGGGAGTGTCTCTATATTAAAAATTGGCATGCGTAACTCAGGCAGTTTCTTAAGGAATATCCAATTTACAAGACTGCTTAACAGAAAGTTACTTTTTTTTTATGACGCAACTTAATAAGCGCTAAAGAATGTTAAATCGATTAGCATAAAATATCACTCATCCATGCAAGAATACATTTTTCAGTTAGCACCGCAATTCTCGAGAAGTTCCCCTGAAATAATCATTTAGATAGCGTGACTCAGTGTACGATACTATTTAAAAAATTTGCGGTTGCCTCTGTTAAGCAATTTAATGATAAAAGATTTAAGTGAGCGTCGGAAAAAAATAAAAATAAACACCTTATTAAGAGAAATTTCCGTGAATTAATTTTTTTTTTCGCAATTTGTTACAAACAAAAATAGAATTAAGTGGGTGAGGGAAGGCTGTCAAACTCGGAAAAAAATAATGATCGACCGAGTGACCAACAAATATTCTCTGTGTGTGAGCGAATAACAAGGCGCGGGGCAGTTCACATATTGCATGCTGATTTTTTTGCAAGGTATAAATACATTTTGAACGTAATGTTATTAGACGAAGGTGAATCATGTGTGAGGCGCCGCATAATAATTAATGGCGACTAACACAATAGCAAGTGTGAGTGAGAGCGAGAGCGCAATGTCTGAGTAACAGAGCGAAGTAGGAGAAGAGCAGGTTACACATTAGCTTAGCAACACAAGATTGTCCACTTAATCACCTTAGAAGTATGCATGGCTCACACGTAAGAGCGAAATATGGAAACATGTTAAGGAAGGGCAGCTAAGTAAACAGAACACTATGAGTTTAACAGCGCCTTTGCTAATGCCCGTTCACAGTTGCGTGAGAGCATCAACCAAACAAAAGATATTGCTGATATCTTAACTCTGCGTTGCTCCAGCTGTCTTCCTTTCTATCAATCTATGTCTGAAATCACAGCTTAATGATCATTTATAAATCAGCCCAGCAACGGTAGACTGATAACTTAACAGCGCTGCTGCTGATATTGTCTCTCATTCACTACTCTCTAATGCTGATATGTTAACAGCGCTGGTGTCAACTCTCGTTCTCACGCTCACTCCCTCTCTGCCTGAGTCCGAAACGAAGCTTGACTGCTGCTGATGAGTCAGCGTCGCTATACGTAATGCTAAGCCCTATGTATAAAAGTCAATGTTTTGCTAAGCGGCAATTTAGTTGACATATACAACGCATGGACGGCGCACGCACGTTTCTTGATTGTAAGTTCTTATTAATACTTATTTGCATGTGGCGGCGACTGGTTGTACTAAAAACTAATACCACACTTAATTGGCAAACACAAAAGTAATGCAAATTTTTATTCAATTTATTTATGCACACATAACTGATGCACCCATTAAACACACACACACGCACACATACACAGAGCACAAGCACAACAACAACAAGAACTACAGCCACACTTGACTCCAGTTCGCCCATTGAAGACTCCATTGCCGAGGGAACTGAGAAGAGACAAAAGCAGACTGTTAACGCAACAATGTCCGATTTAATGGAAGATGTAAAACTGCAGCAGGTGGAGCAGCAGCTAGAGTTGGAGGAGCACACGCAACAACAGGAGGGTGAGCTACAGGAGCAGCAGGAGCAGGAGCAGGAGCAGCAAGAGGAGCATCAGCTGGACGTGCAGCAGGAGGTGGAGGAGGCCGAGGAGCAGCAGCTGCAGCAGTTGACTCAAGACACAATGGCGCATAATGAGGAAGCCGTAACGGAAACAGAAACGGAAACGGAAATGCCGCTGTACGACAGAGACAGTCTGATTGAAAACTTTACCAACGACGACGAAACGAATTTCGAGTCCTCACAGCTAGTCGAAAACGAGTCGCTGATGCAGCGGGAACGCGAAGAACTGGAATCATCGGACGATGAAGATGCCAATGCCAATGCCAATCCCATTGAGATGAGTGACACATTCAACGATGAGTGGGCAACACTGGACGCCGCTGATCCCGCAAACGATTTGGATAATTCAATTGATGCCTTTGAGAGCTATCTGCCCGTGCCCGTGGATATATCCAATGATATTGCTGTTAATGATGTCGCCGCTGCGAATCCGGACTATCCCCATAATCCCGATGCGGAGGTGTTTGAGCTGCCTCCATCGGCAATTGCAGCAATGTCCAAATTTGAGAAATTATCGCTGAAGACGCCGACGCCGCTGTTGAAGTGAAGCCAACCAATTTAGTTTTAGTTATTATTATTGTAATAAGTGTTTTAGTTGTCTAAGCAGACCTGTATCCATTTTCACAGAGCTCTTCAAACAAATTCAAATGTTTTTACGAGCAAAGCAGCACTCATTAAATTATTATATCAATGTTTTGTCTAAGTACGAGTATTAAATGCATAACAAATGCATACCAAAATATTTATTGATGCAAAAATATAAATTATGCCAAAAAAGAACAAAATATGCCTAATTTAGTTATTTTTAATTTTTGCATTTTATAATACTTGAATTCAATTTAAACTGATTTATTTATTAAAACAGCTCTGGACAGAATATCTGCTGTCGCAACATGATTGTGGCATTAAAAACCAAACCAAATTCCTCATGGGTTGTGTGTGCAGCCGTAGATAAAAAGAGCAGTTCTGTGAAGTAAAGACTATATTCAATTCTTATTAAAATTTTTTTTGTTTTTATTTCATGTACTCAGCTTAGTTGCATGCCACTGACCTCAATGTCCAAGAGTTTGTTGAATGTGTTTTCGCTGGCTGTTGCATCCACTTCAAACACTTCAAATTGAGAATTCAATAATTCGATGTGAAATAACTGTTGCCTCAATTGTTGATTCAACTACTCGATGCGATCGTTGCAAGAATTTGAAGACGGGCGACTAAAAGCTGCCAACTCGAATGAGTAGCACAAATGTTCTGTCATCGAGTTTCCCCCACGCATCCAAAGCATAGACAAAGTCATGTTTGGACTTTAAGATGCTGACATAGAGCAAATCGGAGATTTGCAGCCAGAGTTGGCAAACAAGCCCATGGACTCGGCAAATGTGAGTGTGTAAAACATAAAACCGAATCAGTTGATGACTACGAAATGAACCAGGAAAAAGTTCAATTTCTGTTAGCTGATCTCTTAATACTTTTATTGGGTAATTTCCTGTTAGGTTTGCTTAACTAAATCTATGTTTCTTATTCGATCTTAATGAAATTCGTACAGCTGATCATTAGTATCTGAACTATATATTGTTCATAATTTGTCCCATTTTTAATCGCTTCAGGGTATTCCAAAAAGAAGCTGGATAATTCGATTCTTGATACATATATAAAACGTATTAAAAGTTAATAGAGCGTCAAATGAATTGAATATTTACGAATAAATACAAATTTCATCTTTTCAATTGTAAACTGAATATATTTAATGCGAAGAATATACTCGTATGCTTTATGGTATGCACATGTATTCTTCAATTCATTACACACTTCTCGATTAAATTATAGAGGGTATAAAACTGCTTCCTTCTTACTTATTTTATTTTGATCCTAAACGGCAGAACTTCATTTAATTTTTCCTGTACATTTGCGAATTCATACTGCAAATCGGACATCGCGTTCAAAAAACCGATCCAGAGATATAATAAAAGGAACTCGTTGTTAATCGTTTGCCCCACATGCCAAATATGATTTCTGATCGGTCGCGTTTGCTGCTGCAGAGCAAAACAGTTGAACTAAGATGTACAAAATATTATTGATACCATAAATATGGTATAATATTAAGCACATATTCACCTCACAATCCATCAGTCTGTTGAATATTATTTCTTCTGCCGAATATTTTTGATTTTGTCCGTGCAACAAGTTAATGAGCATGATTTGTCGAGTTAAGAGTATGGTTAGTTCCTCGATGCGGTTATTGCAGAAACCCAAAAGGAGGACTCGCATAGGAGGTGCCAGACAGTTGCCAATTTGGAAATTGAGGAAGGAATGCCACTTCTCCATGGGTTGTCCTGGTTTATAGATAATGTCAAATAACTCTTCGGACATATTCAATGTTAGGGAAAAAATGCTGCCAAACAGGGCTCCAGCTATCCTTAACCAAAGTTTGGTAACTCGAGAATGCAGTTTCCAAATCCGAAAGTAGATTCCATAGAAGAGAATAATCTGTTGTTGATCCCGTCTGTTTAAACGTTGGCAATTCTCCATATTCCGTAGATAGGAATTCATATATCTAAGCAAAACTTTGTGCCAGGATATCAAAATAAGCTGATAGACAAAGTAGGCCCAGTAGAATAACTCGAAGAGTAATAGCTTATAAATTCTTACTGAATAAAATGTTTTCCATATTTGTAGAAAATTTAACATAGACTCAAGTAGAAAAATGATGAGAATATTGATTTCAACAGTGAAATAAATGTAGTCGAAGGTTGAGATCATTTTTCTATGCATTTCTATTACTTCATTGATTACCGATACGTAAGAGGCACTTATTTTCCAACTATGAAGGATATAAACCATTTTACAATAGTGCCAGTTCGCATTGATCATAATGCACATATACATATAAAAGTTATATCCAGACATATTGTCAATAAGCTGTTGAAACAAACATATATAAATTACACTGAGAAAGTATATGTAGTTATCTTTATCGAGGAGTATCAAAAATCCTTTTATAATGAAGGCAACTATTTTTTTAGTAATTGAGTGTTCGCAAATGTCAAATTTTCCTGATTCCTTTTTGAACCTGAAGTATCCGAATACACAGAAACGACAGATCCAATAAATCGCTCGACTAAAAATATAGATTGTTATGCGGAATAAAAAGTGTTCCACTTTGGCTTTGATGTTTTCACCAGGTTGCATTTTGATGAACTAAACTTTGTGGCGTTAGTTCGCTAGATGAATCCGCATCGGAATAATAAGTTAGTGCAATCATTACGAATAATGTTCTGTATTAGTGGCGATACTCAACTAATGATTAGATCATTAATATAATGTGTATAACCTTTAGAATAATTTGTCATCCAAATGTTGCACTCCAAAAAATTGCAACATAAAAGATTTGCTCTAATTGACTCTAATATTATTTTTACACATGTATGCAGTATGTAGTTAATATTAATAAATATCAAATTAAATGTGCACTTAAGTTGGGACATGAAAATATTACAAGGAAAATGAATTTCTAAGTTCAAAAACAGTTTGAAATGGTTAAAAATCTATAAAATCATAGAGATTATAAGACTAAGCATTTTATAGGCTTTATGGGAAAACTTGTAGTTTACATTTTGTGTTTGAACGGACGAAGTGTGTCTATTTAATCATTTGCATTTGCCAAATCGTACTGCAAATTGGAAAATGCGTTCATAAAACCGATCCAAAGATATAATAAAAGGCACTCGTTGTTAATCGTTTGTCCCACATGCCAAATATGATTATTATTATATTAATCATAATTATATTAATCACATATTCACATATTCACTCCAACAGCTGTCAGATAATATTTCTTGAACTGACTGTACTTGATTCAGTGATTTTTGCGCTTGCAACAAGTGAATGAGAATGATTTGTTGACTTAAGGGTATGATTAATTCCTCGATGCGATTATTACAGAGACCCAAAGGGAAGACTCGAATAGGAGGTGCCAGAAATTTGCCAATTTGGAACTTGAGGTAGAAATGCCACTTCTCCGTGGGTTGACTTTGTGTATACATAATATTGAATAACTCTGCGCAAATACTATCTGATAGGGCCAAAGTGCTGCCAAATAGGGCTCCAGCTATCCTTAACCTAAGTTTGGTAACTCGAGAATGTAGTTTCCAAATCCGAAAGTAGAGTCCATAGAAGAGAATAATCTGTTGTTGATGACGATGACCGTTCTCCGGATTATGTAAAGAGGATTTCAGGCATCTAAGCAAAACTTTATGCCAGGATATCAAAGTAAGCTGATAGACAAAATAGGCCCAAAGATCTCAAAGAGAACATTTGTAGAACATTTAATATACAGTGAAATAAATGCTGTCGAAAGTCTAGGTCATTATTCTGTGTATTTCTATTACTTCATTGATTACCGATACGTAGGTAGGTTTTATTGTTTTTTATGTGATCCTCTCAATCTCAATTATTTTTTAATTTGCAACAATAATAAATTGATTAAATACGTTTTACTGCTGTTAATGAGTTGTGCATTTAATTAATGGTTAACTTATGGCCAGTTAATTACACGTTATCCGTTTGACGTGTGGCATCTATTTTGATTTTAACTTTTTTCTGGCCAAACACAGCTTGAACTAAGCCGTTTATTTAATTGAATGAATATCTTTAAAGTGATGTTGTTGATTTATACTGTGCAAATAAGTGCAAAAGCCGTTGTAATTTCTGCCATTTCATTTCATATTTACCTGTTTAATATTGACGCGTCAATTTCATATTGCTTTCGCTTGGACGCAGACACTTAACGAATTTTTTGCACAAGTGGCCGCCATTTTTGTGAATGCATACGAGCTGGCCAGCTGCCAAGCGCCAGCATCCTCATCATCATCATCATCATGGTTAACATCATGATCAACATGGCCGTATTTTTAACATTTTTCTGTTGTCGTGCATAAAGGTAAGTAATTATGGCGCTGTCTCCCTCCCACCCGTACGCCGACAATTGGCGCAGCCTTCAAGTGCTGCTCTCTGCCCAGCGCCCCCTCTCGCTATCCCGCTCTTTCGCTTTCGTATTTACATAGCAGTTGCTGGTTTTGTTGCAATTATGATTGCGTTTTTCAATTTGCATTTTATATTTTGTATTTACAATTGCCAAATAACGAGAATTAATTATTTGTTAAATAAGATATACTTGTGAGAATGTATGTTGCCAGATTATTGATGTTGCTTTCGTATTTGTTTTAACTATACTTTCTGATTAAAAAAGATTGAAATATTTTTGTTAACGAATTTTGTTTCCAGATTCCGATGGGTAGAATAAAAGGTTCCAGTATAATTCATCAATTGATTAACAAACATTTTGTTGAGATTTGGTTTCGTTTTTGGTATCTTGATTTTTAATGTTTTAATTTTGAAAAAATAAAATTGTTTTGAGTTCCTTAGGGGATTTATATTGCTTGCTGATTCTTCCGAAATGAATTTTAAGTTCCCATAGGTACATTTTCAGTTCCGTTTCCGGTCCAGATTTGATAGCCTATCTTAAACATTTTCCTAAAATATTTGAATGTAGAAAGTTGTATGTAAAATAGCATGGCTTAAAAAGTTTCACACCCATAACTATGAAGTGTGTACAAATTGGTTTTACAACTTTCACACCTGAATATTTTAATAACATTTTTAACAAGTTGCATATCTTTTCAGTATGTTTGTATCTAACTCGCAGCACAAATTTCTTTTACATTTACACGTTGTTTAAATGCAATTTGTAAACACTAAACTTGTTTCATAACTTTCCTCAGCCTCAGTCTGGTTGTTGTTGTAATTATTGTTGCTTTCAACACAGCTGTTTTTGCCTTTGCCACACACGTGCCACAACCGCAACACAGCGGCTAACAGTGTTGTCCTCTAGCGTGCAACACACACACACACACATAGATACTTAATGATGTGCTCCTTTTATCCTTCTGTCCTTTTGGCATTGGTCTCCTCATGCCATGTTGTATAAAATATAAAGTTTAATTTGTTGGCAACGCTTTGTTGCCCATTCCCCAACGCCCTCCCCATTTCCGCTATGCCTTTGTGGACAAGGTAAACATTGGTGGGGGTGAAGGGTGGAAGGAAGCGGTAACCGTACACAGATTTGGCAAAGATTAGCGTGCGCATTTTTAGTGGCTACTTTGTTTTGGACGAGAACCGATGTATTCAGCGTAGTATATCAACAAACATAAAAAAAAAAAAAATGTAAATAACAAAAGTAAACATAAACAATAATAATACATGTAAACAAAAGTTAAAAAAGACCGATAAAAAGACAAAAAGATAGTCCCGTATTGCCCTGCTCGAAGCCAGAACCATTTGGGAATTACTTCAATGAGTACGTTGAACAAAGCACCACAAAATATGCAACACTTTTTTCTATAAATTGTCATTCCGTCTGCACCAACCACGTCAACCCTTTGGCCTGCACACATGGGTCAAATACAACTCGCAGGAGGTTGAAGCGCCTCCACACCAGCGACCTCTGGACTGTAGGGCGTCAAATTAATGTGCCACAAATGTAATATTTGATGTTATTTATTAACTGCTAAAACCTGTTCTATGTTGTAGATTGTAATTCACTGCTATTATTCATTCTGTTCCAAATCAATGTTTTATAGCCTTTGAATAGGTTGATTAATGTTTAAAATATAACTGTTATATATAAAAAAAAAAAAAAAAAAAAAAAACTTTGTTTTGGGCTGTGAGTTAAACTTAATTAATTTTATTTGAATAAATAAGATAAGAAGTGAAAGAACGCTCGAGTCGAGAGAGCTCGACTGGGAGGAAAGGCACCGTTAAATATTAGGCTGATGATGGTTTGTTCAACATGAAAATATATGTTGGTAATGCAATTATTATCGTTGATCAATATGATCCATCTGTCTCTATTGCATAATAATAATGAGAGCTATAGCTTTGCAATTCTGCCTTCTATTGCTATCGATAATCCCAAAATGTGAGATCTGCGTATGCTAACCAATAACTTATGGTCTCTGAAAAAGCGAATTACATACAATCTACTTTTACTACAATTTTTTGAGCTAATAAAGGCTATATCTTCACTATTGCGACTTTTATACCAATATTCTTTCTATTGTAATTTTTCTCATAAGCTCAACTTAATTTTCCCCTTTTAACACAACTTTTATTGATTTTAATAATAGTAGATACTATCTATCTAGGTATAAATTAAATAGACACTAAAGTTTATATTAAATTGCATTTGGTTCTTTACTGGTTTTTCTTGACTTCTCTTTCAACACGCTTCAAAATGCCATCCATGTTGGTAACTAGCTGTTCCAAAATTTCCTCCAGCAGCGAAACGCGATTGTTCAGCCTAAGTGAGAGATAGAGAGAGAGAGAGAGAGAGAGAAAGAGAGAGTGAGAGAGAATTGAGCATAGAACATATAAGATCCGCATAGACAATGAGTACTGTACGACTACCCACCGAAACATATCCTTGTTCCTGACATCATCGGGCACATCTTCAAAGTATTGTGCCCTGCGTGCCACAAAAGTATGCAATAATTTAATTTAATTTAATTGAATTGAATTTTATTTGAGCTAATGATACTTACTCGGCTTCGGTCATATTGCGACGCAGCTGAACTTTGGGCGCTTGAAAGCTTTTCTTACCCGCATCATCCGTCTCATAATCCTGATTGTCGACGTTGGGCCGCTGGTGAATGGGTGGGGCATGCCGCTTGCGTCCACAATGGGTGATAAAATAGATGAACGATGTTAGCTTCTTGTAGATATAGGAGCCCAGTTGACTGCGACCCTGCGTAATTTCACTCTTCACCGAATTGTACGTTTCCATTATAATGGCCAAGAACATGTTCTAAGCAAGAAAGAAATCCTTAAGTGAGTCCAGATATGATTCGGAGATATCATCTCTTCGTCTTACCAGCAAAATGAAGAAGACCAACAGTATGTAGGTTAGAAAGTAAATAGGTCCCAGCACCCGATTGGCCTCCTCGATGAGATTGTATTGAAAGTCGCCGAGTATCATGCGTATCATGGTCAAAATTGAGGTGACAAAATTACGAAAATCGGGATGCTTAGTGCCAAACAGCAATAGACCCAGCTGCGCATAGGCTAAAAATACAATGCCAAACATCAGACTAAAACCGGCCAAATCCTTGGAACACTAAAATAGGTCAATTTATAAAAGTGTAGAGTTGTAATTAAAGTTGATCGCACTTACGCGTTTCAGAGTCGTTGTAAATTGTACGAGTGTCTTGTTGAAGCTGATAAACTTAAAGATCTTGATCCAAACGAGAAATGCTAAGATTGCCATCATATCCACATAGATGGTATTCCAGAAGCACAATTGATCCAAACTTTGATAGGATTCCTCAAACTTGGCCTTACTGACCATGTTGTCCACGTTGACCGTATGCCACACGTTGTAGATTAGAGCCAGATAACAAAACTGCATAGCAAATATGTGTATAGTTTATATATAAATATAATAGTCATAAATTTTAAGTAAAATCTTTCAAAATATTCACTTACAACTAAAATAATCGAATCGAGCACATTTATTAGCGATCGAAAGTAATTCCTAAAGCCCGATTTACGTATTGCCTTGATCTCGAATATGTTATAGTAGACAACCATAATATACCAGAATATATAGATAACGGACATCGTTAGACTCGTATCCGTTAAAAAAGTGAACTGTTTCACCGTCTGCAGTTGGCTCTGTGGTATAACGCCACCAGTTGGTGGTATTTCCGCAATGAATCTGAAAGTGCCAAGAAATAATTTACAGCCTTGATCATCATCAAGCTCTCGTTCAAATTAATTTGATCTTATCAAAAACAAACCCTATTTCGGGAATATCTTTCAGTGAAGCTCTCCCTGATGAATATGATGCTGCACTTACTTGGCGCTCTGAAAGATATCCGTGTTCTGGTTGTACAGATTAAACTCGATCAAACAGAGCCGTGAGCCGCGATCCAACCAATGTTTATTCCTCAGATCCTGAATAATTTGCAGATTCTTTCGTTTGTTGTAGGTCAGATTGATGGTGTAGCCACCGCTCCTATAGAAACCCAGTGTTGTCCACAATGGTGTCGAGTCCAGTTCGCTCATTGTTCGATATGGTGCACCGCCGTGCTCGTCACCAATCTGTTCCGCTCCGGAGGAATAGGCGGCATAGCACGAATTGAAATAACGGATGAAGGCATCATTCACATAGCAGCTATCCTTGCGTACACGGATCTGGCGTAGACGAGGAGGACCCAGCATTAGATTCTCATGCAGAAACACTCGTCCCTCCAGGTGCGTCATGTTGGCGTAATCATATTGGGTGTGTGCTTTGGCCATATGCTCTCGATTGTCCACTTTGTTGTCGCGTTTCTGTCGCCTTCGTTTCTGTCGCTTTCGTTTTTTGTTATCTAAGACTTCATCTTCATCCTTGTCGTCATCTTCGTTCGAATCTTCTTCTACGTCCGGTTCTTCCTTGTCCGGTATTTGTCCTTCTTCGCCTGGCTCGGGCGGTGGTTCTTCATAGTAATCCACTGCCTCACCATCATCGATATGGGACCCATCGGTATTTACTATGGACATGTCGCCATGCAGTGTTACCAGAAAATTATGCAGCAAATAGTTCCAGAAGTCCTGTACAGTTATCAGTTTCTCAAATGATATCGTCACCGATGGCATTACAACCATTTCACGTACCGCAAATTGTTTCTTCATTGTGTCGTTAAAGTAAAACATATACGAGTGACGCACCGAGAGTGTGACTGTGATAATATTAAGTTTTGATCAAAATTAGACCATCCACATATATTCTATGCATAGCCTCAAAAGCAAGAAAACATTTCCTCTTAATTCCCCTTAATGTTTTCAACCAATTAGATGTTAAGTGAGCCCTGTTAAGTGAGGTATGCGTACGTAAAGTAAGTACTGTAAAGTGGCTACTGTCAAGTGAGTACTGCTAATTAAACTCTGTTAAGTGAGTTTAATTGAGTGAGTTCTGTTAAGTAAACCCTGTTAATAATGTCACGCGACATTTTTGAGGATCCACTGTAATTAATAGTCTGTTTTATTGAAGTGTGATCCAAGATTCAGACTACCATATATTATATAAACATATTTCGAACATATACTACAAATCTGTCTACATCAGATAGAATCTTTCAATTCATTACGCTAAGAAACTTTCGTCTACTCACCGAGCGAGGTTAGAATTAGAAATATGATAAAGACGCCGAATTCCATGAGTGCATCCCGCACTTCCTCATCGGTGGTGTAGAGAATGCGTGTTGCTTTCTGCTGCCCCTCTCTGCCTGAAATGCGCACACGATCTGGATCGGGATCAGTATCGCTTACTGCTTCATTGCCCAGGGACGGTATGAATCTAACCACCCTGTTGGAGCGGGACTGACGTAAGCTCTCTATTTCGGTAGACACAGATGGAATTATGTTGCCATCGCGCCAAATCGTATGCCTTGGCGATCGATTACTTTGGACTCCCTCAGTTCGGGTCTCTGCCGAGCTCTCACCTCGTCCGCGTGGCGAGCCGATGGGACGTGGTGGCGGCCTGGGTCGACGGGGCGACGAGGGTCCTGGTTCCGGGTCCAAATCAGACATTTTTCTTGTGTGAGCCCTCTATTTAACTATTATTTGAATAAATATAAATGTTTTCTATTTCACGTTTTTTTTTTTTTTTGATATTTAGCTTTCTATTTAAATATTATTTGATTTTATTTTATTTATGATTGGTTGTTTTTCGTTTCACAAACTCGTCAAAACTGAGACTCTGGCAAACGAGTCGAGATTTTGACAGTTAGTCAGCTTATGGTTTGAGCACTGTTTACTTTGACCTGGCGTCCTGTCAAAATAAGCACACACATAAAACACACAACAGTGCTCGACTAAAATATACCCTTTCATTGAACTCTAAGTTCGACTTTCTATTTATCAATGTTTAATATGAAAAACATAATAATTAAATTATTTCTTATTATGTATTTATTAGTACTATTTAGTTGCTACCTCAAGTAACCCTGCTTCAGCCATGACTTAATATGGCTAGATGCCATAAAAAACGGCTAGAAATGCATTCAACATTTGCCCAGCTTCAGCATCCGTACACACACATACACACACACACACAGCGTGGGCAATCTTGCTTGTCCATATTCATATTTCATGCGTTAACGCCGACATTTGAATTGCAGCAGCAACTGAGACTGAAACTGCAGGCAGTTTTTGATTTATGGTCCGCCGTTGGGCGGGCAGCTCGCTCAGACGCTCCCTTAGGCTATCAGCGGCAGTTGAGTTGTCAGCACACATAAAAAATGCATGTACAATAGCATAAATGCGATAAGAACCCTCAACAAAACCGCTTACAATAGCTGCCAGCAGGGCTCGAGGATAAAAGACAGCGACTTGGCTAACATTGCTTTGCCTTTTAAGATTTGATATGCAAGTTCCAAATACTTTTACTCCAGTCCTTAAACCTAAATTGAGCTATTTCATGTTAATAAAATAAAATCGTACCTTTAGTTTAACTGGGTTTTTTGACTAGTGTTTTGTAAAGAGGAATAATAATTATTAGAAATGCATTACTTTAGAAAATTAGCTTAGACTTAAGACCCGGCCTAATATTTTCTGCGATAGAATTTAGCAATGTTTTGAAAGTGGAAAGTGTGGAAAGGGGTATTTCCATCTATTTTTTTTTAGAATGCCATTTTAAAATCAAAACTTACTCGTTTTTTGTTTTGTTTGGTTTTTTAATATTAATTTATTTGTTTAAAAATATTAAAACGCTTGCTTGTTTTGCATATACTTTAAAATATTTATAAAGTTCGCCCTCCATATTCATGGAGAAGCTATTAAAACGCTAGATCATTTGATTCTTTAATGGGTTTTCTTGTGTTTGTTTTAAATATTATTACTATTTGTAGTTGTATTTTTTTATATGCAATTTAAGTACACTTTCTTCTTTCCTTTTTAAACAATTTGCATGTTGTACATTAAATAATCATTTGAAAGAATTAACAAAATATAGATTATAACTATTAACATAGTATTATTATGCACTATGTTTAGTAGGGTTTTATTTTAAGAAACAGTAGACTAAAATCTAAAAGTACGACTGACACTTGTTTTGTGTTTGTGAAATTATTAAGGCTAAATTTTTAGATTTGTCTGAACTCAGTTTGTTAGATATTTTTATAGAGCAGACTTTACTAACTTTTGAACGGAGTTTCGAATGTTTTGTGCCATATAACTAAAGAATGCCTGATAAAGAAAATATATATTATAAATATACATATAATTCAGGTCTAAAAATTTATTTCTGATTTGATTTTGACTTTTTTTTAAATCACTAAAAGCTACAAATTTATTTAATATGATTTCTTTCTTTTTTCCAAATGTGTAATTTGACTCTTTCTATTGATAACAATTTTCATTGATTTTCCGGTTTTTTCGCTTTTGCTTTTTTTTTTGTGTTTGCTTAACTATTTGGCTTTGAAAATACTTTGGCGCCACAACGCAGCTTTAGTTTAATGTTTGGTTTTCAATATTAATTATTTGTAATTTTTGTATCTTTTTAACAATGGATTTAACGCACTACAAATTGTGTTCAGCAAAAGTGATTACAACAATGATGCAACTTTTAAGCTACTTCTTTGGTTGGTTTTGTGTGTGTGAAGAAGAAAACAATGATTTGTGATTTTTATGTTGGTGTTTTTTTTTTTTTTTTTGGTGTGTGCTTAACATTAAATAGATTTTATAATTGGTCCTTTGGTTTCAAAACTCTTTCTCTAAAAAAGGCACAATGTGGAACTACGACTATTTTTCTCTATTTGTGTGTCTGTTTTGGTGTATAAACCACGCCCCTCTCTACCCCTTCCCCAGCCCACATTTAGTAGGGCTTACCCGAATCACGGGGCCGCTTCAATTGGACCTTGAGACGCTTGGTGCCGATCTGAAATCCGTGCATCGCTTGGATGGCCGCATTGGCGGAGTGGGGATTATCGTAGGAGACGAAGCCAAAGCATTTCGATAGGTTCGTCTGCTTATCGATGAACACCTTGGCCGATAGCACATTGCCAAAGGGCAGAAATGTCGAGGCGAGATCGGTATCTATGAATTCCTGAGGTAGATGATAGATAAACAGATTGCTGCCATCCGGGCCTGGAAATGATCAAAAAATAGAGACAGAGAAAGAGAGATTATTTTAAACAGTCGCCTAAAATCATGCAATTCTTTTTTAGTTTCAAATATTTTTCTCAATAGGTAGCTCAACATTTTATATAGTCACTGATTTGCTAAGTGTAGGGAAATAAACAAATAATATTGGGAAAGATTCTTGAATTAACCCTATCTCATCAGATAGCTTGACTTGAAAATACCCTGCATCCTGAGATTACCCATTATAAGTCTATACATATGTGTAATTATATTATATTTATAAGAGGATAGAAGAAGTAAGCTTGATCTGCATAAGATATACGAGAAGTTATATTATATTTGAAGTCTCTAGCTCTTCTAGAGTCTGAGTTGGGCCTGTTCATACAGACGGAAAGATGATAAAGAAAGATACTTTATGAGTTAAGAAATGATCAACTTTATTATTAGCACAACTTCATCATAACCATTTTCTGAGTGTTTCACTGTGGAATATTTTAAATTTTCTTTTTAGAATATTTTTTTATTGCTTATTTTTTTCCATTTCTCCATTTCTTCCCATTCCTACTTAAATTTTATTAAATTGATCTATTGAATTTATTAGGAGACTTACCCTCGATCTGTTTGCCTGCCACACCCGCCGCTGCCGCCTGCAAGGCGCTGGCATTCAAGGATTGGGCGGCTCCGAAGGCGGCTGCGGCTGCATTGGCGCCATTTGTTAAGCCACTCAGTGTGGTTGCTCCATAAGGATCTGCGGCGCTGGTGGGCCCTAGAAAAACGTTAGATATAACCAGTTAAAAATTTTGAATTTCTTTCAAAATAAATGCAAAAGATCTGCTGTGCTAAAAAGAGAGAGAAAGAAAGAGAAAGAGAGATAGACAGAGATATTGTTTTTGTTGTTGCTTAAGTTTATGCATGTTTCTTATAATAAAAACAAATTAAACGGCACACAAACGGATATAGAGATATGCAGACAGAAACCGGGCGGCTGACACGCCCACACAACACTCACAACACACACACACATAGACAATAAACGCGCTGAGTTGAGTTAACGCATATGGGAATTACTATATACATAAATACACACACACATACGCACACACACATATATATATATATATATATATATATATATATTATATATGTACATATATATATACGTATATGTATATATGACCTGGGTTTCCTTCAGTTTTGCCTGTTTTGCTTTTGCTCTGCTTTTGTTTTTTGGTTTGTTTGCTTGCCTTACATTATTAAATTTTATATATCCTTTTGTGCAGCATATCAAAAAAAATTTGTTTGCCTTTTTTGTGCGCACGGCTGACTTGTGTTGTTTTTTTTTAATTGAGCTGTGTACCGCCCAAAGTGACCACGCGCCCCGCCCCGCCCTCCACCTGACTCTCACGTATGCTTTGTGCAACACACGAATTTTTGTAATCTACTAAAAATTTATTACGTTTTTTGGCTCGGTTTCTTTTGTTATTTACATACGTGTTATAACAAACAGAAAACAATATGAAAAATAAGAAATTCTTACGCAATGAAAGTTTGTGCATTTCAGCCAATTTTATGTGCTACAAAAATGACCAAAAAGAAAAAAGGTTCATCAACACTGGCTGTTTTTTTATGTACCGTGCCCGAAGGTGGCAGAGTATTGGTGGCAACTGAGGCCAGACAGTCAAAACTTGGAATATATATTTGTTCAGGTCTGCTTAAATGAGGTATACAAATTTGGCTCTGTGCGGGGAAATCGACATAATTCCGATATACTTCAACGAGCTAATCGATAAAGGTTATCTATGCATATTTTACAGTCTTCGAGCTGGAGTCAGACTAATTTATGGATGCCTACTTCGAGCATAAGCTAGGTTGAGAAAATAGGTTAAGTTTACACTTTAAAATCGGAAAATCATATATCTTTCAGAGTTTTGTAACTACTAAGTTACTAAGTTTGAAGGTTAGATTACTCTCAACTTCTTCCAAACATTTTTCACACCAGAAGCGTACGACAAAGTCGGCTTAGTCCGACTATAGTTTTCATAGCCGTTTTTATATGGCCATCAAATTATGGCTCTAAATTTTTTATTCGCTTCATTTATGTAACTGAGTTTTGTGGCCCAATTTAGGGAAATTTATTTTTAAAAGCCTTGTGGCTAACAAGCAATGGTGGAAATGGTAATTGAAAGTCAGTCAAAATACAGTTAGACAATAACTACGTGGATCGGGGAAATGTTAATCAATATATTATTGCATTTTTGCCAATTTTAATTTAAGTTTATAATATCCAAATTTGTATGTGTCGGCATTGATCGAGTTTGGAAAACAATTAATTTGAAATGATTAACGTTCTTAGTTCTTAAAAGCAAAATTATTTGATATTATTATTAAGATTCAAGTGATATGTTTACTATTCTACTTAATGCATTAATTATTACTCATGAGATTTTCAATTTCAAATATTTGTACAGCGCTGGGAAAATCATAAAAAACTATATGTTTGTTTATTTAATTCAAAGCTTTTACTTGTGAAATACTTTTTGTGCTGCTATTTGTATTGTTAATTTAATACCTATTGAGCTGTGTTTCGAAGTAATAAATACAAAAAAAAGGAATGTAATTCAATTTTTTATGCAATACTTTTGCCATATTTTTGTTTGCGTTACGTTTTAAGCTGCTTTGCCTTTGATTATCCCAGTTCAAGTATTGTAGTTATATATTAATTTAACTGTTTTTTCTACTTTTTTTCAACTTTAAGAAGTATTTTAATACTGTTTGTCAGACAGAGATCACCAGATATATTTTAAATAATGTCACGTTGATTGCTAGGATTTTGATTTTGATATGGAATGCACACCCGATGACGCTGCAGTTTTTGCTGTTTGCTGTTTTGGTTTTGGCATATTGTGAAATGCAATTGTTTTTTTTTATTATTATACTCGCTTTGTTTTTGCTTCGAATGCAATCAACCCCATTTTCCGGTATCAGTAGTTGATTTGATATTTTCCAGTTGCATGTTTCGTTTTTTTCCCTTATTTTTCTGTGACAAAATTGTAAAATTGTTGCGCTTTGTGTATATTTTTGTGATTGTTGTTGCATGACAATTTTTATTGACAGCCTGCTAAACTTGCAGAGTTAAAACCCAGTTAAGAGTAGGCCATGACTGCATGTATTTTTAATTAACAATTGGCATGGCATTTGGGTGGGGGGCGTGGAGCGATTCTTTTTGAGCTCGCCGCGTTTGAATTAGAGAGATACCATGGCAGAGGGTATTTTAATTTTGTCGTGAAATTTGTAACGCATTGAAGAAGACGTTTCCGAGTATAATAAATATATATATATATATATATATTGTGGATCAGCATCATTTGCGGAGTAGATATTGGCAAGTCCGTTTGACCGCGAACTAAACCACTTACTTTTAAATCTAACTTGATGCTATAATCACTATATCGCATAAATATAAATAGATATTGATGATTTCTTATATGAACAACTTTTTTGCTTACCAAGATATGCAAATTAAAGTCACTTCATATTCATTCCATTATCCTCCTCACAACTACTATATCATATAGTTCCTATAGGAATTTTTGATGTTGGTCACTCAACTCTAATCTATCAAGGCCGTTCTTTCTTACTTAAACTTTCTAAATACACTTCCTAACTTATGATTTGTCTATTCCTCATTTTAAAATTGTGGATAAAAAAATATTTGATTTGTATAATTATCAAAAATTTTTTATTTTAAATTTTAAAATATCACAACTATTGAAACCACAAAGATAACAGAAAATCAAAAATTTCTACATACTTTTGGAGTTTTTGGTGTAGTTTCAATTAGTTCATGTGGGAAATTGATTTTGCGGGGAATAGTTTTGTGTAGGTTGAGTGATTAATTTTGGTTTTAGTAGGGTTTTGTATTTATCTGATTATTTGGGCAGGGCAAGGCACATGCAGGCGGTAAAGGAATCGAGTGTGGTTTTCTTTTGGGTCGTGCTGTTGTTAAATATCTTTGTAATTTCACTTTTGTTAAAAAATATGTTGAAAACGAGACAGTTAGCAAGTTAGGAACACATTACGCTACAATTACAGCTACAACAGATACATTTACAGATACATAGATACAGACCCTTAGAAACAGATTACAAAGAAACAGTTACATAGATACATAGATCTACTTACAAAGCGCGCTGAGCGTTAGCGCTTGACTCGCACTCGCTGACGGCAGAGGCGGTGCCACGCCCATTAGCTGAGCCAATTGTGCATGCGAAATCAGCTGTGGTTGCTGTTGCTGTTGCTGGTGGTGGTGGTGTTGTTGTTGTTGTTGTTGGGGCACAAAGCTGGCGACTAGCTGACGTTGTTGGCTATGTTGTTGGTTGCTGTTGTTGCTGAGGATGTTGTTATTGCTGTTGCTGAGACGGTGACTGTGACTGAGACTGCTGATGTTGCTGCTGCTGCTGCTGATGTTGCTGTTGTTTTTGTTGTGCTGGGATGTGTTTAGTAGTGTTACCAAATCCTGCATAGACATGGATGCACTGGTGAGCAGTCCAGTGCCAGCAACATGCCCGGCGGCAAGGAGCCCGCTGCTGCTGCTGCCGCTGCCGCCGCTGATGCCGGATGTTGATGCGAGGCTAAGTGAGAGAGATGACGTTGTTGATGCAGGTGCTGCTGATGCTGCTGTTGGTGTACCGGTGATGCTTGCAGCGGCTGCTGCTGCTGCTGCCGCAGCGGCGGTTGCAGCCGATAGAGTTGCTGCGCCGGATGATGCTGCTGCTGCTGCTGATGTTGATGAAGATGGACCGTGTTCGCCGTGGTGGGCACTATTATCCGATGGGTGGAAATTTAGTCCTGTTTCAGTTTTCCATATATTTTTTGGTATTTTTTTTTTGTTTTTTGTTTTTTGTACAGTTTTGAGTTTTGGTTTTATGGTTGTAAGGTTTTGGTTGATTTGGTTGATTTGATTTGATTGATTGATTGATTGAATTGTTTGTTTTTTGTACATGACCACAGAGTCAATCATAGACATACCATAAAAATGTTCAACGAATATTTATATATATAAAAAACATAGAAGAAAACACACACCCAATTGGATTATTTACATTTACAAGAAATTAAAAATTAATTTGTTTTTTGTTGTTGGTTTTTCATGTAAATATTTATAACATACAAATCATAAAACATAAGTAAATCAAACATAAAAGGGCAAAACGAACAAAATTAAGAAAAATAAAACGAACGAAAATGAAAATCCAAAAAATTTTGAAATCATAAAATAAATAATAAATTATATAATAATAAATTAAAAATTAAAGTAATGCATAAAAAGACAATAATTCTTTAGATTTATTAAATTTGGTAAAAAAAAATATGTGAAAACAGAAGACGTAAATTTAAATAATGAAATAAATAAATCGATTGAAATTAAAAAATAAAATAAAACAATAATGAATTAAAGTAATAAATATTAAAAGTATTTTTTAAATTTCGAAATAATGTAAATAGAAAATAATAAAAGATGAAAATCTACACTTTTTGAAAAGATATTAAATCTAAGAAAATTATTGTCTTTAAAAACAAAAAGAAAATAATTGAGAAAATAAAAAAATAAATATATATAAATCAAAAATTGCATAGACATAAATTCAAATTCAAATGCAGTTAGACAAATATATATAAATATAAATAAATCAAATATTTAAAACTTGCATTTGCATAAAACGATGCGCTAAAAATGGCTCCTCAAAATGAAAGGCGTGGCGGGCAAATTAATTCAGATTAGGGCGCTATTTAATTTTATTTGAGCTATGAATTCGATAACACAATTAGTTTGCAAGCAGCTACACAAAACGAGACTCCTAAACATATAGTTGAGACAGAGAGGGATAGAGACAGACAGATAGAGAGAGAAAGAGAGAGAGACGTAGAGAAAGAACGAGCGACACATAAACTGCCAGGCATGTGTATATATATGTACATATATATACGTGTATATATAGAAATATATATGTGTGTGTGTGTGTGTAAGTGTGTGTGTGTTTGTAATGAGCACATTCAAAGGGGTCACAACATTCAACAAAAAACAAATGTGGAATTTTAGATACCTGTTTTTTTTTCACTGCTTTACAAATAGTTTGCTAAGAAAAAATTGTTCACTTTGAATGAGCCGCTGGAAAAGCCACTATTTCAACTATCAAAGACAATCCATTCCTTATTTTTTGCTGAACCCCATATTGCTCCACATCCATCCCCCCTAGGGGCTTTGTCGCTATCATAAAACTTTAAGTGCGCTCACCTGTGGCCAGGTTTTCCATTTTTCCATTTTTTCTTCATATTTTCTTCTAGATTTTCTTCTGCTTTGTCAGCTTGTGCATTTGTTTACATGCCAACGTTGCATGCCCCGCGGCTATTGGTACTACCACACCCACAATGCTCCACGCCCCCTTCTACTTGCACAGTGAAGAAAAAACTTAAATCAGAAAGCTTAAACAAAAAATGTATTTATGAAGTTTGCTTTATTTAAGTCTGATTAAGATTGAAGACAGCTTAAGCCACAAATTGAGAATATATGTTTAGATTGAGTTCCTTTTATTTAAGTCTAATAAATCATGAATCAAATCTAAATAATATAAGTCTGATGAACCTTGAATCAAGATTGAAAATATATTCATAGATTGATTTCGCTTTCATTAAGAATATTAAACGTCGAATTAAGTTAAAAACTTACATTTAAAAGGTGTGCAGCGATTGAACGTCTAATGAACTTTGGGACAAGGCTTTAGCTTAAATTGAAAATTTATTCGTAGATTGAGTTCGCTTGACCTAAGTCTACTGAACCTTAAATCAAGTCTGCTTTGTCTCTTTGCTTCTTATTTTTAAGAACACAATCTTGGTTTGTGATTGTATTTCAGATTGCTTATTATAGAAAGATAAGTTCCTAGCAAAACATTAGAATACACTCTGTTTTTCTCGCTGTGCAGCAACCCTTTGCATGGCCTTTTCTTATAGCTTACTTTGCTTTGATGCTGCTGCTCTGCCTCGAGGCGATGGCATGGCTTTTAAAAATGACAGGGCCCAAATATGCCAGACGTGTCAGCCACGTTAAGGCTAAGGAAAAGCCAAAGAATATCATAATTTGGCAAAGCAGATATGGTAAAGGTAGATTTTGCATGTGCTGCTTGAAATGTGAAATAATTAGCAAGTGCCAAGTTCCCTTTTTATAAAGGTGAGCCAGCAAGTTCGTTTAACGTGCAAATTGGTTAAATCAGTCGCATTTACAGGTTGCACACTTAACGGTATTTTGTATTTGTTTTTTATTTGCTTTTTTTTATTTTTTCGTCATTTTTTCGTTATTTTCTGTTCGCTTTTAGTGCCCTCGCATAAAAGGCACGTCCCAAACATTTGCTGACCATCAGCGGGCGTCCAATTCTGGACTCGTCCAAGTCTGAAGTCTCTGTCGCTCGGAGTCCGTTGCTGACATTTAAAAAAATAACGTCATTTGTTATTCAAGTAGCATACGTCGCTCTAAGTTGCCTCTAACTGCCCATCTCTTGCCCTTACCCGCTCAGCCCTTACTCGTCGTCGTCGTCGTCATCGTTAACTGTTCCTGATTTCGCCCTCTCACAACTATAAACTATACTGCTTACAAATGGAAGCATGCTTACTGTAGCATGTAGTTTGTAACCTTTTCAAAGAGACAGTATAAGTATGGGATATGTTCATTCCAGCTTATAAAAAGCTTTTAAATATATTGAATGTGGCATTAGATCTCATAATAAATTGTCGAGGGATTCCGATTTTGTTGTTGTGTGCTCAATTTCAAGAGTTTTTATTATTTTTTTGGAGATTCCCTCCAGTCCGCTGTGGAGCTAAATATATATATCTATCTCACATATATGCGAAACATTGATTTACCTTGCTCTCTAATTTTAAAACATGTATTTTAACATTTTGGATAAACTGAGAAAGAGTATCCCAATTATAATAATATATAATAATCGTATGGCTGTAATATGAACAATCAATCTAAAAATTAGCTCTGGTAAATGCTGTATTGTATTGTTAATTTCGATTTTTTTCTTTAAATAAGTTTCGTGTTTTTTAGTTTATGAGTTGAAGTTAGTTAAATTAAGATGTCGTAGCGTATCTGGAAGGTTATTTAAGCTTCGGTGTGCCTGAGTTAGCTCTGCTTACTTGCATTTTCTTCTCTTTTTCACCATTACAGCACGCACCGCTCAACATTTGGCTGTCTGTGATTCTTGTCTATTTTTTGCTGCTGTTGCTGTTGTTGTTGCTGCCTGGTGGTGCTCTTGCGCTTGATTTGTTATGCGCAAAATGTTCACGTCGTCGAGACTGCCCAGACAGGCAGGGGGAGGGTTTGGATTGAAGGCGGGGGCGAAAGTTCCCCCGGGGCGCTGTTGGCATGGGGCGTGGCATGCTGGACATTCTAATGAAGCGCCGTTGCATATGCAACACGTTCACATTGACGCCACGTGCGTCCGTCTGTCTCTGCTTGTATCTCTGACTGTAACTGTGTGTATCTGTGTCTGTGTGTGTTGTGTATCTTTAGTCCGAAATCTGTGCAATGCCTGTCCACCTTTTAATCCTATTAGAATTTTTGTTTTATTCATCATGCTCTTTAGTCCAACGAGCTTCACTCCTTCTGCCCCTCCCACCTCCCCCCAGCCTTTTGCTTGCCACGTTGTTTTGCTTTTTTGTTATTTTGTTTTGTTGTTTTTGGTTTTTCTTGCACTCTTTTCTACATTTATGCAAATTTCGGTTGCTTAAATTGAAATTAATTATTTGACAGTTGTCGCTTGCAAATGACTGAAGGGCACCCGGTGAGGAGTGTTTCTCTGCCGGGGGCAGGTAGTTGGGGGTTGGCGGTTGTAAAGGGGTGCTGCCTGTTATTCACGTCCTTGTTAGTTCTTCCTTTTAGCTGACTTTGTGTCAGTCAGTCAGAGAAAGAGAGAGCGAGAGAGACAGGGAGAGAGAGAGAGAGAAATAGGGAGCCGTCCCTTGTTATAAATGAAGCGACGACAAGTTTAGAGTGAAGAAAAAATATAGAAAAAAATTAAAAGTATTTTTCTGGCTTTTGCAACATTTTACATTAATTCTTGTTTAGTTTTTTAAATGCTCAACAAATGACTGCAGCGTGCTTAGTTTGCAACACTTAAAGTCATTTATCTTGTCGGTAAAATGGGTGTTACGGTTACTGGCATAAGCCCAACCAAATGACCCCTGATGACCTGAAACTGTAAGAGAGGCGTATTTAAAGGTAGCTCAATGGACACTAGCAGATTTAGTTTTAACTCAGGGATTTATAGCTGACGATTTGGTGCTACTTCAGAAGGGACAAAAGGTAGCTTACTTTTGTTGATATATGTCGCAGCTGCTTAAGAATGGGAAAACAGGTGCATGGATGATGTGACCAAATATATAACAGGCAAAACAAAGTATGAATGTCCCCTTAAAGTAAATATATTCTTGATTAGCATCAGCTGTCGAATCGATTTAGTTATGCCCATCTGTCTGTCTCAGAGACTATATGAGCTGGGGAATATAAGTTCTCGTACACCATGAGCAAATTAAGTTAGCGATTACTGAACATCGATAAATATCGATTACACATTTGTACTACCATTATCAAGCCTATATGTATTTAACAGTACTGTTCGGGATATCTAAAATCACGCAGTTCATTCAAAGTTTTTTTATCTACTCGTTTTTTTGCTGCTAATCAGTGCTTGTGCTTTATGTCCTTTTTGTGATTTTTACTTGCTGCACACACAAAAAAAAACATAAAAACACACACACACACTCACAAGATCAAACTAAATGCCAACTAATTAAAATGCCATTGAAACTAGAGTTTCGCGGAAACGAAAACGCACAAAACAGTTAAGTTAAGTCGATAGATAAATGTTCAAATAGTTAAACAAATTATATGTGTGCAATGAGTACAACGAATAGATAAACTAAACACGCAATTAAATAAAACAACAAATTATTTTTTTTTTGCTTTTTTTTTGGGGTTGCAGTAAAAGAAACGAAAAAAAACAACACACAAGTCACAAAGTGCGCGCAATTAACACGAAAATTACACGAGATGCAGACAAATATAGAGACAGACAGAGAGAGAGAGAGAGAGAGAGAGAGAGAGAGAGGGTGAGAGATAGAGACAGAGAGAGATAGAGACAGACAGACAGAGAGAAAGAGAGCGCGATTGAAAGAACAACTGTGGATTTTCTTTTTATTTTTTTGGTATTTTGTGATAATGGCTAACTGAGTAGAGAGAAGGAATTTTGTTTTCGGGGCGGGCGGGCGATTGGATTGTAGAGCTTACTTAGCTAGCTTGGGGGGTGGAATTTTGGGGGGAGAGGGGGGTGGGCGGAAATTGCTTCCGGTTGAGCACTCACCTGGCAGATAGTGAGCCGGATGCAAGCCGTAGGCCTGCATATGCTGATACAGCTGCAGATGGGCCGCTGAGGCGGCGCCCAAACCTCCCGTGGGATCCCCATTCAGATAGGCGGCGGCTGCTGCTGCTGCCGCTGCTGCTGCGTTGCCCGGCGTCTGTCCGTGATGCGGATGCGAATGCGGATGCGAATGCGGATGCGAGCTGCCCAGCAGCGTGGGCGCTAACGAGGCGCTCAATGCTGCCGCCGATGTGGGCACCGTTACCAGTGTGGCTGTTTGACCAGCAGCTGCAGCTGCCCCTTGCACCGGCGGCACACCAGCTAAAGCTGCTGCCATCGATGGATTCGTGCGTTGCACTGTTGGTGTGGCAGCAATCAGTGCTGTTGCCGCATTCGCTGTGGGCGTCGCTGTTGCAGCAGCAGCGCCACTGGGCGTTTGGGTCAGTGCACTGATGCCACATATCGCCTGCAGCTGCTGCATCTTCTTCTGGTCCTTCTCCTTCTGCGTGTCCGCAAATTTGACGACCAGCGGCGCCGAACAGCCCTCCATTGTTTGGCTCTGGTGCAGCGACTGCAAATATGTGGTTAAAGTGTTTTTGTTTTAATTGACATTATAATTGTTGCATATATTTTACAAACTTATAAATATATGTATCAAATTGTATATTTGTTATACATTTGTTACATATTTTGCTTCTTTCTAAGATTGAATGTAGAATAAGAATTATTATAGATGTCAAGTTATGATTAAAAAACTTTAAAGAATTTATGGCAATAGGCCATTTCCAGGCAATTTTCGCCAAATTCAGTTCAGCTTAGCTTTGACAAATTATTCAATTTTGTAGTCTTCCTTAATTACACTTTTGCCCTAATGAACCAAAATTTTGTTATTCCCAAAAGACAGCTCGATTGTACATAATTTTTGAGAAGTAGTTAGAAATTTAATTGATAAAGTTCATAATTTTACGCACTTCTAATAAAAGTGAGCTATTCACAAAGCAAGTGCTTTGTTGCCTCAGTCAACCTGTCAGCAGTGCTTACGTTAGATATCGCTAACCCCATTTTCACTTAATTACATGCTATTAAACACTGCCTTAAACATGTATTTACCACTTGTAGGAGAAACTTATTACCATATGCCCCATTTTCAATGCACTTTGAGTAGAGGTTGCATTGAACCGTTGCTGCAAGCTTAACGAGTGCACTCGAACCGCGCATTTGTTGCAAATTAAAAGAGAAACGGAGACAGAGAGAGGGAGAGAGATAGCTGGTTTCCTTGCAGCAAACTTGAGCTGTTTTGATAAGTTTTATGAGTGTGGCTTACAGGCAATAAAATAATGATGTGCACTTAAGCTTGCCAGCAAACAAAAGCCAATGGTTGTCCAAGGCATCCGCATCATGATCCTGCTGCTGCGCCTGTGTACAAAGCCACAGCAATTTCTGGGTGCTCAGTTTGCCTAAGCGACTTAATTTACACCTCTCGACTAAGCCCAAAACAAAACAAACAAATGGGGCCAGCCAACTAAAACATAAACCAGGCCAAATCGCGCGATGCAATTCTGACGTCGCCGTGGAAAATGAGAGGGGAAAGGGGGGTGAGGGAAATGGTGAAAATGGGCCCAAGCCACTTTAGTCATTTCCCGGTTTATGTAGACTTTATCATTGAGACCAGGCGCCCAACTTCCGCTCAATTGTGGCCGGCAGTTTTGCACAAAGTGCGAGCTGTGGCAACATTCTACACTTTCTAGTCTCGACTTGGTGGCCGAGTCGGGCAGAGTGGATGGGGTGTTCGTGTTGTTCTCATTGCCCTGGTTGTCCTGGCCACCGCCAGAATAGAAGTGCTCTTTAATTACATTGACTATAATTCTTGCGGCTGTGGCGCGACTTTTATGACTATGGCTGCTGCTGTTGCACCTGTCTCTTTGCCTCTGCCTCTTGTTGCAGTTGTTGTTGTTGCAGTTCCTGCTGCCTGGCCATAAGGTAATTAGGCAAATTTCCGTGTTTTTAAACAGGTCGCCAAAGTTGCTGTTGTAATAATAACCTTCGTGGCACACAGGCAACAGCCTTCTAAAAGAAATACACATTTTTTTTTAGGTGTATTGCAAACTTTAGCAAAAATTAGAATGCCCTAGTTGAAATAGCTCAATATACCCCACAGATATTATTTACTTATTTATTATTTATTTATTGAATGGCAACTGAAGTCAATCGACACAAAGAAACACGAAACGTAACAAATTAAGTAAAATTATTTACCAATAATTCGTCATACAATTTGTAATGGGTTCAGGGCTTATAAAAAGAAATACTAAAACGATAATCTTGGCAAATTAAATATTTTAATCTATTCGAGCTGAAATTACTGTATAGCATTTGTATACTCATCAAGTGAGGCAAAGGAAAAATAAGAAAAATGGGCTGCTCTAAAAAGCAGATACAGCTTTATTTTCTCGCCTGTCATTTTTTAGTACTTGGCCCGTTGTGAAAAAAGAAAAAAAGCGAGTTAAATGACCTGATAATCAGCAGCAATGAAATACTTTACTCTACTTACAACTCTGAGCAGCCTTTGCTCAAGTCCACTTGACAAATTTGTGCAAAAGAAAAAGATCTGCATGTGATGAAAAATTGTGCATCATCATTTGGCTTTTAGCATTCATTCATTCCAAGATGTAAACAAAAAGCAGTCTGTGTAGCCCCAACACAAAAACAAGCCAGTCATAGTTGCAGGAGGGGTTGCTAGTGGGGGGTGTTGGAGTTTTCTGGTACAATAAATTGCTTGGGTTATAAACAGGGCGCATTAATATTAAATGCAGTTGCGCTCTAGCTCGCCATTTGCCATTGCATACTTTCAGGCGTCAATGGACTGCAATGACTTGCAGTTAGTAAGTTACCCCCCCGCCCTTCGTTTTCTGCCCTTCCTCAACAACCATTCGCTTACTTGCCAAATCATTTTCTTGGCCAGCAGAAACAGCAGCTCATTGCGTTTTGGCTTGGTGCGTGCTTCGCATTCAGTAATTTGACTTCAAATGCATTAAAATTGCACAATACACATACACAACACAAACATACAAATAAATACACACACACATATACACACACATATACACAATAGAGGTGTGTACATTTATATATACAGTGAAAACTTGCATTGAGTGGACAAACCAAATTTGAATTTCGATCACAGCATTACCTAATAAATAACACTGGAAATATATTTTTTGAAACGCCGAGGATTAAATACGCTTTCAGGGCGTAATCAACAAAATCATCATTTACTATAATTCACTATAAATTAAAAATACTATCGATTGCTCTGATGAAAGGTATATAAATTAGTTGTCGGGTTTTGGTAATTTTTCTTGCAAATTTTAGTAACCTATCCCAAAAAAATATATTCTGCTTTTATTTTACTAGAAAAGGAAGTAGTAAAACTAAGTATGCATGCTAAGTAAGCTGTACGTTATTAGAGCATTCACTGTACACACACACACATGCACATTTTTGTATTTGTATTTGTGTGTTTGTATATATAATGATGCTCGCCCGCAACACATTCATCTTGCAAAAGGCGACAAATTATGTGCAATGCACAGACACAGAGACAACATGTTTTGCTTCGCCTCCTATATACCCCCCTATATGTCCCCTACTGCCCCCCTCTCTGGCTACCCTCTCAGTTGCTTTCGGGTGTGTGCTTTACATGTGTTTGTGTTTGCCTGTCGGAAGTTTGTAATTTTGCCTGTTTCCGGCACAAAACTTGCATTAGTGTGTGACTGGCGTATGTCTGTGTGTGTGCGAGGGTGTGAGTGTGTGTGAGTGTGACCATAGCAGGTTGTATGCTATGGAATCTGCTCTGCTCGGATGTCTGTTTTACTCTGCTGCTGCAGAAGCATTGCCGTTGACTTCTTCCGCTGCCAGCGGCGGCGTCTTGCTTGCATTTCTACTTCCTGTTTGGCTCTTGTTGTTGTTGTTGTTGCAGCTGCATGCGGTTTATGCTCTGGCATTTAGGCGTACATGGGGTATACACTTTAGGTTTTGTTATTTATTTTATTTTGGGTTTGGCGGAGAAGTATGTAGAGGCTAATCGTGCTAAATAAATACTCGTTTTGAAAGAGTGAAAATTATTTTAGAATAGACTGTTTTTTGTGTCAGCCCTTCGAACAAAAGTTAGATGTATCTATAGTTAGATGTATTCATAAGCATATCGATATATAGACGGATAGATGCATAGAAAAATAGAATCGATATGTAAACTGTTTGAAGGATCCAGATATACATATATGGGTAGTTACGTGGATAGAGATAGTTAGATAGATAGGATGAAGATGTAGATGATAGAAAGATAGATAAGTTCATATAAATATAGATAGATAGATAGACAGACAATCAGATATACTTATAGGTACATAGACAGAGAGATATATAAATAAATAGGTAGAAAAAAATAGAATAGAAAGATAGAATAGGTAGATAGATAGAAAGAAAGAATAGAATGATAGTTGGACAGGTCGATTAACAGAAGGGCATACCGATAAATAGATACATCGATAGATTGACATAAACATATATATAAGCGATAAACAAATAGACAGAATGATAAACAGATTTTTAAACAGATAGTTTAACAGACAGATGGAAAGATAGGCAGCTAAAGAGAAAGATTCTTAGATAGATACATAGATAGTTATGATTGTTACATGATATATAGCTATAAAAACAGACAGATATATATATGAATACACACAAAGATATATCAATATTTTGTGACAAATTATCCCAGTTGACAACTATTCAGACTAAACTAGACAGGCGATTCACTTCTTTGGAGTCTCAAATGCCAAAGCAAAGTATTGCATACACTAACAAAAGTAGACCTCATAATGTGTAGTTTGAATCAAATGAAATAGTACAGGGTATTTGGTAGTTGTATAACCGAATTGACCGAAATTAGGTGCTTCGCGGTATCAGCGAGTTGTGTTGTATGCGCGACTCTTGCCGCAACAGCAATTAATCATTGCGACAGTTTTGCGATGTGGCCAACATACACACAGAGAGAGGGGAGATAGAGAGGGGGGGGGGGGGCTTTAACAACGATACGCTTAAAGCCTTAAGTGCGAACAAGTATACGATAATTATGGACATATATATGTATGCATATAGTTGAGTCGGGACTTACCTTGATCGCCCCAATGGCATTCTGTTTGGTTGCGAATGTAACGAAGGCGCAGCCTTTGCTCTGCCCCACCTGATCCCGGAGCACGGTGCACTCCTCGATGGTGCCGTGGCCCGCAAACAGTTGCCTCACATCGGCTTCTGTGTACTTTTTATTCAGCATGCCAACGAAAAGTTTGCGCTCTGCAAAAAAACAACAAGAAGAAAGAAAACGTTTAAAAAGCTGTACAAAAAATGTTGAAAAAATTCTAACAATTCTAAATTTATAAATATATATATACAATGCAAAGTTCACGCAGCTCGCAATTATTAAATGTGGCAGTGGTGGGGGTTAAAAAAAAAAAAATAATAATAATAATAAATAACATGGCGACAGTTTATAGTTGCTGTGTTGCTTCTCTTTTTTTTTTTCTGCACAACTTAATGGGCAACAACTACTTGTAATTATACTCTTTAGCTAGCTTGCTCGTGTGTGTATATTGTTGGTGTTTGTCACTTGACTTTAGCTGCTCATTTATGGCCATAAAGCTGTTGCCTCTGTTTGACTAACTGACGTATTGAGGAAATGACGTGCTCACAGCAAGCATTTAAAATGAGGCAGCAACTTGCTTTAAGCCGCTGCCAAATTGCTATAATTTGGCCAGCTGTAAAGTAATTTAGCAGTCACATGGGGGAATTTACACGAAATTAAATGTTGTACTTAATTATTTATGTCATATTTGCACAAAATCTAATCAGCCATAATTAATCGCAGCAAGTTAAAATAACTTTTTGGACAATTGATAAGCAGCTGCTGCTGCTGCCAACTGGCAACTAGCTGCGTGCAACTTGCCATGAGTACTGCAATAACTTTAAGCTGCAACAATAAATCCAAGGAACAGAGCTCCTTCTCCCAGTTGGGTATTTGCGAGTAAAAGTTTTTGCTTGGCAATTGCATGCTTTATCTTGGCCCAAACACAATACGCATATATCCACGTGCCACGTGCCCCGTGCCCCGTGCCCCACCGCACAAGAATGCGTTGCAAGTGTTGTTCGCTAAAAAACTTTTGGAGCACACATGCAAAAGACTAAAAACGCCATCGCAACAAATCGAATCATTGCAACAACAAAGCGCATGAAAACTTTTCATTTTGCAACACTTCAGATTTGCCCCCACTCTCCCCCATGCAACCCACTAAAGTTTTCTTGCTGCCCCATTGGCATAGACAACACTCATACGCAATGTGTGGCAGGAGTAAGGGAAGGAACGGGACTGGCAAGTGGTAAGTGGGGAGGGTAGGTGCAAAGTAAAAAGGAGCTGATTGTAACCAATTCCAGTGCCAAGACAAACTAAGCGTGTATTCAAACCACTTGTGAATACCCAAACAAAGGATTGCCTCATTTTGTGGTCCTCTTTGCGACCGAGTGAGTATTATAGAGAATTTCTTATGAATTTTATATTTTATTGTTGAAAAGGATAAATCTGGAAATGAAATTGGAATGCGCTAGTCGAGGGAGCTCAACTAGGCGATACACTGAATATACTTAAATAATGGGCTAATGGCAGTTTCTTAAAATCTGTGGTTCCTTTTATAATTGACCTATGTCTGTGTATATTGTATTTCACTTACGGGCTTTACATTTACAATTGATGACTTTATCGCAAATCGATTATCGAATGCACAGTTGATAAAATAAAATAAACTAGTTCTGTTTTTGTTGTGGGAACACTTGTATTTCAAATTTATCACTCGTCTGATTAAGAATGTAGATATTTTATGAGATTGAAGTTGTTTTCTTCTGATAACTTTGTATATTTTTTCTTATTTCAAGTATGAACACCATTTATGCATTTTCCTTTGCTTTTTGCACAACTTTCTTATAATCTGCTTCCCAAACATAAGGTTTATTTAGCCTAAGCACAGATCTTGCAAAGGTACACATTCTTAAATTCCACATTTGCCACATGCCACATGCAAGGGCATTTAAACGTTAGCAACTGTTTTCAAGCTGGGCTTGCTCTCTACACGTATAAATATGTATAGAAAATTGTGTCGCTGCAACGGAAGTGATTGGAAATTGTTGCGTTTCGCCTGCAAGACGTGGGTTTTCTTTTCCTTTGCTTCATCTTCTATATTTTTTGGGTCGCTGACTTTTCTATTTTACTTTATTTGGGGTCGGTGCTATATGGGGCAGAGCACTCAGCTTCAGTTGCAGCTGCAGCTACCGGCTTTGGTTTGCCCGCTGGTCTTATCGAACAGAAACTTTTTGCCACACACTCCTGTGCTAAGTACACGTGTGTGTGAGGTGTGCGTGTGTGTGAGGTGTGTGTCGATTGTGCTTGGGCTTAGTCCTTTGTTTGCCCCAACCGTTCAGACACATGTGCGCACAAATTTATTTGAGGTTAGTTCAGGTGTGACACAGAAAGTAACATTTTATATATTTATTGTATGGATTTGCCATTTCAAGCTGCAACTTTGCGCCAAGCAAAAGATAACCAAACTATGACAAAAAATGCAGAAAAAGAAACAAAAGAAAAAAAAGCTGGTTGAAGAGGGCAACAACTTATAGCAACTAACTCAGCGACAGGTGCAACGATGTTCTTGCTGAGATCTTGTTAAGCACCTCTTTTGTAAAAGTGTAGGAGCGAGAGAGGGAGAGGTAGAGCAGAAAGAGAGAGACAGAGGGAGATATAGCCAAGCTGATTGGAAAGTTTTATGCGCACGTGATTTTGCACCGATAAAGCAGGCAAAGACGAGCCAACAAAAAGTATCTGCAACTATCTGCGAGTATCTGCGAGTATCTGCGGCAAGTGCGAGTGCGCGCTTGCAACCTTTGTTAACGTTACTGCAACTGACGTGCCGTAAATTGAGGCAGCGATAAAACAATATAAATATTGGGTGCACACCGCTGACTTGACTTATACAGCGATGCGACTTGCTTGCACCTTATAAAAGACTCCAGCACTTTAATTAACGCACTCAATATTATTTTTTGGGTAAAAGGACACTTTTTTAAGTTGAGCAAATTCAACACTTCAATTGTAGTCAAACAGCCGAGAAAGAATTTTTTTTTGAATCGCACATTTTACAAATGTTTCAACAATGCAATCAATTCTGATGGCTTGTTTATTGCTTAAGCTTTTTATAGCCCGAACTTTCTATTTAATGCGGAATCCCCGTTCAATATAAAACCGAATTTCTTCCTTAAGCTTTTGTTTAATTAATAATTTATTTACATGGTACAAACATTTATAACAAACAAAACATAATAAACAAAAATGTCTGATTAATTAAATGTTATATTCAACACACATGTTCAACAAATGAAATAGAGTAACAATAAAGTAAATATGTGTTAGTTTTTCCTTCTAAAAAGATTTTCGATGCACTCCATAAAAGTAGATAATGAATTTGATTGTCTACTTTCGTCTCCTTGTGACATATGTCGTATTAAATGTGCAATGAATCTTGACGTTCTCATGGGCATCATTAACGCACACAATGACTTGACTTTAACGTTTACTATATCATATCAGTTCAGCTCACAGCACTCGCAGGACTCTCACCGCTTTCTTAATGCAGTCAACGAATCTCATTTAAGCAAGTCACGCTGCCGCTGCTGCAACACCGCCATCTCCTCTCCTCAATTGTCATCGAGTTGTGGGTGGGTGCAACGAGAACGACAACTGTAGGCCCCATTACAGTTGCAGAAATTGCAATTTCACGACAATTACCACAAATTGGTTTCCTCAACTGGCGGGCGCAGTTCGTCGGCAACTGCTTGTCGTGAATTCGTGCCATCCTGCCTGCCTCACAATTATACCCAAAAATACACACAGAGACAGAGACAGAGACAGAGAGAGAGAGAGAGAGAGAGAGAGAGAGAGAGAGAAGAAGGGAATGAAATGCACATAAAGTTCGCTACACGCGGCGTATAATTTTTCGAGGGAGAGAAGTTTATCTGACCCCCAAACTACTGACTCCTTGGCATATGATGTCGTTAACTGTCTTAAGATTTATGTGCTCGACTCAAAGACGGAAACTGTACTTATGGCTTGTCCTCCTATATATATATATATATATATATGCATTTCAGTTCACACTTGAGACCTCAAGTTTTGTGTCAACTTAAAAATATATCTACATATTTGTGTATATGTCTTGAGGCCAAAACTTTGTCATGTGCACAGTTTTTGTAAGATCTGATCTTTTATCTAATTGCAGTTGGCATTTTTGGCCGCTTGTGTGGAAAGCCAACTCAAGCGATTTATTTCATACAATCTACAATGGCAATTTGAAATGTGATTTACTCATTTTCTTGTTTTTCTACGAACTCATCTAAAGCTTCAGTTTCGCTTGGTATTTTAATCATTTCAGCAATCTGTTTGCATTGCAAAGCCAAATTAATTTAAAAGCTAAGCAACAACAATTGCAAGGCATTCTTTCAATTCAAAGCACAATCAAGCGCACTTAGGTATGCTAAGGAAATTACATGTACTCAAATTTATCTATAGCGACTGAATACTGAAATACACTGTAAGTAGAGAGAACCTAAGCCAAAAAATAGAAAAAACCAAATTTGGTATGTGTGAAAGGAATTGAGAAGAAAATTCAGTAAAATATTTAAGCAATGATTTAGCAATAGTTAGAATTTGATTTAAAAACTAAAGACTTTAAATTGCTTTTGGAAAAATCTTCTTATTTTATAATACCAAAATTAAAAAAAATTGAAAAAAAATGCAAATAAATGTATATTTGTTGATATATAACGACTAAATATTGTTATAAACATAATACGTATATATTTGTGAGTGTAATGTTTAATAATTTCATTAATTATATTTAATTTCATCAAATTGTATCATCAATGAAAAGCATTAAGAAAAGTGTATAAGACAAGCGAAATTCAATGCATTACTTAAGACAGTGGCATAAATAGTATCAAGCAAAAAATTGAGAAGGAAAATTCAAACAAAAAGCATAAGGATATTTGTACACAGACACACACACACGCACACGCACACACACATGTACTTATATAGATGGAAAATCGTTTCTAATGTGAGCTACATTAAAAGGCTTTGTTATTGCCTAGAGGTGGGGAGCAAGACAGAAGCGGAGAGAGTGTGGACAACACTGAGATAAATGTATGCAAACGTGCGAGCAAAACACACCCACACACACACACACACACACATACACGAATACCAACTAGGATTTATTTTTGTGGGTTTGAGGTCTGAGTAGCGTGCAACATTATTCAAAGCATTGCTGCAGGCGCTGCAGAAGCGAGCAAAAGCTGTAAAGCAATACATCTGTAAAAACAGATGTGAACAAGCTGGAGCTAATGGCTCTGATTGTAATTGTACTCGTCTCTCCCTCATCATCTCTCTCTCTCTCTCTCTCTCTCTCTCTCTCTCTCTCTCTCCCTTTCTGTCGTATCGCCCTCTCTTGCTCTCATTGCACATATCTAATAAATACCACATAAATACGGCTTTAGTTCAGCTCAAATAGTTGCATATTTTGGGGGGCCAGGCGTGCAGGGCGTTTGCCTTATTTGATAGTTATTACATTCACAACAGACGTACTCGCAATTTAACTGCGAAGGATTTGTTTTTGTCATATTTTGCTTTCAATTATTGGGCTTTATTTAAGTATAGGCCACAATGAATGCTCAAGTCGAGAGAGCTGGAATAAAAGATGGCTTCAAGTCTGTTTTTAAATATTTATAAGGCTTGACCATTTTAAACCATTTTAAATGGTTTCAGGCTTGACATTTATATGTAATTGTTTAGTAACTTAATTGATTATAAAAGTTAATATTATAAATTTGTCGTGCTGTTTGTCAGTCAGTCAATAGCTTGCTGAAAAAAGCTGCTCTTTTATTTTAAGTTATTTATATATTAAATATACATTTTAATATTTCCTTGTCACATTTCATAATTATTTTTTATTTATTGTCGCAATTTAATTTATGCGCGCTTTTTTTTGTAATGACTTGTCCGGCTGTAATTTTCTTCTTCTTAATGCTGCATGGGAAATTAGTTGAAATTCCGTTTTAATTTCCGTTTCCGCATCAACATTTTCCGCTTGTCAATTATTGCAAAATTATGCAAATATGTTGTCGGCACAGTAAAGTGAATTAAAAAAAAAAGAAAATGAAAAAATGGGCTGAAAATAGTTGAAAAATGTCGAAAATGTGCGCATTAAATGCGTCGCGGCGCTGTCTGCGGACTGTGGGCGTGGCTGGGTGCCTAATTGAATTAAAACATACAAATTTTTGCACCGCAATAAGTTTTGGCTATATATATGTATACATATAAATATATAACGACGCCATGGGGTAGGCTATAAAGTTTTCCAGCGCAGAAAACTGAATTTGATGGCGCCTCCTCAGATGTGAAATGAGCACTGTACTCGTATGTGGTCATGTGATTTTGTGTGTGTTTGGATTATGATGATTTTTAAGTACTCCCTGTAAGCATTTAATATTTAGGTAAAAGCACTATTAAAAAGTCCTGTTTTTCGAAAATCTGAGCAATTTTAGGGAATACATTGCTGTGGAAATTGTTAACTCTTCCCAGCAAGCACTTTTTGAAAACCTAGCCAGAATCAAGCTGCCAGCTTATTACAAATAATGATTGAGAGGCACAGATTATATTCTCTTAATTAATGATGACTTGAAGCTTGAATCAACTTTGTTGCTTTTATTTTTATACGCTTGCAGAGGATATTCTAACTATCATTTTCATTCTCATTATGGCGAACACAATGCGCACTTGAGAATGCAGATCTTAATTGGAGGTTAGATCTGAAATAATGAACTCCTTTCAAATTGGCCGGCAATAATTACATGATAATAGAAACGCCAAATTTAAGGATACTTAAATAAAGTTCTTGCAGCATTTCAATGCACAGATTAAATGAGCACTTCCGGCAATTATGCCGTTAAGTGTTTTCAAATGAATGCAAAAACATTTACAATTTGGGTAGCTGCTGCTGCTGCCGATGCAACCCGTCGCAACATGGGTGCGATGTGCAACACTGTTGGCAACTCATTTGCAAAATATGCAATAAATATTTATGCAGCTGAGGCGGCAGCAGCAGCGCCAACTACTTAACAACATAAACAGATACAAATATATGAAAAGTTGCTCCTGTTTCACAAACACACACACACACGCACACACACACGCACACACTCACACACAATCGCACAGGAGCACTTCAACATGTCGACTGCAAGCATGTGCATTGCATTTTCATTTATTAAGATTGCCGCATTCGCTTAATACAAACAACAAACAACAAACAGCAACAACAACTGAGTGCCTTGTGTTGTGTTTATATTATAATTGAAAACGGCAAACGTTAAGTCTTTTGTGTTCATAGATAATGCAAATTGCATAATTCTGCCAAATGCTTTTGCTAAATATTAATTGAAACTCAAAATACAGTTTCCTTCTTTGCTAGCGGCTAAGCAGTTTTGTAAATCATCATTATTTAAATATTTATAGTTGCTTATTGAACTGAGGGAATTCTTTAAATAAATATTTGAATGAATCTAAACTAAAGGCTGCCCTATCTTTGGGCAAAGCCAGGCTATTTTCATTAGCAATATTTTGTCAAACCTTTTACTTAATACATTCTGTAATCAACATTCTTAATAAATGAAGTCAAAGTTGTATATTATTTTTTAATTTATTCCGATATACTTCGAGATCAAAGATATGTTATGTTATACATTAATTGAATTTTAAAATTGTTGTATGATATCAGTAGAACGATGCTTTTGTTGACCATAGTCTCACTTTTTTTCTTCCGATTTATCCATAGATATCAAACAAAATGTAGTTGATATTTCTTAACAATTTGAATATATTTCAGCATTAACTCAAGTCTTTGATCAAGCATAACTGAAGGTTATTATTAGATGACTGCATTTTCGAGTTGCATAACTTTAAATCAAAGCCAAGTCGCTTATTACATTTTGCATGCCCCATGTCTCCCGACTCCCCTCGGGCAACAAAGTAATCACCTGGCATGCCACAACTACTCTCCCTCTCTCTCTCTCTCTCTCTCTTTCCCACTCTCTTGCTGTCTAGCTGTCGAATGGAAGCATCGCGCTGCTTAGCTCCAGTCTGAGGATCCCAGCTGATTATTA
This sequence comes from Drosophila basisetae, assembly GCA_035041595.1. Classification (NCBI taxonomy): domain Eukaryota; kingdom Metazoa; phylum Arthropoda; class Insecta; order Diptera; family Drosophilidae; genus Drosophila; species Drosophila basisetae. The sequence goes on along the minus strand of JAWNLB010000123.1, from coordinate 7,765,712 downwards.
TGCAAAGCGCATGGCGAATAATTTTGAAGCAAATCAAAAACCAGCGCGCAAAAGTTACAACTGTGAAAAGCAAAAGCTTAGCAAAAAAAAAATATAAAAAAATGATGAAAAATACCTCAAAGAATTTACGACTGTCAGCGACAACGTAGTACAGAATTTGGTCGCATTTGGGTTTGCTGACAGTAAGCGAGCAAGCGAATGCCTTGCTGCTGCCAAACCCACAAACTAACTGACAAACTGACTGAGTGACTAACTGACAATCCAAGTGTTTTTGACGTGACGCGTTGCCGCCAAAGCCGCAAATATGCAGAACACCTCAAGATTAAATGTGCAGCGTGCTGTGGCATCGAATCCAAAATGACACAAGATACTTTACGACGTCAAGTAACAAGCGCATGTTGTTTCTCTTATGAATACGCAGTGTGTGTGTTGAAGACAAGAGAGAGGGTGGGGCTGGGGGTGGGGGTGCGGCAACACTCATTGTCTCACATCACAGCAAGCATTAAGCGACAGCACGTGCGTCACCAGAAACTGGTTTCAGGTAGAGACACACAACAAGAACAACAACTGAAACAACAACGACGTCAGCAGCAATGCAAAATCTAAATAATCAGATGAGACACAACAACAACTACAACAATAATAGCAACAGCAACAATTGAAGTCGTCTACTCCAAAGATGTCATTAATAAGCGCTGAAGAAACAACTAGTCTACGAGTATGCTGCATTGCAGCCAACAGATATTGTTACACTGAGCTCAACAATTTAGACAGCACCGAGTTGTCAACTTAAGATGTATGATTAATATTGAGATCAAATATTGATTAAAATGCCTTGAATTTAAGCCCTGACAAAGTTATGGCTGTTGTAAGTTGAATCACTTTTTTGAAGTTCTTATTTCAAAACTTTAGGTGTAAAATTAATCTAGAGGTCAAGCGATGTCCAAAAAGCCACTGTTTCTGAAACTCTGATCATTTTTAAGGACGTTTTGACTGTGGATAGGTTGGACTCCTTCTTATCTTCTTTTTGGGGTGGAATTTTGATATGAATTTTGAGCTAAAATCGCGTATTAATCTAGTGTTAAACTAGAGGTCAAACTACTAATAAAAAGTTCTAGTTTCTTCTAGTTCTAGATTGTTGACTAAGTTGAGGCATTGTATATTTTTCATGTGTAGTAGTTGGTTTTAGTTCAATAACTAATTTTTTATCTTGGTCTTTTCAATGTTGTTATAAACACCACTGCTTATAGAATTGAATACCTCTATTTTTTCGCAGTGTAACATTTTGCATTTGATTGCCACTTTAAGCCAAGGCATTAGCATGTAAAATGTTGCCGTCTATCAAAATGCATTTCGCATAATGAAATGCCAGACTTGAGAAGCAGCCAACTGAGCTAAATTTGTTACAAATTCGATGGATCTTTAAGGTCTTAACTAGTATTTCGATTAATTAACTGATCATTCCACAGATTAATGGCCAATACAAGGCAAATGCGAAGGCAAGCAAATATGTATATATATACGAGTATGTATATATATATATATGTATCTATATGTTTGACCACAGAAATGTGGTTTTTGAATGTTTCCATTTGAAGTGAGTGCCACTTAAGATGGCAGACAAAAAGCGGCACTTTCAACTCATATCAACAAATTACAAGTGCTTAGAAAATGGATATATATATATATAAATTATAATAAAATACTTGCTGAGCAGTCAGGCAGTCAATAGGCAGCCGCGGTGTCTGCCAATCGAGATGCATATGACATATATATATATATACATATATATACATATATATAGTCTATAGTCTATAGTCTATAGTCTATATAGTATATGTGAATGCAACCACTCAAGTTGGTTGCTCGGGGCAATGTGCCAGCCAAGCACTTGAGAATATCAAAAAGGGTAAGGGTGGCTGTAGGGGCAAGGGGCACATTAGAATAGGAATTGCTGCCGGGCAGCGGTAATTGAATGAGCCAGCACCACAAAGCATCAGCAGCAGTCAAAGCGTTTCGCTCAAATATACAAAAATATATATAACTATAAATAGAGAGATATGCATATATATATGTATAATCCAGAACACAAATGAACCCTTCAGGCTAGCAGTAGCAGATCCAGAGATCCTGCCCCACTGTTGATTTTGACTGCTGGCAGTTTTGGCGATTGCCCAAAAACTGAATACTGAAAACTGAAAACTGAATTCAAACCCTGCACTCTGAGACGCAACGCAGCGGAAATTGTGGCGCTCGCGGCCCGGAAGTGTTGCCAAAGTAATCGAAATGTACACTCTGACCCTCCTCCCCTTTTCGACAACTCTCCCTCATGCCGCAAACATGTATTGCTTCTGGCTGTCGACGACGCCGTCCGGTCATTGAGTGTTGCATGCAGCGGGAACTGCCCCCTTTTGTATTCCTGCTGCTGCTGCTTCGTTTTCTTCTTCTTTTGGTTTTTTGGCATGCCACACATAGTGCTGCCGCAGCTTGCCAGCTGATTTAAATGAATTTGCAAATTTGTCGCTGTTGGCAAACGTCGCCTGTCATTCGACTTTATTAACACTAATTGTTTGTGATCAGCAGCTCCCTCAAAGTGGTGCAGTCTCTATTAACCCACTTTAGAGGCGTTCCCAAAAATAATTATATTATATTTTTGAGAGTATATTGCATATGTTTAGAATCTTAATTGAAGCTGAGATTTCAAATAAATCCCTGTATACCAAAATTGACGATTAAAAAGATTTAAGCTTCCAACTGATATACGAAATCCAGATTTCGTGAAGCAAAACGTATTTTCATATTAAACAAGCAACAAGATTACAGTGTATTCTCTTAGTCGAATTCTCTCTCGCAACTAGAGTAGTTTGTATTTTTCAAATTATGTTCTAGCAGAAATTTAGCCCCGATTATATTTTGCAAAAATATTTGAAATTTGCTTTATTTTCTGGTTTTTTAAGAGGCATCGCTTGCGTAATCGAACTTTTATTAAAAGTTCAACTCAATTAGCAAGCATTTCATACATTCTCGTTTTCTCTCTCTTGTCTGCGTATCTCAGCACACACACACCAACACCCACACACACACATACAATCAATTGAAAACTTGTCTATGCTGAATTTGCTCTTCCCTTCGAATCTGAATGCAGGGCAGACTTTGACGTATTTCAAATGGATTGACGGTATTGCATATGCAAAATGCTAAATGTAAAATGCTTTCAAGTTGAAAACCAATCCAAGTGCCCCTCTGCATTAGTGTTGAACAATATGCTGGAGACAGTCATACACATACACACACACACACACACACAGACAGAGACACACACACACCAATGCATACAAGCACAAATATGGAAATTTGAATTAGAGATGGAAGCGTGTTTGTTTTGGTTTTAACTTTCGTTGTATTTGAACAGGAATTTTGGAGAATCAATTTTCAGGATAAGTCAGCACTTAAAATGCTTAAATTTTGAAAATCGTTTCAGCTTTCAGAAGTGTGAATTCAGATTGTTGAATTTTAGTCAGTGTTAATGCCGGTGTATTCTTGTGATGAATGAGAGATGAAAAATGCGAAAAAAGTAAAGTGCAAAACTGTTTTATAAGCAAAAGGAAGCATTTTCCTTAAAATATATATATTCCTGAAAGGCATCAATAGACGAGTCAGCACGAACGTACGTCTATGAGTACAAGACGATCTCAGAGACTATAAGGGATAGAGACTCATAATTTCGACTGTAAGTTTTTATACACTATAGAAAAAGTGAGATAAATAAATACAGTTGTAGACATTTTATTATCAACTGATTAAATTTCATGAACTTCGGTTAAGAAATATAGATTTTGCTAAAATGTATTTTCGGACAACTTACTATCAGCAAAATTGATATTTATTTAACAGAGTATCTCCTAGTCGAGCTCTCTCTAGTAGCGCATTCCAACTTGTTCATCTCTAATAGACATCAATAGTCGCAGATAAATAGGCAATAAATGTGCATGAGCTGATTTTTTGTTTCGTTTCCTCCCTTTGTCCAAGTTCAAAAAGTATTTTCCAAGAAGTTTACGTCTGCTTTTCAAATCGACTCTATGTGTGTGTGTGTGTATCTATGAGCGTGTGTGTATCTTTGTGTACGTGTACATACTGGCTATGTAAATATATGCACGGGGGCCTGCTGTGCTGAAAGGAGCTACAGAATAAAGTTACAGATACATTTGCGATACAGAAACAGATACAGATATAGCTAAAGTTACACACATAAATACAAACAGACATATAAATATGTATTTGCATTTGTGTATATCTGGTGCAATGTTTGTTTGTATTTTATATCGATGTCGGCAATTGATTACGTATTCCGCATGTTGTATTGTCGCGACAGAATTTAATTTCGTTCTTCTGGGTACGCACACACATACATGTATGCATACTTATACATATGTATTGCTGTATATATCTATATATATTCGATCGAGCGACCAATTCGACGCCTAAACAACCTCAACTCCCTCTGCTCCCCTTATCTAGCTAGCTGCTTTTGTTCCTTCTGTATTGAACTGTAACGCATTCAAAGTTGTTGCTATTGTTTCTGTTGCTGTTGTTGCTGCTGCTGCTGTTGCTGTTGCTGTTGCTGTTGACTCTTGTGTCTGTCGCACTATTGTCTATGCAAAATGTACAGCAACAGCACAAACAACAACACCAACAGCAACATTGGAATTTTTGTTGTTTACCATTGAAGGGTACCACAGAATTCACGTATTTGTGTTCTGTGGTCACTTGTCTGCCATTTGACGTTTGCTTTTCCCAATTGTCTATGTGTGTGTGTGCGTGCGTGTGTGTGTGGAGGTTAAAAGGGGGCGCCCAGTAGTGCAATTTCGAATAGTTGAGGAAATTAGCTGCAAACAAATTGAGTGAAAACCATACGAAAGCGGAGCAGGTCACAAAACTAGCAATCGAATAGACAAAAATATCAACGAATTTTATTGGAATCGAATTGACAAAATATCAACGGGATTTTTTCGATTTTTGAGTAGATCAAATTGAAATTTGAAAAATGTATTCTAATAAAAAAAAAAAGATTTTAGACTTTTTGTCTTTACAATGGATCGCAAACAATAAACTTAAGAAATTTGTGTATGATTGTGATAAAAAAATCGATTACAAACTATAAGTTTATTTTAAATGAATGATTTAATAAAAGATTTGTTGCATATCTCTAAAGTAGAAGAGAGTTTTTTAAGAATAGTCTCCTTGTCTTCTCTCATAAGATTACCATTCTATAAGTGAAATAATTAGAAAATTGTATTTCATCATGCTTTAAGTCAGAACTGATAAAGCAAATAAATTCATTTCAAATTCATTTGCTCAAATTGAAAACTTGTTTTATATAAATGATATACAACTTTTATTAAAAATCTCTTTACATTCTCTCTTAAAATATTTGCAAAATGGTAATTCGTTAAATTTTAAGCATATTACAACTGATAACGGCAATCATCTTGCTTAAAAGTTATACTTTAAAAAAGGTATTCTAAATTAAAAAAAAGGTCTCTTTAAGATCCTCCCTCTCTTAAGTTTCCCACTCTCTTAACTCCGCCTCGCTTCATACGCCCTTCACTCTGTAATGCTCTCTTCTATTTGTTTGTGATTGCGTGCTTTAATTTAATTTTCAAAATCAAGTTCATTTGGCGTTTGCACAATTCTCCGCTGCGTGCTTTTAATTCTTGCAATTAGCGACCAGTTGCTAAACAACCAGAAACTATTTTGCAGATCATCATCAAATGTGTATTTTTAGTATAAAAATATAAATTGTCGAAAATAAATTGATCAAATTATTTTCTGGTGATTTTTAAGTTGAAGCGCAGCGCAGCGCAGCGCAAATAATATTTTTATTTTTATTTTATTGGGGATAAATTGGTGTCGCACAAACAATTTTCTTGGCACTCATGGCCAAGTGACAGTTACGTTTTTCGGCTGCCACAATCTTCTTGCGTTGAGGGTATTCCTGCTGCCGTTGACATGCAAAGGCAGCTACGTGACATGGCAACGTGCAACGTGCTATTGTTGTTGTTGCTGTTGTACATTTGTGGCTAAATTGTTGCCACAGCGAAACGTGTTACTTTTATGTTAACACATTTGCGTACGTTGCGTGCGAGCGAGATGCAGATAATGACACTTGCAGAGACTCTACTCGCTTCTAAAACAGACAACCTTATGTAACTCACACTCACACACACATACAGCCAGAATTTTGTATATACTTGTTCGGCACGGGCTGCCACGTTTCACTTTGACTGACAGCCATTTTGACATTGACTGTTGTGCACAAAAGTCTCTCTCTTCCCCTCTCCACAAGCTCAACATACCACTCCCCTTCCCCTTTCTCTTCTGCTACTCGTCATTTGATCAGCTCATAAAATGATTAGTTTTTGCTGTTGGGGGAACGTGTCTGCTGGCATGAATTGCTTTAAAAATATCATCACATGCACTTGTTGTTGTACACTCAGAAAAATAAAAGCACCCGTACAACCATACAACGTTCATATTAAATTGCAGTTTCATAAGGCAAACAAAAAGCTAGCTAAAGTTAAAAATGTGTTCTTGATTCAAGAGATATAAGAATTTTAACCTAAAATTGAGTTCAACAATCTAAAATGAAGAATTTATAAAAAAAGATATAAACTGCTTCTTTATTTAAGATTGTAGTTCTTAATTTTATTTTCAAATTTTCAGAATGAGAAACTCTTGAATCAATATCCGCAATTTGTTCATTGGAATGCATTTTCTTCGATAAGTATTTCAACCCAAAATTGAGAGCAACAATCTCAAATGACGAATTATTAAAAAAAAAAAAACAATAAATAATTTTGTTGCCTTCTTATTTGCCATTTTCTATATTAAGAACATATTCTAGATTCAAGATTATATCTTGATTTAAAATTGAAATTCCGCAAATGAAAAACACTTGAATCAAGATTCTCAATTATTTGATTGGAATGCATTTCTTGTAGTACTATTTTCAGCATACAAGTGCAAGTATAAAGTGAGTGAATCCACTCATTCGCAATTCAGAAACGTTGTATTTCCCTTAGTGTACTCGTTCATTCATTCATTCATGCAAATATATGCTTATTTATTTATAAACTCTTTTTTGGACTTGTGCTTATTTATTATCGCTGCCTTTCTGGCCTTTAAGCAACAACAGCAGCAGCAAAAGCAACAACAACAAAACAACAACACCACAAAAACAGCAGCTAAAACCACAACAAGCAATCCATTTCGCATATATCACATAAATATGCAAGTCATGCGCTTAGTTAAACAACAACAACAACAACAACAACAATAATAAGAACAACAACAACAACAACGACGACGACGACGACTACCGCGTCTATTGAAACTTGGCTCCATTTTCTTGTTCCACCTGCCAACACCCCCCACCCCCCGCTGCCACGCCTCCTTTTGGCCAACAACAAACTGCAATCCAGCCATAACCAAAAATCCCAAAACAGCTAAATTCCCCGAACGAGTCTTGAGGTTAGAAATGTACCATGTGCTTCTGGCCAAACCCCAAGAAACATATTGACTAAGCTCAATAAAGAGAGGGACAAGGAGAGTGGGGGAAAGATACGGCAATAGTTTGATTTGCGTTTATATTAGCCCGATTTGGAGCAATCTGTATGCAAGTCACAACAACGGAAATAGATTAGAACGTTAACTTATTGATTTGCATGCACAGCTCACATTTGACTAACGTTTCAAAATTGTTCCGCAATCAGCAAATAGATCAACTTTGCTTATTGGCCAGCACTTTTTATTAGAAACCAGCTCGTAAGCATTGAATGAGCAACTTGAGTTATCTATCAAGAAATAAAAACCCACAAATAATTGTTGAGCAACGTTTGAGTTTTGATAAAGATACGAAAATATACTTCATAAAGAGCGTAATGGAAACAGATGCTTCATATTCCAAATTGAATAAGTTACTATCTTGCCAAGCTGACTATATATTTAAAAGCTGCTTACAGAGCATCTGCTCGTCGAGCTTTTTCCACTATAACATTCTAACTTAGTTGTCATTCGTGTTTCATTTACAACTAACCTTCAGAAGGCAAATTTAATTATTTACATTAATAAAAACATAAGTTTAATTCTAGTTTTCAATCCATGAGCAAAAAATTCATTAATATTGTTTCAACACAACTACATACGAGTATGTCCAGGCAGGTCCAATCTGTAAGGCTATGTAAAATTGAAATGTGCCCTCAGTAATTATTCCAAAACAGAAAATTTACCGATTAGAAATTTGATTCGTATATTGCAATTGGTTTGTGGTGAGTTTGTTTCTTCAACTGACAAGCCACAAATTGTATCGCTGCTGCTTCTGCTGCTCGCAAGCAACAGTTAACACGAACAAAAACAAAAACACGACTCAGCACAACAGCAACAACAACAAACAAATTGTGCTCTCCACATGGCAAAAGTGCAAATCCCCTGACAAAGCTAAAATTTAATTAGCAGCCAGCAAGTGGCGTTTGCAAATGAAATTACACACAAAAACGAGGCGCCGCGCCGATGCATGCAACCAATGCCCAGAAACAAACGCCCCATACACAACCTCTTCCACACGCATACACACACACACCCCCTGACACACCCAATCACACACTCACTAAGGACACCCAGCACAGCATTCAAATCCAGCCCCAGCTTCACACAGTGGCTTAACATTTTGCCACTTGGCAGCGTCGCTGGGCTAAGCAAAAATACGAGCAAAAAATGCCAATGGAAATAAAATACATATAACGACAACACACACAAAACACGCTACACGATACAGTGAACAAAAATGGTGCTTAGTTTATGATATTTCTATTTCTATTCTAACTATGAAATTTACATAAAGAAACTTTTAGAGTTAAGGCAAAATCCATTCTTTTTTTTAGAAGAAGAAAGACTAGCGATTGTTCCTTTGCAAGCTATATGGTATAGTAAACCAATGTGATCCGATATCTTCAAAACTGATGCATTAGCTCGCTTAGAAGCAGCATTAATTTTTGCCAGTGCATGCAACACGACACGGGGGCACATAGCTGTAGCTGCTGCTGTTGTTGTTTTTGTGCGCCATGTTTCGTAATCCTCGCGAGCTTTACAATAAACACGAAAATATAATTTGCAATGTTGCAAGGCGAGCGGGGGACCGTAAGAGTAAGCCGCCTACTCGGTTGAAGGGGGGGGGGGGGGGTGGCTAGCTATAGAGCTAGCTACTGTTGCAAGTAACACTAATTACCTGGAACTAAATATGGCGCCGGATTTGGTGGCGGTAGCCAATACGTTGCCGTTATCGCCGGATACGACTGATGGCCATTTGTGGCCATGTTTGTGGACTGTTGCGGGGGTGGCGAGTGCGGCGACATGCCACTGCTGCTGTTGCTACTATTGCTGTTGCTGTTGCTGCTATATTGGTGGATTGTTGTTGCTGATGTTGCACATGTTGTTAGTGCTGCTGGCTGCTTCGAGGAGAGAAGAGGGCGCTGTTGCAGTTGCAGCTCACTAACATTGCCATTTCCGTTTCCGTTGATATTGGACGCTGTAAGGCAGTTGCTACTGCTGCTGTTATTGTTGTTGTTGTTGGTAGTACTCTTGATGTTGTTGTTGTTGTTATTGTTGTTTAAGCCATTGCTGCATTCCATGATATTTGTATTTGGATTTTTCATATTTATGGGCCGCTAGATGGCGCCACACACACATACACAAATTGTTGCACAGTAAAAAGGGCAACTTGTTTTTATGGGCCACTTGGGCTATATTAAAATACAACTTGTATTTATTTTTGCTGAATTTATACTTATTTTGTTGTTGTTTTTATTCGTATTTCATTTATTTAGCTGCCATTAAAAAAATTGCCACAATTATTCACTTGTGCATAATTTGAATTTTATTTGCAATAACTAAAAAAACACGGCTTATTTTTGTTAGCACTTTTTATGTACACTTATTTTACGTGCTTTATGCATATTCATATTGTTGTTGTTGTTGTTATTATTATTATTGTTTTTTGTTGATTTTCACTCGTTTTTTTTGGATTTTTTTAATGGTCTTCCATTTTTGTATAACTAATTAATTTGCCATATTGTGTCGTTTGCTTTTGTAATATTGTTATGATTATTATATTTTGTTGTTGTTTTTTCCTCTTTTTTTATTTACTTTCAATTTGCTGCATATCAACGCATCATGTCGAGCGTTAATGTGCCAGGCATGCCAGCCATGTATATATATATATATATATATATATATATTTATTCATACGATATTTGCATTTGTCATTAAGATTATTATGGCGATCACATAGCACAGTTATTTGGTTTTGCATTTAATGCCAGTTAGCCAGTTAAGAGCCCGGCTCATGAATTGATTTTGTGTTGCCTTGTTAAGAGGCCCCCACACAAAGCTTTCGCTACAACAATTTTAATGTGCACTTTTTTTGCTCGTAATGCAGCTCAAAAATAGCCAAACAATATCATTAACAAAAATAACAGCTAACCAAATTTTATTGTGTGACACAATTTAACTACGGACCCCGCCCATGGAGTATATACATACTATAACTAGGCAATTTGGTCTCGCTGTATATAAGACATAATGTGGCACCTGTGTGTTTGGCTCTAATCAGCTTGAAAAGAGCTGAAATGAAACGAACGTCTGTGTTTATATAACGCACATAGGCCAGGTCTAAATATTTACTCTAGCCGGCGGAGACTGGAAGTTTCTCAAACTAAACGACTGTCGACAGCAAAATGAATTGTGAAATTTTGAGCTTATTTACTTACAACAACAGCAACAACAACAACAACCACTGCAACAACAACAACAACTTCAACAGCAACAACTGGTAGCAACAAGTAACTTGTCTCAGTTGATTTATTGCTATGCGAAATTCTTAGAAGTGAAAGCTGTATCGATATTATTATGCCATTTTACGAGACAAACTTCAGCAAAGCTTTTTGTCTTTTTCAGCAATTTTGATTTAAGTATTGGATCTATAGTTAACACTCTGAGCCTGATTGCTGATTACATAAATGTTGATATTCTATGAAAAAACAACCACATTCGATTACGCAGAAAAATAAATTGCAGCAAGTTTTTAGCTGATGTAACTGGAAAGTATTCAGTAATTACAACGAATTCAAGTTTTCTTTATAAAACTAGACTTGAGTTAATTTTCAGAATATTTAAGTTGATCTGGAATATTTATGGCATATGGGATCAGAGGTTTATCCACTTATAGTTATATAATATCACACAACTTCATTGCATTCATTTAAATTCTTGTATTTTTAATGGATTCTGTTTAAAAATCGATATTTTGACTAAGAAAATAAAGCTGCTTTTCAGTTGAAAATTGAAGTATTTTTCATGTCAACTATTTTCAACATATTTATATTTGCTGTGGCTTCGTCGTTTTCCACAACTTGTCCATTTTTATTTTGTCTGTCTATTTTCAATTTCTTTTAGCCCAGCTAAATTGACGCTTGCCAGTCTATTGACAGACTGCCGCCTCTTACTCTATGATGTTGTATTTGTTGTTGCTGATGGCCGATGTTGTTTGTAAATGGTCAACATATACTCGTATAGACATAAATATGCGTAAATAAACGAAAGTCATATGCTTATATATAGAGTATGTATAGTAGTTGAACTAGTACAGTGCTTTGTACTTGAGAAAGTGCAAATATTGATTTTAAGCATATTCGAGTTCTTGCTTTTTTGGTAGTGTGTTGCAGCCAAATTGCATTGCAACACACACACTAAACACAAACGATTGCGAGACATGCAAAACTAAATTGATTTGCTGCAGCTACAGCGATAGCGCATGTGTGGCAATCAGATATATAATGGGCCATAATGAAGCATGTGAAAATGCTATTGCAACGCTGCTATTTTGACGTTAAGTTTGTAATCATTCGTAGTATTTTTTTTTATATCTTTCTACGCCTCGTTGCACGCTTCCAGCTGGCCAATTTGTCAACTCGGCCAACAAACGACTCCACAAATCTAACCATCACTTAAACCATTTTTTCTGCTCCGAAGTTGTTATTGAAATTAGCGCAAGGTTGCACAACACACAGTTAGAGGCGATTAGGTTTAAGTACCTGCTCATTCTTCAAATGTGGTATACTTACGAGTATATATAAATATGTATATGTGTATATTTCTATATATAATATATGGTTTGACTAACTGACACCTTACGCCTTTTGCACTTTGAGCATTATCTTCTGTTTGCTTCCGCGCTTCAGCTCACTGGAACAACTACAACAATTATCGCATCAACTTTACGTTAACTTCACATTTACACTCTGAACCGGCGCTGTTATTATTTTTATTGAGGTATCTCAAAAATATTTAGAGCGTAAAGCGACGCATTTGAAGCATGTTAAAAAAAGTTTTCAAATTGCGCCAACAATTTAGAGTATTCGACAATTTCAGTAGAGCGAGTTTTGTGTGTATTTCTACATATGTGGCATACCACAGAAAGTACTTCTGAAAGACTTGAACTGAAAGTAGCCAAGCAATTTGAGAAATTTATTTTATGATGAGTGGTAGCTGAACATCAAGATGAATTTCTCTAAAAGTTATTATAATATTTGAATAGTATTTTTAAATATTAAACTCATTAAAAATATATGCAACAAGAAAAGAGAAGTTTGTCTTAATCTGCATAAAAAGCCGATTTTCAAAGACTTTTAGCCATTTTTGTCTGTCCACCTGCAGTTACAAGCTGATCTCAGCGATCTCATGCTCGACTGCTGCATTCTAACATTCAAAGCATACAAAATACTTAAATTGACTTATCAACATTTGTACAATAACAAATTGTTGGGCCCTTTTGAGATGTGCACATTTGTTTTAGTTGGTTATTTATATATACACACACAAACACACATACAGAAATACATATCTATTTTAAATTGTATTAGAATAAGTATTTTTTTCGGCATTTCACTTTTGGGTTGATGAGCTGTTGACATTTTGTATTTAATATGTGCCGCACACCTTTGTTGTAGTTCTCAGTCTCATTCTCGTTGTTGGTGTTGCTGTTCTCGAAAAATTGACAACCGACAATTTCCGTCTGTTGCCGAGGAGCCGTCCAATACGCATTTGTGACCACGTCCCCCGCCCACCAAGTTAGACCAAGTACCCCTCTGCCCAGACGACTGATTATTTTCAATTGGAATTTACTTTGCTGACGAGAGCAAGAGAGAAAAGTGATTCATTTTCATGCTGACGCCAAGAAATCCATTACGTGATGTACGAGTATGTGCTTCATTTTTTTCTTTGGTTTTCTTCTCTGTGGATTTGGTTTTCAGCATGAGAAACAAATACATAGATATACACATACATTTGCACTTATATATGTTTTCCAATTTAATGGCACTTGTTCTAGTTGTTTGCCAGCGGTATCTTTTTTGATATTTGCACAAATGCTGAGCTCGAGACAAAAGCCCATAAATGTTGCCATGCATTGTATCAAAACCAAAGTAAATAGCTGTTATCTCTATGTATATGTGTATATATATCATATATATGCTTATATATATATCTGTTTGTTGATATATGGTCTTAGGGCGCAGTCAATTTTGACCTTGAGCTAGACTTTACGCACGTAGCCATTGTTCAAGTATAAAGATCGAATCGCTCATCTAAAGCCATTTTTGTTGCTCTTCTCGCTTTTCTTCTCACTCTCCCTCTCTCTCTCTCGTTCTCACACACTCACTCGCTCTAAGTGTGTTTTTGCGGGCACACCTCCGAATATAAACGAGCTGTTGAAGCACTGAAGCGTAAAGCCAACTGTATCGGAAATCGGTTTACATGTTGTACAAATATGTACTCTATATATACACATATATATATATATGTGTGTGTGTGTGGTATTATTGCGAATCAGCTGCTGCTTGGACTGTACATAAAATTGACATAAAAATAGATGCGACACGTTTCTTAATGCACATTGTGCGCAGGTAAATAGATTTGAAGATTATAGTGATAGCTGGATATGTACAACTTTTAACTACTACATATTTACTTAATCAATTGCACATGTTGCCCAGGTTAATTGGTTTTTATTCATATGTACAGTGATCACTGACGATGCGCGACTTTACTTAATTAGTTGTACTTGTTGCCAAGGTTAGTGTGATTTATTAATACACTGCTACAAGTACACTCAGTAATACGGAATGTTGCTTACTTTTACAGCAAGCTTCACTGAACTTCGAACTGCACAAAGATTTTATATAAGAAATGAAATAATGTTTAATGATGCACAATAAAGCTTTACTGTATTTTGGGCTTATCAAAAAATAGTTTGTTTATCTGCTATTATTATTTATTACTATTAATTAGTATTTTTACTTTAAAAACAAATAACGCGACAACTGTATGAATGTACATTATAAAGAAGCTTCGCTGTGCTATTGAGTCTTTGTTCTCAACGTTTAAAAAACACAACAATAAAATCGAAACACAGCTGGCATTGTAAATGAACAGACACTATTTGGCTTATGTGAAGCTTCACTGTACTCTGTAACTATTGTTCTTATCGTTACGTGCACTTCTCACAAAAACCACAATAATACTAGAAATAATTGCAATTGTGCAGTGCTTGCGTACAAAATAGAGATTTCTGGTATGTGTGTATCTGACAGATACAATTGCTATACTGTATCTCACAGATACAATTGATAAGAGGTTTAGGTTTTAACGCTTTCGCGTTGAAAGACGCGCGTGCGCCGTTCAAGCTTGAAGCGACTTGCACGTCTCACTTTGCAGCTGTATCTATGTATCTGTGTGTGGAGTGTATCTGAGAGATACTTGCCGTGATGTGTGCGCGTGTATCTTAAGCGGCGTTCTATGCCACAAAATACACACAAAACTAAAACGCGACTGATTGCTGGGCGATTGAGTGACAAACTGCTTGCGTCGCGTTTTTTTTGTTTTCGCCGCTGCCATTTTTTTTGTGGCTCTCTTGCGGTTTATTTTACTTAATTTTTTTATTTTTATTTCCATTTTGTATTTATTTCCATTTTTTGTTGTTTTTTGTTTCTTTAGCTTTTTGGTTTTGTCTCCGTTGCTGCTGTTGTTGTTGTTGTACTTGGTTGTAGTTGTATCGAATACGTTTCGTTGTGTGTACTTTAGCCATTGTGTACTCAGTTCACGATGTGCCAGTCCCTAGTACACAGCACACAGTAACTACACTAAAAAAAAAAAAAATTGCCCTGTTCTCTAAGAAATTACCTTGAATACTGGATAGTTTTTGTTGTTATTAGAAATAATTTCTTGATACGAGAAAAGTAGTTTATAAAAATTAAAGAGGCTTGCAGAAAATATGGCGACTTTTCTATTTTTTTTTATTAATGCATTTCTGAAAAGTTGAAATGCCAATCTTGCTTTTTGGAAGAAACACATTTTTTAAATTTATGCGAAATCCTAAAATACTAAAATTTATAAATATTTATTATTTATTAATAACCAATAAAAAATCTAATATTGAATATGCATCCAAGAAAATAAACATCCTGACTTTTAGGAATATACTTCCTGAATAACAAAGTGAGTTAGGAGATTTTAAAATTCAGGTCAATTCTTTTTCTGAGTGTGGTGCCAACTGTCAGAGTCGCTGCTAAGCCGCATGGCCCGAGAGACATTCGACATTCGACAGTCGAATACAAAATTATCATCATTATTATTGTTGTTGTTGTTTTGGTTGTTGTTATTATTGTTGCCTTTTAGTTTTTGGCAGTTTTTCGTTGCGGTTAAATGGCATTTTGTGACAAAATGAAAAAAGAAAAATAAGTCAAGCACACAGAACAAACCAAATGTAAATGAACAGTTGTAATACACCAGCAACATTTTTTCAATGGGAGCAAATCTAATTTGGTGGAAAAATTCTTCTAAAATGTACAGAAAGTATTTTGAATATCTTGGCTTATATCTGTGTGTATATAAGTAATGCCAATACTTGGCAAATATCTATCAAACCCATTTGCACATTCAGATTAAAACGCAAGAATTTCATTTATACATTTTTCAATTGTGGTCTATTAAATGTTGTATACCCTATAAATTAGAAATGGAAAATGTTGCAATGATTCTATGCAAAACTTTGTAACTGGCAGATGGAACGATCGCTTAAAGTATATATATTCTTGATCAGCTGCCTCGACTAGGGAACTTGTACCATACATATTAATATACCTTTCACCAAGTTTTAAGATGTTTTTAAAAATCTGGACTACATTTACTAAACAGATCAGAAAGTCAATATTTATTTTACACAGCGAACTCGGGCTGCATACCCGCCTTGCCGTCGAGTGTATCTAAGCCATAAATTGGTGGCATCATCAAGTGGCGCGTGCTAAGCAGCGCTGATCGCAGTCGCCAACAGATCACGAGTATCTCACAGATACACAGCTGAACACACACAAGTAAAAAGCTCGGAGTAATTTTTAGCTGTTTTTTTTTAATGCATTTGCATTCGACATTTTGTTTACCACTCGACTAAACTGATGAATATCGCTTGAGTCTCTATATAGAATGTTGAAGAATGTTGGCTTATGTATCGCTTTCGCTCTCTTTCTCTCTCTCTCTCTCTCTCTCTCTCTCTCTCTCTCTCTCTCTCTCTCTCTCGTATACATAAATATAAATAAATATTGATATGAATATACATATATTCTGTTAACTGACTTTGCCAACGCGGAGTTTTTTGAGTCGCTCATTATATTTGTTTATTTATTATTCAGAGACCGGCGACAGTTGTTTAATTTATCAGTTAACAGCTTTGTGGCTTTTGCAGCTAAACGCTAAAAGCTTGACTTGTTGTCACTCGATCGTATTTCAACGCCACAGATTTTTCAACAGAATGTGGCTTCAAAATACATATATAAATAAATAATGCGTTGCCCTTGCCAGGTCATTAGAAGATGGATAAATAAAGAAAAGAAGCACTTCGCGTGCTTAAGCTATTGCCAGCTAGGTCCTTTTTTTCTCCAAGTGTAGTTACGACCCGAAAAGCCTCCCTCTAGAACTCTAACTCTGAAATGCCAGCCAGCTGTGTCGCTTTTGGGTGTTCCCAGCGCTTATCTCGCCAAGTAGAAATTTAATTAAAATAAAACCATATGCCGCAATTGAAACGCCCCTAATTACAGATACAGATACAGAGGGAGGAAGCGAGGTGGGTGGGGGCGGGGAGAGAAGGGCTCTGGAAATGCAAACAGACACCCACAAAAAAAAAAAGAACACTTGAAAAGCCAAATACGATAAAGAGAAAAAAGATATTTAGTATTGTTTATATGGCAGCAGACGCAAAAGCATTTTCGATAATTGAAAATAATAATTAAAATTCTCTGATTGAGGCGCATTCGCCTTTTTTCCTCTGACGTCCACAATGGGACAGAAAGAAGCTATAAAAGTAGCAACAACAACAACAACAACAACAACAATTGAATATGCAGCTACCATACACAATAATTATGCCATACAATTTTATTATTCAATCTTGAGTTTGATATTTATATATGCTGTTCAAAGGTAAAGGAGCATATCTCTAGACGATTCTGCAGTCTAGCTTCACTCTGAATAAATATGAAATTATGGCAAAATAATATAAAACAAATATAATCACCCTCATATAAACAAGTCGGACAAAGTTTGAACATTTAACGTTGAAGTAGCCTCATTTGGAAGATGGGTTTTACTTTGAATAGATATAGAAATAATAATAATAGAGCATCGCTTGTAGCAAACAGTGAAAAGATATAAACTAGAGCAGAACAGCAAAAGTTAAACCATCTATTGGATTATTTTAAAAAGAAATATTTTCTTTTACTGTAAAATCGATAAAAAAAAAACTTTAATTGGTTGCATTTCGATTGATTCTTTCGATTCTCGATTACAATTTTTAAACATTAAAAAAGAAATATAACTTTAGTTATTCTATAGTTCTATTAACTATATTTATATAATTTTCTTTTAAGCTAGTTAACAGAGTATTGTAAAGTCGATAGCAATTTAAATAACTTTTTCCTGCTTTTTAATATGCAAAACTTGTCGCCTGTTGCTGAGTTCTGCTGCTGCTGCTGCTTCTGCTTTTCAGTTTTTCTCTTCTCTCCTCTTTGCCTTGCTTTATCCATTTTTCTTTTTTGCTTTTTATGTCTCTTGTCTTTTGTGGCACTCAAAACAGCAGCAGCCAAGGCCTGTTAGCTGTATTTGTGCCTCACTGTGTCCAGGCCAAAGAAGTCGATGTCGATGTCGATGTCGATGTTATAATGTCCCCAACGCCATTCAATGCATTTTCCTTTGTTCAACCTACCGCATACCCCCTACCCCTACCCCTACCCGCCCCTCTCCCTTTGTGTCGCTTTTTGGAATTTATGAGCGTGCTGCATTTGGGATTCTAAGTGCGTGATTTCTTCAATTAATTGCCCCCAAAGTCTGTGCAGCAGAAACCCGCTTGAATTGCACATTGCACAATCATGTGGCGATGCCTTTGACTCCACCCACCCCCATCTCATAACGAGAGGGAGGTGGGGGGTGGTTTGGCTGTCACAGAATTCATTGCTCACAGCATTGTCTGTCTGCCAGTTTGTTTGGTTCTAAGACCTCTCTTTGGACAATACTTGCTGTATATTTGAAGCACTTGCTTCTAGCATAATTCTCAAACAATGACAATAGTTCAACTAACAGAACAGAATAGAATAGATGGGAACTATATATTTATATATATATATGTATATATATCTGCGAGTTGAGCTGAATGCAGTAGAATGACCATGGAAATTGTCTGTAATTATTGTTAGGAAATGTGTTTGTTGCTTGTTGTTTGTTGTCCGAGTTGTGTAATCGCTTTGCATTTACAATTTTATGGGAGTTGAGTCTTGTTGTTAAGTCTCGCCAAGAAGAAAGCAAAGGAATTGAGTAATTAGTCAAAGACAATCATAATTGCATTATCAATTTTATTCTTATTACTTATGGGTTTATTTGCCGTTGAAATATGTCAACTAATTGGAAATATTTTTAGCAATGGCTGAGCTGTTAAAAATAATTGAAATAAATATAATATTTGTATATTCTATATGAGTTTATTTCTGCCTTTATTCTACGCATAAATATATGTTGATAATACAATTTCTGTTTATTTTTCAGAGTTTATGTGCAACAAGTGAAAGTTGGGTAAGTCAATGAGATTCTCAATACTTTATTAACTTTATTATTGATTAAATATGGAAAATAAATATTAGTTTTCTAGACAAATTTATTATTATTTATATTGATTTGTAGACTTGTTTTCCCCTCTGAACTAAAAAAAAAAATTGAACTAATATCTAATATTTAATTTATTTAAAATTTTTTTTGTTGACTTAATATAAGGCACATTGAATTCAATTGCTGGTCAAATGCAAAAGTTAGCCTCATTAAAGCCAAAAAGCCACGACTTGCTGACGAGGAAAACTAACGAATCGAGAGTTTCCATACATATTTTATTTGAAATTCAGTGGCAAGTTATTCGATTCGCACTTCGCATTTCGCATTTGGTACGCACTGCAATTATGTGCATATTTCAATTGTGGCACGTCGAGCGTACCAAATCTATAATCAACTTGATGCCACACATGACAACAGTTTGCAGCTGCAACCACAACAACAGCAACAACAACAAGGCGACGCAAGCATGCAACGCAAAACTCTCTCCATTAGGCGGCATTCCACACAAATGCTTTCAGCAAGCACAGCTCAAGCCACGCAAGCGCAACTAGAATAAAGATACAGATACAGAGCTAAAGATACAGATAAAGTATCTGCAAATGCAATCGAAAACAAAGCAAAACAGGAACAAAACGACATAAACAGAAAACAGCTGATTTAATATCGGCTCAATTGCCATTTCTGTGTCTTCGTTTCTATATATACATATATACATATATATGTATATATAACTCAAACTGGTTGGCAACACTGGGGAGGCGTGTCAGAAAAGGGGCGCAGCTGATTCACAATAATTAAGCAGCTGAGCCAAGCCGAGATATTCGCATAAAGAGAAGCCGGCTGAAATGAGTTGAGATTTATTATTACTCTTGTTGTGAATAATATCTATACTATAGCCGCTGCAGTTGCTCACATTTACTCATGCTCTGCAAATCAAAGAGAATTAAATATATTACTTATTCTACTTAAAACTCTTTCTCTGCGAGCGCAGGCAACAATTTTATAATCTTTACAGTCTGCTTTGGATAAGGTGTTAAGATTGGACTGTGAACTGTGATGGGACATGGGGGAGAATGAGATATTCGATATGACCTTTGTAAAGTACAAATCGATTAAAGTCTTATATATCTTATATTTATATGTTTGGAATGTGAATTACTGCTGAGAGTTGAGATATATTCCCAACACAACCTCAACTACCCTGTATGCAATCTCTCCGACTTCTAGCAGAGTATTAGCCAGTCGCTTATAGCCAAGTGCAATGTTCTCATTTTGTGATTTTTTAAAAATCTTTTTAACTTGTTTAATTGTTTTGCTTTAAGTATTTTGTCAATACACTGACGAGCTAATTTGCATATTGTTGTCGCATTTTTTTTTGTCTGCTGCGGCTTTTGTTTACTTTTTTGGCAATTGTGAAATTGAATAATTGACTAAATGAGTGTCAGCGTAGGGTTGATATATATATATTTATATTTTATTTATATATTTATATATATATATATATATATATATATATATATATATATATTATATATAAATATATATTTATGTATTTTACATGCAAGCATGGGAAATTGATTTTGTATAGCAACTTTCATAACAATTTTAAATGTCACAGTTTTCAACATAAATTCAATTGCTGAAATTAGTATTATTATTATTTTATTAACACTTTAATATTATTAAATGCTTAGGTGACTTTTTTCTTACAATATATGTATTTTTTGAACAACTCTGAAAATTGTATTTCCGTAATTTAGCTTCACTTTTCACTTGGCAATTGACAATTGAAAACTAATTGTTAATTAATTGAATTTAAGTGCGCGACATTTTCTATTAATTGATTTTACGAATCGATATCAGAATGTATATATTTAATTGTAGTTTTTTTCTACGTTTCAATCGAGCGAAGCGCAGTTAATTCATTTAAAGAATTTTACTTATTTATTGTTTACTTTTCAAAATGGCACGAAGAGAAATAAGAACCAATAAACTGAACGATTCGTCGAATCGATCGTGTCTTGAATGGAATACCGCTGATGATTGGCAACGGGCAACTGGCAACTGGCAACTGACAACTGGCAACTGCGGAACAACTGCGGAACAACCGACGACAAATTCTATTGACAAATTGCGAGAGACTATCGAACGAACGAGCGACGACCGGCTGACTGTGTGGAGACTCAACAACTCACGTATCCCATTCTTCTGTGTGCTGTGTGTTGTTGCTTTTGTTGTTGTTGTTGTTGGCTTTGGCGCTAGCCGATCGTCAATTGTGCTGCACTTTGAATTTCATTTGGTTGCCGCTGGCAATGCCATTGCTGCTTTGCCGGCTTGCGCTCTCTCACTCTCTGTCTTGCGCTCGCTCTCTTTGGAGCACAGCTGTTAGACGTTCTCTTGACACTTGTGGCTGACTCAAAGTCAATTAGTTACGCTCTTTGCTTGCTCTTCTTCTTTTTATTTTGTTTGTTTATGTTTGTTTGAGCATTCGCTTAGCCGGTTGACTCAGCAGTTGTATGTGCTTTCGTTGACGACTGCCGCTCTTTGCTCTTTGTCTGTTTCTCTTTTGCTGCTCGTGCCAAGTGCAGCTTGCCTAGTGTCGTTTAGTTGAGTTAACGGTTAGTTAATACTGCACTCTCGTAAAAACATTTGCGCTCTTATTTGAATAAGTCGTGCAATATTTAACACATTTAACGCCAAGTTAAACGAAACGCAATTAACAACATGAAGTCAACTCAAGATTACATCTCAACATCTAAACAAACGATCACGTCAGCAGCTAGGCAACTTAACGAAACTATGCGAAATTCAATTGAGGCGCAAAGCTCAACTTCTGCTTCTGCTTCTGCTGATGCTGCTGCCGACAACGATTTTTACATAGAAAAACGCTTTGTTTTCCATTGCGCGGCGCGCTGAATGCCGTAATTGAATTTTGAAAAGTGTGTTAATGCGACCAGCAGCTAAGCAAAGCTAAGTATCTAAGTATCTACAAGATACGACATACAAATTGCAAAAATTTGCTAGCTGCGGGCTGACGAATATTGAACACCCTTTATGATCAGGGGATGGTAATACATATTAAAGCAACTATTTATATTTGTAATGTATATAACATATATCATTATTATTATTTGTATTTTCTTGTTTATGGATTGTATATTATAGTTTTTATATATATTACGATTCATATTGTTATTTATTATGATTTAATTAATTTTGTGGCAAAACTTTAGAT
The DNA here is from genome assembly GCA_035041595.1 of Drosophila basisetae. Classification (NCBI taxonomy): domain Eukaryota; kingdom Metazoa; phylum Arthropoda; class Insecta; order Diptera; family Drosophilidae; genus Drosophila; species Drosophila basisetae. Next base: position 7,743,220 of record JAWNLB010000123.1, on the reverse strand, counting down.
TGCAATAAGTTTTGGGATTGGCATTGTAGGACTCATTATCCGACTATAATAACTATATTTACCACACTATAGTGGAATATATAGTACAGTAAATGCTTGTCAGTTCAATATATTGATATTGGCACACATCTATCATAAGAACCGAAGTACGAATAGCTATCTTATAGTTGAGAGGGATGCAGACTGACGGACAAGACAAAGTGAACTCTTTTCTATATGCACATCAAGATTATATACGCTTTAAAGATTTTTCTATATACTTTCATCAAAGTGTTGCATGCTTCACCACAAACCTGATATACCCGCGGTAAAAGGGAGATTCAAAGATACCGCTATCCACTTTGACTCGGCATTCATTCAGCGACAGCTAAAAAACCACTTCAGATTTTGCAGTTGCAGTTGCAGTGGCAGTTACAGTTGCAGTCGTTGATGTTGCAAGTTTACGTAGCCTGTCAGCTGCTGACAATTCGCAAATTAATAAACTCATTAATTAGAAAGCGGCATAAATAAATATGCGTTAAATGTGATGACAAAGCTGCTTCAAATAATTAATTTGCCATGATTTGGACAGACTCCCCATCCCCCATCTCTCCCTCTCTCTCGCTCCCTCTATCTCTCTCTCGCTCCCTCTATCTTTCTCTCTCTCTCTGTTGTTCAGGCTGGTTAAAATATATTTGGCAAGAAATATGCCAAGCAGCCAAGACAAGGCGAGTCAGACCCAAAGGGCAGCCGTCGTAAGAATAGGCGAACGACAAGCGGCTAAAAGTGTTTAGAATTTCTGGCATTTTGTCAAGTGTCGGCAAAGCATTTTGCCAAACACGCACAGTTCCTGGGCGACCCAAGGAGGGAGGGGTGCAGAGGGGGTGTGGCAGGGGTTCGTGTAGAAGTTTTTCACTTGTTGCATTTGGCATATTTTATGTGTGGCATTTCAAATTGAGCGGCATTTTGTGTTTTTGGCCACAAACTATAAATGCTCTACTCGTATTAGGGGTATTAGCAAAGTTTTAATTCGAGTTGGAAAGTTCATTAAAATACTACTTTTTTCTATTTATAACTTCATAATTAAACTAACTGAACAAGTGACTTTCTTTCCAAAGTCGATAAAAGCTTAAAAAGTAATTTTAACAAAGTAACTGGAGCAATACAAAATAATACACTTAAAACTAAATAAAGTAAAATAGTTCTTTGAAATGAATTAACTGAAATATCTTATTTTTTTTAGCAATTGTTTTTTGAATTGAAATATATATTTCTGTTTGTAAAAATATAATTTACTTTTTACTTTCCCTGTTGATGCTTCATTGTTATTATTTGCATAATTTTTATTTTGGTATCTTACTCATTAAACATATCTTAATCAGTTTTAAAAATTTAGGGTATGTGTTCTTCAGTTGCACTCTTTCATCCTATGCGTCTCGTAGTTTAATAGATTTGTTCTTTATAGCCCTTGTTATTGTTGATGTCGTGACAAATAAGTAAATGCGTATATATACATTTTATAGGTAATGCATTACTAAATGAAAACTGTTTCCGACATTTTCCTTATAATCATGTTTTGTGTGGGACACTCGCGCGACTTTTCCGCTTCGGCTTGTAATGCACGACTAAGAGACAATTTTTGTTGTTGGTTTTTCCACGTAATTTATTATAAAATTTGTGTGTTACGTATTTTTAAATTTGTGATTTATTTTTACCATGCGAACAGCGTGACACAAATGACAACAACAATTATGCCTTGTTGAGCACATCAAGTGATTTCGAAAGTGGCAAAAGATACACAAATGAAGAGACGTAAAAGATACATTATTGAGGGACATAAACATCTTGCCGAGAAAGAGCGAACAAGTTGTACTTGAATGCAGCTAAATGGACCAAGAGAGCGTTGGGCATCCCATCGAAAGTGTTATGACAGAAAGAAGACATTTATTAACGTGTTTATATAAACCATGATCTACCAGAAATTTTGATTGCAGATACAATTTATTGCAGTCATTTATAGTGTGAATATAAATCACATGTGATCGCCACTTGTTGTGTGAAATACTTAAATTTTGAAGCATGCAAATTGTTTTATAGACGCACAGTTTTTTGTTCTGCTAAATTTGATTTTCTTGCAAATTTAAGCTTTTTACTGAGCTCTCCTGCTTCGTCGGTACAATATATGTTTAGCAGTTGAGAACAGATCGCAGCAAGCGAAGAGAATACAAAAATGATTATATAAACTTCAGATTATAACTGAATACTATTTAAAACTATATACTAAAGAAAGGCATAAAGTTATATCCTATGAATATCGTTTTCATATACATATTTTACGTATTTTCTATATATTTCATTCACATAGATCTTTTACATATTTATTATATACTCAGATTGCCATGCATTAAGTAATTCTCCGATTAAAAGTCACGGCAAAGCACGACAACAATCCCAATTACCAACAAGGATGCGATTGCGTACGCTCAAAAATAAACTTTGCATAGCAAAGAAATACCCTATAAAAAGAAAAAACACGCAAAAATAAAAAACACACGCTCAGAGCGGAAACGGAAGCGCATCGCGTCGTACAAAATGGCCGTCGCCGTCGAGTTTGTTGATTTCCCATACGATAAAGTGGGGCTTAGTAACAAGTTTAATTTTGGGAAGGCCGCTGAGCCAAAAAACTTGTTTCTAGGCTTTGCTTACAAAGGTTGCCAACTAGTTTACAGGTTTTTGTGTGCATTTTGCTGAGTGGACGAAAGAGAACGCAGGAGAGTGAGTGAGGGAAAGAGACAGAGAGAGAGAGAGAGAGAGAGTGCGCAGGCATGTCCTTGTTTCCAGTTTTGAGCTTATTGAAAATTGTATTTGCACAAAGCGTGTCCAAAGAACTTGAGCCGTTACACAGACGGAGACAGAGAAAGACATGAATAAAGATTCTTATCGATTTAGTGAGCCGCCGCAAAGTAACTAATACCCTTTGGCCCCCTCTTCCCCCTCTCTTCATGCCCATTATTCAGGCATATAGGAGGCGCCTGTCTCCGACACAGGTTGTGATTAAGGCCACAAGGCAAACAAATAGCAATAGCAATGGCAATACCAAAATAAAGTGTAGCAGTAGTCTTAGCAGGCAGTCAGACTATAACAAAATTAACCATTCATTTTTTTTTAATTTCACACTATGCAGTTGACGAGACTTAATCTGTGTCCATTTAAGCATCCCTATTACTTAATAGATATTGTATTTATAATTTTTGCTGTTTAATATTTAGCCATATCAATATCAAATTTCGCAAAACTTAAGCTAATTAAATACAAATATATGTAAAGAAATCGAGTTAGTCAAGCTTTTTTAGTTTTTTAGTTTCTGACAGTGCGTCAATGAATACCTTCTCCAACTATCTAAAGGCTAACTCGCAGTCGAGCGTACATGAATTAATTTGGCTTCGTTGTTTAAACTTACCATTTCTGTTCTCACTATCCGCCGGCTTCATTTGAATGGGATGATGCATCTGTAAATGGCAAAACAAAAGATACAAAGAGAGTCAGTGGGAGTAAAGAGAAAGATGTAAAAATAAAAATAGAGATTTGATATTGAGTTGGAGAAAGGAGAAAGGGAAGCAAGGAGCAGACAGCAGAGCTGTCCATGTCCTGTCAGCTTTTAATAGATGCCAGCAGCTGCTGAATGGCAATTGAGGCTCTGGACATATGAGAATGAAAAACCTGAATCATCCCCGCGCCGCCCTCACCAACGATTACTTTTTTTCATCACTTGTGTTACCTTTTTGCGCTGAAGATTTGATTACTTTGATGCGAAGCGCATGCAACAAGAATGTTGCAACAAAAGGCACAAGGCAAAGGCTAACAAATGTTCATAAAACTAATGAAATGGCCAAAACCAGACAAGCAGCAAATAGACCAAAAAAGAAAGAAAAGAAGAGTAGAGTAGAAGAGCAGAATTTCATTTCATTAACGTGGCCATTAGCACTTGCCATTCAATGCGCTGCTTTTAACAGTTTTTAATTTATTTTACATTCATTGAGCAAACCGATAAGGTTCTCTGCATCTCCCGTCTGTCCAGCTGTCTGTGCCAGGACTTGACAGGACTTTGCCAATGGGCTGTCCTTACTTTGATTTCAATTAACTTTTGAATCAGCGAAGAGCCGCCAACAGCGGCAAAAGATGATAATAATAATAATACTTGCAATCAGATTCGTGCTAGAATTGCACCAATTGATGGACCCTTTTCTTATATACCCTAAAACTAGTCAAAACGGGTATATTAAACTAAACTATTTAATATTTTGTAAGCATTGGGAAAGCCTTTAATAATGAAAAAACAATGGCAAATTTCCAAAAATAAAGCAAAAATGTATTTTAAAATTAATTTTTGTCTACGAATGCATTATAGAAAACAGAGAGTAACTCAAGTTTCCTGTGCCGGTTTGACTCTTAATTAATTAGTAAAATACAAATCGTGCTTCTATTCCTTGCTGAAAATTTAATTTAAAATAAGATACACAAACTTAAAACATCATTAAATGAGAGTTAATTATGTTTCTTTTAACTTGACTTATTACTCTTTTCAAAATGCAAACAGGGTATTCAAAAAATAGAAAAGAAACCGACAGCTGCACTAAGTGAATGAATGACTGGCTGGGTGACTGACTGAGTGAGTGTTGTGCTGAAAATTGAAATGAAATGCGCAAGAACTTCCACTTCAAGTTCAACTCAAACTGCAACTCAAACTTCAACTTCAGCTGAAACTCCAACTGAAACTATTAACTGAAATGTCAGCAAATGTCCTCGTCTGCTTGTCAGCCCTTTCTCTGGCCTGGTCGGCCTATTTGCCTATTGGCCTGGCTGAGGGGCAGCTGGTCAAAAGGTTTTGCACAAATTACAAGTAAATGTCACTGCCCCTTCCCCCCTGCTCCTCGTACCTCATTCACCCACTCACTTGACTCGCTCAATTGTTACGTCATTTTGCTGCTCTATTATTCAAAATGGACAGTTGAATGAGTTAAGTGGCCTCTCCAGGATGTTCCCCTTCCCCTACTTCTGCTCCTGCGACTGCTCTTCCTTTCTCTCAGTACATCAGATGTCTGTCTGATTTGTATTGGGCCCAGTTCTTATTATCCACATACGAGTATATGCAAATTGTTACCCATTTTACTCTAATGACATTTTGTGTATAAAACGATTTGCTTTCAACTTGTTGTTTCTATTCTGCATCTATTCTTATTTTTTCACATGTGATTGGACATTAAATTGTCAATTAACTACGAAAACATTTCTAAACTGTGCAGAATGAGGCAAATGATGAGGGAAGAGTGAGTGGTTGAGGTAGGAAACGAAAGAGATTTACGTGGCAACACTGCAAGAAAATATTCAAAGCTCCATATAAAAATCATTCATCTAACAAGTTAGCAAGCTTTATTTGAGACTATATTTCGACTGGAACTCTGAACACAGCTCATAAATATATAAAAGACTTCCTAACAGCAGCTCTTTCAATATGTCAACAAGTTGTGGTTTACGAAATTTTTAAAATTCATTAATAATATGTGTGGGTATTTTATTTATTAATGGAAAGGCTACATCTTTACAGTTGTGGCTTTTATTTCTATCGGAAAACGATTTTAAATTTGTGCAGCGTGGGCAGCTATCGACAAAATAAAATAAACTTAATCTTTTTTATGTTATACAAAAACTTATATTCAAAATTTCGAACAACACACAAATATTAATTGTGTTTGAATTATGTCTTTTTAAAATAAATATTAATTTATTTATTTTAGATCATAAGTGAAATTCTATATTTTCTTAATAGTGTTTAACAACTTAATCTCATTATTATTTGTTTAATTTTGATTTATTAATTTGAGTACTTAATTCATATCTCTTTTTTTACTCACGCACACCTACAATATTTATATCTATCGCGCTCTCGCTCACTCAATAGTTTATAATATTAAAAACGAGAGAAATCGTTGCATACTTTCGGGTAGCGCTCTTTAAATGGTAACCACATTTCCACAGTTTTACAGTGTAATCTTATTGGACGAGCTTTTGAAGTGCGTCACAACTGCGCCTTTTCACACGTGCCACGGCATAAAAGAAAAGAGGGAGGCAGAAAGGATGTCAGGCCACTTAACCCTCACACACACACACTCACACACAGGCCCATGCCGTTCTCTTTATATATAGAGTGAAATGGTCACTTCAAAACAAAATATTTATTGAAGCCGTTGACAAGTTGGGCACCTGTGTCTGTGTGTGCGAGTGTGTGAGTGCTGCTGTGTGTGTGAAAATGCCAACGTTTTAACGTCTGTTTACCTATCGATTATTTCAGGTAAATTAAGTAGCTCTCTGCACAGGCAGCAGCAACAGCAACAGGAGACGAGGTGAGGAGAGAGTTGAGGTTGTGGGTGAGTTTTGGTGGTTGTGCAGACATCCTGCCAAATGCATTAAAGGATCAGACATGCCCACACACAAACACACACACACACATACTAGGCACTTACTTATATCAACAAAAGCTACACACACACACACACACACACATGTGTGTGCAGCTTGGGCTCTGGTCATTATTTTGACAATTACACACGTGGCGTCATTTTGGACCCTGAACATTTTAGTGCTATGGATTTTCCATTAACAATTTGAATATGTAAATGAAGCAACAAAGCTGCCCAGGCCAGCTATATACTATATATATATATATATATATATATAGTTTGTAGTAGGGAGAGTGCCCTTTCTTTGGGTGTTTGCCTGTGCGTGAACGCTTCATTTGATACGTGAACAATGAGATTGTCCTCAATAATTGAATCCACTAATTGACTGATGATTACATTTGTGTTGGTCACACACCAACCTCCCCTTCCGGGTGTGTGTGCGTGTGTGTATAATGTCTGGTTTCGTTTTAGGCAAACTATGTCAGTCGATTAATCGATTTTGGTGCACAGCAGTTGACTTTCTCAAGCTGCATTATTTATTTTAAAGTCCTTTTTTTTTGGGTGAACTACTAAAAGAAAAGAGAAAAAACAGACTACAGATACATACACATACACACATACATACATACATACACATACACGAACATAAACGAGTAAATTGAAAGCGGCTACAATAAATGCTAGTTGTGGTCTACTTGGTAGGGGTATTCCCCTTACTTACCCCATCCAGCGTTTTAATGTTGTGCAGGGCATCCTGTGCACGAAGAGCCGCCTTGCGGGTATAGTAGGTGACAAAACAGCACCCTGTAAACGAAACAGAACGATACAAACCGATACAAATCGATAAACATAAATAGGCAAGTCGATAACAGGTAATTAACAATCGATAGACAAATGCACAAACGTTTTGATACAAGGACAATCATAATTATCACTTTTTTGTTGGGGTAATTCGAGGCCAGTAAACAAGTCACAATTTATAAAGCGCTATCTATGTATATATATATATATATATATATATACATATATTATATATTTATCATGCGTGGGACACATCATTTAAGAGTTTACTTTAGCATGCAAAGGCATTTTCATTCAGTCAAATGTTTATTTAATTTTTTTGGACAATAGACAAGCGCATCATGCGAGCCATGCAGAGGTTATGATAGAAGGACAAAACGGGATTGTGGTTTACTGATTGGAATAGACTAAATTTGTAATATTTTGCGCATGTGCTTATGCATTATCAATCGAATCGAACAAAACAGGTAACGAGAATGATAGTAGCACAATTTGAGTAAATATTCAAATGTATTGTGACTAAGACTGCCAAACAGACAATTATCGATCAAATTCATATATATGGTTTATATCAAACAGACAATGATCCATAATATAATTTACAACACTTTAAATACAAAAAACTACTAAATATGATACAATAATTGCACCGTTATCGATAACACATTATTTCAGATTGATATCGTATAAATATTTATATTGTGGCTAAGACTATGAAACAGAACATGATTGGTAATATATTTATACAGTTTGTACAAAACAACACTTTAAATGTGAACATATTATCGACTTTACGATATACTGATATAATCGATAATTATATGGTGGTCGATAACACAATATCAATAAGCGAATGTATATCACGATTAATTTATAATATCTAATTATCGATCGACCATTTTACTCTATTTATTAGCGATTCTTAAACGATTATTCCGTTTGGTCGATAACATTTCGACATTAATTGCATTCATTGAAAACTTTCGATAGTTTTTACACAAATATAATATTTTACTATTAACTTTTCCATATATACAAACTTTTAGCATATCCATTAACCCATAAATAAGAAATACAATTTTTTAAATAAGTAAAAAAATAATGTATGTTAATCAATTGGCACTAAATCAAATATTTATGACACAGCTTAAGCCCCACTTCCGGCCTCTTCGCTCCCAAGAATAAAGAAGATAAACTAAGCAACATGAAGGGCAATCCTCTTTTTTTTTGGTTAAGGCTCCGCACATTAAGTATATTATCGTCTTTGGCCACCTCTTCTGTTGTTGTGTGTCTGTGTTATAAGTCCTAATCTGCGTACAAAAATAAAACCAACTGAAGCAGGGGCAGGATGTGCAGGTGTTGGAGTAGTGGTAACTACGAGCATATCCGATCAGGAGCACGCATGGCCATAAATATGCATAATACAATTTCAACCTTTCATAAAAGTTTGCAAGCAAATGTGCAAATTATTCAAATACCCAAGAGAATTAACCAAACTTCTGAGCGAGTGTGTGTGTGTGTGTGTGTATGTGTGACAATTATGGCCAATTACTGACAGAAAAACTGTAGCTCAACACCTGGGCCTGGTTGTGGTTGCTTGGGTGTAAGTTTTAATGGGTTTGTTTTGCGCTACACTCAGCAAAACATTGCGATAAATGTTAGGAAATTACCTTAAGAACTAGGGAGTTTTCTTTTTTTAGAAATAATTTTTAAATATAAGAAAACCAATATCGAAAAACAAAAAAGGCTTGTTCTAAATCGATTTTTATTAAGAAATGCACTTCTTAGAAGTAGAAATGACCCTGATTCTTATCTAAACTTTTAGATACTAGTAATTAAATTTACAGTATCTGCTTTTATATTAGAGTGTAGCTGTCGTCTACTTAGAGAAGAAATTTTAAAATACTAATGTTTAATAATAATTTTAAATTTGAAGAAAAAAATGACATTTTAAGAGTTCTTTGTTACAAACACCCTGGAAATAAATAAAACATATTTTTTTGACTTCGATTTTTAGAGATAGCCAACTTTGTAAAATTCAGTGCGATTTTTTTATGAGTGTACCCATAATCATATTACTTGATGTTAATGTTGATGGTGCCCCCTCAATTGCCAGCCCCATGTGGCTTAAAAGGGTGCGCCTCAAATTGATGGGTATTGTAAAAATTCATTGCGAGTAGCTGCAAGTTGGCAACTGGGTAAGTTGGCAAGTTGGCAAGTTGGCTTCTGGTGGCACTTTTTTTGTGGCGATTAATTGGCGCATTTGTATGCTGCTCAACACTCAACACTCACCTCGACTAATCGATGTGACCTTATCTCGGAGCACATTCAGCGTGTGAACGCGTCCAAACTGCTCGAACAGGCATCGCAATTTGATCTCATCCCATGTCTTGGGTATTTGGCCCACAAACATTTTAATGTTGTCTGCATCCGGCTGATCCTTGGCTAATTCCGCATCCACTTGAGGTATATCCATTGCATTCGAACTCACATTCCCAACGGAATCCGAATCACATTTGATGGCCTCCAATTCCAGATGATGTTCTTGCGATTCCTCTGCGCCATTTGAATCGCTGCAAATCGAAAGAAGAAAATGTCATTATTAAATTGTAGACAAGATCTCATAGGAAATACAAATTTAAATTCACACTGCTATGGATTCAACAGCTACAGAGTTCTAGGGTATGTTCTAGTCGAGTGTTTTCTTTTATATATTGGGCATCATATTGGTCTCGTCTGTGGCAATGTCCAAATATGTATTATCTACAAGTCGTTACCAAAAAACTTTTGCGACAATTGTATTGAACTTTTATGGCCAACATATTGTACATGGTCAAAGCCAAACACCCTCTCTAACTGCAACCTCCCTTCCTCTGTGTTCTAACTTCATTTGCTAATGACAATAAAAAACAACAGACTGGACAACAATGCTGCGTGCGAAGTGTGGTCAAAAAAAGAGGGACAGATAGAGTGAGTGAGTATGAGACAGAGAGAGAGAGAGAGAGAGAGAGAGAGATAGAGAGAGAGAAGTTGAGCAGTGCATAAAATACAAATACTAATTGTTATTAGCAAACTAATCTAATCTAAAAAGTTGTAAACGATTTTACTTTGTTCTGTGGCTGACCAAAAGGCTAGTATGTGTGTTGTGTTGTGTTGTGTGTGTGTATGTGTGTGTGTGTGTATGTAGAGCAGAGGGTCACTAATGTGAGAGAGAGAGAGAGGGGGGAAGTTGGTGGCAAGTAGCTGGGAATGCATTGAATGGTTCATTTTGGGGTCACTTGAATACTTCACTTCGAGCTTTTTATGTAATGCCCCAAAAACTTTGTTTGTTTTCCTCAATGTGTGTGTGTGTGTGTGTTTGGGTATGTAGGTGTGTGTATATTTGCGGTTTATTGGGTGTTGTTGATGGCATACGAAATTGACTTTTGGTTGATGTCAACAACAGCAACAACAAGAAGCAAACCACAGTTGCAACAACTGAATTAGCCACAACAAAACTCGAGTTGATTCCGCAACAAGTCCAACTTGTCAAACTGTTCAGGCAATAAATTTGAAAATCAAATTACTCTTGAGTGTTGTGGACGACGGTTTTAGGGTTCCAACATTTCTAATTAGCAATTTGAAAAGTGGCTTAAAATAAAAATAAAACAAGGGCATACAATTATTGAGGTATTCATTTGAATGTGGAGTTGCTTCAAAACTGTTGCGTTATTCACAATAAAAATGTTTCAATGCTTTCAAGCATTTTATTTATAAAATGCTTATCCGCCCCTTCCAATTAATATACAATTTATTCAGATATATTAATTAACTGTAAAAATTGCCTTAAAGTGAGAAAAGAAAAGAAAATTTTTTAACCAAAAGGTATTTTCATATATAACCAACAACTACTTAAAAGCTGGTTACAGGGTATTTCCTAGTCGAGCCCTGTTGTCTTGATTATAGTTAATGTTAATTCGATTAAGTAAATACGTTCTCCCAATCAATCGCGACCACAAATCATTTTTACCCAATCTCTATGAAAACACTTTCATTTCTCTGCACATTAAATATGAAAATTCTTCAGCTTCGCCACTTGCCAAACATTGGCTTATTTCCATCAATAATTGATATTATAGTGATTTATAGCACACTTAAGTGTAATCGCCTCGACCATTATAATTTTAGTGCCTTTCAAGGCTAATTTTAATTTTCTCTCTTAAGTTGCTTTCCACTTAAAAGTGTTTTTCCTGGTTAAATAAATGAAATGATGCCGTTGCGGATATTATCTAATTCTGATGCTATCTTAACTTTATTTCACTTTCTTAGACAACATTTATGAAGTGTCGCGTAAATACAGATCTCCACCCTAATCGTCCACCTTAGATATATAGCTATATGGGACGACAGCAGGAATCCCGAGGCGGGTGAAATGACAAAACGAACTTAATCTATTAGAAGCGGAGAGCGTGTCGCTTGCCAAATAGTCTAGTGTCAAGGTGATAAATATGGCCTACAAGTCAAATGCAAAGTAGGCCAAAACGGCAGCACCAGAAAGGGGAAGGGAATTGCGGGAGTTGAACTGTGCATTAAATTTGCCCCGCAGGCGTAAATCAAAATCCGCTCAATTTTATGTTGCCTACTTTTTGGCGCGCGCTTTACATAAAGAATAAAATAAAAATGTGAAAAGGAGGGGGGATGTTGCAGGAGCTGTGCGACAGGTGTCGCTTTTGTCCCGTAGGCAATTATTTCGCTTTCAAAGTCGGCCAGCCGCCTGGGGAATCCATCAGAGAATCAGCCTCGTTCCGCTGGGAAGTTGGCAAAGGAGCAAACTGGAGCAACAGCGGCAAACAGCAACCAACGACAGCAACTACTTGCCGAGACGCTGGCAACAGTTGCTGCGGCGCGGCGGCAACTGCTCTGTGTCGTTGTCGTTGTCTTCATCTTCATCTTCGTCTTTCGTCTCGGTGGCTTTCGCAGCATTACTAATTCAGTTTCATTTAAATGCGCCGGAGCTTAATGAGAAAATTGCCTGAGGTGGTCGCCCATTGGGATTTGCTTTGGCATCATCATCAGCCTCAGCTTTGGCCTTGGCTTTGGCTTAACCACGCTGCTTATACACTGTATGCAGTAAGGGTATATCAGTTTAATATAGTGTTTGTTTCGTTTGAAGGCATTTTTGTATGGAATTGTATCTTGAGACTCGAAATATCTACTCGTATCAGCCTTTCTTGCCCATTATCATTTATCTATTTATTCAAATTATCGCAATTAACAGCCTCTGTTAATGATAATCTTTTAGAATCTATGCCAACGGGAAAATCATAAACAAATTTATATTTCATTCAAGTTCATTCCAACTTCACTTTAGTCCGACTTATTTTCCTCTTTCCTGAAGAGTGACACCTTAGTTCAGAGTATTTTGCAGTCGGACTTACCTCATTTTTGCTGTTGTTCAGGTGTTGGATTGCTGGCTAACGATTTGTGGGTGCTGGCAAGTGTTTTGTGCTTCTGGCGCAACGCACATACGATGACATTCAAGTTGAGTTGGATCTGAAAGCTGCCACACTGCCACTTCAGAGTGTTGGTGACCACGCCCACAACGCCTACGCCCACCAGCAGCAGCAGCAAAGGCAGCAGTGGCCGCCGACAAAAGCCGTGACGCGGCATTTAATTTATGATGGCAGTTTGTTATGTCGCGCCTGTCACAACAAAAACAAACAGTCCAGCAAAGATAGAGGACGCCAATGTGACACAGATAGTAGGCAACAGGCGGGGAAATGGGAGCCGTAAATAGGGGCAGGAGCACGAGCATAGTCATCAGTAGCAGGAGTAGAGGCACCGAGGCGCATAAAAATGACCCAGCATAAATTTAATGTTCTTGCTTTATTATTTAATGGCAGCGCAATACGCTCCACACAACAACTGAGAGGGGGAACTTGACAGGTAGATATCCTGTAAGAAATATTGCTGATTCCATTGAATATATGGCTAATAATATAAATACTATAAATACTACTGGCTAATAATACAAATTATATTTATAATTGTTAAGTGATTTATCATATTATTATATAATTTATCACGGTATCAAATCAACTTCTCATTCTAATCCAATCAGTTTGAAGCGATAACTGCAAAATACCTTGTTTTATCATTCTTCAATGGGTATAGGGCATAAAAACTGACAGATAGACAGACACAGATACAGAGAGAAAGAGAGACAGGGAGAATGTGCATGATGCCTACCATTCAACTGCAGTAAAGTTGAGATTGGATCTTTGGGCATCGGGCATCGAGCTGGGGAGCATTGGGGTTATGTCTGCATTTCAGTTAGTCATTCTGTCAGTTTGTCACCATGTCGTCGGTTGTCTTATCGACAACATCGTCATCATCATCATCATCATTATCAATGAAGATAACGTAATATTATAATTGCCCCGTGCTGTCAATGATCATTAGCATTATATTCTCGATGAGCGTCGTTGTGGAATGATGGCTTGATGGTTGGATGGCTACGCTCGTTCCATTGCCAATTAATAACCTTAATGCAATGCCAATTATCGTTAGTCAGTGTGGAGGAGCAAGAAGAAGAGTCCAAAGAGTCTTCGCTTCAGCACGTTGTCACTTATTTTAATTGAATCGATTCTCGTACCAAAAAAAAAAATGAATGAAAGAAATGCCTGCCAACTGCCAAATGGACATTTCGCTTCTACTACTACTTTATTTTTTACCTATATATTTTTCTATAATTTCCGGGCAAAGGAACTTGTCTGGAAATGGAAATCGTTGTGCAGCGTGTGATGGAGGGGGAAGAAATTAGATTTTGATATTTGATAGCAGCGTGTTGTACTTTCATGAAAGGAAATTGAAATTTATATCTAATTAAAATGCGAATATGCAAATTGATTAAAATTAGGCTAAATAATTGTGAATTTTGAAATGTTACGTGAGAATTAGTTCAATAAAAAAGCACTGAAACACTGAGAGAAAAATCATCATAAAATGTAGAACTTGAAAACTGTTTCTTATTGACCATAGTTTAGTTTGGAGCCGGTAAACATAAACCAAACTATTATCTCTTCACTTTAGTAGTTAATTTACTATTTTCTTATAAATTTCATTTTAAGACATTACGTAAAAATGAGATACAAATGCCTATACGGCACTTGTCTCTAGATGAAGACTCTATACAAATTGTAAGGCATATGTTTTGATTTAAATTCAATATAAAATTTCACCCTTAAGGATGCAATTTAAAGCAAGTCGTCTGCCAAGTTAGTTTGCTCCTCCAAGCCAAGAGACGTTTCGGCTTAATCAAACAATCTCTAGAAGTTTTCATTGCCTACTTTTATGGGTTAATTTTCACAGCGAAAAAATGTGACCAATCAATTAAACTCAATTAGGAGTCTCACAAAAAAGAACATCAGCAATGCAATGAGTTGGGTGTTGCACAAAAAGTGGGTGCGGATCGAAAGAGGGGGCGTGACTGCAATACTCACCAAATTGGGGTGCCGCTTTGGGCATTTTGGTCGGCTAATGAAGTTCTGGAATTAATGCTGGAATTTAACATCGTCGACGTCGCAGCATCTGCTGTGGTTGCTGCCACATCTGTTGCTGTTGTTGTTGCTGCTTCGGCTGCTGTTGCTGCAGCTGCTGCTGGTGCTGGTGGTGCTGGTATGGCGGCAACAACGGCAGCGACTGAAGATGCATTGGAATTTATTTGGTTGTGCAAAAGTGTTTCAAGCAATGTTGTCGACATGCCAGCAGTTTTGGTCATTGTCGTTGCTGCTGCTGCTGCTGGTGTTGCAACTGCCGCTGCTGCCGCTGCTGCTGCTGCTGGTGGTGTTGGTATGTTGCTGCTGCGCCGCAAATATGGATGAAAACTTTTCGCAGCACCTGTAAAAGTTGTTGCCGTTGCAATGGCGCCCGTTGCTGGCGTTAGATTTTCGAAATACTTTCCCGGCTGTTGTTGTTGTTGCTGCTGCTGTTGTTGTTGTTGTTGTTGCAACAGCAAGTTGTTATTGTTATTGCTATTTAAATTGTTAGTGCTGCTGCTGATGCCGTTATAGAGAATGCTGCCATTGGCCATACCATTAGCGACATGGGCAACAGGTGCCGTTGTTAACATTGTTGTTGTCGTTATTGTTGTTGCTGCTGTTGTATCTGTTGTTATTGCTGCTGTGTCTGTGCTTGTTGCTGTTGCTGTTGCTGATGCTACTTCAACAGTTGCCTCTACGGTTGTTGCTGGTGGAATGCCGCTTAGTTTATCCGCGCGCACTTTCAAAGATTGCAACATCATTTATTTTATTTCCCACTTTATTATTATTGCTCTCTCTCTCTCTCTCTCTCTCTCTCTCTCTCTCTCTCTCTCTCTCTATCCCTCTGTTGCCGCCGCTAATTACTTTTAGTATAACTGTTGCAACTGTTGCTGCTGCTGCTGCTGTATTTGGCGACGCTTCCTTTTTAATTTCGCTGCGAGTTTTATTTTTATGAAATTTGTATTTTATCTGCGCATTTAATTACTATGCTTTGCTCGTTTTGCTTATCACAGTTTTATCCCTCCACAATTAGACTACACCTTCTTTTTTTCAAGTCTTTTAATTTGTTGGTGTTTATTTATTTTTGTTTTCATTTGTTGCACTTGGTTTGCTGCGGTTTTTTCCAGTTTAGCTGTAATTAAATTAGAAAAAAGAAAAACAGAAACAATTAGTTGTTAGTTTAACGATGTATAAGAGTTGTTCATAAATAATAAATTTGAGTTCTGTTAAAATGAAATATAATATACATTCTCTGAATATTGTTATATATAATTCATGTAGCTATCTTTATAAATGATAATAAATAATTATGTAATGCAACACTTGTTTCATCGAACTAGATTAAATGTACCATTTTAATAAGTCTGAATTAGGAGAACCAATTATTGAATTAGTGACCGGAATTCTAAATAAGGTCATTATTGTATCCACAGGGTACAGATAGATCTGATCAGGTAGATAGATCTGACTCTGTCTGGATTATCATGAAAAAGACTGTCAATTTGAGACTCCACAATTCTAGAAAAGTATCCAATGTTTAATAATACTATTAAAAAATGAAATATGAAATAATCTTATGAAATCAGTTAACTGTACTAAATTCCTTTTATAAAACTGACTTTAATTTAAGTAAAATCATTTTACGTATATAAATATTTAATATTCTCCTTATTCCTATTTTCATTTTATTTTTGAATAACGTACAGAAAATTAATAAATATTCAAAGTAGCCACTTGAAATTTTAAGTACTTAACATTTTTTATATTGCTATGCAGGTATAACAATTACAAAGAGAGTCTAAATTAATACATGTCACAAAAGTGAACAAATATATATATATCATCAAGTGCTTATCACACAAAAATAATTGAATTAAAAACTATTCAAGTGGCTAATTAAATGTAATACCAAAAACTAGCAGTTAGACCAAAAAATTAACTGTTATTATTTGTTTTTGGTTTTCTGATTGTGGTTGGCAGTGCAAACCGCAGCCGAAATGGCTGCCAGATTGAGCACATTCCCCCCTCTCACCCCTCACCATGCACAGAACCAGTTTGCCTGGCTATAACTAACGCTTGTCGGCAGCTGCATAGCTAAGCGCATTGAAATCAACGCATATTGACAGACTGACCGCAGCATTCACTGCCTACTTGGCTCTCTGCATTTGAGTGCTTGGCTTTGATAAAGCGCCAGCACACACACGCACACACACACACACATATATATATATATATATGACTGCCCATTGGATTGCCATTTAAACTGAACATGTTTGTAGCTGCCGATAAGCAGATAAGGACTTGAGTGCTCCAACACACACTAACACACTCACACACTCACACACACATTCTAACACATACGCACACATATTACACACACACACATTTATCATTCTGTGAGGCTCAGACGGTCGCATTATGTTGAAGGCTGCAGCTAATTAGTTAAATTGAAATCAAATTATTTGTTGTCGCACTTGACTGACCACAAGCTGGGCACCTTAATTAACGCGCTCTCACACACATACACTGACTCACATACACGCACATATGTTGTGTCCAAAATTTCAGACGTTCCACTTGGCGTATGCGCAATCTCCAGCACTTTACACTTAAACCTTAACTTCAACTAGCGCTATTTGCAATTACTGTGAAATTTTGCTCTAGAATGTCGTCATTACTTTATATTGTTAATAAATTGCGAAATTCGCATATTTTCGCGCTTTTCTATTATCGTTTTATTTATATTTTATTTTTATATATTTTGTTATTTTTTGTTGTTGTTGTTTTTTTTTGGCGTCCGCTTCAGTTGGCCAAAGGCTGGCAACTGGCGACGTGTCGTGAAACGCTTGTTGCACCCCACCAACAAGAGATTCTCAGTGTTGTCGATATTTATGCTGCTGTTGTTCAGCTTCGGTTTGCCAGCGGCATTGCTGCTGCCACGTTGCCACGTTGCCATGTTGCCACACGCTTATCCAGCGTCATCAAACGATGTCGACGGCAACAACAACCATAACAATAACAACAACAACAACAATGACTACGACGAGGCTAACGCCAACGCCTGTTGTCTATATACGTATTTGTGCCATATACGACTTGTAGATACACTAACTTTGCTGTACGATTACTAAACAGCGTTTGTTTAGAATAACTTTTCGCCTTTGCTCTTTGAGACTAACATCCTACAGTATCTCTTTATTTGTATACATTAGAAGATAGCGAGCTCTACTTGTAAGTTATTTGTGGGCTATTTGAAGACACCTGTTTCAAGTATCTTAGATAAGTTGCGGCATTAGTTCCAAGGAAATTGGGAAATACGCTTGTTAATTCCTCAATTTGTAATCTTATCTCGCCCAATTAATAAAATATTTGTACTTTGTATCTTAGTTTAAAAGAAACTTGAAAGCAATTTGTTTAGATTTGCTAGCAGAAAAACAAATTGCTAGAATATTAAGCTATTTGGAATGGAAATTACTCCACAAACTCTAATCTCAATTACAATATCAAAAGCCTAGTAATTAAACTAATTACAGAAATTATAATTAGACTCATCAATCTATTTTATTGTAACAATCAGACTCAAAATCAATTTATTTGGAATTAAATTTCCTTCAGAAATTTTAATCAGACTCAAAATCCAGTTTTTACTATTTGTTTTTTTTTTTTAATTAAATTGACTCCAGAAATTATAATTAGACCCTAAATTAACTTTATAGTATTTTTTTTTTCTGTACGCTTCTTGTTAACTATTTTTAATAGTTTTTGGTGTTGTTCTAAAGAAATAATTGCACTTTGATTTCGACAAATATTTGCATTTTTCTTTCTAAGAAAAGCATCTCCATTTCTTTTTTTTATAAGAGTATTTCAAATTCAGCTAGCTTTATTTGGGTTTTTCATTTGTGTTTCTGTTTTCGCTGTTGTTGTTTTTGCATTATGAACAGTTAGCGATGGTTGCTGCTGCTGCTGCTGCTCCTGCAGCTTTAACAGGCAGACCACCCACTGGGGGACACGAGGCAAGACGCACAGCGGTGGCAGCTGTGTCATCCTCGTGGCTGCTGCTGTTGCTGTTGCTATTGCTGTCACCTTGTAATTTTATTTATCTATTGATTATTGAGTATCTCTTTTCTATTTATTTGCCTTTGTTTGCACACGCAGCGCGCTGACGATGACGATGAAAGGCGACAACCTAACACCCAATCCCCCGTTTCCTCCCCATCCACTACCCACCCAAAGCACAGGACTCTTATCCTTTGCCAGGCATTATTATTAAAGCTGTTCGCAGATAGACAAGAGAGGGTGAACTGTTAGATGTCTGTCATCTGTGTGTGTGTGTTGTGTGTAAATATTGTGTGCCTCTGGCTGTTTTTTAATTAACTTTAGTGACAATATTTTGCACAGTGTGCCTTTGTTGCTCCTCCTGCCTTGCACCCCCTGCTCTGGCATCGTCTCATCTCCCCTGCCTAATCTGCCACTGAGAGATAATCAAACTCTGTGTGAGTGCCCAAAGTATGCAAATGTAGACCTAGTGTGAATCGTGTGCCCAAAACTCTGACCCAAATTCCACTCTCTATATCCCTCTTCTTCTCGAGCTCTCTCTCTCTGTCTCTCTCGCTCTCTCTCTCTCTCTCTCTCTCTCCAGCTTGTTGTCTGTGTGTGTGTGTTTTGTGACAGTGACACTGCTGTTGACATCTCACAACTTGCACTCCATTTAGGAGGAATCACATGTCAACAGGGCCAGCAGCAGCAGCAAGACACTTAGCCATGGGGCTGCCTTGCACTGAATGACGGTACACTGTGCTACACAACACAACACAAAACAACACTACACTACACAAATACACACACATACACAGAGACAGAGACATTACTATGCGGCATTGGACTGTGCTGCATTCACTTGTTGAGCGAGTTTTGCGTTATCTTATCTGGTGTTTTATACGTTTCGTATGGTTGCCTTTTATTGAGGTTGTTTTCGCTTAGGGTTTCTTTCTTTTTTTTTTACTATTTTTCTATTTTTTTTTTTTTTTTTTTGGTAACTATGAGCTATATTTATATCCATAAGTCCAATGTTGCCCTACCAGTTAGATTAACAACTGTTATCTGTTGGCTGTAAAAAAGAACATGGCAAACAGTTTCATCAACTCAACGGACATGGCGTATAACAGTATGTATAACAGCTGTAACTAGTATAACAGTTGCCAGCACTTTAACAGTTTCCACCCGATACTTACTTTAAGGCACTGCAGTTTACGCAAGTATCTGACAGATGCAAATGTATCTCAAGTGAATTTTTACTTTCAGTTAACATATGCTCAATTTGCACACACGATATGTTTATATCTATAGAGAGACACACAGACACGAACACGCTTTACATAGATACCGGTGTAGATACACGCATATACACTGTTACAAACACTCTAATCGGGCATATGATTGCACTTCGCGACTTGTATGTTCGACCGCACGCGTAGCCCAGCAAAAGACAACTAAAATCGAGCACGAAACTAAGTGAAATTCGTACCCATTAATTTCATAATCATTTTTCACACACTCTGAACTCAACCACTGTTTTCCACTCTCCCCCCTGTATGTGAGTGTGTGTGTGTGTGTGTGTGTGTGTATGTGTTATCTGCTGCTGATAAGAACGCGCTTATCGCATAATTGCTCGCTGATTGTTGTCAGCAGCAGCAGCAGCAGGCAGGTAAACTAAACTACAACGGACACACACCTACACACACTCTTATTCTCTCTCTCCCTCTCCCACTCTCACTCTCCCTCTCTCTCTCTCTCTCTATCTCTCTCTCTCTGTGTCTTGAGCAAACATTTACCTTGGCTAAATGGGTCTCTCTTGTGGACTCTCTCTTTCCCTACTTGCTACCGTTGACTTGGAGTTGTCATTTGTTTATTGTCTCAGGTCTTTATCTATGCCACAAGACAAGTGCACTCGACTCGGTTAGAGCTGAAATCCTCGCTCTCTTTAATTGGTCATTCCGCTTATCACAGACGCTGTGAGTCAGACAGCCTACACTGTAACAAATTTGTGTTAATTATTTTAAAGAACTTATTTTGCTGCATAAATTTAATTGTCTTTTCCTTAATTCATTTGCGAATGCAATTAAATATTTAATATTCACTTGTTAAATTGGAATATCAAATTATGCCCAACTCAGATTTTGAAGTTAATTTATACAATAAATATTAACTAAAATAAAATCAATGCAATGGTTTATATCAAGTTTTTTAAGATCAAAAGTTGCTTAAATTGATTAAAATAAAAACCTGAAAACAAAAATTTTAAGAGCTTAAAGTATTAAAAAACATTTGGCACTGTTAAAGTCTTCTTAATTTAATTGGTTTTTAATGCGAACTTTCACTTCATTGAATTTATACTTGGTCAAATTGTTTACGGTGCAACAATAAACAAAACACGAAGCCCACTTACAAGTTGAGACACATGCAAAAATAAAGAGGCAGCCAAGTTCCGGTCTCTGCCGGTGTCTGAATCTCTGCAATCTGTCATAAGCACAATTCGCACAAAAGTGTCGCCTGTCTGCCTGCTTGCCAGTAACAACAACAACAAAAACGGCAGCAACCACAACAACAATAAATACTATTTTTATGGCCATTCACATTTCTTATCAAAATATAGCAAAACATGTGCCAACAACATCGAACTCAAATCGAATCAAATCGCAGTCGTAATCGAAAATGCCGCTGCAGTTGCTCGAGTCTCTTCAGTCTCAAGGCTCTCGTAAAGCGCGCTTCGTCCTCGATATATCCGCACTATAATGCCCATAAATATAAACTAAACTCATGCACGGCCAGCAATATGTGTGGGAGTTGTCTGCTCTATATACAAATAAACATATATACATATCCATATATATATACAGCTCGGACAACCGATGGCAACTAGCTGTGTTGTTGTGGCCAGTCTGGATATACAAAAAAAATAAATAAAAAAAGACCACGTAGTGCTGCCCAAAGTATCGATGAGTTTGAAGTGCTCAATGGAGTGATTCGTGTGGGTTTGCTGGGAAAGGGGGTGCGACAGGGGGCAGTGGGTAAGGGAGGTTGTGTGTAAAAGTGCCTTACAGCCCGTGTGACCGGACAGCAGTTCAGTATTGGCCATAACAGACAGCACAAGGGTTAGAGTCAGAGCTCCACTCTCTTTACATATATATATATATATATATATATATATATACCTAGATATGTATAAAATACACATAAGGTCTTAACATACATCTATATCTATTTATATATATAGAGATGTATATGTATGTCGAGCATTGCTTCTGCCATTTTCCACGCGCCGCTTGTCACTGTGCCATCAAATAATAATGCGCGACTATTTAGTGGTAAATGTGTGTTACTCTCTCCACACACACACACACATACATATATATATATATGCATTTATATATATATATATATATATCAGTATTGACTGGCAGCGCGTAATGGGATAATTATATTGACATCGATTACAATATGCGGGAAAGCTGAGGCAAGAATCGAATATTTAATTATGTGTGGCATATACTCGTATAGACCAATAATTAGCCCTATTTTTTTTTTTTGACAATATTGGAAGGTGATTCTGAATGAAAAATGCTGTTATTTGGTTTGTTATATATATTTTTTTATATGCTTCATTCTCCTTTTAGACATGTAGAACAGTTGTAGGTAAGCTTAAAATTGTTATAAGTAATAACAGCTCTCATAACATTTATATAGCCCAGTTAAGAGTTATTTTTAAACAGAACTCATAAAAATGTTGGTAAAAATTGTATAATGAATTTGTGCAGATTAAGTTTATGGTATTTTTGAGCAGATAACCTAGAGTATAACAGTTTCCATCAAGTATACACATTAGTGTTGCAGATATGTAGAACCGTAGTTATTATTCCATCAGGGAGTTATTTTACTATATGATCGTATAGCGATAGTTGCTTATCTGTCTATCTCCAACTGCTGCGCTTTTGATTGCTCACTAATTTATCTAATCTGTGATTATTTTGCAGACATATAATCATCAAGAATAGTACCCTAAAATCTCATATTTGTACCTACATATTATATATACCTACACATTTATGTAATGTTAAGAAGGACAACCAGCTACTACTAGTTGTAGTTATTTGCCTATATATGTATATACATATATGTATCTGTGGTTTTAACTGTAACTATGACTATAACTATTTGTCTGTCTACTGCACTTATCACAAGTTGAAACCCCTTTCGACTTGGGGCACGTTTCGATTTTTCATGTCCTTTTCCAGTTGCCAGTCGTCCAAGCAATCAATATTGAATTGGATTTGAACAATTCTTACTGGTCGTTTTGTGTCAAGTGCGAGTGTGTGTGTGTGGGCGTGTATTGTTTTCTTGTGAAATGTGTTAGTTGGACGAAATAATTAAATTATTTATACGCAAGTAGGTAAATTGTGCGCCAAAAGGGCAGCAAATTGACACAAATACTTTTTGATTGGTATGCATTTAGACAGTTTCTAATCGGCTAAATATGTATATATATATATATAACTATGTATAACTTATTGACTAGAAAATATGTGTGGCAATGTTACAAAGCTGATATAATATTTTGAGAAAATCAAACAATAAAATCGAAGCCACGAAAATGGGGTTTGTGATAAAACAAAAGCCAAAACACAGTTTAGTGGTTGAATGGCAGCAGCAAAGACCACATGAACAAATGATACAGACAGACGCATACTGACAGGCGGACAGCAATACTGACAATCGACTGCAGCAGCAACAACAACAACAACAAACTAATAAAGCAGCCCCAGCAAACAGGTAAACAAAATGAACAACTGGGCCAAAGGTGAGAGTGAGAAAGAGAAATGCCAGACAAAAGGAAGCGCTGGCAATATAAATTAGATGTGTGCGCGTGTGTGTGCCTGAGTGTGTGTGTGTATCTGTGTGTGTGTCCAAAGAAAGCCAAAGCTGAGTAATTATTTCCGACAGAGCAAGCACAGCAAGTCCAAAAGTCCGGAGTTGGAGTCCTGCGGTTTGACTGCAACACATGGCCGGACACTTAAACCAAATGCGGCAAACGAAGCAAGTCACAAGCACATTCCGTCTGCCCCACCTGTCTCCCCCTGCCCCTCCCTTGCCAACACTTTTCCGAACTCACCCTCAACTTACCTCAATCTGGCTTGAAAATCTATCTGGGCAATAATTTCGGTTGACATGCTTGCGGTAATTATTGACCGTAATGACAAAACCCCAAAGACCATCGAATCAAACACACCCACCCCCCGATCCCCCCACCACCCACTTGCTCCCACAAACAAATTGCTTTAGTTTTGCACTCTTGACTCTTGGGTGTGTGTGTGTGTGTATATTTTGTGCCTTTCATTTTAATTGGATTTTGCCAACTGACACTAAACAAGGCTGGAAATCAAACAAAAATAATAAAAAATAAAAATAAATAAAAATTTTAATTGATTTACGCTAAAATTATGGGGCGAGTCTGGAAAACTTTTTGAGTCAGATTTTATGAGCGTTTCGCATAAATTTCTACAGCTAAAAGTATTTGTTGTCAACAAAATTAAGGCCATAAAAATTCAATTTGAAATGAGAAATTAAAACAAGCAGAGCATAAACTATATAAATGTGACAGAGATGGACACATGCTGAGACTGTAACTGAGACAGAGAGAGAGAGAGAGACAGAGAGACGGAGAGAGGGAGAGAGAGGGTTCTCTCTATATAGATTTATAGCCTACCTGTGTGGCTTGTTTTATGTTTTTATACCCTGCACCCGTTAAGTGTATAAAGATATGCGGTTTTGCAAAAAGTTGATAGTTGTAAGATGGATTTATTTTCTTGTTTTTATTTATGAGTGACATGCATATTTCTGGGATCAAACTAATAGACATATGTCACACATTTTATTACTGTCTAACTACATAAGTTTTTATATTTAGTTATAACTTTGGAGCACGAAAGAGTAAACATCAAAAAGGCTTAAGAAATATAAATTTCCTTTTATATTTAAAACAAGCTGAAACCAGTATATTATCTAGAAATTCTGGACAAAGCAAATTCACATTTCCAAAGCTCGAAAGCTTAGTCTAACTTATTTCGGAGCCCATCCACTTATTTCCAATGTTTTCATCGAGAGCTCACCTCCCACAAATATGAATGGTTTGTGACATGTTTAGTCGCATATGTTTGTACACGGCGAAAATGCAACAACATTCATTAACCCCCTCACAAAAGGACGAGAGCAATTGTAGGATTTGACTATGATGAAAAAAAAAATAAATTGCTTATCTCTGATTTACAATTTAAACATGTTTTCGATGGCTACATATCTAGCATTTTATTTATTTATATATTCCAATATATTTCGAATCCCGATGGAATTAATTTAATAATAAAAATTAGATCATTTATAAATGCTGCACTAAGGAATATTCCCCCAAAATAGATAAATATCCATTGGCATTGTACGTTGATGGGCATGCTGTATGGATATTAAAACTTTAAGCCGAACAGAGTATCTGCCAGTCGATCACTGTTGTTCTGCTCGTAGCCAGCCACTTTATGACATTTGAGTTCTGTTCCGTGATTTGTCAGCTAAATGTTGGCAGCTTTCATAATAAAGATCGCACGGACAAACGCCTCACAGATATTATTATCAACAGATCATTTAGTCTGTTCACATGTATTATACACACTTAATTCGCTTGGGTGCTTTGCCATATGCACAACTTGTCCAAAAACCAATTAATGACATGTCTATAAGTTATTTTTGGAATCAAAACTATTTTAGAACAGATGTTGCCGCAGCGAAGAAAATATACTCGTATAATACATAAAAAATGGCATTTACTTGCTTCAATCGATTTCCGTTGAAAGAGTTTGTTGTTTTTTGTTGTTGTAAATTCTAATAGCCTGATAGATCGCAACTGAATATATATTCACATATATATATGCATATTGTCTGATGGGTTTAACTTACTTGAGTGGCAGATCATTAATGTCAGATTTATCTTTGCAGGTCCAAGCAGGCAAGCACAAGTATTTCACTGACAGTAGAATGCAGCTTTCAAGTATATCATTATACATATATATATATATATATATTATATATATATACGAAAATGATTTATGATTATACACATTTTTAATACAAAAATTAAGAATTGCAAAATGGGTTTTCCTTCTGAGTGCTGAATCAAAGCGAAATTCCTTCTCCTGTTTTAAATCTGGCATTAAACTAATTTTAAACATCTCCCACACTAAAACTAGTTAGTTGGCATCAGTGCAACTATTTTTCAATTACTTATACATTTCATAAAATTAATTTTATTTAGTAATTTTAACTTTACCTGCACATTTTTGTTGACTTTGTTTCACATGTGCTTTGATATCATTCTGAAATATTATTTCACACAGTTGATATTTTTGATTTATATTTGCTTTTACTTCTCTAAATTGGAGAACACTTAAAACATGTCACTACATAATTTATCTATATATATTTATCTATATCTATATCTGTTAAGTTCACTTCAATATGATAATACTCGTAGTATGTGAAAAACTTCCGCAGCACTTGCGACACAAAACTAAGTTGAATGATTTCTTTGTATGACAAATTGCCTCTAAGTTGCGATTGAGGGGGGTGAATTGAGGGGTTGTTGTGGGACTCTTGTTGGGGGGACTGTTGGTCACTGTTGAAGATACACACCACACACAAACGATGACAAACTTTTGCGTCTCGGTTAATTCACTTGATGGGTGAAGTGCGAGGTCAAATCTTTCAGTTGACACAAAGCGATCGCTCACAGATGAACAAACAGATATAGATACTGATATATGTACAGATAAAAAGATACACTCACACACACAAACATGGCAAACAATGAAAACAAACATTGACAGCCATTCAACTTTACTGAATATTTATGAACTTTATTATGCCTTTTTGTTGTTGTGTTGTGTACACTTAAATATGTATTTTGGCACTTGCATTACATTTTGTATATTTTTATGTATTTTTACATACACTTTCCATTATTTGCACTCGGAATAAATGCACACACACTTGTTGTTGTTGTGGTTGTTGCTGCTGGCCACTTTGGGGCACTTTTAGCCAAGATTTTCGCACTGCAGGCGACATGATATCCAAGAAAACGCATTGGGCCACATCAACTATATATCATATATATATATATCTATATCATATACTATATAGTAAATATGTCTATAAGTGTAAATGTGGGCGACGCTGCCCACGATAAACACAACGCGCAACCGGCTAAAATGCAAGCGGAGACGAAGACGAAAGACGCTAGACGCTAGACGCGGGCTTCTGAGGAAGATGACTCTCTCTTGAGGAGGAGCAGCGCTGACAACGTCCAAGTGAGCACTGAGCCAATCGACCTGACAGCCAGCCGACAATCCATGGAGCCCAAGCAAAACGACAACAACAACAACATCAACAAAAACAACAAGGAAAACGACGCCAACGCTGCGAAAAATCATTTTTCCGAAATATAAAATAAAAAACATATATAAATAATATGTATCAAGAAAAAAAGAAGAAGATGATTGCATGTTTTTCCGTGTCCCATGTTTTCATTTAGAATTTAATTAATTTCAATTTAGTTTTTTTTTTTTTAGTTGTGCTGGTAGTTGTTGGGGAGAGGGGTTTGTGGCGAAGATGACGACACTTTTGCATGTTCTACATGATTTAAATCCAAACACAAATTAGCAAAAAATAATTTCTTTTGCATTTGCTGCTCTGTTTATTTGCTGACTCAAAGACGCATCTGTCGTTATCAATTTGCAGAGGCAGCTTCAACTCAGAGAGAGGGATAGAGAGAGAGATTGTGACACTTAGAGAGAGAGAGAGAGAGAGAGAGAGAGAGAGAGAGTTGACATTTTTACTCATTATTGTCAAGTCATAAAAAAGCAGAAGAATTATTATTTATAACAGCGTATCTATTTTGCGCTCATTATTTGGAAAATCTATGATTCTCTCATCTCATCTCTCTCTCTCTCTCTCTCTCTGTCTCTGTCTCTCTCTCACTCGCACTCATTGTGCAGTTGTCGTGAACAGCGTCAAACAGATGTTTATCTTTTAATTTGTACTCGCTGCTGTTTTCCCCTCATATTGTGTGTTCTGCTCTGAGGTGCTCTTCTTAAAGTGTTCCTTTGACATTTTGTCAGTTGGATTAAACGCTCATTAGCCGGACAGCTCTTGATGTAGCTGACTACGTGATTTCTTGTCGTGGGCGTATATACTTTCAATAAGCTTATAATTGTATTCTAGCAAACATGAGACCGGCCAGGATCGCAAAATTTATAAACGCAGCTGGCTGGTCAAATTTCTGACTTTTTTGCGATTTTAATACACGAATGCAGGAGAAATCAACCCCCGTTTTAACCTAACCTATAAATGTATTATAATTTCTTCATAATAATTATAAATATGATTTTTTACTGTTTGGTGAGTTTTTCTTTTTAATTTAAATAAACTTCGCTGACCTGGAAATATATATTTAAATGTCGTATTGATTTAAAATCAGCGAATTTCATATTAAATATTAAAACAAACATATTAAAACAAATTGTATTGATTTATTATATTGCTTTAAGGCTTTAAGTTTATTTAATTGTAAAACTGTCATAGCAACAACCGTCAAATAATTGTGGTATTTAATGATTATTGAATAATTTATACTCTCGCAGATTGTGTTATAATTTGTCATGGAGTTTGCAACGCATTGAAGAAAACGCATATATATTCTTGATCAGCTTCACTAGGCGAGTCGACATTTACATGTGCGCTTATCTGTTTGTTTCTATACAAGCCTAGTTCGCCATTTTTAAATTACATTGATGACACTTTATATGTAAGTATTGAAATTTAGAAAAAAAAAGAATAGATCTTCAAGGGTATTTAAGCTTCGACGTGCCTAAAACATAAATTTTTCTCGTTTAATTTAGATGAATTCTATTTTAAGCTCAGCAATAAAATGTTGACAACACAATTTGACAAGATCTGATGGCTAATCCTCATTTGATCACGTTTTCATTTGATAAATCTGTTTTCCGTAAGACTATTTTTTTATTCAATGCCTCTGAGAAAATTTATTACTGTTTTTTTATTTAATTTCTTTTGTTTTATTGGGAATTTTATGATGCTACTGAGCCATATACCTGGAGATTTATTTTCCTCTCCCGCTCTCTCCTCAAAAACAATAACATGATAATTACAATAATAATAATTCACAGCAACTGTAAGCAACGAAAAATAAAAGAAGACAATTCAGATACATTGAATGTGCGGCAAGAGTAAGGGGTGAGGGGAAGGGCAATGAAACAAGGCTATTATTAACACCGTTGTGCAATTATTCAACGAAAGCTTTTGGCACTTGGCAGCCGAATGTCAATGGTTGGGGGCTATACGGACAATGGACTATGGCGTCAAACCGTTTTAATTACGCCGAAACATTGCGATTTACAAAAAGAGATGCGTCAAGCAATAAATGGCAGAAGCGCCACAGATTTGCCACTAAATAAGCACTTCATCAAATGAAAATAAATAAGCACCAAAAAAGACGTCAACAAATGGCAAAAATCTGTTGCCCAGTCTAACACCCAACCCTCCCTTCATCCCCTCTAAAAATTATCACAAAAATAAACGCCGGGAAGAACTGCAAGCATAATTTTTGCACGTGTTTCGAATAAGTTGTCGAGTCTGGTTGGAATTTTCTGGCTAAAAGTTTGTCCAACTCGGCCAAAGGGGGATTTTTTGGGGAGTACGCTTAAAAATGCGCGACCGCATTCATTAGCGCAAATGGCTTAAATACTTTGTCCCGCAAATGTTCTATGGCAGCTTAAGAACTAGTTGCCCGCTGCCTCACCCAACTCCCCTCCACAGTAACAACAGTAGACGCTTCAGTTTGTTTGTTTGACTTTGGGCTTTGGCTCGTTGTGCACTGAAAGGATTAAGTTTTTACTGAGCCCCCAAGGCAGGCACTAATACAAACACACACAGATCCACACAGATACACACACACACACACACACACACATACTCACGTGCATAAAGCAAGCGAAGTTTAAGCAGCATGAACCCACTAAAAATAACCCGCCAGCAAACTTAAGTAGTTTGCCAATCGTTCGCTTGCTGCAAAAGTATTTGCCATAGATTTTGCTTATCGCTCATGCTCAGCAAGGGGTGCGCCGCATAGCGGAGGTGGTGTGTGGGGGGAGGCAGCTTGGCTGGTGTGGAGCAGCAGCAGTTGCATTTCTTATTATCGCTGCATACTTTCAGGCGCAAGACATAAATTCCTTTGCCCATATATTTTGCATTGCCCACAAATAAAGGCTACAAATTGTGCGATTTTGTGATTGCAATTTTCATATTCATCTTTTTTCTCATTGCATTTGGCCCATTTCAATTAAGGAAATTGCATCGTTTACTGAAACTCAATGAAAACTCATTGAAATATATATTTTTAGCTGCATTTCATGCTTGATTAAGCATTATGTTTTTAATTGCTTGTGGTTGCTTGCTTACAACGAACATGTTTGTATTTTACAGTATTTATTTATACGAGTATCTATTCACGTATGCCTTGAGGAATTGATTGGAATTTCCCTTTTTTAATTGACGGCGACACGTAGGAAAACTATTTAGAAATTATATACCTAGAGTTGTTTTGCTCAAGTTTATATATATATTAGAAACTTCACAACGTGAATATATGTTGTATGTGTAAATGTGTTTCAATTTTGCTGAAAAAATACGTCGACTTATACTGGAGTTTGTTCAGTTATTATTTCAATCGGTTTTTTGACGAGTGCATCTGTCAGGCTCCTCGAAGTAATTAAGTTTTTATCAAGCCGCTTTCAGGTGCAACTAGTCAAATCTCTTTTCACTCTTTCACTCTCAAATTATGCAATTAAACAGTGCATTTTGAAAAACTTTTGGCAGCTGCTGACGTCGATGTCGACGTCGTTGCTCAACGCTCACTTAGCAACATGAATAAAATTAAACTCACGGCATAAGTTTTTCTTTGGCAGCAGCGGGTGGAACTTGTGCAACTTGCGCATATTTCAAATACTGAATGAATTTTGCACATATTTCAAACTTAACTTTTTTCTACACACACACATACATATATATAAATTATTATTATTTTTTTTTTTTTGGTATTCCCGACTCGAAAAGTTTGCTCCGACAAGGAAAGCAAGAAAACCCCAAGGCAGCACACACTAAAACAAAACTAGGCAAGTTTTTCACTAGTTGTTGCTTTGCTTGATTTTCCTTTTAATTTCTGCCAAAAATTTATATACATGTATGGTTATATACATACATATATTACGTATATATACCAAAGTAACACTAAATAGTTGATGGCGCTACTCTGGCACAAAATGTGTGTCAAAATTAATTAATTTCATGATTTATGCATCGCAAAACTTTTCATTTGACGATTTTCCCCTTTTCGGGTTCGTCTGGTCAAATGCTCAGAATGGTGTTAAGCGAAAGGCATGCAGAATTAAGTGAAATTGTAGACACGACTAATAGATACCTTACTTGCAAGAGCATTAAATTAAATTAAAGAAAATATTTACATGAAAAATTAAATAAAAAATGCTTATGAAAGATGTATATGCTTTGGGTCAAGAGAGACGGACTCTGTGTTTAAAATTGTGCGAAATATTTGCATAGGTTTTACATTTTCTAGTTTCATGTTGCATTAATTAAGTAACCCACAGGTAATGTTAATAATATTAAATAAACCAAATTCAAGTACTTAACTTAAAGGACGTTCTGTGATCATTTACTTTTGACTATTGAAAAGAATAGCGTTAAACATTATACACTTTTACATGTATTATATAGAGAATATCTAGATAGCAAAAACTAAAAGCAAGTCACGTCGATAAGCCATAAACTAGATATGGAACTGGACCACATCCGGGACCTGCTAACCTCGGCAAACTTTTCGTTTAGTTTGGCCAAAGTTCAAGTTCCCAAAAACTGGACAACCAGCTGGTGCTGTTGTTGTTGCTATTGTTATTACTATTGTTGTTGCTGTTGTTATTTTGTAGGTGTGAACATTTGTTTCAACGCCCTTTATTTTTTGCTTAATAACCAACCCAAACCAATCCAACACAAACCAATCCAATCCAATCCCCTGCATTTCCCTGCGGCCAGTCTTTTATCTTGATTGGCAAAGTTGGCGAGTTGAGTTGGCTCGTTGGTGCTGCCAACTCGGTTTTTGGCCAAATCCTTTGGCTGCTTATCGTTTTTGCATTCATTTGTTTTCAATTGTAATTAATCTTGGAAAGTTTCCTTTTGACATTCTGTGGCTGCTGCAACTTCCCTACACTTTTGTTTTATATCAAGTTGTCGCCTCAGAAAGTTGGCCAAAGTTGTTGCTTTTCTTCTCCCTCTTCTTCTTCCTCATCGTCGTTTTTTTTTGTTGGGTGGCAACACCAGCGTGTTACTGTCACAATTAAAATAAAGTTTGGCGCACTAATTGAAAAGTGTCAAGTGTAATTTCTTTAAATTTGCCCAAAGACGTCGTCAGCAAATTGTTTGACTTTTCTACTCCACCATCGGATCAGTTTTCCAAATTGTTTGTGGTGCCCCATTGGAGTTTTTAGTGGAGTTTGTCCAATCCCTGGTGCAGCACTAATGGCCATTCCCATTAATTGTGTCCCGTCCTGAGTTGCTTAGCATTGCTTCCATTTGGGGTCAGACCCAAGAGCATTTAATTTCAAATTATTAGTTTAAAGCATTTATATACTTAATACTTGATTTGTAACAACTATAAGAAAACTTAACCGGCACAAGTTGAGAGTGTCTGACTTGGAGAGGGACGGCTATCCAGTTGTGAAAAACTACTTTCCTATTAGCGAAATTCTTGTATGAAATTCAGTCAGAAAAAATCACATTTGTCAAAAGTGAACTGATATTCAAAAGCAGTAAAATTTTAATCATGATTTGGGCTCCAAATTCATACAACATTTTATATTGAAAACGCTATTCTAGCTCGATTTTCATATTTAAGATGTACCCCAAAAAAATATTGTTGGGATAGGCCAAAGCATTGACAAAACATCTCCGTTTTCCAAAAACCTGAGCATTTTTTCTATCATAGCTTAAAAGTTGCTTTTGGAATGTGCTCAATATTCATTTAAGAACTCCATCACTCTAAAATTTAACAGTGGCGAAGTTACTTGCAGCTACTGGTTAAGTATATGCAGATTTTGCAACAATTCCTTTTATTACTTGGAATTTCTGCTTCAGCTAATACAAAATTAAAAATATAATAATAACTTTACGATGACTTGAGCAAAATTTCTGAACTGCCGCTCAGACAATTAAGCAAGTGCAGCGAATGGTTTTTCTTAATTTTTTGTTGTTGAACAGGCTGCAGTGAAAACTGAAAACTGGTAAAACTGTAAATGGGGAAAGTCAGACGCATAAAATGCAAACATAAAAGCCAACTGTGAATGCAAGTTGCAATGCAAGGAAAGCGGCAACTGTGACAATGTAAACAACATGACGGAAGAGGTGCTGCTGGAAGGGGCTGGAAGTGGGTGGAAGGGCTAAAAGTGCACACAAAATTGGCAAGTAGCAAACAAAAGAAACGACGACGTCGACGTCAACCCAAAACCAAAAACTGCAGCTAGACCAGAAATGGTAATGGCCTTTCGATGCGAACTGTTGCTAGGGTTGGGTGGGCGGGGGTGGCACACTGAGTAACTTAATGCGAAAATCTTGTTGCAAGTGGCGGTGTGCAGCAAATGGTTGCACAGGAAGCGAGCGATGGGGTAGGATGGGGTAAATTGCATGAGTATGCTGCATAAAAGTCTATTGTTTCTGAATCATAATTCTCTTGTAAGCTTCGCCGTATCAAATGGATGCTGTGTGTGTGTCGGGTGTGTGTCTTGTGTGTGTGTGTTTGTCTGCAGGAAATGAACATCATTAATTTTGGCATTTTGCATTTGCATTGAAATGGCATTTCGATAGGGTTAAGATTGTGCTCCAGCATTTTACCCTCAACTACTGTGCGCGATTGGCGCGACGTGACTTAATTTGGATTTGGATTTCTCACAACTAAATATTTGTTTCTAAGGCTTAGCATTGGTCTGGGCATGGTTCTAGCATTTATCAATATGACCAGAGCTGAGTGAAGCTCTCTCTCTTTCACTCTCTCTCTTTCTCTTTCTATATATCTCTTTCTGCATCTCTATGACTCTATCTGATAACGTCACAGGCTGAATTGCGGCACGTTTTGCCAGCCAGACGCCAAAACTGTCCAAAGTGTTGAAAAAGAGGCACAGAAACTAACACGTACGCAATGCAACACTGCAAATATAACTGAGTGTTTTTATTTAATAGTTTCAACTATCTATATATATTTCTAGAAAATGTCCAATAATTAATGCCTTTTTGGTTGAATTTTTCGATTTAATTCATCAAGCTATTGAAATGTAAATTAAAATCTCCTCATGAAATGCACAACACTTTGAATAGTTTCTTAAATTGAGTTGGTTTTGGAGTTTCTATTTAATAGATGTATTTTGATTTTGAATTTTTTTGCTTTAATACATAAGCTTAAGTTGGAGTCTAAGATCGAAGCATTTTGAAGTTAGTATTAGTATGAAAGACTGGGGATTTCGTTATACTTCTGCAACTTAGTTAGTATTAAATTGGAAGAGCGGCAAATTTAATTCAAAATCAAATTAAAAACTTAAAGTATTTACAATTTAAATGAAATAATGATTTTGATTGCTTTGCATATATAATTTCCTAAAATAAACTAATAGAATATTTCTTCCAGTGCAACTCGAATTAGTCGAGTGGGCAACACTGGCAGGAGGGTTGGAGAACAAGGGAGGTGAGGGGATGATGTGCGAACAGATTGTGTTCTATGCCTGAGCAAAAATCAAAGCTAAGCACTTTCAATTGGATTTATGCGTTTGCTATGTGAGCATCATGATGCTGATGCTGAAGCTGATGCTGGCTGTGCCCAGCTGGCTAATGTGTCCATGGGGAGAGACAAAGAGAGAGAGAGAGAGGAAAGGCTCTGTGGATTACAGATCCTGCCACCACTAATAGTTATTATCCTTGCTGTTGCTGGCGCTTTCTTATTAATCAGCACAAAGTTGTGCGTTGTTGGCAGCACAAATTGCAATTTACCGATAAGCAAATAGCCAAAAAAGCTGTTTACACACACACATACACGGCCAATTATGACAGTGTGTGTGAGTGTTAGAGTGTGTGTTGGTTATTAAGTTTTATGATCAGTTTGTGTTTTGCGTTGAAACGATTTATTTAGCTAAGCGCAATTAATTGGAATTTTACGTGTTGATTTTGTACTTTGCCAGTGAGAGTTGAACGAGAATCCTTGACTTTTCCTTCCTCATTGCTCCTGGCAAATAGTGTTGTCTTTGTGGCCCAAGCAAATGGGATTTCAGCACGTTACCACTGTAAGTAGTGCAACTAAACTGTGTGCAACTAAATTGATTGCCTTTATTTGACATATTGCATTGTGTTGACTGACTCTCGGTCGCACTTATCACTCTTTACTGATTTATAGAATATATTTGTATTTATATATTGTTAATATTAAAACAGGTTTGACATAATTGGCTGAATAGCATTTGCCAACATTTACATACATATTGTGTCTTTAAGCAAGTCTGACATAATTGGCTGAATAACTTACAAACTCACGATTTATGAATTATTCAAGTCGTTCCAGCTGTATATAGATTACTAAACAAATGTGGATAATGAAACATCATTTACTCATCTGCTGACAAACTATGAAAAGATGTGCTTACAAAATATATTCAGAGTCTGTGTAGAAATTAAGTTTCTAGATTTATATCTCAGCTTTCCTCTTTTCTCATAATTTTCGTATGCTCTTTTAATAACTGTAGCTAGACAATAACTAAAAGTATCTGATTCTTTTTTCCAACTTGTATTAAGCTGTCAAAGCTTAATTGTAGATAGGCAAGAAATTGATGTTACGTTTAAGCTTCTTTATTTATGATATACAAGTTACACAGTATTAATTGAATTTGAAGGGTGAATTGTTGTGTCGAAGTAGCCTAAATCATCTTTATCGATAACAATCGATAGTCAGCAGCTTTAAATGAAATCTTACATCAAGAATTGTCTTTAATTTTCTACTCTCTCTCATCATAACTATGGCTTTTAACTTAAAGTCTCAATTCTTAAATACAACTTCTCCATAACTTCTCTATCGATAACTATTGCTGGACAACAGCTTCAAGTGTCAACTGCGTCATGGCAAGGCATTTTCGAGTTGTGCTCAGAACGCTGTGAAAATTTATGACAGCACGTGTCCACTTCAAAGGGTCGGAGACCGCACTTAATGCCCAACAAAAACCGGCCATCTTTAGATCCGTCCCGTTGCTTCAAGCAATCCGAAACGCTTAGCAAACAATAGAAGTCCCTATTCTCCTCAACTCCCCCTCCCCATCCCTCTTTGCCTGACCACACATCATATGCGATTCAGCAGCTGGGCAGCAGCATAAAATGCTTTATGAGATTATTTGCTGAAATGTAGCGAACAGTTTTTCTTATTTATTTGCTTTTGGGACGGGTCCACACTTTTATGGCGCCTCAAGGTATGCAACGAGACGAAACGAAATGAAACGAAAAAGGGAAACTGTTGCCCCATTCCCTCCATCCCCTCCACCAATCCGCCACCCACTACAACTTATATAAAGGCATTAACCAACATTCCTGTGGCCAAAACATTGCGGCATATTTCATGTTCGCTTCAAGAGCCTTTTGCCTTTCCTTTCAATGCCTTTTCATTTTTTTTTTTGTGTTTTGCGTGTTTGAGATGAAATGCGTTCAAGTGTTAAAATTGCTAGGCAAAGATTTGCATGGCAGGGCATAAGTTTTTGATACCTTTATTGAAATATAATACGCTTCACATGCGTTACATTTGCTTGGGTTATTCTCGAAATCGGCAGCGACATCCTTTCGATTTTCGATTTATGCGGCTTTTGTGAAAAAGAAAATAAAAAATTTTCGATGGATTTGAATCGCTTTCATTGGATTTTGGCGGATTTGGAGGCGCGTGACAAAATTCAATCTACGACCAGCTTCATATTTATGCTGCTGCTAATCCGTAACAACACACAACCCAAAAGTGACATACATATCCAACTCCACCCACCCTTCGCCTATCCCTTCACCATCGTTCTCTCTTTGAGATGAGCTGATGTGCTACTCCTGTCGAGTAGTCCTGTCTGCTGCGCCGAGTGTTAATCCTGCTCTTCAACGCATTTGGCTTTTGGAGTGGAGCTGTCACAGAAACGTGTGCTGGCTTTTGCCCTATCCCCATCTGAAATGGTCAGCATAACGTCATCGATAGCCACTGGTCACTGGTACCGGGTACTCCACATATGTGAAGAGTAATCGAAGTCTGTCACATCAACTAAGCGGCTAAGTGCTCAGCTTTAAATTGTTCAGCTTAAGATCAGAATCTATGTAAAATTCCATTATTTATATAGAAGCTAAAATGTCAATCAATGACGGAAAATCTGTAAATATCTAAGTTCATTAATTTTGTATGCATAAATAAGTTAAAAATAATGAATTTTGTGAAGTTCACATTTGTTCGATTTAAAAAAATATTGGTGATTCAATTTAAGATGAATAATTTATTTTATTTTGTATACTTATTAATATTAACTATAAAACATTGATGTATAAAATAATATTACAATTATTAATACAGATAAAAGCTAATGTGGATAGCCTTTTAGCTATTTAAAACTGATTAAGAACTTTTCAATGATTTGGGCAGTGAAAACTTACTTTTCCATATGTAAACTGAAGCTCTTCTCAATTCTCTGTAGTTAGTAATTTTAACTAGTTTTTACTCGCATTTTTTACGGCTTTCCCACAAAGTTTCGTAATCAAAGAAAGTCATCGCTTTCTAAGCATAGATATCAATTAATATTTAAGTCTTGCATAGTTGATTAAATTCAGCAAAGTGTTGCTTAACTACTGGCAACTGAATCTCCGACGAGTCATGTTTAATAGTTTTGCTGTAAAGAGAAATGCAACCAATGCCTGCCCATTCATATATGCTAAAAGTTGTTTAAAAGCTAAGCCGCTTATGCCCAGTGCCATTCAGCCATTCACTCATTCGGTCATCCCATCTGGCAGTCCATCTGTTTGTCCTGGCCATCACTAAGTGCCAGGCACAGGCTGCCATATCGATAGAGACCGTGAGGTAAAAAAAAAAATAAAAACAAAATATAAAAAAATGGGATGCTAGGTGTGGGTTCATTGG
Organism: Drosophila basisetae; assembly: GCA_035041595.1. Lineage (NCBI taxonomy): Eukaryota > Metazoa > Arthropoda > Insecta > Diptera > Drosophilidae > Drosophila > Drosophila basisetae. Next base: position 7,705,097 of record JAWNLB010000123.1, on the reverse strand, counting down.
TGGCGGAAATAACTTTTTGATGCACAGCGTCCACAGACTGATTCACCTGGCCACAACAACAGCTCCAAGCAGCAGACCAATGCGCTTAAGCTGTAAAACATTTGGGGGCGCGGCAGCTAACAAAAAGAAAACAACAACTACAAAGAGGATGAGACAACGAGAAAGAGAGACAGAGAGAGAGAGAGAGAGAGAGAAAAATGTTTTTGGTCAAGTCCATTACTATTAAAAAAGTTTCAGCTGGGCACGACAGGAGCAGGGAGCAGGTAGCAGGAGCTGCAAACTTTGTTGGAGGCCTGGTCACAAGGATGACATCAGAGCTGTGCGCTTAATGGCAAGGGTAGCAGCACAAATGGGGAGCAAGCTTGGGTGGATGGGGGTAAGGGATTTAGTTTATTGGAATATATACACACATACATGTTTAATTTTAGTATGTGCTGCTCAAAGTTAACTCTTTGTGCCTGCCTCCTGCAGCTCCTGCAGCTGCTCCTTTTGGCAACTTTGTTTCACAATCGAGTACAAAATTCACTCGACTGGATTAAAAGATTAGTGTAGAGATTATGAATCATGTGTGTGAGGGTGGTGCCTGTGAGTGTGTGTGTGTGTGTGTGTGTGGTGGAGGTGGGTTTAAAGTCGCCTCTTGGTTAACAGAAAGTTTTTCATGTCCTGTGCGGCTTTTGTTGCTGTTCGTCTTGTTGAGCAGCAGGCAGCTGGGCGAGGGGAGCGGAGCATTAAGCCGCAACTTTAAAGTCCATATTGTTTACGCTTCAGTTGAAGTACGTTCGGTAATCTTTCAAATATATTGACGAACTCAAACTGGCGCCTGTCAATTGCAGGAAATCGTTGAGCTGACCCTTTTAGCTTCTGTCAAACCCATTTAATTTCAATTTGACTCGAGCTCGTCTAACTTTATCCACCCCACTCACTCTCTCTCTCTCGCTCTGTCTCTTTCTTGTTACCTGTGACCCTAATTTAACGCCTTGACAATTTTTAATTTTTATTTGAAAAGTTTCGCGTCTCATTCCACTCGCCACTCACCAGCCCTCAAACTCAAATCAAAAAAACAAGAAAGAAAAGCAAAGTTGCCACTCATTACGAATTCTAAAAGATTTCGTCGCTTTTCTTTTGCTTTTTTTTTCGTGTTTTTTTCATTTTTTGGCTTGTCAACGAAGGTAAAAATAAACTTTGTGCATTAATTTTATTGCAGCGACATCTTGAATGACAAACCTCCAAAGAGCTCTTGTCCAATGACTCTATCTGGAAAGTCTTCGCACTTGGCCTTTTTCGCCTTTTTACCTCCGCTTGGGTACTCATTATTTTTATCGGCTGAAAAAGTTGTCGATTAAGTTTCGGCGCCCTTCAAATTGGTTTTTTGTTTTGTTGTTGATTAACTTAACGCAAGGTATTTTGATTTTGTGGGGAACATGAAACGTGCTGAGGAGGAAATTTAACAAGTTAGATAAATTCTTATGCAGCTGGCAGCAAGTCGATAAGTCGTACTCTAAGATATACTTGATAAGTTGGTTAAGCTCTTAACACTTTACCATATAATAAATATAAGCCTACTTTAAGATTGTTATTTAATTTTTTTGTTTTTTTACAGACCAATTATTTATCAGCAAGTAATGGTGTTTTTATAATGTCGAAAACACATCTCAAGCTCGGGTAGAAAGGTGAGTGCTTTAATCTTTTTGTGTTCATAAATAACTTTCATAAAGTAGTAGTTGCCTATATTGCATCAGGCTATTTCAATGCTGGCTAAAATCAGATTCCCAGGGTATTGAATCTTTGAGCAGCCCCATACTATAAGCAATTTTTTGGGTTCCTTTGAATATTGTTGTTGTTAATCCTATTCTTATGATTGGGTCGAGAAAAGTGCTGTAAGCTATTTGAAATTTTGCAGCACTTTGCTCATTGAAACCGGCCAGTTCGGCAAATGAAGTGCGCAGATTTGTTTGTTTAGGTGACGAAAGGGTTGAAGGTGAAAAGCTTGATAGCGAAGTTGGGTGTAGCAATTTAATGAATTACGCAGAATGTGCTGAGAAACTTAATTTAGTAGGCCGGATAATTAAATACAGTTAATGCGCTCGAAATATTGCTCCAGCTGCTTGGCTCTCCTTGGCTTGGCTTGCCTTAGACATCGTGTTACGTATACGCAGCGTGTGATTGAGAACGTTGTTAAGTAATTTGTAAGCCATGCATGGAGCCTTGTTCAAAAGCGCATTACAAGCATTTTAACACTTCTAAACAAAGCTGCAGAGCAGACTAAAATCGACAAACGAAATCGGAAAAATACACACAGAGAGAAATACCATGGTAAGTTTGGTAGTGTACAACTAAGCTCTAATGCGCAGCTAAGGATACAAATTACGAAACAATAACGTCAACGTGCCTTTCAACAACTTGGCCCAGACAATAGTTTTGCCACAGACAGTCAGGGGCAGGTTGAACGTAGGAGTCGGGCGTGCCCCTTGGCTGCTTGGATGGAGGCCAGCGACAGGTGCAACGGACATTTCTGTCGCATCCACACAAATTACGTGCGAGATTATGCCGAGTTCGAGTCCGAGTTCAAGTTGAAGCCGAAATCCTTGCCAAAAATTGTTGTAAGGGAATAGGGGGGGAGGGATAGCACATTTGCTATCATTTTGTAAAGCGCACGTAGCAGACGACAACCAACTACAGCTCACAGTTCAAGTTCAAATTGAAGCACAGTGGACACTCGGAAATTATAGGTTGCGGAAATTGGAATAGTTCACAAAGTATATATGCATTTGATCATGAATATTGAATACTTACATGGAATTATACAAAATCAAACAAGTACAATTCATAATTCAAGTGGTCACTCGGAAATTATAAGTGGAGGATGTGAAAGTACTTCAGTCGGCACAAATCCAATTGAAAATGAATATAGAAATCATAGTTCTTGCACAATCTTTATTTGCTATTATCTATTTTGAAAACTTATCAAGTATGTTGCTCAAATACACTGTACTGTCTCAAGATCAACTCTTCAAATTTAAGAGATTGCATTCTCTGGCTTGCTAGCAACCATTGTCTAAGAACAATTATTAGAGGCATCTTTATTTCTAAGGTTGATTTCGCTTCATTAAACCTGCATCCAAGTGCTGCTTGATTTGGCGCTGACAGCAGCAGCAGCCACAACAAACTATAAGAAGTCTGCTTTGTTGAAATACTTCAGAAGGTGCGAAGATTAATATTTACTTTGCAAAAAAAAAAAGAAATCAGAGAAATAACAACAAGATGCAGAACATAAAACAATATTGCGCATTGTCTGCTCTACGTGGCTGTAGCTCTTGTAATTCATTTCCTGACCCCCTGTCTGTCTCTGTCTCTGTATGTGTCTCTGTCTCTCTCTCATTCTTTCTCTACTTGCTGATGCCATTTGCCATCGCTTTTTGATCAAATGCATTATCCTAGTTTGGCTGCACAGCTCGTTTAAGCTTCTGTTTGCTTAGCAGCTTAAACTAAAGGTGCCCCATTGTTGTTGCTGTTGCTGTTGCATCTGTTGTTGTTGTTGCTGCCCCTGTGGCATTTCATTGTTTTGGATGGAAATGCGTTTGCCTACGCATGTTGCTGGCAGGTGGTGCTCTGAATAACGTGGCACTCGCCTTAAAGTGCACAGCTCCTCGAGGTCCTCGAGATGATTCAGTGTCGAGCTGAGTGAATGGTTGGCCTAGTTGCTTAGTTGCTTTAGATGCCTGCTTTTGATTGCTGTCAGCTGGTCTAGCTTTCAACTCTTCGAAATCCTTGGTATTCAAGAAGAGGCGCACTTTCATTCAACTGCGACTATTCTTCAATCATGCAAAGCTATGTGCAAGTTGCACATCGCTTTAAGTTATCATAGCTATTAGCTATTTATTACTTTTCCCAGGGAAATTACATAGAAAACAATCGAATTTTAGACATGCAAGCAAAATTCTTGAATCAAAATTCCCAATTTAGTTTTGGGATATTTATTTTGGTACCGCATTTATTTTGTGTGTGTTTTATTGCTGATAGCCCTGAGTAAGTACTGATTAAGCCAGATTCCCTTTCTCACAATATATCTGCAATTATTACCCATTATGTGGTAGCTAAGTGCTCTACATGCTTAGATATCTGAGAGTCATGCCACATAAAATCTTTGACTGTTCAAGGACAGCAATTATTATTGGCTTTACTGCCGCACAGGTAAATCACCTTTTCTTGTTTTGTGGCACGTGCTCATAATGTGGTCGCACAATTAAATTTGCCGCAAGCCATGAATTATGACCGAAATTGTCATCTACAAATACAAAATAAATGGCCAACAACAATAAGAGATATAAACACACACAACCAAGAGCAAAAGATATTTCGAGGCCGAATTTAACTGCTGTTCAGTCGCGCATAAAGCGCAGAAACTGCTCACAACTCACAGCTCACAGCGCGCAGCTGACAGCTCCAGCTCGAACTGGGGCCCCCCAGTCAATTATATGGGCCTTGGACATTAAATGTCATTACGCAGCAACAATCAAAGAGAGATGGCAATAGACAGGCGACAGCAGACACACAGACAGACAGGCAGGCAGAAGGAGCAGCAGGAGCAGCATCAGCAGAAGGAGCAGTGTCAAGCTGAGCATGAAATTAAAATGCGCCTAAGATGTATTGCCGTCTGTCATGACTTCGACTTCGCCTTCGAGTCGAGACAAAGATGATGCCATCCATACTTTACGCTTCTGCCTGTACACGGCTACAAATTCCTGGAATTAATTATGTACACTTTTAAAACGAAGCTGGTTGCCAGCAAAAGGCAGAAGTTGTTTGCCTTTATTTAACTTAGACTTTTATGTTGATAGATAGTAGTTCCGGGAAAGCTATATATTTGCAATGGTTTCTTCAAATTCAATAGAATTTTTTTAATATTTTGCTTCTCTTTTTTACGTGTAGTCGTGTCGTGCTGCGTCGCGTCTCCTTCCTGTCTGTCTTACCGTCATTTTGCTTATAATTTCATATTTCACACCGTTGTCTCAACTGCCGCAAGTTGGCAGCCAACTTAACAGCCCCAATCCCTCTCAGCCCCCCAGCTTCTGGGCCGCATTGCTTCTGGCTGCAGCTCAATGACAAAAGTGCGAACCAATTTCTCGTGCCTCATTGTCTGGCTGTCGTTTTCTAGCCATTTTGGCCCGTTTTGGCTTCTTTTTGCCACTTTTGGGAATTATGCCAAAGCGATAATAATAATAAAATAAAAATGGAAAATGAAAAATATGAAAAGGGCAACTTGTCGCTGGGCTTACTGCAGAAAGACACACTTATTAAATTTGCCAACTGAAATTTAGTATTGTGGTTGCAGAAAGCGCCTGTTGCACAATTCGCCACAGCCTTCAATTGCTATTTGTGCATTTTTTTTTATAAATTGTTTGCTGGCTGACAGAGGCCAAAAATATAATTAATTTGCAAAAAGAAAATGTAAATGTTGTGCGTTCGCTGTTTCGCTTCATTTGAAATGCAAAATCAAAAAGTTCGCAGCCGGAGGCTCAATTAAGTGAATGTCAAAGACCAGTGGTATCCTCTCCTGGCTTAAAAATTCCTTTGACACACACACAGAGGATGACAAATATGAGCTACTGCTGCTGCTGGCTGACAATGAGTGTGGCAATGCTCCTCCTGTATGATGCTCCTCCTCCTCCTGTTGTTGTTGCTGTTGCTGTTGTTGTCGTTATGGCAGTCGCCTCCTGTGGCCAGTGCGCTCTGTGTGATTGTCGCCATGGAAATGAATATTAATGCCGCCTGAATTGTGCAGCATTCCCCGCCACCATATCCACTCCCCCCTCCCCATACGACAAAGTCCTTTGGCCGCAGTGCGGCTCAGTGCGCACTTTGCTTGGCATTAATATTTATCAGCGGTATCAGAAGTTGCTTCTGCTGTTCTTGCCATTGTTGTTGCCATTGTTGTTGACGATTCCCTTGGTTAAGTAACACATTTAGCATAGTCTTTGTTTTGCCACTCGCTGTTTATCATATTTCAATAAACAAATTTAATTGGGCATGCAAAACTGCCCGCGGAAACGAGTTGATATATTTGTGTTCTACTTTTATGAAAATTGAATTTGTGTGCGCAAACAAACTGAGTATTTTGGCAAACACTTTAAGAACATCAAAATATACTTGTTGCTTGAAGGGTTTGCATATTCAGCATCCTTAAGTCTTCGGTGCAAATGAAACTATGACATTTTAGAAACCTTTCTTAGACAGTCCCTAAACACTTTGCCTGAGCCAGCCTCAGAGTCGAGCTGAATAAGCCTAAAATCTTCAACAATATCTTCGCTTTAAACTTTCCTAATTTCTCAATTCAAATCTAACTGTTTATGCTTGCTTTAATTTATTAAGCTAATCATGAACTTTAGTTTTAGGTTAATTCGCAGTTTTGTATTTAATTTTGTATATATTAAAATTAGCTCTTGCATATCATTCATCAATAATTTCAGAAAATTGCATACCGTAAATACTTCAAGAGTCATTAAAAATAACCAAAGCTTATTAACAGCCAAGACACATAAGTAAGATAAAAGAATTTCAAGTGCCTTATAAATAGGTGTAATTAAAAAACAAAATGCTATTAAAATGTTAATAAAATGTTAATAAAGCGGCGCCCATTAATATTTAATTTAAGCATTTTAATAACAGATATTTTCTCGAATTTTCGCTGATTTTTCAACTGATGAGAATGAAAATTAAATACTTTGAACTGTGCACAACGATAATATTATATGCTTGAAATACAGCACACTTGAATGTGATTAAACCTTATCATATCTCCATCACACACTCGCACACACATTGGTGGCCACACTCGGAGTGTGTGTTGTGCTCTGAGCCATTGTCAACAGTAATGAAATTTACCTGTACACGAAACCAAATTAAATCATTAACACCTGAAGCGTGCGCAGCCAGTGACATCGACATTGAAGTTCCGAGTCCTCCAATGGTCAACAGTCAACTGCAAAAGTGTCCTTACTGCATATGATAGATGAGGATATACCGTGCAAGAGAGAAGAAGAGAGAAGAAGCCATTCAATTTTATTTGTATTTATTTAATTTGTATTTAATGTAAACTTAACGAGTACACAATGCTTAAAAGTTATCAAAACCAAATTCAAGTTATAAAAAGAGCTCATCGAACAGTAAAGAAGTGTATAATTAAATTGGAATTTAAAATGACGAATAGTGAAATAAAATGAAACTTATAATAAGTCTGGGGAAATGAGCCAAAATTCATGGCATATAGTTTCTCTTTCATTATTCTTCTTATTGTGTTACAAATCTATCTTGCTATTGGAGGACTTCAGAGGACTCTTCAATCAATTTCTAGGGTATATATACATTGACAATGTCTGCAGTTAAAGGGCAACTTTCAATAACATTTAAAACACGCACACATCGCCAGAGGATTGTTATTGAAGCTGTTTATTCTCAGCTCACTCTGGCTGTGTGTGTATGCGTGTCTGTGTGTGTGTGTGTGTGTGTGCGTATGGCTGAGTGTCTCGCTTTTATTGCACCTATAATGCAATTTGTTGACATTGGCTGTGCCGTGTTAATAAGTCGCGTCATGAAGCGGTAATGCAATTTCCCAGCTAAAAGAGTGGAGGGAAATTGGCATTGCATGGCCATTGAACTTGGCCCCAAAAGGCGATTTCGAAGAACTTAATTAATTAGCTGCCAAAAACTTTGCTACGAAAGTTTCTAGCCACAATCTGATACACTTGCAGTTGCACACAGTTGCCCACAATTCGAATCCGGCACAGAGAAAAGAAGAATGGCAAAAAAAAAAACAGGAAGGAAAAAAGGAAAATGAAAATACAACCAACCAGACTAAAGAAGTTTGCGTGTATTTACGGTTTTTCTTTGGGATTTTCATTTGGTTGATAAGTTTTTTTTTTTTTTTGTTTTTGCTGCCATCTCTCAAGTGCAGAACAAGATTCTGCTGTAAAGAAGCTTTTGTGTTTTTAGTTACGCTGCGAGCCGGAAACGGAGCAAAGGCGGCTCAGCAGCGTTTGAGCTTTAGCCATGTGTCCATGTTTCCACTGTTTGTCCACTGTGTCCACTGTGACCCGTTCACTGTGTGCTGACCGCAATCGCATTGCGGCATTGTCCACATCAATGTTGTCGCCTTCTATTTTGGTTGCCAGCTCCTGACTGCCTGGATTAATGGTCATGCTCCATGTCCTTCTGCAAGCAAAAGGACAAAAATTGATTTTACTTTTTGATTCATTGCACACACACATACACAACCACACACACACACACACACCCACTTGCACACAGGGAGAGTTCCTTTTGGCTAACAAGCGACAGCTGCTGCAGTTCTAACTTCAATAATTTCATTGACAAATCTTTGGCTTTTGGCACTCGCACAGTTTAGAAACTTAACACAAACGACGCCAAATGAAAGCCACAAACTGACGAAAGTTTTAAGCTTTCCAAACTCTAAAGAACTTTACACACAGAACACACACACACAGTCACACGCACATTTACACACAATGCTCGCAAATTAAATTAAAGTTATTAAATCATCAATTCAATCAGACAATTAAGAAAGTTTCAAGTTTTGCAAGTTTTTGGCCACACAAACTGAACGACACATGTGGCAGGCCACAAAATATTTTCCCCAATTTTATCCCCCTCCTCCTCCTCCTTCCCGTCATCGGTTAAAAGTCAACATTTAGTGTTGAATATTCTGCACATAAAAATTTGTTTCAGTCGAAATTCAATTTACACACAAAATTCAATTTGTGGTTAGCAGCGAATGAAGTCCGAAATTTAACACTTGATTTTCGGAAAAACTAAATGAGTAATGAGTAATGAGTGAGTTGTTGTGGAAGCTCGACTAGCAGATGCGCTGTAATTTTGAAAATATTAACGAACGTTACGTATAAGATATGAGATTTCGCAATTAAGTTGCGATTGCAACTTGGTTGCAGTTCAATTCGAATGAAGTTTAATTGGATTGATTATGCTTTCCAGCTACTTTCTTCTGTTTGTTGTTTACCAAATCACTGCCCATCACACACTTGTAACTATTATAGGGTATGCAAAGGCAAACACACACACATAAATGCCAGTCACTCATAGTTGGTTTATTAAAGTCACAGCTCGAAATGCAAGCAGACAAATACTGATTGCTATGGTCACTGCTGCGCTTTGATGTAAACACCTCCTGCTGCCTGAATGTGTGTATCTGTGTGTGTGTGTATGTGTGTGTGTGTGTGTGTGTGTGTGTGTGTGTGTCAGCTTCACTTGCTATAGATTTCAATTTCATTAGCGCTTTGACTTTTGTTTCCTGCTGCATCTGCACTCGCAGCCGTGGGCAAAGTCTGCCTGCCTTGTCCACTTCTCAGTCTGTATGTTTGTCTGTCTGTCAGCTGCTGCCTTTATCTCAACTATGACCTCCTCGGGGCATGAGCGTGCAATAACAACAACAAGTACTTGCTTGGAACTTTCAATTGTACTTGTAGGGTACTTAAATTTGTTAACCCTGAAGGATTTTAGGTTAGTAAACTTTTTTACCTAATTTATTTGATGAGAAATATTCGATTGCATTTTCTTTACACAATAAATTAAGCAATTAATTTGTAGCTTTATAGTGTAATAAGTGTATTTATTTAGGAACAAGTATAATAAGCGCATTCAAAGTTCGATTTTCTTAATACTAAATATGTTTTTCAACTCAAGCTTCCATTTTGAAGTAAACAAAAACTTTACAGACGTTTCCGTCAAATGCTTTGATGTTTGGCCCAGCCTCCAGCTAGACTTATTCAACACACTCATGTGTCTATGTGTGTGAGTGTGGGTGTGTGTGTGTGTGTCTAAAGACTGCGCTTTCGATTAGCTTAATACGAAAATTCCGCACATCAGGCATTGATTGAGCTCCTCCTGCGCCTGTCACTAATGAAAATAACACAAATGTTTAGTGTACTTTTCTTCTTTTTTTTCTACACGCTACATCAAACAGCAGCAGCGGAGGATTGAAGGGGGAAGGGTGGGTCGGGGAGGGATTGGTCCCTGTCAGCAGCAGGAGCAGCTGCTATACTTGCTGGGCGAGCGAAGCGTGTCCTGTCAGCGCCCGGCATGATTTTCAATTTGTGATCTTAATCAGCAGGTGTCCTGCATGGCCAACTGTGTTGTTCTCCCTCTCTCTCTCTCTCTCTCTGTCTCTTTCATTGGTTTCTCTGCTTTGCTACTTTGCTATTCTATTTTCCTTTTTTTTGTTTGGTCGCCTATCAACATGGACGTCAGCGGCATCGTCATTGCCTTTTTATTATTTTCATTCGGGTTTTGGCTGCCTGCCTACTAATAGCAGCTGTTGTTGTTGTTGTTGCTATTGTTGTTATTGTTGATGCTGGCCTTTGTCAGCTTTTGTTCAGTGTCCAATGTTGAACGTTGCCAGGCATTAACTTTTGTCATTTTGAGTACCCCTCAGTCACTGAACAATGCAATGTGAATTGACAGGTCCTAGCCCAGGATCTGCCTCCTCCCAGCGCTCACTCCCCTCTCTGGCTCCTCCGGCGCCCACACTAATGTCTAGACTGTTTGTTGGCCTCCTCGTGGCCATTTGGTCATTGCTGGGGCTGCCCGCTGTTTTTGGTCCACTGCTGTGTTCATTTAATTAAATTACACCAAATTGTTTGGGCCTTGCCTTTCATTCAACTCACACAACAACAATAACAACAACAACAACAACAACAACAACACCAGCAGCAACAACATCGAATCGCATAAAATATCTAGAAAATCACGAAATATGTTGCCTTGAAAAAATATTTACTCAATGCCTGTTGCCCATCATCCTCGCTCCCGTACTCAATGCCCGTCCTCGTTGTCGTGGTCATCGTCCTTAAAGTGTTTGTAATTGGTTTGGCAGTTTTTCGTTATTCGCTTCCGTTTTTTGATTTGTTTTTTGTTTTCTGTTTCCTCTTCAATTGCAAAACAATTTGGCTTTTTAAATTATGTGAAATACATGGGGAAAATGAGCAGCAAAAATGCCGCATAAATAATACAGTAAGGAAACAGTAGAACTTTCATATTTTTGGCATACATATTTCAAAAGATACGCGTAACAGCTGCGCCAAATGTATTTTCGTATTGAAGTCAAATTGAAATCTGTGTGATTTTGTGTATGTGTGTGTGTGTGTGTGTGTGTGTGCTGTCTGTATTTGTATTCGTATCTGTATCTGTATCTGTATGTTTGGAATTGTGTGTTTGCTTGTGCTTTGTATACTGCTGCCGATTTGCTGTTATCAAATTGCAATAGACGTTTTGCGCTTCTGTTTGGTGTGTATTGTATCGCTGAAATGGCCGTAAAACGCTTTCGCCAACATATCGCCAAAAATTGGTATTCGCTTCAGCATTGCGAACGTCAACTTGAATCATTTTATACGCCTTGCGAATGGCATGAATAATTTTAGCTTGATTTTCTGGCATATCATTTACAATTACATAAGCTGGTATCTAGTTAAGTAATACAATTAATATATTTTTGGCTACACTTTCTCAAGTTCTTTTGTTAGCGATTTTGGGAACAGCTCTGTAATTCAGCCTGTTTCAATGTGCCACACAATCACATACAAAGGCAGTCAGGACTTTTGCAACAACCAAACGTTATTGATGCACTGTGGTTAAAATATATACTTTCGTTATGAAAATATGAAGATCGCAGTTTGATGCTCTTCGAACTTGAGTTATGCTCAAATTTATGTTACAAAATAATACAGTTTTTTCCGCTTAGCTAACAACGAATTAGCTTATTTAAATTAGTGCTTCCTTTACAGATAAGCCTTTCAGCTCATTTCATATTTCGTATTTAATTTACTAACTTGCTTTTGAAAGTGTTAGACAATAATTATTTGAACACTTTGAAATAAGCTCGAGAAATTCCAGGTTTTGCGCATTGTTGCACAATGACAAATGTTTTACATATTTCGTTGCCTACTTTTTGGGACAGGCGTTAGGCACTCGGAGTGTTTGCAATCAAAATCATAAAATATAAGTTTGCACTGCGTAAATTTCGAGTGCTCGCCACAGCTGCCTAAATATATTTTAATTTGCTTTGTTGTTGCTGCTGCAGTTGTTGTTATTTTGCTGCTGCCACATTTGCCAACTGAGCACGTTAAAGCTTAAGTAATAATTTTGTGGAAAAAGTTGCTTTGCTGTTGCTGCTGCTGCTGTTGCTGTTGCTACTGCCAACTGTTGCCACACACAGTGATTAATCATAAGCAGAAATCACTTGGAACCCAGCTGCACAACCCAAAATGCCCCCCCCCCCTTATCCCCGACACCAAACAAAGGTTTGTCATTCGAACAAGAGTTGACAACAAAAAAAAAAAAAACGAAAAGAAAAAAAAAATAAGATAAAGGCAGGTAACTGACGGTTAGGTAACTGCGGCTCTCATATTGATCAATCAATGTCAGTCGGTTCTTGTTGCAAAATCTATAAGCAATATGATAACCATTTGGCAATAAACTCCGACAACGAATGCGAAACCTGTCTGTCTGAAAGTCTATCTGTCTATCTACCTATATGTCTGTCTACCTGTCTGTCTGTCCATCTGTCTGCCTGTCTGGGCATTTGTGCAATTGTCTGCCGTTGTCTTTGTAACACTTTGAGTGATTTGATATGGCACATAACTGCAGATACACACACCCGCACACCCACCTGAACGTCTGATTGAAACAAATTTCCAATATATAACCGAATGGCGAATGGCGAATGACGGATGCGACGAAAAGCGACATTCTGTTTTCCCCCATTTCCCAACCCTTTCCACATTCTATTCCTCATCTTTGTCCACCTTTCACTGCTGCTACGCCAAAAAGTGTCACTTTTTTATGAGAGATCATTTATTTTTTTTTTTCTTTTCTTTTCCAAAAATTTGTCACACCCCTTTTATTGTTGCTACTTTTATTTGCTGTTTGCTTTCTTGTTGTCGAATGTTTCTCCCTTCGCTTGGGGTAATTTTATGCTTTTGACAAATTTGAGTTTAAGTGGATTACTTTTTACTTGTGGATACTTCCGGCGACGCCCTCTCTGCTCCCCCCAACCGATTGTGTTTAATGTTCTGCGCTTGTTGCTGATGATTAATTAATTGTTATTCCCGTTGCACGTTTCTGTCTCTGTGTCTGATTTTCTGCGAGACATTTGTGGAGCAATCAATTTTCATTTGCATTTTCACGTGCGCAAATTGTTTACTCATAATTTAATGCAACAGAAAAACGGCAACACAAAAAGTGAAAAATAAGCTGAAAAGGTTGTGTTTGCATTTTGTAAAGTTAAGAAAAATATGATGTGGTATTTAAGTGCTTATTAATTAAGTTAATTAAGATAATTGAAGAAATATATAGTATATATAATCATTCTCTATTTATGTAAGGCATTCTGTCGAAACTGCTCATAGATCATGTCCTTGATCCATTCCTTGCTGTAGGGTGCGTAGGTATTGGTGCTCTTCTGGTACGCCAAACAGCTGACATCCACCAAAGAATCGATAAAATCAAACAGTTGCACAATGTCGTATGTAACTGTGGGCATATCGACATTGGTACGCTTCAGATGCTCCTCGTAGATCTTGCAAATGGCATTCAAACAATCTTGTATGCTCTCATATTCGCTGTAGGTGCGAGTCTTGGGGCACTGCTTCGGATGTATCAACAACAGAGTATGGGGCATGTCTAAACAAATGTTTTAATTAGCGAATAAAATGTATTAAATTAGTAATGCGACACTCACTGCTTAACTCTTGCTCAGTTATGATGAGAATGACTTTAATGTGACTAACTTAAATTTCATTAGAATAATAGCCTACTCTTATTTGGAAAGTTAACTCATTTGAAGGTATTTTATATGGAATTAAGCACAATATTGATTGCCGAGCTGAGAGAGCTAAAGAGAGACTGGTGTTCCTCGAATATAATCAAGCAACGAAAATCGTATTATTTGCTGATTTCTTTAATTCTGTTGGCATAGAAAATTATGAAAAATAAAAGTAAATTTAATACATTTAAAATATAAATTACATTTAGTGTTTATGCTTTTAACATTTAAAAACGAGTGAAATGTTCTGCAGCATAGATTGAAGAGAACTTAGAAATTCCCAAGTCAGAGCACTAAACAAACATTATATTATATATGGATATAGATATGAATAGATATTTGCACATTCTGTAAGTAAAACCCGATCAAATGAAATTGTAAATTGGTTCTGATACAGCTTTGACTTGATATCATGTTATGGTCGAAAGTTAATTAATATTTTAAAACAATTGGGTATTTAATATTGAATTTGACATTTACAATATCGGTTGCTGAGTTAATCACGCTATAAAAATCGTACGTATTGTGAATATTAATAGTTAGCTCCGGTAAAGTAAAATCGAATAAGAGGAAATCACGATTTTCTTCCGATTATATTCACGCACACATATTTAAAGGAAAACTACGGCTAACAGCTTTGACTGGATTTGATGTGGTGGGCGGAACTGAAAGTTCTCAGTTTGTTGAAAATTGTCCCATGCTGATAATTATAGTAAAGGGTTTTAACGTCTTAAACACGTGCGTGCGCTTTCAATTTCATTTCCGTTATGGTGGGGCCTAGCCTCGTTCCTCGGAGTTCCTCGTAACACACTTAAGTATGCTGCTCATAAAAGATTTAAGCGTCGCTGCCATTACAAATGCAATTTGCAAAAAACTTTTGATTTCGCCGGAACAGCAGTCGGTAAGCAGTCAGTCGACACAGGCAAACCTAGCCTCTCTTTTATTGGTCTCATTAAACAAAAATGTTTGCGAGCCCAACTTGGCTTCTTCACAAGAGCCCAGAACGCAGAACACAGAGCACAGAGCACTGAGCACTGAGAGTTCTCAGTTTCTCGAGTCGCTTTCGATTTTTGGTTGCTATTGGGAAGTCAGCTCACGTTTCGCTACCTTTTGAGAAAAGGTGCGCGGCGTTGATTTTGAAAACTTTTTTGTGGGACACAAACCGGCTCGAGAGTGCGGCCAAAGATTTGTGAATGCTTTTTCACTTGACATTTTGTTAAAGTGGTCGTTGTTGTTGTTGCTGTTGTTCTTCGGCTGAAGTATGTTGAAGTTGGTTGCTGGTTGTTGTTTGTTGGTCGGCAACGTGATTCGATTTCGATTCGTTTTGGTTACTTGGCCGCCGCCAAAAGGACTTTGATATATCGAACTTCGCAATTAAGCTGGCAATGATGCGCAAGCTGGCAGCTTTCTTCCTTTCTACAATCAAATTAAATTTTGTGCGCAAATTATTTGTAATTCGTCCAAAAGTAGTTCAAGAATTGAGGTCTGAGTTCGCTTCTGATATTCATATTCAACGAGAGAAGCAAATTCAATTTTCACAAATTATTTGCTTGGTTAGTTTTGTGGCTTCCACAAAATTGTTTGGCTCTGCAGGTCACACTCCCACACTCGCATACACACACACGCACAGACGAAGGAGCACGTGTGTGTGCCTGGGGCTTCCACTTCATTATCTGTGAAGCATTGGGTAACCATAAAATGGTTTCTCTGTCACGCCCCATACCAGAAGAGACACTCATGCAAACTATGCCTCAGCTCGAACAGCACTCAGTTTTAGCCACAATGCTTGAGTTTTGCTATTGGTTTTCCCTTATGGCAGCCCATTGAACTCAAATTGAATTGTTCAGCCCAAAATGACAATAGCAAATTGACAATGGCCTTATCACATAACCAACATTGATATCTGTCACTTGGATATGATTTGTACATTTATTTATACATTTTTCTTATTTGTTGGCATTTAAGATTTTATCGCAAAAATGTTTGAAAGCAAATTGAACTCCAAAAAACTAACAAAAAATTCTGTTTGTGCAACACAAATATAGCTTAACTATAATTCAAGCTCCAAGCAAATCTAATAAAGTTTTAATCCCAAAAAATCGACTTAAGAATAATTAGAATTAGAGCTTTTTTTTATTTATTAACATGAATCAATAGCTAGAAAATGTGTGCATACCAAAAGTAAGCGCAAGTAAATTCAAAAATTAAGTGCTTGCAACACTGACACAAGCTCCAAGTCGACAGCTTTTGACATATCACAAATTCTTTAAATCGAAAATCGATTGTGATTGGGCTTTGTGGCACATTCGAAGAGCTTTCTGAGCGATTAGGTGCCACGTCAAGAGCAAAAATGTTGGCGGCGTGTGTGTTTGAGTGTCGATGCCGATAAGAACATGATAATGATGTCTAAGTCGCGAAATCCAATAATGAAAATTAATTTCACACACACACAGAGTGAGTTGCGGTGTGGTTTATGCTACCCACAAGGCCCTAAAGCAATTTATGCCAATTTTAACACACACAGACGCAGCACACATAGTAATGCAGAGAGACAGACACAGTGATGCCTAAAATATTTTTGACACCTGCAGAATTCCCATTGACAGCTGCGACGCAGCAACGGCAGAGGCAGAGGCAGCAGCTGCGGAGGCGCCACAAAATACGCGTTTGAATTTGAAGCGTTTAGCATTTTGTTGGCTTTGCCTATAGCTATCTGTGTGTGTGTGTGTGTATTTGGGTGGCATGGGTTGCACATGACAGCCGCAGGCTTTTCTCGGATGTGTGAATGTGTGTGTGTGTGGCATACGGGAAATTTTTGACAGTTATTTTAATGAAATAATGCAAGCACTCTTTCACACATTCAACACCAAATAAAAAGACTCGTCCCACAAGGCTGCAAGCTACGAGTTGATGGAATCGTTATTGTGGTGTGGTATTGAGTCATGTTTGTGGGTTAATTTTATGCATTGCCAACACCACGATGGACATTAGAAATTTGGTTATTTAATTAGCTGGCTGCAGTAAATAGTTGCCAATTTTGCATGACCCAAAATCGATCAAAGTCAAATCGAATTATTAGTAATATGATTAAGGACTTAAAAGTGAGCAAGTAGACTGGTAGAATATCCTGTTATTTGACGTATACGCGATAATTTTTAACTAATTCATATTAAGTCATTTTATTTTCTGAACTTTCCACAAAGCAGGCAGCAAATGCTGGACCCATTTTCAATTCCCCCAAAAATTTTATACATTTCTTTATATTTTTTTTTTTAGTAAAGCTTAATTGCAATAATATTGAGTTTTACTTCATTGAATTGAATTATTTCTTTCCGTATTTTTCGATAGCGTATTTACAAATACTGAAAAATATATGTTTTATATTTCTTTAATTTTGCTTTATAATGCTGTACTTAAATATTTTATTTCCAGTTTATTTACTTCCGCCTATTAAAAGTAATCCAAGAAAAGCAACCAATACAAATGTTTCAAATACAAAGAAGTTCATGTTCGAGTGCTTTAAGAAGTTGCTGCTACTATTTTTATTTATATTATTTTTATTTTTGGTAATTTTCTGATTTCACTCTGTGCAAGTGTCAGATTTTCTTATTGTGAGTCATCGTCGCTTCGTCAGCGTCTCGAAACTTGAAACTCCCAAGTGGCCAAGTTGCTCTCGAAAAATGTCGCATTCACCGGACCTGGAGGCCGAATCAGGAGGCCAGGGCCAGGGCCAGAACCTGCTAACAGCAGCAGTATTCGAGCCAAAGCCACTCGAATTTGGGCTGGGGGAGAGGGGGTGTGTTGAAGCTGAGCACGTGTTGAGTGCGCACAAAAGTATGCTATGCAGCATAGGAGCAATCTTTTATTTGATACGTTTTTGATTTGAGAACTGAGCGGAGTTGCCGCAGCAGACAATGTCAATGTGTGTACATACCCCAACCCTCAACCCCCAATTCCCAACCACCTTATCGACTCACCCCTTTTCGAAAAACTGCTGTCGAAAACAATGACAGAGGCAGAGAGAAAGTGGGCGAGAGTGGGTGACAGTGGGTGGCAGTGGGACTGCGCCCAGTCTCAAGTGCATCATGACACGTGAATTTTGTGTCGAACATAACCCACCACCACCACCACCACCACCACCACTGCTCACTTACTGCTACTCCACCTCGAACGCCACCTTTTAGTGATTTTGAGCTGTATGTTTTTGGTAATTTGATTTTCAGCGCGCTTTGAGATTTGTCAGAGACGCCAAGTTAACGCCACATTTGATGCCATTGCCCAAAAAAAAAAAAACAAAACGAAAAGGAAAATAAAAATAGCTAACAAAAGGAAACGTGTGCTGAATTTTGAAATTCACAATCGCCCCCTCCGAGCACGCCCATTTCCAGCCACACCCCTGTGGATAATTTTGCATGTTGCTTGTGGACTAATAGAAAATCTTTGTTCGATTTGATTTCGCGCCAATAATTGAGCAGGCCAAATAAAACGCGGCCAAAATTTGTTACGTCAGCGTTTTGTGTGTGTTTGCGTGTGTAAAGTAAAATAACAAAAAAAAAAAAGCATGTGGCACTGTCTGCCTGCCACTTGCAACATGACAGCGTGTGTTGATGAGGCACTTGCCGTTAAATTTACTGTCACAAATTTTTGTTTTTCTCTACAGTTGCTGTTGTTCTTGTTTCTCTAGTTGTTGCTGTTGCTGCTGTTGTTGAGGAATTGCGCACGTATTTGTCGTTTCCATTACAGTTTCTGCTGATTTTGATTTGCTGCCCGAGCTGGCAACCCGCATTTCTCCCCTCGCCGCACCCGCTGTGCCTGAGAGCCTCTCGTTCAATCTCAAATTCACTCAATCAGTCAGTGCGTCAGTCTGGCTGACATTCTGGCACTTTCAGTTAGTCATTGCGTCAACACTTTGCCACGTTGCAAGGGGCGTGCCACACACCAACACCCACACACACACACACAGAAATTTTAGCTATACATATGTTGTTGGAGTCACGTTTATTGTTGGCAATTTTTTCACTGCTGGCTTTTCCATTTACCGACTTATGACTTTTGTGCGCGCATAGGCAATTTCTATGCACGCCGCCCCCCAAATACCCACCTGACACGCCCACTAATACATGTGTGTGTGTGTGTGTGTGTGTGTGTGTGGTACACATTTGTCATACTCAAATTTAAAATTCAATTTACTTGCGTCATAAATTTAATAGCCTAGCTTCCGAAATCAGAGTTCAGTTGATTTCGACCATGTGCCCATTTGGCCAAAAGGGGTGTTTGTTATAGCCATTACATTTTTTATTGGGCCAGCCATTGGCAGCACATGTGCAGGATTAAAGCTTTCATATATATATATATATATACATATACATATAGAATATAGATGGATATGACTTTAGTTGTATAGAGATACAAATATAGATAAAAACATATCCATTCATATAGATAGGTGTTTACAGACAGCTTAGATATTTGTATACAAACAAATTGCCTATATTGATATTACGTACAGATTCTTATCAGTTTAAATATGAATGCATATTTTTATTAAACAATTTTCACTGAATATTTCATATGTTTCGCTCACATGCAGCTGGCTCCAGAAAATAATCCAAAATACTTTCAATAACTGTGGCCAACCAGCTGAACTTAATCTCACTTACATCCAATGTAAGCTGAAAAATAATTCAGATTATAAAACTTTAATGTTTTTAGTTTTTGCAATTTTCTACAATTGTTCAACTTTACTAAACTACGTAGAAAACTATTTTGGCCACTGAGTTATTAAGTTTATCTTCTGTCTTCATCTGCATTTGAACTTGTCTCTCTTTGGTTTTTTTCTGATAAATTCAAGATGACATCTGCCATGCTAATTGCTGAGCTTGTTAGACATATGAAAGCCTTTTATGCCACAAAAACACACACAGAGACACACACACACACATATGCCTGTGGCTGTGTGTCTGTGTGTGTGTAATGTGATGAAACAAAAGTGCGCCAATTAGAAGTAAAATGCAGTTTTTAAGCTCTCACAATTGCGCAGACAACTTACAGCTAAATGTGCGCCCAACCGCAAAAGCCAGAAAAGTTGATTTCTTAACAACTCCCCAAAAAAAGGAGGCCACAAAACCGCACTGTGAGAGAGATGTCAGGAAAACTGAGAAGCAGGCAAATACCGAAACGCCGAACACCAACAATTTTCAGCTCTCAGTCTTTGGGAGAAGCCCAAAAAATGTGCAGCTTGAAGACCACAGTTTTAAGCCCAAAAATAAGTTGAAGGTGTGTGTGTGTGTTTTTGTGTGTGTGTGTGTTGGTAAGTCAGTAAGTCGTCTGCTTGTTGTCCCTATTTTGTAGCACATTTGGCCTGAACGCTCATCTCAAATCCAGACACACGCACACAAACACATTGGTTTTAACACACATTTGACATGGCTATGAAAGCGATGAATTTAATTCAAATGCAGATTACAGAGGCAGCTTTTGGTATCCTCGTATCCTTCAAGTAGTACAATAGGGATACACAAGCCATCGATAATAGATGAGCTTAACAATTATATATTTGCGATCAGATATAATGTTCAATCAATAAGACGGAAGATAGATCAAAGTCGTAAAATCGATCTATTAATCGACGAGCTCAACGAATTATTGTCGGTAGTTATCATCATCATCATTATCAATAGTAAGCTGGCATTATTACTCACAATTGTATATGATATATATATTTTACTATCGACTTACCAACAAAAGATGCCTCGTAAAGTGTATATCAGCTTCGTCATGGCAATCATATCAATTTCCCTTTTGCATTTATATTTATGTTTTACTTAAAAGTTTGTGGCTTGTTAGAGAGTCCGGTTGAGTCAGCATAAGGGGGGCGAGAGGTGAGTGCAACATAGTTTGAGTTGTGGAGATTTTTGATTTGCGCTTGTCACGCTGCAAAAATAAAACTAAGTCCATTTTAATTGAGTTTTGTGCAGTGTATGTGTGACAGCATAATATAATACAATTTTGGTTATACATATGTCACATGCATTTGATTTCATTTAGTTTTAGCTCAGAATCCACACATTTGTTATGCAGGCAAATTGGCAACATTGTCACAAATGAATTGTGAATGAAAATGCAAATTTTGCTGGTCACGCGACCAATCCAATAACAACAAACAATCCATGACAAATTTCATACCACACTCGTTTTTCCCAATTTACTTAATTTGACTTTTATAAAAAACAATAGAAAAGAAAGTCTTTTGAGTACGACAAACTTTGGCCACAATATCAAAGGCTAGATTTTACCGCAAGATTTTCGCATTGCGCAACGGCTGCTTTTAATGTTTTTGTTTTTGTTTTTGTTGTTGTTTTTCCACTTGCGTTTTTCCTCAGCGCTTTTCATTTACTTTCTGTCCGTACGTAATCAGCGACAGGGGCAGCAAAGTAAGTTTTACTGCAGAAATAAATTGAATAAATAACGTTTTGTATATGGAAAATGTTGCCGCCTGTAAGCAACATGAAATTCGAAGAAAGCAACGGAAAATTGTTGGAAAATCACTTAAAGCCAAGCAACAGCAACAGCAGCAGCAAGGTGAAAGAATAGGAGAATAAATCAAAGCTGTGGTCTGCACAGCATTTAAATCTGATTAGCTGCCTTTGGACGGAAATGATTTAGTTTGTCAGGAAGTGCGCCAAGTGCTGTCACTTGAAACATTTATTAACTTCCGATGTGCTTTGATTCTCAAAACACCACGGCCCTTTTTGGTAAAGGTCGACGTGGATATACCACGTATCTGGAAATCGATATAATTTGTGACTCTTTTCCCTCTTTTATGTCTGTCAATGGGTATTCATTTTTTATTTATTTTTTTTTTATATAACAGTTATATTTTAAATATCAATCAACCTATTTAAAGGCTATAAAACATTGATTTGGAACAGAATGAATAATAGCAGTGAATTACAATCTAAAACATAAGCATAGAACAGGTTTTAGCAGTTAATAAATAACATCAAATATTACATTTGTGGCACATTAATTTAACGCCCTACAGTCCAGAGGTCGCTAGTGTGGAGGCGCTTCAACCTCCTGCGAGTTGTATTTGACCCAAGTGTGCAGGCCAAAGGGTTGTCGTGGTTCTGCAAACGGTCATTATACCGACTTGCCAGACGGAATGACAATTTATAGAAAAAAGTGTTGCATATTTTGTGGTGCTTTATTCAACGTACTCATTGAAGTAATTCCCAAATGGTTCTGGCTTCGAGCAGGTAATATGGGTCTATCTTTTTGTCTTTTTATCTGTCTTTTTTAACTTTTGTTTACAAGTATTATTATTGTTTATGTTTACTTTTGTTATTTACATTTTTTTTTTTATGTTTGTTGATATTTTTTCTTTCTATTATTGGGAATGGTAAATAAAGCTTCTCAGTTATGACGTCACTCCTCGGCATTTCCGGGATCTGCTGATTATAGATTTGTATCTTTTTATGTATTTTTTTTTAACTTTTGTTTACAAGTATTATTATTGTTTTTTTCGGAAATCGATTTCCATTCGCGGAACGTGCAAAGTTATCGATAAAATAAAATAAAATAAAATTACATTTGAAATTTGCATTGCCAGACGGAATGACAATGTACAGAAAAAAGTGTTGCATATTTTGTGGTGCTTTGTTCAACGTACTCATTGAAGTAATTCCCAAATGGTTCTGGCTTCGAGCAGGGCAATACGGGACTATCTTTTTGTCTTTTTATCTGTCTTTTTTAACTTTTGTTTACAAGTACGCAAACTTCAACAGGCGCCTATAATTAATAGAACACTTTACAAATTCAAAACAAACAAACAATAAGCAAAAGACTTTTTGTGTTGTGCTCCGCCCGACCGCCCCCCGCTCATTGATTCTGTTTTCTGCTGTAAAACAAACACAAAATATTCGGTTTTGTGCATATTTGCAATGCTCATCCTTTTTTATATAGACAAAGCTCTCGACAGCATTGCCCAAGTGCATTTATCTAAATCAATATGCAATATTTACAGTAACTAACAGTAACAGATTTCAAAACTGGCAAATACAAAATGCCAGTCATAAGAGTAGCAAACAGAACAATTTCCATTATCTCTCACTCGCTGGCACTCTGTGGCATGAAAATCTAAAAACTGGGTTAGCTGTCGAGATTCACCAACATTGTGCAACTCTAACACGAACCGGGGAGGAATTCTAGTAACAGGAGCTGGCATAAAAACAGGAACATTGACAGCCCATACCCATCGCAACGGGAGCATTTGGGATTGCCAATGCATTTGCAATTGAGCGGAACCAAAAGCAAACAAAACTCTGTAAAAAAAACAATAACAAGAAAAACAAGCTAAAAATGCACAAGCTGCAGCCGAATCTGAAGCTGAAGCTGAAGCGCAGGCAGCCAAGCGAAATGACGGGCAATGCAAGCCGACACTGACACGCCCACGCCTCCCCGCCGGCCTCCACACCGCCCCCGCTGCTCCCACCATATATGTCAAGTGAACTGGAAGTGATATGCCGCCATAGCGCAGCAGGATGCGCTGCGAGCAAAGGACGAGCGTGTTCACGTGCAAAATTGCACCAGCTATTCCCAAACGGTTGCCACGTTTTCTTCCTTGCGTGTAGCAGGGATCGAGGGTATTACCATTTTATCATTGAGTGTGTAACGCTTCGAAAGTCTCAGAAAAGAAATATCGTCTTGAATTTCAGAAATCCGCCATACTTTTGATAACAAGGGTTACTCAACTTATTATTCGGAAAAAATGCAGGGTAAATTTTTATGAAATTAGAGTGAGACTTTTAAATTTATTAAATTTTCTTTATATTTCGAAATTATTTCTAAAAACACGAAAAACTTTGTAATTTTCAGGACCATTTTCTAAAATTCATGATGATTTTTCTTGTTGGGTATGGTTTATCAAATTATCTTAACCAAACCAACTGGATATGAGGGTTATTATGTTCATGATACATTGATAACAGATGTATTATATCAACATCGGTCTACTATATGTTATTAAATATAGGTTTGAGCAGTTTGACTCTGGTTTGCAAGTGTATGAAATCTTTGGCTTTGGCCAAATTAGCCTCTCGCAAAAGAACTCTTTTTGTTGCCTTTGGTAAATCAAATTCACTTTGTGTGTGCATGTGTGTGTGTGTGTGTGTGTGTGTGCGTTACCGTCATTTTGAGTCTGATCGATGGTTGCTGGCAGTACATGCAGCAGGCAGCAGACAACTCACAGCAACAACAGTTACAGCAGGATGTGGTGGCAGGCAGGAGCAGTGCACAGGAGGCCTGTGGATTTTAATCAGCAACTGAAAGCCGATCGGTGCTGGACAGACAATGACAACGACTGATATCCTGTGCGGCTTTGCATTGCCTGGCCTAGGCATTTATCTCACGCATACACACACAGACACACACACACACACATGCAGCTGCTCATGCACTTGCACTTCCGTTTCCGTTTAAGAGGGTGGCAAGCAGGCCAGTTGCAAAAGAAACAAACTGCACATTTGCCCATCTTCAAGCTCAGCTGAACAGGATGGGCCAACACTGATTGTTTGCCCACGCTGCAATGCCACTAAATTGTTTGTCTTCAATGTGTGTGTGTGCGTGAGTGTGTGTGTGTGTGTGTGTGTGTGCGTGCAATGCCATTAACAATACGCCCAATGCCAAAACTGGCAAACGCGCCAAAGCCATTGTTATTTCGGCGGTCAGTTGTTGTTCTTCCGGCTTGCGTGAGCTTACTGCGGCCCAAAAACCATCACCTCCCCCTTCCAACAACTCTCCCTCCTCTCCGCAAATTGCGCAAACAAGCGTGGGAACGAGCAGGGGAGCAAGACAGAGACGGAGACAGAGAGAGAGAGAGTAGAAGTGAGAGTGAGAGGGAACGTTCCGTCAGGATGCTTCATGCAAAACTTGTGCCACAAATCGCTTCAATTTTGTTGCGTGTTCGGTTTTTGGCCCTGTTGCTGTTGTTATTGTTGATGTTGTTGTTGTTGTAATTGTGGTTGTTGGTTTTGCTCTCGTCTAGTTTGAATTGTTTTTTCAGCTCGGTTTGTTCTCGACTGCAATAATCTTATTAGCAGTTTGTTGTTCGAACCTAATCAATTACCAACGTAATTACAAACTTTGCTAATCTGCTTAGGTCGCAACAGATTCACATCGAGCAGGGCACAGAGATGGAGCCACAGTGTGAAAGAGAGCGACGGTGAGCGTGCTGAAGAGAGAGGGAAAGATGCATCTATATTGTACCCTATGCCAGGGAGAACGACGAGCATTTATGTTCCTGATACAGGCAGATTTTTGCAATTTATATTGTGTTAAGCAACTTAAATTGCAATTTTGGGGGAGCTATGAATATTGTCAGCTTAATTCTGGCAAATTAGAATTGATTATTGCCAAAAAAAATGGATTTATATATGTATATCTATCTGCAGATTTTGTTTAAGCATAACACAATCTACCAGCTTATTAAATAATATAGAGAACAGGTCGACAGGACAACTCTGATCGGCCCGCCTGGACCCTTTGAGCTACCAGAGAGTTTGTGATTTATACTCGTTCACCCTGCAAGTAAGACTTGCACAAGCGGTTGGGTTCCTAGACGACTCCAGAATAATTGAATGCAGTTCTTGCGATCCTTACGCAACGTGTCCTTTAAAAGTATGCAAGGATTTGGACGAGCTGGAGTTACATTTCCCGGTGTGCGTGCCCCTGAAAGTATGCCTCATTTTTAAATGTACGCATCAACTTCATTTGTGTATGGCTTTTCAGCTACTCCCTTAACTGTTCGGCTGATGCTCCGATTAAAATAAGAAAAACATTATTCAACTTGAGTATCGGCATTTATTTTTAAATTGACAATGCACATTTATTAAAAGTGCTAAGCTGAAAGATTTTAGTTGCAGCTACAAACTATTTAAACATCAATTAACGTCCATGACTTAAAATAGAAATTCAGCAAATAAATAAATTTAGTTTGCTGTTTTTCTTAATCTGTTTCCCAAGAACTGCACACTGGCTGCCAATTCGTCTATTGATATTTCCTTTTGTTGTCTGTGAATTAAAATGTGAATTGTAAGTCAGATCATCCTTTTCTTTCTGGCTTATCAGTCGTTAAAATTCATTTCAATTGGATAACAAATATGATGCTCCAGATGCGGCAGTTGCTTTTATTGTGTAGCAAAGCTAAGCATTGCAAAAATGCCAAAAACTTTTATCGTAATCAAAAGCCAAAATATTTGAATATGCCAAGACAAAATGAATGCCGTGTTTGCCTCGTCTGCTCGTTTTTTGGCCAGGACTCCCAAGGTCCTCATACGTTAGGCGAACATCAGCAGCAGTATCAGCAGTGGCAAACTTTTCCACGCATGATTTAAATGTAAATAAATCTTGTGTTAAGATTCGACTCGGATTTGGATTATGCAACGTGGCGTCGTCTGCCAAACTGAAAAGATTATGGTCTGGGTATGGATATGGGAAGGGATAGAGTACAGTACAGAAGACGGATCTGCATTCGTTGGGGCGTCGCTGCGTCACGTAGTTGCCAAATTTGTTTACATGTTGCTCTGTCGACGTCGTCGTCGTTTTAGTTTTGAAACTCTCACTCCCCCTAAACACCTCGCCGAAGCAGCATCTACAATTGGCATAAACTTTTTCATATGCAAATCGCAAGTTTAGCAAAATATTTCGTTTATTGTTGAAGTTTTCTTTAGTTGCTTGTCAAACCTTTTTGTATGTTTTCTTTTTTAGCGCAGCGCACGCAAAAAGTTAGTCCAAAACTTTTGATAAATTGCGCCCAGCAACCGATGCGGCGCGGCCATGTAAGTTTATCTCTCTCTCTCTCTCTCTCTCTCTCTCTCTCGGTCCCAATTTTCCAAAATATATTATAGATAATTAATATTTTTATTATCAAAAAATGATGACACCTTTTATTGATTTAGTTTCTGTTTAGATGTGTGTGTGTGTTGAGTGTTGAGTTTTAGTGTACATAAATATACATATTACACATTTAATTTATTTGCTTAACTAACTGCATTTATCACTAGATTTTTACGTTCTCGCTTTCGATTTTCACATCTTGAATCGGAATCAGCAAATTATGTTTTTTTGTATTACAATTATAATGAATTGAAATTTGCGCACATATTTATCAAATGGTTATTTTCATTCTCATTTTCATTTGGTTTTTGCTTAACATCTAAATTAGAATACACAGCCTTGCTTTGTTTCTCTAAAAAATTACACTTAGCTTTCTAGTTAATTACATTTAATTACACACCGATGAAAACGCTTATAGAATTTTATTACAATTTGTGTATGCATTTGACGATATCTTTTGAAAAAGCATTGATAATTGTTTTTAGTTATTTATAGATTTCTTCTTTCGTTTTCGTTTTGTTTTTTTTTGTTTTTGTTTTTAATTTAAAGCCACATTCAGATAGAAATGCACAGTTAGGGTTACATCAATATCTTATGGATACACATATTAGTTCTACAATAATTGCTTAAATCAAAAATTTGCTAAAATTTATAAAAAAAAAAAACTTGCTAAAGCCTGGATATTCAGTGATTCAATATCGGCCAAAAAGCTAGCTAGCTAGCTATCCGCGTATTATTTGCTGCACAATAAATGCAAAATGCTAAATATATAACGTGTAGCTACTCTTAAACTCCTCACTTATTAGCCCAATTGTGTTCCAAACTATGATTTGTCAATGCTTTTGTTTCACTACAACTAAATACGAAACTCTACAAATCATAAAACCACACATTATGCTATTAATAACATTTTTTATTCTTCAGTTTTTTATCTTTTCAATTTTTATTTAAAAATTTTTGCTTCGCAAGCTTTTATTAAAAATGGCATTATACTGCGATATCTTACAAATATCCATTATAAAGTTGTTTTCGTTTTTTTTTTTACAAATATATATAGGCTTTAAAAATTTACACTTGTTGCGAATTCGTTTGTGACAGCAATTTTTGATGGGCAGCATAGTTATAGTATGTACAATATATATATATATTGGGACCAAAAAGCTATACAAAACAGCAAACAACTGCAAGGAGAGATTATTAGAGAGCAATTAGATTATTATATCAAGATTGATTGAGACTCACCATAGGACTGTGGTTAGCAGCATCAGTTGAGTTTCTCCTTAATAAAATGGCATAAATTAGGCAAATTCTAATGCAACTTTAGTGAACGTCAACTGGGAAGCTATTTGGGTACGGGAAAAACAGTTAAAACAAAGTTAACAATAGAAATATATAAATAGAAATATACATTTAGAAAAAACATATACAAATATCAATATATCAAATTTATGATTAAGAGAGTCAGAGACAAACAAAGTTGCGAACATTTTGTGCATTTTGAAACAGAAAACAAAACTTTATTTTTATATATGCAAGTGTCTTTGTTTGTTTATTTAAGAGTGTGTGTGTGTGTGCATGTTTGAATGTATATATATATATATATTATACATAAACAAAAATAATTTCTATATTATGTATCCAAATAGGTCTACAAATTAACTACAAAATGTTCAGTGTGTAAAATAAGTAAACAAGATAAAGTTTTCGACATTTTTGAAATGGATACAAAAAGTACACTGAAAAAATTGATGAGTGTATTACATAAATAATACAAAGTGAAAAAGAATAAAAAGTAAAGAGCAACTTCATTTAAGCAACAAAAAAGAAAAATACACATTTGTTGCATTGGTTTTTAATTTCATGGATTTTTTTTTGTTAGTTTCAATTCAAATGTCTTTTGTGAAAAAAAAAAAAAATCACTGAAATTGTAAGCAAATGCAACAAGTTGAATATTTTTGTTTATTTTCTGACATTAATACTAAACAATTTTGTAGCGCATTAATTCACATTAAAACTAAACGAAATATTTAAGAATTATAATAATAATAATAATGATAATTATGTATAACAAAAACATTATTTTTTCCATTCAGTACAAATAAAAAATTTTGGTATTCCTTTTAGTGTTGATTAACAATTCAGTAAAGGCACTTAAAACTAGTAGAGTATATACGCATTAGCATATAAGAAAAAAAATATAATCCATTTAACAGAACAAAATAACCAATATATATATATATATATATAGGCTATGTGTATAGTTGAGAACTTCAGATATTCCAAAATAAAAAAAAAAAACGTTCAAAACTTGTGACTCGACTTGACATCATGTGAGATGAACAAATGAAACAGAGAGAACAAGTGTGGATTATTCAAAAGCTGGGAAAAGTATATTAAATACAATTGTTTTTCTTTTTTCTTTCAAAACATTTCTTTTCCTTCTTTTCTTTCGTTTATTGTTATGTTTTTAGGTGAAACTTAAAAGCTAACACTTGAAACAGATTAAATATTTAGAGTGTGTCATATTTTCGAAATAGCAAAGATTGTGTGTACAAAAAGAGTATTTGTTAAAAAATTCAACTGTACGACAACAGCTTAAAACAAAATGAAAAGTGTCGTTAAAGTGTTTCTTTTTTTTTTGTGTAGCGAAAGTAACTTCAAAGCGTAACAAACAAAAAGTGTTTGACAAAAAACTAAACGCTAAGCTAAGGCACTAAAATTATAGGGTATCGATTTACGTATGTTTTGTTTCGACTTCAACATTTAACGTGCGAAATTAATATTTGCTGTCTCTCTCTTTTTTGGCACAAATTCATGTCTTTCAAATAGTTTTTTTTGTTGATTTTTTTAAATTTTATTTATTTATATATTTTTTTTTTTTGTGGATAATACGTACAACGTAGACTTCTTGATTTGGTTTTTTAGTTATAGTCCACACGGGTGACTCTTTTTAATAATTAGACTACTCCATTTGACAAACTTCGGTTGGGTTGTTTTTCTTTTCATTTTCTTAGTAAACATTTCTTCCTCTTGCTTTTTTAGCTATTGTTGTTTGTTTAAGTTGCTTAAGTTGATGTTGTTAGTTGTTGGTTGTTGTTCTTCTTCTCCTCCAGTTGAATCTATCAGTGTTTCAGCTGTCGCTAATAGGGCTTGGAAGCGTCCTTGGGCTTCTTTAGCTGCACCTTCAAACGCTTCGTGCCCACCTGGAAACCATTCATTGCCTTAATGGCCATCTGTGCCGATTCCGGATTATCAAATGAAACGAATCCAAAGCATTTCGACAGACTCGTCTGCTTATCGATGAACACCTTCGCCGAAATGACATTGCCAAAGGGCAAGAAAGTCGATGCCAAATCGGTATCCGTAAACTCCTGCGGCAAATGATATATGAACAGATTGCAGCCTTCAGGTCCTGCAAGAAACCAAAATACAATTTATACGAATTGATGAATTGAATTTAAATTAATTATATAAAAGGTAAGCACATTTATCAATATTTTGCGATGCAACATTTGTCAGATTTAGTTAACAATACGCGTTTAATGGCAGAGTCCTTCTAGTATTAAGCTCAGTGGATCCAAGTTCAGGTTAATGTTGTGGCTTGTGGGGGATGGTCTAAACGGAGGCAGAAACTTTAAATTGAACTTCCTGCGTCAAATCTGATGAATTTGAACTTATCGTGTGTGAACTGTGTGTGTGTCTGTATAAAATTGCTTGCAAATTAGCTGGAAGAATGCTGCCTGGCAAATTGACAAAACCGCAAAATGCCAACTGCCAACTGGCAACTCAGGCGACATTCAGCGCTGCCGCTTAAAACGTCATTAAAAGCAGCTCTCGAAAGTGAAAACTTAATAGAGGAAACAGCCAACAACAACTACTGCTACAGTTGCATCTGTTGACTGCTGCTGCTGGTCTTTATTGCTGCCGCTGATGCTGATGACGTTGACAGTAATTTGCACGAAAAGTGCAAACCGCAGCAGGACGCAAGAGAGAGCCAGAGAGAGAGAGAGAGAGAGAGGGCGAGAAAGAGAGCAGGACAACAACAACCACAGCGATGCTGACAATGACGACTGAGCAGCAGCAGCAGCTGTTAATATGCGTTGCCGGTGACAGACAGTTGGCGGCACGTGCTGCTAAACAAAATGTCACACGCCCACAGAGTCACACACACACACACACACACACATATATATATATATATATATATACACAGATGGAGAGGGAGAGACACACAAGCCACTTGGGCACATCATTTCCGCATCCGTTTTGGCAATCAGCTCCACTCTCTCCCCTTCCCTCTCCTTCCCTCTCACTCTGTCTATGTCTCTGTCTCAGTCTGCACGCATCTCATTTTAGCTTTTGTCTGCTCAAATTTTAGTTCAGCTGTCATTATGTGTATGTGTGTGGCATGTGTGGCATGTGTTTGTGTGCGTGTGTGGGCGGTTCACGTGTGTGCCAGCTAAATTAATTGCTCATTGCTGAGATAAGACCCAGAGATGAGCACCAAATGCGACTGTTGATTGAGCTGTGAGTGGACACTCACAGCAAATAAAACGAGCTTTAAAGTTCAGTTTTGGACAAAAGTGACTTGACAGGAATGGCGGTGATACACAAGAGGATATTGAGCAGCGTATTTAAAGTCTCTGATCAACTTCAGACAGATAGTTTAATTATGTATACGCTAACTGGAGAACTTTAGATAGTAGTTGACGTTATGTATACTATTTAACTAAGAGTCTTTAACTAAAATACCAAAAATATATTAAGCATAATGCATTATTAGCAAGTATCCAATCCTTCGTGTGGAGTTGATTATAAAATGGGATTTTTTTCTTCTTTGAATTTTGTTGTAGCAGCAGAATTGTTTATTTAATTAATTAATTAAATACTGGAATTAGATTTATGCCCAGTCTCTCAACACTATCTCTGCGTTGCAGGCACATGTCGCCCCTCCTCCTCTCGTCGTAATTAATCTGCACATCAACGCTTTCATAAATGCATGTGCGGCCAAGGATAATAACAACAATGTCAATTTGTCTGCATCAAGCTCGCCGCATCTCGCTCTTGCTTGATGCATGTTCTACGTCCTTACCGCCCACACACATATAAGACCCCATTATAATGCATGTTAAATCAAATAACTTTGTGAGCCTGCTTCGACATTGTTGTTGTCGGCTACTGTTATCGTTGCATGCAGCATGTCAACTCCATCATCGTTTGCCAGTAGCGCTATTAATAACATGGATACATCTTTTGTCATCTTTGCCGCGAGTGCCGCACAACGCACGACGCCTGCCACGCCCCGTACCATGCAACCCGTATCTCCCCCCACGCCACACGTTTAGTTTGATTGAATTTGCGCTGGCAGCTGTATCGACAAAATGTCGCACAAATCAAAGGCACAGCGGTCTCTTTGGAGTGAGTTATGCGATTATAAAATGAAAAGCAAATTAAGAGGCAGCCATGCCACGCACCACGCACAACTACATACCTAGAACAACCACAACACCCTTGTGTTGCCTCAGCATATACAAGATCCATAGGCCTGCTTGCCACGCAAAATCGAGTCCTTTCTAAATAATAATTGCCTTTTCTTTGCTGCTTTGTTCTTGTTGTTGTCTCACAAACATTCCATAATTAATTTGGCACACAAACACATGTTGTGTGTGTGTGTTGTGTGTGTGCTGCTAATGAGCGAGTGTTGAGCGATGCTTAAAAAATGGTTGCTATTGAATTAAGCGCTTAACGAGCAACACGTGTTGCAGTTAACAATAAACAGCAACTCGTAATTAGAACAACATGAAAGTAACCCGTGAGTGGTGCATGTAAATGTGTGTGTTGTGTATGTGTCTGTTGTGTCATTGGAATAAATTGAAAATTACATAATTTCACATTTGATATAATTAGAGAAAAGGGAATAAAGAAACATTCCCTACTGTTTCACTTGAGTTCTAATTGGCTACCGCAGTGGAATTGATCAACAGCAGAGCAGCAGAGCTGTGCAGTGGCAGAAGAAGTGGTTGCAATTGTAACTTATTGAGTTGAATCAAATTGAAGCTTTTATTCATCTTCGTAAGACTCCATTCGAGTTTACGAATAGCTTCTGAATAAGAGTTTTGGTAAGTTAATCCATAGTTTGTCACAGCATGCATTAGAAAATGATCTTCATAAAGCCAAGCAACTTTGTGCATTAAGCAGCAGGATTTTATTTCAATTATTGTCTTTAATTGGAATTAAAGACGAAAAGATTCTTCTAAGCTTGTCCCGTTTTCAGTAAAATATTATCAGTTAAAATTGTGTTGTTGGCCAACTTAAATGCTTCGCTTAGCATTTCCTAAGCAGCTCAGGCGAAACCAGCAGCAACACAATGATAATATTTTACAACGACTTCTCCTCTTTCTCAGGGCAAAATCTCAAATCGAAGTTGCTGCAAAAAAATGCTGCAGATTTGTGCAATCTGTGTGGAGGAGGCAAAAGCAACAGAAGAGGCAGGAAATGCAGCAGGAGTAGCAGAAGTAGGGGGAGGCGGCAACAATGTCCGGGGCCAGATAAATTCTCAGCATGTGAAATTTATCAAATGACAACATGAGCAGCAACAATATAAAGAAGAAAAAACAGCAGAGGCAGCAACAACAGCAGCAACAGCAGCAGAGGCAGACTAACAACAACAGGAAACAAGTTATAAGCATGTAGACAGGCGCAGACGACAGGCACAAAATTAAGCAGGAAGCGTAGAGCACAGCACAAAAAAATGCAGGAGCAAAAGGATGTGGAGAGTTGAAAAAAAAAAATATATAAAACCATGCTAAGGTTTAGCAGCTGGAAGTGCTGGGTGTTAACAGAGTGTAATAAATAGTGTAGTGAATAAATATATTGTGCTAAACAATAAATCAGTTTAGTGTAAAATATGAAATTCAATTAAAGCCAAAATGGAAATACAAAATTGTATTTAATGAAAATGTTGAGGTTCAGCGCAATAGTCAGCGCTCAGATTATATTAATTTCAAATATATCAACTGGATGCAACTATCTAAAAAAATATGTTTAAATCAAACATTTATTTAGACAAATGATTTAAATCGTTTACATTGTGAAATTCGATTTAAATATAAAAAGCAGTTTATTGAAATATATAAAGAAAACAGATACATTGGATTAAAATTTCAATTATTAAGGACTTAAATACAACATGAAAATGAAGTTGAGGTAAAGCTATTTTCATTCCAAATGAATTGGTTTTGGACCAAAAAAATAATTGAAATTCTGTGAATCAAAATGAAGTGCAAATAAAAGTGAATTCAGAGTTACAAAACTATTATAAAATAAATAAATAATATTATAATTGAAGTTAAAAGTGTTTGCTGTGTTCAAACGCGCATCCCTGGCAAGTGTGGCAAGCAAAATATGACAGTGGCAAACGATGAGCAAAAGGGAGGCGGCACAGCACGAGTCCATTTATGGACTGAGTCAAAAAACCTCCAAAACGGATGCAGGCAGATTAAAGTCATGTGCATAAGCCGGAAGTGGGAATATAAAATAAGCAAGTGCAGACAGAGGGGAGGAAAAGCAGATGATGAGGAGGCTGAGAGATGAGAGCTGGATAAAGGACAGAGGAAGTCAGAAAGATTTGCGACTTTTGGCCGGACATGCAACGAACTTGACATTAACTGTGACTCGGACTGCGAACCAAGGACTAAGGATAACGGACAGCGGACAACGGACTGCAAGCAAGTGAGTGATTATGAGAATTGGCGACATATTGCAAAAGATACTCCTATAAGCACAAATTTATCTATGTGTTTGCGTGTTTGTGGCAATAAAATCAATAAAGCTGTGTGCAAGCCAACTATTATATATTTGCGCTGTCACATAAACTCCAGTTTGGCCTGGCCCAAAATGCCCTTGAGAGCTGAATTGAAACGCGGCCAACAACAGAAACCAACTGAAGAAAATGGCAAAAAATTGTTGGCTTGCTGCTTGTTAGCAAACATGTTCGTGGGCTAAAGCATATATACTACAGATATACATATATCTATACAATATATATATATATTTATATACGTGTGTGCATCTGCATCAGTAGGAAGCAGTATGAGGAAGAAAGGAAGAAAAAAATTGGAGGCGAAGCAGGAGACATAAGCAGTTCGTAACGGATGCGGCATCTTTGCTCAACGGAAGAGGAAAATGCAATATAGGAAATCGTTTTTCGCACACAGACACACACACGCACACACATATCTAACATACGAAAAAAGAAAAAAAAAACAGGAAGTTTATTTGTGGTGTGGAAAAAGAAGCCAAGCAACAGAAAAAAGGACAAAAAAAAAGGAAAATTGTGGTTAAATTTGTTACATATAACATTTTATTATTTTTTTGTTGATGGCTGATTTTTGTGGCTTGCAACGGAATGCAGTGGGGAATAATGCGGGCTAACATAATGATACCGAGTTAACTGAATATATAAGCCATTGACGAGACGCCATAATGTATGCTACAGTTAACAAGCATCTAAGCATTATGGGAATAAAATGAGCGTGAATAATACAAGAGCTACTTAACTGGCTAACATATATTGTACTGTGAATAAGATAAGGCTAAAAGGATACAGTTTGTATTCGGTTTCCTTGATATGCAAAGAGAGATTATTGTGTGGATTCAGAGTGCTTCTATTTGTATTTGTACTACTTCTGGTTCTAATAAGTATGCTCGAATCAATCTTCTGCTGCAGAAGATTCCCACTTTATTTAGGTGACTTTGCAGCTTATTCTCAGGAGCACAGTAAACACCATTTTACCACTAACTATTATAACTATACATTTCTATATCACTGTGCAAATATTATTTTAGTATTTAGTTATAGTTCTTCACGACTTCTCTAATCAGATTATGTCCAATTGGTAGAGGTTGGTAATTCAGTGTTTTCTCAACATTTCAGTAAGCATTATTATGAACATTCAGTATAACAACTATAAACTGAATTATTACTGTGCAATTTGTCTTTTAATATTTGCTGTGGCATCTTTCATAACATCGACAACTTGCTAATTTTGTCGCTATATCTCATTCACTCGATATGTATGCTTCTTTAATCTTTAATCTTTAATCAAGTACAAATATTATCTGGCAACTTCAGCAGGTCCAATTACCTATACCAGGCATAATTGGCCCTCATCTATTGATACTATATTGATTACCTGGCCGAGTACTTTTTTCCGTATCGAACCATAACTCAATTATATTTAGTTATCTGATAAACAGATTCTTTGTCGAGTTGCGGCAAACACCCAAAAAACTAATGCCAGACTAATTATGCCCCACACGCATAACTCTCTTTCTTTTTGCCACCTTATGAACTTGACAGTAAAAAGAAAAGAGAGAAGAGAAAGAAGAAAACTGCTGTGCAGTAGTTAATGCCCAAGTGCAGTCAAGCGTGTGGGGGAGGGGTGGGGGGTGGGGGTGGGAGTGAGTGGGAGCGGGGTCGTCTTTGCTCAACATGGCAGCTCGCATGTCGCATAACATGCGCAATTTGTTTGAATGTAAACGAGTAATGTGTGTGTGTGTGTGTGTGTGTGTGTGTGTGTGTGTGTGTGTGTGTATGTGTGTGTGTAGTGTAGTTGAGTGTGTGTTTTTCTGTTTCTGTTTCTTGTTGTGTCTGTGTGTGTGTTCTTGTTGGCCACGAGGGAATTTTTCGGGCAACATCATGAGTCAGCAAACCAAACAAGCGACACACACACACAGCTACAAAGGAAGGAGCACACAGAGCAGCACAAAAGTCAACCAACTGCAAAAATATATATATCACAACATATTCGAGGCAGTTGTACAGAAACACATATTTTTAGACTATACCCCTTACAAATGGCTTGAAAGAGTATAGTCAAGTTTGAGAAATCGTATAGAAAGTGCATATAAATATAAGCAACAGGCGAGCCAATCTAGCCGTGTGCCTGAATGAACCCACAGTACTCAGAGACTTCAGTTGAACATGATCATTTAGTTATAGTGAGGCATAGACAGAAATCACAAATCTCTATAACAACTGTACGATTTCAAAACTATTCTTACCATAAATGTTAATCTAAACCAATTTGCATCTATGTTAAGTCATCTGTATAAATATTATTCTATGCTCTACAAATCATTACACAATCAGATTATAAGAAGGATAAAGAGAAGCACAAAATGCGTCTGTTTGTTTCGAAGCTTATGTTTAGACAAATGCGTGTGAGTGCTGCAGGGTATTTCCTCGTCGGTCACTCAACTATTCATCACTCTTCTTACTTGTTGTGGATAAATGTGTGATTGTGTATTCGGCCTGACTAGCACTCGCTGAGCTGAATGTTTCTCATGGCGTAGGTGGCAGCACGCTGTGCACCCCTCTCCCAGTCTATCATAGCCCAACTCCGCAGCCCCTTCAACTCAATCTAACGAGTAGTGTGTTGCTTATGTAACCGGAAATGTGGCAAAAAGTGCAACGCCAAAATATTTTCCGTTGCATTTTGCCTCAGC
This sequence comes from Drosophila basisetae, assembly GCA_035041595.1. Taxonomy (NCBI): domain Eukaryota; kingdom Metazoa; phylum Arthropoda; class Insecta; order Diptera; family Drosophilidae; genus Drosophila; species Drosophila basisetae. Next base: position 7,667,845 of record JAWNLB010000123.1, on the reverse strand, counting down.
ATCGTCATCGTCATCGTCGTCGTCATCATCATTCCCCAACTCCAAACCCCAATCTCAATTCTCATCTTTGTCGTCATCATCGTCATGCTCATCTTCGTTGTTTGCTTGTTCGTCCTTCTGCTCGCGAACTACTGCTATATGCTCCCCTAACAACTACCCCCACAACTGCCCCGCAGCTAAGCATGCCTCTACTCAACATATGCCACTGCAACTTTAATGTTATGTGTGCCAGCCAAAGCGCAATTCGCTGTTGCCGCTCATCTTCATCTGTCTCTGAGTGTGCTGGTGTGTTGTGGGTATATGCGGGTGTGTGAGTGTGTATATATATATATATTTATATATATATATATATATATATACTTTCTGTATGGGGCGAGTATTGCAATATTTTGTGATATCGACGTTTCACGTCTAGCTAATGGAATTGTGTGTCAAGTGTGTAATATTTACACTGTGTCAAAAGCTGATCAAAATTTAAGCTGCAGCAAAATGCCCGTTCAGATAAATTCGCATTAGTTTTATCCACACCCATCTCTCCCGCACCCCCCAAATGCATTTTGTGTTGGGAAATGTACAAGACATGATTGATCCTATTGATTTCTCTCATCTCTTCTGCGCTGCTGCTGCTGCTGGCTGCTGCTTGGAGTTCAAAGAAAGTGGGCACAAGTGGGGCAGGTTGAGATTTGTATGTGCAACTATTTTAAAGCAGAAATTGAAATTGAAACTTGGTTTTATTTTTGTATCAGTTTTCTCAGTGGTTTAAATTGGGTTTAATGCACTTATTTGTGCAAGTGTCTCAACTCAATTACTGAGTTATAAAAGCAGCCCAGCATCGACTTTGATATATTGTGTAAATTTATTTATAGAAACTGAATTTTATTTTATATAGTAAATAATTAATAATAGTATATATTAAAAATATTTGCATTATTTATATTGCTTTATTTAATTTCAATGATTTTAGACATTTTATTTAGTCTACTGTCTGTTTTTATTTAATATAACTATTATTTCAAACTTTACGAATAGAATTTGAGGTTGTTATTTAAAGCCAGTTTGCCTTATTCTTACCGGTTTTTGTACTCATTATTCTTGTCTTCAGTTCTACACTTTTTTAATGTGTTTCCCAACACTGACAACTGGCCCCAATAACTTTTTGATAAATGATGATGGTCTTCGTAAATGCATACAAATGTATGTATGTATGTATGTGTATATAGAAACATACGGTTACTTATCACAAACACTCTCCCCTTCCCCTCCGCTTTTTTAGTTGCCATAAAGAGATCTCCCCCAGTAGTGCCTCAGACACACACACACTCGCACACACACACTAATGAAAGATTAAACGTGCAACTAAGTAGATTGACAACGAAGCTGGGTGCATGACAGACAGGCGCAAAATCAGCTCTGCTCCAAGGAGAAACTACAGAATGGATGCGAATCCGAATGCGAATGCGAATCGAGTTGACAGCGATGAGCGAGTTAATGCATTTGATGTTGCAACAAAAACTGCAACATTCAGTTCTATGCAACACCAATGAGCGACTGACTGAATGACGCAATGACGCACTGATGCAATGACAAACTGACTGAATGACTGTGTGTGTGACTGGGTTGCTTGGCAAAACATTTGAGAGCATTTATCAAAATGTGTCTGGCGTTTAGACATTTCCATTTATCTGTGCAGCAGCAGCAGCAGCAGCGGTGAAAACAAGTAAAGATGCTCTACAGGAGACTACGCTGGATACAGTTTTTATAAAAACTAAAAAAACTATGCTGACAGCTTTCATGCTAACTATCAAAAAAACAATACTCACGATGAGAAAGCCGGACTAGCAAATACCCAAGGTACAGCGGCCTGTCTTCTTCGTTTTCTTTACTCATTTTTTTTTCTATTTTTATTTTCTCTTCTCATTTATTTTTCTCTTCTTCTTCCTCTTTCTCTTTCTCTTTCAATTTTCCTTTGTGCTGTTCTGTTCTGTTTTTTATCTTTCTTCTCGTCTTTTCCTGTTTTTTTATGTTCTCTTCCTCCTCTCTTTTCGTACTCGATCTCTCATGTTTCTATTCTCTCTTCTCGTTCTCTTTCATTTCTCCTGTCTTTCTCTTCTAGTTCTCCTCTTTACTTTTTCCTCTCTCACTCTTCTCTTTCTATTATATACAAAACTTTCTAAACTTTATCAAACTCTTTCCATCAATTTTGTACGGGGTATCCACATAACCATAACCCACCACAACACACGCTCATATCCAATCCATAAACCCAATTCCAATTCCACCACCTTCAGTTTACTCACCTTCAATCTGCTTGCCGGCAGCAGCGGCCGCAGCGGCGCTCAGCGCAACGCTGGCCAGCGGTGAGGTGGACAGGGCGGCGGAACTTCCAAATTGCGGTAAGCCAGCAGCTGTAGACATATACGCCGATGCCAATGGATTCGGATCTGACCCTGCAAATATAAAACACACAAAAATTATATATATATCAATGACAGTGGCAGCCAGTTGCGAGTTGCAAGTTGTGAGTTGCGTGCTGCACTTAGTTAGTGTCAGCATCAAAGTAAATTAAAATCGCGATGCTTTTTTGCACATGTGATGTATGTGTGTGTGTGAGTGTGAGTGTGTTGGTAATGAACAGTTACCTGCCTTTATAGCTACAGATTTAGATACATATATGTTATATGGAAAGGCTGCTGCTAAAGTTGTTGTTAGTTAACACATAGTTAAATTGTTAATATTTTATAAATATATATTTTCTCAAATTGTTTATTATTATTATTGGGATATCTGCTCGGGGACATGCTAGATCTATTGAACCCCCTTCTGAGCCTATAGCTCCTCCATCAACCCCAGCTGCCGCACGAATGCGAGAACCTTTGTTGGGTTAAGGGTTTCTAAGTCTTTGGAACTCAAAACAGGCTTCCCTAGGATGCTGCATATTTTCCTGGTTAGGGAGACACGTGCACAGTTCGCTACTATAAATACCTTGTTTAGTTAGGTAACCGCTGAGTATTCTAAGCCTCTTCTTCCCCATGTTTTTTTGTTAAATTTTATACTTTTTTTTATCTGTTATCTTAAAGCTTATTCGGTGTTTGTTATTGCAATTGGTTGCTAGCTAAAATGCAACCATGCACTAAATAATATAATCATTTTAGTTTTGACCTCTAGAGTTTGACCTGCACTTTCTCCTGCACCCCACCCCCAAACACCAACCACAACCCCAACGCGATGCGACGCCAGTCAGACGTAATTAATCATCAAATTTTAGACGCCACGTGGGCGACATTTGATTACATATATTTTGCACAACACAACACACAACACACACACAACACACACACACACAATAAAATATACATATCCAAGTATAAATCTGAAATTAATTTGTTGTTCATACGCCATGTGGCACCCCGTCCATCTGTGTCTGTGTGTTTTTAGAGGTCTGGTTTGTGTTTTGTGTAATTTGACGCCTGTTGTTTGTTATTTAGTTGTTTCCACTACTATTTGTTGTTTTTGTTATCGTTGTTCTGGTTGTTGGTCGCCCCGTCATGCAATGCAATTTTGTGGTTTGCAATTCATTTTCAACTCGCGATGACTCCCAGCTCCTCCCCTCGCCCCCTCCCTCTGTGTGTGTTATTAATGAGTTTTGCATTTGCATGTGTGTGCGTTTGTGTGTGTGGTCGCTGCTCATTGTCAGCGAGACCAGTGCATTTGATAACTAATTTGGCTAATAACGAATAATGATGTCAGCTCGCCATGCCGTTTTGGTCCTTTCTCGACAACGACGACTGTCGCAAAACTTTTCATTTTGCATTTTGCAGTCAAGTTGAAATTATTTCCATGCCATACAAAATTATATGAAAAGTTCTTCAAAGAACTCGGCTCACACACACACACACACATAAACGCTGTCGAAACTTTTGCGAGATTTTACAGATTTAATTTCAAAAGTTTTTACCCATGTGCTTGCTGCTGCAGCTTCTCCACTACCTTACCCCCCCCCCCCCCCCCCCCCCCCCCCACCCTCTATCCCAGTCTCTGTTAGGCGTTGCAATCAATTTTTTGAGGGGGCGGGAGTGGGGGGTTAACATTTTTAATTTAACAGCTTGCAGACTTGCCAACTTGTGTGCGTGTGTGTGGCAATAAAAACAGGTGAGCATGTGGCAAGTTTGCCAAAGGCAGACTGCCAAATACGCTGTTATCTGTTTAATAGCTGATAAAACTTTTTATTAACATGTTTGAAACTTATATTTAAATTTTATAATGTTAACTTTTGGCAATTAAAATCATTCACAAATCATAATCACAGCATTTCAACTATATCATTCCCATATAGACTCGCCGTGACTCGATATGCCTGAAACAGATCATAAGCCAAACATAAAGGAAGACAAGTGTAGCTAAAGGTAACCTGTAGTAACTTTTGCAAAAAAAAAAAAAAACTTTTGCGTATTTGCCAAGAAATTGAAGAAATTGTTTTAATTGTTTGTTTTTGTTGTTGTTGTTGGCAGTCGTCGTTGTTGCATGCATGCACACATGTCATATGGCCAAGGGGCTGACAGCACTGAATGCTGAACTTTTGGCCAGGCCAATAATAACAAAAGGCAACACACAACAAATAATAAACAGAGAGAGAGAGAAGCCTAAAACTATTTTGTATTTTAATGTATCTGCTTGGAATTGTTTAATATTACCATCCCCTCTGCAGCCAAGCCACCCCCACCCCCTCCCCTTGGCAGACTCTATTGCCCATTGGCACTCAACTTTTCAGCTGGCAAATTTGTGCAAAAATTTGAGGCAAGTTGTGTATTTATCTTTTCTTTTTTTTTTGTTCATTTGCAGCAGGCCACTTGAAGACTTTTGCCAGTTGTCGTTGTTGTTGTTGCTGCTGTTGATTTTGAAGTGCAAAGAGCGAAAAAGTGTATAAACAAACGTAATGGAGAGCCATGTTGTGAACAGAGTGGAAAACGTGTTTGCAAAGCTTACTTAAAGGGAAATGAGCGAGACTCCTCCCATGTCTCCACCCATCTCCCCAAAAATCCTTAGTATTCTAGGTGGTATAAACTACATAGTTTACTGCACTTTACAAAACTTTGATTAAGATTTTCGTTTGTTGTTCGTCCTCCTCTGCTCTCCTTCAATGTTGTTTTCTTGTTTCTATTTTGTTAGCAGAGAAAAAGAAACTTTTGAATTGGATGCACTCGACGACTTTCGAACGGGATTTAGTTGATTCTCCTTCTTATTCGGCTTCTTCTTCTGTTCGTCTTTGTTCGTTTATACTAACAGAGCCGAGTCCATCGCATTGTGGTGAGTTTTGGGTTGTTTTTGGATGTGGCAAATTTTGATTTGAATTGCTTGCCAAAAGGATTAAGTTTACGATTCGAAAGTTGAAAGCAATCGGCAAAAGGTATTCACTTTTAGCTTCGAAATAACAACAAGTCGAGCGAGCTCTACTCCGCAGAGCTGTACTATAAGATACCCTGTTAAGTGGACAGTGCATAGAATTGAAAAGGTGCTTAACTAGGATATTTACAAGTATGTTTGCTGATAGTAGTTTTGTGATTCTTATCCGCTCTTTTACAGTATACGAGTATAGTGTGAATAAATTGGAAGGATTAATTTGTCTAATTGTACCTCTTGTTGCTGTCGGAAATCGATTGTTATCGCTAATTCCATCTCAGAATGGGAACAGTTATCGATAACAATAACATACGCTTGAGATGCGTTTGGTTTATGAAAACTTATATTTCTCTACTTTAGTTCCTAAATAAATATGTAAATGCTAAATCGACTCAGCGTCTGATGCGGATCAAGAACATATACACCCAATAAGGTTGGATATGATTCCTTCAGTCTTTTACACAGTTCAGCACAACTTCATTATACATTTAAAAAAGGTTCACAATCTATATGAGTTGTCTTCTAGTTAAGTAGACGCAAATTTCAAATTCTGTAGAATTACAATACCAAAAATACAAGCCCAATTGCAGAAGAAGCAACAAAAGTTTACATATGCCAACACTTGCATGTCAAATTCACCAATTACAAAAACTTCGATTGTCAAACATCATAAAATGCTTCGGCCTCTTTTCCGTTTTAGTGTTTTGCGATACAACCGGAACAACAAAACAGGACACACACACGGACAACACACACAACACAATTTGCAATATCCATTTTCAGAGAGAGGCGAGGGGTCAAATGCGGCAACAATTATGGGCAATCTGTGCGCTCATTTTTGATATTTTCCAACGAGTTTTGCGATGCGTTTGCCATAAACAATTTGCGGCAAACAAAAGCCTCAAGCGTCATTTGTTTGGGCTATTTTACAACAACAGAATATGCCAAGTACATTGAAACTGGCAGCTAGCGAACAACAAACAACAAAAACAACAGCATAACCAAAATTAACTTCAAAAGTGATTCTGTTGTTGAGTTTATGTTATAGAGGCAACAACAAAAACTCAGCCAAATTTTCTAGAACATTTCTTTGTTCATTTATGTTCCTAGAAGGGGGTAAAAAGTGCAAACCTCCAATTGGGAAAAATAGGCGCTGCTTCGCCGTGCGTCCTTTTTTTTGGGGGGGTGGGGAGGTTAACTTAAGCTTTTCGACAAGAATTTTTAATATTTCATTCAATTAAGTGGCCCCGGAAATCGTTCAAGTGGCACACGATGAGCACGCACAAGTGCACACAAGGGGGCGGAACGGGGAAGGCGGGTCAATTCACTAAGAACTGAAAATGGGAGCCAATCTTGAACTTGTAGTTTAGGCAGACACACACAAAAAAAACACTTGCTTTTGATTTTCTCTTACATTTCCTTGGCATTTCTCTGGTTAATTCAGCCACTTTTTTTCTATTTCCTTTTCTTTTTTTTTTTTGCTTCACGGTTCGTAGCTGCTCACGAAATTAACTTGGTAATGCGCAGCTTAGCCAGAGCAAGGAGGCAAACAGCCAACTTGAGGTTTCGTTCCTTATTTTTGGCTTTGCTTTTTGTGTTTAAAATATTTAACAATGGCTGCGTTAGACAGCTGAACAGAGGGAAACTCATAGATAAAGAGGGGGGCGGCAGAGAATTGGTAATGATATCTGTGTAAATATTTTAAAACCAGCAGAAATAAAGTGCGTTTCAGCCTGTTTTCACTTTAACAGTCAGCTAATAGGACTTATCATTGTGCGGTTGATGCTGACTATGGCCTGTAAATATATATTGACTGAAATTAATTGAATTTTTACTTTCAGTTCTGCTTAAGATGGGATGCATTTTTGGAAGCTCATTTGTGAATCAGCTTACTTTATGTTCTTTAAAAACCACCATTGAATTTTGACACTACGTGGCTAATGGTTTCTTGGATTCGAACTGAGAGGTTTTCTCAGAAAAAAAAAAACTAGTCTACAAATTATTATTAAATAAATGTCTACAAACTATCTCATATAATTATAGACTATTAAAAATTACAATCGAATACTTTTAAAATGGAAATGCTAAAACACTAAGAATTCAAAAAAGTTTGCCTGAGAAATCATTCAGTTTTCTTTCTGTATTTTTATCTTTGGGCTTCAGCTTCATTCATATGTCTTTTTAAGAGGTGAATTTAGATTGGCCCACATTTTGTGAGCCTGTCCATTGAAAAATGCAGGCGATAGGCCATAATTCTCAGCGCCACTCGTATATTCGCTTTTATGGCTGAAGATAGGGGGGTGAGAGGAAACGCTTCTTTATAGCAACTGTCTGTGTATATAAGCCCGAGCATGGCCCTCAGCAGCCTGCTGTGCCACGTGACAGAGAGAGCAAAAAAATGCTCAACTGGGGAAAGCCTTGCCAAATGGAACTTGAAGCATTGCAATTTGCGCCGCTCCCCAACGCGACGCGCGGCTAAAAGTCAATGGTGCCAAAGTCCTGCAACCCCACCCCTCCACCTCCTCCTTTCAGCCCGTGTTGTGCCTGTCTGTGTGCTACACTCTGTTGCAATAAGTTCCGTGTTGTTAATTTCTGAAGAGAGTGTAACTTGTAACTTGTAATTTTGTTCGCTTCACGTTCAACGGGCTTCTGCTTCTGCTTGCTGCTGCTGCTATTTGGACGAGTGACGTAAACGACGACGTAAAACAGAGCACCAGCCACGTGAGCGTTAAGCGTTACATAACGTAAAGCGGCAACGGAACGCTTCGTTTGCTTTAAATGTCAAGTGAATAACCATTATTAATATTTCTTTCTCTCTTGCATAACGATAAAATGAAGAGAGAAAAAAGAAGGAAAATAAACCAAACTCAAAATCGATGTCAAAATTGATAAAAACGAAAGCGAAAAGCGGATTTGCCAAGTCTGTCAAAATCAGGCGCAAAATATCCAAATCAAAAACACTTTTCACTTACTTTTCTTTTTTTTCGTGCTGTGCAGTTCACTCGATAATTTGGCAGCTGCCTTTTTTCTTATGAGACCTGCTTTAAAAAAGACAGTTACAAATAACACAATATATCCACAAAACGTTGGTTAGCATTCATAAGAGACAGATACAGAGATAGAGAAAGTGGAAGAGAGAGAAAAGATATGTGTGCTTCGTTAGCTTAATGTGTAAATTTTAATCTTATCTGTATTTTGATTAGATATTAACCATCAGGCGGCTCGGCTCACTCATGCGGCATAATTTCGACTATTTTAAATCGCATTAAATGAACTCAATGAATTTTCTTCAAGGCGCATTCAATTTGGTTCAAATCTTTCAACTGGCAAAGGCAGCCACAATTCTTTTGATACCATTTTCGCATAATTAATGTTAAAGCAAATGAGAACATTGCAGTCGGTCGTAACCGACTGTCGAATACTCTGATACCACCTGGCAAATATCCTTTAAAGTTTGGCGTAGTCTGTATAGTTATAAGCTGATTTGTAATCGCTCTAATAAGTGAAATAATCAAATTTAGTGATTATCGATTTTAATGATTTCTTAGCTCCAAAGTGGAAGTAACACCCCCATTTGAACACTTCGTCTAATGATACATGGAAATCATGACGTACTTTGCACAAGCTCAATATACTGATTTACCATAGTTATCAGAGTATATAAAAACAAGAGAGAAGAAGCAATCTTACGCATGCCAAAGATGAGATACTCTTGCAGAGCGCGGAGTTCATCTAATTAAATCTTAATTTCATTACAATAAGTAATCTCCTTCCAAATGGCTTAAATTATAATACGCTCTGCAAGAGCAAGAATAGCTAAACACAAAATTAACGCTCAAAAGAAAATAATTAGAAATCGATAAGAAGGCAACACAGCAGAACACCAGAACAAACAATGGATACAAATGAGTGAGAGTTAATCGCGTGGCAAGTGAAAAACCTATTCACATTAAAATTCATTGGACAGCTGTCAAAAAACTGACACAGATACGCTTCGTGAGACGGGTTTTTTTTACCCGAAAAAATGGAAATTAGCTGATTAGTTGAGGGTAGAATTTAGTTGAGTTAGGCTTACGATTCTTAGAGACTTACATAAGAGAGCCGCCGTATTGGTCAACTGGGCACTGCCCGGCGAGTTGGCCGAATTGGTAAGACTCGGTTGTGTCATGGCCGCAATTGCTGCCAGATTCTGTACGGAAAGTGGATTTAGTAGACCAGCTGCTGCCGCGGCATTCGCCGTATCCTGCGTGGCATTGTTTTGCTGAGCGGCACCCAAGCCAGTGAGTGCTGTGAAAATATCAAGATATTTTAATCAGTCCCCTGTTGCATATATCATTTATGAATGTGAAGTCTAACTGTCTACCACTCAAACTTATATTAGCCGTAAAACTGATAGAAGTTTGCTGAATATGAAAATAGTATAGAAAATGTGTGTTTCTTTCTGCTCTAATTAACTTTCAGTTGATCAACAATATGTCTGTATATTTTATATATCAATTGGAAGGCTATATTCTTAGAATTGTATGTTTTTGTTATTGATAATCGATTTATATCGATATTTGCTAAACAGGTTATTGATAAACTTAAATAGACTTGATCTTGAACCGTCTAGCTTTTATGCTCTCGGGGATCGGCTTAGTCATATCGACGGACAGACAAATATGACTAAATTGTTTCATCTGCTTATGTTGATAAGAAATATCTAAAGTTTATGGTATTGGGGATACTTCCCTCTGCCTGTTACACATTTTCACACAGCTTTATTATACCCTTCATTCCATCATTAAAGGATAGCTTGATTAACACATAAAGTTCACCTTTTGTTTTCAAATTTTACTGCATATGGAATACGAGAAGTTCTACTCTAAATATGATTTTATGTGGACCACTTACCTTGCAACAGCTGCTGCTGCAGTCCAACTGTTTGCAGCTGCTGCAGCAATTGAATGCTGGCTGGTGTCAGAGCATCGGCTCCCAACACTGGCGACGGCTGTTGCGGTGGGTTTGGCAGTATCGGTGTGGACACTGTGGTTGCCGTTTGGCCCAGTGGTATATTTATGTTTGTGGCCAGATTCCACAAATTCGCCTGAATTTGCTGGATCTTCTTCTGTTCCTTCTCCTTTTGTGTGTCCGCAAATTTAACAACCAGCGGCGATGTGCAGCCCTCCATGATTTTATTCTGACTCAAAGTCTAAACAAGAATTATTTAACATATTAATATTATCAGTTGAATAAGTACAGCTTTGAGCCAAGAACACCACTTACCACTTTAATGGCCGAGATGGCAGCGTGTTTGGTGGCGAATGTGACAAAGGCACAACCCTTGCTCTGACCGTTGGGATCCCGGAGTACGGTGCACTCCTCGATGCCACCGTGGACTTCAAATAGTTTACGCACGTCGTTCTCGTTCAGCTTCTTATTTAGCATGCCCACGAACAGTTTGCGTTCTGCAAAATATAACAAAAGTAGAGGAATATTTTAGAATTGGTGTAAGCAAAGTTAATCACTTTTATTATATATATTGTTCAAATTGAGCGTACGATTAGAAAATTGATTAACAAGTCAAGCTTACATCATAATTTGACCTCTACTAACTCCGAATTTCTTCATTTTGTTATTCATAGATTAAGTTTTCTCATTTAGCAAGTTTATGAGGTTAAATATAAATTCTCAGCATTTGTTCATAAATATATAGTTAATTTTTATACATTTCTGAAGAAAGAGCAAATAGAAGGTGAAACAAAAATCGCTCAAAGCTCAAAGCTATATGGCATATAGTAACCGGTTATCTTTGAACTTGTTAAATAAAAAATAAGTCATTTATTACATTTTTTAATTTCTGCACAGAAAAGGGGCCTGAATCAAAGCAAAGCATATTTGCTAAATTTTTATAATTACATTTTTTTTTTGGATTTGCATTTGCCATTGCCTTGGCCTTGGTAAGTTAATCGTAGCGTGAAGAAAACGCAATGCGGAAGCGACAGCAACCACAGCAGCCTTCAAAGCACACACACATTCACAGAAGACACACACACTCACACACATAGATACAATGTGTAATTGAAAACCTCAGTGTCTGCGGCAAACGCTTGACTGACTATCACATGACAAGGTTCACCATTTGACATTGGCAGCAGTTGGTGCTGACGGTCAGAGAACTAGATAACTTGGCCTAGTCCCACAAGTGGGTGCATCGGCCAGAGTAGAGAATCAAGTCAGCGACCAGAGAGAGAGGGAGTGAGAGACGGAGAGAGTGAGAGACGGAGAGAGTGAGAGAGACATAATAAAGAGATAGATCCCAGACCAGACAGAAGTAGATATTGAGAAAGAGAGATGCTATACCAAAGAGAGGAAAAGAGAGAGAGAGACAGAGAGAGAGACAGAGAGAGCGACGAGAGAGAGAGAGAGAGAGAGAGAGAGAGAGATAGGAGACCAGATAGAGAGAAATAGAGAGAGTGGGAAGATCATGGACCAGATAGAGAGATAATGAGAAAGAGGTAAACTTGAAACAAAGAGATACAGAGAAAGTGAGATGGTGAAACTAAGAGAAAGAGGCAATAAAACAGAGATAATGCGAGTAAGAGATAAAGTCACAGATAGAGACAGAGTGGCAGAGAGATAGAGACCGACCGAGAAAAAGAGACAGAGAGTAAGAGACAAAGAGACAGAGCGAGAAAAACAAAAAGAGAAAGAGAGAGAGATATATAAAAATAGAGAGAGAGAGGCAGACAAAGACAACAAGAGCTATAAAGTGGAACTAGTGGAAGGAGACCACGAGAGGAAACGCGAGAGAGACGGATAGAAAGAGACTACTAGAAAAAGAGAGTAGTAGAGGGAAAAAGAGAGAGATATAGGTAACAGCTGAAAGAGCAAAGCTTGCTTAGTTAATTTAGTTCAATTCAACATTGCACAATTAACTCAGCATAATTTATAATTTGTATGCACAACTCTCGATAACTTGGAAATGGAACTGAAATGGGAGAATTCTGTGTCAACTAATTGGCGCACATTTAAAACAGGCTTGCCAAATATTTGCAGACATGCAGAACTCCGTCCACGCTATGGGTAGATGGGGGCGTGGCAGGCAACTTTCACACACACACAGACACAAATGATTGTCAACTAATTTATTAGCACACACAAAAGCACAGACACAAAATGCAGTCAGCAACTGGGCAAATTAATTGCTGCCAAATATGCAATTGGCTGCAACGGGATTTGCTGTTGTTGTTGCACAGCAACTGCTGTTAACCATTTTTGCAGAGAGCCAGACGACAGACAAACAGCTAAATAATAAATTTGTCCTAATTGCGGTTCATTAAAATGCAACTTTTTCACGCTTGAATGTGATTCAAATGTAGGCGAAACCAGCATTAAATGGTAACCAATTTGTATTTTTGGTACAACTGGTCACAATCATTTTAGGCATAGATAAAACCCCATTTTAATGCACATACAATGGATAATTAACAAAATGCAATAGTCAAGTGAACTCAATTAAGAAATACTCTGTACTTTTAACGGGTGGTTCGCTCATATTTGCAAATTTGAAAATTTGTATAGTTGATCAATACTATGTCTGGGTAAATTATATATAAATGGAGAGTTTATATCTTTGTAATTGTGTTATTCAATGTTATCAGATTTTCGTATGATCTACGAGAACTTAAATTCCAAATAATCTAGCTCTTATAGACTCTGAGATCGTCTGTCTGTTGATGCTGATCAAGAATATGTATACTTAATGGGCTCAGATTTCCCTCCTTCAGCCTCTATTTAATTTTTTTTTAATGAGTATACAAATATATATAAATTTTATCAAAAATGGGATTAACAAATTTTAAAGTACATTTTACTTAACGTATTTCTAATTTGTATAATGCTCTGCTAAGGCAACCATATGTTTGCTAAGCTTTGTTTCGTTTTTAGCCAACAATTGACGGCAAATTGTTATTATTATCGAAAGAGAAAATTTCATTTTATTGTTTATAATTGCCATAAGCAAAAGTTTGGATTATTATAATTATTATGTGTCTGACTGTTGTTGCTATTATTATTGAAAATCAATTAAAAATTATAATTAAAAGTGCTTTAAACGCAGAATTTATACAGCTGTCTATCGCTGACTATATTTACATACATATATAGTATATATACAAATTTGGTTCTCTCTGATAGGAGTTTGCGGGGTTTGGAAAAAATGTTTTTCGTGCTGTTACTTAAACATCTCATCAGCATTATGTGAAATAATAACAACTTGGAGACCACAATATTCTAGCTGCTCTGGCATTGTGAAATATATTTAAACTTCAGCTGTAGCCTTATGGCCAAATTATAATGAGATGCATTTCATTCCAAATGGAAGAGCGAGGTGAAGAGTAGAGAGGGAGGAGGTGTGGCTTCCACTGTTATGCAGTATTTTTCCACACTTTTTAAGGCTTTACGTGCTGCAATTCCTTTCCAATTTCTATTGGCATTCTGCATTCCCCTTAGATAAACAGAGAGAGGGAGAGAGAGTGCTGCATCATCATCGTTATCAAATGCAAACCGCCGATGACTCCGCTGCTGCTGGCAGCACTTGCATTATTATTATGATTATTGCAGCTGCAATAGCAATAGGAAAAGCTAACTGCACTTGAGCTACATTATCATAATCCCAGTTGCAGCCACAACGGCAACAACAACAGCAACAACAACAGTAACAACAACAACAAAAACATAGCAGCCACCCACGTTTCGCTTCGTGGCATGAAAAAAATTTAAAATTCATTGAATTTGATGCGTGTCGATGACTGTGGCTGGCTGTGGCTGACTGCCAGTTTCAATTTCTGTTGGCTAAAAACATTCCACCTCACAAACCACCCATGCACCACCCACTTGGCCACGTTTTGTTATCATCGCAATGTGGCAACGACTTGACGGCATTTGCCACAAATTTTAAGTCAGAGAGAGGAAAGCTTTAGCGGCAGTAAACAAAAAAAAACAAAAAACTTACAAAAATTAAATAAAAATATGCAAAATGAGAAACACTGCAAATTGGACGCGACTTATTTATTCTCCAAATTTAAAACGGATTAATTGCTACATTATATAGTAGTTCAACGATGCTCATATTTGATAGTTAGTTAGACTCTACAGTACTTAATACACTAACTCATGATTTACAAATTTATTTATTTAATTTGCTTCAGATATTTTGATACACAAAAATATGTTTTATGCAAGAACTCATCTTTCTAACGTTCGTTCCTATGGCAACTATATAATACAGTAATTATTATTAAAATTATGAAAATTACACTTGATTGTACATTAAATACAATATCTAAACTCTACCATTATCCAAATATCATTTACATTTCTCGTATTTTAAGAGTGTAACCTTATCAAACATTATTCTTCAAACTTCAAAGTCGGCTAGACTCAAATGTATCTGGATTTACTAAGATATACTCGTATCTTATGAGTATTTGTGCAAGATTATCCATTAGTTATTTTTATTATTCAAGCGTATTTACAACACACTTCAAGCTAAGCTCATTTTCAGTTTATCTAGTACCATCAGTTGAGCAAGCAAAGAAACAATTTCACTTGCCCAAAGCTGACTCTTCCAAAGTGCAATTCAATTGCAAATTTAATGCACAGAAAATAGTTCATTTTAGCTTAAAGCCTGCTTGCAAGCATCTCTTTCTCTCCCGCTGCCCATCCCCTTGCCCACATGGTGCTGGTAGCAATTTGAAGCATCCATTTGAAATATTAATATTGCCATGGCTTTGGTGGGTCCAAGCCTACTGTGTGTGTGTACTCGTCGTCGTGGGCAGGCCAACCTTAATGCAACTAATCTGCTTCTAGTGGCGCACATTAAGTATTGCCACGCTTTTGACTTTAATTTGAAAACATAAAGCATGCAGCTGCACCAGCAGCGGTAGCAGCAGAGGTAGCAGCAGAAGTAGCAGCAGAGGTAGCAGCCGTGGCAGAGGCAGAAGCAGAAGCAGAAGCAGAGCATCGAATAAAGTGCGGCCACTTGTGCAGCTGCAACACACACACACACAGACACAGACACACATACGCACACATAAAAATATGGCAGCCATTTTGCATGCAACTCAACTAACCGAGCGACCACTTAAACCAAACACAAAAACCCAACCGAACCGAACCGTATAAAAACAAAAATGCATTGCGCTACTTCATCACATGATGATGATGATGATTTTGATGATGAAGATAACGATTTTGATGCTGGTTACAGTGTTTACGGTATGGAAAGAACTAACATTTATTTTTCATTAATTTATAATATAAGCCAAGACATTTTGTCATTAAGAACATCGTTTCTCATATAGAATTAGTTCAAAACAATTTCTTTGTAGCAACAGCAACCTTCAAACACATTAGTTAAAAACCCTAACAAAATTGAACCAATCAGAGCAAAATTAACTCAATATTGACAAAAAACTTATTTCCATTTGTTCTCGGAAAACTTAACATAGCAATATGTACAAAGATCAAAAATATTTCTCGACAATATAGTGTCGAATTCCAATGAGGGACAGGGGTTAATTTTATTTAAAGTCCGTCAGCTGATTGACAGAATCTGTAACCTTATTCCTTATATCAATTACTACTTATCAATTATAATTTGATTAAAAAATATATGTTAGTAAATAACATGTCATTTTTATACCGTTAATATTCTTGCACATTTCAGAAGCATTAGAAATTACTCTATTGATTACAATCGTAAGACTGAAGGAATCACAGACTCAATCGCAGATTTAAATATATGCAGCCAATAAATATAATAGAACAATTTATATATTCTTGCTCAATTCATAAGGGGATTATCAGAGGCAAGAGTAGACTTAATACTCAATATCAGGGATAACTGAGTCATTTATATTTCAATTGAAAATGGTTGAAATGTGGCCACTGTGCGACAGGTGCAATGCCAGAGCCATTTCTTGATTCCATATGAAAACGGGTCATATTTGACTCGCCTCGCCAATGTGTGTATGTGTGTGTTGCACGGTACCCAAACCCAGATCGCAGGCTTAGCTTATTTGTGTCACAAATATGAGCAGCAAGCGAACTGCGAGCTGTGAGCGGTGAGCGAATAAGCGAGTCGTACGCAATGCCACGGCTGGTTAGCCAAGCCTCGGTTTGACTGGGTTTTTTTTTCTCTTTTTTTTTGCCAACGCTTGGCTGACTTTTGCCTGGATGAGGATGAGAAGGAGCAGAATGAGGAGTGAGGTGAACTGACTGTTTCACCACTTTGCATGCATCGCTGCGTGTTTGGCATATTTAACAAATTTTCACAAAAATAATGTAACGCCCAAAAACACACACTCGACCCACAATCCACCCACTCTGCAGCTGCTATTGTTGTAGTTGTAGTTGCGGTTTTCATTGCTCACACATCGAGCGAGCGAAGTTGCAGGAGAAGGGGATAGGGGGTAGGGTGGGGGTAGGTTGCCAACCTGGTTAGCTGGGTAAAATCTAATCAAGCGCTACGGCCAAGCGCAGCGAGCAGTAAACTTATCAATAAGCCACACACAGAGAGAGAGAAGAGAGCTGCGGCCACAGTGAATATCCTGTAAAATCAGCCACACGCCAAACCCCAACCCATCTCAATACAATCACATTTGCATGTATATATATATATATATATATGTGTATGTGTACATACATACTACATATATCACCTTTTGCCACCTAATGAAATTTCAGCGCTTCGCTCTCTGCATTATTAAATTTAATTTTGGGTCGAGAGCCAAACGAGAACGCGAGCTTCGAAAAAATTATGGCAAATATTCTTATTTTCATTTCAGTTCAGTTTTTTCTTTCTTTTTTCATCATCTCTTCTTTTTCTGCATATAAAATTTAAATTTTAATCGCAAGCAGCAAAAATTTGTATATTGGATTCGACTTTAAGTGGGCGCAGAACAAAAAAATATACATGTTGGAGAGTGAGATATGAGGAGGAGTAGACGGAGGGACTCACAAATGGGCATCGCTTCGAGTGGATTTTGAGTGTTGCTGCTTGACGGGATAACAAGCAGTGGTAGCATAAACAACAACAACAGCCACAAAAGAAGAGAGAGCAGCAGGCTCACTTTTGCTCTTTAGGCAACCATTTTCGCTTCGAATGTGAAGCATCCAAATTTTATCTAAGCAAATCAGGCTTTAAATATATGAATTGATCGGATCACAATAGCTCTATAAATAACATAGTAAAAATGCACAAGGGTGCTCGACTAAGCGATATCCTAAGCCTGATAATGATTCCCTTCATATATGAAAACTCATTTTGTTTAGCAATTTCAGTGTTTCTTAACCGATCTTAGTGAAATTTTGACACTTTATTAATAATGTGTCAGGGTAATTACATATCAAATGAGAGACTACATCTATGCAATTGTGTCTTTTATTTCAATAAAATTGTCAATTCTAATATACTAGAAATTTGCAGTCTCCAGCTCTAATAGTCTCTGAGATCGACTCGTCTGTTGATGCTAATGAAGAATTTGTAATGCTTCAATGCCATCTTTTGTATACTTTTTTTTATTTTTCAAGCATTCGGCTTTCCCGCTCCGTAGTTGATTTTGGCAACATGGACAAAAAGTTGAAAAGAAGGGTGCAACAACAGACAAAGGCAGGCATCCTTAGATATATAGATATAGATACATATATATATACTTTTATCATGGCTTTACCGCTTTTCACATTGCATAAACTTTTTGCCAAACGAAATTTACATTTTAATTGCATAGAACTTTGTTGTTTGTCCCCTTGCATTTAATCTATTTCCCAGAAATATTGAATATCAACGAAGAGAAGAGCAAGCGAACTATATACATATATCAAGGATAATTGCAAGGGTAGTCAGTTTTTGGCATAAATTTCCATTATGCCCATAACTGCCAACACTTTGGAAGCAAGCAGCAAGCAAAACGGAAGAAACCGAAGTAAAGCAAAGCATTCACATCAGAGAAAAGAAATAAATTCAAACACTAAACCGAAAACGACCAATTTCACGAAACTCAAACACATTTATCACTCCAACAGAGAAGAGAAGTGGGGAGATAAAGGAAGGGGGAGGGAAGTGTAAGAGATATAAGACAATAGTTCACACAGGTTAATAAATCGATATGACATTTTGAGTCCTTTGGCTACAAAACTAGAACTAATACAAGCGAGCAAACCAACAAGCCAATAAAATGAGCCATTCTTTTCTATCTAAAAAAGAAAAAGCCCCCCATTTTGAGGCCATTTCAGCAACTGGGACACAACAAATATACAACTACATACATAAATTTCCATGTAAGGGCAATAAAAAGGACATGTTTTCATACTTTATTTGCCTGCACAGTCAGACAGAGAGACAACAGCATACAAACAACAACAACAACATAATCAAGAGCATAACAATAACGAAGCGAGTCCAAAAATTATTTGCATTTTTACACATTTTGAGGGTCAGCCAAAGGACAACAAAAAATGAAAGGAGGCAAAAAAATGAATGTCCTGCATAATGTCCATTATGCGAGGGGTTAAAACTTTTACCCAGTGATCGGACAATGTGTGTCTGTGCGTTCTATGTATGTGTGTGTGTGTGTGTGTGTGTGTGCGTGTGTGCGTGTGTGTGTGTTGTGCGTATGTCTGTGTGTGTAACTGTGATAATGGGTTTCTGTGTCGGAACTTTCAACTTCCTTTATTGCATTTTATGGCTATTCGGTATTTTTTACGCATATTAGAATGTTAGGCATGCTGCTGGATTATGATTATGACATCGAACGAGGACTATAAGGTCGTCGATTCTCTGTGCTATATATGCTATATGCATACATTTTTATTTTACAAGAAATTGAATTATGCGCCGCATTCCACATGTGCCGTAGTAAACATCGTTTATGACATTTATGCAAATTGCGTTTGGTTTATGCCCAACTGAGTTGTTTTTTTCTCCTTCTTTTTTTTGGGCATTGAATTTATGCATGTATATGTAATGCTTACATTTGATTAAAATTGATGCTATCTGAATATATATTTAGAAACAGAAGCTCAACTATTGCGTGAACGAATTTCAGCTTATGACACATGGCAATGAAATCGTTCGTTAATTTCAAAGGTAATCAAAAATAGTTGAGCAAAGCAAATTAGTTTTTTAAGACTGTTTCAGTTAGGTAACACTCAGAGTAATAACAGATACTTCCATCCTAGATGACACTAGTTATAGTAATTCGACCTTGCCGAAAATACATAAATGAAAATACGTTTAAATGCTGCTTTTGCAGCTGATTTGGTCTTTTGACTGCTTTGATATATGCCACACACACACACACAAAAACTAAATATCCAGCTGTCCAGTTTTCAAAGTCGAGTCATGGCTGACATTGCACAGATAGCTGAAAGTGACAGGAAAGGACATAGCGGCAGCAGCAGAGAAACGTCATTCAGTTGTGGGGCAGCGAGTCAGTCAGTCAGTCAGTCAATCAGTCAGTGAAGTCAGTCAGTGAGTGCAACCATGATTCACTTAGACTTGCACCAGCTGCCACTCACCGTGGCGACTGGATGCCACCAGCGAGCTTGCCTCCAGCCTCTGCCTGCGATGCAATGAGTTGCGTGGCGTGGCATGGCTGCTGGCATACAACAAAGTGTAAAGTATTTCACTAGGAAACCAATTCATTTGCATAAAATGGCAAGTAGAAGCGACCGTCGTGTGTCGCAAGTGCAACCGGGAACATAACACCGTAAACGCAATACGCCGTGTGTCGCCAAGGCTTACAACAAACGGGACATCAGCTCAAGGGGTGGGGCAAGGGGCGCAGAGAGGGGACTAAAAGTGGGTAAATGGCACACGTACTCACCAAAATGTGAATGTGAATGCAAATGTAAATGTGAAAGTGCATTAGACAACAACAACAATGAAAGAGAGACAGAGAGAGAGTTTTGGTTGCATGCAACATCCCAAACTTTATGCAGGTCATAGGCAATGTGGCTTTTGTGGCCATGTTTTTGTACTGCACGTGGGGTGCTCAGTGGAGCCCCTCTTGCTACACTCCTCTTTTTGCGACCTGCTGCCTGATGCGTTTTTGGGTCAAAGCAATTAAAGGTTATAAATTTGTGAGTGTGTGTGTGTGTTGCTTGTCTGTGGGAAAAATTACATTTTTTAAGCGGCTCGCACACACACACAAAGTGGAGCTTGTTTAAATGGCAATGGGAGCTGTCACGTGCCGGCTACGTGGCCAGTTCATTTGGCGTTTAATTTGCCAGAAAATTAAAGTCCAGTTAAAATTTGCATGGCAGTTTTGCCAGCATTTGCCAGTTTGGCAGCGCTTGCCAATTTGTCGGTTAGATTTATGAAGTGCACGCAGCGCAGCATGCAGCCTGAAAAATTGCCAAAGGATGCCAGCATGCATTTATTATGCCAAGCAATTTGGTTAATGTGAGAAGAACCAACTACAAAAGTACCTTTAACATGCACTGCGATGAAACTATCGATAATAATTATATATTCTTATTACTACCTGCAAAGTGCACTTTCTTTTTCATTTTTTAAAGCAAAGCTGACCACTTAAAGAGGTAATCCTATTGAAATCCACAATTTAAATTTAAATTATTTAAAGCGTATACAGTACATCAATCATGTATACTTAATAATATTTGTTAAAATTGATCTGCTATTTTTTGAGAACTAAAGATTTCTGAGTTCATAGCTCTAAACAATTTTTTGCAAAAGAATATATAATTTTTTTGCCATGGTGTATATTATTCATAAAATATGCTACAAAACAAATACTTAAATACTGCTATAAAAGTACTTAAAACTATAAGATACCATCTACTATAATATTGAATAAGTGTAGTTTCCAAGGACATAAAAGACAACAAACAAATTTTAAAGACTTGTAAAAGGAAGCTGTAAAAATACTACCTCTCGAAATACTCTACTTCAGTCAATATGTCAATAACTCGAAGGAAAATCAGTAAGTGTTTTTAAACACAGTTTTCACTCACTTCACCCACATTTTCATGGCAACCATCAGGCATCAGCCAACAGTTTATCCATCCGATGACGTTATCTGCTGCCTGATATTCTGCAGTGCCAACGAATGCAACCGGCTCCGCTTAAAATTTTAATGTCAATTACCCAGGAGCTTTTTATGATCCGCTGGGCTGGCTACTGCTGACATACTTCAGCAGGTGACCTCATCTATAATGAAGTATGTATGCATTTCCCCAACCACCTCCACTCCCCACCCAATCCTCTCACGTAATATTAAAAAAAGAGAAACAAAAGAAACATATGCCAAACATATTAAAAAGCATGTCAATGGCATTGTCTCGCACACACCTGACGCCAGCCTGCTGATGAACACGCGCCACGCCCACTTGTCCTCAATTTACACTTGACTTTAACATCATTAACACCCACACTCACACGCACAGACAAACATACACACACACATGATGTATACACATTCAACTTGTGTTGCAATTTCATTTTTTTGTTTCATTCTTTGGTTGGTTTATATTGAGGAAACACAATCTGGCAACGATGTCTGGCAAACCGAATAGTATTCGAGTGTGTGTGTTTGCGTGTGTGTGCAGTGATGTGTGTGCGTGTGGCTGACATACACAACACTTTGGCTGTTTGATATACTCAGCAGCAGCATTAAGGGACGGAAACAGGCTCAGGTTTTGGCTCAAAATGAAACTCAGTTTGCCTGTCATTGTCATCACCATCACCTCTGCTTGTTGTTGTTATTGTTGCTGTTGTTGTTGCTGCTGGGCATGCATCAAAAGTAAAAATTTATATTTTTAACACTTAATTTTGTGTGTGACAGTGTGTGAAATTTTCAATAAAATGACATAAAGCTTGTGAAAATGTGGGCAATAAAGCAGCAGTTGATAAAAGTCGAGAAATGTGTATATTTTATTTAGAAAGAGACTGAGTGAGAGAGAGAGACAGAGTAAGATAGAGAGAGAGACAGAGTGAGATAGAGAGAGAGAGTGAGATAGAGAGAGAGAGTGAGAGGAGAGAGAGATAGAGTGAGAGAGAGAGAGATAGAGTGAGAGAGAGAGATAGAGTGAGAGAGAGAGAGAGTGAGAGAGAGAGATAGAGTGAGAGAGAGAGAGAGAGTGAGAGAGAGAGAAAGAGAGTGAGAGAGAGAGAGTAGAGTGAGAGAGAGAGAGAGTGAGAGAGTGAGAGAGTGAGAGAGAGAGAGAGAGTGAGAGAGAGAGAGAGAGAGTGAGAGAGAGTGAGAGAGAGTGAGAGAGAGTGAGAGAGAGTGAGAAAGAGAGAGAGAGAGAGTGAAAGAGAGAGAGAGAGAGAGAGTGAGAGAGAGAGAGAGAGAGAGAGTGAGAAAGAGAGATAGAGTGAAAGAGAGAGAGAGTGAGAAAAAGAGACTTGGAAATGTAAGCCAGTTTTTATAGCTTATTGATCAGAGATTAAATTGGAATTGCTTTCACACAAGTTGATTAATATTAGTGAGAGAGAGAGAGAGAGAGTGAGAGAGAGAGAGAGATAGAGTGAGAGAGAGAGAGAGTAGAGAGAGTGAGAGAGTGAGAGAGTGAGAGAGAGAGAGAGAGAGAGAGATGAGAGAGAGAGAGAGAGAGTGAGAGAGAGTGAGAAAGAGAGAGAGAGAGAGAGTGAGAGAGAGAGAGAGAGAGAGTGAAAAAGAGAGATAGAGTGAAAGAGAGAGAGAGTGAGAAAAAGTGACTTGGAAATGTAAGCCAGTTTTTATAGCTTATTGATCAGAGATTAAATTGGAATTGCTTTCACACAAGTTGATTAATATTATCAAAAATATAATAAATCTAAATCGCATGAAAAATGCAACAACAAAAACCCCAATTTATTTACCTTTTGAAATTACTTGCAAGTCTGTTAAAAGCTCTACACTGAATACTGATAAAACATCTTAAGTATATTATATATATGTATATACCCGGTAATATCATAAGCTGATTATTCAAACCCAAAAAAAATAGACACAAAAAATAGTTATAAGCTTAAAAAATCACTTATTTTTCAAATTGTATTTTACTTAAAATTGCCTGGAATGAAAATTTCTAAATAGTGTCTAAATTGAAGTTCAATTTAAATTGGTTTAGGCCTGTGCTTAAAGCACCTAATAAATTTAACAACATGCCAAATAATATAATAGCTTAACAATTAGTTAGCCAAAATGGGAGACGACTGACTCCTACTGACTAAAACTGAATATCGACGTTCATTTTGTTTGACGCTGATTGAAGCCACTTAATATGCTATTTTGGCAAAAAAAAAACTCCAGCTGAAAACTGTGTGTCTTGGGCCAATTTCCTTAATGACAACTTGCTTGGCGGAATTTTGGTGGCCAATAAATTGCTTTAATTGCCCCATTTTAAAGGGGGTTTAAGTTGTTGGGGTGGTAGTGGAGTAATGTGCTTGTACGTTGACGCCAGCCCCCAATTTGGGGCTGACTGCTGTTGGCTGCTCTCCCGTGGGACATTCTGAATGAGGCAGGCAGGCAGGCAAGGCAGATAAAACTCAGCATCAACAGCACATCAATAAGGACGAAAGAGTTGAATGAAGATAGACAGCTGAGCTGTGCAAAGGAAAAAGGAGAGGAGCAGCTGCTGATGACTGGCTACCTGACCTGGCTGGCTGGCTTGGTTGGTTGGCAATTGAGCGACTGTTGCATACCTGGCACTGTGTACGGTGATGGATGCGACGATGGCAGCCAATATGCTGAATTTATTGGCGGATACGATTTATGCGTGGCATGCAACGGCGGCTGTAAGGATGCGGCGACTGCTGCTGCTGCCAGCAACGATGTCGATGTTGAACAGCAGGCAAGAGAAGTGGAAGCGACTGAAGCTGACAATGTCGATGATGTCGCGTTGTCGCTATTATTGGATAAATTCTCAATTACCAACGATAATTGACTGCTGCTGGCGTTGCTGCTGCTGCTGTTGCTGTTGTTGTTGCTGCTGCTGTTGATGTTGATGCTGCTGGCATGTATGTTGCTGTTGTTGCCATTCTCTGCTGCTGCTGCTGCTGTTGAGGCTTGGCTATTTGCGCAACCAATTGCAGTTGAATTATTTATCATGTCAGAAGTGTGGCGACGAAGAAGAGAAAATTCTTGAAAATACTTTTACACTTATTTATATACACACACACATACACATACAGAGTGAGAAGTACACACACACACACACACACACAAATACAGCATTAAAAACACAACAGTTGAGAGCGCATTTGAGCGAGTGGAAAATACGTTAAGCAAATATCATAAATATGACAAACGACAGTCACAACAACAACAACTATAAAAACAATTAGCGTCAGGTTAACACTTCTTTCTATATATATGTATATATAGCTCGATATATTTTGAATTTATTGCAAAATATTTGATTTCTTCGCTTTAACAAACACACGCAACGATTTTTATTTTCTGCTCTTTCTTTTTAGCCACGCACAATGAAAACTTTTCGACTTCTTTTTTATGTTTAAACGTTGAACATAAATTAAATTTGTGATATTTTTATTTTTACTGCTTTGCAGTTAAACAACAATTAACATTTAGTTTTTGAGATTGCTTTTTATCGTTTTTTTTTTTTTTGTATTCGCACTTTTAGCGGTGATTTTTTTATAGCTTTTTTGTGCGGTTGATTTGGTGTCGGAATTTTTGTAGACAGGCGCTTGCATCGAGTTTTCCTTCAGTTTGCGATTGCAGGCCAGACGTTAATCAGAAGCTGCTTTTATAGATCGAATATAGAGAACATAGAGACAGAATACCGACTGACGCTAATTATAGTTGGGAACGCAGACAACAGCAGCAGCAGCAACAGTAAAAGACAAAAGGCCCAAAAGAATTGAAAAGACGAAAGGCATTCGGCATTTAATTGAGAAAGTGATAATCAATAGGCAATTGCCAATATATAGGCAATATATATAGGGTGGGTAACCGAATTTGGCAGACAGACTACTACCTGCTTAGCTGCAGTAGTACAATAAAAACTAGATATAATTATCTATTATAGTAATAATATAAAAAGATAGTCCAAATAATATCAGTGAATACATATATTTTGGAATATAAAATAAAATAGGCATTTTAGATACTCTTAAAATGTATAGAATTGGCCTCAACACAAACAGTCCACACGGAAGATAGAGAAAAAATCAATCTGGTGCAAAATTATTCGAATAATTTAATTTCCAAGCATTGTTGTTGTGCAACCCATTATTTGTTGTATTGCAAGAAAGGATTTCCATCCAAATTGACGAAGAAGAAGGTCTCAACTCAATGAATTTCAATAAGATTATCACTTTTTACTTGAAGATAATATTTTAATTCATTGCATTATGAACTCTAAATAAACTAACTCAGCGTAAATTTATTCGATTATTTATTTAATAGTAGTTATTTTGCGTTCGGCAAAATTGCGATTATTTATTTTATATTCCAAGTTTTTTATTAAAATTTATCTCATATTAAGTTGCACCATGCACATAAAGAAAAAAGTATGACCAGAGAAATTCCAATTTATTATGCGATTACATAATACAAATGGAAAACATTTGATATACGCTGCGTGCATAAATTTCAAGAAATACATCTGCATGATTAACTAATATTGATCTTCTATAAACTATAAACATATAAATATAAATAAACGAAAATCAATCTGTATTTAAAAAATAACAACTCACATATATATTTAGCTTTGGCTTGGCGTCCCTTTAGAGTTTAGAGCTGTTTTGCTGGGAATCGAGTCACCCTGTTGTTGTCGAGTATTGTTTTTCGCTAAAGTTTTGCGGCATGCGTCGCTGCAGAGCGATTAAAATTTAATTGCAGACTATATCGATTTATTTTGATTCTTTTTTTATATACATCTATACATCTATATATCTATGTATATATATGTATTATTTTGTTTTTCACTTTTCCCCAGCAGTACAACAACAATGAGGAGACACAGTTCGCATGTCGTGGATATATAAAAAACGCGCGTATTGGCAAAAATCAAATGGCTAAAAATAAATTGACATCAATCAGCGGCGTAAGAGGAGGGAGCGAAGTAAGGAAGGAAGCGAAACGGTACTGCAACTAATTAAACAACGTCACATGCAACAACACAATCGTGACAATCAACAACGACGTTCAGCGTCTTTAAATATCAAGCAAGAGCTATATATATATATATTTATATATATATATATATACATATATATATATATATATGTATTTCCCGATTTGTACCCGGCAAATATTGAAAAATATTGAAAATCAATTCGAGCAGCGAGCGGCGTTCAGAGTTTTGAACCGATTGAAGCTTAAGCTGCAACTAATCGCGATTAGCGCACAGCTTTTGTTCGCCTGAACAAAGTGCAAAACTCAACACAGCCAAAGAGTTTCAGCTCAGCTCAATCTCAATCTCAGCTCAGCTCAGTGCAGCTCAACTCGGCTCAAAAACCCAACTCATCTTTTCTTGATCTCAACTCATCAACGTCAGATGTCAAAAAGGTTCTTCTTGGGCGCAGTCAGAGACACAAGTGGAAAAACTTGATTTACAACTAAGTTTTGTTGTTATTCTTGTTGTGAAATTGTTGTGCTCTTTTTTAAATGAGCTTTAATGTTAGTTTGTGTTTGCTTTTAGTTATTCTTTGTTCATTTGCATGTCTCTAAGCGTGTTGCTGTAGCTGTTGTTGTTCTTGCTGCAACAAGAGTTGCTGCTGCTAATGAGTTAATTAACACATTTGGCTGAGCAGTTTTTATTTCTTGAGATGAACTTCGTAACACTATTGCGTGTGCGCTAATTATGATTAGAATCAAATTGTGAGAATGCCAACAACAAAGACACAAAGAGAGAGAGAGAGAGAGAGAGAGAGATAGAAAGAGAGAGAGAGAGAGAGAGAGAGAAAAGATCCAAATGTATACTTTGCTTAACAAATATTAGGTATTTAATTATGGTTCAGAGTCTGGAGAAATGTTCAACTTTGTTAGCACATTCTGGCAAAATTCAGTTTTGCAAATTTAAAATTTGTTTTGCTAACACTCATTTTAAGCATTTAACATTCTTAAAGATGTGTAAATGCAATAAGGAATTAATTAATTCCCCTATAGAAC
The DNA here is from genome assembly GCA_035041595.1 of Drosophila basisetae. Taxonomy (NCBI): domain Eukaryota; kingdom Metazoa; phylum Arthropoda; class Insecta; order Diptera; family Drosophilidae; genus Drosophila; species Drosophila basisetae. The sequence continues at coordinate 7,640,318 of JAWNLB010000123.1, read as the reverse complement.
CTTATTGCAAGAACATTCAATCAATGAGTGGTTTATTTAAATAAATAATTCTTATGAGTAGCAGACTCAAAGATAAATGAGAACTTTTGAGATATTATTGACAGGACTGTATCAAGACCTATACTCGACCATACCTCGACACAGACTAACAATAAAAAATAAGCATATCCAGCAACTTCTGGACTTTGTTATTATAACTACGTACAACTTAATGTTTGTATTTACATTTCCAATTTTCATTTCCATTTTAAATAACCCTTTGACTATCTATTTTTTATCGATTTGCGCACATTAAACAAAAAAGAAACAAGAAAACAAGTAACACAACTTCCGTCAATGAAAAATGCAAATTGATAAATTTTGAATAAACTTGGCTCAAGGTTCTGTTTTCTTACTGCTGTTTTCGACTGCTTCTTCTTGTTCACAATTGCCTTCCGGTAATTTCTAGCCACATTTTACATTTCAACGAGACAACACACATATGATGTACGGTGTGTGTGTGTGTGTACTTGACTTGCCATAATGGCTAATTTGAATTCTTATCATGTTTACAAGCAAACAATATGCGCATCATCATTATCACCATCATCATCATCAAGAAACGACGACGCCTCAACCTGGCTCCTTTACTCATTCCTTTTTGTACAACAACCAACTAGCTAGCAAAACATTTGCATATCGATTTCATATGCGGCAATATAACCCCTACCCGCCCCGCCATCCCATCACACCCCTTTAACAAATGCAAATACAATCCATTTTGAATATTTCTTGGATGCGCGTTCGCAAATTGTGTGGAATAACCATGAAAATGTTTACATGTCTGCCACCCTTCCTTTTTTGCCACTCTCTTTTTTATTTGTTGGCTTACTTGCTGCATTTGTGGCGCCCCCTCAAGTATGCAGCGCCAAAAAAAACTTGCATATACCCACTCACTACACAGACACACTCACACACACATATACAGACAAACATACACACACACATACACACACACAAACACACACACACACACATATTCGACATTACGTATTTGCAAATTTAATAACACCCCCGAAATTGAGTCAAAAATGCAGAAAAAGACAAGCCAGCTTGTTCTAGTCGAGAGAGCTTGACTTGCAGATCCTCTGTACGCAGCTGTTAAATATATTAATTATTTTTAAAATACAGTTAGCTCGATAAGGAAGAATAATAACAATTTATACTGCAGCATTAACTAATTGTTTATAATAATAATAAAAATAAACACCGAAAATTCAATTTAATATATTGTCTGCTTCTTAATTATTTTCTATTTAATTTTGAAAACTTCACACTTTCTTTTAAACTTAAACAATAAAAACAAAACGATATAGTTAATGAACTATTAAAGTTGATCAATAATATATCTGATTACAAAGAAAATATTTATATATACATCAATTGAAAGGACATTTCTTTACAATTGTGTTATTTTCTAAACTCGGATAATTTTCGATCAAATTAAATAAACTTGATATTTAAAATTTTGAAATCTTTGTTCATATAACTCCAGCTAAGTTGACTCAACTATTTGTGCTGATCAAAAATACATATACTTAGTGGGTTTTGTTTGTTGCATAGTTTTTCACAAATTTATTATACCCTTTTCCCAATTTTAAAAGCAAAAAGAAAAGAAAACTGAGGCTAACAAAATTGTTGACATCGTCTTTGGCGCTTGCTTTCGTTCCTCATCATCAGCGATGACTGCTCGAAGTTTGCTTGCATGCAAATTGCACTGATTACCACACACACGCTGCACTTTTCTTGAACAACTTCCCCTCTCGCTCTTTCTCTCTCTGTATTCCTCTCTCTTTCTCTCTCTTTTTGCTTACACATTTGATTTGGTTGCAGTTGTTGTCAAGCACTTTTCATGTTTTCTACTTAACTAAACCGTCTAATGCAAATCACCTTTATTGCTGCCACTTTTTCTACCCAAGTCTTTTGTTTGCTGACTCTTGGCCCTTTTTCTACTTCTTCTACTGCTTTTGGCTTTGGCTAACACACTTTTCACACTTGACGTATTTATTGTAACCTTCTTTGCTTTGGCTCGCTGCTGCTTATGGGGCAGGGTCAGCGCCATTAAATCTAACTGCACATTCGCTGTTACTCAAGTGGAAATGAGGCGCCATTTGTTATATTTGGTTTTTTGTGCCACAAGAATGCACTTGTAATACGAACCACAAATTGGCGTGGTGCCTCCAAAAAGGTGTTACGAGAGTGTAATAAGCAAGTTGTATTAGGCTAAAGTTGAATGGCTAAGAGCTTGGGTTTCAGTTTACATAAAAAGATAGATTGGAAATAGGAATCGAATAGATGTCGAAAGCGGTATTATTTCAGAGGTAAAGTCATGCGTAAATAGTACTGGTTTTTCAAAATCAGAGTAGTTTTGAAAAAGCTTTAAAGTCTTTGACTATAAATCATAGTTCAAATCTGAAATAACAAAAAAGATCTTGATCATTTATAAGTTGCGTAAATCTGAGCTATACATAACACCCCTAGTATATATTGAATTGTTCACAGCATAGACAAGACAAGACGCAACAGAGGAGACAAGTAGTCTCATTGCCACAGTGCCACACTCTATTCGAAATACAATTTGAGCACTCTTTCTTAGCCAACAATCTCTGCTTTTTCAATCTTCAGCAGTAGCAGCTATACTTATTTGCGGAAACAGCAGAGCTCTTCAGTTTGAAGCCCTTAAACGACATGAAACAACACAATTGCAGACAGTGCCACACCAGAGGAGACAGTCAGACAGTCGGACAGACAGACAGGCAGAAACCCCAAAAACCAATCAAAGGTTGCTTTTGCTTTTGCCTGGCGACGCAACTCTGCCAAAAAGTATCTAAGGACAAGGAGCAGAGACACAGTGCCAGCAAGGAGCAAGAAACACGGAGCACGGAGCAAGGATCCGCAGCAGGAAACAAAACTCGGCGACTCACTCAAGCATTTTATTAAATTGCCACCTTCCGTTTGTTGTTGTTGCTAGCCTTGGCTCCAACTGTTGTCTGCAACTGTCTTTTATTTTCGATTTCTAGGCATAAACCAACACACACACAGAGCAGCAAGAGACATTTCAAGTATAAAGAATATTTCTGCCATCTTTTTCTATTATATCGTTTCCGCTGTTTGGCATAAATTTCTTCGCTGTGTGAAAACTTTTGCTATTTTTATGCTTATTGCGAGAGTTTTTTCGAACTGTTTTCCGTTTTTTTTTTATCTCAATTTTATTTTTTTCCAGTTTAAAGTGCCAAAGCACACGAAATACAAAATACTAAAAACAATAGATAAAGGAAAATACAAAGAATATAAACACAAAGTTTTTCTAGTTCTTTTTGGCTTTGTGGCAAGATTGAAATGCGATTGAGGCATGCAGCATATATATTATATACATTGTATATGTATCTACAATCTATAATGCGGCAAATGTTGGAGCTTGTCCAAAATGCATTTGCATTTGCATTCGAATTGCCATCGCCATCGCTTGAGCCGCAGGCGCATTGCGGGCGTCGCCTTTTAAGCTTATCTAAAATGGAAATTGAAACACAACAAAATAAATTTCAAAAAAAAAAAAAAAAATTGGAGAAAAAACAACAAATATTTGCGGAGCTGCTTTTTGTTGAGCTAATCATAGCCTAAGGCACACTCAGGGCATTAAAACCGTAAACCAAATAATGCACAGCTTAATGCTGATGCGAGTTGAGTTAGTAAACACCTTAATTTTAAGTTACTTTGTTTTCGATTAGATAATGATTGATAAGAATGCATACAACTAAAAGGTCTCATCGGAAATATGGGAGTATTAGTTTAGAAATCGGATCATAGTCCGGGAGAAGAAACCATCAACAGCTATATAATAACTTTATCTATGCAGTATTTCGAAAGTAAATGATAGAAATTGGTAAAATTATTCAAATAAATAGACTGCTTTAATTAAAGATTTTTAGGTATCATTATAAATTAAAAACAATCGAACAATTCCTAGAATATTGATGAAAAATACGAAACTATAACACGCATAACTGGTGAATTTGGTTTGCTTAACATGGTAAATGGAAAAGTATTTCACACAAGAATGCATCTTTCGACTGATCGTTGCTATGGCAGCTATATTATTTAATGATCCGACAAACTTAAGGCGCATATTGTATAAGATTGAAGTGGATATGCTATGTAATATAAATTATGCGATACAAAATTAGGGCATTAATTTGCATAAAAATCGAAAGACGAACGGACTAAATAACTATACCGAATCGTCTGCTATTTTTTAGAACTCTTCATTGTATACTTTAAGGGATCGGAGATGTCTCCTTCAATGTTTTAAGATTATTAAGAAAGTCAATAGTTTTCATAAAGCCATTATATATTGATAGTTCTCTGCTCCTCATTGCCATTCATTAGAAATTTGTTCGACACTGAATACTTCTTTACCAACAGCTCTTCTAGATCCTCTGTTTATGTATTCAAATTAATTTTCATTAGCAATAAGAAAAACCCCTCTTTCAACTTGCATATTAAAAGCAGCCCAAAATGTTAAAGAGTGGCGAAAAAAAAATGATAAAAAATTAAGCATACGCCGTGTCGAACAAGCGTAATTACACGCGTATGTGGCTGTGGGTGTGTGTATGTTTGTGTGTGTGGGTGGGTGTGTGGTGAAGGATGCAGCCGCCGTTGAAGCCACATGTCAGAAATTTTCTTCCTCTTTTTTTTCAGTGTATGTGTGTGTTGGCTCCAACTTGTTAACAATACCCGCCGCTAGAGGTCGCCAATTAAAAAAATGCTATGCCAGCGAGCTATCAGCCCCCTCCCTCCCCACACACACACACACACACCTACCCCTTTTGCCAGTGTGTGTGTGTGAAAGTCAACATTTTTGTGGTCACTTAAGCAGATTAATTTCATGGGTATAATTAAAATAAGAAGCTGCCGCTGCCGCATGCGTGCACAGAGAGAGAGAGAGAGAGAGAGAGAGAGAAAGAGAGAGAGAGAGAGAGTAGGAAGAGTAGGGAGAGGAGAGGAGAGAGAGAAAAGGGAAAAAAATGCAACTGGCGAAAATTAACATAAATTAAATTTTTGTGCAAAACACTTTTTTTTAAACAATTTTTTTTGGTAGATCTGCTGCAGCTGCTGCTACTGCTGCTGTTGGTGCTGCTTCGCACACATAATTGATGGTTTTTAATTAACTGCCAAGTTGACCGACAGACGACAAACACGCAACTGACACAGGCCGAAAAAATCCAGATAGAAAAGGAGAACAAAAAGCACAAAAATGTAGTGAAAAACGTGTCGAAAAAATGCGTTAAAATCGTTTTAAATGTGGCTCCCCTTGTCCAACTGACCATCGCTTGGGAGTCATCACAGTCACAATGAAAGATTCCATTCATTGAAGAACGGAGCAGAGCTGCCAATAAAAGCTGTCAAATAGAATTGCCTGCTTTTAGGCAGTGCCAACATTTGACACACGGTTAAATACCACTTGCAACAAAAAAAAAAAAAAAGAGCAGTCTGTGTGAGCCAGGTTACAATAACAAGCTAACTGTTACAGACAGACTCTATAATAATAGAGAAAAACATCAAGAATATTTAAATGGAATTTCAAATTGAGTTTATGGAATTTCAAATGGTTTTATGTAGTTTATTACAAATATTTCGACTTACCATTGCGATTCTCGCTATCGGCGGGTTTCATTTGTATGGGATGATACATCTGCAAACAAAAAGAAATATTGGAAAATTAAATTAGACAAGAATTTCAAGGATGTATATATGAAAAATACATAAAATAAGAATGTTCCAGTTGAGAGACTAACAGATACCCTGAACCTAAGTCGTTACCTATCATCGTAAGTCGTATACAGAAAATGTAAATAAGAAAATACGAATAATGTTTTTGGTGTTTCGAAATCGATGTTGATGAAATCTTTAGCGATGATATATATTATGTCAAGGTAAATATATTATAGATTAAAAATATATTATTTTCCAACCAAATGTTAAAGATGTAGTAAAATTTGTAATATATTTTTGCTCAATATGAAAATACGTTTTGGGATAACAAATTTTGCGTTTCTTATAACATCGGTTTGAAGTTTTTACAGTTTATCAATCATATTTAAGGGTATATTACTATATCTTGCGAAGCAGGGTTATCAATGAACCGAAATAAACTTATATTCCAAATTTGAGATTGTCTTTTTTACAGTCAGACGTTTATCCTGATCAAGAATATATATATTTTATAGGGTCGTTTCGCATCTTACATATCCTTTTTACTCATTTTAAGCTGGTTCTGGTTATAAATATATTTATTTAAAAAATAAATGAAAAGTATTACTGAGATAAATATATATTTATTTTTGAAGAATTTGTATGACTTACATCCCCTTTACAGCATAGTCCAACCCAATTAAGCACTCATTTTTCCTCGTAAATATGACAAATTTTAGAATCCCCAACTCAATTTGGGGACTGGTTTTAATCACATTTGATATATTGGAGGAGCGCGCTAGAAGCAAGCAACGCAGTCCACGATTAATTTTCCACGACTTTTTGGCGCAATGCAACCAAAACCCAAAAAGTGGACAAGTTATGTGCGTGTTGTGTGTGTGTGTATGTGTGTGTGTGTGTGTGTGTATGTGTGTGTGTACAGAGTAAAAGTAGATCCCATTTATATATATATATATATATATATATATGTATATCTGTAGCTGCAGCCCAGCCTCGTTGTCGTATCTAGTTGGCTTTCCTTTTCCTTCCTTTTTTGTTGCTGAAAGTCGCGCTTAAGCTGCATAATGAATGAATGCAGCAAAAAGAGACGACAGACAAAACGACAGACAGACAAGCTGCTGCTGCTTTTCTAACTGGCCGCCAAATCCCCTTTACCAAAGCCAAACACATTTATTCAGCGGTCACACGACGAGCAACAACAGCAACAGCAACAACAACAATTACGCCACCTTTTAGGCAGCTCTTCTCCCTCTTCTTCCGCTTCTCACTCTTCTCTCTGTTAGCTCTATAAACCTAAAATATGCGTTCGCATTTTGCTTAATGTTAGAAATTGCAACGGCAACCGTTTTAAATGTAATTTTTCGCACAGCGCGTCTTCTAATTAAAACAAGCTTAAAGTGTCCGCAAAACGTGCCGCAAAAGACCCGACGAGGTCAGGGAGGGGATTGGAGCAAGTTAAAGGGTTGCTGGTGGGCTGTGGGGCAATAGCAAACGAGGCCGGCAAGCAAGAACTTCCGTCGCCAAGTCTGTCCTGGCTAATGGACCGTGATTTATTGGCAACGACGACTACGAGGACGACGAGGACATTCTTTGCGTTTATTTAAGGCAAACGTCCTTGCAAATGTGCTTCTACACCCCCCCCCCCCCCCCCCCCCCCCCTAACTTCCCTAACACCTTACCTCTCTTATCTAGCTCAGTCTCGCTTTCTCTCTTTGGCCGCTCGTAAATAATACACGCAACTCGCAGCGACTTGCGACTTGCAACTTGTTACAAATTGCAGTCCAAGTCAACCTGTTTTCTTCCCTCTTTTTTTTTGTATTTTTATGGCTTGGCACGCCCCTTTTTATTTGCCTTCTGCCTTTTCCTTTTTATTTTTGTATATGTCGGAAGTGGCAATTACCAGGCGACTAACCAGGCCATAAGCAGCTGCCGTTTGTCCTAATTGTCCGAAATGTTTGTTTGCTGTTATCGCTTTTGTGTGTGTGTTTTCTCCGTCAATTTAAATACACTTAATCTATAAGACAGTAAAACTAACGAAAGACTGCAAAATATTTATAAAGTTTAGCTTTGAGAAACAATTCAGAATTCAACAATAAACATTACAATGGTTCAACGTTTTTCATATCTTGATTACGACTGAAGATAATCAATTTAAAATGTATACTAATCGAGAAATCTATCGATAATTAAGACGAGGGATTGGGAATATTCTAAAGCGAGTTGTTAAGCTGAATGATATCTACAGTTTCAGTTCCGTTTCCTGTACGTTAGATGTATAACTTCCGGTAAATTGGGTACACATTTATTTTGCTATTCGCTTCCCTCATTGTATTCTATATAAAATATTAATACTGATTTGTATAACTGGCTTTTTTACTTGTAATGTTGAGTTTCAATCGGTAGAGTTGATAATTTTAAGTATTTACTGGAATGTTGAGAAATATTTTGTATCACTTTATACTACAATTGATAAATATCGATTATAATAACGGTTGCTCTAAATTAAATGAAGAATTTTGCTTCCGTTTCTAAAGTTGAAACGGTAAAGTTGCGGTTCTGTTTCCGGTTCCGGTTTGGCACCCTGCTCTTAACAGCTGTCAATTTGTGCATTTTCCACAGCAAATCTGTCAATTTCGAAGGGCAGCAGCACAAAATGAAACGAATTCTTCCTTTCCTTGCTTCGCTCCCTTCCATTCGCACCCTTTCTTCGACTTCTTTTCCTTGACTTTCTTATTCATAACTTTCTTTTTCTTGTCGTTTGTGTGTTATGCTTTTTTACAAAATAAATATCGCAGCAGCGCAGATATTTTTTTTTAGTTTCTTTTTGGTGTGTCACTCGTTACAACATGCAAGTTATGTCAGATTGTGGAATGCCTCGCCTGACACAAAGCATTGTTATATGCTGCTTGCAACCTGCCCCAACAACATACTTTGCAATCTTCTTCAACCATCTACTACTACTTGTTCACCCCCTTTTTGACAACATTCCAAATAATAATATTCATGCTGATTTGATGGCGCAATAGAAACACGAATATAAAGCGCAACAATACAAAAAAAAAAATGTACTTTGCTTTTCGCTGACGTTGTCTTTATGTTTAGCCCCCATTCCCCCATTCCTTCATCCACAACCCCTTTTGCAACTCACACAAACCCTCTTTTAAGGGGTTAAGAGGCACACACAACTTTGGTTGTAGCTCTTCTCGCAAAGCGCAAATTGACATTTTTGTGCCTGTGGTTTTCCCCCTTTTTTTTGTTTCTTCTGCTGAAAAAACTTTTGGCGCGTGTCTTCTGCTAACAATTTTTAACATTTGTCCTTTTTTATTATTATTTTTTTCTTCAAATATTTGGATTCTTTTTTTTGTTGTGCCTGCTTTTCTTAAGCTGCCAGGAGGCAGGTCTAAACTTTGAAATTACTTGCGTTTTATGAAAGCTAAAAACGAACTTGCAGTATTTCGGAATAAAAACTATTGTGGTAAAAATTTAATATACGAAAAAAAGGTGAATTCGAGTGGGGGAAAACTTGGAATATATACAAAATTTGGCAACTAGAAGTTAAAAACTGTAAATAAGGCAGATATTTGATATCATTAAGCTCAATCGAATTAATAATCAGATTGTTATACATAAGATATAAGAGAGCTAGTTTTTGTAGTTTAACATAGCATTTTTATGATTATTATGCCAAGAATTAAATTAAGTTGAGCGAATGTATGTCAAAGTTCATAATTTAATATAGAATTATTGTTTTTTAAGAAGAGTTTTCGTTTTTAAGAAAAAATTCGAGGCAACAAATAGTTGATAAATATAGTAAGCAACAAATTCACTGCTCTATTTTTTGTATATAAAAAATTGTAACAACATAAAATGAAACTCCCCCAATCCAACTGTACACGTAGATATGCCTCGTTTAAGGGGTATCTCGGTAGTCATCACTTAGTTTTTTCATCTGCTGTCCCGGCTTAAGTATGCATTTTTTGCGCCACGTCATCTCTGTGTGGTGTCAGTCGACGTGCCCGTCAATCTGTCAGTCACGCAGTCAGTTAGCCATTATAATGAAGGCAATACTATGCTCAAAATATTCCTTCCAGCTATTTCAACTCATTGCTGTTGCCACTGTTGCTGCTGCTTCAGCTGTGTTGCATGATTGCGTTTGTGATAAGTTGATGTGGCACACAGAATTTTATACTCTAATTTTTCGCAAAGTCAGCATAAATAATATTTTTGCAATTAAAAAAGAAAATTCTGTCTAAACTAAAATTAAAATGAAAGCATTTGTTGGTAGGTGGTTGTGGGGGTTGCGGGAGACGTTAATTACAGGCAATAAATGTCCCTAGAAGTATGTGATATAAAAACAAAATGAAAATGCTCAAGTCGAGAGAGCTCGACGACTAAGAGATATTCAGCACACAAATCGTAACGTATTCCTCAGCTAATCTGAATGAAACTTTCACAGCTGATCAGCATTTATGTCAATATATGTAATATAATATGTTAGGGTATATTATGCATATATTTGAAGCCTTTTTTTATTGCAATTGATACTTAAGCTATCGATTAAATTCAATAAGCTTGATCTGCACCCGGTATACGAGGTGTGTTCAAAAAGTATCGCGAATTTTGTGTTTTTTCAGATATTATTTATTTATTCATGAATACTCGTATGAGACTTTACACTCCAAATGTATAGTATCTCATTTTCATAATCTCTGAGATTAGCGTTTAACTGTTGCTACTGATCAAGAATATTTATACCTTTTACCCTTTTTAACACTTTTCAAAAGCTCATTCAGAGAAGCAGGCAGACAGACAGGTAAACACGACGGATAGGCAGGTATACAATTATTCCACATCAACTCGCTTAGTAATGCTGATCAAGAAGATGTATGTATCTGCACTAACATTTTCCGAAAATGTTCCTCTTCTGCCCGGTTAATTATACCCTGACCCACTTCCCTGTGTGTTCAAATAGGGAATAAATAAAACTTACCCCATTCAGCGTTTTCACATTGTGGAGTGCGTCCTGAGCTTTCAGTGCGGCGCGACGCGTGTAAAATGTCACAAAGCAGCAACCTGCATTGGAGTGAAAGAGAGAGAAATATTGAGATTAGCATAAGGGTTAAATTGGAGTTTATTTGGCAGCGAGAATGACGACAATGGTGAAAGGTGGCAAAGAAATTATGAAAATTATTATTATTAGCAGGCTGAGGCACGCAAAATGTGGCAACTGCACGGCAACACTAAATTAAACATTATGGCCAAGCGAACACCTCTTAAACCCCCATCCCCCACCGCCCAACAAATGTGTGCGGGGTGTTAACGTGTGTATGTGTGGGGAGAGGATGTTTTTTAGGTGTTGAAATTTATGTTGAGTTTTTTTTTTTTGGGGCATGTGGCAAGCATATTTAAGCAGGCAAGCGATACTTATAAAGCGACCCCGTTTTCTTTCAAGGCATAAAAAAGCCAATTAATTTTTGGGATTAATATTTTAATAGAGGCAAAGAGTTGTTTGGGTGTAGTATATTTTTATTGTTATTTGAACTTTTGGCATACTTTTGCTATAGACTTTAATTATGCTAATATCTGCTTGTCTTCTCTTATTTTTATATTAACCGTTTATGCTTTCAAGTATTTTTACACAAATTGAATAAACATCTATTCATTTACAAACTCTTTTGTAGACACAGTTCTCTATATTCAAACCTGCCTCCTGAAAACCTAAGCTAACCTTTCAATATAGCATTGGCATGTTTATGTGGCATATTCTTGCTACTTTCCACACTTGCCACCTGACACATTTTATTTGCATTTTGCAGTCGATAGCATAAAAAAGAGAAGTTTGCAACGATTTTTCCGGTCTATGTCTAAAATTTAATACGGCATCTCTTTTTTTTCCTTGTGCACCCAAAACCGTTTACATCCAAAATCTGTGGCCAGTCTCTATATCTACAGCTGCAGTCAAAAAAATAGTAGTTTTGGAAAATGTTCAAGAAAAAATGCTTTAACTATAGTTAACAGATTATGAACATCTTATTTAAGCACAGCCAGTAACTAAACACTAAAATGGCATAACTATATAATCAGTAACAGAAAAACATTAAAGTCTCTAAATATATTAATTTTATCTATTTATTTTTGAGCAAAGAAACTATTTGTTGCTTTGCCGAATTGAAGTTTTCTTCATATTGATGATTTTGAATAGTTCTCGATTTTCGGCAGTTTATCACCATAGAATAAATCATATTTGTATTAAAAGCTTTGAGAAGCAGCTGTACTATTGTTTTGACCGCAACTGTATATATGGAGATGGGACCAAATAAAGAACCAAGAAGCATCAGTTGAAAATCCATTTCCTGCTCGCGAGCATATATTCCATTTACCGTGGCTCGTTTTCCCGGCACTTTCCCCCACTTCTCTTCTGGATTTTTGAATTTTGCCGTGGCCTAAAACTTAATACGGCAATAGTTGCATAATGAAATTGCCGGCCATATCGGCAACGCAGCTAAAGCTTCAGCCAAGCGTAATGCGTTGCGGCGAGCCTAACATTCACTTCCCTCACTCCCCTCCCTGTGTATCACTCTCTCTCTCTCTATCTCGCTCTTTATGTCCCCTCTCAATCGCACACTTGGGTAATTCAATCTGTCGCAGTTTTTACCCCATCATCGTCGTCGACGTCATCGTCATCAGGACACGGGCATTTTTCACATATTTACAAATATTTTCATTTTTCGTTTTGGGTTGAGTTGTGCTTCTTCTTTTTGTCGCACCCAGTGAGAGAGAACAAATACCGACACCGCAACGGATGTGTGAGTTTTGTGGTTTAAGCTTTTAAATTGGAAATTATTATTCACGAAATTATCATTTAAAGATGCCGAGATTGAAAAAGCTTGCACAAATTCATGCAAAACTCAAACACAATTTTATTTTTGCCCTGCATTCGAAGAGAAAAAGTTAAACTTAAACACTTAAATAAAAAAAAAAGAAGAAAAATCTGCTTGCAAATACGAAAAGAAAATAGCAGAATCGAAAAGCGGAAAACAGAAAAACGGTAAACGTCTTGTGTGCAATCGCAGATTAAATATCACTTAAAATTAAACTAGCGTTAAATGTAACAAATGAAAGAAAATCGAAACGATTTCAAATGCAATAAAATATCCGTGTGCAAGTTGTTGAAGAAGTGAAAGAAGTGGAAGAACAAGCGAAACCAAAGACGAAAACCAATCGAATGCGATAACGAAAACGAACAAGAAGAAGAGGAAGCAGAAGCAACAGCAGCAAGCAAGAGAAATCTCTCAATTCCCATTATGTGCATGTCAACTGCAGTTAGAATCAAAGCACCAAAACAAGCGTGAGAGAGGGTGATAGGGAGAGCAAGGGAAAAGGGGAGCTGGAAGAAAATCGAAGCAGTTGAAGCTTTTGGGAACAATGCGATAAAGTAACAAAAACAACAAGAAGAAAACCAATGGCAGCAAAAGCTGAAAACGACATCCAGTCACGTTTTTCGACAAAAACTTAATCCGGCGAAGGGCGTTGGATATATTGTAGGCGTGTCATGTCATATGTGTGTGTGTGTGTGTGTGAGGGGAAGGGTGGTATTTTAAGATGTGAAATCGAGTGCCGTTGCTTGCATTGCCCCAGACAAGACGTGCCAAAGTCCAGTAAACGGGATAAAGAATACATATACACAAAAGAGCCAGAGAGAGAGAGAGAGAGAGAGAGAGAGAGAGAGAGAGAGAGACAGAGCGAGACAGAGAGATTGCAAACGAATTAATCGAAGTAAAATAAATCAATGTCATTAAAGTTGAACGTAGAGATTTACTGGCTCGAATGGAATGGGCAGACAGAGATAGCAACAGTAACAGTAACAGATCAACAGCGGCAATAGCAGCCCCCAGCAAGAAGAAAAGCAACAACAACAACAACAAATGCAATTGCAATCGAATTTAGTTTATTCCTATATCTCCTCACCAAGCAGCCCAACTAAACGAAAGTGACAAACGCTTAGCAATAGTTCAGTTTCGCGCCAAAAGTCAAGACCACAAAACAAAAAAAATAAATAAAATAAACCGAAAATGCCACAAAAATAAAACGATTCTCTTTGAAATTGAAATGGCAGATGCGAGAGAGAATTAAGTGAAATTTTATGCATCTTTCACGCTCAGCAAGCGGCTAAAATAAAAATGTCAAGAAGTGAGCGCAAACGGAGACAGCAAGGAGAGGAAAGTGCGAGCAGAGCAGAGAGGCCACGATGAAGACACGCCAGATAAATGCGTTAGTAGTTTTTTTCAAGTTATATTTGCTTTTCTCTTTCTCCTTCGCTTGACAGCGGACAGCTGGGCAGAGGCCAAACGCAGGCCAGCCACATCCACAGTTACAAAAGGAGCTTTTCAAAATGAAGTTCTCAAGCCCGCACCGCACAGCAGTAGTATGAAGCAGAAGCTACTGTCAGCCCCCTCCTCCTCGTGTCATCTCTTTTTTTCTTATTTTTCTGTGATTTGGTCAGCGCGAACTAAGTTTTCCTTAGGTGCTCATAAATCATATTTTGAGCAAAGGAAAAGCATTCAAGGTGCCGTTTTATGGGCATCGCATTTAAATAAATAGTTTGAGTTGGGTTTGCATTTTTTTCTATTGAATATATTTGATATATATTATTATTTATCTCTTTCTAATTGAGTAATCGTTTTCATTTTCGTTTCTTTGACTAATTTATGGCGCACCCTTTTTAGGGTTTGCCGCTCGACAAACTTTTTGCCCAATATATTTAACAACTTTCCAGAGCCCATCAAATTAAATGCTCTGACCAAGCACACACATACACACACACACAAAGGCGCTTTACACCTGAACAATCAGAAAGAGAACCGCAAAACACATTCCATCTCCCTCCCTCTCCTCATCCCCTTTGTAGTTCCTGCGATCACCGCAAGCGCTAATAAATTATGAGTCGAAAGCTTAAATCCACTCTATCTTTCTCGCTCTCTCGCTCGCATCGTTCCGCTATCAGCAACTACAACAAAAACAAAAACAACAGCTACAAAAAGAGGAAGAAGAACCACAGCGTAACCGCAATAACAAAACCCGCAAAACAACATTGAAAATCCACTTGAAAAGTAACTGTAACTGGCCGCTAACGAAATTTAGTGCAAAAGAAAAGCAAGTTTTTAGCCAAAAGGCATTAGCCCAGAAATATAAACGAAGCGGAGGTGAGGGAGGTAGAGGGGCGGGGGGAGAGGCACACAAACTTTTGCTTCAAGGGAAAAGGAAATTTTTATTTTTTTTTTTATTCCGTGGCGGGTTATTTACGACTTTCTGGTTCAGAGGTCATCGTCGCGCTTAAAAGTGTCATTTCCCATTTTTGGTTAGCAGCCGAATCGAGGCAAGTCCTGCGCTTTTTTGGATTGTGCTTTATTTCTTTTTGTTTTACCTCGAAGCGTTTACCATCAAAATGCAACAGTAAAAATCCAAAAAGTTGCAGCGAACAAAGGAGGTGGGGGCATTACCAACTTTTTGTCGCAGCAAAGATGCAAGAAACAACAACAATGAAATAACTTAAACTGGGTTACAACAAGCCGGGCTAAATGAAAATGCTGTTTGCAGAAAGCTGCAGCCAACAAAAATATATAAAAACTGCACATGAAAAGGAAACGGAGGGAAAACAACAACAAACATTTGCATGCGGCAAGAAAGTGCTAAAACAGCTCGTATTTTCTCACTCTCTTTATGCTTTATATATCCTTTAAATTAATGAAAATGGGTATACTGATGCGTGTTTAGCATGCAAGATATTTTCATTAGGACAATATGAATCGATTGTATTTTATTATTAGTTTACAGGGTATCTGCTAGTGCAGCACTCTCTATTTTATTTATGGGTCACTGCCGACAAAAACACGCCTTCTTCAATTTCTCCTCCCTCTTCAACTTTTTGTTTCGCTGTATTTGTATTTGACAGTTGCCCGGCATATATAATAACTTTCAAATGCAATTTGTGTCGATCTGTGTGTGTTTGCTTTTAAAAGCTCGAGTGACAAACAGAACCAAAAACACACGCACACATACATACACATATATGTGTGATATGGGCAGCCACTTAACAGAAAAGTTGCTCTCTCTCTCTTTCTCTATTCCATTCCCACTCCCTCGCAGTCGTCGTCGCTGCCACCGTCTCACTGTCATAAATCATCTACACAACGCGCCACTTAAGTGCGTCCTGAAACTGTTTGCGCTTTTACTTTACACACACACATACGTCTCTCTCTTCTCACGAGTGCCACGCCCCCATCGATGACAAGCTGACCATGCATACGCCCACAGTTTGGAAGCAGCAGGCGCCTGTCAACGGCAGCCAAGCCATAGATATCTGAAGAGGGCGGGAGAAGTAATACAAAAGTTGGATAATAAAGCTAAATAGACAAAATGAAAAGGTCTAACAATAAACCAGAATTCAAAAAATTTATATATAAAAAAACTGTTCAAATATAGTATAAATATAAATGTGTAGATAGAAACATGATTTGATAATGGGCAGTATTAATCGTGATGGATGCTCACCAATTGCAAATGCGGTTATAAATGTCCTTAAAAAAAAACGGAAACGAAAAGAGAGTGGAGTGGACAGGAGCAAGCGGAGAGTGGAGAGAGACTGGCATCAATAGAAATTGCTGGCCTGCAGTTGAGCGTCTTTTTTTTGTAACAATTGACTGCAAATGACAGCAGCAACAATGGGGACAAAAGCAATCACAAACTCTTCAATTTGGAGCTATTATTAAAAGTACTTCTCTTTTACACAAAATATGAAAAATAGTCAAGATCGTCCTCTTAAGTTCAATTTTAGCAAAAAATTTCGCTTTTCGAGAGCAGAATTACAGTGCAATTTGTCTATGAAATGAAACGGTAAAAGCGCTAGCAATTAAAATATTCATGCATACTCACTCATTCACCTACAATTAGGAGCGGAAGAGAGCAGGGAATATGAATTGGAACTCCAGTTCAAGCTTTTACTGCTACCTTTACTACAATATTGTATAACAGTTAGTCTTTCAAATTATAGAAATAATTCAGTAACAGTTCTCAATAGCAAGTGACCACTGTATTAATCTACTTAAAGAAACGCAAGATCAATTGAAAAAGCTTAGCGCTGCTAAGAAAGCGTTGATATTAGAGTTGCTTTTTATATTACACATTATAAAAATAATTCGATCACATATGTGCTTCAAAAGTTCTAAACAGCGAGTGAACACTGTACTTATTTACTTAAGCCAGTTGAAGATAAATACATAAGACGCAAGACAGAGGAGCTTTGTAGTTACAGTTATATGCAGTTATTGTCTCTCTTTCTCTTTCTTATTCACTCACCTTTGCTAATGCCCGTGGCCTTGTCACGGAGAACATTTATGGAATGAACCGGTCCATATTCCTCGAACATTTCGCGCAGCTGGGCCTCATCCATTGACTTGGGCACTTGGCCGACAAACATTTTGATGTTATCGGGATCGGGCTCCTTTTCGCCGTAGGTGACGACAGCCGAGTCGGAGTCGAGGCGAAAGCACGAATCATCGTCCATGCTGCTGCTGCCGACAACGTTGCGATTGGCGCTGCACGAATTATTATTATTATTAAGCAAATTGGCCGACATTATGCTGTTGTTGGCGCCACTGCTGCTGCCAAAAGGAATGCCGGTGAGCGAATTGTTGCTGCCAACGAGACTCGAGTTGTTGTTGTTGTTGAGCAGCGATGAATTGTTATTGTTGTTGTTGTTGTTGTTGTTGCTGTGGATGGGACTATTTGGCAGGCTGTTTGTGGCGCTGCTGCTCTTATCGCTCATACCAAATGCACTGCAAAGAGAGAATAGAGAGAATTAGTAAAAGCTTAAACAGAAAAAACGCTGTACAACATGAGCATATTCAAAATGCAGCAGAAGCTCATTAGTAAACAGTTATTTGCATTTTATTTATATAGGGCATTTATATAGAGCATGCGTAAAAGTACAAAATGGAGCTCAAGCTCATTATCATTAACAGTTATATATGTACATATATATATATATTATTGCAGACTCACTCCATATAGAGATCGGTGCTTTTCTCAGAGAAATCAAAAATCATGCGGCGATTGCCCATAAACGGAGTGCGACTGCTAAACATATTGATTTATTAACGTTATTTCTATCGTTTATTATTTTTCAACACTATCGAATCGATTTAACAACTAAAGCAAAAATGGACGCACACCGCACAATTAATTGTCGAATTGTAAAAATAAAGGCAATCTAAAAAGTATATATCTTATATATATTTTCCATGTAAGACACTGCAACACGGCGAACTACAAATGGGCACTAATTAAAATTTGGGCACACAAATTTTGCACGCACGCACAGCTTGGCTCAAAGCACTTCCTTCATTGGCAATCGTCGAAGAACAAATGAACGAGCCCTAATCCAATTTGAGCACTGATTGCAAAAAGGAGCGTGGTGCAGGTTGAGCTTTAACATTGAGCAACCACTGCGCAGTTGCAGCGGCTGCTGCAGCAGGGAACTTTTTACATGCTTTATTTTCTAAAGCTGACCTCAAAATTTAACGGTTGTTTGTAAGTATGTTTTCGCTGTGCTGCGAATAATTCCCTCTTTTACATTTGATTACGATTTTCAATATTCATTTATATTACTCTCAACTGCATTTTAAACATGCAAATGACTTTGAAGCTTTCAATTTTTTTGCTCCTACAAACGAAATCCAACTCGCTATTAACAAGTCGGCCAGTTATCCAGTTTCTTGACACTATTACAGTATAGGCACAGTGGGACGCAATATTTTGTAAATTTATTTTGTAATTCAATTAAAACTTGTCAAATTTTGAAAATTATAAATTTAAATATAGATATACAATCAAGATTTAAAATTTAATTTATAAGCAATCAACTTCGAGTTCACGTTACAAGTTTTCATATATCGAAGAACCACTGTTACTTCCTGTTTTATTTGGATTGTTTAAGCACT
Organism: Drosophila basisetae; assembly: GCA_035041595.1. NCBI lineage: Eukaryota > Metazoa > Arthropoda > Insecta > Diptera > Drosophilidae > Drosophila > Drosophila basisetae. Next base: position 7,621,569 of record JAWNLB010000123.1, on the reverse strand, counting down.
TTAGTTGACCCAATTAGCGCATAGACTATTTACAGGAGCAAATGGCCATTACGTAAATGATATTTGCGGTTTGCCCAGCCTGAAAATTGTTAAGCAAACAAAGCAAAGCAAAGTTCACTCAACCCAAGGTACGAAGGGGATGTAGGGGGAGGGAAGGAGGCTAAGCTCATCAAACGCTTAGCAATAGTGACACCTATTTTAATGCGCATAATGAAAGAATAGAGAGAGAGAGAGAGAGAGAGAGAGAGAGAGAGAGAGAGAGACAGTGTGGGGGTCAATCAGCGACAAGCATAAAGCATATCAAGTTACACATGTAATTAAAACAGAACAACAGGATTTACGCTCCCTTTCTCACCTACTCTGCTCATTTAATACTTCACTCACACCATCTCTCTTACTCCCACTCACTCTCTCACGCACACACATACACATACACACGCACAAACACACACACATCTGCAATTTTCTGCTCATTTCATCTGACTTCTAATTTCTTTGGCAAGTTTGCAAATTCCTTGACTTAATCGTTTGCTGCTCCTCCTTCTACTTCTACTTCTTCTTCTTCTACTTGTGCTATGTTGCATTTTGTAATTTGAACTTTCCGCTTTGTTGTTTTGTTGTTATGCACAAAACAAACTCTAAAGCTCTCTGACTTTCACGTACTCTGTTTAACCCTCTCGTAGCTTTTGCACTTCTTTGTGCTATTTTGTTTCACTTTTGGGCAGTCATTCTGCTTATTGTTCTCTTACATTCTTTACATTATGGGCATCGCCGACCATTTGACACAATTATTCCATTTCATTTGCACTCATTTCTATGTTCATGTTTTGCTTTTTCGAACCCTAATCTAAAACATGCAATTGTGACCATTTTATTAAAAACTTTGCTAGCCTTCAAACTTTTTGTTTGCTTTCTTTTTTTTTGCCATGCAACTACAACAACAACAACAACAGTTGAAAATCATCTTGTGCATTTCTATCAAAGTTCAAACTCCAATTCATCTTCATCATCATCAGGCGCAATGAGAGAGACAGAGATGCAGATAGAGAGAAAATGAGATCAACATGAAAAAGTTTAGTTCGAATATCAACTTAACAAGACTATTGCATTTATATCCAATACCCGTTTACAGTTACATCTGCAAATACCCTGTAAACAGCGCTGCTCAGTGGGGAATATTGGGTTTCGGTTAGTCTTCGACTGTGTTTGACTAAAATTAAACATTTCCATTTCCATGACTAAAATTAAACATTTCCATTTATTTATTGTTCAAAATTGTTAAACTTGGTAAATTCTACTTGTCAGTTGTAACTTTAAAATTTGAGAATCTAGAATTATGTAGAATTTTTGCCTTAATTTAAATAATTTATACACACAGAATAAAAATATCGCATTTATCTTCATTTGTCTATGCAGCAAAAAGTTAAGCCAACAAAATAAGTGAAAAAATGTATACATTTTAACCCAAAGCTGTCAACAATTTACCGTTTAAATTATCATGGGAGCAACTTGAAAGAAGAAACTTGGCATCCAACTCGGATTTGGGTCTTGTTCCGTTTCGCTCTCCATCCCTCTCTCTCTCGCACTTTCACAAGCCGGACGTATGAAAACATACTAATTTGCTTGATTACTCTCGAGAATTTTAAGAGAGAGAGAGAGAGAAAGAGACGAGGAGAAGTTGGCAACAAATTTTGAAATCTATTAAAAAAGTTTCAAGTTGAAGGAAATGAGAATATTGCTATTGGCCAGAGAAATCACTTGTCACTCTGCTCCGCTCCCACCCCCTGCCCCCTCTCCCTCTCCCTCTCCCACTCTCTCTTTGACAGATGCAGCACAAAAGTCAAACGCCAGAAAAGGTAATAGAAAAAAAGGAGTAGATTGTAAAAGTAATAGCAAAATTTGTTGAACAACTTTTTTGTTGTCTACTTTTTGTTGTTTGCTGAAAAGCGGCAAGTAAAACTGAAGGTAAATTTGAAGCGTCTGCTTCACAAATCAAGTGCAAAAGTCTACAGTCTAAAAAGGAAAAAAATAAAAGTAGTCAAGTTGTAGTTTTTTCGACTGCTCAAAAAAGAACTTGATTCTTGTGATTTTGTTTTGTTTTTGACGTTCGTCTTCCTGCTCTGTTTGCTCTTTATTGTTGCAACGAATTCTTCATAATATCAATTTGCCAGAGTTGTGAAGAGAAGAGGGCGAAGAAGGGGAGAAAATACTGTAAATCAGTGTGGAAAAGCTTTAAGCTTGCTTTTGGTTAGCTTAAAAGAGGTTGAAGGTGTCCGACAGTAGATTAAAGCATTAAGCGTTAGCTTTAAGAAGAGAATCGAGATCGTATCTGAACACTGGGCTGGAAGTTAAGAGAGAAATTTAAGATTGAGATGAGTAAGAGTAAGATGCACAAGGAAGCAGGAAAGAAAGAAATAAATAAAATTACCCAAAATTGATTTGCTCTGTTTGCTCTTGGCAAACATTGAAAGAGTGAATAGAGTAAATATTTATTTAGGCCAATTAAACCATAGCCAAAAAATGAATAGCTGCTGCTCTTAAATTACTGCTTGGCTCAAAGTGCTTATTAATTTTGAACGTTGAAGCAATTTATAATCCCTCATACTAAGTGCTAGCCAATAATTTATACATTTTGCCCAATTAGCAAACGTTTAGCTTAAATTGTACTCTTTCCACTAAACTCTAAAACTCTCTTCTCTATATCTTTGCTGACGGAGGAGCTTTCGGTAAGCCGCTTAAGCTTTGGCCCTAACCAACACTAAGATACAGCCACGATGACTTTGATCTCAAGGACCTTTTAATGCTCAGCTTTCCGCCTCACCCCTCACCCTTGTAACTTTGTTGTTTTTACTGTTGTTGTTGTTGTAAGGACAACCTTTGCCTATAAATTACTCAGCAGAAACATTTCGCCACGCTTATCAAAGATAATTTTAAGCCGCATTTAAAATGATTTCTTTGCATTTCTTTTTCAACACTGCAGCAACAACTTTTTGTGTTGAGCTATGCGAATTAATTCTTTCTTTTTTTTTTTCTTCAATACCCCGTATGCAATGGTTACGATGAATCAGTACAAATTTATCTGACAGGCGGAAAGGTTTAAAATAATTCAATTAATTTTGAATTAAGAATCTATCAATTTTATATATGTAAATTGTAACATAAATTCCAAAAGTTTTTACTATTACAAAAGTGAATCTTAAGAGTTGTGCCTCAATTTATTTTGCATATCATTTATGTATATTTTAAATAGATACATTATATGTTATATTGTTGTATACATTTGTTAGATCACTTGCTTATTACAGCGTATTTGATAGTCGATCAACTCGATCAACTCTAGCGCTGCTTTTGCTTTCTCTTCTTTTTTATACAATATTTTCAGCCAAAATTTAAGCTGACTGTGCGTTGTCTGGCAACGCTGCCAGTCAAGCAAAAAAGTGCAAGTCGGCAATGCTGCACGAAGAGAATGAGAGGGAGAAATGGATTGATGGAGAAACTGTGGCTGTTGGGTGTGGGGGGAATAAGCTCAACTTGAAAAGGGCGCCAGCAATGTTGACAGTCAGTGAACCCCTCTCCAAAAAAAAGACGCTGCTTTGCTCCAGCGCTGCGCTTTTTGTCAGTGCGAAGCTGCGCTACGCTGCGTCGACGTCCACGGCGAATGAGCAGCCAAAGGGATAGGCAAGTGGAGTAGAAGAGTGGAGCAGCAGCTTGGACTTTTGTGCAAATATTTGACATGAACACAAAAATGGACTCGGAGAGCAGCAGCTCATTTTTGGCTGGCCAACGTCAAAGAGACAGACCAAAAAGTGAGCTGAAGAGAGAGAGGATTTTTAGAAGAAGGTGTGGGAGGGGAGCGGAGCTTTTTCAGTCTGGGACTCGTGTGTAATTAAGCAAAAATGTAAAATTGTTTTTGTTGTTGCTGTGGTTGTTGTTGGTGTGTTAATAATTGCTTGTAAATAGATCAAAGTTGGCATTTGTTTGGCTTTAGAAAATAAGCGGAAGAGGAGAGAGTGGAGTGGGGGATGGGGTTAAGAGAGTATGGAGAATAAAGAGAAAATTGAAAGTCTGAGCGCTTTAGTTGGATTATGTTGACTAATTAGCGGTGCTTTGACATGCTCCATTGCATGAATGTCCTTCCACCAGCAGCGAGGGTAGTATAATAGTAGTTCACAGCTATTTGTGTGTGTGTGTGTGTGTGTGTGGCAGGAAAAAGAGAGTTGCCCCTCCTTGGACTATTATCTCTGTACGGCATTATTAATTATTGGCTTGGGACTGCTGGCCTTAAGGGGTCAACAAAAAAGGGTTTCAAGCCAAAGGACATGTCAATCTGAACTAAATTAAGTTGGGGATTTCAAGTCTAGGAAGCCCATAATTCGCAAAAAAAAAAATGCAAAGAAATTGAAAAGCCAAACGGAAGCTGGATTAACCCTCTACTGCCCAGATGTGCTTCTTGTAATACGCAAATTATTTTTGGGTTCGATGTTTATTATAAGCAATAATCGGCTATAAAAAATGTTAATAACTTTTTTTGCAACCAAATATAAAAATTACAATTCAGCAACATTAAAAAGATATAGAACTCGCAAACAAACAGATAAGTCACAAAGGAGCAAAGCGGCCAGAGAAATATTTGTATGTATTATAATAAAATGAGTAAAATGAAAATAATTTGAATGCAACAAATAAATGCGGCCAAAAGGACAAGCGACCGCAATGAAATGAATGAAAATACAAATTCAGAGTTGACTTTTATTTTTTATACCCTGAACCCCATTTAAAATGGTTAACAGGGCATAACGGTTTCATGCAAATTTATGTAACAGGCAGAAGGAAGCAGCTCCGATCCCATAAAGTATATATATATTCTTGATCAGGGTCAACAGCCGACTATTAGAGCTAGAGACTTCAAATTTGGAATATAGATTCTCGTATACCCGGCGCAGATCAAGTTTGCTTTCTTTTACCGATAACGGCCTCCGTTTATCGAATATCGATACATTTCAATTTCGGATAGCAATAAATGCCACAATTTTAAAGGCAGAATCTTCTTATTTATAGAGAATTTACATATGCATATTATAGATCAACTGTCAAAATTTCATCAAGATCGGATAAGAAGCCTCCAAGTTATAATCGAAAATATATTAGCATTTATTTAAAGCTTTTCCAGCGTGCATCAATATGCGAGCGCATGTGTGAGAAAGAGATGGCATGATAATCAACGCGAGCGTCGAAATGCTTTTGTGTGTATGCTGCAGAGTCCCGTTATCCCGTTATGTATGTAAGTATGAATATTCACGTGTTTGTCGGCAGAGGGCGCTTGCAGACCTGCTCATTGCATTTAGTGCAGAACTTTTGCAGGGAAATTTTCCAAAAAATTTCGAATATATTTAACAACTGGGTGCAGGGTATATCGTAGTCCAGCTCACTCGACTACATCACTTTTACTTGTTTTTTGCACAGGGCACATGTGAATCACCCTTTTACACACTCTCCCTCACCCTCCCTCTTTCTCTTTCTCACGGTGCAGATGGAGTTGGCAGCGTCCTGCAAATAGTAACGGAATTTCACATATAAAGCGCGCAGCGACTGCGCCTGAAAAATGCCAAAAACGCAGCCGGGTCCTGCTGAGCCCAGCGACAAAAAAGCATGGAAAGTAAGCCATTTATTTTTTGAGATGCGGCAACACTGGCATACCCTTAATATGATAGGATATATGCGCTATGATTATTATTCATGATTATTCCTTCATTTTCAATACTCACTTGAATTTCAACTTATATCAATCATTTATACATAATTGAATTTGTTTCAATTTTAATTTTAAGGAAAGATAAGCTAACAATTAAGATCCAGATCTCAGAAATATATAAAATGAATATGAATTTGAAGATACAAAAGGATGATGAGGAAGCAAAGATAAGTTGAAAATGAAGATCACATATAAAGCAAAGCTAGAAAAATTTTTACAATTCCAACAACTATTAATATAAAAAAAATACAATGAAAACAAAGAACTTTAAAAAAAAATAAATATGAAAAGACTTAAACAATGAATTGTTTAAAAAAGACAGAAATATTATATGTAATGGGATTATAACGAACAAAAAAAAAAAAAAATAGCAGAAAGTAATAAAAAAAAACAAAAATTTCAGAAAATCCTTTTACAAACTTTTATAGTAGATTTGACAACTAAAAAAATAACGATTTTTGTATCCCTTGTCTTTCTAAATCTGAAAAACATTAAACTGATGGCAATCATAATATTCCCCAGCACAAAAGGGTATTACCAAAAAAAAAAAAAGCAGAAAAATTGAGAGGGAAAAAGTTTGCCGAAAAACAAAAGAAAAATAAAAAATTCGCTTAAACTTCTTTGGCTGGCTAAAGAATTTATTGATTCATTTTGAAAAGCCAACGACAAGGACGAGGAGGACAATGACAGCGTTGGACCCCAGGACGCGACTCGGGAGCACTTACAGCTCAATGGGGTGGGGGTGGGGCAGGGATACGGGGGCAAAGAAAATGATTTGCATGGCTGCCGTTTGCGGAGCCCCCCATAAGTAAAGCCTGCGTGTATCCAGTGTGTGTAAAATTGAATCAAATGGTTATATATATATATATATGTGTGTATATAAAGATATATATATATTTTGATTAATGCATAAGAAAAACGAGGAAAATTATAAATGAAAATTCCAGTGCGACTCGCTGAAATTGTCGCCACTTTTGCGCAAATTGTTGTTTGCCGGGCGAAATGGAAACAATTGAAACCGTTGCAGAGTTGCCACCCCGTGCGCAGAGTAACCTTTACCATTCGCCGCAACTGCAGCAGACATTTTGTCATATTTCAGGCGCTTGCTTCAAGCATCAATTGGTGGCAGCAACAATCAACTCCGACTCAGGCGTTGCCATGTTGACTTTAATGTTTTAATGAATGGCAACTTGATATTTTCCTTGCGATAATTGTATTTTGACAACACTTATGTAAATCTTATTAAGCAAGAATAATAAGCTTAAATCAAAGTTAATCGAATAAATTCAGCAATTCATAAAAAATTATATATTGCATTTAAATTTGGAAAGCAGATTTTCGCTTGAAATGCATTTGATAATTTAAAATCAGGCATTTTTGACAATGGTTTCAACTCTAGCATAAAACTGCATTTAATTCTGATTAGGAAATCTTCATTTTCTTAAAAGCTTAAAAAGCGATTTTGCGGATGGATCAAATTGCTGCACAGCCAAAAATTAGTCATGCTTTGAACTGTAGATTAATCCTACATTTAAAGTTAAAAACGGGATTCTGAGTGGATTGCCTTGTAGAATTTATGTGCCACAAAAAGGTGCTTGACTGGATGGATTAAAACTATCTACATCCACAGCTTTATCTATCTTTAGAATTATACTGCATTTTGTTTAAAACTCGATTCCCGATTCAGGTTCGATCTCCCAGTTCCAAATACTTACTTTGAAAAACTTTCGAAACTGCTTGTACATATTACACAACTCCAAGTCAAGTTCTCACTTAAGCACAACATTTGGGCATGCTAAATATGTCAAAACTTAAGTTATGTTTGCCGACTTTTTAAGCTGCCTTTTGAAAGTTGGTTAAAAGTCTCTTAGAGGCACTCGTGGCAACTCTAGGCATGTCTAGACACAATTACCACACACACACACACGCACACACCAAGCCATTGTGGATGGCATTTTTAAGCACATTACGCGAGTGCCACACCCACAACAGCCCCCCTACCCCCTCAATAAAAACCGCCACAGCAACTTGCAACTCACAACTCCAATTTCTGGGTCGCTTGGGGCCCATTACCAAAAATGGTGACAACACTGGTAAGAAGAAAAACGGAGAAGATGAAGCATTATAAATTCAGTTTAAACTGTGTGTGTGTGGGTGTGTGTGGGTGTGTTTTGTTGTGGCATGCGGGAAACATTTGTATAATTTGTTGCGTCGACTACATTTTTATGATTTTGTCAACTCGGCAAACACGAAACGAGCTGCGAAAGGATAACAAACAAACAGGCAAAGAACTACACAACACAACAACACAACACACAACAAAACAACAACCCACAAAGGCGACCAACGATAATCATTATAATGGCCATTTGCCAACGACGCCCCAGGGACACACTCCTCCCCCGCCCCCTATCCTACCCTTGCCACTCCTCGGAAGAAGAAAAACCCCTTGGAGAACCCGTTTCAGTATCTAATTGTCCAAGACAAACAACAACAAAAAAAAAAAAAGGCGGCTCGTCGAGAGTCAAGAAAGCCACTGCTTGTGGCAGGTGCAATGCTGCCTGCGGCAAGTATTTGATATCGATAATGGGGAAGAAGCAAGCAGCCATCAATTTATTGAAAAACAATCTACGTGGGTTGCCAGCCAGCGGCACATATCAAAAGGAAGCATCTTTTAATAGGCTGTGGACATTTTTGGCTTATTGAAAAAACGTATAATTGATGGCGAAATCATTTTGAAAGTGGTAGCAACCTTAAAAAGAAATTGAAATAGTTTCCAAAGAGTTGATTTGGGATCTACAACTAACTCTTAAATCAAAACTTTCAATATATTAAAATGATTTTAGAAGTATTTTTCGAAACAGTTTCATGCGAGATAAGTTATATATTTCTGCAGCTGCAGAGGGGGTAGTTCCCCAATATATAGAGTATAAGAGGTGTGTTCAAAAAGTATCGCGAATTTTGAATTTTCGCGGGTTACGTATAATCGAATTTCGTATATGTCATATTTCCTTGATCAGCATCACTAGTACAGGTGATATAGATATGTCCGTTTGTTCATCGGCCTGTTTATTTCTTTGGCAGCATTCGACAACTAAATCATATCGATTTCATAGCAACAATCGGTCGATCTTTTAGAAGTCGGCAAGGTTGAATCTGATCTACAAGGGTTTATAAGATTCGGAGTGGCTCAGACGATTTACTTATTTTACTTGTTTAAATTTTATTTAGATTTCATTTGCTTAATATTTATTTTAAGGTGTCGAAGAAGCTCTCCTTTCACACAATTTCTTATTATCCTTTTTCCAATAATATTTGGAATTTATCGATTCAAATTTATAAAATGATACTCACAAACAATACTGTTATAGAATTTATTGGTTTGCTAGGATTAATTTGTGTGATGTAAGTAAATGAAACCCAAGTGAAATAAATCATTTTATATTGTTTGCAGATCAAAGTAAAATTAGTAAGTAATTTTGTTTTCGAGTGTTTGCTGCATTCAAATATTGCCGCAAAGCTTGTCAACAACAAATATTCTAATTGAGTTGCCTACGCCAAAGACAGAGAGAGAGAGAGAGAGAGACAGGCGATAAATAATGATGTAGAGTGAGTGCCCATCATGTAACAACTCGCACATTACAGTTATATATTTTTATAACGGCGCCCCGCTACACCTGCTGTGAGAGAAGAAATCACGCACGCACACTTATGCAAACACACGCACACGCACAACCACCAAAATAAAAAGTTGAAGACATCAAAGCTCAACGCTCAGCTGTCTAACTCTCCCCCTCCCACTATGTCTCTCTCTCTCACTCTGCTGCACACAACAGCGACAGATTTTTGGACTTCTTTTTTTTTGTGCCTAAAAATGACGCCCACGCATGTCACGTGTTTAATTATTTACGTGACTTGGCTGCGCTCACTTTTTTTCGCCCTCCCTCTCTCTTCCTTCCATTCACTGTCTTCCACTGTGCGCTTGTTTTGTGTTTGACATGCGAATTTTGTCTAAATATTTATGGCCAGTTTGGCTGTGTGTGTGTTTGTGTGTGTGTGTGTGTGTGACTTTTACGACGCGTCGCTTTCTTTACGCTCAAAGCACAAAACTACGCGACGAGGCTGCCAACTTGTCTAAATACATCTCCCTTTAGAATGCTTTTCTTTCTTTTCTATTTTTACTTTTTTTTCTGTGCGCTGGCAGGCAACCAGGCGTTAAGACAACGTTTCTTACGTGCCTTGTGAGCTGGCAACAATTTGTGTTTTTTATTCGTTGGTTTGTTGCACTTCTGACAACATTGGATTGCTTCTGTGGCCTACATTTGTGCGACGTGTTGCAAAACGTTGACAAATATAACAGTCTAAATAGCTGACAGTGGCTCACAAAACTGGATAATGCAACACGAGGAGCAGAGCAGCCGAAGTGTTTATATTCAGAAACATGCCACAGATAATATTTAAGTGTTGTTTATATGACTGGCAAATTTATATAACATTTCGAATTTAAAGTTGCCTGGAAATTCTGTGTGGTTTACTTTGAAGTATTCAGTTCCTATAAGTTGATTCTCCTCTTTTTTTATCGGCATATTATATAAACGTTAAATAAAATAAAAATAATATAAATAAATATCATAGCATAATTATCTGGCCATAATAGCCCTGCTCAATATTTGTTTTATGTATTTTTTTTAAGCTAGTTACAAAGTACACAACAAGTTTAATCCCCAAAAAAAATATTCAAATTATGGTTTATGTATATTATTTTTTTATTTACTCCATAAATGTGCACAGGCCCAGCTAATTAATTTAATTTTTTTTGTTTTGTTTGTTTGCCTGGTGTTCACTCAATTAATGAAATTTGATCAAGTCGGTTTGCTCCCAATGCCAACCCCAAGCGCCCCTCACAACAGCCCCTCTCTCTCTCTCTCTCTTTCTCGCTCTCTCTCGCTCTCTCTCACTCTGCATTTCCGGCACATTGTGTTTTGTCTGTTTACGCATGTTAATCAGGCGTGTTGGCAACCCTGCTGAAAAAGGCAAGGACTCAGACAAATTTGTTTGTATTTTTGTTGGTCTTATTTAACCCCAACAATTCACACACATGTGTAAATGAATCTCTGTGTGTGTGTGTGTTGTGTGTGTTTGTTTGAGTGTCTCGTGTGTAAGCCTAAAAGCTGCTTAAATTTTTAATGACTTTGCTTGTGTTTTTAATTGTGTGCGTGGCAAATTTCTGCTTAAGTCTATCTCTCTCGCTCGCCCTCGCTCTCTCCCTTTCTCTTTCACACTTTCTCCTTACTCATTATATATATATATATATATAAATATATCTGTGTCTGTGCTTATGTCTGCGGCTTTTGTGTCTGCTTTAAGCGGTCCACGTTTTGTGGCAAGAATAATTTTAATTGTGCCTTTGCGTAATTTTTGCAACTTTCTTGACAGGGGGAAAGGGGAACGAAGGAAGGGGATGGGTATGCCTTACATTTCTTAAGCCTGTGCGTTTATAATTAATCATTGATCGGCATAATTAGTAAGCAAATTTCTAATCAATTCCAAGAAATAAGCAACCGATTCAAGAGTATTAAATGCTTTGTGAGCGTAAAATGATATCGGGATTAATGCCTGAAGTGCTTAAAATGCTCAGGAATACAGAAAAAAGTAAGGGGGGGGTAAGAGGTACAACCATGTCAGGCATAACTAAGACTAGATACCCTTAAAAAAAAACAGTGAATAACAATCATGTTTAGTGAATTTGCTTTGGAAATCATGGTAATCAAACAAGTTGTACTATCAATTAAAGAAATCAACCGATTTTGAATATGAACCAGATAGATAATAATCGTAACATTAGATTGATATCTAAATAAGAAACTGCTTTATTGAAATCAAAATAGAATGGCCATCATTGACACACCGAAGATGAAAGACATTTGCAGACTGAATGCAAACTGCCGACTTTAAATATGACCAACAATGGAAAAACAATCGACCGATTGTTCCTATGAAAACCATATGTTATAGTAGTCCGATATTGATGATTTTCTGCTCAAAAGTGAAGAGCATAATAATTCGCATAGATGATGAATTTGAGTTGGGTGTCTTGCTAAATGACAGAGTTTTACATACAAATTATGGATGTATTCCAAGTTTCATCAATAGATAGCTTTAAAGAAAGACATATCTATGTCGCCTCGGTTAGCTGATGTAGAATATATATATTTTATGAAGACGTCGTATTCAGTGCGTTATAAACTAATATTTTATATTATTATAAACTTCAGAAAAATATTTTTTTAATTTTCGCTTCGCTCATTGACAACTCAGATCCAGTCTGACACACACAAAAACCCAGCCACATCTACACACACACACACTAACACACACACACACACACACACACACAAAGCGAGTTTATTGTTTGGACATGTCAAATGCATATGAAAATTGTAATATCAAATATTTCAACATGCCGCAAAGTGCCTCTTCTCCACTCCACTGCTCTCCAACCCCTGCCGCTCACCGCCCATGGCATTTCCCCTTTGCGCCTGTCACTCAATCTATTTACACGCCTTTTTTAATTACGAAAAAATATTGTTGATGCATAGCACAATTTATTGTTTTATTCTTTTGGTTTGCATAAAAAATACACACTCCGAATGGAAGTTATGAAAAATTCAATGCAAAAAACTGAGCGAGAGAAGCACAATTTAAAAAATGCAGCGCTTTATGACACGCAGGCGGTGTCGCCTCCAACTCTGCCCCCACCCAACCCGTCGCCTCCTCCTCTTCGTGTGGCGCTGCATCCTGTGGCATTATGGTGGCTCAAATGCGATTGACATGCGAAAGCATCGAACGACGCAAAAACACCAAAAACTATTTACCATTTAACATTTACCATTTACCATTCAACCTCCACAACGAAACTACAATCAAGAGATAAATTGTTTGACGCCTTTTTTATTTTGGTTGGATTTTGGTTTGTTTTCATTACCCAAAGTCAATGCAAGTGGCCAAAAAGGGTATTATAAACTTGGCCAGGGATTTTACAACAGCAGAACGAGGCATCTGCGAACCCATTAGGAATATATATTTTAGTCCCAGTCGATCTCCGAGCAAGCAAACTTATTTTGAAACTTCAAATTTGGAATAGAAATTCTCGTACACCTTTAAGCAGATCAAGCGATAACGATAACGATAACGATACAAATCGATTTCTGTAAAGATAGGCCGCAAATTTCCAAATAATATAAGCTGATCGATAAAAACACAGCTTTTGCTAAGCTAAAAGTGTTTTCAGCAGGAATTTAACAGTTGGTTGCGGGGTATCTCATGGTCGAGCTCTCTCGCATTGATGCCTATTTTATTTATGCAATTGTTTGCTAATGCATAAAGAAATGACCCATATTTATGTATTTGTATTAAATATGCATATTTGTTTTTTACGTTTGCTTAACTCGTTTGCTAAAGTGAAAACCTCTTTGCATGAATAAAATAAAACTTGTTATTTGCCTAGGCACACACACGCACACACACACATACACACCTGAATACACACATTTACTGTGTATGCCTTTGTGGAATACTTTTGCTCACTTTTACATGCGATTTATCAAATTTAATATGGCCACAATTCTAGCTGACAATCCAAGGGGGGAACGGTTCAATTTCGTTGTATCAATTTGACTGCCTATATACCCTGTAATCATTCATTGGATAGAGCAGGGTATAATAAACATAATAGATAATTGCTTAATATGCAGAAAATGTATTTAAAAAAAACGAATATCGATTTATTGCCGTCTTCTTTTCTACCATTGCATATACTGTTTGTTAAGCTCTCTACTCTCTTCACTCTCTATTGACAACCTATTTAAGGGGTATCTCTAGCTCGGGCACTCCAGTTTTGGCCATTCTTTAACTATGTTGTACACATATTTTTATTACAATATTACGTATACGCCGCTCGGGCTGCAGGCAACAAGGTGAGCGATAAAAGCTTTCCCACAATATCTGAATCTCACTCTTTGTGTGTATTAGTGTGTGTGTGTGTGTGTGGGTGTGTGGGTGTGTGGGTGACACACTTATTGATGTAATAACATGTACATTAAATATTTATTGTATTGGCAGACGACATGGCACTTTCTTTTTTATATATATCCGCAAGCTGGAGGGGCATCAGGGGGGGAGGATTGGTTTTGGACTGCCAAGTGGCTGCCTGATTGTGCCACACTGTGTGTGTGTGCGTGTGTGTGTGTGCGTGTGTGTGTGTGTGTGTAGCCGAAAGTGTGTCACGAAGTCAGCAATTCCCTTGGAGTTGTCTACGACTCTGTGTGTCTTTACTCTCTCTCTCTCTCTCTCTCTCTCTCTCTCTGCGTGTGGAGTCCCCAGAAAGAATGTGGCAAGTAGAGTTGAGAGTGCTAAATATGAGAAACAGAATATTGCACAGCTGAAAATAGAGACTAAAATAAAGTGAAACTTTGAGTAGATCAAATCAAATAAAACAGCAGTCGAAAACCTATTTCAATGTGAAATAGAAAGTTAAATATAAAGAGAGAGATGGATTCAATGAGACAGAGTGTCAGAAAGAGAATCGAATAAGGAAGGGAGACAGAGAGAGAGAGAGAGAGAGAGAGAGAGAGAGAGAGAGAGAGAGAGAAGGGAGAGAGAGATAGAGAGATTGCCCGCATATTCCATTGCCATATTTAGAGATGATGGCAAATAACGGAGACCTTCGATTAGGAAGATATAAGTTTAAAATGGTGATTGGAAAATGACTTGTGATTGATATTCACGAAAAGGTTGGCACTTATCGATAAAATGTAATAAACTTGATCTGCGTACGAGGTATACGAGACTTAATACTCCAAGTCTCTGAAGTGACCAAGATCGACTCCTTCATACAGACGAACAGAGGTCCTAGAATTGATGTCGAGCAGGCGTTTATACTATATTCTCTCGTAGATGCTTACTTTTGGTAGAAATCTACTTTTGCCCAGCTTCATAATACGCTTTTACACATTCGGAATGAGTTCGGCGTATAATAAACATAATTTCTCTGTCAAAAATGGTCACAACTCACATCAATGAAAACTTTATCCCATTTTCATTGTGTTGCATTCTCAAGTTGCTCTCATTTGCTTTTGTGTCTAAACAACAACTGTTTCCGCTTAATAATATATGTGAAAGTGGTTTTTGTTGAACTTACCTACGAATTGGATGAGTGCACATATGAAAAGAGAAGGAAAATAATGGAAAATACATTAGCATTATGCGAATTTAAATACAATTTCATAACAATAAGCAAAGCGCAACTGAAAACGAATGTGTAATTAATTATTAACGAAGGGGGAAAAGTTAGATTAAAGGGGCTAAAAATGCACTTTTTGTTTTGGGGATTCAAAAAATGCACAACACGAATAATTTCTGTGTAATTAAAATGGTCAACGAGCAGCAAAGCAAACTGCTAAACTTCAGCAGCAACAACAATTAGAGACACCCTTTGCGCTATAACCGCAAATGAAATGGCTGGGAAATTGCAGTAGCTAAGAGGGAGGGGGGGGGGGGTTAAGGGTTTTCCCAACTGAGGTGAGTTACAAGTGAAATTATGTGCTTGTATTTGGTTGTGTAGACGCCGCCATTTAAACGCCTCTTAACCCAAAACAACTGCACAACTTTTCCACAGGCAGCGTGAAATGTTTTATTTGTGGCTGCTGATTTTGTTGCAGGTCGTTTTGACTTTGTTTAAGCAACATTTGTTTGTTGCTGTTGCTGTTGCCTGTTGCCAGTTTCTCTTGTCGTGTTTGCCTTGTGAATTTGCGAGTATTTGCCTTAACGCCGTCGCCTGTCGAATTATATTTTATAAGCCTTGCCAAAGAAAATGTGCCAAAAGTGTCAGCGACTAAAAGATACTCAGCAAAAGCCATGCTCCACTAAGAGATACTCAGTAAACATTGTTCCACTGTTAATATATGTATTATTTGATCTATTTAGAATTGAAATTTGCAGAAAAACGATTATAATTATAAATTACAGAAGATTGTTTTAATATTTTCAAAATACGAGTTCTTTAAGTGCTATGCCTTTTTGTACATATTAAATATGTAATCTTCTCTAATCCACACACTTGCCATGAAAATAAGTAAGTAAAGCTATCGATAAATGGCTATCGATAAATGGTACTCTTAAATCTCAATCAAAAAGTGTTCTTATCCTTAACAGGTACGTAAAGTATCAAGATTCCGCTAAAGCTTATAAATTGGTTGAACGATTTTTTCGATAAAGTAAATTTCCGAATTGCGGTTCCTCAACTGAATTTCAAGCAGTGAAATTGCCCTCGAACACCAAAGTGAAAATGTTTGTAAAAGGGCTCAGAATCCAGTCGTCAGTAGGCAGTGCCCGGTCGCATATACCCTGCCATTAGGCAGCCTTTGCTGGGTATTTGCAAACTTTGCCAGCAGACATTTTTTATGCGCTCTCGCCTAAAAGCGTGCTACAAAATGCGCTCCAGACGCGACTAGCTTGTGTGTGTATTGAATGTGTGTGTGTGTGTGTGTGTGTTTGTGTGTGTGCTTCTATGCGGTTTTGGTCACAGGTGCCACTTATGTGCCACAATGACAACAA
The DNA here is from genome assembly GCA_035041595.1 of Drosophila basisetae. Taxonomy (NCBI): domain Eukaryota; kingdom Metazoa; phylum Arthropoda; class Insecta; order Diptera; family Drosophilidae; genus Drosophila; species Drosophila basisetae. Next base: position 7,605,203 of record JAWNLB010000123.1, on the reverse strand, counting down.
CAAAAACAACATCAACAACGACAACAACGACAACAACAGCAAAGGTTGCGCTTTTTGCGGCAACAGCCGCAGTCGCCACAGTAGCAGCAGCAACAGCGGCAGCAGCAGCAGTCGCCGCCGCTTATTATAACGGTGCCCCCAACGCTTTTTATTACAGCCAGCCAGCCAGCAGCAAATGAAAACTTTTTTATACTTGTGCGCCGCGAGACGGGTACCAAGGATTCCAAGGATTCAAGCGCCAGACGGCGGCGCTTTTAAGTATCTTTTAAAAAAAAAGCAACTGCGACAAGCAATGAAAGAGAGAGGCAGAGAGAGAGAGAGAGAGAGAGGGAGAGAGAGGGAGGGGAGGTGTTGTGCGGTCTTTGCCTGCCGCTGGCTAAAGTTCTTCTCGCAGGCGCTTTAATAATTCATCTGGCACTATTTATGTGACAGGTGATAGCAGCAGAAGGTCCTCGGCCCGCCGGACAGTCCGGCATTTCTCGGTATTGTTTTTTTGTCTAGACAAGGCGAGTTAAACTGAATAATTGCTGCATAGCCTTTGTCTGTGTGCGTTTGAGGTCCTTTTGCGGCACAGGAGAGCCTTGGGAAAGACACAGCTTGAAGGGGATGAAGTGCCAGAGATATATGCAAATAAGAATCGTTATGTTGACCCTTATTATTATTATTATTATTATTGAAAATACGCATGAAATTTCTCACAATTCAATTTTAATAGACAAAAGGTTTTGTGGAAGTTAGCGCCAAGATTTATAACACAGTGTTTGGCCTGTGTTGCAAGTGCTTTTTTGCTAGACTTTGAATTTTTCAAAGACTTTCAACTTTGTGGACAAAACAAAATGAGTTTTCACTTTGAATTTATTTTCCATTCTACAGATTTAATCTGCATTCAGAATTGATGTACTTCTACTCAGAAAATGACTTCAGTTATGACAAAGTTGGGACAGTTTGTGGTCTTCAAGCGGGCATTTTCTAATAACTTCATAGAATTTGCATTTCAAAATGATTTTTATGCTATTTTTTTATTATCCAATAAAACACCTTTAAATTGACAATTTTTATGAAATTCCTAAAAATTTCCCTTATAAGACTTGAAGCTGCCTTCGCATGAATTGTTTTGTTTCGAATTATTCCACAGCTTCATAATTTATATGCTAGAAATGTGCCAAATTCTGTTAAAAATAGCTGACAACAATTTTGAAGATATTAAAAGGAAAAGTTTTACGCAGCTAAGCAAATATTGATGACTGATGGATTTGCTATGAACGGAAAAAGCTGGCTTTAATGAATTTTCTTAATGCATTATATATATATATATATATATATATATTTATGAGCATGAAAATAAAGCTTCTGCATACTCAACTGTCTCGGTGTTTTGCTGCATATCTCCTCCATCAGCTTTAAACGTGTTACTTGCAGAAAACGTTCGCATTTCACATTTCGCATTGAATATTCAGAGAGCTTCGCAGCGCGAACTAACCCAATCAACTGCTCATTAATTTTGCCTGCCATAAAGTCCTGCTGCTGCTCTCCTCGCGCGAGGACCTCGAAAACTTGATGAAGCACCGCAAAAATGTTGCTCATATGCAAATTGAAGGCACTGCCCCGAAGATAAAAAGCTGCCTGTCTGCTCAGCTCACCTCCCCCCTCCAACATCCACGACGTTGTTGAAAATTCTTTTGTGGCTTTTCTCCCTCTCCCTCTCGCTCTCTCTCTCTCTCTCTCTCTCTCTCTCTCTCTCTCTTTGTGTCTGCCTCCTGACTCCTCCCCCTTTCTTTCATTTATTGCCGCTTCATTAGACGCGCTGTGTGTGTACTCTGTGAGTGTTTTGGGAGACTATCAACTGGCTCTGTTTGGCAACAAGAAAAAATGGTGTTGCAAGGATATGTTAGTTAATGTTATGATGTCACATTTCCGGCAATGCCTGACGACATTGCCTAATTTCTGAGTAACAACAACAACAACACCCACAACAACGAATATTTTCCCTTTTCCTGGTTCACTTTTCTTCGGCTCTGGCAAGTGCTTAAGCTGTCATTTAGTTAATGATGTAGCATGTTGTAGTTGCTGGCTTGGCATCATCTTATTCATCTCACTCTCTATCGGAGGTGCTGCATGCCTCATCTGACACAATTTCCACTTTCTTTGACGCAGCACAGCAGCTTGCCACTGGCAACAACACCAACCACAACAAGTGTGACATAAAAAAGAAGAGATTCACATGAAAAACTGTTGAGAGCCGCCAGCATTTTTCGTTGCTGTTGTTTGTCGCCTTTCCTGGCGACTCTCAACACAATTGTATTTTATATTTTGTTTTCCAGCTCGAATATTAATTTTTTTCTCTCTCTTTTCCAATTTTACTTTTTAATTTTATCAAGTCTATCTTTGCATTCGGTTGTACGCATTTCGGCGGCCACGTGGTGTATTCATCATGCCCCGCAAGGATATGTGACAAAAAAATTGTGTCAGTGGCATGAAAATATTTTAAACTGCTGCAAAATATGTAAATATGCACAAATATCAAAATACAATTCATTAAACTGTCGACTAAATTGAAAAAAATGCTCTGTTCTTTAAGGAAATCTTTGGATAATCTTTGACTTGCCTAAGCTAAGCTATTTTTCTCGTTTGTAGCAAAATTTAAATAAAAATTAAATTTAATATGCATTTTATATGCCTTGCATAATACAAAAACCAAGCAAATAAAGCATTTAAATATTTGAACTCGAAACGCTCAGGCGATGCCAATGCAAAACAATCAAATGAAATATTCAGATTTTTATGACTGAAATTTAAAGCAATCAACAAACACACAAGACACAGAGAGAGAGAGAGAGAGAGAGAGACAGAAAGAGAGAGATGGCGAGTGGGCTACTAGAAATGTACATTTAAATAGCTTGTGGCTTGGGGCAACAATGCAATGCTGAATTGTTACAATTGGCAGCAAAACGACAAGCGAGGGAAAGAGGACAGCCGGAAAATTTTAATTGTCACATTTCGAGGACCGCAAAACACATGAGACAACAGACAAGCCTCAACTGCCTTCAGATGTTGAGAGAGACAGCAGTATTCAGCAGCGCCTAATTTTGTGAGGGAGAGAGAGAGAGAGAGAGAGAGGGGCACAAAGGGACAGGACTCGCCTAGTGAAATGTCTTTTGTGTTCCGTGTATTTGGTCCTTTTGCTGAGCACTTTTATGGCCATTTTAATTGTCGTCTCTGTTTAGAGGCTGCAGCTGTGATAAAATATTTTGCTTCCAAGCACAGGCGGAGACCCCTTTGCAAATTAGTTTCATTGATGTCCACCTGATCTAGGACTTCCACTTTTATCTATCTCTATCTCTCTCTCTCTCTCTCTCTCTCTCGCTCTAACGCTGTTTGTCTCTTTCTGGCTCTCTTCATTTTTATGTGCATAGTGTCTCCATTCTGTGGCAGTATCATTAAAAATTATGATTATGACGAGCGGGCAAACAATTAAAAGGCATCAAGTGCAGCAGCAGCGCAACACAACAATGAAAATGCCACCAAGGACGAAGGACACAACCACACACACACACGCACAGCTGATGATAATGATGAGGAAACAATGAAAGCAACAACAAAAGCTATACAACAAAATTACACACACAGACGCACACTCAAAGTGAATTTTTGCCAAATTGAATGCATGTCCTTGTGTTCTGCTCCTGCTGTCCAACAATGAATAGCAAAATAAAGAGGCCACGCCCACTCCCACACACACACACACACACACACACACACAGCAATTAACAAAACGTAGGAAGCACATGATTATGATTACGAGTCCTTTCCCCAACCATCCAGCAGTCCTCGTTCTCGTCCTAGTCATTGTATGTTTGCTTCTTCTTTCTTGCCAAAGTTCACTTCAAATATGGCAACTCAGTTGTTTTAATTGTTGTTGCGGCTGCACTTTCCATGCATGTGTGTGTGATTGTGTGTGTGGGTATGTGTGTGTTTCTGCGTGTGTAGTTGTAATTATGCTTTTTATTATTCTTGCTCTTTTTCTGCTGTTGTTTTGCTTGTGCAGAGAGTCGTGTCCTGGCTGTTTGAGCCTGTTGATTACGACGACTGCAGTGGTGCAGCAGAGCATTTAAACCACTCCATTCTCTCTTTGTGTATTCTCATTAAATGCAACTCCTCGACGATTAGTTTAGTTGCTACTGTTGCATTCATTGACGAGACTTTCAAAGGGGGCAAGCAGCAAATGATTATACTCTTCACGAGGCTTGAAAGTTGAACTCATAAATGTTCCTGACCATAAATACACTAGAGAAAACTATTATAAGTCACATTAAAGGAATATGATATTTTGTATACAAAAAAAAAATATATAAATTTGACTACAATTTGGCTATAGACTATGCTATATACGAGTACATTTACTATTTACCAAAATGTAAATTAATAAATTATTATTAGTAAACTTTTTCAGCTTTTGTACATTTACTTTCTGCTTGTTTACCAATAAATTAAATTATAACTTTGAATAAGTTGCACACAAATTCAATATTAATATTGCATATTGTTTTTATCTCGTTAACATGACTAATACATGCTTAAAAGCTTAAAAGCTGACTTTACTTATTACTTAATGCTTTGCATATTGTTTGCACTTTTAATTTGCACACCTCCCAAATTCTAAAATCAGTTGAACTGACTGAAAACTCATTTTCCCATAAAGTAAAACTTGTTTAATTAACACTTTATGCGGTTTATTTGGGTTAGCTGACACAACACACACACACACACACACACACACACACACACACACACATTAAGAGTTAACATGCCTAAATGCATTTGAAAAGGCTTCTTTCTCATTTCGGCTTTTACAGCAGCATTATGAAGAGCAAACTTTTTAGTTTTTTATCTTTTTTCTTTTTTGAAAACCTCAAATAATTTTTATATTCTCTTTTTATGCTTTCTGCGTGTAAAATGTAATTAAAGCGCTGCATACTTTAGAGTTGTGCAACGGGGCTTCCCCCGCAAAATGATGCCACACACACACATCAGGCCAAGTAATTTCTATAGAACACTCTGTAGACTGACGAGAGAAAGAGAGAGCGCGGTAGAGAAACTGAGAGAGAGAGAGAGAGCGAGCACAGCTGCAATATGTGCAAATTTGCTGGCTTGTGGGTTTTGGCTTAACGTTGGAGGAGATAACATAAAATGTGGCTAGAAGTGGTTATACGCTCTCTGCCGTTACCTATCCCCAAGGGCGGACTATCTGCCCCATAATACAACCCCCCTTTCCCTACTAACCCCTTCTTCTATATCTATATGTGTTTGAGTTTTACTTTTCAATGCGGCCTGCTCTGTGCTGTGTGTTGGCTGAAAACCAACAGAAACAAAAAAAAAAAGTATTTATGTATATATATATATATATGAATATAAATATATATATATATATATATGTATATACATAGAATATATATGTCAAGAGAGAACTCTCGCAGTCGCGTAATTAGGGAACTTGCCACACACTTGACTCGCTTATGTGCATGTTGCGCAACGAAAGGGGGCAGAAGGGGGGCTGAAGCAGCTTATACGTGGCGAATAGATCAACATGCGGCCAACTTAAACACAACTCTGAGAATCTCTCTACTAATGCAGTGCAGGTGTTGTAGAAGAAAACTGGGTTAAACTTAAATGAAGAAACAAGTCTACGTTGAAAGATAAACCATTTTGAAAGTTATAATACTTAAAAGATACGTTTTGTAATTTGATTAAAGTATTTAGTTTTAGAACTGCGGCAGTTATTATTATCCAAGAAGTTAGTTCTGAATTTAATTAATGTTGAATTTAATTAATGTTCTTAAGGCTATTTTACAATTCTTTCAAATAGAAGACTTTTAAAAATGTTTTCGTCTTCCGATCATTTTTGTTGTCTAATCATTTATAAGTAACATTTGCAACTGACAGAAAGTCAAAAAGCAGTTTCTTTTTTTTTTTATATAACAGTTATATTTTAAACATTAATCAACCTATTTAAATGCTATAAAACATCGATTTGGAATAGAATTAATAATAGCAGTGAATTACAATCTATAACATAAACATAGAACAGGTTTTAGCAGTTAATAAATAACATCAAATATTACATTTGTGGCACATTAATTTAACGCCCTACAGTCCAGAGGTCGCTGGTGTGGAGGCGCTTCAACCTCCTGCGAGTTGTATTTGACCCAAGTGTGCAGGCCAAAGGGTTGACGTGGTTGTGCAAACGGTCATTATACCGACTTGCCAGACGGAATGACAATTTATCGAAAAAAGTGTTGCATATTTTGTGGTGCTTTATTCAACGTACTCATTGAAGTAATTCCCAAATGGTTCTGGCTTCGAGCAGGTAATACGGGTCTATCTTTTTGTCTTTTTATCTGTCTTTTTTAACTTTTGTTTACAAGTATTATTATTGTTTATGTTTGCTTTCTTGTTTTATATTCTAGACAGTTTTAATTGCCGTTGGATCTCATTTATAATACCAAGTCAACTTTATTCAAAAATGTATTCTTAACAAAAATCGAATTGAAAATTTATCGCATTAATTATAAAAATAAAAGGTTTTGCATAACGAGACTGACTGACTGACTGAGTGAGAAAGTCACAAAGCTGTTTCTAGTTATACTTTTCATTAATTAATTTATTTATCATTATAAGTGATCAGTTAGAAAATATATATGGTCCACAGTTGCAAATGAATAACTCAATTTTAGGAATTCTGTGGAACATTGCGCATTCGGATTTTTTTATTTTTGTGATAATCATAATTTTGGTAAATTTACATCACTCTAAGTAGATAAGCAGATAACAGAAGTAGAATCACAACACTATCTCTATATTCCCTGCTTTTAAGGACCCCACAATAAAAGGGAACAAAGTGGAGCTGTTATTTTCCATTAAACGCTGCCGCTAAGCAGCAGCAGCAACAACAAAAACTGCACAAAAAAAACCACGAACAGCATAATTGATGCCTCCCGGGAGCTGCGATACAAACAAATCAGCGAAGCACACACACAACACACACACGCGTAATTCAATAGGGATGGGTTTGGCACATCAAGCGGAGCTTGCCCCCAAGTCAAGCCACGCCCCATAACGCAGCTGTCTCGACTGCCACACACACGCACACCCCTCAGCATGTGTGTATATTGTTGATGTGTGTGTGCGTGTTTGGCAGCGTCGCTTAATATAATTCACACCATTAAACCAAGAGCTGCGGCGTTTGCCCGGTTAGACATAAATTTTTATAGACAACACCCCTTTTTGGGATGTTGTGTGTGAGTTCGGGGTAGGGGGTAGGGGGAGGGAGGGGTGTGTGTGTGTGTGTGCTTGATAGTAACAGCAGCAACCCCCAAAAAAGGGAGAATATGTTAAGTGTGTGCTTTTTTTTCGTCTTTTGGGCAGGGGCCAAGCGAGTCGGTCGCTTATCAGCTTTGTTTTGGCTTTTTAGACAGTTCTTTTTTTTTTTTTTTTTTTTTTTGGATTTTTGTATTTTTTGTGTAAATTTGCGTTGGCTTTTTATGCACAGAGAGAAATCTACCTTCCCAAACTCCCCAGAGGCAGCCTAAAGTGTGCGCTGCATGCAACCCCTTAGCCTTTTAGCCTTTATCAACGCGTTATGCCAAAACACAAACACACACATGCAACACACACACACTCGCACACACACACACACACACACACAAGCACACAGCAGCGTCACAGCTTGAGTTTCAGTTGCCTGTATCCCTAGCTAGGTGTTCGGGGTTTGCTCAGGGGCTCATGATTGTGGTTGTGTTGGTGTGAAGGGGAGAGGGTGGGGGGTTGTGTGCTGAGGGGTTGCTTGCTATGTGGTACTTAGCCTAATGTAAACCGCGTGCATGCCTCGCTGCGCAGCGGCAGCAGCAACAACAACAACAACATCACAAATAACAAGCGGAAGATAAGTGTTGCAGCTGCTGAGAAGCTCGATAAACAGCTATCCTATAAATAATACTAGAAAAAAGAAACACAAAATAATAATAAAAATTATCTCGTAAATAAAAATTAAGTACGTTTTTCGTTGTTTTTAAGAATTCAACTCAATTTAATTAGCAGGAAATATAGATTATGGAATTCGATCTCATATTTTACTATCGCTTTTTTGTAAATTCTGACATTCAAATCAGACTATAATGATCAATAAAAGAACAATTTGTTTATCTCGTTTAAATTGTTTACCTCTGCGAATTGGGTGAGCTAATCCAAATTTTGTTCAAAATTCTGCCAAAACTGATGCGAATGCGTCGATTTGTTTGCGAATAGCGTCTAAGCCAATATTTTGACTGCAAACAGCTATAAATATACGATAGAGATAGAGCATATTGTTATCTTTAGTTAAACATAACAATAATCCTTAAGATCATATCATCCATAACGTCAGATAAACGCATTCAAGCAAAAATATATAAAATATATGCGAATGCATATTTCAAGCCAACATGCGATTTAACATAAGAAACAACAAAATAGTTGCTTGAAAATATTATTCTGTAATTATTGTATAAAATTGAAGTGAATCTCCTAATTTCGTGCTCATATCTGGAGGCAATGTAAGGCAAAATTCAGTCTATATCTTAACTGTAGAATCTTAAACTCCAAATATTAAAATTTGTTTGATTCGAGATTCTTAAATCTTCAATATATTCTTGGTTGTAGATCTGTTTGTTTATCTGTTTCTATTTAAATTAATGAATAGATTTTTGATTTTAGATAGTTTTTTTTACGTTGTCAATTCCTAAACAAAATCATGCTTCATCATATTAAACAACAAAATACAGGGTATATCAACACTCTGCTGCGCAGCGATGCTTGGCCTGTTCGCCAAGAAACTCTTGGCATACATTGACACAGAAACGAGAAAGGGGAACACTCTGGTTACCAACTTACGTAGTAGACACACCTTAGCCGAAAACTTTAACTCCTTGTGCACCTATAAATCGCGGCAAAAATGTGCCCAAAGGCGACGCTTGGCGGCAACTTTAACATTTGATATACAACGAGGAAAAAGCAACAGCAGCCAGGTGCTTATTAGCAAAAGTGCATTCTTCAGTCTCGCTGGCGTGCTTTCATTTAGTATATATATATATATAGATGGAGTTATGTATGTATATTATCTGGCTGGTCGGGCTTCAGTTGCATATTTTAAACTTGTTGAGCGAAAATTAAATTTTTAATGAATTTTGTGCGCGCAAAGTTTTCACGTCAGCCAAAAGTAAAAAGGGTAAAAACTGCAGCTGCCAGTTTTAGCTGTAGCTTTAGCTGCTAGCAACAAGCTCGAAGGTTTTTCATTTTGGCTGCCATTTTTTGATTTAATTAAAACATTCTTTGAGCTAGGGCTGCAAAGTGTTGCAAACGCTGTAAGCCATTTTGCTGCTCAGCTAAAAATAATGCAACAAAGCTATTTAAAAAGTTCAGTTCACTTCTTGATACATTTTTTTCCTGCAAAATGCAGCAGGTGATTTTTAAAGTGTTTTAAACTCTGAACGGCGCTCGAAAGCAGGCAATAGATTTTTGCCGGGGTGAGTTTGGCTGGTGCGATTTGAACCTGCGCCTGCTGGCCCATATATCAAAGGCGCTGCCAAGCCAAGTAAAATCCAAACACTCACAAACACACACACTCAGCACACCCACACACACGCACACATATTTGAACAGGCGGCGACGGCACTTCAGCCTTATTGATTTTCAATTAAAAATGCACAAACTCCTAGGCAATTAGCCCAGTTTTCGGTAGGCGTCTCTCTGTTCTCGTCGGAGTCGGCGGCGACAGGCCAACCTGGAATGCGCCTGCTGCCTAAAGTGCTGCAACGGAAATTGCTTACAACAACAATTACCATGGGCAACAATGCTACAGACAGGCAGACAAGCGGCAGACAGGCAGGCAGGTGGACAGGCAGACAGGCAGCCAGGACTCGTGCAGCTGCCAAATGACTCGGCACAAATGCACTGCTAATTGTATAGTTTACGGAGTAAATTGATTAAGCAGCTCAAGTAGACTACAACTTTATTATATAATGGTGTAAATATTATCACAAAAATGAAAAGGCAAAGCAAATGACCAAGAAAACATTGTTTTTTAAATTATTATTCAGAGTATTCAGAAACCAACAAGCCGCACTGTAAGATTCAACTTATAACTGATGTATGCCCGTACACACACACACACACACACGCACACACACTAAGAGGCAAAACTTTTTGGCTGCAACTTATGTAGGTGTTGACGTTGTTGACGAGTCATCAGACACAGTAAGTGCATTGAAGTAGCAGCAGGCAGGTAGTCGTATGAAGCACTACCTCAACTGGCCAAGCCAGTTTAGTTCAGTTCAGTGCAGTTCGTTTCACACCAGTCCCGACCACAGTTGTTCAGTTTTGGTAACACCTGCTCCACACCCACACCCACACCACTCCCCCTTCGCCCATAATTGCGAGCTGCCGCTAATTCGCATAGACCAGACGACAACTTGACAGGTGCACAAAACTTGTGAGTTGGTGAGCAAACTGTACAAATGACTCGCTGATTGCTGAGAGTCGGTGGTTGCCATTTGATTGACTGACTGGCTGACTGACTGGCTGACTGACTGAAGGGGTGATGGAGCAGTTAGAGTTGTTGCTCACGATTATTGGCTGCACCATTCGACGCTGCCGCAAAATGTTGCTAACGATACTTTAGCTGCCACTCTTGGCCATGTCACTGGCCCAGACGAAGCCTGTCACCGTCTAGGCATGGAATTTCGAATGCAATTACGACTCAAATTCGGTTCTTCGCTTCTCGCTCTCTCTCTCTCTGTCTCTGTGTGTCTGTAGTCTGTAAGCAGTTGAAAAAGTGTAGCATACTTTTGTGCGTGTAACAGGGAATGTCAGCTCTTATCGAGCAATGTGGCAGCAGCCGGAATGGGGATGACATGCGGTGCTTGTGCAGGATTAATTGATGGGCTTAATGTACAGACAGCAAATCCATTGTGTAATTAAATAGTTAATATTCATTAAGAAACGAACTATATTCCAGGGTAAATCACAATTAGACCGTTTTTTGGCTTTAAGTTCCTTCTAGCAAAAGTTTAAAAGTTTACATAATATGAGTTTACTTAGTAATTTATCCTTGTTTACTCGAAATATGCAACATGAGAAAATATATATTTTCTTTTATTATTTTCCTAGATTCAGGTTCTTTCGTTGAAGATTTTTTTTCTTCTTAATGGACGTGCTGTGAAGTTTTTTTTGTTATTCAGTGAAATAGTAATAGTCAAAGCAATAAATTTACAAAATTCACCAGATTATTTTTTTAGTTTATATATTTTAATAATCAACAATACAAACTAAGCGTTTAAAATCATGTTCACTATTTTGTTTACCAGGCTTATACAGAGCTATAAACATTGAGAGCTTTTGCCCAAATCTGATTAGTTGTGGCCTGTTTTGTTTTTCAGTGTATGAACACAACAAATGTTACATTGGTTGCAACCTGTTTCGCTCTCATTCTCTATCAAAGTCAACCATTTTATCGCTCGCTTTCTATCTCATTCACTCACTCCTAGCCAATCTGCCATGTTGTGAACGCATTTGGCCGGAAATGATATCCGCTGTGTTAAAGTCTGCAAGTTGAAGCGTAGCTATTGTTGTTGCGGCTGCTGTTGTTGTTGCTGTCGTGTCGTGGTGTTGCATTTGCCGCTTCGTTGCACCGCCGATTGGCAACTGGCAGCAACTGGCAATTGGCGGCAGCAACTCAGCCTTTGTCTTTAAGTGGCCAATGAACACGGACAGGTAAACAGACGAGCAAAAATAAAATGGCAGAACGAGAAGCGTCAGCAAAGATACGCAGAATCGAGAGGAAAACCAACGTGAAAGGGCAAAACTCTGTTTGTGTGTCTGTCTGTGCCTGTTTTTGTTTGCTTTGTGCAACTGTCAGTTGTGGATTTTTGATCAGCTAAACACTGTCAATGGAGAGAGCGAGAGCGAATAAACTTTGCAAATAGTTGAAGTAATGCAGACATAAATGCGCAATCATAACAAGCATTCCACACAAATCACAAATGCACAATAAACAACATTATATTTTACAATCGTATATATACTCGTAGAATTAATCAAATGTGTAAGATTAAAAATGTACACAGCATATGTAGACTTGATGAATTAACTTAATTAATATAATTTAATCATAGCCATCCTTTAAACCAGCGCAACATGCTATAAACCAAATTGAATTCAATCCAAAGATGTTCTGTTTAATAACCCAAAACCATACGCACAATCCTCAGCAATACATCAACACGTACAACACCAACTCTTCAACCACACAACAAATTCAACCACAATTTGCCATCTTTCTACGCTTAATGCCCTTTAAATGCGTGCATTAACAAGCCGCAGCATCATAAAAACGAAATGTTAATGTCAACAATTGCCTCCAAAAAAAAATGTTCTTCGCTTTAACCCAAATAGAAGGAGTGGTGAAAAGAACAAAAATGCCAGCAGCACACGCTGCGTATGCGCAATGCACAGCAAATTGCCGGCAAGGCACATAAAAGCGATTTAGCGCATTAAAGCAAAAGCGGAGCCCCAAACACAACAAGAAAACCGCTTTTAATTCTTTTTTAAGCAAGCAAATAAAATTATGCAGCCACGGCATAAACACGGCAAATAAATAATATGCACAGGGGGTGGTGGATGTGTTGTCTTACTTATATGCGAGCAACTCAAATCTTGGGGTAGAAAACTCCCTTGAGTGCCTTTCAAAAAACACATTTCACATTTGGCTGGCAAAGCAGCGAAAAGCAGAAGAATACAAATGCCAAAGACACTGGCAGATAGCTATGTCTGCCGCAGACAGTGAAACAAACAGCAGAGCCAGATGTAAAGAGCAAAAAGTTGCTCGCTGCTTTTATTTATTTATTTTATTTTTTTATTTTTTTCGCTGTGTGTGTTTAATGAGCTAAGCGGAAGGAAGTCAGTCAGCGGGAACAGGCAAAAATAGAAAAAAAACAAATAAGAAAAAACAAAACAAAAAAAAAAAAAAAACGAACAACAACGTCAAAGTCAACGTCGTAATATAAAATAAATAAAAACAGGCAAACATTTTTAAAGTCGTTTCGCCCCTTGTGCCTTGTGCGACAGTTTTCATAAAGTAAAGTTGGAAATTAGCGAGCGTCTGTCACTTTTGCTTTCTCTTCTTGAGCCAAAAAGTTGAATTTGTGATTTGGCCCAGACGGCAGCCAGATGTTGCCTGAACTCTCTTCAAAGATTTGGGGTTGCTCTACACAAATTGAACTCGGCCCCGCCCCCAACCGTATTAGGACTGAGTCTCCCAGGAGTCCACATAACAACAGCTGGCAGCTGTCTGTAGCCAATATTAGTGGAATTTAATTTCTTGAAATTCACATTTTTGCACAAAAGGGCTAACCAAAATTTCATTTGAAAGCTAAAATTGAGTTTATTTGCGTTTGGGGCACATAAAATACGCTTTTAAAAGCGGGCTCTAATTAATGCATTGTAAAAGTAAACGACACAGATTAATGCCATTCTGCGAACGGGACGGGACATTAACGATAATGATGAGTAAAATGTGTTTGACAAAAATAAAAAAGGATTTTTGTGCAAATTGGTTTTGGCCTTAAGAGTTGTTAGAGAGAGGCGTATAAAACCACGGCTTTTAACAAAACTAGCACAAGTTTATTAGGGCCCTTACTAGCCTTTATCGATACAAGGTTTAATCAAATTGGGCGGCTTCTTCTTTTCAGATTACAAGAACGGTATACTCGTAAACTACTTAGGGAAAAAAGCCCAGAGATTTTCATCCACCACTTGAAATTCTTGAGGCAAAGCAGCAGAAGTTACAACATTTATCCCTAAGCTTTTGTAATGTAAAACACGTGCTAAATATGCCACAGTAACAACAACAGCAAGAACAACCGAGTCAAAGGCAAAACACAAACAGGTAATAAAACACTGCCGTTTAGATATTTGACTAAGATTTTCAATAAAAACGGCAACAATCCAACAATCCAAGCCAACGCACCGGCCCCTCCCCGGCCCCTCCCCGGCCCCGGCCCAACCCACTAAATCCATGCCATAAGCCCAAGACAATCTAATTTTATAGCGTTGAATGTGCTTAGGCCAGACCAGCAGCCCCAGCTGATTGAGGCAGCCCCAAATAAATTGCGGCAGTCAAATTGTAAGCCCAGCCCAGGAGAGAGTGTGGCGGTTTGTAGAAGGAGCAAAGCGCGACCGTGTAATGCGCTCAATCAAAAGTCAAATGTCTAAAAATATTATGAAAAGCCTTTTCTGTCCGCTGCGCCAACCAACCAGTCATCCAACCAGTCAGCCAGCCAGCCAGGCAGTCAGGCAGGCAGTCAGTTAGTGAGTCAGTCAGTCGATCCCTGGGGTCTTTGGCTGCGGGGTTTGTTTTCGTTGCCGGCCAACGCCTGTTTAGCATTCATTTATGCTGGCCTTTGGGGGTTTGGGCTTCCGCTATTGGTCTGGCGATGTGCTTATCGTGATGCCTACACTGCACAAAAAAAACATCAGTATGAATTAAATTCCTTGTTCAACACATTTTATAACATTCTTGTGTAAATCAAGACAATTAAATTCAATGAATTCAGTTGCTTATCGGCAAAATTGGGTTTTAAAAACAGCACTTAATTATTAATATCTGTTGGCTTATAAATAATTCAATTTGAATAAAAAAAAACCCACTCAAAATTTGATTTTAATTGAATTTAAGCAATGCTCTACAAATCTCTCTCTTTCATTAAGATATATATACAATATACGAGTATTTACAATTTTCTATATACACCATTTTTTTTTTCTGTGCATCACACATACACTGATATCTGCATCGCAATCGGTTTCGATTTCTTTTCATTTATACACTTTCCTGTTTTGCCAGGCCAAAACTTTGTTTCCTAGCTCCTAACTCGAACGCTCTGCCGTGTGTTCTGCTGCTGCTGCTGCTTCTGATTCAATCCTCTTATATAAGTTATACACACATACACACATATATATATATATATATATATTTTCTATTATTGGCTCCATTTACTTTTCGCAGTTGCTGTTTGGCTCTCTGTGTTTGTTTATGCTTCATTTTGATTTTCTCAGCTTAAATTGTATTTGTTGTTTCTATTTTCGTTAGTTATCCGAGCGGTCAGCGTGTGGCAGGAGCAAGAAGTAGATGAAGAAGTGGCAGCTGTAGCGAGTGGATATTTTCGTTTACATTTGCCTCAACCGTAGCAGGCACTCTCCGAGTCCTGTGGAAGCTTACAGGACTCCGTTTTAGTTTACTGCCACATACCCCTTATTTAATTTTTTTTTCTTTGCTGCTGTTTATTTTGCTAGTTGAGTCGTCGCCTGTAAGTTTATTTGTGTTTGGCTTTCGAAAGCGTTGCGTCCTTTCTTAGACTTTTTTTCTGTTCCCTCGTTTATTTATTTATTTTTATTTTTTTGTTGTAAGTTCATGTCCAAATTTATGTGGCCGCAATTTATTTAAATTTATGTGGCTTTTGTCAAATTGATTTCAATGTTAAGAAGGGTTGACAACAGGCTAAATGTGTGGCAGGAACAAAGGGACGAAAGGGCGAACGGACGTGGCTCTTTTACAATTTTACAACACTGATTGAGTTAGCACAGGCGGAAGGATAATAATATGAAAAATGTGTGATGGATAATCAAAAGCGTATTAAGCTGAACACTGAAATAAATGCGTAATGTAAAACACAAGATTGGCTTTGAGGGTTGTTTTAATCAAAAACTTATCATAAAAAAAATAAATAAAATTAAAACAAATATTGTTTGGCGATATATTAAAGGTGCATTATACATAATATAAAATATGTACATGCATAGATGAGAAATTGATATAATTGCGGATGACACATGTCAGATAACAACAGAAGTGTGAAAATGTAAAGGTTTGGGTTTGTCGGATACAATAAAGATACAATTGTTACGGAAAATGGGGAGAAATATCTGTGTGTATAAAACAAATTTCAGATATATATTTATATAATAATTATAAGCGAATCAATAGCAAAAAGATTAGTAATCTCAATTAGTACATATTCAAGCGACAGATCGATTGAATCGACAAACAAATAAATAGACAAAAACCAATCAATGTAAATTATGATAGAGTTTTTATATTAATATCATTAATGCAAATGTCTACTCAGAGTGCTTAGCTAGCCATTCATTGTGTTTTGGCCCTGTCATTGACAGCCACTTGATATTGATGAAGCCGGGCCAAAAAACAAATCATTAGTTGGGCCTTTTATGACAGGCCAAATAGGCAGAGTGAACCATCCATCCAACCCCCATCTATAAAAAATGTAGGGATTGGGATTGGGGCAACAAGCGTGTTTTTTGGTGGTGGGCTGATTTCCTTATGCAGCCGTTGGCATAAAAAACGTTTTCATATCAAAATGGCAATAAATAACAAACAATGCTGTCTGCAATTTTCCACTTTATAAAAGAAAAAGCCATAAACAAAACGGTGCCGGGTGTGGGTGTTTGGGATCGGGATAGAGGGAGGGGGCGGGGGCGGGGGCGGCGGCATCGAAACGAGCCTGAAAATTATCATCTTGTTGTTGTTTTTATTTCTGTGCCTGTTTGGCTCACTCATAAATGCAGGCAGAGGAAGCGACCGGAAATGACTGACAGAGCAATGCGGGGGTGCTGCGCGTGGTAGGCGCTCAACTTGAAGCATATTTTTGTGCCTTGCAATTAATTAATCTCCAAGGTAATAACAAAAGCAACGGCAACGGCAATGGGAACAGCAGCAGCAACCAAAAACAACAAAACAACAACAGCAATTGTTTTGCGCTACATGTTTTATTGTTTTGTATAGCATACTTTTTGGGGCTCGTCTGGCTGGCAATGAAAAACTCGAAGAGAAAAGCCGAAAAAAAGAAGCAACAAACAAGAGAATGTCTGCAACTCTTTGACGGGTTGCGAGTTTGGAAACATATTTTTTTCTGCATTTTATGTTTTTTTTTTAGATGGCGTTGAAGCGTCATTTTAATTTATGAAATTGTTGACAAGCCCTGCAGACTGAGAGACTGAGTGGGTGGGGCAGCAAAAAGGGGAGTTTGTGCCTTATCAGCGTTTGGCATTCCATGCAAATTGGTTTCAAAGGTTAAAAATGTTGCGCTTTGCTTTCAGGCGAAGTTAAAAATGTGCTGGCAAGAAAACATTTTTCTATATATTTTTTGATAAGGACCATGATGGTAAATAGCAGCTAAAGAGAAAATTACATTCAAATACATAATGCGCTTCTGTTTCTCCTTTAATGCAGCACACTTCAATTTATTGCCCATTAAATGCAACAGAGAATTACCATAAAAAGTGTGCCCAGCTAATTGAGGAGAAAATCGTAGCCACATATTAAATAATGCAGTTGCAGACAAATAAATAAAACGTGCGCAAATGTTAAATTGTATTACATAAAACTGGTTACGGTGGAGAGCAGTTCCCATTTCTACACACAAATATCGCAATTCGATTTTAATGTGCGGCACTCGCATAAACAAACAAATGACAACAACCCAACAATTCACATAGAAAGTCGCCGCTGAAAATACATTTAATTTGTTAAGCAGAAAAGTGAAAATCAATGGACAGGAATCAAGTGTAGCCTTTCATTGTGTTATTTATACATATATATATATATATATATATATATATATTTTTCCTTTTTTTTACAATTTTCTTTTTTTTTTTTTTCTTATTCGGGTTTTCAAGTGCGGTTTGTGCCCGCAAAATAACTCAGCTCGTTAACTGCACAAATAACATGTCAGCACTTTTGCAATGGAGCTTCAAACAGAGCCGAGAATGCGCCACAAATTTGCGGCACTCGAGAAAAGTGAAGGTTGGTGCGGCGGTCTCGAGGTCTGTTCCATCATTACTCAAGTGTCCTTAAGGTTCGTATGCCAAATAAAATGAAAGCCCGTTCAAATAAAACACAGCCATAGTCTGGGCTTAATGCCTGACCAAAAGTATTAATCACACACACACACACACACACACCACCCTAGCCACGGTCTGCAAAGTTTTCTTTCCTTTTTTTTACTTTTTCCATATCGTTGGGCCCTCGAGTGTGGTACAGAAACCAATAACTAAACCCTTCGTTTGCGCAAACTACATGCCCCAAAATTAGTGAATGAAATGCCAAAGAGCAATCGATAAGAGTCGATGCTGCGGTTTTTTGTTTAGTAAAAGCAACAAAATAAAAACAGAAAAGGCGAAAAAATAATAATCGAGCTAGATGATGAACAGTCAGATGCTCTGCTGCAAATATTTCCCATTTGATGGAAAAGATACATTTTTTGAAATAATTAAATTAAATTAACAACTTATCAATGTGGGCAATGGCTGAGCATCGCTTACAATTTCCATATTTGAAAGCAACTTTAAATAAGTCACAAAATGGCCTCTAAATACTCGTTTTAAATATCTCACATCGCGCTCAATTTGCGCTTTAATTTTAGCACATAAAAAAGTGTTGTTGGCCAATATTTGGCTGATGTGTAGTTATTGCCCCTGTGGCCACATAAAGTAAATAAAATATAAATGTTTATTTATATGTGGCAAAAGAAATACAAAATATAAGTTTTGCAAAAAGTGAAAGCAGCGTGGAGCATTAATAAAATAAGCAGCAGCGGCGCCGTTTGCTGGTGCGCTATAGTTTCATTTTTTCTACAAGCCGTTTTTTATGTTTTTTTATTTTTTTATTTTTTTATTTTGGTATTTCTTTTTGTATTGCATGCAGGCGCCTCGAAAATTGCGGTTAGTTTTGTTCGGCTACTCTTTGCAAGTGTTTGCTGTGTGTGTGTGTGTTTTTGTAACTGCGTTGTGGTCTACAGTTGGCTGACTTCGACTGCTTGCCTACCTCATCCTACTCCCTGCTCCTACCAATTCCATTCGCCGCAATGGCAAAACAAAAGCTGCAAAGCTGTTACCCATTTTCAGCAGCCCCCAAGCAAACCAGATCCAGATCCAGAACCAGACCCAGACCCACCCCAACAAGCTGTGGCCTGTCTGTGTCTCAGTTTGCTTTTTGTCTCAGTATGAGTGTGTATTATGTGTGTGCGTGTGTTTGTATGTGTTTGTGTGTTTTTGTGTGTGTGTGTGTCTGGGTAGCCGACGCTTGGTTCATTGATTTTGGTGTGGAAATGAACTTTGCTAGTTTTTTTTAGGATTTTGCGGCATCGTCAGCTGAATTTTTTCTCGCTTTCTTGTTAGTTTTTTCTGCGTTTCTGTTTTTTTTTTTTTTTTTTTTTTTTAGATTTTCGGCACTTTGTAAGCATTATTTGTTTTCGCTTTTATTTATGTTGCGGTCTGTTTTGTTAAGCATGCAATTTTTGGCTTGCTCTTGGCTTTCTGGAGTTTAAACTCACATTTGTGAAAATCTGAAAGCCAAAGCAATTGCTCTGCAATTAGAATATTGGCAGATTGGCAAAAGATTAGCAAAAATGCTTTGCTTACTTGTGATTGCCAAATAACAGATGCGAAATGCTCTCAAATATGCTATTCAATTTGCAGTTGTATTTTGGTTAAGACAAACAGAGCTAAGAAGTTTTTAAATAACTCGAAATAAGCAATGGAATTGTTGTATGTATTAGTAGAGATTTTATAAAATATGTTTTAAAAGCAAGATTATTTTTCCCTTTTACCAGTTCACTTAATATCGGAATTATTCGATTTTACTGTTGGCATTTGTATTTTGTGTGCAAGGGTTATATTTTTGATACATTGTATTTGCATTACGTACGTTATCGCAACGGAATGTTAACATGCACATTTAAAAGCAGTGAAAACCAACTAAAACTGTCTGACTGCTGGTTCCGCTTTAATGCATAGCCAAAATATTACGTAAACGGGAAAAACACATGCATCTCGTAAACCACATAAAAGCAGCACTCATGCATACAATTTATGTATATGTCAACTTCTTGTCCATTTAAATAACAAATTTTGCAAATAGCTTTGAACAATGAAAGCGTATGCAAAATAGACACGCCTTCCCGCCGCCGCCTCAAACAAACACATAAATGCCAAAACGAAAAAAAAATAAAAATACAATTTCCACATTTATGCAAATAAAATTCTCACAAAATCCATAACAAATATGTAGGAAAAACGTACGTTTTTTATTGTGGTAATGCTAAACATGAACATAGCTTAAATTTAACAAAAAATAAACAAATAAAAAACCGCCGATTTCAGCAACAAAGAAAATGTGAAGCGGCTCTCAGTGGGTTAGTCGAGAAAATGTGCACAACATTCAGCTGCTCTGCAGCTAAATTAGCTGGCCAGGCTTAAGAGTCAGAGTCAGAGGAGCAACATCAACAGCGGCAGCTTAAAGCGAAGGTTGCACAACGTGCAAACTGCAGCAATTGAAATGAAATGTTGAAAGTAAATCTGTGTGGGTGCGAGTATGTTTCTTGTGTGTGAGCGTGTGTGTGTGTGTGTGTGTGTGTATATTGCATTGTTGCTGTTACTTTGGCATGCATAATAGACAACGTAAAGCCAAAGCCAAAAGGCGCCAAGCACTCACCTAGTCTAGGGGTAGGATTTTCTATAGTTTGCGTGAGAATATCTCTATGTAAGCTGGCAGTGTGCAGACTGCCCTAACTTCGAAAGGGTATATTCAGTGGGACAAGCAAATCGTGAAGATTAAATGAGAGTCACTTTTAACAAAGAACTTATGGGAAACAAGTGCTACTAAGATTCGAGTCTCTAATTCAAGCTTGCCAAAATTACCACATATTCGAATCATATCGAATCGAAGCAACTAAATTTTAACAGTTGCTTGTGCAGCAGAAAAATCTAAATAATATTGCACTTTGAATTTTATAATCAGCGTATCTATAATCTATCTATATGTCTATCTATCTATGTTACTCTTCCCAATTGATACTCCATTATATACTCCAGGCGAAATACCTTCTTATTTACAGAAACAGCTTTTGCAACAACTAAAAATATTTTATTTAGATGTATTTTTCAATCAGACTAGTTAAGAAAATGTATTTGTTTATCTATTCTTTTTGCTACTCAATTTTATGTTATATACCATGTGGAGCAACTCATAGAGTATTTAGTCAGTGTTCTGGCCAAAGTAAACACTTCACACATGTAAACAATCACTCGTCTCACACATATGCAAGTCGCACCTCTCCCCTGCCACCCACTCTCTCTCTCTCTCTCTCTCTCTCTCCCTGCAATGTTTGCTCGCTTACGTGGCCGAGCTGCTCTCCTACAACCGTTCTTCTTCCACAACCAGGCTCTCATGTTGTGCAGCCACTTTAATAAATGAAAAACCATCCAGTTTTTGTTTACTTGCAAGTGTTTGTTGTTCGTGTGTGTTTATTGTTGCTGCTGTTTTGTTCTATTGTTGTTGTCGTTGGCGTTGCTGTTGCTGTTGTTGTTGATACTGTTTATTTTTTGGCGCTTTTGTCACTCGGCTTTCACTTTCCCCAACGCGAACGTCTCATTTTGTTTAGCAGCACACAGCACACAGTAGGTAAATAGAAATTTTACGTAATTATTATGGATGATCTGAGTCCCTCTACTATTATCTGTGTCATCGGCTCGTAATTAAAACTTCCTGTGGCTGTATTTAGTCGCTCTCCACCCATTCTGGCGCTTTTCTGTTGTAACTAATTGGCTGTTGTGTCCCATCACATGCAAATCACTCGTTTCTCACCGACTTCGATTAACCAGCGCAGTGTTGTTTCTTTTAAGGCTAATTGCATTACGACACGCGCTTTAAAGTCAATGAACGGTTAGCTAGAAATACTCTGAAAAGGCTCGAACACGCAAATGTCAACAATACAAACAACATTAACAAATTGCAAAAGAAACACATTAAACAGTAAAATGTCACATGTGGTATGAATAGCGAACTCTCTTTAGCATTTTAATCATGTTCATAAAAATAAATGTGAAGCATTGCATTTCAAAGTGCATAAAAATAACCAAGCTGACTGGTGAACTCACTCGGAAAATGTAGGCGGGCTTCAGATAAAATATTCTTATTTCAATTAGAGTTTTTATTCAAGGTCTAAATTGATTTAGCTGGCAAATATAAAACAATCCGTAAAAAGAGCACATAAAATGCAGACGAACAAACGCTGATGTATATATATATATATATATATGTTATACATTTCGTTTTTGCCAGTGTAGTTTGGCAGTAGTTTGAGGTGGAAACGAGGCAACAGTCAAGGCGGCGCCCACGCCTTGCCACCAAAATACATTTGCATGTGTGAAACAAGGCACAGGCAAACAAGGTTTAACACTGTTGGCGCGCGAGGAGGGCGCTGGGCGCTTGCCAGTCTCGAAGGGGTCATAAAGTCAAAGGGCTAAAGTAACTCGGGTAACAAATCAAAGTAAAACACGGCGAACAATATGTCAAATAAAACATTGAATTAGTTAGGAGCATGCGTTGTACTAAAATGCACAAACCAAATACAAGCCGAACATATGTCTGAAGGTATAATAAAGTTAAATGTCACATGGGAGTGTGTGTGTGAGTGTGAGTGTGCGAGTGTGTGTGTGTGTGTGTGTGCATGTCACTCGTTTCGGTTGCTTGCCTTTCTCTCTTTGTCTCTCCTCACTCGACTACTGCGCCTCCTCTGCGTTTCATACTTCATTGCTCAAGACGTTGTTACAACATTTTGCCCAGCAGCAATTTGTCACGAGAATTTCATTTTCTTGTTGTTTTTGAGGTGCCTGATTTTTGCTGTTGTTGCAGTCACTGTTGTAACATTTTTGTTTGTTGCCTTTGAGCCGTGGCAAAGCCAACAAATTAAACCTGTTTCCAGTCACACAAATTTGTGTTGCTCAGCTTTTTGAGTTCATTTTTTCATACAATTCATCTTCACTCTCTCTCCCTCTATTTCTCTCTTTCTCTTCTATTTCTTTGCGTGTTTACATGACAGACAAAAGATTCGCATGACTAAATTCATGAATGTTGTGAGTGGATTCATGCATTCAACAGGTGGTTTAGTGCCAAAGTTGAATGTCTCATTTGCAAATTCGAATTTATGTGTTTTATTTTTATAATTAATTGATGAATGAGCGTATGAAAAACACTTTGTTATACTTAAATGAAATCAGTTCAATATTACATTTTTGCATTATTAACTATATTGAACTGAACAACAACTGACAAAATTGTTCAGTCCCATTGAATGTGATTAATTGCAGTCAATCTGTATCAGAATAATAAATTTATCATTTAAGTTCAAGCGTGCTGTTTGTAATTATTATTTACAGCTTACATTCAAACAATAACTCAACCAACACTAACTGATAACCAATTGAACTTTAAATTGCAACTGAATGAATGACTTATAAGACTAATATTAATAATTTATAAAACAAGTATTGACGACAGAGCTTGGCTATGAGACACAAAATCAGTCTGTCTTTGTATATAATATCTTGACAATTGTATCTTCATGTGTATCGCAAATCGATTTATATCGATATTCGCGAAAAGAGGGCAGTTATCGACACAATGAAATAATAACTTATAAGCCTCATCAGAAGTCTCTAGTCTCTCTTTGACACTCTGATATCGGTGTGTTCATATAGACGGACAGATCGAAGAATATACTATATCTTCATTGAACCCCCTTTTAGCATGTTGAAACAATAGTAACATAAAAAATGGAATTACACTTAAACGAAATCAATGATTATCTACTGGGTAGCTGATAAATGTTAACGATAATTCAAGTAGCTACTTAAACTCCTGGCTGTCTGTCTGTCTGGGTGTCTGAGTGAATAACAACGACTCTTGGGTGTAAGTAGCAATGGCGCCTGGGGGAAATGGGAGCACTTTGCACACGTGTGCAGTCATGTGAATAACATTCAGGTAGCAAAACTCCCTCAGGATATTTTTATACGTTCTATTTTTAATGCATTTGCAGTGTATGACCAACAACAACAGGCAGCTTCACTCACTCAACGGTTGGCTGTTGATTTTAGTTAATGAATTAAGTTTGTTTTTAAAACAGTTTTTTTTTATGTTTGCTATGTTTGTTTCTTTTTTTTCTGTTCACCACCGTTTGCTGTTTGTTTTTGTTGTTGTTTATGAAGTGCTTGCAAGCATGCAATGTCTGGGAATAAGTATGAACAATGTAATAATAGATGGAGAGAAAATTTATGGCAGTTTGTGGTATTAAAGAAGTACACATTTATGCTGTACAATAAAAAAAATAAATTAAAGTTTAAACAATGAGTGAGATTAGTAGTAATAAATAAGTAAGTTTTGCGATGTATAATTTGTAAGGAAAAATTTAAAACACACATAAATTATTGTAAATTATTATCTGATAATGGCACTAATTAGCGGCGAAGGTGGAGTAATGCAACAAATATGACAGCTTTAAGATGGCAAGTGCACGTTGCACAGGACAGAGTTGAAGGGCAAGGCAAGTTTGGGCGGTTTTTGATTCAGTTTTTTTGTTTTTGTGTGTGTGGCTTTTAGTCAGACACTCACCTATCCCTCAGGCAAATTTTATACTCATGCTGTGAGTCGTGGTCACTGTTGTTGCAGCTATCATTATAATTATTAGCGGCGGCAACATGACGTTCTCTATCCTGTTGCTGTTGCAAGTTGATTAGCTGCTTGTGAAATAGTTCCTGTTGCGATTGCAACAGCTCCTGATGGTGATCCTGGAGTGCAGCCAAATGTGATAACTGCTGCTGATATGGCAATTGGCTTTGATGATTATGCTGCTGTTGCTGACCGTGTTGTGTAACCACAGGTGACACTGGCCGCAATGGACGCTGATAGGGATGATGATAATGCTGCTGCTGTTGCCGGGCATGATTCGATTTGCCCGCCTGTTGATTATGTTGCTGCTGCTGCTGCTGCTGTTGCACATTGTTGCTGCTGCGTCTGTGGGTGAGCAGTGTTAGACAGCTTTTCGTGTCCACATCGGCGAGTCCAAATTCCAACTCGGCTTGCGATTGCTGCTCATAAGCGTGTTGCGCCTGTTGCAGCCGCTCGCGTTCGCTGCGCGGCGAGTTCGCCAATTGTTCGGCGGGTGGTTCGATTTCCACAGCGGAGTAATCATAGTCCATGGTACGCGTGCCCGGATGAAGATGATGAGGATGATGCTGATGCGCCGGATGATGTGCACTATTATTGTTCATTGTTGGCTTATTGCCATTGCCGCTGGCCGAAATGGCGCCAGTTGCCGGCGTCGCTTTGGCTATTTTGCCAGCCAGCGCATCCAGAGAACTGAGCATGGTCTCTCTCTCTATCTCTCTCTCTCTCTCTCTCTCTGTAGTTGGTCGCTGTCTTTTCACTTTCTCTCTGCGGTGCTTTCACTGATTTTTAGTTTGAGCAGCATGCAGTAGTTTTAAGTTCTTTTTGTTTTACCGGTTAATTTGTTTTGTTCTTTTGATTAGTTATTTTTCTAATTGGATATTTGTTTTTGAGAGTTTTTGTCGTTGTTCACTTTTGTTTTCTGTCTCCCTCTCTTGCTTAGCTAGAATTAGACTTGTTAATTGCCTGAGGGAAAAGTTGGGAGGCAAATTGCAAATTCGATTAGTACATAAAGAAACGTCAAATAAATGCAATTATTAGTTTAGATGTGATTGTGTGACGGCGACCTTGACAGTTATTAGACAAACACTCACACACACACACACACACACACAAATAGAAGGAAATACACAGCCACAGTGCTGGGCATATAATTAATCCAATTTAGGCCAAAGTAAAAACTTATCATTTGAAAGGAATTGGCTACCAACTATTAAGTAAAAGGTTTTATTCATTTAATTACAAATCGGATATTCTACATTTAGAAAAAATGAATATAATTTAACAAGTTGAAAAAATGTACAGCGAATGTTTGCTCATCGCTTTTCCTGAAACCTTTCTCTTTCGTGGCATAGACAGATATACAAATCCTCTGCTCTCTGTTTATCCCAAGTCCACTGACATTTGCGTTCTTCATTGTGCTTTAACTATGTGTGTGTGCGGCTGTGTGTGTGTGCGTGTGAGTGTGTTTCTGTTTGTTTGCATTGCATTGCATTTGTGTTTATTTTGTAGCTTAGGTCAGCTACATTTCACTTAAGCTGCTGCTAGAGAAACTCTTCTACAAAATGCCAACGCACAAACACAAAACGTATCCAAACACACACACACACAAACAGGCACACACACACACACTTGCAGTAGAGTGCATGGTTGTAAAATGCAAACACTTGAGCCATACAAGGCAGGGCACTGAATGCCAACAACAGCAGCAACAGCAACAGCAACAATAACAATAGCAACACAGCCGATGTCGAAGGGCAATTGTACTCGATGGAGAAAGGGGGAGAGAGAGGAGTACGGATACAGGCTCTGTATCCGTATCTGTGTCCCTCTTGGGGCACTGAGCCAGCGCTCTGTTCGCATTAATGGTCCACAATTTGAGGGGTTGTTTGAAGGTTGCCGTCTGGTTGGTTTTTGGGGGCTCAGAGCTGCAGCAATTGCCAAACACTGAGACACTCAGAGGCATCAAAAAGAGTTTCGGATTGTTGGGAGTGCAAAATGTAGCTCAGCTGATAAGTTCAAAAAAACGTTAGTGGCCCATTTAGGCGTACACAGTAATACAAAGAGTGAAACTAATCAGTTTCTAGCAGCATTGCAGCAGGAGGCAATTGCTTTTCAATAACAATAATAACAACATATAAGCATTTGCTCAAAGAACCTTTATTGATTCTAAGATATAGTTAAAAATATATTACAACAAAACACATGAAAGTCAAAAATAAAAGTTTAAAAAAATACAACTATTAAAGTATAGTATAAAAAAAAATAAAATATAAGTTACATAAAAAGTTGTGGACTACAAGTTGGCTTTATTTAAATATAAAAATAAATAAAGTACTTAATTGAACAACAACAGACTCAAAATGCTTTTAGCTTAATTTGCTGCCAACTAAAGCTTGAATATCAATGAACTCGTAGTTTTTCTGATTTTTTATTTTGCTAATTAAGCGCAGCTGCCTGGCCATTAACAACAAATAATCAGTTTGTTACAATTTTTCAGTGGTTTCCTGAAGATGACTTCCTGCCTGCTGCTCAAGCTGAAGCCGAAGCAAACAACATCCTGCAAGAAGAAACAGCAAACGTCAGCCGGCAACTATTTTATACACACTCACACACACACAGACACACAGATACGTATTCTCATCCAAACGACACGATATAATGCCATGTAATAAGAAAGCAACATTTTCAAAAGCCAAATGCATACAATACAAGTCCATACACACATATATCAGTGAATAAATGCATATATAACCATGATATACAGATATATATATATATATACATATATACTCTTGTACAGCGGAGTGATGCTGTATGTAGTGGAGCTTGTGTAAGAAAAGTGCGCGGCGCGTGTAAATTGCAAAGAGTAAAATCTTGTAAAGGCAAATTCCTTTCAAATGCAACCATTTCCTTTGCACACAACTACTTAAAGTTGCAACAGTGTGTAGAAATCAGATACACACACACACACACAAAAGCACACAAACACACATCGGCCCTTAGAAGAGAGCAAAATGCGAAATGCAGGCAGCAGTGAATGCTGGGTGGCTAAATTTACACAGCGCATTCAAGTTGACTTTTATATGTCATACAACAAACAGCAAACAAGTTAGAACAGTTGGCCATAACCGACTAGCCAATACGCTGTTCAGTTATGAACATAAACAGGCTCAGTGACTTGGCTAACATAGCAATTCTAAGTTTGAATTAATGCTAATCCCAAATATAACCTGTCACTTTGTAAACAGAGTATAAGGACAGATGTGTGTGTGTGTTTGCATTTGTGTGCCACTGTTGGTGCTAGTCGAGTAGCATTCAAAGCATGCAGAAACGTATGTATGACCAAACACAAGTCCGAGTCCAGCATTGAAAGAAAGCAAAAAGCGCCCAGCGAACCTATTTGTGACAGCCATGAAGAAGCAGAGCACAGCAAGCAACAGAAACAGCAACTGCAACGCAGTGTGCCAAAGATACTAAACAAACATTCTAGTTTAGATACTTGCAACAATTTGTGCAAGGGCTAGTGAACTGTCAGACAGTGTGGCAGGTGTGTGTGTGTGTATCTCTTTGTATGACTTGACCAGAAAGCTTGTAAGATGCTTAGCCATGAGATGGAGCCTGTTTGCGGTCAAGTTGCAAACTACTTGAATAGTATCATGTCTAACCACAAAAGTATCTCACAAGCAGATTCATTGTAGACCATTGAAAAGGACTTAACGATAAGCAGCACTAAAGATAACAGGCGATGATTGATTGATAGAAAGATAACCACGAAGTATGCAGTGTAAACTTGAGCAAGTGAGTTCATAATCAATAAGTCAAGTACTATTTGTTTATCAAAGCTGATAGTTCTAAGGATTTGCTGCTGTCTATGCAACCCTATGCCTGAGGGTTGAGATTTAGCTTTTACCCACATTTATAAGATATTTTAATGGCTTGCTCAATATTAAATCTACTCGCAAACGATTTTTTCGATTGATTTATTTTACTTTTCACAAGCATTATGCGTGAATTGAGTACACTTCAATTACAAACATTTCGCAATCCCTTTAAGCTTTTTTATTGTGCATGCATAATTTTTAAATTTTTCTTTAATTTTGCATATCTATTTTCGCTTTAATCTATTGTCGAAATGATGCCAAGACTACAGCTCAATTAGGCAAAGCCACGGCGAAAATAGTAGCAACTAATTACTTTAAAGAAAAAAGGAACCACAACCCACAGCCTTGGGGGCAAGTCCTTGTCTTCATATAACGAACGGCAACAGACGACGACGCCATCTTTTATTATTTTCTGTGCTTTTTTTCATTAGTCAGCAAAGCTGTCGCATAATAGCATTTGAAAAGGCTTTAAAATCTAGCTGCATAGGAGCAATGTTATCAAACTAAGGCGAATGAAAGAGAAATAATGAAAAAATTGTGAAAAAGCGCGCGAGAATGGAAAAATTGCAACATCAAAGAAAACGCGCCATAACCCAAAAACATAAATCCTTTGGAAAATAAATAAAGCAAATGGCAAGAGAGAAATGAATATGCTGCAACTTGCCAGACTATCTATGCGACTCACACACAGAAACACACACACACACACACAAACACACACAAACATACACACACCCTAACAATATATGTACGTATGCAAGTGAGAAGGAAACCTAAGTGGAAAAAGTTGATAAGCGTCAACGACGAACCATTTTCTAACACCCATACAAAGTTAGAGGAGGGAAGATCAGAGCAACTACGGGAACGCTGACTATTAAATGTGTTTGGGTGGTTAGTGGCAATAGGAAACTGTGGAGCCACAAAAAAATAATGAGATTTTGCTGCACGAGAATGACAGAGCATAAAGAACATAAAGAACTCTGCAAAATGAATAAAAAAAAAAAACACAAAAAAATTACCAACTACAGCTTTAAAGTTTTGGAGTGACAAGTGAAAACACGCTCAAAGAAAAGGTGAAAAGCTTAATAAACTAAATATAAAACAAACTTAAATAAACTTCAGACATTCACAGATGTATTGAATTATAGTTTTTAACAAATTTTTCAATTATGACCTATGAGCTTCCAAGGACAATAGACAACATTAATATAATGATCTGTTGAATGGTGCAGTGACTCATTAAAATACACAACTTATTTAAATTAATTGAAAATCTTAATTTAAGCAAATAAATCCTAGATTTCTAAGAGATCAAATAGTAAATAAAGCATATTTTGATTTAAGCAAACACATTCTGCATATATATTTATATAGATAGATTTAGCAAGAAACTGACTCCTTTTGCCTAAGAATGCCATGTTTATTATGAGCTTCAATTTATAAAATATTTGTCAATTTATTGCCAGACTCGGATTAAAGCAAACGAAGCGTTTATTTGCAATACTGGCAGCCGCCCTGAAAGCAAGTAGCACACATAAATTTACAGCTGACAATTTAATTAATAATGCAGGACTCTGTGCAACATGATAATTAATTCAAGGGGCAAAATCGAACAGATTGGCAAGGACGTCAAGAATGCTTAGCTTGGAAAAGGACGAAAATGGGCAAACTTGCTGCTGCTGCTAATTATTGAGCCCCAAGGACTGGGCGCCCTGAAGATATTTTGTGTAAAATGTTTATGCATTTATTGAAATGTCTGCAATTATTGTTATGCATTGTTAAAATATTATTGTGTAATCAGGAGAAACATGAAAACGCACTTTATACTGCACAGACGAGTGTGTCATTGATTTGCCTTTGAGTCAAAATGAATATAATATGATGCGTGTAAGCCGCCGTGTAGGCATAACTTATTTATAAAGCACTAAAAAACTTGGTGAGTCTTCTTCTTCTACTTGCCAACCCACAAAGCACCCACCCACCGCTTTGGCATAGAGTTTTAAGCCAGAGGATGCCTAAAAATTAAATATATATCCAACGATGCGATTTTCATTGTAGTATCACACCAGTCGCCTAATGGCTGCCAGGATATGGACGAAGGCGAAGGACGAAGCACGACCCCAAGCAGCATAGCCATGACATGCTGTCTCGCTTCCTCTCTTTCTCTGTCTCTCGGCTGACACATAAAACGAACAACAACAAGAACAACAACGAGAATTGCTGCCAAGGACGACCAGGATGAGTAGCAGAAAGCAATTACTTCTTCCTGTGTTTGCTGCTGCTGCTGTTGCTGCTGTTGCTGCTGCTGCTTGTTGCTTCTCCAGAGCCCAAAAATAAAACAAAAAATACAGTAAAAGGAGGAAGCAGCCAGTAAAGGAAAACACAAGAAAACTTTTGGTGGCTCCGGCAGCACAGTTCATGCTCCACTTGCTACTAGTCAACTGTCAATATTTTACTTTAAGACAGCACCACATCATTGCTATAAATTTACTTGCAACACAGACGAAAACAGTCAAGTAGACAACGACACACAGTGTGCCTTAAGCTAGTCGCAACTTAGTAATAACATATAGTATCTGTATATATATCTATTGTTGCGTGTTCTTGAAGTCAATTTCGTTATGATTTCGACTAGCTTGTAAGTGATTGATTAGTGGACAGCAGCTTAAGCAGCTATTTAACAATATGATTTCTTAGGCAAAAATATAAACATATAAATAAGAAGACAAAATATTATCAAATGTTTGATTGATATTGATGGGGTGTAAACTAAAATGCAAATATTTCATTTAAAGATGTTGGCGAAATTGTAGCAAAATCGCTTTGAAGCATTCATGAGCAATTTATGTGGAACAGCAAACCAACAACAGCAATAACTGAGAAGTTATGCTTGAGAGCGCAACTCAACCGACTGACTCTATGAGAGAATGCTAGGGACTAAAACCAAACTCGAACCCAAAAACTAGCACCTCTTCAGGCTCCAACAGCAGCAGTAGTCAGTCGAGTACAACATTTTGAGGTCAACTTCATCGCTGCTTGGCATAAATAAATCTGTGCCCTGCGCAGGACAGCCAGCCAAACCTGCTTAGACAGCGCGGCCAGCAGAAGCCGAGTACATGTTGTTTTTTGGGCGCCATTGTTGATGCTGGTAATCAAGGCATTAAGTGTGTTTACTGTTTATTTTTATTCGACTTTAAGGCTTAGCAGCTTATTGTGTTTTGTGGCATTTCGGTCAAAATATTCAATTAAAGTCCAGTTTTTGATTTAATTAAAATGCTAAGCGACGCTTCTCGGCCAAAATACATTATTCAGAGAATATTTCAAAATCAACTGCTCAACTAATTTATCACTAGCAACGAAACAAAAACTCAAATGAAGTGAAGTGCGGAAGTCAAGGAACTTTGCAGCACCGGCGACAGAATGAGAAGCCGAAAGGAACTCTTACTCTCATTAGCAAAAGTTTGTTTTCTTTTTTTTATTTTATTTTTTTGTTGTGGACCTTGCCTGGCGGTTGCAACTTCTTTTTTTTTAAGGTACGTAACGCTCAAAGGGCAAATAAATATACATACGAGTATATATTCTTATACATATACATGATCTTTTTTTTGGGGGCATTCGAAAGTTTTTCGTTTAACTTTTGCTTGGCCCCACCCCTTCGCTGGTTATTTTTGTCGTGCAGCTGACGTCGCATTCTTTTCAGCAGCTTCTTCCACTTTTTCGTTTAGCACTTTCCCAATTCCCGGCAATCCTAGTGGTTCAACTTTACAACTTTCACGACGTGTCCGAGAGCGCTGCAATCGACTGTCGTTGCTTTCCCTCATAGAGAAAGCAACCCAACTTTTCAAACTTTTAGCGCTAATCTGTCAATTTTTTTCTTTCTGTTATGTTTCACTGCAAAATTGTTGTTTTGAACTAATTTTACAGTTTCGTTTTCTTACTTTCTGCAACTGCTTAGCATTATAACGATAGTTGTTGTGTTTGTTGGCCTTGGCTTGTTTGTATTTTGATAAATGGCGCATGCTTGATGAGGAGGACCCCTGTTTATTGGTTTCCTAAAGAAGCCACAACTTGAGAATCTTACTAATTTATTTTTGTTAACTAAACAAAATATGTACGTTTTAATTTTGATATGCATTTATTTATGTTTAAAGATTTTTTTTAGTAAGCAATCAAGAAATGTATTTTATTTTTCGTTATTTTTAGGAATTCAATTTTCAATTTTCATTTCTCAAAGCTATTTACTCAAGGCACAATAAATGTGCTCTTAAGCTCATTTACATGGATTTGTTTCATAATCCCAATGCAAATATAAATAAATAAATATTCACCACAGTTTCATAGACAGTTTCAATATCTGTTGAAAATTACGAAAATACCGGCAGTTTACAGTTAAATACCAACTGGCATTTGCCTGCCTGCAATAAATTCAAAAGCTGTTGCTGGCCAACAGAACAAACAGCGACCAAGAACAATTGAGGCAGCAAAATTAGCAAACGTTGAGTTGAGTGAGCCACTTGGAATTTCGGAATGCAATTTTCATATGCCAATATTTATTGCTTGCCTAGGATCAAACGAAAAATGCACAACAATCGACAACAAAACAGAAAAGGCACAAGTCACAGTTGAGAGAGTGGCTCAATTAGTTGATACCCATATGTGAAATAAAGAAAAGCTTTATTCAAATATACATTTATCTGTATCCATATTTATAAATATCGACATTGAGGTCTTCTTTATGTTATTATTTTCTACCCATTTACTTTTGGTATGCAACTTGTTCAACCCTTCTCACCCGGTCTTGTGGCTACAGGGTATGTGAAAACAAGACAACAACAACCCAACAATACTGATGCGGGCCTAGCTAAACCAACAGGAATACATAGCACGAAACATTCGTGTGCAAAATATGCGAAATCAAATTCACAAAACACACGAAAGGGGAGACTAGCAACATTGATTGAAGGTAAAAACCATTCAAATCATATTTCACAATTTATATCAATCGTTTTTTCTTTATTTTTCTTTAGCATTTTTACAAGCAGCAATATCTATAGTTAGTTACTTTTGCCACTGCCAAACTGATAGCTAAATCGAAAAATGTTTATGGCACTGCAATGCAATTGCCATTCACATGCTCTGTAATAATTTATATTTATTTACTTGCTGTTATCTATTTGCTTCAAATACTCAAACTTTGAGTCAGTTATGAAATTTTCTTTGCAGCAGTATGAGAGGGTAGTCCTTAAGATAGCAATTGGTAGATTGCCAACCAGTTGGTGAAGTTATTAACAGCACTGCAGGTGGTTGTTATGCAAATCTCAAATGTCTCATTAAAATCACTTGGGGCAGGTTAAAATATGAAACGACATCAAAATGAAATACAGTCGTGCAAAATTCATAAAGCAGACATTTTTAAAAGAGAGTTCAGTTTACTTTTGTATAAATTCAAAAGATGACAGAATGGTTACTGATAACTATTTGAATAAAATTGAGTTCATTTCGATTGTTCCACTTCAATATCAATATACTTTAAATCGGATTCAAATAGACGATTGGTAGTTATGTTTAGTCAATTGGTAGTATAAATGGTATTCATTAGCAACTATCGTAACGATTCATTCGCGTTCGACGACAGTTTTAGAACTCTGTTCAGCACTTCATAAAAATCACACAAAAATATATTAACATTGATTTAATCTAACAACAGTCTCGAGCTTAGTATTATCGCTTAAGTACATTTTATTAAACTAGCCGGATAAAATATTAATAATGCTTATGAATAAATGACATAACTGCTTGCCAAGCATAAAAACCCACCCCAACTACTACTAAGAGCACATATATCATATGCAAGCAGGCAATAACTTAAGCTATCCAATTAGTCAGCAGATAAAACTAATCATCTTAAAGTCGCCCTGCCTTTCCCCAAAGAAATCAGCTCATTAGTGCGTCCAGACAAGATTTTGTTGATTTTATTGCTTGGCCAAACACGGACAAGCAAAAACGCTGAAAGAAATGAAGAAAATAGGAAAATTGGCTCACGTTACGCTTTAATTAGTATTTAATTGCTCAATAATGCAAAGCACGCGTCGTATACGCAATATATTTTATTTCCTCCTTGGCCGCAAACAGAGCTAACAAACATTGTATAAATTAATAAAACATCAACGGACACCATTAATTTTATTACATACAAATATTTTTGCGTGCGATCGCAGCTAAACGATGCTGACAAAGCACAGTCAACTCTCCCACTCCTGCCTCCTCCTACCATCAACCATCCCCAACCCCAACAACAGAATAGGGCAACTCCAGCAACACGCAATGCCAAATATCTAAAGGCAACTTTCAGACATGCCAAAAGTCGTAAAAGCGCACAAATCTCAAACCAAAAGTAATAAAGAAAAAAAAAACACAAAAACTCAAAGAAACCCAAAATTGATTTGTTTGAGAGAAAATTTAGTTGTTTCAGCGTTAAAATAAATGGAATTCGGTATTAATTAGCAAATGGCCAGGCAGTTAAATGAGAAATGTGCCGCGTGCGCTGCGTGTATGGGCCACATAAATTCGATGCCCTCAGCTCAGCTCAGCTCAGACCAGCTCAGCTCGTAAAGGTAAAAGTCAGTTGGGCATTAAAAAGTTGAATTTGCGAGTGTTTGGCACGCAAGTTCCATTTTTAGTTTCAGTTTCTCGAATAGTTTAAGTGTTTTTGGCATTTCCTGTTTCTGAGAGTTTTGGGCGTATTAAAAAAGTGGACAATGTGTTAATTGGTTTGGACACGTCGTAAGCAGCTGGTGGCAGATTGTGCCTCTCGGAAGTTCGCCCATTCCGCTTAAAGTGCTCAACATTTGGCATTGAAAATCCAGAATCTTTGCAGTTGCGTACGGGAAATCAGAACAATAAAGTTAGCATCTACAAATGCTTAGGAAATGCTTAGAGTGTGATTGGCTTCTCTATTATTTGATTTGATCTTTAATGAATGCTACATTGCAAGTTGGAGGCTCAATCACATTCATGTCAAAATCAAATCCTCAAAAAGGGCTTCTAGGGATGGTTTAAAAGTTCTTACAGCTTTATCTTTGTCAACATTTATCCGGCTGGTTTTGATTACGATTTATCTACTCTATCAATGCGCACCTTAATAATCAAAATAGTTAAAGTATAAAATACCCAACCGTTCACGCTCAAGCGTCTGCCTGTCCAAAAACTGCATCTAATGATGAACTGGCGTCTGGCAAACTTTTACAGAATTAGTGTAGCGCAGCAGCAGAGAGCTTTAAATATCAAATTAGCCAAAACGGGATGAGAGCAGGCAAAATGTCAAGCACGCAATGGTATATCGCATGGCTAGACACAAGAGTTGGACACATTAATTGCTCCGTTGCGATTTGCATGCATTGTGCGTTCATCGAGATAGCAGCAGCAGCAGCAGCAACAACAATAACAGCAAACAGCCAACTAGACCAGAGTGGTGTACTGAGGTGTGCATTGAGGCGAGAAGAAGTCCTTGTCTGCACCAATACATACATACATTTATAAGTACATACATACATATACCACAAACCACTGCAGCACTTGGCTGGTCTGAAATAACTCTGTCGTCTGTCATCTGTCGGTCTGTTGGCTAATTACAGTGCATTAAAGTTCGCCATCTGCATTGAATCTGACATGAAAGTTAAACAAATGAATTAATGCAGAGACAGTTCAGACTTCAAATGCTTTCAAAATGCTGATAAATGCAATAAACTTTGCCGATATGTATTCTCAATTGTCATTCATTTGTCGTTGACCCGTTTACTGTCGCTCCTGTTGTTTTGGCTGCTGATAAAAAATGCATATATACACAATACACATGTATTGTGTGTGTACAATTTTTAAGCTTTTTATGTATCCTTTTATTTACTCTTCTTTCTTTTTGCTGTGTTGACATGTCAGTCAATTGGGCGACGTCCAATTTCTCGTATCGTGTTCTTGTTGTTTTCATATGTATAAATGTATACATATATATATATATATATATATGTATATATATCCCATCATAATCTTCAGTGACACGCGATTTTGCTCTGTGCGTTTGATGTTCGTTTTTTAATGTTATCTACCAAACTGGTCGGTCGGTTTTTCGTCCCTTTGCCTTTGCTGTTGTGTTGCGTTGTCCTTGTCACTCATTTGTTGCTCCCATCAATTTGATGTTGTCAATTTTCATGAAAATTTATCGTTTGCTGCTCCTGAAATTTGACATTGTCATGCAGTTCGTTAGCTATTTGGCTGTTGTGCTCTATTAAAAGAATCGTTGACAACACAGTTGACAATTCAACAACAATGTCTTGTCGCATTTCTGGACATTGACAAATAAATTTCAACTTAATTTTGTTATCATTTCAGTTTGTTTTTTGTTTTTAGAATGCCCAAAGTTAGTTTCAATTATTTTCAATGAATGGCAAACATTTTTTCTAGCTACTAAAGATATTTAATTATTATTTATTGCCAACTAGAACAAAAAATTTATGATTTTCATAGTTGTTTTGAATATTTTTGTGGAATTTTTATAATTAACTTTATGTATTTATTTATCTCATTTTACCTCATTTTATAACACCTCATTAAAGTATTTATATTATTTAGGATATCTTTTAAATATCAGCAGATGTAAAAAAACATTTGCTGCTGTCTGTTCTCATTACTTATAGTGTATTTACGAAATATAAAACCTGTACCGCAACTGGGTTAAAAGTGACATAAAGAAATTCCGTCAATAACAGTGCAAAGTAATACCAAAATGAAATATACTGGCAGAACAAATAGAGCAACCCACACACAGCTGCAATATATAGTTATAGTATGCAATGCACTGATAAGCCCGTCATAGATTTGCCATAAAACGCAAACCAAATAATTTCAGGCTGTGTGAAACGCTTGGCTGCATTCAGAGTTAACACTCAATGTCTGTCTGCCCCTTTGTTGCTGTTGTTGTTGTTGCAACCACCGAACGTGTGCTGATAAAAGGGGCATAGTGCTTTTTCGGCAAATAAATATGTGCAGCAGCCGCATAAAATACACAACAGCCCAAAGCTGTTCACAGAAAAGCAAAAAAAAAAAAAAACAAAAAAATCAAATTGTTTGTGCCACATAAAAGATATGGGAGAAGGGCAAATAGCAAATAGGTGCGCACAAAGCTGTTAACATGTTTGTTGGTTGCTGCTTGTTGCCCGTTGAAAGTGAGAGTGATAGAGATAAGCGTACAGCAAATACAAATACAAATGCAGACAGATAGATAAGTTGCGACCGGTCGCTTGTTTATTTATATATTTTTTCAGGGGTCTTAATGTTAATTCGTGTGTAATAGACAAATGTGTTCCCCGAAGTTGAAGAGCAGGTCGCCAAAGTGGAACCAAAAAGACCAACATTGTTGCTTGCTACCCTTTTTTAGAGCGCAGTATTTTGCCAGTATCTATTATTATTTTTATTTATTTATTTTTTGTGACAGCACGTCGCACTCTTATCAGGACGAACTCCAGTCGAGTTTGTTCCCTCTCAAAGGGTTTTCATTTTGTTTTGGGATGTCCCTTTTTGTCTCTCCATCTGCAGGTGTTTGACTTTGGACAGTGAGTGGCCCAAAATATTATCAGACATTTTCTTTTGTTTGTTTAACCTTTTCAATCCGTTTTTTTCTTTCTTTTTTTTTTGTAAACTGTTGAATTGAATTAAGTCAGTGAAAATGTCGAGATTTGTTTGTGTACGAATTGGATTTAATTCTAGATTTCATGGAATGTGCTGTGTTGTGTGCATTGAATTTAGTCGTTTATTGAGATAAATTGAATGTGAAGGACGGCCCAAAGCGAATTCAAGCAGGAATATGGAAGGAACTTTAAGTGGAACAAATTGTTTTCTTTGCGCATTGTTTTTACAAATTGCTGAACATTTCAAATAAAATAAAATACTACTAGCACAGAGGGACTAAAAATACAATCAACATGGAGCTTCTAAGCACATCAATGGAAAAATATGACAATTTTGGAAATAATTCGACACATGGATTAATTAATGCGATAGTAAAGGTAGTAATAACTATCTATAGTTTATTCTTTTGTGTTAACTGAAAAACCGACGTGTGTTAAGAATGATGTACTACGGCAAAATTGTCACCAAGAGAGCTATAAAAGTGCTACAATGCTTTTTGCACCTCGTAAAAATATCCTTCAGATCAAAAGCGAATCAATTTCAAAGTGAGATATATGTCATATGCGTTACATTTTAAGCGCAGCTTTACTTAATGCATATATCCGTCATTTTAATTTATTTGCAGCTTTAAGTTTGCATAGTAAATAAACTGTTTTATTGCTGTCTTTGCCGACTTTAAATTGCCAACACTAACAAACATTGTGGAAATTTGCTTAAAGCTACAGCTATCCGCCGATTTCGTCCGCTTGTCCGAGTCGCATCAATTATTAAAGACAATAAATATGCAATACAGTGCGTATGAGTTATGAAGTTCTGATTATGATATATATATATATATACGAGTATATATATATATATGAGCTGTTGTTGTTGTCGTTTGTGTGTGGCTGTGTGTGTGTTGTTGTTGTTGTCGTATGTCGTTTGTCGCTTGTTAATATGCCTCATAAATAACACATTTACGACATTCACACACACGCTTAGCACATTACAATCACACACACACACACACACACACGCACACACCCATTAGCTTGTTTGGCTTTCTCTTTCTGTTGCGGCATCCGTCTCTTTCTCTGCTGCTCTCTATTAGCAGCTTTGAAATGCAAATTTACGCCTCTCGCATTTTGTTTGCGTTTGCGTTTGCCTCTTCATAATAAGGTTGCGCCAGATTTTTCGCATTCACACACACAATTACACACACACACACACACATGCACTTATGCAGTTACCTAATAGTTTAATATGCTTATAATTGTTGAAAAATTTTGTATGCAGCATTTTAAATATTTGATTCATTTTACATATATTTTTGGTAACAATTTGAAATTGGCTTCATCGAGCGCCGAATGCAAATGACAATCATTGTTTAGCCCCACTTTTATCCCCTCTCTTCCCAACCACGCCCACTCCGCTTCTATCTCTGTCTGCCCTCCGTTACTAACTCATTTAATCAGATTGTCGCTGGCTCTCATTGATTTATGTTTAATGCAGTATTTGGGCTGCGTATTTAATTTATGATATAAAATGAATTTACTTCTCTTCTCTTCTTGTTTTGTTTTTTTTTGTTGCATTCATTGTCGGTTTTTGGCGGAAGTGACGAACGTTTGTTTGGTTTTTGGGTTTGTTTTTCGTTTGCACACATTCATTTATTTTTATTTTTTTTTTGTTATTTATTTGTTCGTGTGCATATTTTTGTGCGCATGCATGAAAGATCTCACATGCTGGTTGTGCGTAGGTGTGTGTGTGTGTGTGTAAATTTGGGTGTGTGTATATGTGGGTGTGTGTACACTGCAGTTAGTTATTGATTTTTGAACACACTCGCTGTACGTGTGCGATTTTGTCGCCTGTCAAAGTGATTTCGGGTTCAGGAAAATTTAAAATTGAACTTTTACGTTATCCGAGCGAAAAAGTAATATGAAAAGGAGCTCTTAATCTTCAGTATTATTTTTAGCTAGGGATCGCAACTGAAAGAAATCCAACTAACTTAAACGTACACGTTGTACACTTAGCTCCACACATCACTCAAATTGCATTTCATAAATTCTTATCCTTCCCATAACTGAGGCACCAGGCCCGTTCCCCAAATAAACACCCAAAATGTATGCAATACTTTTCACACGCTCGGAAACACTTAATTTCTTAGCATTTGCTTATTTACGTATTTATTAAATGCGCCATCCTGTCCATCATTAAGTAAAATCTCATCCAGCAGCTGCCGAAGCAGCAGCAGCAGCAGCAGCTAACAAGAACAATAACAACAACGGCTGCGGCAGGCATAAAACTGTCCTTGACATAAAGATGTTTGCATTGAGGTCTGAGGACTTTATTAAGACATTTTACGTTGAAATTTATATAAAAGTAGAAAACAGCAGCTACCATCACACACCCAAACACTCCCACACACACACACACACACAGGGAGATACACATCCAGGCATAGCAATAAAGCCAAGCGCAGCTGAGTTCCATGCAGAAATCGTGAGATTTATGACATAGCCGGCAGACAACAACAAGGATGTGGACCGATATGCCCAGGCCAAGTCAGATCTGCTCACGTTTCGCACATTGAGGCTATGAAGACCTCCTTGCTTGCCATAAAAGCCGTGCCAAAGCAGGCAACGAACCAAAACGTAGCAAACACCGGCACCAGCGAGGCGCAGCAGCGAGCGGCATAACAAATATTGCCAACTTTTTGACGATTTGCGGACGTTATTTCGCCGTGTGATATAATTGGGATAAGTTCTTCCAGACTCTGCGCTTGCTTGCAAAACAA
Source organism: Drosophila basisetae (assembly GCA_035041595.1). Classification (NCBI taxonomy): domain Eukaryota; kingdom Metazoa; phylum Arthropoda; class Insecta; order Diptera; family Drosophilidae; genus Drosophila; species Drosophila basisetae. The sequence continues at coordinate 7,564,258 of JAWNLB010000123.1, read as the reverse complement.
CATTTTGATTTGTTTGTAACAATTGTGTCGAAAGACACGACAGCGTTTCTGTAAGATTTGATCAAGTGATTGCTGTACATGTATCTAAATATATATTTTTCTCGCGCAGATAATTAAATATTAGGCAACTTCTTAATTGCCTGCTGTAAATCCTACTTAAAGTAAAAAGTCAAATTTTCTGTATTTGTCTATTAAATAATAATTATCCACCAGAGTATTCGTTCATTAGAAAAATGTTGACTGGTATTAAAAATTTCACAATTCCCAGTTTTGCAATTTATTAAGACCCCCATTTTTTAACTATTATGCGCCTATCTACTTTTTTTTCAATTAAATATTTAATAAACACTGCCGGTTTAAGCAAAAGGTCAGCTTAAGCTGCCAACTTTTCTTTTTTTAATTCAGCATCAAGAAGTTTATGAGAGTTTAATTGTTTAAGATTGCGTAGGCAACTCTACGAATTAAAAATTTATATTTGGATGCCCCCGTTCGAAGGGGCAAAGTCAGCATTTTTTTTTTTTTTTGTTTTGTTTTGTACCGACTTTAGCTGGAAAATTTAATTAAAACAGAGTTAATTTATGCAAACCGACTTGGTTTCGTTAAGCGCATAATTTTGCTTGAGGGCGAGTGTGCTTTGGATACACAGAGAAATGTTTATAAAACTGTTGCGGTTCACATTTGCCCAAGAAGTTATAAGGTTTAATGTGGGTGCCAATCGGTTGAGAGCCGGGCAAGGCATATAAACGGCGAGAAAGCAGGCTGTTACTGCAGTAAACAAATTAGCTCGTTTCAACTTGCACAACAAACACATATACAAACTGACAGCGAGAATATATGGTATAAATGCCAATGGCAGCTGACGCGCCACAAAAAAAGTAAAGAATACAACCGCAGTAAAATTTAAAAATATACAAATAAATAGTAAAAAAAAGAAATATATTTACATACGCATACAATAACAAAAAAGTGGAAGCCAACAAATTGTACAACATCTGAGCAAAATAAATAACAGAAAAAAATAAAGCTCAACTATCTGTGGTATGCCGCATACTTGATACTCTTGCTAGTAAATATACAGCGCTGATTCCTGATTCCACTACAAATCAATGCTAGTAAAATATCTAATGAAGTTTATCAACTATTTGTAGAGTTTGTTGATCATTTTAAATTAGAATATCAGAAACATTCAAATAGGTTCAGTAAGAGTAAAGTTTTCATCAATATAAAGGGACAACCGAAGCTATATTGCCTTATCCAGAATAGGAATATTCCATAGATACCAAAATCACCTCTGCACCTTACCTTTCATTGCGTTGCATACCCCTTGGCAAATTGAAAATACTCACCGCAAGGGTACAAAAAAAAATATATAAAAATATTGTAAACGCAGCAATTTAAGGCAAAGTCGCTCGCCTGTCAATAAATGCGGCTGTTTAAACGCTGGCTATTTTCGTTCAGCTTTTCACCTGCGAGTGAAAGCAATGGGGTGCTGGGTAGAAAGGTGAAGGGGATGGGGAAGGATAGGCAGAGCGAGAGGGAGAGGGAGAGGAAGCGTGTGTGCGCTTAAAAGTATGCTATATGAATGCATAACCTGTGGGTCAGCAAAAATAATGTAGCCATGCTTCATTGAGCGACAGACACTGACGCTGACTGCTGACTGCTGCCTGCCTCTGGGTGGTGGTCTGCCTGCCTTTTGTGGTTGTATGATGATGACCACAGCTACAAAAACCCACTCGACCAGAGCGCCAACAACAAAAACAACAACAATATCGTGAATGCTGCTGCATTTGCCACAATGGAAACTGCGAATCAGCGACAACCGTTGACCAGCTTTTGGTCAGGTGAAAATTTAAGTCGACGAGCTACTTTTGCCACTGCTACGACTACTGCTACTGCCACTGGTCGCTGAGGACAACAATGCCAGCAGTATTATTTTTTTGTATGCTCTTTGTGAATCTTGCGCTTTTGTTTTCGTCCCTGTCCCCAGCACGAAAACAATACAAGCGCTCTCAGACACCCAATTGCCTCAGTTTTGGTAGAACTTAAGCTTAAACTGTTGCCAGCTACATTATTCTACAGCATTATTAAAGAAAATGCAGTGGCATTTAAATGCTCATTATTTGTATTTTCTAATACCGAAAGTAGCAAAATATACAAATAAATACTCGTCGTTTAAACGTATTATTTTCGGATATAAAATACCTTTACAAATTTGTGACTGTGGAAGTTTTTTAAACCGTCTCTGCAAGCACTTTTTGGGAGTATCATTTGAAATTTGAAAACAAGAAATCGAGCCAGAAGCGCGTTTCAACTTTTAATGTAGTATTAACAACGAGTTCATATAATGATTTAAAAGCCATTGTTTTTGAAATTCGAATCATTTTTGAATAGGTAAGGGTTTTGAAAGCTTGAAATTGCGTTTCCAACTTTCCAAAACTGGACTAACTTAGACCCTTCCCCTGAGACCTTTTCCATTGCACTATTTAGTAAAGCAACTGTGCCTGTTATTTTTCGAGATTATCATTTGCATTTTCATTAAATTTTCTAATATCTTCAGAGTACTTTAAGTGCAATTGAATTGAATTTAATCGTAAAATCCGATTTTTTATAACGTTTCTCGTTGGGAACGCACAAAGCAGCCTTTCAACAAAAATCTTACAACAGCCCAAGGAAAACCGTCATTACTTCCATATACTAAATATCACAAATTTACATTATCTTTATTGTACTTCTCAATGTACGCCCAACCATACTTTTAGCGTCAATTAAACCAGCCACATAAATATAAAGAAACAATTTGCGTGCTTAAAATAAAAAGAAGTAAAGAATTCGCTCCATAAAATGAGCAATTTCCATGAAAATATTGTCGCTTTAATGTTAAGAAAAATGCGAGGCACATTTATAGCAACGAGTCCTTTGAGCAGCCCATGCGGGTCATAATTTAGAGCTACGCACACACACAAACACACACACACACATACACGCAGATGGACAAAGAGAGGGGGAGACATTTAGAGTCATTTGAGTGCCGCCTTTGTTATAAATACAAACATAAGATATAAAAAAAAAATATATATATATATATATATGTACATACATATACATAAATATCTATATGTTTATTTGGATTTTTTCTTACTGTGTAAACAAAAGTAAACATATGTCTGCTGTAGAGCATCAAAAAAAAACGGGACGAAACTGAGCGCAACAAAAGGCCACTAAAATATTATATCTAATAAAGCAGCAGGCAAAATACAAAAGCAAAACAACTGCGAGCCATAAGAAAAATCTTTCAAAGCAAGTAAAAATATAAAAAAAAATAAACACACACGCATATATATACACACACACACAGGCACACACAGCAGCAACAATAACAAAAGGCATCAATCATGAGTCGTGGCACATGCTACATAATCTCAACCACTCCCTCCATCCCCCATATCTCTCTCTCTCTCTCTCTCTCTCTTTCTGTCTCTTTCTCTGGCATGTCAGAGAACTGTCGCTCCACTCCATATATTTACTTTTCAGCCAGAGCCTTAAAGACTTCAAAATGGGCATTGAAAAATAGATGTCAGTGCAGAAACTTGTCTCCGACTCTCGCTCAATTTTGCTTTTGACATGAAATGCCGATGTCGCATTGAAGTATATTTGCCACGCCTGTGGCAGCTGTTGGCTGCCGTCGGCATATGTTCATTAAATTTATTAAATTACACAGGCACACGCAGTCAAAGACATGCACAACAAGGACAACAAGTGCCAGGACATATGCGTTGCACGAATGTAAGCAAAGACAGCAGCAACAGCAATAACAGCAGCAGCTGTGCAGACATTGCAACATTTAATAAATACATGCGAAGCTGCTTTTCACAACAAAAAATTTCCGCTAATTGGCTGCTTAGGCAAGCGGGGCACGGTGGGGTGCCCCATCATTATTGAATTAAGCAACACGCGACGCTAGGCACAGCGCCAGGTATGCCTATTACTTCTTAACAAGGAAAAATGCTCCATCTTTAATACTCTGTCTTTACTTATCTATAAACACAAACGTCTTAAATACTCAAACTTTTCACAGATGATCAATTGTTGTCAATTATGTCAAGAAAGTTATATCTATAAAGTTGTGTCTATTCTCGCAAACAGATATGTTAATCCGTTAGATTGAACCAGCTGTTGTTCCTTATCAAGCTTATGTATACTAAATTGGAGGTGCTTCTTTCTGTCTTTTACAACTCATGCTCCTTTTAACCACTTTCATTTGGTTCAGGGTACAAGTCAGGCTTCATCTAAGAATATGTTTTTTGTTTATGATTTTTCTTGATCTCTGATACTGATTGAATCAAGTACGTATTCAAAATAAGCTGGTGTATATTAATTTTACCTCTGACTGAAATTATATAAATAATATTTAAATACAATTTTCAATATAAGTTGCTCTCAAAAACTGTATGCAATATTTGCCATAACAAAAATGATGCTTTAAAATAAATAATAACTTGATTTGGTAGCATCAGGAAATATTACACAATTATATTTGCTGCAAGAATTCTTTTTGCAAATAAAAATGCTTTTGTCCTGCTGAAGCAGCCTCAACAACAGCAATCTGGATTATGGCAATGTTTACATGTAACAAAAAACAATTTTTTTGCCAAATTTACTAGCTCAGAGAAGAATGCAGCATGAATTTGTTGCCATTGTTTGTTTTAAGCCCCATTACAATTTATTAATTAACTTGTATAATGAAACAAAGAAAATGTGCATTCCCCAAAAGCGAAAAATGCAGTATATTTTATATAGCCAGCACTTTCACTATTATTTGTGGCAAAGTGTATGCTTCAATTAACATGCAAACAAATGAAAATTAAAACAAGCGAATTAATTTTTATAGGAAACTTTTGCAACCGAGCAAAACAAAAATAAAAGGCAATTAGTAAACAATGACGAGTTTAAAAAAAAAAATATGAAATTGAGGCATGTCCGATAAATAAATACTCCGCTTTATATATATCCAAATATATGTAGATAATACGTTCATATTTGACAGCGAAAGATTTTCCAATAAATCTGGTTATTTTTATATTTATTTTGATTTTTATGCAACAGTACCGAAAAAGCTTTCGCAATTTTCAATTCTTTGTAGGGTATTATGATTTTTTTTTATAAAAAATACTTGGCGCACAAAAAAATAAAGCCGCATTATTCAGATTGTGGCACACTTTTAGCCAGTCGACCGTCGGCTGACCAAATAAAGCTTTTAATTGTTGCCAATGGATTAAGGTTTTTATGTGCGTATACTTAATATCCTTGTGCGTTCGCTTTCGGTTGGTTAAATTGTTGTTGTTCAAATTTTCCACTGGCTTTGCATCTGGGCTAATAGTAATTAAAACTATAAAATTTCAAGTGAAATTGTTCAGCCGGCGCACGCGTGAAATGATAATAATAATAAATATGCACACATACGATATGTAAATGTTGTTTTAATCGCGTTTTTATAACCAATTAATTGAAATATGATTGGTAATTAAATGCATACTTGATTGGCACTGGCATATTTTGCGCTCCCCAGCAATAATTAATGCCAATGTACCAATAAAAATAATAAAGCGAAAAAGAAAGAACAACAAAAAATAGTTTAAGTGCCGCTCAATTAAAGTTTAAGTTGAAAAAAAAAAACGAACAAATACTGTAACCTAGTTCGCCGCGTTCAATGAAAATGTACAATGAGGACAATGAAAGGACAAGAAAAACGTGGCACGTGCCTCAGCGTCTAGTCTTGAAAACTAATTGAAAGGCAGACAGACGGCTACGACGACGTCTGCGAAGCGGGCAAAAACAAATTTGCATATGACACAAAATGCTCCACAGCCAGAAGCAGCCTACACAAAAAAAAAAAAAAGAAAATGCAAATGCAAAAAAGGGAAAAGAGTAGCAGAAAGAAAAAAAAGCGCAAGGCAAAGGAAAAGCCAACAAAACTGGCAACTGGAGCAGCAGCAGCAGATGCTGTTAGCTTGCCATCGTCCTTGCCATCGTTATTATCCTGTTATCTCTCTAATAATGCCTCAGAGAGTTTGTAATTAAATTTTTCAAAAAAAAAAAAAGATATAGCGCCCATCGTTAGGGCCAGCCCGTCGTCATAGCTTCAACAGCAACAGGATGAGCAGCCGCAGCATCAGCTACTCATCTCCGAAATGCAAAAAAAGAAGAAACTTCAGATACAAACTACGAGATAGAGAGTTGGTCGGGGACAGGCATAAAGAACGTTACGCGCACGAGTGCCACTAGTTAGTTAGATAATAACGCTCAACGGAAGCTGTTCAAAGCGGAAACGGAAGTTAAGTTAAGCGCACTACTAAACAGATACTCAAGAGCCAGTCCAGACGGGTGGGAGGGTTAGAGCTGGCGCAATAGCATTGCGTAAAGCGACTGACTGACTTGACTTACTGAATGAATGTATGATAGAGTACTCGTATACAGCAGTAATAATGCACTTATACTTTAGGTGTTCCACAAAACATTTCCGCTGTCATTTCAACAGCATTGAAAAAATTATAAACAATTTTGTGGAGCTCACGGAGAAGAATTGCAATTAAAGATACGTTTAATATGAACTGTGCTATGTGCAATTAATTGTTGAGCAGCAAACAATAATACTACTTAAATTCAGAGGCAGATTTCTTATGTTAATCGTTGATACGATTCTTATTAAAGCGCACCACTTCAAATACTTTCGATTGCGCTCATTTGTTACGCTGTAGTTTGGCCACAATCTATGCCCCATTTAAATACAAGTCATCAGAGTAAATCCCAAAATATAGCGAGTTTGCCAAATTCAATTGGCCCAAGCACTCAAGCACTAAGTCCATAAGTATATCGTATAAGCAGCGGCCATATTATTATCATCCACAAAGCCGGTAGTTCCCAATCCAAATCTCTTTCCACCAAATTTCACCCTTAATGTATATAAGTTGGCGAAATGGCAGCAAAAGAGATTCTCGCAAATTCAGTTGGATTTTTCTCTCTGCTATGGCTTGTAATTATGCGTTCCGAGTGATTTGTAGCTGCAGTTACATACTAAACCGAAGCTAAAGCAGCCGCCGCTCTTGTGTTACACCCACTAATACAAATTAGCTACAACGCATGGCGCATAAAAGGCACAAAAACATCAACCAAAACAACAGCAACAACAACAACAACAACAACTAAAAGATGCGCAGTGTTAACAAACAAAATGGGAGTCTGTCTGGGCACTTGTGCAACCGCAGACAACTCCGCAGTCACGTCAAAGGCTGATGGAGATGGGTTGGCGGTGGTGGTGGTTGTTGGTGGCGGAGGTGGTGACGTTGCTAACGTATTTCGTTTCACTTTGTGAAATTCGTGTGATGTCCATTTAAATGGTTAGGTAATTGCATAATTATATGTCTGCCACTGAAAGTTGAAACGTGCCCAAAGACCGAATGAGAGACTGCCTTTTATGGAGGTCCGAAAACTTGTGCACAAAATAGATAAATAATAAACACACACACACAGACTCAAAATAGTGGAACAGACAAACAACAAATGCATTTAATTAAAACTCATAAATCACAATGCTGACAAGTTTAAGGAAATAATTTTCGAAAACTCGACGCATAATATAATCACAATTTCACAGAGACTAGACGACTTCACAATGCAAGTGCATTTAATTAAAACAATATCAAATATGTAGCAAGAAAAAGTAGAGCGAAAAGTTGAAGTAAAAGTAGAAATAAAAGCAGAAGAGGCAGAAGCAAAAATTAAATCAAGAAATTTTCGCATCCGCAGCACGTTTTTCAATTAAAAGCTCGTTGCTCGGAAGTCTTCTTGGGATATCCTGTCAACAAGCACAGGCCAGACATAAAAATAGACAACAAAAAAAAAAGGAAACAAAAATAGAGAAAAAAAAGCGCGTGAAAAATCTCGCTTGCATTTATTGCCACAAACCGACGTTGCACGTGATTTGTGTGCGATTTTTGGGTTTGTGTTATTCAACCATATTTGTCAGCGGACAAAATGTTTGCGGCTAAAACACACGCGAGCAACACACACACAGACACACAGCCACACCTATAATTGCCAATTGAATTACGGTTAAATATTTGTGCAAATTGCCAAATTTCGTTTTTGCACCATATTTGTTATTTCTTTATTTATTTATATTTCTACGCAGTTTGTGGTTTTGGTTCAGCTAAACTTATTCCAATTTTGGGTTGCACATTTTAGCATTGGCATCCAAATATGTTTATTGTATATGAAATATTTATAAATCAAAAATGTAGGCAATCAAATTCAACGCAAAAAGTTAAGCACTCAGGGAAAATTGCAGTTCACATTTATCTATTTATATTCAGAAGTGTCCAACATTTTTGACAAAGTGCCCTGCAAACTATTTTCAATGATTTATTTTTGATTTATGTAATCTTTTAGAATATTTCCATTTAGAGACTAAGACCATGATTTAAATTGTATTTATCTTAAATACAATCTGAAGTTCTTACTGAATGATTTTGTTTTAATTGTTCGTCTATTTATACAATTTGGTATTTAATGTTGGACAAATATCTGTTAATAAAGGAGGAGGAACAAAACTTCTTTTTGTATTTTATTTTTGTTTGTTGGCATAGTTTTTTTGTTTTTTTTTTTTTTGTTATTTATATTTTTGAGCTTCTATTTATATTCAAATTTATTTTTGGCTCTAAAGCTGTGCATTTCACTGTAATAAGAAGAACTATGTCAGAATTATGCATGGACAATCGAAATGAACATCAAAAAGCGTTCCGAGTGAAATGAAGAAATCAAATCATTTATCAAATATGCATTGCGCGTATTAAAAATCAATTAAATATTTATGCAGACAACACACACATAACGACAAGCACTCAAAACAACAATATATGAGGAGCGCAGCAACACAACAATAAAATGGCAATCACACAATTTGAATTATGCGAGCAGCAAGAGGAATAAATGTTGCACAGAAGCAAGAAGCGGGCGAGAAATTGTAATGTAATTGTGGGAAAAAAAGAAAAGAAACAATAAATAAAAGCAAATGAAATTAAAAATTTATTATGCTCAGCTGCTGCTCTTGTCGAATAAGAAGCGACAGCAGCCAGGCAACGGAAATGGTTATTGCTGTGAAAAACAGACACAGACATACCATCACACACACCCACACACACATACACTCAACTCGAATGAATAGGAAGTGGCACAGCAAGCAGTTGGAGGCGGAGGACAATGATGCTGCTGCTGTTGTCGAAGTTTTGCATTTCCGGTATGCAAACAGCATCAAAAAAAAAAGAAGAAAAACAAGAAAAACAAGAACCACAACAGCAATGCTGACACATGCTCAAGACGTAAATATGTGTGTAATTGTTGTCGTTATTGTCGTTTGCCATTGATAAAGCTTGCCAGTCAAGGCAAACGTAGTGCGAAGAATACACACAGCAGACAACACAACACAACACAAAACTCATTTGCATTTAACACGTTCACAATAGTCCAACTATCGCAGCAACGATGGCAACCCGCCAGCTTCGCAAATACAGTAAGAATTAACTAAATGCGATTGAATTCCTTGCAATTGCTGTTATTGAAAGTGGAAATTGATTAAACAAACTTTGTTAACTAGTTTCCGATCTAAGGAGCAAAACTATTCACACATTGAATTACATTCTGCATTCATTCATATTTGTTACTGTGTTTGTATTTGTAATCAGTTTCATATATTTTTCTTTTCAATCTACAAGAAATTCTACATTTAAAATGAGTTCTAAAATTCGAAAAATTCTGTTTTATAAACTGTTTTATTTAGCAACAAATTTTGAAGACAAATTTCTACGAAATTGAGAATTGCAGCAGGAGATATTATTTTATACAAAATACATACAGGTTATTCAACTTTTACGTTAGCAAACACACAACAAAACAAAATAATTAAGAAAAGTTTCCCATATTTCGCTTTAGCAAACTAAATTTTCAAATATAGAGCAAAGTTATGATATGTTTTTTCACGGGCTTCAGGTCAAGAGTTCTTTTTTTTATTTTGCTTTTTATCTACTCTGATAAGTTTGAAAAATATACGCTGGTTATCAAAATACATTGAGAACAATGAATTTTATATTTGTTGATGCCACTGCCTCTAATGTATAACGATATATTTTAGCTTAAAGAACACCTAACGAATGAAAAATATATAAATTAATTGTCCTTGTATCGCAATAATTACTGTACTATCAAAGAAGATCCACACACACACAACTGTTCAAGCACACACGTCTCACACACAAATGTATATAAAATTGACAATAATAAAAATACCTTTTTTTAATACATGTCTTTTTACAACTCTTTAATTACGCTTAATTATTTATTAAGCAGATTGCGAGTTGCGTTGGAATTTAATTTTGGGCGACGTTTGGCGAAGGACGAACGATGCCGGAGGCAGGAGGACACTGTAGGCGTCGTTGGGCCTGTTGGCATTACTTGGTTCTTCCTGACTCGACGCGACTGCTGCAGTGTGTGTGAGTGTGTGTTTTTGTGTGTGCCCGGGCACTCTGGAGTGCCACAGCACTTTTTGGCATACACTTTTAATGGCGGGGTGTTCAAGCAAGAATTTAGCGATTTTTTTTGTTGTATTTTACTTTTAACTTGCTGGTTGTGTGTTGGGGTGGTATTTGGGCGTGCTTATTGAATTTGACGCGACTAATTGTGCACTCAAAATGGAACGACGAATCCTTTGTGTAGCGCGTTGCTATGTGTATAATTACTGAGAGCAAGTTTAATTGAAAATTGATAAGTGTCTTATGCCTGCTTAGAGGGAAAAACACAGAGAAAACAACGTTCGACGCTAAGGACGACGTTCGACGACGATGATAACGGCAACGGCAACGACAACGACAACGACGATGACGAGGGATACGAGAAGGACAACGCGCATCCGTACCGTTTGAATGCACGATTTGTACTAAACTCAAGCTGAACGGATGAAATCGTGGCACACAACACAACACGCACTCGGCAAATTGCCAACGGCAAATTGAATTCACTCTAGGCAGGACTTGCTCTCTGTTTACAGGCGGCAATCTGTACTAAAAATAACGAGACTCAATCATCGTCACTGCTCTCTCTACTCTCTCTCTCTCAGAATCATTCGTTGTGGGCTTTCGTTTGGGAGCCGCGATTCGTTCGCCGTCCACATGTTGCCATGGCCAGCAACCTGTTAGACATCCTTGCGATTCTCTGGATGGTTGTACTGGTTGTATGAATGAATGAGTAACAAATGCAACCAACTGACTACGCTCCAGCTCCTGTCTCTAGGGGCAAATTCGAATTTTGCGCAATTTAAGTAATGAAAAATCAAAGTCAAAAGATGCTTGTACTTAGAATATTTAATTCAGAATTCCAAAAGGGCCTTTCTTACTAGTTATGCATTTCAAATTTTGCTTGAGACTTATACAATTTTCATGTTCATAAAAGTAGATTAAATATCAAGTAACAATTGTAACTCAGAATTAATCGACGATTTTACATGTAAAATAGAAGTAACTGTAAGCTGTAAACTTTCAATACAAATACAATTTTGAAAAAAATCTGATACATTTTTAAAGAGATTTTCTCACTTATTAATGTCTTTTTAATTGACACTTCACATAAACAATTTTGAATGTACGAAAATCAGATAAACAATCATATTTTTTATTTGTTTGCTGTTCGGTTTACAAACAATTTAAGCAAAGGGAAATTTCTGCGGTAGTTAAAGAGTAAAATTGCCCACAAAGAGCGCGCAGGCGCCTTGCAACGAAACGGTTAAAGGGAAAAATATGTCCCATGGCGAAACGGGTAACAAACAACGAGCTAAAAAAGCCCAAAACAAAAACATGAATCAGCCAAAAAATGTAAACAAAATGGGCAACCAATGCAAAAACGAACGTAAATAGCATAAATCTGAATAGGAATGCAATCTATTTGGAAGGAAGACTTCTTCATTAGACATTAACCATAAAACCCAATTTAAAGCCAACGTTGTCGCTTCATTAGTTTTAGCTCAATGCTCGAGCTTATTAAAACAGGTCCGCTGGGCACCACAAATACCAACTAACTAACCAACCAACCAACAAGCAGCAACTAAAGCACACAAGCCAAACCTAAACCAAAACCGAACCCAACTAACTGATGAACGTGCAGCATTATTGTATGCTGCTCGACAACTGTGGCAAGCAGCAGCGGCAGCAACAGCAGCAGCAGCAACAACGAATGTCTAACAAATGCCAGCAACTTTTACCGCGAAAAAAAAGAGAAGAGAAATAGAAGTAGTAGTAAAACGACAGTGTCCTCAGCAATAACAACAACAGTGGGTTGATGTTGGCCTGCGCCGCTGTGGTCGCCGCAACAACGACAATAAATACGCAACAGCAGCAACAACCAACTAAGAGCAACAGCGTTAGAGTCGACGACTAACAGGCATATCAACAGCATCATGATGTAAAAACTTTTTGCATTCGAGAACCTTAAACCACCTTCAAACCAGCTAACCACCACTCAACCCACAACCAACTAACCCAACTCAACCCAATCCAAGCACCCACCCATCCAGCCAAACACTCCGCTGATACTCGGTTGCTCTACGTCGACCCCGTCAACAATATTTTTGTTTACAAACTTTTGCTTGTTTGTGTGTAATGTATGCTTGGCAGAGAGAAGAGAAGAGAAGTGCAGAGAGCAGTGCGGTTTGCAGGTAGGTGGGCAGGCAGCGTAGGGGAACGGCAGCTGTTGCTGTTGTTAGCATTGTCCACAAAGGACTCACAGGACGCGTCGCGTCAAAAGTTGCGAATAATTTTTTCTTTCATTTTCGTTTTTTTTTTTGTGCCGCTTAACAGGGAAATTCCTGATGCGATTATGAGACGCCTTGTTAAGTCGAGCCACATAGCCCTCCAACGAGTGGGTGGCTCTCGAGGGTTGGGTGGTTTTATATATCACATGACAAAGATGCCAAATATTTGTGGTATTTTACGGAGAAGTGGTGAGCTAGCTTGTTGCGATAGTTGAGTTGAAGGAAACTAATAAGTAAATTTACAATATACAAAATTGTATATTGAAAGGTAATATTAAATTGGAAATTATGAAAGAATGAAAGGATTTATTGGTGTATTTGCTTTAAGAACTTGAACGAGATACATGCAAAAACTTGCTGGTTTTATGGCAATACAAATCGTTAGATGTTTTCAAAAGAATAAATATCAAACAATAAATGCGATTTTAAAATATAAATGGATAAATAACATGAAAACAAATATATGAACATATAATTCAAGCTAATTAAATAAGTACTACGCAGCCTCAAGCAGCCCGGCTTAGAAAGAAGCTACTTGAATAAAGTGCATGAATAAGTAAGGCGTAGACATGTTCTTAGCTAGCATTCGCTGTAAGCTTCTTTATTATATTGCTTTAGTACTAAACACTGATTTGATTGGAATACTGCGCCCATTTCCTCTATTCGCTACCCCTTTCGACCAACAAAACCCATCCACTTACTTTTAAAAGATACAAAGTTGACTGAGCGCACTTACCTGCAACGAGAAAACAATAAAAAATGGAAATCAATTGGCTGTATCATAAACAGTGCTTCAAATTGATTATAAAGTCGTAGAGGCTTCTCTCTAAGTAAAGTACTTGAAATCCACTCCAGACGGACAAACAGGCAGACGGACTGGCGAAAAGGACACACACACACACACAGAGAGAGACTGGCACACGCACAAGTTGAAAATGCCTCGACCACAGCGAAATGCACTCAGTACTTTTCAACCCACACACTCACACTGCTTACTACCCCCCCGGCTTCCCGTTCCCGTTCCCGTTCCACACACTCCAGTCCAATGCAATAACGCCGACAGATTACAAAGTGCACATGTGGTTCGCCATAAACTAGTGGGTTGCACACTGCCACAGCAGCGAGCAGAAATCCATGTTGCAACAACAACAGCAACACAAAAGAACTGCTTACTTCTGCAAGCCGATGTTTACATGCACTTGCCGACCATAATCAGTAGGCTCATATTTAATACTAAGCGTTGATGAAATAACAATGGAAAGAAACAACCTAGAAATTCACAAGCATTTAAATTTACTTTGTGTTAGACACGGAATAAACAAAATATACTCGTATCTCTCAATTTAGTAGATAATTATATTTTATATCGCGAGACAGCTGCAAAGATGTCAACATTTGTGGTTTTTCACTTAGACGTGAATGCAATGTAGCAAATAAGTTAAAGAACATGTAAAGTTATTGACGCACTGAAGTTACCTTAATCAATGCTAAAGAAAAACTTTAAATAATAATAATAGCAAGATCAGTTGACCGATATGATATTGTATATATATATATATATATATGATATTCCAAATGTATATAGTTTCAGTTCATATACTTAAGCCTACTGTTGGTTGAGAATGTACATCTTCATACTTTGTTGGGTGGACGCGACTCCTTCAATGTGTTGCACATATCGTAACACAATTTGAATACCCCCTGCAAGGGTATAACAATAGCAACGATACAGCTCAAGTCTAGGAGAAGTAACGCACTAACGCGACCAAAAGCCTCTGCGCGTTGCAACCCTGCACTCCCCACCACACCACAACCCCCTCTCCATCATCATACAATGCCGCCTCCTTTTGCTGTGGCCTTTTGCCGAACTCCATTAAGTTGACGCGACCAGCAACACGAAGAACTTTACTTTTGTGGTCGCCGAGGTCGCAGTCAGCTCCTATTGTTGTTGCTTCTTTGAGTATGTCCAAATGTGTTGCAGTGTGTCTATTGATGTCCCTGGCTGTCTCTGTTGTAGTTTCTGTTGCCTTTGGCAACCATGTCAGCTCCATCAAATGTACTCCATATTAACCGCAGGCAACTCTCTCTCTCACAGCCTTTGAGGCTTCCAAAACTTTACACTGTTGGCAAATGTTACCAAGTTTGTGGAAAGGCAGTGGCCAGAAGGGGCAGAGAGTTGCACCCTCTCTCTCTCCCTCTCTCTTTCCATTGCATTATGTGGATTTGATGATGGAAAACGTTGTTAAGGTGTGCAAATTGTTTACCATTCGTAGCCAGCAAAGTGCAGAGGAGAAAACTGAAGGCTGTTGACGGTTGATAAGAAGGAATTGCAAATATTTACACAATTAAATAGAATTTATGCAATAACACTTTGCAGTAAAGCGAGCCGTTTATATTTGATAATTGATAATACTTCTAGTAAGGGCTGACTAATTAGAGAAGAGTTGCAGTGTTAAAGCAGATACGCATACATCTTAAAGGTTGAAGCTGATTACATCAGAAAAAGGGAGAAATATTTAATTTCAAAAATGTTTGATACATTTTTGTATCATGCCAATTATAAGCATTTCTAATGCAATTGCAATAATACAAAACATTTCGGGCAAAGAGAAACGGTTGCCTTAGCACCCCATTAAAAACAAGTTGCAGCAAATTCCTTAAAGCAACTGCCACAGTGTCTACGTGCCACAAACAAAGTAGACAATGCGACAAAAGGAAGTTCATGCAGCTTTTGGCGTTCTGTGCTGGAACTCAAGACTCAAGAGAGAGGGGGAGAGAGAGACAGTTGTTGCCACACGCCCAACCCATTTGGCATTTGCCATCACAAGTCCCAGGGACAACTGCAGAAGATGGCCCCAAACCGAAGGACTCAACAGAGAGAAGAAAAAAATAAAATAATAAGAAGGAGCAGTGGCAGTGGCAGTGGCAGTGGCACACAGCGGATGAGCTGAGAATATGGATGTGGAGAGTGAGTGAAGTGCAGCGCCATACATACAAAACAGATAAATGGTAGCAACTTTTTAACAAAACCAACGGACAACGGGCCCAGTGCATTGAGTAGACGAAGACCCCAAACCCAGCCGAAATCCTTCACTACAGTGATGACCAGAAAAATTTGACTACAAAATTATATCTAATGTGAAAGTTACCTGTTAAATAAATAGTAGGATATTCAATATAAAAACACGTTTTGTTTAACACAATCTTAGCCGAACTTAATGTCATTTAAACGGTTGACCAATATTACGCCTATGTATATTATATATCAATTATATACATCAATATTCGCGAAACGTTGGCAGTTATCGATAAAATGAAATAATCTTGTTCTGTGTGCAATAAACTCCAAATTGGAAGTCTCTAGTTCAGAGGTCGACCAATTTATGCAGACAGACAGATGAAAGGATAAATCAACTCGGATTTTGATGCTTTTGATAAAGATTATACGGTATTTTGATTTAATTTTGCACAATTTCAATTTAAGAAGAGTTCAATGTCCACAAACAATAAAAATCAAAGCGTTTCAATATGCGAGCGAGCATCGTACTTGATTTTTTCTTTGTGTGTAGCAATGAGACAAAATGTAAAATTATGCGGCAGTTGCAAGCAAAACTTTATGGTTGACCCAAGCGACAAAAGAGAGAGCGAGAGAGAGAGAGAGCGAGAGAGAGAGAGAGCGAGAGAGGAGAGGTTAAAAGGGGAAGGGGCAGGCGAAGCAAAGCCAAGTGCATTTATTGTCTTTGGGCAAAGCAGTCGAGCACGCAAATATGCTGGAGGCTGACGAATGCTTCAGCTGCTGCTGCTGCTGCTGAAACCCTCCCAGCACACACACACACACACACACACACGCACACACACACACACACACACATACACAATAACAAAACAGGAAGTACGCATTTCCTGCACTTGAAAACAAGCAGAGACAGAGAAAGCTGGCACTGAAATGTAGACACTGCTCAGCAGTGCAAATGTCGCGACAACGTCGACAAACAACTTTTGACACAAAAGTGCTGAAAACTGTTTTTCTTTTTGAGCAAGCAGCAGCGGCGACTGCTTTTCACCCCGCCACTCCCTGCTTGCAGTTGCGTTGTGCCCACGTTGCCAAATTAATTGAAAATGACTAGACCAAAGGGAGTGTGAGCCAGCTAGATAGCTGGCTGCAGAGAATGCGCTCCTGTTGCCAGACATATCTCGAGTTGGTTGTGTGCCTTGATCTTGACGTTGTCCGTTTGTGTCCCTGAACTTGCTGCCTGCCCACTCATTGGTGTGTGTGTGTGTGTGTGTGTGTATGGGTGTACGAGTGTCTTTGTGTGTGCCACACTGGCCACATTCTCCTGGCCAGCGGCGGCACAAATGAGTTTCGTGTCACAAGTTGACCCAGCTGAGATTAAGTGGGCGTTTAATTTGCCAACTCTCGCTGGGGTCGCCGCCCTTAGTGACCAGAAATTGCGTTAATGTAATCCCCGCATGGCGTATGCTCGTGTTTTCCTGCTCCTTCCTCTGCTTCTTCTTCTGCTTTTTATTTCGCTCCTCATGCAACAACAGTTTAGGGTACATTTTTTCCTTCTATTTTTTTTTTTTTTGATTGTCGCATGGCTGGCGCCGTTGCTGGTCTTTTTCACTTTTTTTTTTTTGTTTTTGGTTGGGGTTTGTGTTTTGTCCTTGAGCTAATGCGAGTCGCCGACTTACTGGCTGCTCTCTGATCTCTGCTCGGTATTTTAACTTAATCAACAGAGTAAATAACACGTCCTCTGTCATATTTTTTCTGGGGGTTTATTAAGTGTACTTAGTTGATTTTTTTATAAAGTTGCCGCATGTACTCTCAGCAAGTTATTAGTAATGGCAGCAAATGAATATTAAAACGCTTGCCAAGGCATGCTTTTTATAAGCTTTTAATTGTTAGTATTGTGTAATAATTATTTAATCCGGATTAATACTGTTAAATATTTTGTTTGTTTTAATATTTTACAATTTATCTTTCCTTTTTAGAAGGTGTGACGCTTTTCAGATAATACGGATAAGTTTCGAAAGAAAATCATATTTATGCATTGACAAGTAATCATCAATGAAGAAGAATTGATTTAGAATATTCAACGGTCTGTTGACAGGCCATTGTAGACTAAAAAGTCATATAACTAAACTAACTAATGAGGATTCCTCAAAGCGCATCACACCACACAAATCATATAACAAATCACAGAATGCGAGCAGAAACTATGACAAGTAAATGTTATGGAAAAGTTTAGTTTAATTAAATCACAAAATACCGTTTAGCAACAATAACAAAAATACAATACATAATATTATGCAAAATCTGTCAAACTATCAGCACAGCATTAATAATAAACATAATACACAAACGCTTGCCAAAATTTGGTTACACAACCAAGCTTATCAATTATATTTTCTAAACAAAAACTCAAAAATTAGTACAATGGAGTGAAATCAAGATAGAAGTTATTTCAAATGACCTAAATTTGTTAGTACAACCAGCACAGAGAAATGACAATGATATTTATTTTATTTATATTCTCAATCACCTTTTTGGCAAACTTATTCTGCATACATTTTCAATTAAGCATTATGTCAGGGCTTGTATAAATAGCTGACGAGCTGACAAACGAGTACAATTTTAATTAAATATTTTTTTGGGATAAATGCAGCATTTAACTTATGTCTGACTAGAATTTGATGGTCTCTCTACTGGCAAACTTTGCACATATGCATAAGTTCAAGCCACAAAAGAAACAACTTTAATTGCAGTCAATAACACAGAATTTTGGTAACAACAACAACAATAACAACATGCAGTGTTATAATTATTTGGTCAAAAAAGTGTAGTAAGCCAAATAAAAGCCGCTGCGCAGCGACAACAAGTCGAGCTAAATCCCCAAGTGGCTTAGCTTCTCGGGGCTGCTCTTATGGCTGATTGCAGCCGGAGTCGCACAGTCCGCATCAAGCTCAGTGCAGAGCGCAATTAATGGGAAAATTTCTAAAGAAAAATAAACTAAAAGCTGCTTTAGCGGAGGAAAAAACATCACACATACGAAAAAAGCTAAAGAAAATCTGAGCGCAAAGTCCCCAGCCAACTGAAGTGATTTTCGCACTAATTAACTGCACTTAGTTGACACATACCAATCTATTCACACACACACACACACACACGCCCACACACACGCCTACATTCTAACAGCGTTGTTGGCATAATCAGCAGCAGTGCAGCATTTTAATTGGTTTCCAGCGCTGCCAATATAAAGTCCCACATGTGCAATTGGAATTTCTAGAGAAATTATAGAAAGTAAATGAAACGTATAACTGTGTGTGAGCGTGTGTGTGTGTGTGTGTGTGTGTGTAGTTGTGGTTGTTGTGTGCAACGGTTTTTGTGTGTGTTGTGTGACTTTTCTACTAATATTGTGGGTGGGCACTTTGGCTGCAACTTAATAATTACGCGGCGCTGTTGACAGCTTTGACTGTGG
Source organism: Drosophila basisetae (assembly GCA_035041595.1). Classification (NCBI taxonomy): domain Eukaryota; kingdom Metazoa; phylum Arthropoda; class Insecta; order Diptera; family Drosophilidae; genus Drosophila; species Drosophila basisetae. Next base: position 7,544,929 of record JAWNLB010000123.1, on the reverse strand, counting down.
CTTCAAACGCAAAGTACCCAGCCCTGTGTTGAGTCCCTGGTATTACCTTCATTTCACTAGCATTTTAATATTATCGGTTGACAGCATCGGATATCAAATGAATTGCGGGGGCTGCAAAAGGGCTTTTACAATTTGAATACCTGGGCTAATGAGGCAAAAAGAAACACCAGCAAAAACAACTTTATTAAACAAGCTTAGCAATTGAGATATGTCAATGACGGCATCATGTCTAATTAAAAGCATAGTCCCTTTAAAGAATATTAAATATTGACATTACCTAACATTTTTGAATAAATTCATATTATGATTTAAACTCCGAAACACATTAAATTAAATTACCTTACAAAATCTGACTTTGTTATCCGATCTAGGCGATAATTTAACAGTTGATCAATTGGAAAGATAAAGATTTAGAAGTGTAGCTTTTATTGCTACCAGAAATCGATTTATAACGAGGAAAATTATCGTTAAAATGAATTAAACGTGAGCTGCGTATGATAATCCAACTTGGAAGTCTCTAGTCCCCGATATGGGCAGGGATCCTGATCAAGACTACAATAATAAAAAGATAACATACAAATAAAAACACATCTCTCTGCACTTATTATAGTATGGCATCAAACAACAAGGAATCATTTTTGTATATAACTAGCCTTGCTAGTGTTCAGCTTGTATATAATTTATAAAGTCTGGCAGCCCTCAGAAATATCTTAGCCTAAAAACCCGCAACACAAGAGCTCAATTTTGAACAAGAACGTAATAAACATTAAGCTAAATGTTACGATCCAAATGAGACACAATCGTTGGAGGTGAGAGCCAAGCAAACGGGTTGAAAAACAGGAGAAGGACAAAAAAAAAACAACTTGCAGCAGCTCTTGGAAAATAACAAGCAACTGGAAACTACAATGGCGAGTGTGCAACTGCAATACACGGCGCTAAAAGTAAACAGCAAGTGCCATAAAAATGCTGTGATGTTGTGAGCCAGCAGCCGAAGCCGAAGCAGGAGCAGAAGCAGAAGCAGATCATATGAGCATTAGGAGCAGAGTGGCGCCAAGTGCATAAAGAGCAGAAACAGGCCAAGGATTGGATGACTTGGCCAAAAGGAATTGGCTCGGACCAAGTTGCACAAAATGAGTCAACAACTGCAGCAAAGAACACAACAGACACACACACAAACGAGCTCATAAAGGACATGCCAGTTTGATATGGTACACTCAGAGAATAAACTCTGTGCGAAATTCAAATAGAATTCAAATTATTATAAAATGTTCAAGTAAAATAAGTACAAGAGTCAAGCAGAAGAATAGCTAGGAATTATTAGGTTAAATAAATAATTGAATGTACATATAAGAAATAATTAAATTAAATAGTTTGAATACTTGACTTAAGTTGATATCAGCCGTTTCTTAGTGTAGAAAGGTGGCGTAGCGGCCATGTTAGTACAGGACATCACAGGACAGGACAAGACAGGGCAACGCCAAACGAAACCAATTGAAGAAATGTTGCTGACACGAGAAGACGACAGCGACGAAATTAGTTAGCACTCGAGCTGCTTTTGGCCCTGGTCCAGCCGGTGCAGAGGGACACACAGAGACACACACATACACACTGAGAAACACACACACACACACACACACACACATAAAGAGACTACAGTCCGGAAGCGAGACACGTTGCTAGATTACAACACCTGCGGGTAAAAGTCGAGTTGAGTTTAAGCTATTGCAGTTGTTGTTGTTGTTGTTATAGTTGTAGTTGTAGTTGTTGTTCTTGCTGCTTTTGCCGTTGTCCTCTTCTTCGTTCGGAGAGCTGCAGCAATTAAATAGCTTTGAGCACACCGAACTCAATTGCAGCAATTTCAATAACTGTTAAGGGCACTCAAAGGCGGACATCGCTTGTTAATCTGTCATGCGCCGGGCCACCCTTCACACTCACCCCACCCACCCCACACACACCACACACAAACAAGTTGATGGCACTCACCTATTTTATGTTTTGCTTGCGTTTGGCCGAAAAAGGAACACGATGTTAAAAATGTTTTCAGATTTGGTCTATTGCGAATTTGGTTCGAAATCTTGATTATTTATTGCTTATATTTATATATGCTTTTTTTGCCAATTATATTTAGATCGTGACGCGGTACGGCCGAAAAGTTAACACATTGAGAATTTTGCCACTAAGAAGCCGAAATTGAACTTTTATAAAATAAATGTACGCTACACAATCTGATTTTGTAAGTAAAAACAAAAAGTTCACATTTATTGAGACATTCTGCATAGAGTGCTGAGACTTTGTGCTTAACACTGCAAAACAACAATATTTTGTATAAAATCCACAATTACCTTAGCTCAAATACATTCATAATATAGCCATCATTACATCATTATTGCACTAATCTGGCTGGGTTGGTTTAAGTAATTAATCCAAAACAACTTTGTGGAACTTGACAATTCAAATGAAACAAAGCAATGGCCTTTTATAAAACTGACAACTTGTTCATCTTCTACAGGTTGAGCTTAAATGGAAGAAAGAAGAAGCACAACGGCCCACCATCTTTCTTATTAAGCTGTTTTCAAAACTAGCAGCAAAAGTTGAATTATAAGCCGCCAAACGATGTCTGTCGCCGCCTATGCAAACAACAAACACAAACAACCAAAAACCCTTAGGAGTGGATTGGGGTGTAGTCTCTGTTTAAGCGGGAGGAGTCCTTTTCCAAAAATGGAGGCACTTAAGATGCTTAGCGCCATGGCAAGCGAAAATAATGACGCTCATAAAAACTAACTAAACAGAAAAATAAAGCAAACAGCAGCAAAAGGACGACAACGTGCAATACACTCAGTTATAGACAGAAAGAGAGAGAGAGAGATATGCTCGGGTTGTTTTTGTGTGTTTATATGGCAGATGAAAGGGGAGAGGAGAGTACGTGGTAACACTAATGGCAGCCTGTTGGATGTTATAGTTATACCCTGTGTGTGCATCATGAAAGGATTGCTTGTGCTCAGCTTTTTACTCATAATTCAAATCAAATTTGATTAATTATCTAGTTATACATGTACTCGTATAAATATTTATGTTATATTTAACTTATGTTATATTTAACTAATTTGTAGTTAAGGTATCGGTTTGATAACCCGGTTAAATTTCATATTATATTGAAATCTTCTACGATGAATAATCGCTAACCTTTTCGATTTCGACAGGTAACTCACACTTATGATTTACTTATTCCATCATAATTTCATAAGTATAGATTTAGGGATTAAACTTCATCCAGCTACTCAAGTATCTCAATTAGTTCTCTTAACCACTACAGGGTATTTGTTAGTCGGCCCACGCTACTGCTGCACCGCTTTCTTAAGCAGTGCGCGCTCGGAATGACAATGATAATGATGTGCGATAATGTTGGTAGTTGTTTCGTTTGCTTTGTTTATTGTTTTAGCCTCAGCGGCAACAGCAAACACAACTCATGCCAATGATAATCAGGTCTAATGCTGATGATGAAGTTTTAGTTGCTTATTATTGCAGCGAAGGCGGCTTAAAGATTAGTTGACGCTTCCTATCATCTGCCTACTACTACTCTTCATTGTTGTAATTAAAATTGCAGCTTCTAACTGCCAAAGCTAATCAGTTCGGAAGCATCAGCAGCAGAGGCAACAGCAGCCTCTTTATTCATTTAGCGGCAGATTTTCGTGTCGCTTGCCAATTTCATTAATTGATTAAAAAAGTACGTTGACAATTTTTACCCGCCTCTCTGCGCTGCACATTTTTCTCTCTACACATTTGGCAACCATCCAAACAGACTTGCAGCCTGATTGAAAGTATTTTCCCTCTGATTTGGCTTGTTGGAGCAGCAACAGTTTTTCTTCTTTTTTTCCCATTTTTCTATTACTTTTATTGTTCTGTGTACTGCTTCGATAATCTGACTCGCTCTCTGTTTCTCTCTCTATCACTCTGCCAATTTTAGCAAATGACTTTCTTGGCACAACTTTTCAATTTGTTTTGGCTATTTAAATTTTAATGAAATTGTTGCTGAATGACACACTCTATCACACACACACACACACACACTAAACCTCTCTCACACAGAGAGAGGGAGAGAGAGAAAAACACACTCTTACATATTGAATTCAACTGATTTCACAGGCTCGACGCTTACGTGCGTCTCAAATTGTATTTCAATTGGCATTTTGTTAACAAAGTCATTAGGTTGCAGAAACTGCCAAATTGAAGTAATCGACGTGTAAATTGATTGCTATTGTTGTGCCTACAATATTGGGCTAAAGGTAATGTATATGTTCGATTTGTGATATTTGATTTTATTGAGTTCAAAAAATGTACGATAATAAACGCTACCTGCTCTGAATGTTAATGTAGAACAACATATATACGTGGCAGAAATTGCAATTATGCTTTTACGAGTTATCAGATAGATAAATAAAAGTTTGCAAGTTAAAATTAAAAGTATTTATTTGTTTGTTTGGTTAATATTACTTTTCCCAGATATTATGAGTTAATGAATTGAAATGGATTCCTCGGCGATTTACACTCTAATTAAATGTTTTTCTTTTTAATCTAAATTTAGGGAAACTATTTTAGGTATCAGCCCCTTAACATTTTGATTAGCTCGAATAGTTCTCTCTATCCGCCCCATTGGCTATTTGCTGCCTATAAATATTTGAATGCGGGACAAAGTCAATGAATGTATATCAAAAGTTTGCCAAAAGTAAAGCTCCAAAGCAATTATGCAAGTTTTGCAAACATTATTTCAAATTGTTCTCGCTGCTAGCAGAGAGTGGAGAAGAAAATTACCAAAAGTTGAGAACTCTGTTTACTCACCTGTCATAACTCAACTTTTCTTAATTTTCGTGGGGTCAAATTGTTTTTAATGCTTTGGTGAACATCTTATTTATAATTGTGTAACAAAAGACTTAAGAGCTAGAGGTCAAAGTGTAAGTAAGATAGACTGTAAAAAGGAAAAATAATTGCCATACATGTCGTATGCGCAACCTCATCAATTTTTGTTGGCGCTGTCAGAGAAGAGTCGGTCGTTGTCATCGTAAACAAGCTTAGAGAACTCAAATGAACATATGTTACATGAAAAATGAACAGAAAAAAAAAGCAGTAACATTGTGTAGGAAAATAACAGGAAAAACATGAAAATGAGCAGCAATACACATGCACAACAGGAAAAAAACAAAACGAAGACTTAGCGTCTCAGCCAGAAGAAAAATAAGTGTAACAAGAACACACTTAATGCACATATTATTGGAGTCAACATGAAAAACAAGGAAAAGACAGCCAAACAAGACATAAAATATATACGAAATATAAACAATAAAAAATCACAATAGACGCAGGCAAACAAACTGCAAAAGCTGATAACAAATAGAGGGGGGAAGACTTCCCATTGTTAACAAGCTTAAAAAAAAAAGGAAAAAAAAACAAGGATGCATTAGGAAAGTGTAATCGACTCGAAGATACCCTGTGAATGTAGGAGTGGAAACATACCCAAGGCTTCTCTATTTGAGACTCTGCTCGAATTGAATATACCCTGTGGTTGTGGCAGCATCTACATGCTCGAAAGAAATCGGTCTGTTTTTGGTTTTACCATCACTTTCAGCTACCCATTTCATATATTTGTATTATTAATAGGTTATTCAGAGCGTAGCCACAAACTGGTATGCCTTGTATTTAACTTAGCAGCTACCCACCATATCAATGCAATTTGTATGCGACTAAACAGTCGCCTAGGGCACAGGAGAAGTGGGCAAGGAGCAAAGAGCAGGGCGCTGCGACCCATAATGAAATATGTATAAATTTATATATGCAACAGTAGCAGCAGCAGCAGAGGCAGCATCAGCAGAGGCACGAACAGAAGAAGCAGCAACAGCATAAGCAGCTCGAGGTCATAAATAATATTATTATGGGTTCAGTTATTGGCATTAGGAACTTGTGTTTGTCAAAGCAAACAAAACTCGTGTCCTGCGCCCCATTGTGTTTGTATTTATATCAGTATCCTTGCTGCTGCTGCTGCTGCTGCTGCTGGTGTTGCTATTTAGCTTCCGCAGCGTGGTTGTTATTAGCGCTATTATTCTTGCAACAAGTTGGCTAAAGACGCCTCTAATGAGCGATAATTAAAGCATTGTTATTGGGTATACACTGTAATTGACCAATGTTAAATGACTAAAGGGCTTATTTAAACGGTTGCTTGGGCTTAGAACACTCTATACAGGTTGGAATTGATTGCGGGCCAGGCTATAACACAACAATTTTGTTGTTGTTTTTTTTTAATGTTTATATGAAAACAATATGCCTCAGTATTGAGTCAGTTATTGCTATCGGATATCGATACGTATTGATATTCGCGAAAGTGGGAGAGTTCTAAAGTCCGTTGCTCTTAAGTTATCTGAAAGTCCGTTGCTGTTAAGTTATCTGAAATCAACTCGGCTTTTGATGTCGACCAGTGCACCCTTTTAAGCCATTTTTAACGAGAACTAAATAATTGTAGCTTCTCAGGTAAATGCAAATTAAATCAAAGTTCCATTTCAATTACAAATCGGACAAATGTCCATACTTATTTCATTGGCATTCATTAAAATATAAAAACAAATATATATATATATTTTTTTTTTATATATTGCCAGGGTTAATAGCTGGACAGTTTTATTGACATTTAGACAGACAGCAAGCACGGTCAACAGATAACACACTCACGCAGTATATACACAAACACACACACACACACGCGCAGATACAAATGTAAGCAATATTAAGGTTGATTTATATATCAACACAACACACTGCTTATATTCAATTATTTGCAATAGATTGTTTTTGCAATTTATCAAACGAAATGAAATGAGTTTAATTACGCCAAAGGAGAAAGTGGGAAAAAGTGAAAAGAAAAACATGAAAAAACAACATCAAAATAGTACAATTAAACACACAGAGACTTATAAACTAATCACCTTAACTCGAGTACTCACATAAACTGCTAGAGACACAAACAAATATGGTAGTTAAGAATATTATATATCAGATATATCAAATATATATCGAAAATAGACCAGAAACCCACAAAGAAAGCGAAACAAGCACTTTATTTAAGACTACGTTTGACGTTGACGTTTGACGTTTGACACACGTTACGAGAGACGTAATGACATAAGCGTAGACGACTTTTGACGTAGCTAATATTTTTTGCTTCTTTTTTTGGTTGTTTATTACGCAACGGCACTTGTAATAAATATTTTATGCAAAATATATATGAGTTTTTTTTTTAATTTTATTGAATTTGCTGAGGTTTTCAATTTGTTGAGCAGACGCACAATACGCAATACGAAACGCAGACACACACACACAACGAGAATACGAGAGAGATATAGAAATGTGCAAGTGGGAAACGTTAACGTTATCAAGACAACAGACTCTGACAAACTAAATACCAAATACGAATACGAAGTACTACTGCGACTAGATGAGATGCGCATGTGACATATACTCAATTGTGGTTTTTGTTGTTGTTTGTTGTTGTTTGTTGATGTTGTTGTTGTTATTATTGCTATTGCTGTTGTTGTGATAATGCTCATGATCGCTGACCGGCCTGATCGACTGACTGACTGAATTAAGAGGCGGCATCCAACGCTGAGAGCGTGTGCGGGAGATAAACGGAGACGCGAGCTATTTTCGAAATTGATAAGCGCAAATCGATCGATCGATGCGAGCAGCAGCAACAGCAACTGCCGCAGCAACAGCCGAGCCGACTGTCGATGTCTGTTCGAAATTCTAATGCCGAAAATACCGTAAAGTGGAATATGCTTATCAGTAACACACACAGCTGCTGCTGCTAAAGATGTTAACGATCTGATGATGAGTGTATGATACTGTTAAACTATATATATATATATACATTTATTTGAATGCAGTAAAATAAATAAATAAATAAGCACAAACTGAAGAGTATATTTTCAAGCTGAGTCAGTTTTTATAAGCTGACAAAGGGGTTCCCCTATAAGCCATAAGTCCATCTGTTTCCATCTGTTTAAATCAATCTTGACAAAACTTGGAATACAAATTTGAGGGTGCTTCTATTTTTTAATATAATTCTTAACATAAAGTTTTTTTTTTTGTTTCTTGTTAAAAGTACTGCAAGCGTTGCTGAACATAGATAAGAATGTTAAATTAGAGATCCAAAATTGAGTTTAAGATTTAATTTGGCACGCCCTCGCTAAGATAACTAGAGAAAGAAGTTATCTATTAGATTGCTGACATTAAGATCCCGCTTAAATCGATTTTATTGGATACAGAGTACATTAGGAATTTTGCTTAAAATACTTAAACCCAGTTTGAACATATTTTCGCGATGCAATTGCTTTCAACAAAGGCATTAACGTGTGTACTTAACTTAAGAATTATAGATTTGCCGAGCTGCTAAAGACAGAGCGCAGCAGCAGCAGCAGCAGCAGCAGCAAAGCCCCATAGCACACCTAAAAACCCAAATCGATTTTGCGCGGCACAAGCAGCAACATCGATCAATGCACCTACATCACAGCATGCAACAGCGCCATTTTGCTCCACGAGTGAGTTTGAGTTTGCCCCTTATTCGATGGCTACTTAAAAACTTCAAGAGCCGTAAATTCGCTAGAACAAGGCTATGAAATTTAATAGCAGACGTAGTCGTATAGTCCACAGAACCCACGTATTGACCATTTTCAGGCACAGACGATGTGTTTTTCTTTCTACTTTCTTCTCTTCTCTTTTTCTTTTTCTTTTTCTTTTTTTGTCCTGTGCAAATACGCAACTGTATTAGCTCACGTAAATAGGGGTTGGTGGGGATGGGATATAAGGGGTGTAGGGGTACTACCATGTCTGGTGCAGTTGCTCAACGTGGTATTATTGACTTTTATAGCTGAGCCATTCATTCATTCGTCTACGGTGCGCTGCGGTGTGCTGAGGAGGAAGCTGCTTGAGTTTTCAGGGCGTGTATGTTTACATTTTCAACTATGTAATTCGATGCATTTTATTGCACAATTTCTCTGCATGTGCATGTGCATATGTGTGTGTGCGTGTGTTAAAATATTTATGAGCCGCGAGCTTTTCATTTTTGCAAAGTTTAACGAAGTGTTAAATGGGCTGAGGGAACCCGGACAATCATTTCTATATCGAGCCACTGCCTCCGTTTTATCGAAATTTGTCACGCTCTACACCGAATGGATTAATACAACAAAAGATTTTCATTTTCGTAGGAAAACTGTTGGCGACATGAGTTGCATGAATGACAGCCAGCCATGGTGTATAGAGGAGGATGGGGATGGGTGTTGACTGGGGGATTTTCTTCTATCAATAGTGTTGACAAAGGGGGATGAGAGGGCGGCTGGCACGTGTTGCTTAATACCTGTGGCTGATGACAATATCAGCATTACTTTTACTTTTGCACAAACGTCCGAATCGGATTTGGTTTGGGCTTGTGGCATTGTCCGGCATTGTTCGGCTCGGATGGGCTTAAGTAGTTTATTTATATTATTGTTTGTGTGGCAACGCCTTTCATATAAATGTGCAATGATAAATGCTGCAAATTATTTAGCTGAAGAGCTCTTGAGCAATCCCATGAGTTGTCACAAAATGTTCTGGTACAAAAATTGAATAAATGGTTTATGGCTTAAGTGGTGCTTACAGTTGACTGAATTTATTTTTAGGCATTACAACTAGGGTCTCAAAACGGAAACGGAACCGGCAAACTTTGAAATTGAGAAAAGACAGCAGAACTGTAAATAAAACTCACCGTTTTTTGAGAACCCCCTGATTAAAAGTGACATAACGAAACTCAGCTCGTGATACACATCAATAATTAATACTTTGTGTAGCCGGAATTTGCACATACTGCAGGACATAGAAGTTTTAACTACCCTTTTGTAAGCACAGTGAAATTCTGAATAACTGTCGCCAGTACTGATGCAAAAAACACTAACGCTATGAGATAATTGCTGCTATTATATGAATATGAATAAGTTGCGATGCGATGCAAAAAGGCTAACCGCAAAGACGACAATTACTGCTATTATCCATACTTGAAATGGAGAGGTTGTTCGGGCAACTGCAGCTATTCCCAGCAAACCAATCAATAAACAATGAGGCAAGCGACTTAACAGCTACATGGGGGGTAGACACCAAGCAACTAGCCCTTAATATACAGATACATGTACGAGTATATAGATATATTTATATGCATGCGCTGCTTTTGGGGTTGTTCTGCTGACCAGAGTTTGCAAGTAATGACCTGCAATTTGCAACACCCATGAGCTGAGCATCATTTTAGAGTGTTATAAAGAAATTAGCTACCATTTAGCCTAATGAGCATAATAACAGCAAACTAATGGCCAGCCACAAGCAACAGCAAAAGCAACCGAAACAGGAACAGGAACAGAATCGATCGAAGAGCCCCTTATATTAAACAAACATTGACTGAAGTGCGATTAACTTGCGAAAGTGTTATAAATGTTGTCTCATTTATAATGTGTGTCTGCGTGTGTATGTCTGTGTGTGCGAACGACCGATATATAAAAGATGAGCATAGATAGAGCCATCCAATACACTGAGAATTGAGATACTCAGCAAGATTCTAGCTATAGCTGAACTTAGTAAACCGAAAAGGGAACTGACATTTATTTTGACGGCATAAATAGGGACATGTAAAAATGAGAATATGTATATTTAGCCATACACTGAGCGAAAGCAAAGCTAAATTCAGCAAAACAGAACATCGTTTTGCGCTATGTGGATATAGCGGATTAGTGTTCAGAAGAGACATACACTGAGCCAATGTGGGTAATTATTAAGAGCATAAATACATTCTACAGCTACATTCATAAAGTCAACAACTTAACCGCGTTTGTTTTTTTCAAGTGTACACAGTAGTTTCATAGTCCAGACGAAGACAGAGCGTATTAATTGCGCCGGCGTGTCAACAATGATGAACATAAATATTGTGTCCAAGAGTCAAGGCCAAAGACCAAACGCACAAATGTCCGAGAATGCTGTCTCAATTAATTTAGCTGACTGCCAATAATCATAAATAAACGCAAATCCAAGGACAGGCCCAACAAACACAGACACACACATGTCGAGGGCTGAGTTTTAATTATTTTGCCAGGCCATGCACACACACACACACACAAATCAGCAAATTTAATAAAGAATAATTAGAAGGCAGGCAGCAAAACACGTTAGGAATGTGAACCGAAGCGTAGAACAACAAAAAATAATTAACAAAAACTGACAAAGCAACAGCAGGTTACATTCCAAACCCCTGCCACCCACTCTACGCCTCCACTCCACTGCCCTCACCCAGTCCGACAAACACAAATGAAGGGCAATAATGGCACATAATTAACATATAAATTAAAGACTAAAACAAATTTACGTGGCAATAAAATGCAAAAATCGACTTTTATTCTTTTAGTAATGCAACAAAAACAAAAAAATACCAAAGTGTTAATTTTTTCTTTTTGTTTTTGCGTTGGTCTGTGCATTAAATACAACAATAAATTTGAATTACAGTTAAACAATTGAGGTTGAAATGCATTACTTAGCTAGCTAGTAAAAGAGTCAGAGTATAGATACTACTTCGCATAGTTACAGAAAGACACCTGGTAATGCTGATCAAGAATACAAACACATAATCAAAAGCGTTTCCTGCAATGCGTTGCAAAACTCACGAAAAATGCAATATTACTCGCTTTAAGTGTATCAACATGACTTGATGCAAGTATATTAATTGAACTCATCCGACTGCAGCGAATCTGTAGCGATAAAATAAATATGATTCCATAACAAGGGATGCCTTTATCATAAATATTTCAATAAAACGAGAAAAATGAACAGGAAAATATTGTTTAATAATAGCAATGGAATTTAATGGTATGGATTGGGCAACACACAATTAACATGCATTTAATTAACTGCGATCGAATTGCGGGCAGTTGGTAATAAAGTGCACGAAAAAAATATTTGAAATGCCATTTCCTCGACAAACAAAAATAATAATGGAACTATTAGCACAGCGGACGGTCAGTCCGTCGCTCGGTCGCTCGGTCAGCAATTAATAGCTGGTTCGGGTTAATGCCAATAACAAAAGCGTGTCATCAAATGCACAAATCAATTTCCGCTCAGTTGCAAAATGGACCACAGGAGCAGCATCAGCAGCATCAGCCTCGAAATTCAAAAGCTCACAATGGACAATCAAAAGTGCTGAAAAACAAACGGAATGCCAACCGGAACCCATGCCATGCCGCCGTGTCAGGGGGATCATCATTCGTTCCGTATCTGGGGCCTCAGTTGGAAAACAAAAGCAGTTTGTTAGCAAATAAAACAATAGCCGTCGCATAGCGTTGAGCAATTTGCGTTAAATTAGTTTAATTTGCAGGTTTTTTTTTTTTTTTTTTTTTTTGCAGCGGCCACATACACTGCACCCAGATGTCCACTGTTTGATTATAAGAACTGTGTAGTTCTCACTCTAAACCTCTCCGTCCTCTTTGTCTGCCTCACTCGCTGGTCCTTTCGTTTTGTACTACAACATATCGAACATTGGGAACGCAGGTCACATTGTTTTATGTCAGAGTCTCATCAACAGCAGCAGCAAATGCAGTTTTCCCATAAATGGTCGATTGGACAGCGAGTTGGCCAGCACCAGCAGCAACAGAAACAACATATCTCTCTCTCTCTCTCTTACTCTGTATATCTCTCTTTCTCTCTCTCTCTGAAGCAATCCGCACGAATGTTGTATGCACTTAAAGAGTAGCCTCTTTTAACAAATAATTTCTTGAATTTTAGTCTTTGTTTCTTAATAATTTGACACAACAAGTTGAATACTGTTCAAGTTTAGTTTCTTTGAAAACTAGATTTTAGTTAGAGTATAAATTGTTGTATCTAAAGATATCAATTAGTTGGAGTCGTATATTCATGAAAAGATTAATCATTTGTATTCTCACTAAAAGAAGTAGTTTATAAACTTGCAGCAATTTTAGCGACAATCTTTTGAGCTCTTCCTAAACTTAAACTTTTTAACTATTTTATTTTTAATAATTGGTTTTGTTTTTTGTACTAATTATTAAAAAAACAATGTTTTCCTTTCTCCATTTATTTACATCTTTTACCTATACTACTGCATAATTGGTCCATTTTGATCTTCCGTTATTTGATGCTTGACTGCGGCTAGCAGCCTTCAGCATTACAGATTTGGCTGTTAAAAAAACGATGAGAAAAAAATAAATATAAATCTAGAAGGGGTGCTACGCTCCCCTTGCGTGCTACTTGCACGCATCTTGCATTTGAACATCAAAGAGTTATGACAAGCATATCCAAATGGGTACAAGGAGCAGACGAATCGTAAGCAACAACTGTGGAAATATTTGTAGTGAATCATTCGCCACATGGATTATAACAATTGAGCTAACCAAGCCCGTAAAGTGTCCGTCTGTCATCATCATCATCACCATCCTTCGGCCCATCGATGACCCTAGCAGAATCGGCTGCTGCAGTTTTGATATTCACGTGCCACAGTAGCCCCCTCCCTGGCGTATGCAACACAAAATAATGCTGATTCAGCGCGTGGCGTTCGCACAAAAGCGAACAACACAAAACACACACACACACACACACATTGGAAGAGAAAGATGGCGAATGACAGACAGACTCACTGCCTGTCATTCAGTCAGTTCAGTTCGGTTCAGTTCAGGGCAACTAAAACAAAATGGCTGTGCTCGCAATGCCTTCACAATATTCACATTCACAATCGCATTTGTATTCGTATTCGAATTCGTTTTATTTTAAAATGCTGTTGATGTCGAGCAGCACCAAATAGTAGGTCATACAGTTTTACTCTATATGTATATTTGACGAATAGTCATCCGTCCGCCCGTCCGTCCCGCTGTCCTGCAGCAGCATTGTGCAGTTGGATAATGCCAAGTGACATGGATACTTTTTGGACTGTGCATTGGTAATGAGCATCTGAATCCGCTGACGGCTGCCGGCGAGCCACAGAGTGAAATGTACATAATCAACTATATACATATATGCATACAAAAGTGAACTGTAATCAGGGAAGAGCGGCACATAAAAGGATAATCAAAGAAGGCGATATAATAAACGAGACGCAGCCAGTCAAATATCAATGAATTTCTGACTGTATAAAACCGAGTTTGAACATTTTTTTTTATTTGATTTTTCCTTGAAGAATTATTTTATTGCAGTGAAGTTTACGTAAAAGGTCTCTTATATATTGGTATATTTAAAATCTAATTTTATTTTACTTGATTTACCTTCATATTTCACCTACATATGTATTTTTAATGTATAACACAGGAATCTCATATGAGACTTACTAAATTTGCCACAATGCCGCACGTCTCATTCAAACTTCAATTGTCAGACGGCCCAAGCCACAAATCAGTCGCAATTATTATACCAACTACCATCAAAAGTGGCAGATATCCTTTATATATATATATATATATACAATATACATTCGTGCTAAATTCACTGGCGCACCACTCTGAAAACCAATTGTGCACACAGTTTTGAGCCGTGGCAAAAGCAAGCTTCATTAAGCTTTCATTTAAACCCAAAAACCCATTCCAGGACAACTTAATATATAGATATATATTTCCCATAACCATTCCACTACTGTCGTTTTGCAATGCAAAAAAATTCAACTACTATTTTGTCATACAGAGGTGTACACTCAAAAAAAAAAAAACAATACTGGATATTTAATTGGGTAAAAGGTAAATTGAAGATGTGCAAGATCAAAGAACAAATCATATTCTACCTTATAAGCTATATATATATAATATTTATCAACCAAGTCAACTTAACTATGTCCGTTTGTCTGGATGCAGCCGAAACCCAGAGACTATAAGAGTTAGACTTCAAATTTAGAAAATAATTATTGATTATTGAATATTTCGATCAGGTGCTGATAATCGATCAGGTGGAGTTGCCTTCACTTTAACTTATTTTTCTCTGTGTAGCTGCAGTAGATTGAGCACTGCCAGCAGTTGATTGCGTTACTGATTGATAGACGACGTCTGCGACACCATCAACGTCATCGTCATCGTCATCGTTATCGTCATCGTTATCGTCATGGTTATCGTCGTCATCGTTGCCATCGTCATCGTTATTGGTCCTGCCAACGTTACTAACTGACTGCTCCTGGATGCTTGTCAATTAACGTACGAAAATGACTTCCGCTTTGATTGTGCGGCAAAACCAACTACAGTCCGCCCCAACCAACACACACACGCACAACCGAATCTCATCTATCGATTGACTGTCAACTGGCTGACTGCCTGCCTAACTGCCGACTGTCAGCCTGTTTCCGTTTCCGATTAAAGCAGCAAATAGTTTTCACTCAATGAGTTTCTCCCTCACTCACTCACTCACTCACTCACAGCCAGTCAAAAGTTTCATTCATCTCAAGTGATTTTAGCAATTGTTGCTAGCCACATTTTTTGCCACAACCCCTCCCCCTCAGCACCTCTCCACCCACCTACGCCATCATCAATCGCTTGATTAATGGGCGTTTAATTGCGCCCTTTTATGAGGCGCGTTTTCCAAGCGGTTTTCTGGCATTCGATTTAGTGTTGCTGATTTATTGAAAATGCTTTCAAATTCTTCCAGTTCTGTGTTTAATGAGCCGTACCAGAAAAACACAAGGAATTTGTGGTGGGCGGGCAAATAAATGATAAACTCTCGAGAAGCTTTGTTATAATTTGTATGTTTACAAATGAAATGTTGAAACAGTCGAATGGATAAACAGCAGTGCAAATTGTGCCCTCACTCAAAACCAGTTCGTTGTGAACTTGGATGATATGAAAGATTCAAATATATTTATAAGCACAACATATTAGCAATTTTGCAAGTTAAATTTATTTAATTAATCGCCCACTTTTGCGCACCTTTACGACCAATCAAAGCTTAAAATTGGGCAAACAACTTTTGGCTGTTAAGAGTTTTCACAGTAAACTCCCAAGAACAACAGCGAGCACAACTGGAGAAAGAGCCAAAAGGCAGCTGCCAAGCCTAAGACGTGAAAAGCGCAGTCAGACAAGTTAAGGGGAAAGGATAACGAAAAGGCAAACAAAACGAAACAAGCAGCTGGAGCCAGGAGGAAGACAACGACGCAGTGGAGCACTTAAAACGCACTCCCACAAAGAAGGGGGTGAAGTACCCAGTAAGTTGGCACTCGAAAAAAAAGCACCTATATCGGCCTGGGAACTATGAATTAATAATATAAAATGCAACTGGTTCATAGAAACATGTGGAATTTCGGCTCCAGTTCCATGTTTCGATCGGTAAAGTTGGGGTTTTGCTGTTTGAAGTTAAACTTGATAATGCTACTTTTAAAAAATAAATCTTTATAATTACATACACTGAAATTTGAAAGCATTATTATATTTAAATATTTTGTACTTTTCATATGTCTTTAATATTTGTTAAAGCTTTCACATCTTTCCAATTTGAATTTTAAAATTTGACAATTTGACAATTTTTTGGCTTTAAAAAAGCAACAGTTTTAGATGCCGGCACACATTTTTTAGCTGAGTGTAGCTAGGGAAGTTGACAGAGCCCAGCCGCAGTGCAAACGCAAACAAAACGCCTAAGTAATTGCAAAATAAACAAGCATCAACAAAAGATTAAGACGCATTCGGCTCAGACGGAGAAGAAGAAAAAGTCTTCTGCGACAATTGCAAATATTTTGTTTGTATTTTAGCAGCAACATTTTGACCAAAAAAAAGAAAAAGAAAAACAATTAAACCAGATACCAAGTTGAGACGTCTACAGCCCTTGTGGGCGAGGGGCGGCAGCTAGACGGGGCGTGGGCGTGGCTAGAAGTCAACGCTGAGAACTTTGCACGTTCGCGGTCGATGTGCAAATGAAGGACGACGTGATGCCGGTCAACGTTGCGGGCGGATGGTGAAAAAGAAGGGGGAGGCAGGCAGCTACTTATAAAAGTTGTCGCTGCAGAAATTTGTTGGCTGCACTCATCGGCCAGCTTACTTTTTAGCCCGGCAAGTACCAAAATGTTCACTGTGTGCAAAAAGTTTTCTTCACAACTATGTTAAGAATACGGCAAGCCAACCAAGTTCGCAATGAGGTTCGCGTCGTGGACGCTGCGAAGCGTTAAGCAATTTGCCAGATACATGCACTTGCCATTTGAAGGAAGCTATATCCCTCTATCCCCACACAAAACCCACTCTCATTTCTCAGCCGGCTTGAATGTTGGCACACACACACACACACACACAGATAGAGAGAGTAAGGCCAATGCGGGTCTCTGGAGCAGAGAGTTAAGTGCGGGATTAAGAAAAGATAAACATTTGTAAGGATTTAGTGCAAAGTTTGCTTTCGCCTTGTTTGTTTGCCTTCTCATTATTATTGTTGTTGCTGATTTCATCAAGACCTGCGACGCAGAACCAGTTTTTAGCAGTTGCTGTCAATTGCATTCTCAGCATTCACAGCTGTGCTGCAATAGGATTGTTGTGCCTTTTTTGGTAAATACAAAAATGTGGAGCTGATTCAAAATGAACAGATGATAATTAAAAGCTTTTACGAAATCGTTTTAGTTTTGGCCAAGTTAAAAGTCAATACCATGATCAGATATGATTGTTCAGGCAATACTTTAAACATGAAGTTCGAGCACGCATCGGATTCTCGTTTAAGCTGGAAGTTTCAAGATAAAAAGTATAAATTTATCAATAGAAACAGGTAGTTAAGTTACTTTCTTTGGTTGCAGATGATAAAAATGTAATTTTAAGTTCCTTGGCATCAATTTGCAACTAAGACTTGCATAATAAGACCAATGCTGAGGTGATTGCAGTCAGATTACACGGCTTAACTCCCAACTTCAATGACAGATGTAAAAATATGTATGCCAAATAATTATGTAAAATTAGCTTAATAGTCTCGAAGCATTTCTCCCTAAAAAATAAAGATTTTTTAACAACTTACAATTGACCAAATACCAAATATATACATAAACAACAATAACATTATAATCAGACCATCACTCAGTAAATTGAATTGACTTTTCGCCAGGATTTCAAAATTTGTTTAGCCTTGGCAGCATTTAGAAATGCACACAAGATGTATTCCGATGACTATTTACCACTCCATCATAGCCACATATATATATATACATGTTTGCATGATAATGAGTCAATGTCAAGTTTTGATGCCCAAGTTGATGACTGACTTTTGGAGACAAGTAAATAGCAGACGCACAGACACAAAAATACACACACACACACACACACATAGAGCTACAACAGGGGGCAGTAAAATATTAGCCAATAACTTTGGGCGGCTCGTGATTGACTGACTAAGCATGACGCATATGACTGATATCATGTGCTGCTCATTGGTTTGGGTTGGGCGGACAAACAACAACACCAACAAAAGAAGTAACTAACAGGAAAGAGGCCACTGCCAAAGGCGCACAAAGTGGACGCGGTGTGGAAAAGAGCGCAACGGGGAACAGCATGCGTGGTAAGTGAGCAGGGGTGTGGCCGAGAAAGGATAGGACATAAAGCAGGCACAGAGAGGCATCCTCCACACGCATAGCCCAGCGTCGGTACGGTATTGATGATGCATTTCTCGGTGGCAAGCAAGAGCAGCGGACTGTGGGTAGAGGGTAGCAGACAACGACGTCTGCTCTCTCTCTAATTTTAGTTAGGCATTTGAATATTGTGGCCCAGCAGCAACGAGAGGCAATCAATAAGAAAAATCAATGGAAAAATGAGTTATAGATTAATATTTATAAACTTTTGGTTTTTCTAGTTTGCCCAAATGTTGTTTCTGTTGCAACAGCAGCGATTTAAGCCAGGCTTACAGCCCTTCTCCAAATACTATAATTAAATTTAAACAGAAGCATTTTGGACTTTGGCCTGCGAGAGTATATTATCTTCGACGTGCTAAAGATAAGTGCCCTTTTTTCCCCACACGGGTGGGTTTAGTGTATTTTCGGTTTTATTATGCAGCCGAGCTGCTTCTGTCTCTGTGTTGTAGTCCTGGGGCTGGTCTCAGGCGCAAAATGTTTGCACAAAGGCTTAAGGCAAACAAAGCTGAATCAGCAGCAGCAGCAGCAGCCAGCTTCAGCACAGCTACTCTGCAAACTACAATAAGCGGGGTGACAAAATAAAAAAAGGAAGGAAGGAAAATAAAATATAAAAGTAGCAGCAGCAAAGAAAAGCAGACAACTCATTGGAGCGCTGTCGCTGCGCTGCGCTGCCCACTCTTTGCATCTATTCTCTGCTCTCTCTTTTCTTTCTATCCACTTTTTTTTTGTGTGTCGTTTTGTTGCAGTGCGCAAACAAATGAAAGTGGATCCACTTGAGCGCTGCAAATGAAGTGCCGGAGGAGCTGGTGCTGGAGGATCGGGTCTGAACAGTAAAAGTGCAACGAAAGCGAAACAAAACACGCTGCGAGAGAGGGAGGAAACTACTTGAAACAAATACAAAAATGTCGAACCCAACAACACATATGATATGTGATAAAAGTCCGTGTTTGAGTGTGGATACACTCAGAAAAAAAAAACAACAGAAAACAAGTGAGAAATGCTGCAGTCTGAGTTTCTGTTAACCAATAATATATTAGGGCATATTATAGATCACTTCAAGCCTATAACTCTTTATAATTGTTTGCTTTTTGCCATCGGAAATCGGTTTCTATCGATATTCGCAGAACGGGGCAAGCTATCGATAAAATTAATCTGCGTTGCGATCTGCGAACTGCGTTGGCTATATGAAATCTTGTCTAGTTCTTATAAGGAATTTCTAATAAGCAAAAAACCAAATTAAATATTTTTTGTATTCATCTAAGAAATGTATCAAAAATCAAAATAAGCTCTGCGATTTCCTCAAGCCAAATATAGCTTATATATTTCTGCGAGTGTTGCTTCATATGTTGGCAACGAGTTGATGGTGTTGCTGACGCTGCCACAGCAGCAGCAGCAGGACAAGCAGAATCAGGAGCAGGTGCTGGCGGGAGAGATGAGCATTCAGCAGTCAGGCATTGGCTGCTTACACTGGATGAGCCGCGCTGGAGCACAATTTTCAAGAGATACGTCAATATTTGACAAGTCGTCATTGTCGTTGTCATTGTGCATTGCCTGTTTCCACACATTTTTTTAACTCGAATTCTCTCATGGTGCAGCTGCTTCTGCTGCTATTTTCTATTTTTTTTTTCTATATATATATGTATTCGTCATGGATACTTGTGCATAGTTGCATTTGTTTTATAGTCGAGCGCTGCTGATAGCGCCAAATGGTGTGGAAGATGTAAAATTGTCAGCAGGATTAACGTTGAACACAACAAGGGGCTGGATTTGATCAAAGTTGACATAAAAGAGGGGGAAGTCTGTATTAATATTAAACATATGCAAAGAAGACAACAAATTAATTATTAAAGGGGAAAAAGGATAAAAAAGATACAAGATATAAATAATAAAATATTAATAAAAACAAAATATTAAAATAAAACAATATTTGTTGGTTACTAATAAATAAATAAGCCACATTGAACTAACCAATAGAAACACATATTATACCTTCCAGAGAAACATGTTAATATCTACAACATCTCAAGCATCTTTATTAATAATAAACTTTTGTTGCCGCTGGTGTCCACATCGTGTATAGGGCTTATTAACAATGATGTGTAACATGAAACCGATCAATGCATATTTTAAACAGCCCCAGGCTTAAGTAGCAACGACTTCTTCATCGATACTGACGTCGTGCAACGTGCAACGGGCTATTGAGTTGCCACACCAACTGAAAAGAACACCTCAAGCGCCAGGAATAGCCGCCACTCGACAGACAGACAGACAGAGAAGGGAACAAAGAGACAGAGTTAGAGAAGCAAAGAGTATATGCAGCCCTCAAATGCAATGGCAAAGCTTTATGTGCAAACTAGGCAAGCTCTCACAGCGAAGGGAATTAAAGGGGGGCCGCCGGGGAGAGAGTGCGACTCGGTTCAGATGCAGATACAATGCATAATGAAATCCAGGCAAACAGCCAATGACCATTAGCAGACAAAGTAGCCTAAAGCATGCGGCCAGCTCATGGACATGGACCACATGAATACACATTGGACCATGCCACAAGCCAAAACGAGTTATGTATGAATAAACATGAAAGGAATAACTACACTTGAATTATTGTGAACCCTTTTTGAAATTTGTATACCCTTTAATTTTATGGCTATATTTAAGGGAAGAATAATTGTTGCTGGTTGGTTTTTCTTTTAACATTTCTATTAACAAATGTTAATTTACTAATTTCTAAAGTTGATAAAAATCCAACCCAGTAATTTAGATATTTAATTTAACAAATTGTGTAAGAGAACAGCAAAAGTTGACTTTATTGCTGACACAACAATGTCAAGTTGCAAATTAGTGCATTTCGGAACAAACACTTATTTTGCGAAAAGCATAAATTTCAAAATATTAAAAAATATATATATTAAAAGTGCTGGTAGCATTGAAACACAAAAACAATATTTTTCTTTTACATTCTTATAGCTCGAAAGCATCACAACTTGACTGCAAACGAGATGGCAAAACAATAATGCTCTTAAATGCAGATAAGCAAATGTGAAGTGGGTAGTACATTTGCCCAGCCGAATACAGGAAACGGAAGTGCCAAAACACACACACAAGCAAACAAACATACAAATACAAACACACAAACACAGACGACGTGGGCCGGCCGGCCTCAGCTCGAAATGCGAACAAATATTGCAAAAGTTTTTGCATTGCACATAAATTTCTGTCATGGGGCATCATTAATTAGCGTTCCACGTTACGATCTTCTTCTCTCTCTCTCAAAAAAAAAAAAGAGAGAACCGGAAGTACAGTCGCGCTTAGCTCAAACTACATTTGGCAGGACCAGTTGAGTTTGGGGAAAAAGTTAAATTAAGTTTTTTTTCCAATCCTTTTTTTTGTTTTTTTTTTTAGCAAGTTGGATATTTTTGTTGTTGTTGTTGTTGTTTATGATGCTCGACATGGAAATTCAAATTGAAATCATCAATCATGCCGAAAGGAAGAACTTTACATCATTCTCCGGCTGCCGCTGTAAAGCTTCAGAGCCGACTAATGAAAGCCAAACAAAACACACAAACACACAAACACGCTCAGAGAGAAACGGTTAGCAGCTGCTGGCTGTGTTGGATGTGTTATTAGGCAACAAAAGTGGGCGTGGCAGGTGGCAGGCAACCGGTTGCGCTGTCACAAAGCGCCATCGTTGCAATTTTGTGGCACCTTTTGCGCTAGCTTTTCAATTCTTTTTTCTCTGTTTGTTGTTTGTCTTTTCTTTTCTATATATATATTTTTTTGTGTTTTATATGCATTTTTCGCTCTTCTGCTATCAGTGGTAGTAATCAGAAATTTTAATCAAGAGTATGCTGCAACCGCCCCCTCCCCCGTCCCAGCCCCTTGAAACTGCCACCCGCTGCCATAACGCTTCACTTAGCCCTGTGCAGAGAGGTAAACATTGCAATTATGCCGAGCACTCGCTACTGCTGCATCCAGAATCAAGTTGCATAAAGAGCAAAGCGCATAAGGCAGGTGAGCTATGATTAAAAACAAGGAAAAAAAATAACCAGCACCAGAAGACAAACAAAGAATGGGTAGGAGAGTGATGGGGGGCAATGGATAAGAGGCGTTAACAATTTTGCACAAATCAAGTGTTCAGTTTATGACAGACAGATTCAGAATATTTTCTTTTTTGCTAACCCTTTTTTTTTTTGTAAATGTTTGCCAGAGTTGTAGATGCAGAAAGAATGATTGGAAATGGTAGAGAATATGAAAGGTGTCGAGGAAATATAGTGTTAGAAAAAGTTGTCTGATAATGAAAACACGAATTGTGTGCAGAATATGAAAGAGTCATCTATAAATTTGGCCACAATTTGAAATTTTAATGAATTTTGAAAGAAATGAAAAAATGTTTTGATTAACAAAATCGACATTTCTTATCTAAGCTTAATGAAAGTTCTACAGTTGATCAATAATCAATTTGTATGGAAAATCGCGAACAGTGGAAGTTATCGATAGAAATTAATTAAGCTTAATCAGCGAATGGTTTATTATGATACCTAAATTAATGCTGTTTCTAAAAACTACAACAAGTTTGCATATATAAGGCATATATAAGGATAAGTTGGCTTTTACTTCATGACTATTAGGAGCTCAAGAGGGACACAGCTAAGCAAATTCACACACTTGCCAAATAAAAACGCAAACAGCCTTAAAACTCTACGAAACAGTGTCAAGGAAGCACCACAGGCAAAAGGCACGTACAGTGGAACAGCAGTTAAATAGAGAGAGAGAGAGAGGGGGGGGGGGGGGGGGGGGGGGGGGAAGCAGAGATAGATAGCTTAGGCAAATGCACAGCAAATGGGCATTCCAGTAAAGTGACCCCTTAAGCTCTGCACAAACATTTTACAACACTGCGCAGAAAGTCATGTGTAGTGTGCCCTTTGTGGTTTTATGATGAATATGAATACTATGTGATTGCATTAACTACTGCTGGAGTGACGCCCATACTCATGAGCCTCGCTCTTAACACTCATTTTCATATAGTATATATATATATATATATATACAGACGTATGTAGAGGAGTAGTAAATGTAATGGGCAGCATTTTGAAAAATGTGTTTAGTGTGTGACAACGACGCAAGAGTAGCAAAATAATGGACAGCAGAGTTGAACTTTCTTGTTCCAGTTCAGTATCAAGTAGTCTGCTTACAAAATATTTATTAAAAGTGCAAACTGCTATAAGTGAATTAGTAAACATAAAATTGCTTATTCAAGTATGGACAACTGAGCCAGCTCATTAGCTGATTTGAGCTGATAAATACAAATTATGAACCACTGCAAATTGCTCGCTTGTTCAGTTTGAAGCCTGGTTCCATGGAACCTAAGTCTGAACGATGTGGCACAACTCAAATGGTCAGCTCCTACTTACTGTTGGGGCTGACTGAAGGGTGTTTGGGTGGCTGGTTGGTTGGCCTGTATATATGTCTGGTTGGCGTCCGGTTGCGGTCCAAACTTCACTTAGTGGCATTTTGTTTATTTAAATTATGTTGTGCGGCTTCTAGACTTCCGTTGGCTCAATTAGTGGTCACAGGAAGTGAATGTCCAAAAACACACACGCCCCTAGCACCGCAGAGCAGCAGAAAAAAAATGGAGAGAATATGAGAAATGTCTGCATTTACTTTTATGCGGCACGTACACCCCCCTACACACACACACACACACACACACACACATGTATATTCCATAACCTCTTTCTCTCTTGTGGCTTTTGCTGCAGTGCGTTTCATATTAAATGTGATTACTTTGCCCAATGCCCAATACCCAACGAGAGAAATGGGCGGGGAGAGAAGATTGGTAGTAGAAGCCGCTGACGACTGTTGTGTGTGTGTGTGTGTGTGAGGCGACCAATCCAATGAACCGTAAAGCAAACGCAATGCCACAAAAGCAGTCGAACATTGCCACACACACTCCCTCCCCTCCGACAGCCCTTCCTTGGATCCCCCATCGTTACACAATAACCGCCAATTCATCTGAGTGCTGTTGTCGAATTGGCAACATTTTGGTTGTGCAGGCGTCTGTGTGTGTGTGTGTCCTTGCTGTCCTGCGGGAACGCCGTGACCGGTCAGAAAAGGGTTACCAGCTTTACCTTGCTGTGCTTGTGTGTGTGTGTATGTGTTTGCAGCACAAGAAACAAAAAAAAAGGAAGAAACAAAACACACAATCATAAAAAGGCCCATCAGCGTTTGATTGAAAAGTCGCTGCTGTTTTTGCTATTGCTCGTGTGGCGTCTCCAGTTGCTCGCTGCTCGCTGCTGGCAGTCATCAGTTGGCAGTTGAAGCTGTTGCTTTGATTGCATTTACACACACACACACACACACTCAGCGATTTAGGCTTGCTCGTTTTGCGAGGCACTCAAATTTGATGACAGCAAATTGCAACATATTAAAAAACTGCCGAAGTCAACACAAGAAGCGATTTCTGAATACATTATTAAATTATTTGTTTGTTTATGGCGAGAGCCGCCTTTGGGTGCTCTTATGAGTAATACTTATAAAATGCCGAGTCTTATTTGGCCTGAAATTGGATTTGCTAAGATTTTATCATACGCAACAAAAATACAGCATATTTTTATAACACAAAAAGTAGTTTTTGGAGCGGTTCCGTCAAAGATTATAAATATTATATATTAAGTTTCGTTATGCTGATCGATGAACTAATATCGCTTCCTGTATCTGCTACATTGAAAGAATATGGAATTAAGTATCCGTTTAAATCGGTAAAGTTTCGTTTCTATTTCCATTTTGACACAGTTTTTGGAAATTGTATATTTATCAACGTTGCTATTCATTAAAATTGTACAGAACTCCTTTGTAGCTCCTACTTGCATAGATCACAAAAGAATACTACTGTAAAAACACGCTTAGCTGTCGCAATTATGGGCTTTCTTTGGACCATCCATCGAGCAGCTAATCACACAATCAATCAATCGTTCAGTGGCCGAGTTTCACACAAATTGATATGGATTTCAAGAGTTGCTTGGGTATTTAGCGTGTATTATGCCTTTACACTTCTACTTCCATCAAGGCGGAGTCGTGCGTGTTTCGAGTTTACTTACCCTTTTTACTTATCGTGCTTCAACTCTCCCCTAGCGAGCGTCAAACAAATTGCTTTCATTAACTTTTACTATAGCATTTTGGCGCGCTTGATGGCAATAAATTGTTATCAACATCATATGGTGTTTCTCAACTTGTTGTATTTTGTTGTTACTGGCAACCGGCAGCTGGTTGAGTGCAGCAGATAGCAGCGAGCAGCCAGCAGCGAGCTGGGTTACCTATAGCTACTTCAACTAAATGCCAATACATATTCATTTCGCTTAAAATTTTGCACATATGCACAACACGCACACTTTTCAAGCACAAAAGTAAAGCAGGATGCAGCAAGCGGGTGGCAGAGGAGGCGCGGCTAGCGGATGTATGTGTGTGGGAAATTGTGTGGGGAATCAGTTTTATAAAATTGAATTTATTTTGCCAGCGCTGCCAGCGGACCCAAGGGAGCTATGAGAAAGCCAAGCAGATGCATAGCAATCGTCTGTGTGTGTGTGTGTGGCGCTATAAGTATCAATAAGTGCATGTTGTTGCCCCAAACAGAAAAACAACAACAAGAAGACAAACTGAAAGTGTAACTAAGAAGGATAAGTGTCCCGCCGTTCAAGGACAAGAAAAAAAAAAGAAAACAGAAAACAGCAAACCAGTCTCAACTATTTCATGCAATCGAAATTTATTTTACGGTCCAACTACGAGGGTTGTTCATTAAGTAAATACTTTAATTGGGTTCAAGCAGCTGCAACAAGCCGCGTGCAGTAGTCAATCCAATTAATGGATTGTTTAGCAATCATGGAAAACGAAGTTAGCAGATTGTGTTAATATATATTAAATAATTTTATGAAAATATATTCTTTAGTAACTTGAATTGAACTTTTGAGAATCAATATTTTTAAATAATGTTTTATTGAGTAATAAAATGACAAATTTTGTAAAAATTAATAGTCCAATCGAAAGGTTTTATTTATCGAGCGCGCACTGTAAGACATTCCCTTTGTCCCTGACCCACTCCATGTGTGTGTGAAACATCAATTGTTTAACTACCAAAATTTATAGCCATGTTTGTGCTGCCAGCGCCGCCGCCAATGAGCAATAAATTTAAATTTACTCCGCCAATAGGTTCTCGGGCGTGGTGGTAAATAATTGAAATTGAGCGAGCCGGAAAACAATCGCGAAAGCTGAGCGTAAAAAGTGCCGACAAATTAGCTGGAATTAGATAAGTTTCAACGCAGGAAACGCATTCAAACGCGCAATTGTGTGAAACACGCCAAAACTTCAATAATGGCCAGACGATTATTGCCAACTGATAGCCAAAAGACGTCGGGAAACAAACCGCATCTGCATGAAACTTTCTTTGGGGTGCTAAAAGCTAAGGCTGAAGTCTATAAATGCGTCTGCAAAAGTTACGTCAGGCCACAAAAACCAATAGAAATAACAACAACACACATTCACACTCAAACACACACACTTAGCCTGAAAGCTTTTAATGCATGAAATAAACTCAAGAGTTGTGTGTGCCTTGTGTGTGTTCTTGCCTACACTGAGATGTCTGAGATCAAGCAAACTTTTTGTTACTGAGTTTGGTTAAATCATATGAATTCCACTTTCTCTAATAATTGTTCATCAATTTCGATGAATTTAAAAATAAAAAGAGAGTAACAAGAGATTCTTAAAGCTAAAATCACTTATTTTATTTAAATTGTTTACTACGTTTCATACTTGACAGTTTTTTAGATTCTAAACACTAAAATCAAGAAATTTTCAACTATTTTAGGATATGATTACTTTTGTCAGCAAAAATATATTTTATTCTGATTTTAAATCCTAAAATAAAGAGCTTCTTCATTACCTTAAATATCAAATCAATCTACTTCGAATCATACTTAAAATGTATGTAAAATGAACAATTTTTGATCAGTGTACACTGCCCCACTAAAGAAAACCTGAGGAGCTGACTAAAAGCGTTTCACACAGCCCAAAGCCTGCTGCCAATGCAAATGGTTAAGCCAGTCAACCAACAACAATAACAACGACTACTAATAAAAATGCGTTCTACACGCGGCGTATGCGTAACGCATTTAATGCCATATTCTTTGATTTTGTCGTCACAATTTCTGTTTCATCGCATGGTTTTTATTTGTATCACTAGACTTTTATGATTTTCCAGCCCAAGCGCAGCTAAACTGATTTCCATGGGGAAATCAGACCGTACAGCAAGCAATAAGTTTGCCCTTTTTTCCACCTCTTATTCTTCTTCTCGCTTCTTGTTGTTCTTTTTTTATTTATTCATTTTTTTGTAGGTCGCTCATATGCTCTGCTTGCTGCTAGTTATAGTGCAGCCAAAGGGCAAGAAAAAAAACAGAGTTTTCTCTATTTTCTGCCACTATGAAAATATAATAAAATTTTAAATCGCTCTCTGCTACGAATTGGTATAAGATAACTTTTAATTTACTACGTGCATTTCAAAGCTGACACTTGACGTGCTGTCTCTGTCACATTGCATTAACTCTGCAAAAATCAAGCCGAAAATTGCCAACTTTAATTAGCGTCTAAAAAGCTGCAGACAAATCTACATTCAATCCAAGTGCACAAACTAAACATAAGGTTTTAAATCAGGCCCCATGGTGGGTGTAAAGGGGCGGCTCATGCTAGCTGTGGCTAATTGCAACTTAGCCACGCCCCGTTGGTTAAGCCGCCTTCGCCAGGAAGCCAGCCAAACACACACACACACACACTGATCATTAAGAAGAAGCAGCTGGAGCACCTCGCTCGCATTGGAAACCCAAATAAAATGTAAAGAAAATGTTATTTATGGGCAATTTCATGAGTGTCTGACGATGCTCCAGCTCCTGCTTCTCTCCGAGCAGACTGCAGCATACACTTAGAAAAAAATATGGCATAGAATTGAGGAACTTTATAAAATAAATCTCATAAAATATCTTATTTATTTGATAGAGGAACAAAGAGAAACAAACGTATTTATACTTATAACTAGAAATGCATAACTAGATATGCAGAAAAGTTTGGATGTTCAGTTCTCTTTAAAAATATGTCAAAATTCGATTCTGCTTTTAAAATCAAATGCATCAAATTTACGGTTAACACTGCGTAATGGATGTTTTTGTCCATGGATTCATTATTAATATTTATTATTAATAGAAATACATTTTCATTAAAAACATTTTTAAAAAAATAAAGAAATTTTCAGATGTGCAACAATCTTTGGAGTTAGGCAACATATGTTTTGCGAGTGTCTTTTGCCATCCAGAGCCCGGAAGTGAGTCAGTGTGTGTGTGTGTGTGTGTGTGTGTGCGTGTGTGTGTTCCGGCCGACCGTCTCGTCTCTGCTGTCGTTGCGTGTTTGATGCTTGGCCAACATGCAACGACGAGAGGAATGCAATCTGTAATGCAAAAGGCAAGCGGCGCACTTTGCTGAGCTTGCAGCAGGAGCCGAAGCCGAAACAGGAGCAGCAGCTGCAGCTGGGAGCTATCAGCTAGAAGCCGCCGCCAGAGGAGAGCCGCCTCTAGCAGCGCGCACTCGATAATGGACATGCACGTACAAGCACACACAGAGAGAGAGAGAGAGAGTGGGAGAGAGACAGAGAGTGATATCATTGCTGGACTGAAATCGAATGCAGGTTAAATGAAAATGTTATTTCATTTGCCCTGCCACTTCGAGTGTCGGAAATTGAAATTTATATGCGTGTTTTCTGGCCAGAAGAGGAGAAGCGAATTCGATTCGTGGTTTATTGCCACAATTCAAGCTCAGCTGCGGCATTTACAGCTACAGTTACAGTTACAGCAGCAAGCTACACATCTGTTCCAAATCCAAGTCCTCTTCTTATATGTGTCCTCCTCCCTACCCACTCTTCCACCTAATATTTGCCACCCACTTGATTTTAATGCGCTTTGACATTTAGACGATAATAATAATGAATTTATTTCTCGCCTGGGCTGGCAAAAACTTTTAATTTATTGCACTTTTGGGTATCTCAGCTGTGTGTTGCCATAGACACGGCGACTCCCAATGCATGCCACACATCTCCAGCGAGGGTCGCCCGCAACTTTATACATATTGGACATGTTTAAAAAAAAAATGACTAAATCCTAACAAAGTATTTCATATGGCAGAGGAAGCCAGTTTCTGTGTAATTATTTTTTCCTGCTATAATCTTCTATAATCAACTGAATTCCGAATGGGTTTTAAGAGTTCGAATTTCATTTCGGTTCCGGTTCCGGTCCCGGCTCGTAAATAATAAAGAATGCTGGAAAGGGAATTAAATATTATGTTACGAGTATATTAAAGTGGCTAACTTATTTAACTTAGAACTCCATAATGGTAATCAGTAACTGTATCAAATTCTAAACAACTCTCGCAGTTATCTATATCATTTGCAATCGTATTTTGAATGAATTTCAATTTCGGTCTTAGAACTGTGCGTTGTCTTTGTCTCTGCATTTGGCTTGCTTTTGCTGCTTTGCTTAATTTATTGTTATTTGCACATTATTTGTATTATGTAAACACATTAGGCGCGTGTATTCTATGCCAAGCCCAATCTCTGGCGTAGTCTCTTTGGGGAAAATGGGAAGTGGGGGAAATGTAGCAGCAACTGGCAGATGGATTTAATTTTCACAGCCTCTGCCAGTGCACAATTTAATTAACTTTGTTGTTCCGACTTCGTCAGCAGATGTGTCTTTCAGTTCAGTTCAGTTCAGTTCAGTTCAGTTTACCATTGCATTTAATTGTTGTTCTTTTTGTTCTTGTTGTAGTTGTTGCAGTTGTTGCAGTTGTTGCTGCTGCTGCTTTAATGCATTTCAAATTTCATTTGGAAATTTTATTGTCGCTTTTAGCATTTCTCGGCTGGCATTCATTAATTGCATTTCCCCCAGGAAAATTTGTGTCAAATTGTTGCCTTTGATTTCATTATTGTTTTATCGAAGTGTTTTTCGCAATATTGTACTACAAAACCAATGACAAATAACTTGCAACTTGTTGCACGAACACAAAGCAACACTTGTCTTATTGTTAATTAATACAAGTGAAAATATGTTATGAATTCTACTGATGAACCACCAACATTTAATTAAAGCCGCTTCAGAATTTAACTTATTGCTTGGTATTTGTAAACATTTGTTTAAGCTTGGCATTGCGTTAGATGAGAGATGAATAATTAAATCCTAAATGTGATGGCCATTTAATCAGTTACATTTTGAAATTAATTCAAATATGTGCAGTAAAAAGTCAAGTTTACTGAAATATTCCAAGATTCATTAAGCTGACTTTTAAGCCAAGATTCTCTGTTCGACTTTCAGAATTGGAAGAAAATATCTTACACGGATAAACATCGAGAAACAATCTGATAACAAGATTAGCCACATATATGAAGACTACCCAGTAGTTATTGTGGAAGATTTCCAAATAAAATTAAAATGGTCTCTTCGAATCGATGAATGAAGTTCAGTTTGTGAAAATAAAAAGAGCTAGCAATGCACACATTAAATGTTATAAATTCAAGTTTGCTGTTTAATTATTTATTTTACTGACTACACTAGAAGTAGTCGCCTCAACTGAGGATATTTTTCGCTGTTTCATCTGTTACCATAGCCGTGATCATAGTTGGTACTCCCTTTAATCGCTCTCGTCGTTCTGCGTAGAGGTTAGCGTCTTGGTGAATCTTTATCTGCATGTTTGTCGAATACATAAAAGTGCAACTAATCAAGCCACAAGCAACTTACCATTGTAGCGGCGAGTTGCAACAACGGCTCATACTTTACACAAATCTACCAAAGTCTATTGCAAGCCAAGTTTGTTGGCAACTACAGCAAAAGATAATAACCGATTTTTATATTACTCTGTTCATCTTCTTCATCATAGTCGCGCAATTCAATTGGTCTCAGTTATTCTCTATTCTCGCCATTTTGCTATAAGATGAGTGGTCTTTGGCGTCCGCAGAAGTAATTAAGTCGAATATAACAAATACTCCTAAAAACGCCAGAAGCCACCCATCTTTGTGGCGACGAGATCTGTATGAAGACTCTTCAAATATTAATACATTTAATTATTGATAATTATTTGTGCTTTCCCAAATAAATAAATCGAAAACATTCCAGCAAAATCAACACTCTTAAGATACCCAGTAGCACACCATGATCATCAAATCAAATCAAATCAAATCAAGCTTCTCATTGTCTCCGCTGTTTGTTCTAATCGTAGAACAATCTTTTCTGTCTGCCATACACTTAACCCAAAAACAAAAAACGATTCTTTTAAATCAACTGCTTTTACTGCCCTCCTCTCCCACCCTTAATCTTTCGATGTATCACTAAAAGCTATTCTGCTGAGCTGCAACATTTGGCCAAAGCCCATAAACACGTGCCACTTTTGGGAGGCTCCCCCACGTCAAAACGTCATGACCCCTGGAGCCTGTGTGCTCCCCTTTTGTGGCTCATGTGCCACACGGCGTGTTGCAAATTATTTCGACATCTGATTTTAAGCGGAAAACAAGAGATAAAAGCAGCAGCAGCAAACGAAAAGAGATATGGGGAGAGAGATTTTGCACTGGCACTAAGCACAAAATTACCGAAACAGGCAAATGGACAGGACAACGAGGACAACGGGAGAACCATAGAACACATTGGCCAGTATAGTTCAGCCAACACTCACCAACTCCTCCTCGCTCTCGGCCTAGGCACTTATGGCCTTTTTGTGTAAACTTTTGAGTGCATTTCACTCGCCACAGCCAGCCAAACAAAAGGCCCGTTCGCCAAAACCGGGCACATTACGTAACCCTCATGTCTAACCTCCAGACCCCCCCCCCACTCTTTTCCCAACTCTGCTTCGCCCCCCCGGCTTGCAGTGGTGACATTTGCATGAACATAAAAAGCTCATGCAGAGCAATTTGCGACTTTGCGAGTGACATTAAACGTGGACAACGTCGACTTGCCCCAACATCGAGGAGCAGAGCACCTCTCTTCGACGACTAGCTCATTTCGTGCCGGGGCATCTATCCAACACACACACACACAGGGGAAGGCAGGGGGTGTGCGAGTGAAAGACTGGGAGACAACACATTGCACACTTCATTTGATCGCAAGTGAAAGATAATGGCAGAGGCGACCCCAAAAGTGATGTGTTAACGGCAGCGTTAAAAAAAAACTAGCAAAAAAAGAAAAGAAATAAAAAAAAAAAAAAACTAGCTCCAACACTGCCAACTTCATTGATTATACGCTGCAGTTGGCTGGTTTAGTTAGGTAGATCAGGTTGTCGCTGTCAAGGAGCTTATATCTAATTCTTAGTTCAAAATTTGTATCGTCTATTTAAAAAAGACTATCAATCATCGTCAATCAAGCAATAAATCATCAAAGACCAATGCACATTATTCTCAAAGTAAACATTTTTTATTATACTACAATTATAGTATGATAAATCAACTTAACTAATCTGAAATGTATTCATTTGCTAATGCTTAACATGACTATAAAAACCGAATTTTTGTGGATCGTTTCTGATATAAAAACAATATATTTATATTTTGGTTTGCAGCTGCTGCCCAAAAGGGTATTCAAACGTCGCCAGCGATTGGCAAGCAAGCCAAAGGATTTCGTTTTCTTGATATTCTGCTGATTTTGCGTAAAATGCCTGGCGTAAATTTATGCCGCCCATGTGTTGGAATGAAATTTGAAATTCGCTTTTGCTCAACGACTTTAAGAGCGGATTCAAACTCAATGCAACTCAACTCTAATGCTATTTGTGTGTGTGCTGTGTGTGTTGTGTTGTGTGTTGTGTTGTGGCTTGATTGTGTTCCTGGTAGCTGCCACTTCCTGCAAGTCATTTTGATTTATTGCCAATGATTTTCCAAGTTATTGAACAGATTATATGGGCGTTTTGTTTCTTACACAGTGCCTGCAAACAATTTGTTTACGTGTGAGAGCGAGAAAAAGGCAGACAGAGAAAGAGTGTCTCAATTTTATACTCAACGCATCCTCACTCAGCGTAACTTATGAGCTAGCCGTTTGTTGTCGTTGTTGTTGCTGCTGCTGTTGTTGCTGCTGTTGTTGTTGTTGTTGTTGTGTTTTCCAACACGCCATTAAATGCAGAGCGAGCTCAAGTCCGAAATTGAAAATTTGCTTGTTTCTGCTCGACGAAGTTTTCCAAATGAAATGACAATAGTCTCGAATCGAATCGAATGAAGTTCAGTAGAGGTGTACAACCAAACAGGAGGGAGAGCTGAGGAAGACAAAGAGCTAACTTATTAAAATTGTGTGTGTGTTTGTGTGTGTGTGTGTGTGTGTGTGTGTGCAGACGGCAAGAAAAGAAGCCCAAAGTCAAATTCTGTGGCCAGCAAATCTTTGGCAACAATGAAAGCAAAAAGCAGCGCACAAAACGAGCAAGCAATGCGCAGATTGAATATTATATATATATATATATATAAATATATATATACACATATATATATATATATAATATATATAAGTAGAAAATAACTATAAATATCATATTACAAAATGGTCAAGGCAACGCTCGGACAGGAGTCAGAGGTTTGAGTCTCTGCTTGATAATAATAATAATAGTAAGTCTGATAACAAGCAGCAAACAAATAGAACAGCTATGTGTGACGGAGAGTCAACGAATTACAAATACCCTGTATCTGTTTTAAGGAGTATTCGAAGTTCGTAAATTTATTATCATTTCATTAAACTGGTTCAGGCTATAAAAACAAACAATATTTAACATTCTTCAGATTAACCAGGGTATATCATCAAACTGGCATCAACTTTTCAATCTGCATATTCAAATGTCAACAACTCAATCAACAATCGGAATCTGAACCGGAGCAAACACTCACAGTAGGGTTCTATATACCCGACCCGCACAGGTTTACAGAGTGTGCAACAGCTTTCTTGCATTTTGTATGCGCTTGTCGGTTTTGTGGCATCTTCTCCTCTATCTTTCACTCTATGCAACCATATAATTGAATTCTAACCCAACGCGGCATCTCCAGGGTAATAATAAGCAGAAGCAGAAGAAGATGCACTAGACGGTCAAACGAAAGCCGAAACCAGAAAACGGTAAATGCACACTGAGGGAAACAACCATCACCAACAACACACACCTGCCCCAAGCCAACTCTCAAAAAAACATAATAGAAAAATTGTGTGTGTGTGCAGTAAAATGCATCTCTCTTCTCTCATCACTGGGAAAAATTCAATCAGAATTTATTGTTGCCGCTGTTCACTGCTGATGACGATGACGATGATGATAATGATAATGATAATGATAATAATGATGATGTCTGTTGCAAAAGCAGCTTAAGATTTGCTTTCATTCAACTCTAAAACATTATTGGACAAAGAGTGACAAAGTTGCCATTTTTGTTATATTATTATGCACAATATGTGGCCAAAAATAAAGCCGTTTAGCTTACGAGAAATGATTCCCAGGCCCAATGTGAGAATAGGTCGAGAGTGCTCGACTAGCAGATACCCTGAACGCTTGATTCACATGAAATCAATCAATCTGTATCGATATCCGCGAAAAGGAGAGTTTTCCATCAAATTAATTAAACTTTATTTGCCTTGTCTTGTCGATGGTGTTTGTATCTGTTAATTATACCCTCTTCGCTCAGGGTATAAATAAATGTTAAACTGGTAAGCGTAGCACGCTGCGCGACCGGAAATTGAAATATTTTGTGTGCCTGGATTTTTAACGCACATCACGCATACGCACCGTTGAGCAGTCAAATTAACTAGTACTTTGAATTTACCCTGTAATCACATTGGGAATGTATTCCTTGATTGTTAGTATTTTCTTTTAAATAAAAAGTGAACCTCACAAAATGACTTCAATCAACTAAAAAAAACTAATCGCTGCTACAATTGGGAATTGAAAGTTTTATTTACTTTGATATGCGAATAGTCAAAACCATAGCGAAGTAGATTATTTTAAATATACTCGTATAAACATACCTAATGGAATAGTTGCATATATAGAAAATGTATTTATTGGTCAGTTATAGGGTATGTTTGAGTTTCTCAACTCATCAATCATAAGGCCTATTTATTAAA
Organism: Drosophila basisetae; assembly: GCA_035041595.1. Taxonomy (NCBI): domain Eukaryota; kingdom Metazoa; phylum Arthropoda; class Insecta; order Diptera; family Drosophilidae; genus Drosophila; species Drosophila basisetae. The sequence continues at coordinate 7,509,172 of JAWNLB010000123.1, read as the reverse complement.
CATGTGCAACATTGTCAAAATTGTTCAAAGCCATAATCATGCCCCATGCCGTTAATTATAATTGTGCAAAATCAAACAGGCCAATTTATAAACGACAATTTTGAATTGGTTGAATCCCGTCTGAGAATTTTAAATGAAACATTCTACAAATGATTTACAGCAACAGCAACCATAATACTCTATATGCATAGCTGCAAAAGAGCAGCAATATTATCAGTCAATTATCAAATATATAAATATTATCAAATCAGAGTTAGAAAAGTGTTTTCTGTTCTCTGAGCTTCAAGACTATTCTTTACAAAAATGTTCTGAAAGATGAAAAAAATCAAGAATAAACCTTTCCTTTCGTGGTTAGCATTATATTTAATTGTACAAAAAAACCCCTCAAAGATGAATTGCAAATATGGTGCTATTTTTCTCAACCGCACTGTATGTTTTTATATACTTCGAGATCACTTCAAAGCGAAGCTTTTTGAGTTGCTGCGTAATTGAAACGAGTTCGCTGCAATCGCTCACAAAGCGACTCAAACTCAAAGCTGAACCAAAGCTTATTCAACAAGTGGGCAGAGAAAGAGAGAGAGAGAGAGAGAGAGAGAGAGAGAGAGAGAGAGAGAGAGAGAGGGAGAGATATAGAGTGATTTCAAAGGGAATTTAATATTTATGGCGTGTAAAGTTTACTTTAATTTGCTTTTGGTTGTGAAAAAAATAACATTTCGGTAGATTTCCATGGCTCTTGAAATGTTGAGTCAATTTGTGAGTTAGTCGACTGAAAAAGATACACAACAACTCTGAATTGTCTTTGATTACAAACTCTCGACTTTATAACCCGTGTTATACCTCTAACTCGCAAAAAATATGGGCAAGAATCCAAAAAGAGAATGTTTGACTTCAAGCTGTAATTTCTGAACTCATCGAATAATTATTATAAAAAAAGCAAGGCATTGAAAAAAATATATTTGAATTATCTTCTTATATTTTAATTATCTTCACATTCTTAAAACCAAGATGAGAGATTTTCGTGGCCAGTGTACTTTTGACTGATTGATAACCAAGGAGCAGCAAAACAAATGCAATGTGGCATGAGGCACAAATATTTCTTAGCCTTTTTACAGCTTTTACGAAAAGAGGTTTCCTTTTTAAGGATTTGCAGTCAATGCTGTCTGAGCTGCTGCTGCTCATTGCGCCCAATTGCCCCAAGTGGCAGTCAAAGCAAGGCAAGCGGTCACCAAGGCAACAGACAAGACTGCCAAGATTACAGGGTAGTCGATTATGGCTCAAGTATCATGCTCAATAAATGGCAAACACTGTGACGAGGAAGGAGAGAGGAGGCCAGACAAGGCAAAGCAATAAATATATATATGAACCGTTCACACACAGTTTAATAACCCGCTCCAGATAGGGAGAAACAGATTTTAGATTTAAGACTGAATATTTATCAATAAGAGACAAGCACATCAAATAAATGTTGACAGAAAATTGTACAATGCGAATTTGAACTAAAATAAGTAAGAATACTCGAGTCGAGAGAGCTCGAGTTGGAGCTACTCAGTGCTGTTCCCGCTGATAAATATTAAACTACGATTTTTCGCGAAGTTTCTCGAAATCAATAAATGAAATTTTTGTAACTGATCAATATTATGACAAGCTATATTGAAGATCATTTAGAAAGCTACATCTTAAAAATAAAATAAACTCGACATGAATAAAGAATATATTTTGAATTTGTAAGTCTCTAGTTTTTGAAGTCTATGATTTCAGCACCCTTATACAAAGAGACAGGCTAAATCTACACAGGTATTGTTGCTGATCGAGAATTTATACCGAATAATAATTGCGTACAACAATTTGTGACTCTATTATGCCCGCTCAGACACTAATACAGGGTATTAAAACACACTCAATAAAAAAAGAGTGACAAACTGGCTGAAAAACTGTGTCAACTTGCAATTAAATTCGATTACAATAAATGAAATGAAAGAAAAACCAAGCCAAATTCACACACACACACACTCTCACACACACACACAGAGAGGAAATACACACCCAAAGACATTCGCGTCGCAAAGCGAATTTGGCGATCAAAACAAAATAGTTTTTTGGATTGTTTTTCTGCCCTTCATCTCTTTGTTGGCGCTGAACTCGTTTTGAGTTCAACTCAAATTTATTTAAACAATTTACGAAAGCAAAAAGCTTTTGCGCTTTGCACTCAAACCGTGTTGAGTCGAGTGCTATAGCAGTGGGCGGCAGTGGGTGTGGTGGGGGAGAGGTGAAACCGACAAACAAATAAAAAATACGAAAAACGAAATGTAAAATGCCAAACTCAAAATGCGCATTCAGTTGTACGACGACTGCCAAAGCGTTTAAAACATTTACGAGTTTTGAGTTCTGAGTGTTGACCCTGAGTTTTTGAAAAAAGAAACTGAAAGAATTATATTCAAAATATTATTTGCGTAAAAATGCTGCAACAGATGCTCGCCTGTTTTCTAATTGCTATGTGCCTCATGCACAGTGGTAAGTTTTGTTGCTGATTTCAATTTGTATTCAATTTCAAATGGGTTAAAAAATATGAAAAAAATCGAGTGAAACCGGTTTGAATTTTTAAAGCTGCATCTAAATGGCAAAATTAGATTTGTTCACACAGAAGATTGAAATTCCACCATCAGCAACCGCATTTAAAAAATAATGGAAAAATACCAGACAAATGCTGCTAATTTTTATAATTTCCAATTATTTCAAATAAAAATTAGTCCAATAGCTTCTGGAAATTGCTTAAAATTCTACGAATTGATAATAATGCTAATAATTAAGACTTTTATATACAAAATATAACAAATTCTAGTATTTTTAATCAATCTTGTGATTAATCGTAAATGCAAAAATAAAACTAATAAATATGCAAAAATTCATAGTCATTATGCATTTTCAGTTGATAATTTATTGCAGTCGAATATTGATTTTATCGATATTCGCGAAACGGTTGCTATTCATAAGTGGATCTGTGTAGGGTATATTAGAGCTTATATTCGAAATTTTAAGTATCTAACCTTTATAGACTGTTCATACAGATGGAGAGACAAACATGCCTAAGTCGACTCATCTGCTTATGCTGATCGAGAACATATATACGTTGTGCTTTCTGCTGCCTAGTAGATACTGTTGCACAACGTAATTATACCCTCTTAATCTATAAGGAACGCACAAAAATTCCCATTTGTTGTTTAGCACGTATTTGCTACCAAAACAAAGACGAATGTCGATTCAAAGCTGACTTCATAGCAAAAGCAAATATAGGCAAATACCTTGTCACATACATATACATATATATATGCATAAATATATGTGTATAGAGGGAGATTTCTAATTGAAAACAGTGTCGAGCTGAGGGCGTTACATAATAAGGCGAGCTAAGTTTAAACTGGTTGTAAGCCTGAGTGAATTTCGCATCTTAAATGAAACTTTGATCTGCTCACTCATTCAACACTTATCTATCACTTTTCGCTCTCATTTATCTGTTTTCCTCCGTAGCAACGGCCATCAAATGCTATCAGTGCAAATCGCTGACGGACCCCAATTGCAGCAAGGATAAATTGGATGCCAATTCGAATATTCGTCAGGTGGATTGCGACACGATGCCCAAGCCGAATACCATGGATCAGTTGCAGCCGGTGACAAGGTGCAACAAGGTCGTCACCAGTGGTAAGTGACAGCAATTGCCCAACCCACTCCGCCTCCCCCTTGAGCATGTTTTGCATACACCTTGAACGAATATAAATAAATTACGAATATTACGAGCATTTACGAGACTTAGTGATGTCATTGCGTAGACGCCGTAACTTGTAGAGGAGGCCAAACCCAATTAGCATATTGAATAATAAAAAACGATTCCAAAAATGCTCAAAAGTAACGCAATTCGACGAGTTTCGAGCTTTTTTCTTTTTGTTATTTCGAACGATAGAAATAAAGCTTTGCGTGGGTTAAACATTTGGCAAGACAATTGGAAAATAACAAAATCGAATTAAAACCAACAAACTGTTTGAAAAACAATTGAATCAAATCCATTTAGACAAGTATAAGGAATTGTATGATGATGCATTGCTAAAAATAAAAATATTTGTTTAAAATCCAAATCGAATATGTAAACATATTCGAAAAAAAAACATTTAAGATCAGCAATTCAACTTTATTTGCAATCGTTGTTGATACTGGATCTACCATAATTGAAAAACATTTAAATCATTAATTATCATGTTTATTTGCTTTTAAACATATTCAATCGATTAATATAATTAACTCTCTCTCGATTTTGTCATTTTTGTATGTTCAAATAACATTTTTATTTCAGACGTCGTCTCGTTACTTTTAGCAGCAACGTTTGAACTAATTCAGCAATCCATAAAATCGTTCGACTAGTTAACTTTCGCAAAAATCAATGGAGCATAAAACCAAAAAGAAAAAATGCACAGAAAAGCCAATGCACTCGTTGAAGTGATACTCGTTACTTTTAGCACACAGAACTCTGGCTGTCTCTATCTTCTCCACATTTTATATATACATTTCAAGCTTGCACACAGTGGCAACCTTGGTTCAACTCTTTTTCTTTCTTACGCTTTCTCAACACACAGATCGCGCCGGTGTCATCGTATCCCGTGACTGTCACTTTGAGGTGGTTGGACAGAAGGAAAACGAGTGTACAGTGACGCACAGCCGCCAAGTGGAGACTTGCTTCACTTGCAAAGGAGATCTGTGCAATGCCAGCGGCGCTGGCAGCTATATGGCGTTTAGTGCAGCCTCTCTGCTCGCGTTCTTCGTCCTGCAGATGGCGCTGTAAGCCTCCCGAGTATTTTTAATATAAACATATATAAAAAGAAAACAAAAAATATAATGTCAATCGTGTACAAAAAATATGTACAAATTATTGGTTTTAAATAAATTCCAAAAATAATAAATGTTTAAAGAAATAAAAAAAATAGTTAAGCTTACTTTAGATATATGGGCAGATCATAATTGTCCATCACGTCGCTTTTAGAATCATTGTACAAATGCATCCAGTACTTATCCATTTTCCCTGGGATTTGAATTATTATTTAATTATTGGATGAGCACACAAAAAAGCTAAGCACACACCAATATGAATGTGTGTGTGAGCCTAGACACGTGCATGCAAAAAATGGTTGTATGGCAACACCGAATCTGTCAAGTAACAACACTGAGTCGAATTACAAGATAAAACACACAAATTCACGTATTAAAATGCAAGCAGATAAAATATTCTCGACAAACAGACCAATACACTAAACAATCTTTTACATAACTCTTCAGACTTTAAAACAGTCGAAGACACATTAAAACGAAAATTAAAATCGAACACACGGGAAGAGAGCAACGAAAGGAATTGGGTTTGTAACGAGTAACGCTTGGATTCAGTAACGAGTAGAAATGCAGTAATAGTGAAATAAAAAAAAATAATAATTTGAAATTCGTTTTGTTTAATAAAAAATACATTTTAAGGTACAATTTTAAATTAAGGTTGGTTATTAAAGGTTGGGATAAAGTTAAAAGTGCTATAACGTTCATAATATATTTAATGGAACTTGCAACAAAAGTATCGATACTTGGACTCGACATGCAATGGGAAATTAGTTCACACTTTTCCTATTTAGGGTCCCATTCGCCAATTTTTTATTACATATTATATGGCTTTATGTATGTATGTACGTATGCATGTACGTTGTACATACGTATGTATGAATGTATAAAAGAAAGTAAATGTGAATTATATAAGTGCAAACTTGAAAAATAATAAAAAAAAAACAATTTTAAGAACATTTTTTAGAATACACCTATAAAAAATCATGTTATATAAATCGTTCATTCAGTTGTAAAAATTATAGGTTTTAAATAAACTACAGCTGCTAATAACAAAAATAAAAGTGTAAAAGTAAAAAACGTACCTCATATATATTGACAGATCACAATTACTCAACAGATCGCCTTTGAAAACATTGTAAAAATCCATCAAATTCTTATCCATTTCCGTGGGTTAGTTTATTTATTAAAATCAGAGTACAAAAAAATAAGACTACGAACAGTTGTGTGGCAACACCGACTTTTTCAAGTAACGTCACTTTTTAACTTTACAAAAAATTTCGAAAAGCACAAATTGACGTATTAAAATTCAAACATACAAAGTATTATCGACAAACGGACAATGGCCACACCACTAAACAATCTTTTACACCACTTTTAGAACTTTACATAACATTTGAAGACACATTAAAACGAAAATTAAAAGTGAGCACATGGGAGGAGAGCAACGAAAGGAATTGGCGAAGACCCGAAACAAAATCGTCTTCAGGAGTATTGTTTGGATGAGTAACGAGTAGAAATGCAATAAGTATTGTCAACCACTAAAATTAGTATTCAATTATTAAAATATATATATACAATTTTAAATTAAGATTGCTTTTTAAAAGTTGTTATAAAGTTAATATAATTTTATTTCATTGCGTATATTAATGTTTATTTAAATGCACCTGGAATGAAATTATCGATACTTTGACTATCTAATATGCATAACAAAGCAATTCAAATAATTTAATTTAATGACATCTGCAAACAATAGAATTAAATGCTTAATTTGTTTTTAGATAACTCTTTTGCGTTACATATTCATATTTATCTACAATTCTTATAATTATTAAATAAAAAAAAGTTAAAATTAAATATTGCATAAAAGGGCAATCAATTTTGAAAATGCTGCAGAGAATAGCTTCTCTTGGATGAAAACATTTATAAATCTGATATAAATGAATATCGGAAACATTATATATATTTTTTTGTATTGAAATTCTTTATTCGGTTGTAAAAATGAACTATTTTTTTTTGCATTACAGTAAAAGCTGTAAGTCTACCGTTTCTTACGCTAAATTCAAAACTGAACACAAATCTCTCAAAAAGAGACGAAATTTTGGACGGAATGTCAGTGCTGTGAGAGAGTAAATATATAAGAATACTTATACATATAAGTGTATAAGTTGTCATTTTTTGTCTTTTTGAGCTACAATTTGACGGCACATGGAAAATAACAGATAAAAACGCTGTTAATGCCTAAGGAAATGGGCGACAGCTCCAACGGTAAATGTACCAAGGAGCACAGCGAGTAAATTTGATTTTTGCAGCCCAGCCCCGTTGCAGCCATCTTTGCTGTTGCAGGTGCAAAACTCCATGAATATATTGTAGCTGCCGGTGCGCATCAGGCAGAAGCGTTCGTCCCCCTCGATGCCTGGTTCGCCCATATAAGCGCAGCTACGGAAATAACGCCATTCCCCATGCACCTTCTGCCGGATCTTACGGCACATTGTCGGTCGCACGCCCCGCAAGTGATCCAGTTCCGGGGCTTGCTGACAGTCTGTTATGGCCAATGTGCTATTATCAAAGGGATCACCGCACTTTGGATCGTTATCAGAGCGACAGTCCCAGCATTTAATGCCATAAGCTAAAGTAAGATCACGAGACGGAAAAGAAGGAAAAAAAAACATTTTTTGTTTACTTGTTTCTTATCGTTTACTACGCAGGTGCATGCGACTTACCTGTTTGCAGCGCACAACAGAGCAGCACGACGGCCATGAGCCAATTCTCAAATGTTTTCATTTTTATTATTGATGCTTTTATTTTTGTTAATATAAACTAATTTGCTAGCAGCAGCAAATAATATTCATGAAAACAAAATGCGAACACCGCCCTAAAAAAAAATATGATGCACGTATCGATAGCTAGTTTATGTATATCGATATACCATAGCGTTGCCACCTGTGATGCGGTTGGTATTTTTTCTGTTAAGTGAGCTAATGTCAAACTCAAATGTGAGCGCGCATAATATTAAATGTTATCTTCTACAGGAAGTCTCACTCAGAAATGCAAACTTTTCGTTCTGTTTTAAACGGAAATGAAAAACTAAACATTCTAAATGCATTGTTATTTTCCATATTGAAACCATACATGCATTTAGACAACTCGTAGCTTCAAATAACTAAAGTACCTCTTTGGTACATTTGTACCACATACATGCTGTTAGCAGCGACAAATTTATTGCCAGACCACCACAATTTCAACACTTCCTTAACAGCAAAATTTTATGCTCGCAAGTGTGAGCTTTCCGCTTACAGCTGTTAAATTAAATTAAAATGATTAAATAAATATATATGAATATGCTCAAGTGATTTTCTATTAAATTCAGCAGCGAGCTGCACCATGAAACAAATATCTTACATTCTTGTACACCACAAACAAAACTGTTAACTGCAGAATGTTAATTAACAGCTGTTAAACTATTGATGCCAACAATCATATGGTATTTTTTTTCTCTCCCATCAGTTATTAGACAGAGTCGATATTTTCAAGTTGCAACTTGCGGAGTTGCTCCCACAAAAAAAAAAACAAAAAAAATTAACAAATTTTGTATTTGTTGGCTACATTCGGCTTGGACGTGAAGTGAATGATAGCGTTGACTGCTTTACTAACCAAATACACAATCGGTATTATGAGCAATTTAAGCAATGGCAACTTGCAGCAGAATCAACAACAGCAACAACAGCAGCAGCAACAACAGAATAACGGTGAAGCGGCGGCGGCGGTGGTACCGTTATTGATAGAGCCACCAGCTGCAATGCCCGCCCCCGCCCCTGCCCCAGCATCCGCCCGCGGCGTCGTCGTTTGGGCCTTGCCACAACGCCAACAGCAGCAGCAGCCACAAAATCCTGCCGCGGAGGGCAGCGGCTTGGAGAGGGGCAGCTGCCTGCTGCGCTATGCGAGCCAAAACAGTTTAGACGAATCCTCGCAGAAACATATCCAGAGACCCAACGGAAAGGAGCGGGGCACCGTGGGGCAATACAACAACGAACAGCACACGGCGAGATCCTTTGACGCAATGAACGAGATGCGCAAGTAAGAAAGAGACACACGACAGAGTGTTCGACTAGAAAAATACCCTGTAAAGGGGTAGATAGTGGCAACAGTGTTTGTCAATGTTTAATATCCTGTAAAATGTTTGATAATTGATGGGTAGAATTGGAATAAGAGTTACGAAAGAGTGATCGCACAGTAAATACCCTGTAAAAATGTCTAGCTATAGTGCTTATTAATATGCAGTTGCACGTGCATAATACTCTGTAAAGTGTTTTCGATTACAGCGGAATATTGTGGGGATAAAAGTAGTAAAAGTTTGTTGGGCAGTGACTACCCTGTAAAAAGGTTTATATACAGTGTTTACTAATGTGCAGTTGCACATTTTGAATACCTTGTCAGGTGATCATAGAAGATTATTACAAGTGTAATGGACTAGTGAATACCCTGTAAAAAGGCATATTGCTTAATCACAGTTGTGTATCAATGTCCAAATGCTTTCTTAGATCATAGATGAGAATAATAAATGTCAGGTAATCGGTATATGTGTAAGAATAAGAGTATCAAAAGTGTAATCGACCACAAGGTATCCTGTAAATTATTAGCTAGAGTATTATTTGGACAAGATCAACGCATACCCCATAAATGGTTATAGGTACTAGTCAAAAGTCCTTTAAATATACAGGCTAATACAATAGCAGCAATGTGATTTACTAGTAAATACCCTATAAATGGCTATAACTTGACTTGCAAACTTTAACTCAACTCAAATGATGCGTATAAATGCGTATAGCTGAAACTATACTTACATTTGTATTCAGCTTTTGTCAGTTATATAATTAGCACATGTACGAGTATACCCCTTTTGCATGCCATTTTTAATGGGCATAGCTCAAAAATATGACGCCGCTTAAGATTTGTTTATTTTGGTCTTGGCAAAAGTATGAAAAAATACTTATGATGGGCTAAAAACGGTCAACAATGTGTACATATTAATGACTATATATATGTATGAGTGTATATATATATATGATATATATATATATATATATATATATATATGTGTGTGTGTGTGTGTATATATTTGCCGATCTGCGGCGCATTCTGTCGCATAATTTGCGCATTACGCTTTGTTTGCCTGTTTGTCTGTTTTGGCCCCCTTCAACTTTTTGCAGATAAGTCTGTCTACAAACAATATTTTATATACATTCATATTCGCAAACCTGATTTATTCGCTTTTTTCCAGAGGCCATTCGCATTCATTTTCGACTTTGATATTTTTGTGTGTTTTTTTTAAAATATTTTTTCTATTTTTAATTTTGTTTGGCTTATTAGCGTTTAGTTAATAAATATTGGCCTTGAACTTCAAATCGCTCTGGTTTGTTAATTTTATTTATATATGTTTTTTCATATATTCGAAATGCTTCCCACTTCCGTGGGGCCAACTTGATTAGTTGTCGCATAAATGGGGGAAACTGCCTTAATGGAAATTTGTCGTTTATTTTTCTTCTCGCAGCAAACTCGTTTCTGGGTTGTTGTTGTTTTTGTGGTTGTTGTTGTAAGCCAATGCCCTAAATGAGCTCTTGGTCCAAAGACTGAGAAGGTTTTTACCTGTAACGAATTTTAAATAGGCCCGCGGAACTTGATTATATTTCTATCAACATTTGGTTTGTTAATCAATGAACATGCTGTATAATTAAAGCAGCCCATCGAAATGCAATTCAAGAATGTGTTTGACTGGTGATTATGCAATCAAATAATTTTCGACTCGCGTCAATTATTATATTATTTTCTATAACCTGAACTCATTTAAAATGGGGGAGTTGGGTTTGATGAAGTAGAATTAAAAATATAGCAGGCAGTAGGAAGTACTTCTGATTCCGTGGAATGCATATATATTATTGATTGATAGCAATTGAGTCGATCTTAACTTAAAATATTGAATATAAGATCAATACAAGATCGATTCAAATCGATAGCAAAAATGCACGAGAACACAGCCTTCCAATTTATATACAATTTCTGCTGACATATATATATTTGATCAGCTGTTCGTGTTATTATTATTATTATTAAGAAACACAGATTTACCTATTACTGAACAAACGCCTCTCGCTTGACCTTCTAAGTATTTAAAAGCCGAGTTCAGGTTATATTCCAGTCGAGCTTTATTTTTATTTGACTTAGAAATTCAAAACTTAAACGTGTGAAGTAAATTAAATGTAGAATTCGTAACCCTTTGATTTATTTGTCTTTTTGCAAATACGTCTTTGATATATATACATATATCAATATTGATTATTTTAATATTTTTATTTATTTGAAGTATACTTTTTGAATTGAAATTTGCCTCACTGTGCTTAAGAATGTGTCTAGCTGACCTTACCCAACCATTACTAAGCATATATTCTATTCTTTTCTCTATTCTATTTGTTTTTTATTTTATAGACAAAACACTGAAAAACGTAAAGGAAATTATATCTAATTTATTACTTTCTTTTGGGCTTTTCACGCTTATATATATTTTATTTATAGCTAGGAATGTGTCTAGCTGAATGGCGAAGATTTTATTTGATTTGCTGACCTAACTCAACAATTACTAATCATTTACCATATATACGATTCATAGACAAAAGCAGCTTTGTGATGTCATTCTGGTTGCCGACGATGTGGAGATCCATGCCCATCGCATGGTGTTGGCTAGCTGCAGTCCGTACTTCTATGCGATGTTCACCAGCTTCGAGGAGTCGCGCAAGGCACGCATCACACTGCAGAGTGTGGATGCACGTGCTCTCGAGCTGCTCATCGACTATGTGTACACATCGACCGTCGAGGTGAACGAGGACAACGTGCAGGTCCTGCTAACAGCAGCCAATCTGCTCCAGCTGACGGATGTGAGGGATGCTTGCTGTGATTTCCTGCAGACTCAGTTGGATGCCAGCAATTGTTTGGGCATACGCGAATTTGCCGATCTGCATGGCTGCGTCGAGCTGCTCAACTATGCGGAGACCTACATTGAGCAACATTTCAAGTGAGTTGATCATCCAACAACATCCAACAAGCTGAAATCAATCAATCAATCTACCAATCAATTATGTTGTAAACATATCTATGCATATTAAATTCAAACTCATTTCTAGTTATCATTTTTGCTGTGAATTTGTCGATGTTACTTTATAGATTTTTGATGAGTTTGTTTACTAATCGCCCAGCTACCTTGGATGATCAATCAATCAATCAATTGTGCTGTAAACATATTTGTACACATTTAATTCGATTGTTTCATTTCTGTTGATCATCTTTACTTTTATGACTTTGTAAATGCTTCTGCGAACTAATCTCTCCGTTATTTCGTATAATTAAACAATTAATTGTGATGTAAACAAATATGTAAACCTGCGATGCATTTGTTGATGGTAAAATGTACATCGATTCTTGATTCAGTTCATCTGTGAACTTATCTGGCAGCCATTTTGGACAATCAATCAAACAATTAATATTAACTCATGTGGATGCTATAATTATATAAATTATATAGATGCTTGTTCAGCCTCCTTGGACAATCAATCCATACTGAAAAATATTTAGTTACTATTGAAATATAAAATATAAATTGCTAAACATAAACTACAAAGTATAAAATATCAAATTTAAAATATAGAATGTGAAATAGATATTATAAAAAATATATAAGCTATAAACTATATAGAATCTTGATCAGATCGTTGTCTAAAATAATACAGTTATTTGCATATTAACATAATATCGCTTAGATTTTGAGTTATCGGTTCATCTGCATAAAAGCGGAGAACCGAACTTGATCAGCTTCTCGCTCATCTGCATAGAAATTAGATCATTCAACTTGTTAGTCATCTAATTTAGCACAATTTGTGACAAATTCGTTAACTGGTTTTCCCTCTCTCTCTCTCTCTCACACACACACACACACACACACGCACACACAGCGAGGTCATTCAGTTTGACGAGTTTCTGAATCTGACACACGAACAAATCATCAATTTGATAGCCAACGATCGGATCTCGGTGCCAAATGAGGAGCGTGTCTACGAATGCGTCATCGGCTGGCTGCGCTACGATGTGCCAATGCGTGAACAGTTCACCTCAGCTCTCATGGAGCATGTGCGTCTGCCCTTCCTCTCCAAGGAGTACATCACACAGCGTGTCGACAAGGAACTGCTGCTTGAGGGCAATATTATGTGCAAGAATCTAATAATTGAGGCGCTCACCTATCATCTGCTGCCCACCGAAACCAAATCCGCACGCACTGTGCCCCGCAAACCGGTCGGCATGCCCAAGATCCTGCTCGTCATTGGCGGACAGGCGCCGAAGGCAATACGCTCCGTGGAATGGTATGATTTGCGCGAGGAGAAATGGTATCAGGCCGCGGAGATGCCCAATCGTCGTTGTCGCAGCGGTTTATCGGTGCTGGGCGATAAGGTTTATGCTGTGGGTGGCTTCAATGGATCGCTGCGAGTCCGCACCGTCGATGTGTATGATCCGGCAACGGATCAATGGGCGAATTGCAGCAATATGGAGGCACGTCGCTCCACACTCGGTGTGGCTGTGCTGCATGGCTGCATTTATGCTGTGGGTGGCTTCGATGGCACCACCGGCCTCTGCAGCGCCGAGATGTATGATCCAAAGACTGAAATCTGGCGTTTCATTGCCTCCATGTCGACGCGTCGCAGTTCGGTCGGTGTGGGCGTGGTCAATGGCCTGCTCTATGCCGTTGGCGGCTACGATGGCTTCTCCCGTCAATGCTTATCCTCCGTCGAACGCTATAATCCCGACACAGACACATGGTCGGTTGTGGCCGAAATGTCTTCACGTCGCAGCGGCGCCGGAGTTGGTGTCCTCAATAATATTCTATATGCGGTGGGCGGACACGACGGGCCAATGGTGCGCAAATCTGTCGAGGCCTACGACTACGAGGCGAACAAATGGCGATCCGTCGCAGACATGTCCTATTGCCGGCGCAATGCGGGCGTTGTGGCACACGATGGCCTACTCTATGTGGTGGGTGGTGACGATGGCACCTCCAATCTGGCATCGGTGGAGGTCTATTGTCCCGATTCGGATAGCTGGCGCATATTGCCGGCGTTGATGACCATCGGACGCAGTTACGCGGGCGTCTGTATGATAGACAAGCCCTTGTGAATGGAAGAGCAGGGCGCATTGGCAAGGTAACTGCTTAAAACTATAACCGAAAGTAAAAGTCACTTTTAACTAATATAGCTGCTTTTGTTTTAGGCAAGCGGCTTCGCTGGCCATAGCGCTGTTGGATGATGAGAATAGCCAGGCGGAGGGCAGCATGGAGGGCGCCGTTGGTGGTGCTGTCTATGGCAATATTGTTGCACCGCCAACGCCAGCACAACAGCAGCAGCAGCAGCCAGCTAATCATCCGCACTATGAGAACATCTATGCGCCAATTGGACAGCCCAGCAACAACAACAACAACAACAACAATAATAATAATATAAACAATAACCAACAAGTTGCTGTCGTCGTCAATGCCAATGCCAATGCCCCTGCGAATGTTGAAGAAGCAGCTCAACAACCACAACAGCAACAGCAACAGCCAGCAGCAACTGAAGCCAATGCCAACAGTAATCAGCAACAGCCACAACCACAACAACAACAACAAGCTCGAATGCTGCCCATGAATAATTATCGCAATGATTTGTATGATCGCTCAGCAACCACAACAACAGCTGCCTACGATGTGCCACGAGCGGTGCGCTCTGGTTTGGGCTATCGTCGCAATTTTCGCATAGATATGCAAAATGGTAAGCACCTTGAAATAGTGAAGAAGTGTATAAATGTATCTATATATATATCATATATATATATAGGATATACTATTCCTGTAGCCATCAATATTTTCGCATAGATATGCCAAGTGCTAAGCACCTTGAAGAAGCGATAAATTGGAGAAGCATAACTAATTTGTTGTAGTTTGTGGGATATATTATTCCTGCAGAGGGCTATATCAGTTTGTAATCCAATGCAGATATCTGTGAACCCATAAGGTGTTTATAAATTCGATAGCCACATCGATTTAGCCATGTTCATCTGTTCTCATCTTCTCTATTAGCAGAACTCCATCACATCTGTGTTGGCTGTATCAGATCACTATAGCATATAGCTGCCTTTGGTTAACTACAACATATAGTTGTAACAATACTACAAATATCACATAACTTTCAATGGAGCAATCGATCACTTAATGGACTGTATCTGAAGGCAATTTAGGTCTGCAAGAGCATCTAAGAGTTCGGTGTGCTTAAGATAGCTCCTTAAGCTCGTCTCACTTTTGTTTTTATCACATTTAGATTTTTAGCAAGTTTGTGTAACATTCACAAGTCGATGTAGACAATAACAGCCAAGTTTTTATAGCTGTGCATCCGACTTTCTGCTCTGCCGGATGACCTTAGAGCCTAAGCAGAGCTCAAAGATCTTAAAATATATAATGGGTTTGCTGTTGAGTATACTTTTATGAAGCCACTTCATTTTATGATATGTCACGTAATCGCTCATTCAGATCTTCAAACCCGCACGTGCTTTAATAATCATACTAAAATGCTATTCAAAGTCGGAATAGCTCGACCAGAAGATTCCCTGAGACGAGCTGTAAAATACATAAATGGTTTTTCGATATGGTTAACAAATTTGAACCGGTTACCAACAAATATTTATGGGTTTATTATATAACTGGATAATAAACCCAATTCTTTATCAAGATTACCATTCAAAGGGCCAGAAATAACTATAAAGAAACTGTCGTATTTTTATTAATAGGAAGGTATTAAGAAAGGGTTTAATTAGCTTAAAAGAGGTTAACAATATTTTGTGTACCAGCGATTTGATTTATTATATTAATTATTATATGTTATTAGAGGTAAATAAATAATATTTTAAAAAAAGTAGAAACTTGTGTAAGAAAGTTGCTCAATCTACGAATTTATAAAGTTTTTCGCTAGAAGTTAAAAAAAAAAACTCAAATTTGATTACAAATTAAAGACTGCTAAATTCCATCTAGAACTAAGCTCAACAATGCAATTCTCTTACCCATTTTCAACACGCTTTTTTCACTTTCTCCTGCACCGCAGCGAATCGTTATGGCAGTGGTTTGCGCTGTGCACCACTCTACTCCGGCAACCGGTCGAATTGCCAGCGTCAGCGCAGCTTCGACGACACCGAATCCACCGATGGCTACAATCTGCCATATGCAGCTGCGACGAGCAGTGCTGGCACAATGCGATATGAGAATATCTACGAACAGATACGCGATGAGCCACTCTATCGCACCAGCAACGGCGCCAGCACCACAACAGCAGCTGGCGGTGCAGCAAGTCGTGTGCCGCTTTATACGCGCCTCGACGTGCTCGGCCATGGCATTGGACGCATTGAGCGGCACTTGAGTTCGTCGTGTGGCAACATCGATCACTACAATCTGGGCGGACATTATGCGGTGCTGGGCCACTCGCACTTTGGCACGGTGGGGCACATACGCCTCAATGCCAATGGTGGTGCAGCGGCGGCGGCAACTAATGCCAGCAGCTGTACGGTGCCCAACTGTCAGGGCTATGTGGCTGGTGGTGGTGGCAATGGCTTAAATGCTGCGGCTGCAAGTGGTGGTGCTGCTGCTGCCGCTGCTGCAGCAGCTGCCGCCGCCGCTGGCTGCATGGATTATGGCAATGTGAAAGTGCCCGTCAAAAATAGCGCCAGCTCCTTTTTCAGTTGCCTGCACGGCGAGAATTCCCAGAGCATGACCAATATCTATAAGACGACAGCAGCTGCTGTGGCAGCAGCGCACCACTGTTCACCACTCACGCCCAATGTGTCCATGGAGCGGGCAGCACGCTCTGCTTCCGCGGGACCAGCGACTGTTGCCATTGCAGCAACTGCCACCGAGGAGCAGCTGGTTAATTTGGACAGCTTGTCGCCTGTTTTGATACGGCCAACGGGCGCCATACCAAAAATAAAAAGTGCCAACAAAGCTGCAAAGGAGACGAGTGCAGCTGCAGCAACAACAGTTGCGGCCACAACTCAGAGTGGTGCGGAGAAAGAGCGCAGCATAGCGAGTGGTGCAGCCAGCAAGAGCTCAACGCTGGCCAAGAAGACAACCACAACCACAACAACAACTGCTGCTGCTGCGGCTGCAACGCGTAGCAGTGCCTCGTCGGATGCCAGCAACAATGGCACCTTGAATCGCATCTCCAAGTCCAGTTTGCAGTGGCTCCTGGTCAACAAGTGGTTGCCACTGTGGATTGGTCAGGGACCCGAGTGCAAGGTGAGCAGCAGTCATTCGTTTTAATTAATCGATTAAATCGTTAATCGCAAATCGATAAGATCGATTCACTAAACTTCTAGGTTAGCTTGCTGGCAGCCTGCTTTAAAGATGGGCATTTAACAATAAAACCTGCTCCAAATCGATATAGCTGACTGTGGCTATAGTTAATCGATAAAATCATATATCTCCCGCAATTTGAAAGCAAGAGTCAGCAAATTTACAAGATATATGGCTAGTAACACTCTTCAAAAGTCGGAAAAAGAATCGGCAAAAACCGATAACTCCAGCAATTTAAGAGCTAAAGTTGTTAAATTTGTAATGCAGATTTTTAGGAACCTCCTCCAAAGATTGATAAAATTATATTTTTTCACGCCCGTTCATGCTTCCAAAATTCGGAATTCCTCTTCAATTTTAAAGATACATTTAACAAACTTGGAAGCAATTGATTTCTAGGAAACTACTTTCAAGATTTCTTCGCCATTTCTTGGCTAGACTCAACCTGTTCTATGCCAACTTTAAGCAGCTGTTATTACTTGTTGGCATCAGATTATTTCTCATCTGTTAATACTCAATTTTGAAACTATTCTCTCTGCTTCTGCCGCAGGTGATTGACTTCAATTTTATGTTCTCGCGCGATTGCGTTAGCTGTGACACGGCTTCGGTGGCCTCGCAAATGTCGAATCCTTATGGCACACCACGTCTGGGTATCGGTGCCCTGCCGCAGGACATGATGCGGTACCAGGGCAGCACGGCCAGCATGCGACGCGATATGAATGCCGCAACGCGACCGCTTCACAGCAATTTGAGTCGCTTGCGTTGCGGCACCGACAAGCGTCAGAATAGCAACAGCAACAGCAGCTATCGCCATGAGGATCCCTCCTATGAGAATGTGCATGTCCAGTGGCAGAATGGCTTCGAGTTTGGACGTTCCAGGGAATACGATGCCAGCTACAATTCACAGCAGCAGCGACCGCTGCTGCAACGCGCTCGTTCCGAGAGTCCCACGTTCAGCAATCAACAGCGACGCATGCAACGCGTTGCGGCACAGAACACACAACAGCAACAACAATCTGTCAACAAGCTGGCTGATCCCTTCAAAAACTACGAACTGAACGCGGACAACAATAGTTTCAAGCCCAAACAGCCGACGCCAGCTGTGGAATTGTGCGATGAACTCGAGGGCGCTGTGGGTGGCCAGGCGGCACCCGAATCGGAAGTTGAACAAACGTTAGAACCCTTGAATGTGAGTGATAACGAGACTGAAACAACGACAACAGCTGCAACAACAGCAACAGCACCTGCAGCACCAGCAACAACATCAAACAGCCAACAAACGAACGCAAACACTCACGAAGCAAACGATTAATTCATATAAATCACATATGTCAAGTACGATTAGCATCTGCTCACTTGAAAATTAATTACTTGTACCTTTTTTGTTTATAAATATTGTTTAAAATTTTCGTTCAACCTCTTTTAGATCTCACAAAAAAACAAAAAAAAAAACAAAAACAAATTACAAATGGCCAGAAAAAAAGGATAACAAAAGAAAATGAATTCTATGAAAACTTAAGTTAAAATATTAAGCATTGAAGTCTTACTTTGTAGAATTTGATACGACTGTGATTCGAGCAGTTCTCGAATATTGATTAGAATATATATGTATTGATTTTTATCGACTTTTAGCTATGTATGAAAGTATCTGTTTGTCAGTCCTTAATCTTGAGAATGGAACAACATATTTGAGGAAACGCAACACGCAATACGAAAGCGCCATATCATGCACACATAATATACACACACACACATATATATATATATGTGATTAATTACTTAGGCAACATATATACAATATATTATATAGAAATATAAGCGATACGCATTTGATATTTAATTATGAAGTGTTCCGCATACAAAACGAAAATGTTGTGTTATTTTTTTTTTGTAAAATGGCACAAACAAATCGAACAAGTCCACTGCCCCAATATTTAAACTGTTTACAACTATTACATAATTATTAGTGGTTTTCATCGAGGTACGATCTTATTATTATTTTCCGGCATTTGTTATGTGCACGCCGTGCTTTGTTCACTTTCGATAAGTTCGGTTTCTCAATGATTACCCAAATAGCATTAGAGATGAAGGGAAGGAAATGAAAAAACAACCAATACAAAGCTATCGTTTAGGTCAATTAGAATAACAGGTATTATTTACATGCATACACACATATATACCATATACATATATACAACAATTATACAACAAAAAAAGGCATACAAAAATCATATATACAATAATACTCCAAATATTTAGATCCTAAGCATACTTACATGTATTGCGTTTAACTAATTCATAATAAAATTGAAAAAACAAAACAAAATATGTACATTTGTAAATGTGAAACATTTGTAATGATGATGTAGTATTCGTTGTGGTTGTTTTTTTTTTTTTTTTTTTTTTGGCTTTTGTTTTTTTATGGTTTTATTTTTATTTTAACAAACTATTATAAAATTGCATGTTTTTCGTTCTCATTGCTTTTGCTTCTTGTTCATATACACAGATACAGATACAATATAATAATTATAAACTAAAAAATACAATGTCTGTCATAATGTACTCGTATTCATTACAGTTATACATATACATATATATATATATATATATATATAGTATATATTATATCTGATTCTTGTTCACAACTATTGCGCTTGGCTACGATGAATTGGAATTTAATTTCTTTTCTTTTTTGTCTTTTTTGTCTTTGTTTTTTTTTTTTTTTTTGCTTACTACATTTCTGATAATGTTTAAATTTATTAGCCGATATGTTTTTCGCTATGCACTCTCTGTCTCTCTCTCTCCTGCTGTCTATCTCATTCTCTCTAGCTGCCTCATTCTCTAACCTTCAAAGAGCGCCTAAATTTAATACATATTTTAATATGTTTTGTTTTTTGTTTTCCCGAAATACTTTTCTAAGTTTTCGTTTTTGATTTTTTTTTTTTTTAATTTAGCTGCAATTTGTCGCTACGTTGTTCTACAAGCTTCACTGTAGTTGCTGATAAGTTCTTTAGTATAAGGTTTATATATATATATATATTTGTTGTCATTGTTTTTTTTTTTTTTTGTTGCTTTTGTTTTAATTTCTTTTGTTGTTGTTGTAGTATACTTCGTTTCACCGCCTCGTTTCGAACGCTAACTTAAAATATACACACGCAGAAAACTAATAACTAACTAAAAAAAATCGTTACAAAATTAGCTCAGAACTATACAAAAACGCTTTAAGCGCGTCCCTCACACACTCACTTAGCCGAAAAAAAACCCACACATATCAAAAATTGTTTGCGGACCCCCCCAAAAACTGCTTCTGCTCCAACTCCAAAAAACTCTGGTTGCATTTGCATATGTGTGTCTTGTTCATCATCATCATCATCATCTACTTGGGCAACTCATAGATCTGGACGGGCAATGCTTTGGGCGTTATTATCTCATCCTCGAAGTCATCATCATCACCATGGATCGCATAGTCGCCGCCGTTGTGTTCACTTTCGAATTCATTGGGCACAATCTCGACATCGGGTCGCTGGGTGCTGCGATAGCCTCCGCCGGTTGGGTCTCGATCTGATCTCGTTTTGGTCGATTTGGTGATATGATCGCGCAGCATATGCGAATAGAGTATGTCGTCGATGTAGTACATGGTGCCCAGATTGTAGACAAACACCTCGCTCTCCGTGATCTGTGCATTGTTCACGCTGGTATAGTTGCTGCCCGGATTACGGGTGATCTTGATATGTCCACCGCCAATCGTCTCGAACACCTCATTGTCCCTCAGATCTCGATTGTAGAGTCGTCCGCGCACAAAGTGATTCAATAGCATTTTAATGCCGCGCTGCGAAGCCTGCAAAAATCCAATGTATTTATAGTTATATGGACCCGTTTGGGATTGCTTTTAACCCACCATTGCATCGTCGGACAGCCTGTCGAAGCCGAGTTTCTCGAACGCCCTGTCTTCGGGCACAAAGAATGTGTAATTTGCCCCAGAAATGTGTGGTGCGATTTCTGCATTATTTAAATATCTGCAGGAAGTTGAAATATTGTCATTTTAAAGCAGTTGCATATTTTGAGAAATTGCCTAAGTATTTAAATCAATACTCAGCACTTTGTAATGATAATTATAATTATAAGCTCGATGTTGAACAGGATTTAAATGCAATATTATTATCAGACTTCAAACCATGATATATTTTTTTAAATCTGATCAGTTCTGCAAAAGTTATGGTCGTTGACAGATTTGACCTACAAGCATTTTGGTGGGATACTTTTAATAAGATAATTAAGCCAGAAAATGCGCTTACAACCGATTTAGCTAACCTTTATCTATAAAGTCTTTTATTCTAACCATCTTTTACTATCGAACTAAACTTTAAACGTATATTTGAAGTTTAACAATTAATTCAGTAAATATTTTTGATTTTCGTTACTGCATACAGGGTATTAGGTAGTCGAGTGTTTATAGTTTGTATTCTCTTCCGCCCGACTGCCAACAAAATGTACTCTAATTACTATTAGAAAAATGCTTACCTTGTAATTTGTGTAAATCTTGAATCGCGCTCCAAGGCCAGAAACGAGTGCGATAGAAATTGTGCACCGAACCAGGGAAAGGCCAAAAGTGGCGGTGTCTCCTTATCCTTGTGCATCTGCGGCGAGTAAATTATGTCTTAGACTCGTAGTGGGAGTGTGAAGGATGAGTGAGGTGTGCTTGTGCTTGTGCTTGTTACCTGATGCAATTTGGAAACCACAGCCTCGGAGACAAACAGGACCTCGGATATGATAAACACCTGATTGCCATTGGAGAGTGTGTAATCCGACATGATGCTCACGTTGTTCACAGTGGGCGTGGCTGGCCAGTAAATGAAATATTAATTGAATATAATGTAAGTATATTGAAATGTATAGTTTTTGTGCGACCTACGTTGTCCGTGGAAGACGACATCCTCGCCGCCCATTGTGTGGACGAGCATTTGGTCCATATTCTTGACATCGGACATACGCAATGGTCGCTGCATGGGCAGGAAGTGATTGCGTAATACGCTCTCGGTAAACTCGGGCACACTGAACGGGTAGAAGCCCCAATCGATGGGATGCCAACGTTGAAAGGCATTGTCCGATGGTATTAGCACCGTATACGCATTATCATCCATAATGCGTGTCAGATTCGATTTGGATAGAAAGTGCTGAAAGACTTTTGTGCCCGTCTTCATGTTGGCCAGAAATGACATCAATGGGCTCGATTTCGATTCCTTAATAATGGGCTCCACTTTGGCATGGGCATTCGTTATATTTGGCTGCTCCAGCGGCTGTGGGTCATTGTAGCGGCTGCACCATAGGATGGGGTAAGGAGAGATTGTTAGGGACAGTGCCAGATAGAGGGGTGTACATGTTAGGAAGTGTGTGCAAAAGTTGGAGCAGAAAACTTTTCGCCTGAGCCTGGAAAAATTCTGCATGAGTGCACTTTTTGACCGCAAACAAACTATGTAGCATTAGAGCCTACACTCAGAGAACAACAATTGTGTAGTTTTGGCAACAAAAAAAAAAAAAAAACAACAACAAAAATTCAAACTGTTTTCAATGTAATTTCTTTTCATAATTTTCCACAGCTCATTTATTGAAAAGTGTTTGTAGGTTTTTGGGTAGATAATAATGTAAGTTTTATCAACAACTACTTCTGGTTTCGCTGAGTGTACGCACTTACACACGTGCAATCACATTCTGCATGCAGGCGGGCAGGAAACGAAAATCGGTTTTTGTGTGTTAGTCGCTTTACTCACTTGCTCATTTCCTGTATGTTACGCTTGGAGTAGGGCGATTTTCTATCACCCAAATATCCATCAATTCCAATGGCCATCAAATGCTCATTGATACGTAGCTTGTAGAGTATTTGTTGGCCGTTGAGTAGCCAAACATTGTTGTGGGACTTTTCCAATTTACGAAAAACGATTTTATGTCCATTACCATTACCAAACGACTCCTCCTCCTCCCTGCCATTGGCCAGCGTATTGTAGCTATCGAAGACCTTGCCGGGCACCAAATGCTCCAACATGAATTCCTTCAAACGTGGCTTCTCAATTGTTCGCACATCAATTTTCGGTATTATCATTGTATATGGCGTAGCTGCAAATACAATACAATTGATGAATGCACACATACATATATATATATATATATGTATATAGAAAATAAAGATATGTGTAAAGGTACACTGAACTTAAGATTCTTATCTTGCTGCATAAGCAATTCTATTATTGCTTAGCTTCAGAGATACCTTCACGTGCGATTTTATAGTTGTGTGTTTGTGTTGGACACCCAAGTTTCTTGCTTATCATTATTCAACGCGAATGCGAACAACGAGTCCAGCAATGTTTCTATGATTTGGATGGACAGTTCTATGAACTTAGTAAACAACATTTTTACAATAAGATGGTTAGATGGAAGTTAGCGAGTGAAAGGACACAGTGGCAACAACAGAAATTAATAGGCTGACAAGTTAAATAGAATAAATTAAACAATATTCCAAAACATAGCAAGTTAAAATGCTCCCGGAATGCAGCTGTTGGATATATTTATTGATTGAAGCACAGGTTTGCCAAACCTAAACAAAAATGATCTTTTTCAAAATGAAAATACGCTTTGGGAAACACGAATTTCCAATCGATCAATAATATATTAGGGTAAATTGAATGAGGTGTCTTCTATTGTCATCGGAAATCGATTTTTATCGACATTTGCGAAACGAAGGCAGTTATCGACAAAATGAAATAAAATTGACGTTGCTTATGATTTGTTCCATATTACAGATCTTATAGTCTCCTGAGATCGAATGGACAGATGGACATGGTTAAATCCACACAAATCTTCATGCTGATCAAGAATATGTATATAATTTATGCGGTTAATATAATACTAAATAAGTGTTAATCATCTATTCGATTATCCCCTTGAATGCCAACACGTAATATTTACATAAAATTCTTCAAAACCCATTTGAAAGTGTGAATGCCGAGTTAAAGTTTGTGAATTGCTTGTCTTAGTTTAAGAGTTTTATCAATTTATCAAAAATTGTTTTTGGCGACACTTGTTCCTCTTTCCCGTTGTTGTTGTGGCTACACTATTAAACAAATGAGCTGAACATTTAGTTGGCCATTAATCAGTGTCGGCATTGTGGCAGCAATCGACCGCCAACACCACCCACCAGCAACCAAAAGTTGCATGGCGAGTAAATGGTTTTAGTTCTTGCACCATGTCCTTGCTAACGGTAACGCTGCGCGTGTTGAATATTTTATCCACAATCTTTGGTTGTAATATCTATAAATTTGTACCCAGCCAGGGCAAATTTGAGCGACGACGAAAACTGCAATTGCTGGTCACACTTCTGCACTGGATTTGGTTGCGTCCTTTCCTGATCCTGGTGCTCTCTTTGAACATACACTTTTTTACACTCCGGTTTTTGATCACAGTGACGAGCGGCAGTGATGATTCGGCATTGATGATCCTGTATTTTCTGAGCTTCTTAATTCTGAAATTTACGAACATCTTCATAGCCATATCAATTGCATATATTTATAAATATCGTAAGCAACAAATTGAAAGTGTACTCAATGAGTTTTTCACAATATATCAGCGATTTTATCGACGCTATGGCCATGCACCATCCATCAATTGGTATTTGTTTATCTGCTATTTCTGCAATTTCTTCTTCACGTTGATGGCATTGGCAATTGCTAATCATTTCCCTTATATACCTTATGTGAAGAGTGGCTCAGTGATTAGCAATGCTTTAGGCGTTTCCTGTCTACTCTTTGTGTGCGTGCAGCCAATATTATTGAATCTTGTGACACATTTGGGATTGCTGCTGTTGCAAGGATTTTATGCAAAGGAGTTGCAACACATGGCGAGCATACAAAACAAACGTTGCACATTTGCCGTCTATAAACAGCTACTTGAAGATTATGTGTCGCTGATGCAACTGAGACAACATTTTGCGTTGCTCCTGCGTCCTTTCGTCGGCGTGGCCATGTTCAAGGAGCTCACCTTTTGTATAATGTGCTTTCATTTCCTAATGTTTGATCAGCAAAAGATCGGACGTTTGGGCTATAGCATCGGTATGTCCTTGCTGTATCCCTTATGCTTTGTGTACCAAACTCAATCCATTCTATCGGCTGAGCGCCAGTTTGGACATCAGCTGCTTCGGTTCAAAAACAATTGCTCTAAACAGCAACAAGTAAGTTCTTAAAATGTTTTTCTTTTTGAATTGGTCATTAAATGTGTATTAATTTTCTTCGTTTTTGGCAGATACAAATCTTCTGTATCTACAAGTTGACACTGTTTCGGGCCATGGAGCACAATAAGATGAGTATCTTTCAGCTGGATCGTGGTCATATTCTGGAGAGCCTGTTCCTTAGCTGGGCATGGAGTATGTTTACCAACAGCATTCTGGTTAACGCACCAGTCGCCTGGAAGAAGCATTTACTGGAAAATGGACATTAAGTGGAATCCTAATTATGTTAATATTATTAGTGGCCCATATCAAATTTGTCGAAGCTTTCTTTAATTATAAGCTGGAAAAGTACATAGGATTTCAGGACTTTGAACTCTTTTATCGTATCTACATAAAATCGATTTGCTATTTGTGCCCAACCTGAAAGGGTTTGAGTAAGATGTGCTTAAGTATTTAACAGGCACCGCGATGAATCGCAGCACCTTTAAAGGATATATATTGTTGATCAGCAACAGCAACAAAGTAGATTTTGATAGGTCCTTCAGTGTGTCTGTTTGAACAAACGTATCACAGAGATCATAAAAGTAAAAGACTCGTTTTATTATTTTACTTAATTAAATCTGTTTTTCATTGTCTATCAAAATCGACCACCGATGGTAACAAAATGCACATCACCTTGAATACATCTTACATACTAGTTATGCATTTACTTTAGGCATTTCATTTCTTACTTTTTTTTATGTAATTAACGAAACTTTTAATACACATTTCTTATTGCTCAAATGTAAAATATTTAATAATGTAATTATAGAATTTAACTAAAGACCTTTCTATATTTTTTAATAATAAATTGAATCATTTCTTTGCAACTCAACTCGTTCTTAACTTCAATGATTGGCAGTAAAAGCATTTTTACAACTTACATATATCAATACGTGCCTCTATATTCGTCACTCACCTGACTTTATCTTGTAGCCGTATAGCTCCAAAACGGGAAAGCCATCGTCGATAAACTGGGTGATGTGGTGCCACTTGTCATCTTCCTGGTTGCGCTGCAGTCCAATCAATTCCGGCAGCACTCTGCTCTCAATCAGCTTGGCATTCTTCAGACTGGCATCAATTTGCCGTTCCACGATGGTGATGGGTGTTGTATCGCCGCTGCCTGCAGCAGCTGCAGCTGCTGCCAACAGTAGCAACAACAATAATGTTGCTCCCGGCACTTGCAACATTTTGCGTGACATTCAAGTTTGTGTCTCTGGTAAACGCAAATTGTTTTTAATTGTTAGCACTTTTGAAGAAGACTCGTTCTTGATTTCGCTTGCTTTGCACTTATTTTGCTGTCCACTTTTTGTTCTTGTTGTGTTTTTGCAGTTTGAGTTTTGTTTTAGTTATGGTACCACGATTTTATTCATTTTCGGTTTGCAAATTCTTGCGCAGACACTTTACATAATTGCCAAATGCTATACAATCGTAGTAATAAGATGCATTAAAGAAATGGGAAAGACAGATTGCTTAATGGGCTTCTTTGCCATATTCTATTCCAACAAATTTGTAATTAATTTCAAAGAATAAAATGGTTGCTATTGCAGCTCATTGATATTCGAGGCGTTGTGTCTGAAATTTAATGTGTGTGTTTGTATGCAAATCAAATAATGCTTTTTTTATGCCCAGAATAGTTTGAGCCGATCACGATCGAACTTGCATCATCTTACAAATTTAAAAATACTTGTACAATGTTGCCAAACAAATGGCACAGTTTACGTTTGCAGTTTAGCCATATTTGGACCGATTACGTATTCGACTCGGGGGAAAAGCCGAAAAAACCAGTCTCGCTCACGTTTTTCATGGCAGCTCTTGTTTTTTTTTTTCCAGCTAGTTAAAGATACTTTTTGTATCTCATGCAGCTTTGCGAATTTAGATTGAAAATTTGCCAGGCTTTGGGCTATTTATTTTTTTCTTTTCTGTGTGCTTTCATATGATAAACAACCATAAAATGAGACAATTTGTTTATTTGCTGACCTTTGTGCTTAAATCTGATCGCATCACAAGGCTGCGGCAGTCGACAGGCGGCTATACATATAGATACACAGATACAGATACAGATACAGACAGAAGAAAGTAAATTAATTTCAATTGAAGTTGACAAACTAAACGGCCAACAACTGCGGCGTAAATAAATCCAAACTGTGACACAAGCACTTGGGCGGCAAAAAATACTTGGAACTAATCAAAAGATTTAAGCAGATAGATATATGCGACATTTAAACAATTAAAATTTTCGAATTAATTCATTTATATTTGCTCAACGTATATTCTTGTCAAATTTGATTTTATATGCATTGTTATAATGATGATGATTTTCTTGAATCACTTTTTTTCCTTTTAAAGAATTTTCACCTTTGGCGTGTCCATTTAGCGAACCGAACCGAACCAATTCCCGTTTCATACTGCAAGTCTGGGCGCGTTTAGTGCTCTACCGGGAGTCCAAAACGGGCTTAGCGAATGCCCAGTTGCAAATGGGCTGGATGACACACATGGACACACACACACACACACACAGCAAAACCTGTTTGTCTGGCAACGCTCTGTAAAGAGTATTGTGGCTTTTCTTGATAATATATTTGTGTGTGACAAATGCAGTGTGCACTAAATTTGTGCAGTACAAAATTAATTCGTTTCGAGGAAACCACTTAATAAACATTTAATTTTGATTTTTTTCAGAGCAGTTTACAGTTCAATTTCAATAAGTTATTTTTATTAATCATCATTTGATAATAATTCCTGATATCATGTATTTTATATCCAAAATGTAAGTTTATATTCAATTTAATTTCTAAGCGTTTTAAGTTACTTAACTCCAGGTCAAGTGATTTTAGGTGAGTCATTATCAACTTACGAAACATCAATATATATTTTTGTATTCTCCGATAAGAAGAACCCCGATGCGATTCCAAACATATCAGGACCGCATAAAAATTACATTGACATATAAATACATATATGTTTATAATGCATAATTTATTGTGCAATTTTCGAGAGCACCTAAGACATTCTTCATTTCAGATTTAATTTAAAGGTACAAACTCTTATCTTAGATGTTCCCAGCTCAATCAAATTAAACTTCTCAATCTGATTTTTTTTTTAATGCATTTAATTCTTGTTTGCTGTAAGCCTGTTGTATTCAGTGTGCTTACACGTTTCCCACTGGGCATTTATCACTTATCACAAGCGCTCATTATTCATGATTATGCTTTGCTTTTGGTTTATGTGCAAAATTGTGCAACTGACGTCGCGCCTGCCGCACTGCTACCAGTTCCCATCTCTCTCTCTCTCTCTCTCTCTCTATCTCTCTCTGTGTGCCTGTGTCTCTGACTCTGGGTCTGTCTGCTAGCAATTGCTATGATTTTTGTTGGGGCGACTGAATCGTCGCCGGTGTCCAGAGCTGCTGCATTCATTACAAAAAGCAGAAGTACGAGAACTCGAACTCGGATTCGAACTCGAAGTCGAAGTCGAACTCGTGGGCTTATTTTCTTTTTTTTTCACAAATTAACATTTTCGGCTTCTTTATTGTGTGCCGACTCAACTGCTTTATAATAAAAGTCTCGTGCAACTTTATTATTATCGTTTTTTTTTTCTTCTTTCGTTCGTTTGATCATTGTTGGTCTGGTCGTCGTTTTTATTTGTGGAATGGAACTGAACTGAAACTGCCGGCCCATCATTGTAATTGATATTATAGTCAGCCGGATATTTTATTTTTAGTCATCTTTCAATAGGCAACCGCAGCAGCAGCAGCAGCAGCAGCAGCAGAGTCAGCAGGGCCTCCTCTGACTGCATTTCATATGCATAGTGAGTGGTGATGATTATGCCGATGATTATCTTGATTAAAAGTGTATTGTAATTTTGTAATGTGTATATCTACATTTGAATACCCTGTAACTGCAGCGAATAATAATAATTCTAACATACCAATATACAGCTATACATTTATGTTATAAGTCAAGGTACGAAAGTGAAGTATTCTCAGAAACTGGGAACAGAGTAAGCCTCAGTCTATAATTCTAAAAATCAGCATCCGTCAAATAGGGAAGGGAATCGTTTGAGAATTGAAATAATATATGCAGATACATTTGAATAATAATATAGTAGTTCGATACGAAATATGTAGTTATGCAGCAACAATTAAAGAAATTTTATTCAATCTTAATCTTAATTGCACAATCTTAAATGCCAGAGACACACAGATAATACTACCAAATACTTATCTATAATTAAATATACAAGTGCATAACCTTTTAGACACGACTGAACTTTAAATGAAAATATCAAATAGATTTCCACACTAGAAATTAGTTAATGCACTTCATAGTTAAAAGTACACTTGTTGTTGCATGTGTAACAAGATATTTCCATCCATGAACATGAGTTTCTGGTATTTTTAATTACTTTCGCGGCACTTTCTCAACTTTCGTTTGGCGTTTTATGTGGCTTTGTATATGATTAAAAAATTCTTGTGAAACAATTTATATGAGTTTAGCTCTGCAAATGCCGGTAAATCAACTACGCACACTTGTTATTAAAGGGGAGCTTACGAGATAGCCAGAGGGAGAGAGAGAGAGAGAGAGAGAGAGAGGGGGAGACCGGAGACAGCGACAGAGAGAGCATTTTCCCGAGCTGCAACTCGACAAAGAAGCAAGCATATTTTGCCAAATTGTGTATACGAAAATGTGGAAGAAAAAAAAACTATTCACTACTCACTACTCACAATTCACTACTCACTATTCACTACTTACTACTACTACTACTACAACTACTACGACACTGCCGCGTACTACAAGCAACAAGAATAACAACAGCAACAACAGCAAAGCCGCAACGGCTAATCTTGCTACTGCCGCTTCAGTTGCTGCTGTTGCTGCTGCTGCTGCTGCTGCTGCAGCGTTTGTGTATCCAGAGTGCAAACCAATTGAAATTAATTTGCATAATATACGAAACGAGAGTTAGCTGGACATTCAACAGCATAGAATTACTGGATGCTTGTTTGGTTCCAGCTGCATTTTGTGTAGCGCTTTGCTTATTCTGGATAATTCACAGTTTATTGCACTTGCACAATTTTCTCTCGCTCTCTCCCTCTCTCTCCGGCTCTCTCTCTCTCTCTCTCTCTCTGTCTCTCTATCTCACTCTCTATCACCCGCTCGGCAAATACACACAGCCACCAAACACTTTTCCTTAATTGTAATTTCACGCTTGATTTCTTCTGTAGTGTTTTCTTACACCTTAATTAGATTAGTTATATTGTTTTTGATTTGCAAATGTTTTTAGTATAATTTTTGTGGTGTTTTTACTTTAGGTTGTGGTCGCACAGCTCTCGCGCGTCTTCGCCAACACAATGATTGCGTCTGTTGTGCCGGAAAATGGACGACAAATTGAGAAGCTTTTCGCGTTGCTAGACGCAGTCGTCGTCGCCGTCGTCAACGTTGTCTTCCATTGGAGGACTCCTTTGGCCAATGGCTAGGGTTGCCAGGAGTTGCCAAAGCTGAACAGAAGCTTGGGTATTGTGCTTGCAAATAAGGAGTATTATTTTAATACTGCATAAAGTTTGCTACAAATTAATACTTGTAACATTTTCCTTACTTTTTCTGACCTGTTTGTTTGTTTTCCATATTTACCAGAGCTCAAAGTTTATAGCGCCATTAGTCAAGACGCATTCAATGTCATTAGCTTAAAAGCTTTAATCTATGCTGAAAGCTACAAAAGCTCTTGCTTGAGTACATACACAAACCGCTCGAGTTGCCAGCATCAAAATAAATATATAAATAAACCATACGCACTGTTGACTGTTACAAATTTCAATGCTGCTTAACTACTACTAATAGTGTTATATCTTAATATTATACAACATGTACTAATGAAACTATATCTCATAAATATAGAATACAAATTAATTAGAAAGCTAACTTTATTTATACATATTTGTACATAAATAATAAGAAATCTGTGAACAATGAAAATATCGAGAATAACAAATATGTTGGTTGAATAAAATAAATAATTAAAGCTACTGTTTACTTGTCACAGCAAAATGTTTATGCTTTAAATAAGTTTCTTGCTATTGCTTGTCATGTGCAATTATATATGCATCAAGTATACGCCACCGTAGCAGTGGTTAACACATTCATGGTCTGATTTATTTGCGATATTTATAAACATAATATGCTGGCATTATTCGCAAGCAACACGTGACCATATGAAGCAAGCACAATGTATGCTAGCCCGATTTATTTACACTTGGCAAACATTAAAACAATAAATAAACAAACATGCCACGTGGCAAGCAACACAATGCAACACACACACAAACACACACAAACACACACAAACACACACACATTCACACCATTAAATGTCAAATTAATTGTCATGCCATTAAGTGCAGCGTCAAACGAAACTGACAAAAAACAAACAATTAAGGTAATAAAATCGTAATATAGCCAAAACTATAAATAAATAATTAACAATTAAATACCTGAGTCGCTAACGGACTTTGCAAGCTTAAATAAATATTGTCGAGACAACTTCACATTTATCCATTGAGAATGCATAGCAATCAAAAACATTGTCCTTGCTCCATTTGCTACCCAAAAATAGGGATTGAAAAAAAGTAAGGAACAGAAATTTGGAAAAATAGTTAAATGACATGAAAGGCCAATGGTAAAAACAAAAGTGCAACGAGGTAACAGCAAACAGCAGAGAGCACATAGCCAAACTTTGTGGTTAAAACTAAAGTGGCCTCTTAGGCTTTCAGAAAAGTGTCCAAAAACTTTGGCTTAGAAAGAATGCTGCTGCTCATCTGCATTTGGGCACAGTCTGTTTTTTTTGCTTGTTGGTGTGGTTGCTTTTTCTCTCTCTCCATCCTTTTTTTTTTTGCTTAAATATTTCAACACATTTTGCATTGGCCAGCTGCATAGCAGCGGTGACTGGACTAAACTCTGCAAAATGCCACACGCTCGAAGTGTCCCCTCCTTTGTGGCAATTTATGCATGTTGTTTGCATACGCTTGACTTTTTCGACATTTACTCGTTATAGAATAAATAAAATACGTCGCAAAATGCTTTGACATGCTCGTTACATATCATACATATGCATGTATGTACGAGTATGTATGTATGTGCGTATACACAAAGAGTTAGACGAGAATTTTGCGGTATTTTCATCTTGAGATACTTTTCAGTACCCTTCACTTGTTATCTTTCAATATTATTTGAAGAGAAATTAAAATTGTCTGTGGTTTTTATTTATTTCGATCTTTTTTTAATGGAAATTTCAAGCCGGCTTCAAAATTTGTGTGTGGCCTGAAAAGATTTATGTATTTTTGAAAACGACAAAAATGTGTATGGATATGCCTAAGAATGCAATATTCAATTTTTTTTTGCGTATGAAAATTGTTCGTCTTTCTGGCCAAATCGATTAAATGACAAAAGACACACTTATACAGTGGTTGGCCATGAGTTCAGTTGTATTTTCCATTTCAGACAATTCTCAAATTTTTGTTAGAGCTCGGCCGGTTGCCAGTTAGTTGGGACACCAGCAGCAGCTTATCACCGAATTGGCAGTTGGACTTAATTGAATATTCAAAAAGGTTTGTGTGCAAAAAATTTAAATGCGACTGCTGCTCATTGTGTTGGCCCAATGTGTTGTCCGACAAGACCTTTACCAATTTTCCAGAATTTAATGGAAAATACCATTCAGATTTAATATATTTTGCAAGCATGTTTAATGCACTTATAAAAAGCATATTTACATTTACTTTGCATTTTAATACAAAAGCGTTTAAAAATAATTAGTCTAATTGGAAGCGGTTGCTTTTTGCATTTTTTATTGACAGCTAACAAATAAAAAGGTTAAAGGATGCATCGTGTGCGATAATTAATAAATGCATTTCAGTGGATTTATTATGCATTATTCGCTTGCAATTGAATAGAATACTTTAATAGTTTGTCGTTAAACGAATTTATAATTAGTGAGCAAACTAAGAGTGGAATTTCTTTTAGGCCAGGTTTTAATGATATGCAAACAAATAGGAAGTATAACGAAATAAACAAAGCATTTAGAACTAATTATCTGTTTTGCTGGCAGTCCATTTTTAAATTTCACATATATTTTCTGCTCTTAGGGAATTAGAAAATGCGACTATCTCAAGCACTTCATCAGAAAATTGTCAACACATTCTCAGCACGATTCTATTTATTTAAAAAGTTATTAATTTACCTTGTCCAAAGCGCACACTTCCAACACTTTCAGAGCAACTTGCATGGCAATTTTATATTTACTTAGTTTGTCTCCTGTTTGGCTAAATGAAAAGCGTTCAACTGAGATTTACTTAAGTAAATTCGAAGACACATTTCCCTAGTCAGCAGCCAAATGGCATCAAAATCAGACCGAGCAGTTGTTGCAGTTTGACTCTTGAGTCCTTGGGCAACCCTGATTTATTTACATAGTTGACCTGCTACCTTGTGTTCTGCAAATTGACCATGTCCATAGATGTTGTAGAATAATTTAAATTCTTCACATATGAATAAATCAAGGCATTAAATATTACAAAAAATAAATAAACATACAATTGCAAGTGCAGAACAATAAACGAAGCCAGCTTGTTGTTCAAATAATGCATTTATTGACAATATTGTGCAATCGGCCAATAAATTAAAGATTGACTTTGGCAATAAAATATGACCGGCACGACTATCAGCTACTGTGCCACAAGTGCAGGGTATTTATTTAAATTATCCCTTTTTTAGTTCACTTAATCTGTGTAGCGTCACTGAGCAATCCAGATTTCCCAAAGCAATTTTCTTCATTTTTTTTTTGGCAACCAAAGAAAAATTATGTGCAAAGGACATGGCGGGCTTCTAATTAAAACGCTACTCGGAGCCTCTTGGTGGCCAAAATCAAAAAAAAAAGAAAGAAAGAAAAGACAACAAGCGGCCACGCCTTTTGCTAAGCAAAAAATATATCCTTCGTCCTTGGCATTTTCATCGGCATCGCCATCGCCATCGCCATAGCAATAGCCATCGCCGTCAACAAACGGAAACGACATTAATGCTTAAGCTAAGCGCATTCGCCATTATAATTAAATACGTCGGCAACGATGTCAACGTCGTCGTTTAAGCCACGAGCCACACTCTGCACACACACACACACACAAAAACACACACACAGACAATGAAACACACCCATTCATAAAAACACAGAGCACAGTGCAAATAATTAGCATGGCTCGAAATTCTGTGAGTAATTAAGGTAAGTCAGCTGTTGCCCTTTGTCCCCATTCGCCCTTCCCACCCCCGCCTCTTCCAACCCCTCTCCTTGCTCTTGCCCTCCACCTTAGTCGATTTGGCTGCCAGCGGAAATTAAAGTTGCACTTTTTCTTATCGTCCAGCTTGATGAGCTTTGTTGTGATGTTGCTTTGCTTTTACAACAGACGTCAAAATGTTTGTGACCATTAAAATAGAAGCTGCAGCGATATTTTTACAGGTGTCTGACCAAAAAGTGGGTCAAAAGTGATGCAAATTTAAGTTGTTAGATGTGTTAGTGCAGTTCACAGATTATGGCTCAAAAGCTCGTCTCAAAACTGATCAGTTTATCTTGCTATATAAGTTTGCTGTGCATTCTTGTTGTATAATCACTTTTTTGTATAGGCTTACAAAGAGTATTAAAAGTTTGTCTTGTCATAAGTTTTAGTCATTTATATATATTTATTTATATTTCTATTTTATCTATAGCTTGTCTTTAGCTTTTGTTGTTTTAGCCTTGTTTGTCAACAGGGTTTTTCTGTTTTGTCAATTAGATTTCATTGCCACGTCATGCAACAAGTAAATAAACAATTAATTAGTTCTCAATGACAGAGTGTCGGTTATCTACAATGTTAGTTCAAAGTCGAGCGCACTTTATGGATGGTTCATTTATTGGTCGTGGTTTTATTACACTTAACAGGTTCGTATACGAGTATAACACATCTTATCAATGCCACAGCAGAGCAGAGCACAAAAATGAGTCCAAACGGTTATATTGTATATATATATTTTTTTAATATAATACATTTTATTGATAAAACTAATTGATATCTGCAAAAGGCTTTTCACTTGTGATAATAATTTTCAATCAGTTTGCACAAAACTTATTAAACTAAATAGCGTAAAATTAGTTACAATTTGAGGTAAGGTTTGCTGAATACGTGAAATACGTGGCTTCATTAATCACAGCACCTTGATGCTCTGCACTTCCAGCCAGATCATGAGTGCCGCTATCATTACATAGCTGGTAACAATCATCAACACCTGCAGGGCATTCACAGTGAAGACTTGCACCACCAGCAGTATGCTGCCCAGAAGAAAAATGCTCGCGAGAAATACAATCACAAAAATGGTGGACCAGCTGCGAAACCAGGCGTTTCGCTTATCCGGCGGTGGCACAAACGTTGGCTTTAGGGGACTGTATTCCTTGCGATACTGTGTCTCATAGCCGCTGGTAAAATCAACTTCATCGTGGCCTTTTGACGTTGACGCGAACTTATTTGCCTCCGTGTCCATGCCGTACTGCGTTCGTTTTGGAACTGAAAAAACCCAACATCGAGCAGCACCAGCAGCAGCAACAGTTGTTGCTGTTTGCCTCATTATCATAGCGCCAAAGGTGCTAATAGAGGCAACAGCAATATCAACTAAGAACCTACAACAGCTACAAAAACAGCGCATGACACATTTGTGTGTGCAGATGTGCAAGGGCGTATGCAGGGGGAGCCAGGGCTGGAATGCTTACCCCACCTAAATCTTAACTTTACATATGTGCAAAACAGTTTAAAAAAAACAAATTTTACAATTTTAGGAAATTACTATTCGGTCTACCCCCCTTTAAGAAAGTCAGCGCCCCCCTTGACGATAAGTCTGGTATGCTCTTGCACATATATATATATATACATATATATATATATATATTAATATGTATTTTCTGTTCTTGTGTCTCAGATAAGATAAGACACTGAAAGAGAGAGAGAGAGAGAGAGGGGAGCGCCTATTACAGTTTTTTGTTCGACTCTTTCACAACTTCAGCTTTATCAATTATGAGTTCAATACATTTTAGAGCCAACAACAACAATATTTGTTTTACACAGTTTTTGGTTTTACTTGTTTACATTCATCATGAATGGAATGCATTTACATACTACAAACAAGAGTGAAATCTTTGCGACGCTGTTGACATTTGTCGAGCGAACAATTTGTATCTAAATTGCCGACCGACTCAGATTTGACTTTGATATCTTAAACAAAGTTTGACAGAGTGCTTCGTTAGGCGAAGCTAGTCGTTTGATAGTGTTGTTGCTTAAGGGGAATATTTAAGATTTAAAATAAATATATTGTGTTAATGATCAGTATTTCATACTCTTCAAAATACCCTCTTCTAGCGCAGATTATATTAAGGTTTCCAAACTTATCAATTCAACTTAAAACTTTAATTTATTACATAATAATAAGGCACAATTTGTTTGATTAGCAGGGTGTGAATTTCTTTATACCCTTTACACAGAATACGAATGAAATGGGTGTTAAACATATATAACTTAAAGTCAAGATTCAACATGAAATCCCATCAAAACCAAACAGATTACCGAAAATGTTAAGCTAAGAAATTATATATTATTATAACAGATATCATCATCAACTTTCCCCAATACTGCTTTTTGGTTTGTTATAGGGTATCTTGCAACGTACAATTCCTACTTGCAATTCATGTTTAGAATACCCCCATAAATCGATCACAATATCAACTTTCAAAGCCCTCTGCACACAAACTCACAAACACAAAATACCCAACTATGCAAATGAAAAAATGTTTGTTTACGTTGTGGAAATATTTGCTGTTGATATTTACCATCGAATTTTTCTTCCTAAATATTCATACAATGTATATAAGTAAAAATGTTAAAGCATTATTGAGCCCTTTGCTGTTTGAAATACAATAAACTGCTTTACGGTTAGTTAAATGAGAAATACACAAATTTGGTGCTCTGTTAATGACTGCTAAGTAATTCAAATTAAGTATTTATTATTTTTTTTTATTTATTACCAAATTGTTGTAAAATGCATTACAAGCCTGTCAAAAGCTTCAAAGAATTAATATTTTTTGCTTCGACTTCTTATTGTTTTTAGATGCTAAAAGCAACAACTTCAACTTTGTGTACATTTATGATTGGCTCTGACGCGGAGAGAAGTTACAGATTTGTTTGAATGCTTTATGCTGATTCTGGATATTTTTTTTATGAATCTGGCATTTGAAACCGAAGACCAAGCCTGGTGCGGTTTTAAGTGCCAATTGTTTCAGTTTGCCAACTGACCTTAAGCTGACAACATCGCCGCAAGAATTGTATTTTTTGATTAAACGTTTGCTCTGCTTGACGATGGGGTAATGAATTTATAGAAATATACCACGTCTATAAGAAGTGTTTGTGAAATGGGTTATCTTTCAAGGAAAAGTCGTGAAAGTTTGTTATCTGACGCTGATGAGCCCGATCAGATTGCGGAAGGCAATATCAGCAATATCGACGTGGAACAGTTCCCAAATGACTCTCCGGCGGATGGACAATTCTCTGCTCTTAATTCCTTTGTGAAATCGTTAAATGTGACCAATTTTGCAATTGTCTTTTGTGTTTTAACTAATTGTTCCATTATTGCATTATTGTTCGTATATTTTATACACTTTAAGCTATCACATTAATTATTTGTCAAATACTTAATATACATTAAAATCAATTATACTTAAAACTACATTGAATTATCTATCTTAAATTTATAGTTTCTGACCTTAAAATCGACATGACCCGACCTGCATGTGTAGGTTAAAGTTGACGAGATAATTGGCAAAAATGTTTGACAACGCTTATGCAGTATTAGGAGCTGCACGAGTTTACTTACAAATCGTGAGTCCCTAAACGCAATTCAACTTTGTCCTCTTTGGTGAGTAGCATACTCGTATACCTACGAACACACACACATATATCCATTGCTGCCAAACAATTTAAGTTGTTACCAAAGTCATCAGCATTCTAACTGCGGCTAACACTCAGCAAAAACTTGCCCCTGTTGCAGTTTCTCGTCTTTTTTTTTTTTTTTACTTTTTACTTTGTATACCCTGTCGCCAGCTAATCGGTAAATAAGGTTATTGTACAGATATATAAAGTAAAAAAGAAAATATTGTTTGTTGGTCAAACTTTAAGTTACAGTTGAAGGTGTAGTTTCAACTGAGCTCATTGAATACATAATTAAGGAATTTATTACTGAAACCAATACTGAGTATCTACAGAGTATCTGTTAGTTGAGCACACTTTTTTTATTTGTAGATTTTTTTATTTTTAGTTTGCTCTTTTTTCGAGTCACAAACTTTTTGTTGCTGCTGCGCATTTGCATAATCCAGAGTTCTCCAGGGACATGGAGTATATTGCAGTTGTCCGATCAATGGGAAGGTGGACGAAGAAGAAGAATAACTTAGCAATTAGACAAATCTCGAGCTGGCCTGCTGACATCCAATTTGAAATTGTTGGCCGATGCGCTGCTCTGGTCTCTGGTCTCTGGTCAGAAATATAATATGGCCGCAATAGGCTGCGCTGCTTTATGAATTATGAGCGAGACTCTGGCGTTGCGAGGCCTTGTGGCTTTTGGTCCGTGGCTGCAACTGTGCCGTATTTCACGGCACCTCTTATTCCCGTGCTGTAGTGCATTGCTCTTGTTGGCCACAATTCACTGAGCACTTCGCCAACTTTTGTTGGGCAGGCCAAAAAACTTTTTACCGGCTCGCGCTTTTCAATTGTTTTTGGCTGTGACCCGTTATCAGGGCATACATTTGTTTAGCCGTTTTACGCTTTAAACATTAAATCTTTAAGCCGGCATTTTTCGTGCACCTTAGCACAAGCTCATTATTCAAATCTAAGATTGTGCGTCAGAATAAAAAAAGTTAAAAATAATCCACACCAAACACTGTGAAATCAAAATTCATGAAGCTGTGTTCGAGAATTATAGCGACTTTCTTGACGGTTTTTAAGGCGCCTGCCTCGCAAACAACCAACTGCTGTTCGGCCAGAATGCGTTTGTTGTTGCAAACTTTTTCCATCAAAAGTTTCTGTTTTCGATACGCTTGCTGCTGCTGCTGCTGATGCTGATGCTCTGCTGTGGCAACAGCGACAGCGACGGCGGCTGCTTTCCTGCCAAGTGCCACTTCCGCTTTGCGTCAGCGCACACAACAGTCGCGCACAAAAGTGTGCCTGAAGTGGTTCTCCTAGAGCACCCCTCCTGCCTCTTTCTATAAGCTCCCCTTTCGGACGGCAACAACAACAGAGAGCTAGAAGCACACAGGTGTTAATTCACTGATGCCACTCCCATCAGCCGCCCATGCAGCAAGTGACTTATTTTAAATTGCAACCCAGACCAAATTAATGAGACTTGCATTTGTACGCATCATGCTTTTTTTTTTTTGTTTTTTGGCCATAAGCCGCCCGCAGCGACTTTATTTAATGTGTTTTATTTTTTGGTTTTTTTTGTGTGTGTTTTTTTTTTGGCTTAAGCCAAAGTTAAGCCGAACTGTTCGGGCGGCAAAACTGGAAAGTGCGAGTGGAACGCACTGCTTGCTTTTATTATCTATGCAGGCATTTAATCCATCCAAACGTACCCATTATTATCAGGGCTTATGGCGAAATGGTGCAACGTTCGGCCTAATTTAAGGGCCTTATTCACTGGCCGCGTTGTAAAAATGTTGGGATTTGCAGATCGATCGCTGAAGTGTCACCAAAAAATCTCATTTAAGGCTGTTATAAAACTTTCGAAGCCGTAACTTTGAGAAAATTGATTCGATTTTCAAAAATCAGTGCTCTTTCTTGATGGCTTAACCTCTAGATTAAAACCGCATTCAAAGTTGAATCGCGATACTGATTAGAAAGTGCATTTAAGCAGAATCAAATGTTTCTTTGTCTCAAGTGATTTTGTCCAAAATCTGATTTTTGTTTAGCAAATAATTAACAACTTAAACGTAATAAACAACTAAACATAAAATTGGCACTTAACTCGTATCTGTTCAACATTTATAGATTTGTTCTTCTTCTTTGGAACGCAAAATATTCAATTTTTTTTTGCTGCATAAATACCGTTTGCTGTCCTCATTCCGATAAATTAATTATAAATTAGTCATTTGTAATTTATTATCTGCGATAATAGCATGCAAGGCATTCAAGAAGTTATGTAGAAAAATTGCCTGTGGGCAAAAAATTCAAATGTGAATTGCTTTGAGTGATAAATTCCTAACTTCAAACGCATGAAAGTATTTCTGCTATGTTAATTAAAAACATGCTCAAATATGTAAGAGAAATTAAGTTATTTATGATGAGAAATTTGTAATGTCAACAGAAGTATTTAGGTTAAGCCATAAACAGACATGCACATTTGCTTCTAATTTTTTTTGTGCTTATTTTGTGCTTTTTGGAATTTCAAATGAATTGAAACCTGCAACTATTCATGGAGAATACACAAACACAAACTGTTGCAATTTGCATCGATGCTAAATCCAATTAATAAATAATGAGCAGGTCTTGTGCTGTGCGGCTGACATATTCTGCTGTTTGTTGTCCCTGCCAGCAGCTCGATGTCCTTCACAGCTGCATACACATCGATGCTGTCCTGTGAAGTGAAATTAGTTACGGTGTCGCACAATGATGCTTGGCATGACGACATCCTGTCATCCTCTGTGCTCCATGTGCGTGTGACTAAGTGTAAATATGCTTGATCTATCATCATTAGTTGGCCATGTCACGTCACACACTTGGACCAATTGATTTAGGGGTCTCCAAAGGGGGTCAACTGTTTAGCTGCTTAACTGCTTCGCTGCTGGCCAACTCGGCCCCAGCTTTTGGGCTTAGTTGACTATTTAGATATTATTGAGCAGTTGATAAAGTTTTCCTTAACTTTGCTTTGAATCTGCGATTTTTATATTCACTATCTTTTTTGTAAACGAATAGTTTTTCCCGCACTAAGCATATTTCAGAGGTTTTCAACTATTTTATCATTGTTTGAATTCCTCCATAAATATCAACAGCTATTATTATTTTTTGCCTGTCTATTTAATTAATACCCTACGTATTTTCAATTGCATTAATCATACTAAGACCAAACACACAAATTAAAATTTCGCTTGAACACATTTATTTTTATTTGCCACTTTATTTGCCATTGTGTGACAATTAAAATGCATAATTAATGCATAAATCAGCAGGCATAATGAAAATGTTGTTGAGATATGTTCTATGTAATATATTGTATTTTGGGCAATAATTTAATTAATTGTGAAAGTGGTTGCAAATTACATGTTTTCTGTTTAGGTGAGTATAGGTTGGCTGGCATATTATACTCATCTATTTTCTGATACCCAGCACTCTTATTGGATTTTTAGAGCATGATGTAGTATTCGAGAGTATTTCATATATTCATTTAATGAACAAAATGTTTTCTCGTATTCTTCGCGACTTTTTGGACGTAAAATATTAAAAAAAACTCATGAAATAAATTGAAAAAAATCCTTAATGATTATGTAGATTAAAACAGATTCATTTGAAGTGAAAATAATGTAATCAGGCAGGACATCAATTTAACTGATAAAAAAAACCAAAAACACAATCTGCTTAATGTCTAATGCTCATTAAGAATAATTAACTTTGAGCCTTTCATTTGTGGGCCAAATCCGCTTAGCCAAATCGAATGCAGCATCCAAATGGGGGCCAGTTGCCAATTAGCGAACGCATATGTTTAGTTTCAAAATGAAATGTTTGACCAATTGCGTGCTGACTAAAATTCATTTAACTAAATATTTTGAAAGTTAATTTTTAGCGGTCGCATTTTATTTTTTCACCTTTACCTAATTAGTAAGCAAACGAAAATTCGGTCGCGCTGCGAATTTGGGTCAGCAATGCGAAAATATGTGCAACTACTGGAATTTAATTAAGTGCGTACATAAATTGTACATTTAAATGGCATATATGTATATACATATATATATACACTCACAGATATGTAACACTGTCAAGTTAATGCACAGTCCCGTTGTAAATAACCATGGGCATAATTATTGCCAAATATGAAATTCTCTGCGCCAAAAAGTACGCAGTATGTGTGCCTCAGTGTGTTTGTTTGTTATGTGTGCCTGCACCTCGTTTTGTGGAACCTGTGTGTCGTCGTGTTCGTCCTTGTGCTGCAGCATTATTAATGCAATTGCAATGGTGATAGCAGGGCAACCACATGCGACACCATAATCATTTCCCCTCCACATGATCATCATGGCTTTGACTTGCTACATACAACTTTCTCCAACATTTCGCCAATATTCTCGAATCACGTTTTGTAAAGTAAACTTATTTTTAGCTGTTAATGGTAATAAAAGCAAATTGAACTTGAAACTACGAAAGATTAAAGCAGCTTATGTTCTCACCAGGATCAAATTCGATTTGTTATTGAGCTTTCAATTCACTTTTCACTTTAAATCGAATTCGCTTGGAATATGCCCGGAATAAATGTAGTCTGTAAGATAAATGAACGATACTGACAAACCTTTTGATCTTAACTCAACGATTTTTGAACATTTTTGCTTACTTTTCTATGTACAAAAATTATATTGCCAGGCTTTCGCTTAGCCAGTTTTTAACGATACATTCATACAAATATAAGCGATAGACGATGTTTATCCTCAAACTACATATATAGCAATACTCTATTAAAGTATTGGCATACTCATCTGAAGGTATGGTTTACTTCAATATTTTACTAGCGATTTCAAATCGAATTCGTTTTTGAGAACACG
The DNA here is from genome assembly GCA_035041595.1 of Drosophila basisetae. Lineage (NCBI taxonomy): Eukaryota > Metazoa > Arthropoda > Insecta > Diptera > Drosophilidae > Drosophila > Drosophila basisetae. The sequence continues at coordinate 7,465,808 of JAWNLB010000123.1, read as the reverse complement.
TCCATTGAGGTATTATTATAACAATGGAATGATGCTTTTGGGTATGAGCTCGGCTGTGTAACTGTTTCAATTCGCATGCCTGTAATTCACACGCATTTTCCACCCACAGAAACATGAACACACACACACATGCACACACTTCACTCACACACACCCATGTACACAGATAGCTGGCAATGATTTGACTCGTTCCCCCATCAGCAGCCGCTCATCGTTTGTTTAAAGCAATTTCCACATTGCTGTCATTGCTGCTGCTGCTGCTGCTGCTGTTGTTATTGTTGTTGCTGTTGTTGTTGCGTTTGTTATTGTTGTTGTTGTTTGGTTTGGACCGGCAGCCGTTGCCATAATAAGACCATTGTTTATGTTGTTCCTGATGGCATTAATACCATTGTAATTTCAATATTTAGTCGACCACTTAATAATGTGCGGCTTACTAATGATTATTAATTATTGTTGAATACTTGTTGTCATTCTGTTGTTATTATTGTATCGCCTTAGTATATGTATATCATATGTATAGTCTGGCAAAGCGGTTAACCGCATATTAGATACGAATTATTCGAATGCGTCGCAGGTGATTCATTTTGGTCAACACTTACACAACTATCTAACGGATATCAGTTCAAATGCATTCGTGATTTATGTTTGGTATAAACTTGCATTGTCTTTTGGGAGGTATATTAACTGCACACCGCGCAGACCAGGATCTTCTTAACTGATATAGTCATTAAGCTAATTAAGGATTCAAGCTCTGACAACTCGAAAGTGTGACTCAATCTGTAATATATTTCTGAATTAAATCGAAACTTTACTTAATTGAATTCTAAGCATGTTTCACCTGAGTGTAGATAAATGTGAATGCCCCCACATAATTTATCTGCTTATAGAAATTAAATTATATTCAATTTGAATTCAGTGACAACTCGTACAAAAAACCAACCCGAAACGACGCAAGTACTTTCGCATAGTTCAGGCATATTATGCAGACCATTACGAGATCATCGATAAGCGTTGGCCTTTAATTTGTAACAGAGCATGGCTTATGGCCAACAACTAATTACGAGCTTGGCCAACAATTAAATGTCATTTATTATCTATGGTTTTTGGGGTGGTGGTGCCAAAAACACAAATGAGTTATGGCCACTAATTAAATCTCCAAATTACAAGCACGCACATAGCATAAATTGTAAATTAGTTGACGGCAACCGCAAATCCCGCTGGAATCGTTATGCGTAAATCTCCAAATGAACGCCAAGCCATTTGCACGTTTGCAGAGCAAACAAAAATTAAAATGCACCAGCGCTAAAGCAATTTGAAGTCAAGTTGTTGTAAATCGTTAAGATCGCATTTACCAAACTGAAAACGTGTAAAAATGCTGACTAACAAATGTAATCATGCTGATGGCAGCCAACTCATGACATATTTATATAGCCAAGCTGGAAAATCACAGCAGCTACGCCAAGATGATAAAGTGATTTTGAGAGAGTTTCTTGCTTTTTCTATTTGATAAGTAAACCTGAATTATTTATACGTATAAAACGTTGATTCAAAATGTACAAAAAAGTTAGTAACGAATTTCTAAAATTTTTCTGTGGTATTTCCGGAACGATATATTTAGCAGAAATTAATAATTTAAGAAAGCTCAATAAACGTTTTTCTCGTCACGCATCAACAGTAGTCGTCGTCACATATTTTGATAGTAAGTTGTAATGACAGTATCGCAAGTGGCAAAAATGCCACATCAAAAAACACCACAGTCAAGTCCCTAAACTGATGGCACTCTGCAAAAGCTGTCTGGAGTCCGTTGGCTGCCAGTTTTTTGGGGGGTTGATGTCAGCAGCTGTCTGCGGTTGGGTAGATCAGGTTTGGTAAGCAAAGTGCAAATCCAAAGTCCTCTGGAGGTTAAAAAAAAATATATATCCACAGCAGCATATAGCAGCTAACAGTGGCAAGCGGTAACGAAAATACTCTTGCCACCTGCACATGCTGAAGGTGAAGTGCTGTCTGCTTCAGAATGTGAAAACTCCCGGAAAGAGTATAAAATGCCAGTTTTAGGTGACAGGAGTGCAACTTCATCAAAGCTCAGCTCACATTTCATTCACTCTGGCTGTGACTTTAAAAACAATTCATGCAACATTTTCGCATTGCATGCCACAAAATTTGACACGCACAAGTACACACACACCCACACACACCCACACGCACCCACACACACATATGGAAACGGTGAAGTGTGCCCCAAACCAGCGTAAAATACGCGTTAAATGCGCAAAGCGTGTGGCACGCGCTGAGATTGCAGAGCAAAAGGACTTGGGCCCGTGTGAATATGTTGTCAAATTCTCAAGAGGATTTTAGCTCTGCTTCTTTTGTTTCCTCAACAGTTGTTATTGTTGTTGTCGGCGTTGCTGTTGCTCTTGTTGAAAGCAGCCAGCAGCCAAGCATATTTCAAACTTCACTCGTAAGTGTGCTAAGTGGCTGCTTACAAATACATTTGCGTAACATCTTCTCTTTCTCTCACTCTCACTCTCTATCTCTATCTCTTTCTCGTCGGCGCACATCACTTTTATTTGAGTTTGCGTTTTGCATTAGGCATATTACGCATACGCCACACAGCCACTTCCTACTCAACACACCCACACACACGGACACATAGAAATATAGATGATAGCTGCTTCTTCGTCATCTTCCATCTTTTGGCCTAGCGAAATTACAAGCTTATGATTTTTGCGTTGCTCTAAGCTTAGCTAATGGCTTCAGCTTATGCTCTTTATCATTGTTTTTCTCTTCCCTTTTTTGATATTGTTTTTTTGCGCTGGCAGCTTGTGCAAATTTGCCTTAATTTCCTGTGTGGTTGCTGAATTAAAGCAAATTTCCGGTGGAGCAGCTTGTAAATTCAATGCCTTGTGGCTTATGTTTTAATAGTTATAATTAAGTATACGCAAAATATATTGCTATGTATTATAAGGTCGAGCAGGCGCTCAGGTAGTTTGGTGCTTGAAAAAATAAACGAATTCATGAAACATGCTGAAGCGAAATTGTTCAGCAGTTAATTTTTATTATTTCTGCAAGGCTGACACGTGTTGGAGCACAGCTCGGTTAATATTTGTACATATTTAAGGAGTAGAACAAAGAGTAATAAATATTTATCGGAGAAGAGTTTGAGCGTTTTAAAAAATCGACTTCGTAAAGTAAAACTTTATTTGTTTGTCCGGCTTTCAATATTTTTTCTTCGTAGTTTTTAAGACTACATAAGATGATGATAAAAGTAAAATCCAACTCGATGGCAGACTTCAAGGCTTAACGTTAAAATAATAATGCTATCAAAAAGCAGACGATGCTGCAGATGATGCAGCTGCTCTTTCAGTCTGGGATTTGAGTATGTGCATCAATTTGTTGCCATACAAAATTGCATGAGAGCAAATGAGCTGCAGCCTCTGGGGAAAAAAAAAGACACACACAAAAAGAATGGAGCGCTGTAAAATGCATTTTTGCGGAAACGATTTTATGGAAAGTTTTCGGTTTTGTGTGAGCATCATGTGTATATTGCTTAGCTGACCAGATACATCAGTTCAGCTCGTACACAATATTCTCATACTCAATGCATTAGCTTTGTTTTGGGCTGCTTTTATTGTTGCCCCCATCCACACCATGCATCAATTTCAAAAGCAGCATGCTCGTTTGCTGTACGAAAACCTTATTTATGACACTCACACACACACACACACACACACTCTTTGTCCAACATGCATAAGCGCCAATGTCAATTTTTATTGATGCAAAACAAGTTTTTGCCAAAATGCAATTTCAACTTGTCTTTTTTATTTTTTTTAGCTTATCTTCCAGTGATTGTCTGTTTTTAAAAAACATCTCTTAGTTTCTAGCAAATGACAAATGGCTGAGAATATCGATGTGAGTGTGTTTGTTTCTGATTTGTTTGGCTTCTCCTGATTCGATGGGTTGGCTTATTGCTTAAGAATACAATGCGAATGTAAATTTTAGGAGGTTTTACTTTTGTAAGTATAAATAAAATATTACAGGATCACAAAGAGATAAATGTAGTACGTAAAATAGTTTAATGCTTAAAGAGTTATGTTTTTAAATCTGTATACAAACAATTTATTCACTTTATTTATTGCATTTAATTTAACTTATATATTCGTTGCTTTTCAATGGTGATAACTTTGGAAAATTTGGGCTGTTATATCCGAATAAAAATTACAGTTTAACGATATACAAAACGTAAATAGAACACGAAACTGATTTTCCAATGGGGGACTTAAATATTTATTTGGCTTTCGTCGATTTTGTATGCGCAGCACGTCACAAAACCATCAGCGGCAATAACGCGGCATGCCACAGATTGAAATGCGAAATGCTAAATGCGCATTAATGCGCCCCCGATGCCGATGAAAATATCACAAATTTTTTCTTCAATGCTTGCCATGGCAAATGGCAGTCAGTTAGCTGCTTTTCTTTCGTATGAGGCAGGTGAATAATATTTAAATCGTTGTGTTGGCACCTTGTGGTATGGTTGCAATTTCAAGGCCAGTGTGCATATGCCGATCAATTAGATAAACAGATTAAAGAAACTTAAGCAAGATATTTGAAATACAATTAGAGAAATTAAGAGGATTGTTTGCTATAACTATGCAGGCAAACAAATTGTAAATCACTTTCTAAGTGACTCCTGCAATCACCCCAACCACATTCGCATACCAGCACAGCGTTTTTCTCTACTGCCTTAATTGTAGTTGTTGCTGCCAAGCACTTACAATAATTACATACCCCACCAAAAAAATTTAAAAAGCCATTTGGCTCTTGCCGACTAGTCAACAGGTCGTATGCGCAATGCCTTTTAAACTTGTGGCGTGCGTGCTTTGGAGGCAAAACTGATTGTGCAATCAGCATTAGATCATGATGGAAACAATGTCATCTAGCTAAAGCGAGTTGGAATTTAAGCATCAAGTGGCATCTTTAGAAGTTGTCGCCACTTGACTTTGTCATGTTTGCACTTGGCTTTAGTGTTTGCCAAAACCCCCGCCCCCTCCACAGACTCCCCACATTCCCCTCGTTGTTTCTGTTTGTGACGGTTTTCACTTGTTTCTCGGTTAAGCGCAACAATTTCCACAAACTCATTTTAGCCAAACGAACTTTTGCATCTTATCTGTGCGACAATTGCGGGCGGAATTTGAACACCGAACATCATTGCACTTCTCTTCTAATCAGAACTTTTAACTCTGTGTGTGTGTGTGTGTGTGTATGTGGGTGTGTATGGGTGTGTGTGTGTACTTCAGCACTTGTGTTAATGGTGTGTGTTAGTCTGCACTAATTTCCAGTGCGCTTTGTGGTGTTTTGAGCATGATTACAGTGACTGTTGGGTAATTGTGCGGATTTTCCAGCTGCAGCTGCTGGCAGCGGTTAACTGTGCAAAATGCGTTGAAAATTGAAATAAAATGAAGATAAATTTGTTTGGTACCTGTTTAAAATCCATTACACCATGCAAACTCGCGCATATTTACTGAGAGTGAACGAATCTGAACGTGCTTCGGGCTTTTGCATTGAAATTCAAATATTATTATTTAGATTTTTTGTACAGCAAGATAAACATAATGATGTACTTATGATTTGATTTGATTAATATTAAAGAAATAAAACCAAACACTTTTCCTATTAGCTGCTATAAACCCAGTCTGCATCTTGTTCAGAAATCTGTGCCTGAGCTGAGACCCACATGCATTTGTTGCCGACAATCAAAGTTATTATTGGGCATGAAAATGTAACTAAATAGCACTTGATTATTATTCAGTATATGTCTTTAGAGTTGAGTTGAGTCACTATTGTTTGTTTTGGATGGGGCATACACAGAGGGTAAATTTTGGGGTGGTTGGGGCATTTGCTAAACGGGCACAGGGCGTCAATTATGCTAACAACCTAGAAACACTCATAATCACTCCACAGACAATCGTTTAGATAAGCGCAAAGGCGCGTTAAGGATAACGCTGGAGGATATGCCGTGAGCCGTGTGCCTAGACAAATCCAAATACTTGACTGGATACTGGAGTGGGTTTTCAATGGGGGGTGTTTCGCTTGTGAAACAAAAGGCATAACAAGCTGAATAAATAGCACGATAAATGCCATAAACAAGAGACGAAAAGTTTTAGCAATGAACGCAAAACAGCAAAAAGAAACAACAAAAAAAGAAATACAGGAGAGAAAAAAACAGGCAAAGTCCAATAAAAGTCACGTTGCCACAGTGTGAAGTCAGCAGAAAGCAAGTTCGTGTCCGAGTCCTTGTCCGAGCTGTAGTGCATAAAAAGGAAACTGCGTGTTGTAATTGCTTTAAGGAAACCCTTGCGTACAATTTGCGACTAGGTGGCAACGCTGACGCGCATTGTGAACCGGTAACAACTCTCAAAGGACGAGATTTATGCGATTGCCGATAGCAATCGCACCAAGCAGCAATGTCGCTTCAGTATTTCTCTTTGTATTCTCTTTGTACTCTAATGGCATTTGAGGGCGTTGTCAGCGGACTGAGTGGGCGGAGTGGGTTGAGGGGTCCTTCTTCCCTTTGTTCTTACAAGTATATTGTTATATTCTAGTACAAGCTAACAAGTCGCTGTCCTGTACAGTAGTGGTAGTTGAACACGTTGCTATCCTTGTCTTAACTTTTAATTTTAATTTATTGCCTTTTAAGTACTTATTTCAATTAATTTCAACGAACGCTACAAAAACTTGTCTTGCATTTTATTCATTAACCATTAACATTTCTTTATTGCTATTTTTGCTCTAAATGAGATACAATCGAATTGGCCACAAGTACTTGGCAGTCTCGAAGTTTTATTTGTCTTGTCATATTTCAGATAACAGTTTGAGCAATTTTTTTTAAAGACATTGTCTCAGTGAGAGACGGTTCAATAGCCATAAAGACATGTATAAATATTGTTTCCAGTTTATGGCGATTCACAAATATAAAGTTGGCCATAAACAAAAGATGTCTAGACACACTAAATATGTAATTAAAACGGGCACTTTAAATTTTATGTTGAATAATCGTGAGGTATACGAAGACCATTTTCATTTATAGTCGCTAAAAAGAGTTTCTTATTTATTTTAATAGATTAAACGAGCTGTGTGAGATGATTGAGATGATGAGTTCATAATTCATTAATTTATTCAATTTGGCTTGCTAATTATTTAAGAAAATGTTTAATCAAATGCAAAAGTTTCTTCAAATTTCGCAAGAAGTTTCAACTTTGAAATGAAATGAAAACTTTATTGCATAATTTACATTAGGGCAGCTCATTTCAACTCGATGATGGAGCGTACAAGCGTTTAACAAGTTCCACGTACAAACTTAATGCGGCTACAAATTTCCGCTATCAGCGGGTGGAATGCGACGCTATCGGCAACATTCATCATCAGCTGCCAAAGAATCGGCAACATAAAACGCAGAGCCCTGGCAACACTAAAATCCCATTCCCGCCCACATCCAACTGACGTAGATATTCCACCTGTAATGAAACTTTTGAATTTTGATTGCGATGTTGCTGCCGCTGTTGCTGCCGCTGCTGCTGCTGCTGCTGCTGCTGCTGTTGTTGCCGAGTGCTTGGTTTTTATTACAAGGCAGTCGTAGTCTCGGCATCGGAACTGTGGAGCGTTGGTGAGTCGAGCACTTCATATGCAAAGTATGATCCACTTAATGCGATTTATAATGCCACTGCCACACCCTCCTGCTCCTCCAGCGAACAGCATGCAAATGTATTAAGCAGAGTGACTACGACTAGAAGAGAAACTAAAGTACATTTTGTCACAGCCTCAATGTTTCAGTTGAGCCCTGTAGCAGCTGTAGATGTAGTTCTTCACTCTCTCTCCCTCTATCTCTATCTCTCTCTCTCTCCCTCTCTCTCTCTCTCTCTCGCTCTCTCTCTGTCCCTGTCTCTGGTTCATATACGCTGAGCTCGTTTGTTCCGCCTGTCATGCCCATGTTGCTGTCACCCATCACAGGCATCACAACCGTCATACCAGTCATCCACCCCCACAACCCACAGCCCCACCCCACACCCACAACACCCAACGTTGTCGATTATGCTGCGCTTTCATTCATGGCGATTATGTTGGAACGCCATTGTTTCCTTAGCTTAGAAAATCCATTTCGAATCCTAGTTTAGTGCAAATTTATACGGTGAATACACTTTTTTCATCTGCTGCTTCTATTGCTTTTTCTTGTTTAAATTTAACGCCAGGATGAAAAATGTATATATCTATATATATATATATATATATATATACATATATTTAAAAGTATATTTGTGACTCTGTCATGCCCATTTCGCCCTCAACTGTGACATAATTGTAACCTTTCTGCTTGAAACGTTACTTGAAATACTCAACAAAGTAACAACTGCTGAAACACTCGGCGTATGCGTAACATTGTTAGCCATTGTTCTTAGCCTGGTTGCCCGCTGGGCATTCGTCGTTGTCTTTTAACAAGACATGACAAAAAAGGGGTTGCAAACAGGATTTTAATAAGGCAACTGGATGTGCATGTGGGTCAGGTATTTCAACCCTATCATTCTTGTTGGGGAGTCAGCAGAAAATATTAAAATGTTCTTTTTTGAATTATGAAAAAGTATAATGAGGGAGCTTTTAAATGTTTTAGAAAAATTGAATTTTAATGTGAGGAATATACAAATAAAAACTTCGCGTCTATTAATTTAAATTAATAATCAGAGCACTTTAAATGTCAGCCAGGTTGGTAAAGGTGTGTAGGAAAGGTATGTTAGAATAGAAAACTGATGCCATAACTAGCCCAGTCAACTTACAGGACTCATTAGTAAGTACTTAAAAACTATTCGAGCAACAGCTGTCATGTGGCCCTCACCGCGCTGTTGCGACACGCTGCTGCAAGCGCAATATTTATAATGTCGCATGTAGCATGTAGCATGTAGCGTGGGCAACAAATGTCAACATGCGACACATTTCGAGCAGCTGACAGCAGCGCCGTGTTTCGGAGGGATTCATCATAGGCCCCCTGGTGGTTAATTAAAAAGTGGTAAACGTGTTGACTTAAATTTCTGTTGACTTAAAGCTGCCTGCGAGTCTTGCCAGAATTACGAGTATAATTAAAATTTAATTTATTTTCTTCCATTTTATTTTTTTCCCCATTTTTTTATCTTGCTGGCAGAGTTAAGGGCCATTTAGCCGTGACAAACTTATTTCTGTTTTAACTATTCTACATTTTCGTTGCGCTGCAGCTGGCTGCGGTGGCTGTCAATGAGCTCATTAAATTGCAATTCGTAATACATTATTTCAGAGTAATGGAGTACGCACTCAGCGTAGATTACTTACCTCCCACAAGGACTGTGTTTTTTCGCTGCTCTTTCTCTTTGATTTTTCAGAAAGTTTGACTGCAACTCTAATTAAAGGTGTCTGGTGCTTTACTTACGGGTTGTTTATTATGAATTATGCACTACTCGAGCTGTGCGAATAATTTAACTCGAATAGTGGAGAAATTCTCTGAAGCGTACGGAGTGCATTCGACCATAAGAAATGTATCTAAGAAAAAGTTTTACGTTTTACTTAAGAAAGCGAACAGAAAGTTTTTTCTCCAAGTTTCGGTTGCAAAATAATTAAATCGTGATTATCAACAACAGTTAGCTCTTACAAATAATCAAGTTGTTATACGAATGCAATCGTTGCTGGCTGGATCTTATAATATTTATTTTAGGTTGAATATTTTAGCATAAAGTCTGAACACGAATAAGTAAGAACATGCTGATTTAATGTGTAAATAGTTGGAATCAAATTCAAAGCATTTTCGCTTTAGTTTCCCTGCTACTTGAAAGTTATGTACAAAATTTATATTTGCATCTACTAAATAATTACAATAAACGTTACCATCGAAAGTATTAAATTAAATAAAATGCGAATCTTTTTTTTTTTTAATGTGTTTAATGGTTTTTCACATTAAAAGAATTTCAATTGGAAACCTGTTGCCAAAAAAAAAATGTAAAACAGAAGGCTCCAAAAAAATACAGTCGCCTTTGTACATGCCTCTAACTATCCATTCAAATGGTTAAATTGATAAAAAAAACTATGTAAAAGAAATATTAAGCAACTCAATAGCCTGACTGATATTATTTTTACAGTTTCAATTACTATATGTCACACCAATAAAAATGCTTACAGGCCGCACATTAAGCGAACTGTCACACAATTCGCAATATGCAACTGACAGTTGCTTGTGGCAATGACAACAACTCCTTTTGTCAACACTACTGTAAATGGGTGTACTGTGTGTGTGCTATGTGTGTGTTGTATCTGTGTATGTGGGTCAGTTTGTAGGAGCCAGCTTGCTGTTGTGTTTCGAGTGCACCACCTACTCCAGAAAGAGAAAAAAAATCATTGAAATATTATTTTGTCTGCAACAGAACCAGCCAAAAAGCCGTTTGCAAAATGTTGTTGTAGCAGCAGCAAGTTGAGCATCATCCAACCAAACCAACGATGCCGCAGCAGGAGGCCAGACAACCGCATATTAAAAACCATAAACAAAACCTTCATTAATCTTATTCAATGTCCTTCACATACTTGCATGTGACCGAGAGATTTTTACACTCGCTCTATTCACTTCAGCCAATTCAAATATAAACATAAACAATTTTCACATTTTAAGTTGATTTCTGTTGCAAAGCTCCAGAGACCGAGAAACACAAACACAAATACATACACACACACACACACACTCAGGATCAACTTGTGTTTGCTGCAGCAGTCACGCATTGGTTACGTGTGTATTAAGTATACGTCGTGTGTTGTCCGGCGAATTGTGTTTCTGGTGCTCAACCCTTTCATCCCAGATCCGGCTGCACATAAATCGAACTTGGCTTTATTTGCACTACGTGCAGACAGCCAGATAAACAATCAATAGCCTGCAAGGAAATTTAAAAATGTTACATAAATATTATACATTGAAAACTTCACCTTTTTCTGCAATATATTCAATTAAACTAAATTAGTAGCTGGAAACTCGTTCAAGTGTCATCTGCAAATAGCTGAAATTTTAAAGTTCGATTTAATGAATGCATGCCGATAAATTGTCCGTGTCGTTTATGAAAAGTCAACAAAATGCTGTTTAGATAAAACTTAAATTGTTGCATGCAACGATTGCCACAGTAAAATTGCATTTTAAATTATATTTTGTTTGGTGATATGCAAATAGTGCACATACGCTCAGCTGTCGCTAAACGCAATCAATTCTTGTTTATTCTTGTGCATTTGTTTGTTTATCAAATTTGCACGAATTGAATTTATTCTGAAAAACTTATTTAAGAATAGATTGTGAATGCTCTTTTATTCAATTGTCTTACAATTTCAGTCATAGCGAAATTAATGTAAATACAAATTGTGTTTGTTATATTTGATGATAATTTGTTTGAAAAATAAAATGGTGTTCAATTACAAGATTTGAGTGAGCTTTAAAATTATTGTGTTGCATTTTAAGAGTTTAGTTTTAGGCTTAGTCTTTATTGCACGAAGCCCTAAGCATAGACAGCGTGAAAAGCACAACAATATTGATACTAAGTATTGATTCCTAAAACAATCATTTTTTAGCTATCAATGAAGAATGCTCTTTATATATAATTTGTAGGCTGTTATAATATTATTTGTATACATATTATGTCGTGGTCACTTTTTGCTGTTTGAACAGCTTTTTACCACTTTAAGTGGCAGCTCAAGGATTATGTCATAAAGTGGTTTCACTTCAACAGGCAGAAATGCGATATAAGAACACTTGAAGGCGATTGGATGGTTGCAGCTTCCAGCTTAGGATACAATTTGCGGTTGGCTTAATGCGTAGACGAAAATCAAAGACAAATTGCCACGCCGCCTGCTAAGAGTGCATTATGTGGCAAACCTAAGACAACGTCGTCGTCTGCTGTCACTGGCAGAAAATTCTCAGACAGAGCGACACAGAAGGAGAGAGAGAGAGAGAGAGAGAGATAGAAAGAGAGGCATATAGGGCTATGTAGCTGGCGGGTGAAATAACTGGCATGTGGCCCAACTATAACGTCACACAAGTCAATTCATTGCCTGCAGTCAACGCACATAAATAAGTCTCAGTGTCAGTCTGGAGTTGAATGTGATATCAACTTGGATTTTACGTTGACTGATGCATTGTAAGTAATCCTTACGTCACTCGTCACCATTAGCTAAGTAAATATTTGACTGGAAATGCACTTATGTATTACGTATACGCATAAAAACGCAACTGGGCTAAAGTTATAAAAGTAATAACAGTTGTTAAACAGTCAGAGAGAAAGTTTGTCGTTTATCATGGCCCGAATGCATTTAATGAAATGTAAGTAAATGGAAAAACAGTTTGACAATTTGTGACTCAGATCTGAAAAAGCAACAGATCCAAAATGTTCACAACATGCTTTCGTTTCCGCTTTATATCTGTCTGTTGTTATTTACATAAAGTTTTCGATTTGTTTTCTGTAACGCTTGTCAACGTTTCCGGCAATAATAAAATAGTTGCTATTCTGTATTACATTTTCGCCTTCACTTAATATAAAATGGTCAAAGACTATTTTGAAGAACTATGCCAAAGAAAGTTATAATCGCATTCTGTGTTTTAAGGATGTTAACGGAATGTTTTAACATAATACAAATTCCCTGAAACCATTATTTTAACTTACTTACTTACGTTTTCAAGTTGTATTTATGTTCAAGAGCACACTCTGCAGTCCCAGGTTGTAGTATTTTTATTTGTTGCACTTTTTTTTGTTGCTTTATTGCATTAAAATTTATTGCGAGAGCAAAATAAAAGTGTTGCATGCATTTCTTTATTTTCATTTTTATGTGTTCCGCCGTAATCAGTTTGGCGTAGTGTTTGAGCGCCGGAAACAGCTAGTTTATTCTTAACAGCTGGCAGCAAGCAACACGTCGCACATCTGTTCTGAACCGTTGTTATCGTTGTTGCTGCTGCTTTTATTGTTGTTGCATGCATTTCGCTTGATAAGCAAATGGGGGTAAAATATGCAGGAGACGGGCTCGGCAGCAAAATCAACACAAACCAAAGAAAAATATGCATGTGCTTGTTACCGGTAGATTTCCATTTTAGATGTCGCCATTGCTGGCAGTGTTGATGTTGTCGTTGCTTATTATTAGCGGGCGTGGCAATCATTCCTTTGAAAGTGACGACTCCTTTTTGGCCCCGCAGCTGGCAGCCAATCGAATATTTAACTAATTTGCCCTTAGCGTATGCCGCTATAACCCACTTTTTCTTGTACAACTTTTGCACTAAATTTCGATCGAGCTGTGCATGAGAAGTGCTGCAAGCAACAATAACAACGCAACAGCAATTTGCGCTGCCAAGGATATTGTGGTATTACTTTTATGAGGTGGTTATTCAAAACTAACAAGAAACTGCACAAAAACCACTTTTTACACATGCAGCGACAAACTACTACAAAAGAGTTAAGAGTGTGAGAGTGCATTTGTTTTTGACATGCCTGCACTCACTATTTCTCTCGCCGAAGCAATTTTCCCACAGTATCCACAAAACATGTTGAGTAAGAACAAAATACACGTTGTTGATCACACAAAACAGGGCCGAGACCAGACCAGACCAGTCAGTACCAGGAAAAGAAACAAGAGTTAAGACCCGAACTCGAACTGAAACTATAAAACCCACAACCGACGAAATGCGAGTCAGTTTTTTCTCTTTCTGTTTTTCTTATTCTTTGTTCCTATTGCAAGTGCAAAAGGTAGTACAAGTGGATACGACATGCAAGCTGCCTCCAACTGCAACTGCAACTACAACTACAACTACAACAATAATAATAATAATAATAATAAGAATAAGAAGAAAAACAAAATGAGTAAAACTAAAAACCAAAAACAAAACATTGACATAAATAAGAAACCGGGGGAAATGGGAATAACTGCTGTGGCTGCGGTTGCTAAACTTTTGCCGAATGTGTCCCCGAAAATAAGGTGATATCATTTTGAAAGAAAGTTCGTCAGTGAACAGAAAAGTGCGAACTTTATTATTGAGTATCGAATGCGCTTTCCACACAACTTATTTAATTTGCCCTAATGCATTTGTGTCGTAAAAAAGAAGAACTTATTTTTACTAGAGGATTTTTAAAGTGATGGAGAAGCGATAGAAAAGCTTTAGAAAAACGATAAAAAAAAGTGATAACATTTTTAGTTGTTTAACTTGTCCAAGAGAAAAGTTTGTGGCGATTTATGTACAACTATAACTTGACAGCTGTCTACAGGGTAGCTTTCAGTCGTCGAAACCAACTTAATATTTTACTTTTGTGTTTATTTTCCATTATACTAACGACGTCAGTTCGCTCCAATTTGTTCATCCTTTTCGACTATATTTTTGTTTGTTTTTGTTGTTTGACTTTGTTTTTGTTGCTCGTTTTATACTTATTAGTAGTTTTATTTTTTATGCGCTGCCTGCACGTTTTTTCTTTTATTTATTTTTTTGAAGGCTGTGTGTTTTCTTCTTCTTCCTCTTTATTTTTCATGTTGTTGCGCTTGCACTTGTGTCATAAATATTTCACAACTTAAACGCAAACGTATTTTTTTTATGCAAATGTAAAAAAGTGAAAAGCTTGTTGTGAAACATTATTTTTGATATGTTAATCGCGCTTTGCATGTAATTTTCATTTTAGATTGTTGTTTGTTAAGCGGAAAACTTAGCTCATGCGACAATTGTGACGTCAGAGCTGATGTTGAATTTAAATTACGTTCAGCAATGCCGCAAAGTATAAATTAAATGAATTAAGAAGCGGATTCTTTTCTCACACGAGAGACACACACGCAAACCACAAACACACATCACGCACACGCACACACACGCACACACACACACATGCCTAACACACAATCGGAAATATGCGCACATAAATGCTTGGCATTTTATTGTTAGCCGTGCTTAGGTGAGGCGTGTGTGTGTCTGTGTGTTAGGGCCATAAAAGGTGTAAGACTGCCATAAATGTCTCACAGCAGCAGCAGCAGTTATTGCTATGCTTGTAGTCGTGTACACACACACACATACGCACTCACACACGCACACACACACACTGACTGTGTGTCATAAAATGTGCGTAAAACTTGCTTATGGCATTTATTGATAAAACGTTTGGCCAATGAATTTGTATTTAAAGCATTACTAAAATGGTATTTATTGCAAATAACAGCTTTGATGCTAGTATATTAAATGCATAACCTAGCAAGTATTCAAGAGATCAAAACTTCGTTTTATTTTAACAAGTACTTAATGTTGTACAAATTGGAGGAGAAAGCAAGGACAAGAAAGCATATAAAAAGAATATTGGCCTAGTTTTGGACAGTTAGGTAGGAACTGGATTTTTGGCTTTCCAGATCTTAATATGTCGCATTCTTAATCATTTTGTCTTTAATTTGAACAGGAAGTGTATAAAATTTAATTGCAGCATGAATATTAAATTTCACATGAGTCCAAATTTTAAAGCTTACGTTTCAGTTCTACCAATCAATTTCAACCACGAAAAGTTGCTGGTTGGTTGCAAAATGTGCGCTGCTGACTCATAAACTTTGTGCGCATTTCGCAACCAGACAATCTATCGACATGTATTGGCCCAGATGCTGTGTGGTTTTTTATCGAAGAAATCTGTTATCAGCTGAAATGTTGAATGTCACATGCAGTTATCGATTGCCTGATAAGTTGATAAGAAACAGAAGAAAAAAAAAAACATTTACAGCACATATAAAAGCCGCATACTGCCAAAAAAATATATTTCAAATTAAATCAACGCTCTTTTCACTAGCTTGCTCGTCGTAAAAATGAAGTGGCAACAATTGTTATTGCCGCTGCAACTACTGGTGTTGCACGCGTTTCACATCGGGCATGTGCGGTGTCAGCTGCAGTGTAACGCTGCGTCGAGCAGTCGACAAAAGCGCATTGTCATCCACAATCCGGCAGCGAGGCAGCTGAGCGAACTGGACAGTTGCCAGTACGAGGTGGCCCCTTGGAGCCCCCAAGTCTGTCAAGTGCGCATCGATTTCGAGCGTTTGGAGCTGCCACAGCCGCACCTCAATGCTAGCAGTCAGCGAATGGAGTGCATCGATTTTATGCAGGTGCAGCGCTTTCAGTTATGCGGCCGCAACAACGGTCAGCATTTGTACGTGCAACTGCTGCGCGGCCAGACCCTTAAATTGCACTTCAAGCTCGGCAGCCGCTCAACGCAGTCCACGTGGCAGTTGACGGTAATGCAACTCGAGTGTCCCGAACATGTGCTGGCCAAGGACAAAAACCAGCAAACGCAGCAGCTGCCGCACGTGCTGCCAACAGCCAACAGACCTATATTGCCATTTCTCAACAATCTGTTGCCACGCACCATATTCGTTGGCGGCAACTCTAGGCCGGGTCTGCTGCACACTCTGATGCCAAATCCGCTAGCTGATCTTCCGCTCTTGGCGCCCATGGGCTGTGATCAGTATTTTAGGGGATCGACGGGTGGCATTGTTAGCTTTAATTTTCCAGGCGGTGCTTATATGCCAAATATGAAGTATGTCATTTGTGTGGCAGGTGGCGCAAATCAGCAGATCAGGTGAGTAGGATATTTAATATAGATATGTACATATATTTCTCTATATATATTAACTGAAATTACAGCTACAGCATTGAGCACTTTGCCTTGTCGAAATTCAATGGTGCGCCAGGGGCTGGCTATGATTCGGACTGTCACAGCACAGTCAGTACTTGGGGACGTGCCTCGGACTATTTGTTAATACCCAACTCATATGTGGCTAACAATCAGGCTATACAGGCCACTTACTATTGTGGCACAGGACTGGCCGGCACTAAGATCATCGCACGCCCACCCTTTGTGCTGCACTTCTCCAGCGATGCACAGACGAGTGCCACCGAAACTGGATTCCAATTGACCTACACAGTCCAGCAGTCACAGGCCCAGCTGTAAATGTCAGCCTATTATTATTATTCGGTTCATTTGAATTACTAATTGTGACACGCGTACTATGGAGCTGCCAATTGTATCAACTGTTCGATGCCGTTGCCCTAATTAAATAGCAAAGTGCAATACCCGAAAATCATATATATATATGCATTTTGCGTGAATTGTTGTGACTGGGAGTGCCTGATATATCATGACTAGAACAACATAAGAATTAACAACAACCGCAACAACCAAGCATTCAATGGATTCCTAAACAAATTGTTGACGGAAAAATAGCTGACATTGAAATAAATTTTTAAGTTTAATTCCTTTACTAGCGGCAACTGTTCCAGAAAACTTCAACAGCTCTAAGCACAACTTACCTTAATAATGAAGACAACTATACAATATATATATATATATTTATATATTATTAATAGGTAAATTGAAATGCATTTATTGAACTGAGCGGTTCTTTAGTGCCCCAATCATGTTTTTTTCAACCATTTTTTTTCACCGCTTATGCACAACAGCAATTGGCATGCGAATTTTTACTTATATAATGGCAATGTTGTGTTACGTGTTTGCATACGCTGTTATCACGTGAATATTCCTTTTACCACAACCTGTGACTGCATAAGCGGATATGCAAGCATCCATGGCAATCCCAGTGACATTTTGACGATGTTGGTGGTGGTAAAGTTGCCAGTTGCAAGTTTGGCAACCAGGTCGGTTGGCTGGCTGCCTGGTTGCCTATATCTCCATGTATATTTGATGTGAATTTAACAAAATGTTGCGGTGCTGGTGTGAAAATTGTTAAATGCATTTCATGCATTTTGCCAGACGTCGCACAATTTGCGGATCAATAAATTGAGGAAAACGGATGCGGATGTTAAATTTGCGATTGAATTGATTGCAAAATGTTTGTAAGCGAATTGAGCGACAGATGTTAGGTACATGTATGTACATACATAAATACATGTATACATACATACGTATGTCCAACTGTTCATGTAAATGATATCTTAGGCAATAAATTCCGTGTCAGGTGTGACTGTGCAATGGATATGAAATGCAATTATGCGTATACAGTACACACTGTAAAGTGTGCGTAAGCGCTACAAAACTGTATTTGCATCGATGAACCGGTTCGAATTACCTTGCAAATATGCATCTGTTCCAATAGAAGAAGACACAATCTGCTTTCATCATACTTTCAATGCGTTGTGCCTCAGCTCGTTTGCCTAACGACAGCAGCTTGCCGGCAAAAATTTATGCACTCGCCGCACTTCAGTATAATGGTCAGCTCAGTCCGAGTATGTGTGTGTATGTCTTTCCACTCAGTAACATCCGTACACACACACACACTCACACACATGAGTGCAGTCTTCTGCTGTTCCTTTTAATGTTTCCATCCTTTTGGCAAATTGTTTTCCCAAGCAGCTCTTGCTGCAGCATCACTTCAAGTAAATGCTGTAAGTTTTTGGCTTTCAATTTCAGTGCATTATTTGGCTTGCAGCCAGCACATTGACAACAAATTTGTTGCTTAAACTTTACTCCTTTGAAGCTTAGAATTTATTATACTTAAACGAAAATTTTACAATTTTTCAATTTACGCGATGCAACCGCTTAAAATGTGCTGCTGCATTTCACTTGCTTTACACAGCAAGCTGGATGGAAATGGCAGCTTCGTGGCTGGGTTTTTATGTGCACTTCATAAAAGCACGCGGCGGCAATTAAAAACGCACTTTGTGAGCGCGCACATGGCGTATGCGTAATATTTTGGCTGACCAAATGAATACTCGAGTTGTGCCAGCTGCTAAAATATGTTTTGTTAGCCGTGCGTAGTTTTAATTACAGCATTTTCTAGCTTCTTGTGCTCGTAAATGCCAAATTCAAAATAAACGACAAGCTCTCCCATAAATTATCATCATAAACAAAGTTGTGAAAATTATTTCTCTTTTTTGGTTTGTTACCTCTGTCGTAGCGCATTTATGTTCTTCGCTAAATGCCAAAAAACTGTTTGAATATTGAAAACTGTGGTATTTGTTGGATGGTCGCATGTGGGAATTTCATAGCAACTTTTATATAGAAATCGTATATTATATAGAGAAAAACACGTGCTGCAAGCAATTGGCTTTTTCCAATTGAATTTTTAAATTCCGCTAAAATTGTCAGTGAACGTAACTAAAATCGTGTGATTTTTGCTCTTTTTTGTTGTCGTTTTAACGCTTGTGCTTCCTGTCTGTTAGGGTCAACTTGGCAGCGGCTGTCCGACGCCAAAGGCCAATGCAATTTGAGCGTAAATGAAAATTGTAGGCGGCTACTGCATAACGCATACAAAATTGCAACATAAATTTCCAAAACGAGAGCTGCAAAAAAAAAAGAGACTTAAAATATGGGGGACCAAGCTGTGGTTAACATTGTTGTTAAAATGTCAAACAAAGGTTTTTCGCAGTGTTTGTTTGTTTGTTGTTTGTTTTACATTCTTAAGATATTTTTCATTATTTTAGATCCAATCGCGATCACTTTATATGAAGTTAATTTGCGGCATCTTCATCACACAACTCAGGACGGGTTGAAGTACAAGCTGTGATAGGAATGCTTTTATTAAAAATAACAAAAATAAATATAGCACACTTACTGAAAAATCTATAATCAGCTGATCCCGGAAATGCCGAGG
Source organism: Drosophila basisetae (assembly GCA_035041595.1). Taxonomy (NCBI): domain Eukaryota; kingdom Metazoa; phylum Arthropoda; class Insecta; order Diptera; family Drosophilidae; genus Drosophila; species Drosophila basisetae. The sequence continues at coordinate 7,446,167 of JAWNLB010000123.1, read as the reverse complement.
TGTGACATCATAACTGAGAAGCTTTATTTACCATTCCCAATAATAGAAAGAAAAAATATCAACAAATATAAAAAAATGTAAATAACAAAAGTAAATATAAACAATAATAATAGTTTTAAACAAAAGTTAAAAAAAAATAGATAAAAAGATACAAATCTATAATCAGCTGACCCCGGAAATGCCGAGGAGCGACATCATAACTGAGAAGCTTTATTTACCAACAATAATAGAAAGACAAAATATCAACAAATATAAAAAAAAATGTAAATAACAAAAGTAAACATAAACAATAATAATACTTGTAAACAAAAGTTAAAAAAGACAGATAAAACGACAAAAAGATAGACCCGTAATAATCATGGATTCAATTTGTGGAAGGCAACGCGTTGTGTCAAGCGGCAGCCACTCAGGCGGATCCCCATTATGCCACCTGACAACACTTGGTGTCGATCGGATGCGGATATTGCATCGGCGTTTGCGGACGAGCTGCAAAGTCGCTTCACGCCCTTTGCACTAGCATCGCCCAGCCAGGTACAGGACACTGAAGCATTTTTAAGTGCAGATCAACACCACTTCCCCACTCCGTGGAAGTGCGCTGTGATTGCGATGATTCCGAAACCTGGCAAGCCGCATAATCTTGTCTCGTCATATCGACCGATAAGCTTGCTGACCACTTTCTCCAAAATATTTGAAAAAATATTTCTTGGAAGATTGTCGGCAGTTAGAGGCTTTCAGAGGGCCATTCCTGATCACCAGTTTGGCTTCAGGCATCACCACGGTACACCAGAGCAAGTTCATCGAGTAGTACAGCACGTCCTCGAGGCCTTGGAAAATAAGCAGTACAGCTCTGCCGGCTTAAGTCTCTGCTACCATCGGCGCAGTATTTACTGCTCAGGTCTTACCTGCTTGGCCGTTCTTTTATGGTAGAAGTTAGGGGCGAGCGATCAAACATCCGCCGCATTGGAGCTGGTGTACCGCAGGGTAGTGTCCTTGGACCTGCCTTGTTCACATTGTACACCGCGGACTTGCCGATACCAGTAGCCAGAAACACGCTGCTTGCCACATACGCGGATGACACTGTGTTCCTTGCTAACTCCACCACTGCTTGGAGAGCAGCTGCGGTTACCAACCAACCGGTGGAACATCTGCGTCAATGGGAGCAAGTCTCAGCACTGCACGTTCGCGCTCAGGAATGGAATAAAAAAAAAAAAAAAAAAAAAATTTCAAACAAAATTAACTGCAAGGCGATTTATTTAATTGGGTTAGGTAATAAAAAATAAGATAAATAAAACTTGCAAAAGTTTTAAATGTCTGTCTTTGTGTCTATATATTTAATAGATATTTCATTCAGCGGCGATGTACATTAAAAACAGCTCTGAAGCACCCTTGAATCGGGGATTAGGCAGACACAAACTGTCAGATAAGAACTGACCTCGACATTAGTATGTGCGACGACCCTTGTTGAAGGCCGTTTGCCGTCACCCGAAACACAAACATTTTCATAAACTTAAATGCCAATTAAATAACATTAAATTGTGCGAAAAATGAACCAAAGCAACACGCACGGACAACAAAAAAGAAAAGGGGAGCCTCTCTGTCGAAGGGCTGTCAACATGACAAAGGGAAAAATTAAGCAGCTAAACAAGGCTTTATAGAGGGGCAGCCAAACCAAAAGCAAACAAATGAAATAAAAATAAAAAAAATAACAAAAAAGAAAACCAGCCAATGAAGTCCACGGACAAGAGACTGGGGCCACAAAGCCAAACTGAATGCATAAGCTCATCTGAACCCAACTCTGGCAGCTCAAGCACACACACACAAACATATATATTCATATATATACACACACAAATACTTGCGTACTCATCCAAAACATGCTTTGGCTTGAACACAACGACACACACACACAAGCGCCAAAAGCAACAACGCAATGGGTTGTCAACAAAACGCAAGAGAAAGACACAAATACATATGGAAAGAGGGACAAGCAGAGAGAGAGAGAGAGATAGAGAGAGAGAGTGAGAGTGAGAGAGATAGACAGATACTGAATAAAGGACAATGGAGGATGGTAAAGGATGCATTCCGCAAAAGAGTAAGAGGGCCATGAGCAAACAAATTAGTATGCAAGTCAGCCAGCAGATTAGGACACCAAAGTTTTCGCGACATAAACGGACAACAGCTCGAGCCGAGCAGCAACAATGGCATTTGGTTTATGTATAAAAATGGCCACACATATATATATATATATATACATATATACGTACACTACATACCTTTGCATATTAACAAAACCGTTTTTTACAGTCCGTTTTTAGGCTTAAAGCGAAATAATGAAGTTGCTCACCGGCTCGATCTGTTGCTTGCTGCATTCATATGACAAACCACAGTGAGCCAAAAAAAAGTGATGTTGTTGGCAACGAATTCCAAATACACTGACAAATAACTAAAATTCTTCATGCTCATTTTGATTTGATTAAAAAATATGTTTATTGTTTGCGATACATTTCTGGTATTTAGGAATTTGATAAAAAAGTGGTAGCATTTACATATATTGTTAAGTTAAAAACAAAAATCTTTTGCGAACACAAAAGCGATTTGATGAAATAATAAACATCTTAATTAATTGCCATTAATATTATGTTATAAATGACTTCATTGCAACAGTCTACAAACTTGAGCACTAATTAAGAGTATTTGCTTTCAGGCATATAAAACATGTTTGCCTGTCGCCAGCGACGTGTCAGGTCAACCTTTGAATGCTGAATGTTGGGGTAGTCTTTCGACGGCTTGGCTTTTTTCATCTCTCAAATTTTATTTTGCAAAAAGTGATATTTTTTGTGCATTTTTCTTTTGATTACTAAAAATTCCGTGCACAACTCCAGAAATTGCGCTACAAAGCGGAACCGAAGCATATTCTTAGACAGAAAAGTTATACGCGAGCAAAATTGTCAACAATTTAAATAAAGTAATTACAAAACTAGTTTCAGCTTACACAATTTGCCATTTTAGCATATTATTGTTATATTGCACAAATCCAAGTATTCCGCAAATTAGTAAAATATTTATTTGGTATGTTTATCTGACATTTTCAATGTACCGTAAATCAAAAGCTGTCTGAAATTGTTCATCTGAATGTAATAAATTTCAATTGCGCAAAACGATTCCAGTGTAATCCAATCCAATTCTAGTTGATTCGTTCGGACTAAATAACTTTTGGTCTGAAACGCCAGCAAATGCGTATAAATAAGTAAATAATTGAAATCATGTTAGGCTTCTATTTGAAACTGAAGATGAAAAATACATATTTGCAAGAATATGCAAGTAAATTTCCAGCTAAATAATTTAAGACAAAAAAACATAAATTTTGTTTTGATTGCATTGAGTTCATTCCAAGAAAGTCTACAAATCCAATTTATAATTTCCAAAAAAACACCCAGTAAAATTTTAACAATGTCATTGAATATTTATCTGTGGTACTCTCAAAGAATAAAACATCTTGAGTGCAGAAAATATAATAACATTCATGGCCCTAATTGATTTACACATACAGTTTAGTTTTTAGCATGTTGTAAATTTTGAAATTGATTTTATGCCAATACATCAAAAATATACTTAAGATTTGTTTTCTATGATTCAATGCAATATATTTTGTAAGCTGCAAAAATATTTTGTAAGCTATAAACATTTATTTATACTTCCTATTTAAGTTTGTTTGCATTTTTTGAAAGAATTTCGTGATACACCGTATCGGAGGCTCAATCATAACCTACGTATATTTATTAAAGTTATGGCCAACACACACTTGCTGGCATATAATTTTCATATTTTCATACATTGTTTAACTTGCAACGCCACCCACTTCCTGGGCCCCCGTCTCTTTGAACAATGTGTGTGCAAAACGTAGGTTTGCGTGCCAGTCGCATATAAATTAGCCGCTTATAATATTCTGTTGGCATTTTTCAAATTTCCAGTTAGCAATTTGGTAGTGTGTGTGTATGTGTGTGTGTGTGTGCGCGCGTGTGTTTGTGTGTGACTAGGTGAAAGAGTTCGTACGCCGTAAAGTATGCAGCTTACGTGCTCAAGGTTGTTGCTCGTGCACCACCAGGCACCACCACACATAACATGAGCCAAAACAAAGAAGAAAAAAAGAAAAAAAATGAAACAAAAGCAAAGAAAAAAATACAATTATTAACATATTAATAAATTTTAGCATATCTGAGAGGCCATAATTTTGTGTAATTCTACACGACCGCAGCTGTGCAACACCTCAACGAAATTGGCAAAAAGCAGCAGCACGCCAAATTTGTGTTCCGTAATTTCGGTTTTATGGCGCACTTCACTTATTTTTAACATAATTTAATCAATTGTGCACCGAAAAATAACAAAAAATATCGGTATTATCACAAAAAAGACAAGTAAAACGCAGTCTTATCACAATCACTCGCTGTTTACGCCTTTGCCCTCAAGTGGTTTAACGCCGTCAACAGCTTTAGTTTTCTACTCATTGTGCCATTTATGTATCTTAGTCACTATCACGCCGACAATCACCATAATGAGGCCGATCAATAGCAAACCCAGGCCGGTAAATTGACCAATTCGTGGCACACTCAAGCCAAACTGTAATTGAGTAAGTTGTTGCATTTGGCATTGGAATTGTGGATCGTAGGACTGCACTAGAACTGACCAAGTTGGCGTACAGTTGATACATAAACATCGGTGCATAGTGATCATAGGCTATATCCTTTAACTGGCTAAGAACAGATAAGACAGAGTTCTAGGCTATGCATTTTTTGCCATTCGATTTTAGAACATCACTCACTCAATTTCCTTATCGCATTGCACGAACGCACTGAGCATAACTTGTCCCTTGAGGCTAATCGGTATGCCATATGTGGGCTCCATCACCACACTCATGCTATGCTCCTGGGCATTGGGCAGTAGTCCTGTCGTATGACTCATCAGTCATATAGAAGTGCGGATGCGACACGTAGAAGGGACCGTGATATGTAGAGGTGAAAAATCTAGTACCCCATTTAGCGGACATTCGCGATTGGCAACACAAAAACATTGCGTATCTGGTGATACTTGGCCGTTGTCAAGGGATAGCTCAGTGGTCTCGTACAGCCAGGTATTGATGCCCTGAACAGTAACATTCGCTATGCTGTATAGATTTATGAAGCGCGATGCATCTGCTAAAAATATGGAAATCGTTTCATGGCACTGGCGAACCGGCGACCACAAATCCCCCGTGCTGTTATTGCCCTTGCCGCATTTCCCCTCATAGTATCCCGTATGTGCAGCGCCCTTCCACAATTGGATCTCGCCCATTTTCTGAGATCCCCACGACCCGTGTGTATCGTATAATTGCCCAGGGCCGCCTTTGAGTTGTTCTTATTGTAGAACCAGCCGAAGTTTTCCCTATAAATTGGAAACAGCGGCGAATGCAACAGCACCACAAAATCAATGAGCTCATCGTAGATACCAAATACCGAATAGCCACTCGCCAGCTGTGTACTTCAAGTGGGTGGCGCCTCCCTCGCGATTCAGGCAAAGTTCATACTTTTACGCAATATCCGAGGATATTTGCGTACATAGCTTGCTGCAGTCTGCGAAGAATACGAATAATAATAGAACAGTCAACTATTGAATACACATGTATAAATGCAACTTTTGAGTTATCATCAAACAAATACTTCGTCTAAACTTCCATTTGATTTCTCAGGCACAAAGTGAAACTCACGTTGCGCATCGAAGATAACTTTCGGCTGCTCCCAGAACAGGTTCTCCTTGACTTTGTAATCGCTGAATGTGTAGGGTCCCAGTTGTTCGAAATGCGGTTTCACATCCGTATTATTCAAATCATCCGGATTGGTCCAATTGAACAGATAAAAGGTGCTATAAACTGGCACCGGTGCGGCCACCCAGCTCTTGTACATAAACGAATTGGGCGGCGGTGGCAGCATGCAACGTATCAATTGTCGGGAGAGAATTGGCCAGGCCGAGAGGAGCACAAGCTTGTTGGATTATTCTAATCAGAGTCTGATCAATTTAGTTATGCAAATATTTTAAATTTATCCGTTTGATTAGATTATTGCTTTAATTGGTTAATGACTGCTACTAGTGGGGCCAAAAAACCAATTCAATTCATAAATACATAGTTTGCCAATTATAAGCTGATAACGATCAAATCTAGTTTAAGATTAGCAGGTTTCTGTTCTTCCTCTTATAAATATGTACGAGTTTAATTTCTAAGTCAAATGAAAGTAACGCATAATTTTTGGCTGATTGAATTTCGCTTTGCCATATAAAATTATGCAATATAGTTGATATGACTGGCTGCAACCGAACTGAGTCGATTCCGATCAGATAATGATACTTTATACATTGATAACATTACAAGCTTTATTTATAAAAATATTAAGATAACAAATCACATTCCGAAATACATTTTTCTCATTTATTTATTTTTTTAAATTTTTTTTTAGTTCGTTCTTAAGCGACTTCAGGCCAATAAATAATTTGGCTCAGTCACTTCCTCAGTTATTCATGCGGTCGGTGTTGGGACTGAGAAGTTCCGCATGATCAGCTGCCCTCTGTCCATACCAACGGCGTTTGAGTGTGAGGAAAATTCCAACGGCCAACAGGTTGCAGCCCATACAGAGAAAACCCACGCCCGTATAGCGTCCAATTGATGGCAGATTCATTGCCAGCTATAAACAAATGCCATGGATGAACTCTAACTGTAACTTAAACTACAAAATATCGGTTCTTTTCACAAATATATACCTTTAGCTCGGAAGCGAGCTCCTTGTTAATAATCGCTGAGCTGGCCGTGGTGAAGAGTGGTCCATAGAAGCTCGGAATGCCAGTCAATATGCTGCGTAACAAAAGAAGGTTTAGTTTTATATACTCGTATAGTGCACTTATAGAAATGTATTTACTGAAATTGTCTGATTTCATTTCATTACTAAAAGTAGATATGCAAACCTACAAAAGAGGAGTAATTTGTATAGTTTTTCTTAACTGACATTAAGTCAGTCAATTTCCTAAACACAAACTATTTTCACTTTTCAGAAATATTTTCTATCAGAAATATATTCCATTCCACAAATTTGGATTCATTTTAATTTTTTTTTTTTTTACCTATAATTGTTTTTTTGAGTGAAGATGATTGGCTAGATATAGATAAATATGCATCTCAGACTTACTCAATGTCCTCGTCTGGTTCTATTAACAATGAGATCATCACTGCCGCATTCACCTCCAGCGGCACTCCAAATTTACGCTCCATTATAATGTAGAAATTGTCACGTTCATAGTTTGGCTCAAAGCCAGTAATTGTGTTGGCATAACTGTCATCCGCATACATGAAATGAGCTGCTGACAGATACATGGGGGCACCGTCTGCCGAGGTACCCATATCTGTGGCGCCCGAAGCGGGACAATTATTGGGCTGACGATGAACGGGGCAGTAACACTTCATCGCCTCATTCCTTTGGCCATTGTCGAATGTGTTGGGCGTCACCTCGTATTTCCAGCCCTTGATGCCCTCAATCTCGTAGCTCTCGCCCGAATACTCCAAGTTGATAATGCGACGTGTGTCCGCTATGAATATGGTCAATGCCTTCTCCTTTGGCTCATCGGGCACAAAGAGATCGGTGGTGCTGCCATTGAGTCGACCACACTCGCCCTCATACCAGCCAGTGTGATTTGCACCATTCCAGAATTTAATTTCACCCATTTCCTTAATATCGCCGACGCCCGTGTGCACTGTAAAGGTTCCCTCAAACTCCTTAGACCCATTGCGATCGAGGAACCAGGCAAAGTGATCCGACTCAACATCCGGCGCGAGTGGATTGTTCAATGCATAATGCAGAAACTCATCGTAGAAACTGTCAAAGAGCCACTCACCAGCCGTGTGTGTCACATAGAGGGCACCGCCATTCGCGTTCAGTTGCTGGTTGAAAACAGCTTTCACTAACTTGTTTTTATCTCGCATTTCCGCAGCTGCCGCCTGAGAGATGAAAAGTTGAGTTATCATATTGAATTAAGGTGTCAGACTGCGAATGAGGGTTTCTATATGGCAGATGTGAGGCATTATTGTTTGAGTAAGTTTATATTTTGCGATGCATATGGATTATATACTATATATTATAAGATAATTGATATGCACGAAATGCTGTTTACAGAAGGAATTTACTTGTAAGTAAATTTGTATAACAAATTCAAATATCGTAGTTAAACCCTTTATATTTAAAAAGTGAACAATTCGGAAGAATGATCTTAACATGGCAATAAAGATGCAATAATTGAGTGTTAAATGTAAACCCAATAATTTGAATATGTAATAATACTCACAATCGATGGTAGATGAGGTACGGTCACGAGGTCCGTTTGTTTTCCACCGGAGAGTTCCTCTTCCCAGAACCAGGTGCGATTTGGACTGAAGGTTACCGTCTTATTTTCATGCCACTTCAGATCCATTTTCAGTCGCTCCTCTCTATAGACATATGGTCCCAATTGCTGAAAGTTGGGTTTAACACCATGCAGTTTTACCTCTTCTGCATTGGTCCAATTCCAAAGATACATTTTCATATAGACGGGTATTGGCAGCGTTTCCCATTTATCGAATGTTTTCGATGTGGGCGTCAGCGGCAATGACTATAATTTAAAACAACTGTAATATTGCAAGTAGAAAAATGCGCACTGCGTTCAACTACTGACATTCATTATGATACTATCTATAAGACTGGGCCACCATATTATGAATAGTAATCCGAAAACTGTGAAAAGGGTCCCAAGACCGAAAACCCACACCTTTTGCTGGGTCACTCCACAGCAGCGACAACACATTTTGAAGTGAGTATATGCCTCCAACCCTTCGGATTGGTAACTAACCAAATACAGCATAATCGCAGTGGTTTTAATCGTTTCAGTTGCGATAAACGTGCCTTAATCTATTTTCTTTTGTATATTTTTTATTTTGCTTTATGTGATTATACATTATTAATTGTTCTTTAACTTTATGAGTGACTTTGGCTTTAATGCAATGTACTGAAATAAAGTCAAGTATGGCGCAAATGTATCACACTTTAGTTTGCTATCAGTCTCGTGATAATGGCGCACTTGTATCTGGCTTTGTAAGATACTGAATATTTGAAGGTGAATAATAATAGCATTGGCAAAATATGCAAGAAATAAGAAATCAGACATATTTTTAGGCAATTACTATAGACAATAATTTTTCTGTTGCGAACCAATTCATTCAAAGTTCATAAAACAAATTACTTAAGTGCTGTTTACTGTAATTGAACTAATAAGATTTAAATCAATGCTGTCGGCTATTTAAATAAAATAGCTCAACTTTTCTCTCCACATTATCATGGTTGCTGTCAATCTGTCAATTATCAATTGCAAGTAAATGTGGATAGTTCATCAAATGCTTTGTGTGCTGTGGTATGCATTAATTGGACCAGACATTAATTGAAATACAAGAAGCCAGAAAAGTAAACGTTGAGATTAGCTTATATCATATTGATTTTATCAGGCTGCTTCATTATATGTAGAATGTAATAAGCTATGTGGCAAATAATTCCTTATTCAGCATTGGGTTGCATTCACTTGAATAAATGCATAATCTTGGCCATAATGTTTGCCAGACCAACTCGTTGCAACCGTTGATGCATCTGTGGCAGACTTATGTCTAATGCAGTCTATTTGAGTGTGTGTGGTTAGGATATGTCTACATAAATGTATATTATTTAAATCAGCTTGCAAGTCTTTCAAGCAAATGTTCCAATTGAGAGACTAAGACTACGAGTATATCATTAAAAAAAGTTCCAAGCCGAATTCAATTCTTGGTTGAGAATTTGTATTATATTAAAGATAAATATTTATAATTTGTATATACTCGTATATATAATTATATAATGTTATTTTTATAATCATAGCGTTTTTTAATACACATACACACATAAATTGCAAATAGAGTTGTTAGTTGTTAGAAAATACGACGACTGCAGTTCAGAACATTTCAGCAACATCAGCTTTACAATTGTTTGTTAACATCAAATAACACTTGGATTAAACGTTTCTTCTATAAATATGCACTTTGTATTCGATTGTAGTTGAGGTAGCTGCATGTCTAGGCCTCAATTGAGCCCTCGGCTGCCAACTGAGCCTTGCGGCTGGGCTGTAACAAAAACACAAAAATAATTCAAAAGTTAGTACGATTTTTGTTTCGCATCTTTCGATTAAATGTTGAATAGCCACCTTGGGATGCATGAGTATGAAGGGCAGCTCAGCGCACAGCTCGCCGCCCAGAGCGCCCAGGAAGAGCTTCACCTTGACCGCATAGGATACAATAATGCCAAAGGCATCGCGAGCATCCTGACTGGCAATGCTGTGGGAAATTCAAAGATTAAAGTTGCCACTCTGTGGTTTTTTTTTTTTAAAGATTTAATACTAACAGCGTGGTGGAGGCCAGTGCGGTATCCTTGCGCTTGATGTCACCCTCAACGGCAATGCCGGCGCGATCACAGTTGGCCACCAGTGTGGGCACCAGATACATAACCTTTTGCAGACTGGAGCCGGGATTGAGGGGACAACCCTCGCTGGTCTCCATGAACGCAATCGTATTGCGGAACTGTCCATTCTGGAAGAGCACCACATCGACGCCCTGCTGCACCATGGCCTTAATCTTCTTCACCACCTTGTTGGAATTGTTGCGCACACAAATGTTAACCGATATCTTCTCGCCATGATGGTACAGCTGCTTGTCGAGAGTCACCTCCAACTCGAGTTCCCCGGGCGACAAAAGGAAGTCCTTGCGCACCACCGTGCATGGTTGCATACCATCCTTGGTGGGTGCATATTGCACCTTGCGTATGCCCAGATTAATGGTGCTGCGACGATGCGAACGATCGCAATCGTTGTCGCCCGTAAATATCTTCACAAAGTACTGGACACCACATGGTTGGCTCTCATCGCTGGCCTTTTGCTGCAGCACCACCGATGCTGGTGAGCTGTTTGGCATTTGCATGACAAAGGGGAACGCATTGGAGCCCAATTTCTTGAGCAGACGCTCCTGCATCTTGGACAGCTCGATATCCTTCTTCTGTGGCGGGCACACCTGCTGCGACACCAGTGTCAGCTCCTTCTGGAAACGTAAGCCGATCATCTCATCATCCTCGCGTCCATATCGAAAGTTGCAGACGAGCTGCACAAAGATCTTGCGATTCGTACGCACATACTCATCGTCCAGGACAATGATGCCATCTGCAAAATTAATTGGACACCAGTCCAAATATAGCTATAATCATGTTCACCGACAGACAAACAAATACGTGTCTCGCCCATTTGCCACTGTCGGTCAATTAACACGTAACTAATAAGCGGCTTTGTGGCCGATGTAACTGCTGCCCATTGGCCATTGCATAAATTAAGCCATAATTTAATTAAAGACCTTGCTTATCAACTGATTAACTCGGTGTCGCCACAAGCAGACTTAATATAATCTTGGAGGCAAGTAGACCGTTTCTGTTCTGCCTGTCCTAAATGGTTTTCTAATATTGCAGGAATGGATTAAGCTAATTCCATCATACATATATAATTTTGAACTTGTACACTGAATTTACTAAAATGATTTTTTAAAAATTGTAATGTTGTTATTCTTGATATTTTGAGGTACTAACTTCTATTTTATTCACTAAAGTATGCTTCTAAATATTTATAAAGTAGTTTTATTTAGTGTTCGTCATGCAAAGTTATTGATTTGCAGAGCAAGAAGTTCAGTCAGTCAGTTAAAGTTAAAGTAATCATTTTATTATTTTAATCCATAATCCACTCTGAAGATTTCAACTATCACCTACCAATTGGCTCCACTTGCGTCACCGAATCCACAAATTCACGCCTATTCATATAGAGCGTGATCATATTGTTCGGTGAACATTTTTTAAACACCTTAAAGTTGACAACCATTTTGATGCAGTTGAGTTTCTCGTTCGATATCCAAACTCGCGCTCGCCGGTCTTAAATGATGTTAGTTGTTGGTTTGTTGTTCAATTTCGAACTACGCCGCGTTGCGTTGTTCGCGTCGTTTTCAATTAGCGGCCAACGTTAGTCCGTCATTTATACCTGGCATTCGTAGTCCGGCAGCAAATTCAATTAGCTCGCGTAGCTGCACCTTTCTAGAATTCAAACCATTCACTGTTGCAAATTTACTAGGGCTTCCTTCCTCGCTGACTTGTTGGCTTTGTCTTTGATATTGACATTGCTGCAAGTACAAAACAATTATAAAAAAAAACGAACAAAAATCGATGGCTTGCCATTAAATAATACGCACAGAACATGGCGTATTAGCAATGCATAAATAGCCAAATTAACGAAATCAATAATGTGTGCGTGCAATTGTGTTTTCTTACTTTTCCTTTCGGTATTTATTTTGTTTGTTTTTTGTTTTGCATTTGAATGACGCACGCAAATATTATTACGTACTAAGCGTGGCATGCGTCGTAATTCTTACTAATTAAATTGTTAGCAAGTGGCAAAAGTTATAAATACATTTTAAAAGCACAAGGAGTGATTTTAAAGTTACTCAAAAAGTCATTTTATACTTTAAAGAACTGTAGAAAATAATACTTAGTTATCAATCATTAAGATATGTTGTCCGTAATTGATAAAGATTAGTGAGTATTTAATCTGTGCTCTTTCTTCATTTTTTCTTCTATAAAAAATATCATAGTCAATAAGTAAATAAGCATTTTAAAAACTTAGCGTAATTGCACATAAAATGCTAACCATTTAAATTGTATTTTATTACAATTACTTCATAATTCAGGGGCATTAGAAAAGTTGCGGACATATTCTGTTTTGCCATGTTATGAACATGATTTCCACTGCATTCAATTAGGTATGCAAAATGATGACAGCCTAAGTCTATCACACCCTGAAATTGTGCGTTAGTAAATCACATTAGCATAAAGTTGGCTACTTAGTAAAGTCAATGAACGTAATTATTATGCTCCATACTCACATTAAAAATATGAGCAAAGTTGTCTGCAATATATTGTGCCCTTATTGTGTTATCGTTGTTGAATGTGTATATGTGTGTGTGTGTGTGTGTGTGTGTGAGTGTCTGAGGGCACGTAAAATTAACATGTATGGGATGGCAGCAGTGGCAGTCGCCAGGGTCCAACAAAACCGACAATGAGTCTCTTAATAATAGCAAAAGTTTTGCACTTACATTTTGTGGGTTGTCGTGTTAGTCAATGGGCGTGACCATTGGCACGCCCATCACCTACGCCCATTTAAATGCCTTAGTGGGCATATAATTTAAACAAAGTATGGCGTAGATATTATCATGTTCCAAGCTGATGCAATATGCTAAGAATTGCGTAAATATATGCATGAATAAAGGCCAAGTGCTTGATTTATAAGTACTTTGTACACATTTCTAAAATCTACACTTTCAAAATAGGTCATGGGGCTAAGAAATAGGACGTACAAATAAGAAATAAATATCCTGGGTTCTGTAAATATGTGTGTAGAGGCAAACCTCTGAGGAGGAACGAAATTTTCTACCAATTTCATTAAAGTTTATTTTCTATATCTTGGAAATATATTTGTTTATGCAAGAAAGATTGTACTTTAAGAAACTCATTTTTGTTCAGCGTGTATAACACTCTAAAGACTCCAAATAGTGCTGTGCTGCGGATTTTGAAAGCACACTTAAAATCAATCAAGTTTAAGAGGCAAGCGCCCACAGACCGCAGCCAAGTGATTTTAGCCTTGCACAAGTTCAGCTTCTTAGTTGTGTTGTACTTGCAACTTAACACATTCATGAACACTCATTCTTGTGCATGTGCATTGTATATGATGCAACTTCACGCACTGCAAGCTTCACCCACATTGGCGTCGACGCCAACCACAAAGCGCCACGAACAACAATGCCAACTTCAGTTATTCGCGCGCAATTGTGCAAGTGCAGCCTCTCAGTGTCTTTGCTTCGAAATTACTCCTCATACCTCATCCTTCACAGGCCTTTGTGCAACTCTTCAACTGCAAATTCTTGCAGCTATTGTTCTTTTGTATTTACTTTGGACTCTTAAGAATTAGAAAGCTAAAGCTTGCCTGAAGATCAAATCAAATTAAATTAAATTTTTCATCGAAAATGCATATTTCGCATGGATTTTTGACCGATAAGGAATCGCCGTAGAAGAGGCTGTTCCAAATCACATTCAAACTTCACTTCAGTTTATACATTTTACTATAAGCTTTAAATACATTGATCTGAATCGTTTAAGAGCGAAACTGCGTTCAACTGCAGTAGATTAAAACCACCCAAATAGCCCTGCTATGGAGCAAAGCTGCTAATTTACGCAATTCAATTCAATAGCCTGTTGCAAGACAAAAGCCAAAATGCCAAATTGTATTGGTGCAATCAGTGAGATTGCCACTGTATTGGCTCAGGCTGCAGCAAGTGCAATTGTCGTTGGCGCAATTGGCTGGCGAACAAGTGCAATGATAGCCAGAGTCAAAGCCAAAGTCGGAGCCAAAGCCAAATACAAAGTGTTCAGGATACATAAACAAAGGCGGATTTAGGCCTGAAATGGTGGCAATGTTTAAAGCCAGAGCTGATGTGCCAACACGTGCGCGCAAGTAGCTATAAATTTATGGGCCAGTTGGCCAAATTGAACATCAACATCAACATTGTCAATAGTATTACGATTATCCTGGCCAACAGCACGTAAAATTGCAGTGAAATACCAACAACAACAACGACAAGAACAAATGCTTGTCTTATTGAAGGCGAAAGGCAAACAAAAATTGGCAACATTGGCGCCAACGCAAATGTCAACAGCAAAACCAACAACACGAACTACTAGTATACGTCAAAGTGCTCTGGTGTAGTATATACGACTAAGAAATAGCCTAACATACATTTGTACAAAGAGAAAAGTCAAGGAAAATACATTTTTTCTGCTAGTAAAAACGAGAAAACCACATTTGAATTTTAGATCTCAAACTTTGAAAGGCTTTGCGTTGGCTGTGTATCTAGTTGGCTCTTGATGGCATATTTCTAAATTAGATATTTCAGTTATTTTCTTTTACTCCCAGTTGTCACGTGTATAGGGTATGGCAAGAACAACATTTTGGAGCAAGCAACACCAACAAACGGCAATCAACGTTGTCGCAGTCGCTTCCATTTCCAGTTACCATTAGTCGAAGGAAGCAGAGCCAGAGTCAAGAAAAAAAGCACAGAAATGCTCAAGTACTGCATGAGCGAACTTGGCGAGGACGGGGACGGGGACGGGGACGGGGACGGGGACGGGGACGAGGACGAGGACGACAAAGTGGACGAGGACGTGGACGCGAACGACGACGTCATCGTCGGGGCTGACGATGTGCAAACTGGCGAAGTGACAGCAAATGGCGCGGAAACTGTGTGCGCCAACGTCAACTAATCGTGGGTGAACAAATCTCTCTATATATCTAACACACATACACATACACCGATACACACACACACACCCACACACACACACACATAATACATACATAAACACACATAGACACAGACAGCATTTAAATCGGTATTTTTACACCAGCCTCCGCAGCGGGCAGGTGTTTAGTGTTATGGGCCATGGCCACGGAGCCAACAGCCACGCCCAAAAGGCGTCACGGTCATGCAATAATTGCTTTGATATTTGCATTGATGCGTTCAACGTCAACTGCTCTTGGCTGCTTGACGTTTGACTGCTGCCGATGACTCGACTCCATCTCTCCTCTCTTCAAATAGTCAAATAAATTTCAATTGCATTGTCAGAATAACTCAACTTTCACAAAATATGGTTAGTTGTTAACGTTAATTGTTTCGTTGCCTGCAAAAGCAGCAAACACTCTGTGCTCTAAGATAACGTGTCCTTGAACTACACACGCTCCGCATATCGAAATCTCTATTATATAATATATAATATAAATATTTGAAATGAAATATTCAGACATTTAGCATTTTCCTTGTCTTTCATACACTTTTTCATTTAAAAAACAAACACAAACAATATTTTTTAGATACTGCTCTTATTTTTAATGTTTTGCTGTTCATCGCGATACTTACCTATGCATTTCCCCTATCAGGAAATTTTAGTTTATACCTTACTTATTGTGCACTGATTTATTAACAATTTATCTTAATGTATGTATTTCCCAGTTGGCTATTTATAAAATGCTGTATGTGGCTGTTGAGTCCAGGCACAAGCTCTTCGTTCACACACACTTGATACATTTTTGCCTGCACGCTGCATAAATTCAGCTAAAAAGGAACGGAAATATTGTGTGCACAAAAGCCAAAAAGACCAGTTTCGTTACAGAGTATGTGCAACAATTTTGGGAAGGGGATACCACAAAGCTGTTGTTGTTGCTGTTGTTGTTGTGGACACAGTTTTGTCGCTGCATCCCAGAAATAACGTTAGTGCTAGCTAATTTCCCATGTGCATGCTTGCTTGTTAAATTGATCTATAGTCAGGACAGTCAGGCGTGGCACTCAATCGAGCGAAGGGTCGGGGCAGCAAAGTCTGGCAAAAGCTGCAAGCCCGTTTTGCACGATACTGAACAATAACGCAAAATATTGTCAAAATACCTGATGCACAACAATAGATGCAACTTGTGCTGGCCCAACAACAACAACAGCAACAACCCGCATAACCTACCCCAATCCCTACCAGCACCTGTTCATGGTATTTGTGGTGGCTCTTTCGACACAATTTTGCAGATGACATGTTCAATACACAAAGTTGCGTGCTTAAACTCGTCCGTCCCCATTGTTATATACGAGTACACAGGCACATATATGCATGAATATATATGTATATATATAAATATATAGAAAGAGAGATAGACCACGGAGTCCTTACTTTATTTGACTGTCAGCACGTGTTCAGGTCTGCCTTCCGCTTGACTAGCTCTGTCTGTATATTTTTGTACCTGATTCTATGGCAGCAATTGCCGTTACAACAAGTGAATGAGGCTTTGGTGGCGACGTTGTCTGCTTTCATTTATCATACACTAAACACAAACTTGGTAACCTTGACCTTATTACACTGCGATGTGTTGTTGTTTGATATTCACTTTTTGACTTCAAAGCTCTACTGGAAAAACGAATCTACAAATTGAATAGCTTTAAATAATTAGTTGTATTTCCATTCAATAAATACATTTAAATATTCGAATTGAATAGAAAATGATATATAAATCTGATTAATCAAGCCAATTGCTTAACAAAAATGTTAAATTCAAGAGAAGACTATTGTTATATTTAAACACATTGTTATAAGCATTTTTCGTCAATGTACCTTTAATACACATTATTTTTGGATAGCTATGACTTTAAGTACTCGCTTACCTCGGTTTCTAAATTTGCATTTTAACCGCAGAGGGACTGTGTCTGCTCCTGCTCCACTGCTGCCTTCGCTTCCGACATTTTGAAATAAACGGAAGGCATATTTTTATTTATGTTGTTTTTTTGTTTTTTTTTTGCTTGGTGACATTATCCTATTAACACATTTAATGGAGTCACACACGCGCGCGACTTTGTCTCATCATAAATCTGATGGCAGCCGCAGCGGGAAATGCCGAAAATACGGAAAATTTTGCTGCTGTTGGGCTGCGGGCCGTCTGTGCCGGGGCGTTAGGCAGACGCAGGAAATGTGGGCATGGTCTGTCTTCTGTCTGCGTGATATATATGGGCTCATATTGGATATTTATGCCGGTGAGTTTGCTTTCGCCTTACCTAGATTTATGCATTGTCTTTGGCATTGTGATAACGACCGAATTGTTAAAAGTTCCTGCAAAACTTTTCCTACGCCTGCCATCAAATTAGTCTGGCGCCTAAGTAATAAACTTGATGTACGTGTCGATGTTATCGCCTAAATGACGTTGACCGAAAATGATTGAAACTTTTTCGGTTTCGGTCGCTGTTAAAATTGTTTTGCTTGGCAAAAATCGAAAAACCGAAAAACCAAAACCGCTGCTGAAACTTCAGCTTCACCCACAAATATTTATGCATTTTGGAAAGTTTGTAGGTACACCCAAGGGTACGTTTTAGGTGAGAAAGATTTTGGTGTCGGCCAAATTATATATTGCTGCCAATTTAGCTGGCCAAATATGCGGCTCATTTGACCAACAGCACATTTTGGGTAGGCTGTTCACTGTCAGCTTCGAGGCGAGAAATTTGAAGCTTTTGAGTATACTTTGGAAATCCATTAAATTTGAATTTAACCGAATATCGGATAATAAACAATACGGCTTCTTTAAAACACTACTTAGTTTGTTCAACTTGGCAAATAGAGAGAAGCTGCATGTGTATCTAGGTGTATCTTACTTCTTACTTCTACCTTTCCAATATAGATAAGTGCCTTGTGTAAAATAGGTAAGTTTCTAGCTAAAGGACTTTTATACCTTTGACTTTATTCACACTCGCCTCTTTTAACAATTACACTTTGGGCAGACGCGCCTTGGGGCAGCTGTCAATGTGCAGAGGACAGCAAAATTTGTGCCACAGAAGAGATTTCTATATATGCTGCAGCTCCTAAATGTTACAATGTTTGCCAAATGCCACATGTGTCGGAGTCGAAATGAAATCTTTCCCTAACTATTCACTTTTATTTTATGCTTTCACTTTTTTTTTTGTTCAAATTTTTGTTTTATATTTCGTGTTTTTGTAAGCTCTTGAGGCAAATGCTGACAAGCATTGTATTTTTTCATTTTTGCCTTCTTTTACATGTTGTTTCTGTGGGCAACATTTGAACATACTTTGTAAAGCAATTAGTGCTGACAAATGCCAGTCCTGACATTAAGGACCCGAAACTGTAAATGTAACTGGAAACAGTAGCTGTTACTTTAACTGTAGCTGCAAGTGTAGACATTGTCTGTCATGCTGTCTGGCGTGTCAAAAGCGATTTGTCATGCAGCAATATGTAAGGGTTAATAGTCCACTGACAGCCTGATTGATTGCCTTGGCTGAGTGTTACAAGCAAAGCTTTTATTATTTTTAGCAAAGCACCGCCAGTTACTGTCAACCATTTCTCTGAAATGCTTACTTTGCATATATGCTGATTAATCAATCGCTTGTTTAAAAAGCAGATGTGATTTGGCTGAAATATGAGATGCTCGCATTTATTATGGGTCATTTTCGGAGGGGTAATGCAGCGACTAAGTGACTTTGCAATTTACCATGTTGAATTTCTCTCTATTAAGATATTACATAAGGATACCCAAGTTAAATTGCAAATGAGCAAGCACTTGGTTTACAAAAAATGTTTATTTAAGCAAACTTTAACTTTAACTACTTATTCTATATAGGCAAACAGCTATTTTTGTTCAGTTACATTTAATTAATAAATATTAGTTTGCATATTAAAATTGGTGTGCTACAATGATTATTTAAATGTAAATAAAATACATAGTGCATAACTTTTCAATTAACTGTAGAAAACTTCGAAAAAATATATGATTCATGCAGCATACTTTTGGGCATGTGAGTTAGCATTGTAGAACTATTAAAACTGCTTTAGCAAATAGCTCTAACTCTGCCAAATACTTACAGATTATCGAATGACATGATGCGTGCCACTCGCAAGCATCAATTCCAATTACATTTAAGGATAATGGTGTCGTCTAAGAACCCAAATCAAATGAAATTGGGTTACTGTTATTTTCTCTGAAACTCGCTTTAGATTTTGATATCCTTTGAAAATATCTAAAGCCACACGAGTAAAGTATAAATTGTCTATTAAATAAGATTTCACTAATAAACATTTTTCCAAGCACATCTCAAGTTATATTTTTATCTTGTTATTTTATATTTTCCCATCATGGCCAATTAAATAAAATCTTACCTGAAAATCCTGTGTACTAGCCTAACCGACCAGAAAGTCAATGCATTTCATTAAATTGAAAATTGTGTACTTCCAAAGTGGATGCAAGCCATAAAAACACGCTGGCGGACATGTTGTCGGTTGGGGGAGGGGTTTTGGCCTGGCGTATACTTGAGTAAGCTGACTGATTAAATATACACATCGAGCATCGAGCACATAACTGTTGCACCGAAAACTAATAAAAACTCAGGGGCAGAGTGGCAGGTAGCAGACAAGCTCGAGTGGATTTTATGTTCTTCACAGGCTTGAACAAAGCAAAGGTGCAGCAGCTGGCAGACTGGCAACTGGCAAACTGACAGCAGATGCTGCCGGAGGCACTCTGCCTTCAAGTTGCCAGTCAATTGATGGCAACAGATGGGAAAGAAGTTGGCATCATCTTCATCAATTGCCTGTAAGTGGCTGTAGTAAAAATGTTTACGTTTCTGCATAAAATTCGAACTTAAAATACCAGTTCCTGGCATACGCGACGTATGCGCAACATATTTAAACGTAAATGGATTAAGACAGCACTACATTCTCAACTGCTGTTGAAACGATCTCTGTTTTTGGCTTTTTAATTTGGTTGCACAGCTATTTGCCAAAGAGCACTTGTTAATCAATGGCGAACCTCGACAAGTATCCAGTGCTGCCATTTTGATGAGCAATCTCAAGCGACGTGAATGGACAAGCTCCATTTGCATGTGCTGTCTTGAGTGACAACTCTCGATGCTCCACACCAATTTCGAATGCATTTGCAGCGCAGCAGCACAAAACACAAGGCGGCTTCTTCTTCTATATTCATGCATAAATTCAACTGTTTTTCAGCCACTCAAGTGCAAGAGCTCCAAAGCTGCCAGTTTTTTTTAACAAGCCAAGTGGAGAAAATAAAGTTGTGAAGAGTTGTTTTTGACTTACAGAAAATGAAATACCCTTTAACATCAATATAAAGCAGATAAGATAAGAAGCAAGTTCAGATGACCTTATGTTATCGACTCAACATATTTCGTAGCAAAATAAAACCACACCCAGCAAAGGGTTAACAAAAAAAACAAAGAAAACTTATCAGTAAGATTCATGGCTGACATAAACAAATGGCTGTTGCCCATCACCTCCTGCAGTCGGCCAGTTTTAAGAGCATCATTTTCTATGCCCTAACGAACGAGGAGACAATCAATGAATCTTCCTAGTGCACTTTACTAGTAAATCAAAGCCAAATATGGAAAAAGTGGCCGCAGCGACTGTGGCAGCTTGTTCACAACGCAATCAGCAACAATAGGAAATCCAAATTCGAGTTCGCAGGGCAGCCGCACGACGGAAGTGTGCCGCAAAACGGAAACGGAAGCAATTTTCATTTGCGTTGAGTTAAAATGGTGGCTCTTGTGGTAGCACACTTGGGGACAAGCCAGTGGAATGCGCTAACAGCAGCAGCTTCTGCACATGTGGCCCCACATGTTACAAGAATAATTCTAGTTTTCACACACGCTCACAAACACACACACACAATGACACATAATGGGCGGCAAGTGTGGCCAAGTGCCGATGGGCCCCAAGTAACCACAAAACGTTGCAAGTGCCGCATTTTTATTTAATAAATTGCATCGCTGATTCGCATTGTCCCCTTCGTTTAGCTGCTTCGCTTTGGTTTTGGTATTCCATATTAATTTCATTTGATTTTTGTCTGCGATTTTGGTTTGGCATTTTTTGCTTTGCGGTAAGTGCGATACGTAACTGTTAAAGTTGAAATAAATTAAAAATGTTTTAAATTTAATGTGTTTTTTATTTTTATTAATTTTATTTTCCATAAACTGTCACAATGTATTACGGTTTTAGCGCTTTCATTGTTGAACATAAAAACAATTGTAGTTGTTATAAAAAACGAAATAAAATGCTTTTAAATTTACCGAAGCTTGTGTTCTTCTTGTTATTTGAAATTGAATATAAATAAATCGTTTGGGTTAAACGGTTGGGTTTCAGTTGTGAACATTTAAATGATTGGAGTTGTTTTTATTTGTATGCTAATAAACATATTCTAATGTTTTTTTTTTTTGTATTCCTTATAATTTAGTGATTTTACTTTTTTATATGTGTTTAAAATCTCTGCAACTAGCTAAGTGCTAATTTTGTATGTACTTACTTATAATCGAAAACTTATGAAAATGTATAATTTAGTGGTTAGCCTAAGCAAAACAGCGGCTGCTCAATTTTGAATCGCATTTGCCAAATGTACAGTTTTCAATTAATTTCATCATCATTAATCATTTCAGTTTCTTCGCATTGCTCTTATTAAGAATTCCATTCAACTTCTTGGTTTTATTTACAAAATTTACTTTGATCACATTTAAAATGTGTGTCATTTTTTGCTTATGAACTAGCTGCCTACTTGTTTTTTATTTTCTTTTAATTAATTGTGTGTTCAGTGATGTCCACAATTTTGTATACACACAGATGCAGAGTTATATAAAAAAAGTGTTTTATAAATAAAACTACGATATAAATGAAACGCTCGTAATACACTGCGTATGAGCAATATTTATCATTAACAGCAAAATGGCAGTACACATGGGTATGTATGAGAAATGCTCAAAGATAGAAATGTGTATTGTGTGTGTTTCCATTCTCCTTCCCCTACGCTTCCCCAGTTTAAGCAGCTTCAAAACCAAATGTCTTCATTTAATCCAACTGTTTTTATGTTTATTTTTGAAGACATTTCTCAAAGCTCTGGTGTTTTGAAGGGGGGAGTACGCAACAATGATAAATGAACTTAATTACTAAAACTCAAATCCCAATTACTTCACATCACTTTGACCCCAATGAAAACAAACCAAAAAAACAAAAAACATACTCTCATTAATTATACGCCACGTTTGCCGAAGAGCTATTGCTCAGGTCCTATGGGAAACTCTCCTGTGGCTTACGTCGCTGTCGTGCCCAGTGTTTGCTTGGCAAACTTACCCACTGATGCTGCGGTTGAGGCGGCTCCTGCTGCTGGTGGTGCTAAGCTCCTGGGTCAGTTAACGCTGACCAGTGGCTCCAGCGTACTGCTCAAATGCACCAACTGCTGCTGCACCTCGCGCAAACTGGCCAAACTTCCCATCTGCTGCGGTTGCTGCGTCGCCGATGGTTGTGGCGGAGGTGGCCGCACCACTACCACAGCCTCAGCGGCACCCGATACTATTGGCAACATGGGCGAGGGGGCACCAGTTGGAATTACCGTTGCGGCCGCTGATGCCGCTGCCAACGCCGTTGCACAATTGCTCTTGCTGTTGTTAGGCGAATGCGATGCACTGTACATTAGGCGACCCATGCTGGGATGTGGATGTACTTGGGCAACGGCCGGTGGCGGCGGCGCCGGTGGCAGCACTAGTTCATCAATGGTGCAAACACGATCATCAATGGGAAATGTAAAGTTGATTTCCTTGCCGCCACCAGTTGCGGCATGCGATGGCGTGCTGCCATTTGCTGTACTCTGCATATGACCATTTGTTGTGCTTGTGTTTGTTGCCAGTGTTGACAATGTTGTTGCTGTTGGTGTTGGGATTGTTGTTGCAGCCGCGGTTGCTTCGGCTGGCGATGTGGCGAGTGTCAAAGTGGTTGTTGTTGTCGGGGAACTACCATTGCCCAGTGTCGTTATTGTGGTCGCTTCCAAATTCTTTTCCAAACATTTGCTCTCGCCTGTGGAGGAAAACAATATCCAGAGAGATGAGCATTCGAGCACAGTGGTGTGCAAAAGTAAAATATGCAACTTTTTTTCTTTTTGCTTATAATAAAATATGTAAGTTGTCAATTGTCTATTTAATATTGAACTGAAAACAAAGAACAAATCATTCTTTTTGAATTCAGAACTATAACATTTCTTTCCAACGAAATTTGCTTTTATTTTAGTCCGTCCGTTGCTTTGGGTACAGCTGCCTCTGCATTTCAATTCAATTTATCGAGCAAATTCTAATTTATGTGTACATTTTGTGACTCTTTGAAGTTCCTTACGAAATGTTATTTGCTTCTTAAAATTTGGAATTTTCTAAGAAGCTGACTTTAGCTTTTGCACATAAGATACTTCAGTGATTATTTTGCTGGCTTCTCAAAGTTTTAATTTTAATATTTTCTTTTTCATGAATTGGCTGCTCTGAAAATTTGTGCTTTCATTGTCATTTGTTTTTACTTGTTTGATGCTCGACTGTATTTTCGTCTGCTTCAGTTTATTTATTATTCGCTATGCTTTGCATTGTCGACTTTTTTAATTCCGTCTGTGCTTTCATATACATTTTTATGTGCGGATATTGAATTTCATTCGAGTTCAGTTGGAAGCTGTTCGATGGTATTTCATATATTTTCGCAGGATGTTAGGTGGACCATTTCTCATTTGCTAGGCATAGTTATATTCAATCTATCGGGCACCACTGCAATCGTTGCAGAACTGACTGCAATTGTCAATACTCGCATCACGTGTCCCGGATGACTGCAGGTATGTTTGCAGTGTGCTCCACTCTGGCGGCAATCGCCGCTTGAATTTTTGACTATGGAACCATTTTTTATTTCTACATTGTTTTTTACGGTATGTTCGCTGGAACGTTCGCTTATCGAGGGAATCGAATGCGGTGTGGCAAAACTTTCTGTTGCCGCAGACTTGGCGACCATTTTTATTGCTTGCCAAAAAAAATAAATAAAAAAAATAACGAAAAACTGCTACAATTGCGCAAAATTCCGAAGTTTGCGTTTGTTTTCCGTTGGAGCTGCGTTTCCCTCGAGTGCGTTCTGCTGAATGGCACTACCACCGTTGGCCCCGGGGCCAATTTGTGCTAAGCTAACCAAGTTAGGCTGGGGCAGGTGTGTACACAAACATTAGCGATGGCCTCCAATGTACTACATTGCAGGTCAGCTTGAAATTTATTTGTTCCTCATTTAAGCAAGAGAGACGCAGGCAGCACTAGGGAGCGGAGTGCAAAGGCTACTCGACATAATGAAGCACGTACTTGTAATTAATTAAGTGTGGCCGCTGCTTTCTTTTTAATTTCGACAACAATTTTACGTGCTAGTCAAAAGAAAAATAATGTAAAAATAAAAAAAATTAAGAAAAAATCCTGAAGCATGCCCATAAATATCACTCGGTCTTAGGCAGGTAACGAACGCAATGACAGTTTTTCATTTCGACACCTTCGCCAAACTTGGCACCTTGCCCAAAAGAATAATGCATTACACTCATGTGTCAGGCTTCAATTTGTGTTAGTTATTATTTTCCTGCAATTTATACTCACTGCCATTTAGATGATCCTCTCTGGTGTAGTAGCGTGCTCGATTCTTGGAGAAACAGGCCACCAGTGATAGGATTATGACGGCAAGCAGCACAAAGATGATGCCACCCAAAATAGCCAAAGTATTAAGACCGCCTGTAAAAAAGAATAAAATGGAATGTAATATAAAAATACTCACGGAATGAATTTTCAATTATAGCTGCCATTGAAAAGCTACATTAAAAATGCTTACCATGTTCGAGAAAGTTATATGAAGTGCTTGCCGCATTCTGTTCCTCGTCGCTGATATAATCGAGGCACGTGTGCAGCCCGCCAATGTCCAAATTAATTATTTCAGCGCCACGCAAATTTTTTGGCAAAAAGCAAATTGGATACGTATCCCATTTCCACTGCAGCTGCACAAGTGAAAAGCAAAGTGAACAAAAAAATAAATTAAGCTCTGCATTGCGCAAAAAGTTGTCTATTTTATAATTTGATTTATGTAATCATCAGTCACGTTCAGTTAAAAAATTGAATTGAATTTGGACTCACTTGTCGCACGACATTTATTAATTTTCCCATATGGCATTCATCGCATATCAACGGATTATTGTCCAGCCTCACATTGCGTATACCCTGAATTCGTAGCGCCGTATCCGCATTGATGCCATATAATTGATTCCGTGATAGGTCTAAAAACTGTAGAAACCAAAAAGAAAAACATGGTTAAATGCTGAAAAAGTGTGTAATTATTTGGTGCATGGGATTTGCCTATCAAATGGCAATTAGCCACAAATGGCGCCAAAACATCGGTTACATTGTTTAATTGTTGTCCAGCCACAAACAATAAACCAAAGAGCAACCAGAGCAACCAGAGCAACCAGAGCAAAACCAAAAGTGCTCGAGTGAAGTGTGCGACGATGAGTGCTACTATACACAATTAAATTCAATTAAAATGAAAAGCTTAATGGCATCAACTGATTGTTGCTTTTGTTAGTGTTGTGTCATAAATTTGCCACAGTCAACATGACAACAATAACGACAAATATTGTAGGTAGAACTGCTGCGAGTAGCGAGTGATTTGTTCGACTCGAAAGTACCCTGTTAGTGGTACAAGGGATGTGAATAACTAAAAAGCATTTGAGTTGAAATCATTAGCAGATATTGCTCTGTAAAATGGATAAGCTTAAAGTTGTATTCTGTAAAATATAAAACAGAATCATCTCTTAATCTTAATCTCTTAAGATGTACCCTTTAGCATCTGCCCTTGGGTAAGACACACTTTACCCAATTTCATCATACACCTTGTTAACAATTGTATGAGTATGTGGAATAACAATGACAATGCAACTGTGAAAACAATACACAAAGAGAACAAACGTGATAGAGAAAGAGAGTGACAAGGAGGAAGGACACGATGTACAAGGACGCAGGCGGACCGAAACTAAAGAAATAGAGACTGTCAGCCAAGTTGGCTCAGGCACAATTACAAAATAAATGCATTTTATTGGGCACAAACTGAAACTGAAACTGAAACAGACACAGAAAATCGAAAAACCAACAACAGGAAACTGCAAACAGGCAGCAATGCGATTTTGTCATTTTGTCAATGCATCTTGTTGAAATACGTTTACAATTGGCCAAAAAGTTATCAACAGCCAAATAAATATACAATTGTCTACACACACACACACAACACACAAGGATAATAAAAAAAGACTCTGTTCATGGTTGCTCCTCCTTTTGAATAGCAAAGACATCACAATAGCTTTGAGAGGAGGGCGTGGCAAACTTGTGCTTGTGTTAGGCAATAACTTTACATTGGTTTATTCAATCACCGAGAAGAACTTACCTCAAGCTGTCGACACGGATCGATGACCTGCAATGCCATGTTGTCCAATGAATTTCCGGAGATATTCAAATAGCGCAACTGTCGAAAAGGTTTTAGCAATCCAACTGGCAGTTGACCCATATCCGCAATAGCCAAATGCGTTAGATCCGGTATCAGCTACAACGAAGGACAAATAATTTTAACATTAATTGATGGATGGTCATGCACTCAATCAAGCTTGCCTGAGCGTCTCTCAATTTAAAGACCATACAAACAGACCTCAAATGTTTCATGCATATCCCTTAAATCCATAAGGACATTGCCACTGATGTTCAGCGACCTCAAGTTGCTTAAGCTGCGCACTGACTGCGGCTCCAGACGCACCAGCTTATTATAGGAGAGGTCGAGAAATGTGAGATTGGTCAGCTGAAGGAACGAATCATTCGGTACTTTGGCCAACCGATTATACGATAAATCTAAAGAGGATAAGAGAGAGAGAGGGATAGAGATGGATAGAGAAGTGGAAGAGAATTTAGTGAGTTAGCTGTAAGCTAGATGACTATAATTTCAATGGCGCACCCAAGTGATTAAGACTTTTCTGCATGCGAAAGAGTTGGTCCACGACCACAGACAATTGATTGCCATCGAGTAAAACTTTTGTGAGACGCTTCACGTCGCGGAATTCATCCTTGTCAAGGAATTTGAACTGCAAGAAACAACAGGAAGGAAACCGAGAAATAATTGTCAAATGACTGAAGTTTTCATTGGTGGTTTCTTTGACGACATACCTCATTGCGTCCCATATCCAATTCGGTTAAAAGCGGCAATAAATTGTACAATTGCGGATTGATTTTTTTCAACTGACAATTGCGGCACTTGAGCACTTTCAGCTCCTACAAAAAGGGCAAAACAGAGACACAGTACCGGAAAGTGCGTACAGTTACAAATGTACAAACTGAACAATGTTGCTGTTGTTATTTGGTTTGCTGTTGCGTATACTCACGGAGACATCGCGAAATACATCCGGCTGTAAATCCTGCAGCGGATTTCCGCTCAAGTCCAGGTACTTGAGTCTGCTCAGCATGAAGAAGTTGCGCTGCACGAGCTCCACAATTGAATTATCGCCCAAATTAAGACGTCGCAGATCCTGTTCGCCAGCACCCACACCCCAAAATAGAGTTATATAATTGTCAAGAGTTTATTTTATGGCAACGCACCAAATTTAAATTAATAATATTTCATGCGACACAAAAAGCAAAAATTCATGGCCAATAATAATTTATAAATCCAGACCGGGCACAAATATTGCCAAGCTGCGCTTCGGACCGGAAACTAACTTACTAAATTCGGCATGCCGAAAACTAAATACCCTTGTAGACTGGAGTCCAACGGATTGTATCTAAATTGCATTGCATATTTACAAAAGAAAAACAACCAATTGTTCCTATGTCAAATGTATGCTGGATAAATATTGACAATTCTTTGTAAGTCAAGTCTTATCAAAATCAACAACCGGTCGACTAGTTGGCCATTGATGCTTAACCTGCTCCAGTCGCAAAAATCTACTCTGCCTCTGCCTTACACACTTTGTTGCAGAATCATAATACTCACTGCAACAGTGTAAAAAGTTTCGAGAGCGGCTGCAGCAAAGGAACTCGGAGATATCGTTACAAGTGCGTACAGCGGGCAGAGAGGAAGAGGAAGTGGAAAACAGCTAGCAGCAGTGGCGAAAACAACCAAATCGAAAGTAAATTGAAGAAAATGCACCAAGTTTTGTGCACTGACACTTCCGTTCAAGCCGTCGAGGCGAAAGCAAAAGCCAAAGCCAAAGCAAATGCTTTAGTTTCACTTGCAGCTGCAACTGCAGCAAACTTTAATTCAGGCACGAAGAAACTTTCATTTGCAGGCAGCAGATGAAGGCAACAACAATTTTTGGTGCTGGCTATTAAAAATTCCATGATATTTATTACAAACTGACTTAAAAGCAAATACAAAACTATGCAGTCGAAATCTGCTTTAATATTTGAATTAGGTCTTTTGCTTTTTGGAGCGTTGAACGGCATATCGAATAGCAACAGAACTTTGCGAGAAGTGCCATAATAATTATACAGGGGTGTTAAGTATAAGTATATATATAAATTAAATTTGCTTAATGCCTACGAAAAAAACTAATATCTTGAACTCTGATATGAAATTCAACTTCGGTCTACAAGGGTATATAATCAATAGCATAACTAAGTTAAACTTTCTTTCTTGTTTAAACTCAAAATATTCTTTTGCCATTTTCTTTTTATACCTCGTATATTCATAATAAAAAAAAACTTTATTTGTCTTCTTTATGTAGCCAAGTTCGATTTCACACTTGGAGTTATTAACAGTATTTTTTTAATAAACATCTTTTTTCAAGTAGCTTTGAAATTGAATATTTCTCGATGATCACTAGTGCTTGCATACTATTTTAAACTGTTCTCCTTCAATGTATTTAGTGTGTTTTTTTTATTGATTTCATTGATTTATCAAACTTTATATTGAAGATCTAGTGTTAGCCGTATTATTATCAGAGATATCACTGGCAGCTATCTGAAAATGTTTCATACATTTAGTCGCAGCTTCCCAGTTCGCTGGCTGAATGTCAACTGAATGTTCACTTTAAATATTCATTGAATAATTTCGCTTTAACATTTTTTGCGCTGCAATAAAATAAATGAAATATCAAATGGATGTAGGCCACACTACTCACCGTCAGATGGCGAAATGTTGAGCTGGCCATGCGTAAAATTTTATTCTTTGATAAATCCAATTCATGCAGATTATCCTGACCACGAAAGTTATTCTCCGTTATGTTTGTGATGTTATTCTTCGATAGATCTGCCAACCATTGACATTCAGGATATTATATTATTATTGTTGTTTGTTTTATTTTTGTAGTCATTTCGTCGGCGGTTATTGATCGCATAAAAGAATGCAACAGTTTTTTTTGGAGCGTGGTTGGTTTTAATAAAGTGGAATATGATATTATTTGTATGATATTGTATACAAAGTATAAATGTTCATTTGTTGTGCAATTGCTATTTTTTTTTTTAATAACCACAAAGAGCTTGTTTTGCTTATCATGGTGAAATATTTGTATTCGAGTGCAAATAAATGGAAAAACCGAAAGAGTAAATAAAAGACATTTCAGTGCACAACGAACTGAATGCAATTGTACTTGTGAAACAAAAGTCAAAAGAAACTTTAAAACAAACTGCAGGAAAGCAGTTCGCACACAGACACATACCGACTATTTTTGACTTCAATACGTTGTTGCCCCATTTAAAAACAAAGTTGCGCAGATAAAGCACAGCACACAAAACAAATTACACATACGCCCCTTTGTCTAGGCAACATGAGTAGCATTTTTAGCTAAAAGCCAGGAGAGCAACTTTTTGCTCCAGTTTGTCTGGCATTGTGTCAGATGTAGGGACACTGTGGCAGGGAGCAGCTGCAGCGTGCTACGCCTTCTTCAACATTTTAAACAATTGCTAAAAAATTAATTTAAATAGAAACGAGGCGCGGCGCAGAAAACAAAAAAAAAAATGAAAAAAGAATTCCATTTGTTCGCTGAAAACAGGCATCGTTTTTAACTGCAGCAGCAACTTTTTATTTGTGCTTTGCATGTTGAAGTGTATGTGTGTGTGTGTGTGTGTTTTATGTCGACTTTTAACTTCTGGTAAGAGGGAAAAAACAAAGAAATGCGCATTTAAATAATTGGAGGGCCACGCTTGCTACTCCGGGGGCTCTGTTGTCAAACCGACAGGCAGACAGACGAGCGCACATAAAACACAAATAAACAAGCTGAAAAGCGGGTAGCGATATCGACGTATTGCCTGGTTTGGGCTTTTACTTTTGATTTTTGGCCCAATCTTATTTTATTTGTGGGTCGCTTTTCACTGTTTGGCGCATCAATTTCAATTTTATTGACAAATAGGAAAATTGCAATAACATACAGCCGAAAATACAATACACTTGACAGTTCATTTGTAGCTGGGCTGGTAAGCGTTGTGAATGACAAAAAATTAATAAGCACTTTATGTAGTGTTAAGCAAGTGCAACTGCTACTATATCAAATTGAATAAGATTTTTATGCAGCTGTAAAATTATTAGAAATTTAAAAGTCAGAAAGAATTCTTAGATGTTTTGCGTTAGCTTAACGTTTTAGAGCCCTCCAACATGTCGCAAAAAAACTAATAAAATTTCGCTCGCAAATCTAACATAATATTTTTATGTTACTTTTTTTTTACAAGCTATCAAAAGATATTCAATATTCATAAAAAAAAGAACACAACACAGAGCAGAGTAGAAAATCTTGTAAATCCCCTGGGGTATTTGCACATGATTAGGCATGACAATCATCTATGCGTTACAGGACAGACGAAGAAGTAAGGATACCCAATCGAAGGTATTACTGAGTGCTGCCGACCGCACAACGACTGTGCTCATTTAACATTTTGCGAGGCGCACTTTTATTTGCGTTGACTTTTACGAGGCTGCAGGACAACCGCAATGGTTGCTGCTTTTTAGCCGCCCCCTTTTTGATTGTGTTATTTGCATATCGCTGCTCGACTCTGGTGAGTGTTTTTAACTAAGCTCAGCTGCTTAAATTGAAATCGCTGCTTTCGGTGCTTTTGGGCGACTTTCTAAGAGCAGCGGTCATAAACAATTGATTACTCACCTAATATGCGCAGATATTTAAGGCCCCAGAAGGACTCCGACCCAATCGCTGGCAGATTACAGTCCGTGATGCGTAACTCTTGCAGCTGCATAAACTGACGCAGTGCCGGTCCAATGGTTATAGAGTTACGAGGTCCACGTATAATGATTACCTTGACGTCAACATCCAGCTGAATCGCAGATAAGGAGCTCAACCCACCTGCGTACGAAAGCAATTAAATGGTATGTAACTCGAGTGATACTTAAACTAATTTTACTACGACTCCCACAACTACAATGCGATTTCACGGTTATACAAATTTAAATAAAACTTATGCGCGCCCGGCCAACAATGAGTAAAGCGTAACAATGCCACAACAAGATCATTAACTGCAGAATCCAACCATGCTCTTCACATTTCTTTCCTCCGTGGTTTTTTTTTTTTTTGTGTTACATGCAAACAATGTTTTCGGGTAGTTTCTATACAAAATTGCAGTTAGCAGTTATCCTTTTAACAACTGTGTTACCCTCGCCAACCATTTGTATCGCATACAATTTTGTAACCGCATTTGTTGTGTACTTTTATTATATTCTCTTTCGCACTGCATTATACTCGTATATGTATAAATATTTGTGTGCGTTTGCAGTTGCATTAATGTGTTCTGTGAGTATTGTTTGGGGCCACAGCAGTAGTTGATATACATGTGTATATAGTATATATGGTCTCTGCCCGCGCTGTGCGAATTTTCATAAAAAAAAATGCATGCCATTAACGGTGATTGTAACATATTTTAGCGCACCAGCAATTTTTGTTGGCATTTATGAGTATTTCTGCAGTTTCACAGAGGGCGGTGAGAACGTATTATATGTTCAGCCACAAAGGATGGATGAGCAAGGTTGCTCATTAGAACAACTTTTATTACTATTATTATTTTTTGATTTACTTTTAGTATTTTCTTAGTGAATTTTTGTGTTTGGAATTGTTATTCTTACATGGAATTCGTTACTTATAACATTTTCCATTATTTTCTTTGCACACGATTTAAAATGATTTAAAATTACCCAAGTGAATAATCATAATCATAGAATTGAATTTGAAAACCATCCGCTTTCAAAGCCAGTAAAAAAGGGGGCCAACAAATCACATATAATAAATAACTAAAAGTATCAGGCACTTTAAATAAATTCCTTTCGCATAACGAGCATATCTAATGCAGGCTGAATGTTCTTCAAATTGAAACTGAGTTCGTTGTCTTACTTTCTGCCAATGGCAGGCGCTTCAATACTACGAGATATGCCAAACAGACATTTGTTAAATGAAATTAAAACGACAGAAGCATCGCATTCAAAGCACATTAAAGGACTTGAGGACTTACAATGTGTGCGCTAACCAAACAAGCGTTAAATTGAAATTATAGATTTT
This sequence comes from Drosophila basisetae, assembly GCA_035041595.1. Taxonomy (NCBI): domain Eukaryota; kingdom Metazoa; phylum Arthropoda; class Insecta; order Diptera; family Drosophilidae; genus Drosophila; species Drosophila basisetae. The sequence goes on along the minus strand of JAWNLB010000123.1, from coordinate 7,413,083 downwards.
TGGCTGCATGAAGCATAAGTAAAAAGAAAACCCAGAAGAAGAAGCTGCCAGACAAAACGGCAAATGACAGTTGAACAAATTGAAATTGTCGGGCAATTCAAAAGCAGCACGACGAATGGCCAATCCTTAAAGCGTACACAATCGTGTGTGTGTAGACAGAAGTACTCGTAGCATTCTCAGTTTACAAATCGAACTATCAGCAACTGCCACACAACTGACAGCTGGGTAATGCGAACAGAAAATAGCACTGTAATTATGATGTTATCCTAATGATGTACAAGAACCACATCCACAATTGCCCGCAACTGTGGATTACATGGCACAACTCTACTACTTAGCTTGTGTACTGCATAATTTGCACACACATTTTCTGTGGAGGCCCTTTTTCCGCTCGACGTCCATTTGCACTTATTGCGCCACTTACCTTTCGTGCAGATGGCCTGATAACGATCCAAATCATCAATGCTACAGCTACATTCCATGGGGCACTTCCTTCTCGTATTGCTGAACATGGCCGGCATTATGCACAAGCTGAACAGCAGCCACTTTAAAAGCATCTGTAATAGATATACACAAAAAAAAGTAGTTTTTTTTAATTTTTTTGCTTCTGTTGGTCGGTTGAGTGGCAATTAGTGGGGGCTTTAATTACAGCTAAACACTTGGCAGCAGTCAGAACTAATTCAACTTTTTAACACGCCTGCAGTCACTGTTTGCTCTACTTGCGTTTAGTATTTAAAACTTTTTCTATAGTGTAAATTGGAACTATTTAACATGATCTAGTCGTGACAGCTCGACTAGCACATGCGGCGAAATCCGTTGTAAAAAACAAACTAGTTTGTTAAACTGATAGGCATTTTTGGTTATTAGTTGTTATTAGATTTTAATTTAATTTACGCTGAGTGAACTAGAAAGTATTGTATAAGAGTATATTAAATCTGAAACGGAAGGCAGAATATTTAACAGACTGTCTTTAATTTCTTTAAACAATCGATTTAAATGAACTTTCGCAAAACGGTGGCAGATATCGATAGAGATGAGGAATATATATTTACTTTATGGAGTTTCTTCGTTCTGCCTATTAAATAATGTTGCCAACTCTCCTTAATATAGATAAAGCCAAGCTGATAATTTTAGTTTTATTCTGGACAATTCATATTATTATTTTTTTTCCACAAATTTAAATAAAAGTCCGTGTAGTTATTTCTTAGTTTAACAAAAATGTAAATAACAAAAGTAAATATAAACAATAATAATATTTGTAAACAAAAGTTAAAAAAAAAATAGATAAAGAGATACAAATCTATAATCAGCTGACCCCGGAAATGCCGAGGAGCGACATCATAACAGAGAGGCTTTATTTAGCATTTCCAATAATAGAAAGAGAAAACATCAACAAATATATAAAAAAAATGTAAACAATAAATAAATAAATATAGTAAACATAAACAATAATAATACTTATAAACATAAACAATAATAATACTTGTAAACAAAAGTTAAAAACGACAGATAAAAAGACAAAAAGATAGACCCGTATTGCCCTGCTCGAAGCCAGAACCATTTGGGAATTACTTCAATGAGTACGTTGAACAAAGCACCTCAAAATATGCAACACTTTTTATATAAATTGTCATTTCGTCTGGCAATGCAAATTTCAAATGTAATTTTCTTTTATTTTATTTTATCGATAACTTTGCACGTTCTGCAAATGGAAATCGTTTTCCGAAAAAAACAATAATAATACTTGTAAACAAAAGTTAAAAAAGACAGATAAAAAGACAAAAAGATCCAAAAAACCAAACTCAACTGGTTGCTGAAGCCATCAAGCAAACTCAGCTTGAGCAACAAGCTGCTGGTGTACAGGAGCATCATCATGCCTACATGGACATATGGAATTCCATTCTGGGGCACAGCCGCAAAATCCTGGATTAATCAAATTCAAGTTTTGCAGAACAAGGTGCTCAGAGACATCTCTGGTGCTCCACCATATGTGAGCAACAGAACTCTGCACAACGACTTCGCATTACCGACAGTCAGTCAACAAATCAACAGACATACAAGTCGGTATAATGACCGTTTGCACAACCACGTCAACCCTTTGGCCTGCACACTTGGGTCAAATACAACTCGCAGGAGGTTGAAGCGCCTCCACACCAGCGACCTCTGGACTGTAGGGCGTTAAATTAATGTGCCACAAATGTAATATTTGATGTTATTTATTAACTGCTAAAACCTGTTCTATGTTTATGTTATAGATTGTAATTCACTGCTATTATTCATTCTGTTCCAAATCAATGTTTTATAGCCTTTAAATAGGTTGATTAATGTTTAAAATATAACTGTTATAAAAAAAAAAAAAAAGTTTAACACATATTCGACAATCTTCATAAAATCTCTGCTTGTGTATAAAAAAATTTCTGATTAAATATTTGTCATTTCTTGTGTCATGCGTTGGCCACTGTTGCTAATCGGTTTAGAAAACCACATGCTCCCATATGCATATGCTCGCACACCCACACCCACACTCACATCCACAATCACACTCACACCAGCAATCACATTCACATTTACACCCACACACTCACTGTTAGCCATTTAAATTGAAATCAACGTGGTGTCAGATGTTGACATAGTTGTGCACTGTTTTCGTTGTAGTTATTTTAGTTTTAGTTTCAGCTGCTGTTGTTGTATTTATTTTAACACATGTTCGAGTTTTAGTCGATGTGAGTTGTGCTCTCACCCCATTTTTGACCTCAGTGATTTGTGGTCGACATCTCTGGTGGACACTGGTGCGCTCGCCGATAAACTGCGGCGGTCTCGTGGCACTGTCATAGCCACTGCGCTCTGCATAAATTAGCCACACCACACACACAAACACAACTCACACATACACACTCAATATAACACACAGAATGTGGTTGGGGTAAAAAAGAGAGCTAAATTCAAAACTAAGCGTCAAATTATAATGCGTGCTTAGTGTTCGGGGACACACTCAATTTGCCTGAAAGCCAAATATGCAGCACGGAACATGCAACATGAAAGTTGTATATGCAATTTTCATAAGAATTTTCGCATTGCTTCTGTACGCTGCCTCAACAGACAGTGCAGGCTGTGTCTGCCGTAGGATTTATGTGCAGCATATTTTTCATTTTCCATAACCGACGAACAGGCAGCAACTGTCAAGTTTGCAGCTCATCTTCGCCACCTTATGCATTGTGTGCTCCTCGGATTTGCTGTCAGGATATTGCTGTTGCGGCTGCTGATGCTGCCGCTCGCCTTTGAGTAATATTTCTGCAAAGTTGTTGCGGTAAAAGTGAAAAATTGCGACAGCCGCCAAGACCAAAGTTGCGCCTGCTGTAGCCTTGCGGCAAAAAAAAAAAACAAAAAAAAGGAAGGGGACAGTTTTCTTGAGTTACGTCTCACAAAAAAAATGAAAAAAAAAACTTCTCTCCATATTTTCAATTTCAACCTAGATTTTCGTTTTCCTTTTTCATGCATTTTTTATTTTATTTTTTTTTGTTGGTCTGCACACAATGCACACTCAATTTAACTTGGGGATTGCTGTACAATCTCAAAAATGCATTTTAACGCAAGGCAAGCTGTGCGAAATATACATATATATACTTAAAAGTTACTGCTTTCAACCTAACGGGCTTGTTTTAGTCACATATTGCAATTGGTAGATTTATTTAATCTTTGATTTAAATCATTCAATTTATTTGCTAGTTTGCTACGCTTACCATAAATCAACTTTTGTAATGTAAACATAAAGCTGTAACTTAATAACAAATATCGTATAAATAAAATCAACCTAAAAATTAATCTGCACAAAATGAAAACTTGCTCCGAAGCAGAAGCAGATGCAGAAGCAGAAGAAGCCACCGCAGTCGAGCGGTTAACCTAGAAGTCAGCATCTGTCAAGCTCGTTAAAGAAACTGAAGATTTGCGAGCAGGCCGCACGCTAAGCCACGCCCCCCACACAAAAGCACACAGAGAGAAGAAGGAAAACATTTAGTTATATGGAAGTTAACCGAGCTGCCAGCTGACGTTCCACACGCTCCATTTGGACTTTGGCAAAGTTTGTTTGCGTTCTGGGCCGCCGATTCATATTGCCGGTTCGAGCACATGGCGCACGCGAATTGTCCTAAAAAGCGTGGTTGGATTGGAGGGCAGAATGGCAGAGAGACCACTTGAGCCAGAGTAGTTGCTGATATCAGCTTTCAGCGTGCATATTTTACTTGGTCTTCGTCGCATTTTGTGCTATTTAAACACTGAGCAACCGTTTGTAAGCCAAGCCATTTGCCTATTCGAATGTAAACAGAGTATGCCGGAAGCAGTCAGCGAAACCAGAGAGGCAGCGCGGCATGCAGTAGTGAGGCATTAAGCTTTGCAGAACTAAATTACTCATACGCCTCGTATGCTTGGGACAGTCGGATGCGGATGCGGCCATTTAATACGTGCGCTACTTTTGTAATTGAATATGATAAATCAAACCGAAAAGTTACTACCAACTTACAGCGACGACACACACACGGGTCGAATGGCTCGGAAGTGGACAGAAGTGCCAGCTCTTCATATGTATGGCCTTCTTTTTGCTCTGAAGGGTGTGGAAGAAGCGGGGCTAAGTTCTCCATCCGTTGGCTTAGGGCCCTATTAAGTTACACGCTCGCTGTGCAAATGTGTTCATTTACTTTTGATTTGGGCGTCAAACTCAATTGTATTAGGTTTAATGGAAAAACATGTTTTGTTTTAGCACACAATTCAAAATGAAATAAATCTCAATATTTGTGTGTGTCGGCCGAAAATCAAATTACATTAAATTTCTCCTAAAGGCTAAGACCCCCCTTCAATAGCCCATCCCCACCTCCACCCCCCTTTCTGCACAAAAAAGAAAAACTCAAAGCAGCTGGCCAAATATTATGAGTTATATGCCAGCGCGTAGGCGTGGCTCGATTTGTAACCTCGAAGTGAGAGAAGCGCGGCGGTGCGTGGTGGGGTGTTGGGGTGGTGCTTTGTGCTGACCGTCGAGCCAACATTAAAATTCATGAACACATTTATTGCCAATTACCACAAGGCCTGAGGCACGTTTTATATAGAGGCTCGAATACACCCCACACATACACAAAAGTTCCCATACCCATCCTTTTGTCCAATTCTCTGATTTGGCAGCAAATGTTGCGGCCGATTTCTGTTTCTCTTTCATTCTGTTGTTGTTGGCCATTTTGGTTGCCTTTTATTCGATTTGGCGCTTTGCTCGCCGTCGTCTTTTTTGCACTCACAAATTGATAAATTAGATTTACGCTCGAGAAATTATATTACAACATAATATACATATATATATATATATATATATATATATATATATATATATATATATATTTATATAAATATATGTATATATATTTTTTTTTTTGGGGGCTTTAGATTTGTGTAGGCAAAGTTTTAGACTTTAATGGCCAGCCAAGTGGGTTTAAAGCGAAAGCATTACACACATTTTGACCTGCACTTTTATTTATGGGTTCACTGCGTGCTCTGGCTATATGAGTTGGCTGCTTGTTTGTTGGTTGAGCTCCAAAAAGTGTTAAATTATGCGCAGCCACTAAATGGGTTGCAATTTATAAAAGAAATAAAAATAAGAGAAGAAATAATAAGTATGCTGATTTGGACTTTCAAGAGTGATATATCAAATTTAAAGTCACGAGAAAAACCGTATTACGGTGCAGCGTTAGGTAAAGTTTATAAACTCAGACAAAATATTAAACTTAATAAGTCCAGAAACGAAAATCAAAAATATTAGAAATGTTAATCCAGTTGCGGAAGTTTTAAGTTTAAACCCGTCCCAAACATTACAGCCAAACTCTTTCATCATATCAGCTTTAAATCAACTCCGCACATTTTTTTACAAAATGTCTTTGTTGCCTTTGAATGTGCTTGTAAAATGCACTTGACTCTCTGGCCACCAGCGTTGCAGCTTGTTGCAAGCATTTCAGCAGCTTAGCGGCATTTGCAATTCAATTAAACTAAAGCTTGGGCAGATGCCGCAGCTGAATCGATTGCAACCAGAGATGAAGAAGTGAATGTTGATGATGCCTTTTGCTGCACTTCAAAGCAGATTTGAACAGATTATACAAAAAAAGAGAAGGGGGCTCAGGGGGTGTGGCTATTGTGTGTGAATGGAAGCGCTGGCGTGAAGCGTTAAAAATGCAATCAAATGACAACAAAGGAAACCTGCGACCGTGACCAGTGAGCAGCAGGTACTAACAGATAACTGTGGCCTGAAGACTGAGCAGCGTGGAGGGGCGAAAAGTAACTGCTAAGCAGGCAACTGACACTGAAACGGGTTGGACAGCTCAGAAAACCGCGATCAACATCAGCGACAATGAGACCGCTGAACGTTCGCCGCGCTTCAGTTGAAAGTTAATATCTTGCAGCTGGTTTTGGGTTCTGCCACTGATATCTGAAACAGTTGCCACAGCATTTTGGGCTGGTAGTGAAGGGTCCTTGCTTTAGCCCTTTGCACAAAAAACTTAAAGCCGTTCACATATCACATACACTCAGAGAAAGTATCGCATAGCTCTCATGCAACGGGAAAGACTTAAGAAAGAAGTTGAGCTCTTAAAATGTACAGTTGTCCTTGCCTGTTCTAAGCAAGTCCTTTCTTTGAGTGTATTTGCGCTGCACATACAGTTCATTTACTTTGGTTCAGTCAGGCTTAATGCCTCAAAATGAACTTTCGCATTGGTGGGTAGCTTGCTACGCTACACAGAAGTGGTCAAGGTGTAGCTGTGTGGCCTTAGGAGCATTTTAGGCATCATTGAGTCAAAAGATTGCTGCTCATTTGGCGTGCTTAATTGGCCAGTGCCAGCTTAATGTCGTCAGCGCACTTCCACTTCCGCATTGGACGCACCTACGCACTCTATCACACACATACACACACACACACACACACACACACACACAGTCTGTGCACGTGGCGAGCTGGTAGTCACATTAGGCCAAAGCCAGAGCTAAAGCCACACAAGCTAATCGCATCGACCAAATGAACCAAAAGTGAGCGGCAAAAGCTGCAATCCAAATGCACAAAGAGACACCTATAACCAAAGTGCGATAGATAAAGAGAGACAGAGAGAGGGAGAGAGAGAGAGAGATAGCAACACAACCACTCACCTCACACAGAGTTTATATATACATTTTTCTTATGTCTGCACAAGGCAATTAGACGAAAACTCTCACGCTTTATGGGTCATGCAATAAATCAAAAGAACCAAGCCAAAGTGTTTCAATGGGATTCCCTCGACTGCTCCATGCTTCGTTTCCAATTATAGAACAGCTTCAACGCAGGTGAAGAGCCTACTTCATAATGAAAGGCAGATGTATTGCTTTCATAAAAATATAATTTACAGATCAATAAAATCGTAAGCTTGAGCAAATACCAATTTTAGACTACGACAAGCTAAATTTATTAAATTTTAAGTGAATCTCGCCTTATGTTGTGCAAAAATATGCGAGTCAGTTGCAAACTAATTTACTCATTTTGCCACTTGGGAACAGAGTATAACAGGCATTTATACTATCCAAAAATAAAAAAAGAAGAGGCTAAAAGAGAATACACAAGAGACTCGCCAGTGGGCGACCATAAGTGGGCGTATGCCGATTGGTTGTTAAACACATGTTTTGGCAATTACAACATTTGTACAAAAACAATTGTAATGCCATTTTTGGATGGGAATGTGTGGCTGCAGCTGAGAACGAGAATCTGGTTTCCTTGGCAAATCCCACAAGCCAAAAGAAATGACCAACTCGGCTTAGAGCCCAACAGCGGACCACCCACTCGCCCTCACCAGACGCCCTTGGCGGTTTTGTTGAGCTTGGCTTTATGTAGGCGGTCGAGAAGAGACCAGAGCACGCGTAGCTTGGTGCCATCAGTGGCAGCATTGGGATTGGGTTTGAGATTGGCAAGGACATCGCATGCATTGCACGTTCTGCAACTAATCGCTCAAGTCTTTTATGGCCTGGCCAATAGCAGGCCAAGTGTTGGCCAGCAGCAGCAGCAGCAGCATCGTGTCTATCATCTTCTAGTTGCTGCTCCATTTTGTGGCGTGGCATAATCACGCGCCACTGCCACTTTGCTCAATCCGGCCGGCTTACTGATAGCCTGCAGCTACACTTTGCCCCTGTTTGTCTGTTGTTTACCCCCCTCGTTCGCCTTACCTCTGCTCTGGAAAATTGATAAAAATGGCGCGCACACGTATGGATTATAAATTGCAATATTTAAGAGCTAGATATTTTCAGAAGTAAATTGAGGGTATATTGCCCTCAAGTGTCCGCTGTTTAATAGTTATCTAGAAACTTTTCGAGCGTTGTTTAAATATTTCAACATTTAATATTTAAACAAGAAACGTATTCAGCCCCTACATAAGTTAACAGCAAATCTGATAAAAGAACGTATTTAATATAGGCATAGTTACTTTTTGGTTCATTCACAACTGGCATTATCTGAACAGGGATAACATTTCTGCCAATGTAGAAAATACAGTTGATTTAACACAATAAGCTCGAGTAAAATGTGATGGGCAATTGGTCTTTGTGAATTCGTTATTATTATATGCTTTTAAATCTGGTTTTAAGTCTGTCGACGAGTGTTATTGCAGAACTACAACAATAACGAGCTTAAATTTAAATTCAGCTATTGTTATTTTAATTTCTTTTCCCAAAAAAGTTGCTTAAAGCAATTAAACTTAAATGGAAAAAGAGTGTTCTTACATTTATACTGATTTATTTATATGCACTTCGTATGCGAGACTGAGATGGAAAGAACGACATTCAATATTTAATGAATTTTAATGCCACTTGAGCTGCCAGCGCACATTACAGGGGATTTATTTTAATTCAATTTCAGTTGCACAGTTGCAGTTTTGCAGTTTTGCAGTTGCAGCTCATTTTTCAACTTTGTTCCGTAAATGTTTGGATAGTTCTTAAATTATGCAAATTTGACGCGACGCAACTAAAGTTTGTACATTTTGTGGAAACTATGGATTTATTCGCACTTATGTGTACATAAATTTATCCAAGTGGGTAATAGTTGTCAAATTTGTTAATTTAAAGGGATATGCATATAGGCCGGAAACCTATACAGCAGATGGTCATAAATGCTAACGATGAACTTCAAATGGAATTCAATCAATGGCAAAAATGAAAACTTTGAAAGTTTCAAGCATCAAATTGTTTCCTTTTTTCTTATTGTATTTTATTTTTTTTTTTTTTTGAACAATTTAAAGTTTGAAAGTCAAGGAAGACAAGCCGTTGAATTTGGCCAGCCGGAAAAGTTGGCGATTTGACAGACGGAAAAGGGAATGCCTCCCAGAAAAGGGTTTAAGGCGCCAATTTGTAGATTACAAAAAATTACAGAGAAGAAAGCAAAACAAGTCGTGTTTAGTTTTGGCTTAACTTTTACGGCAACCGAAACAGCAAAGTTTGGTGAGCTCGTTAAATTTGTGTAGAAAATAAAATTGCCGTAATGTCTTTAAGCGCACTTGAGACGGTCTGTGAGTATTGTAAAAGATCTTCCCATTTAAATTTATCATTTTTTAATGAGACACTTAATTACTGGCTGGCAACGCAAGGCAAGCCCAGGAATGGCAAGCCAAACAGCCTGTTACAAATAATGCTACAACGCTAATTGTTTCCGCTTGTTCATTTCGCTGCCCCGAAGCCAGGCAAGAGCTGTGTGCAACAGCATATATAATAACGCAAGCATCTCATCCGCCATAGAGCTAAGCATCTCCAGCTAACAAGCACAGACGACAAGGCCACACACAAGCACACACCCAAATTCAAGCCGGCAGCCATAAGTAAGAGGCTGTGGATGCCGTCACCACATTGTAATACCCTTGCCGAGGGCTCTTCCAAATCTAATCAAAATATGTGTTGGGCCTCTGACAAGGCATGTCAGTGGATGAGCATCCAACAGCCAGGTCGATGAATGAACCAAAAATATATTCACAAACACATATTCATAAGGACACTTCGCTCTCCTTCTCTTTTACTCTATTTCTAAGGAGTTTTCATAAAAAATTATTAAATTTAAACATGAGAAATTTGACTCCGCTTTGCAGAGAGTATCAAATAATCGGCATGCCAAAGTTAGCCGTATTTTCTTGTGGCCTGTTGTTTTTGTCGTTGCTTGCTGGTGGCATGAGGGAGCTTTATATCATTTTGAAAGAAGGTAGCCAGAAATTACAACATCGTCGTTTGTGTGTACTCGTGCTGGCCACAAACGGAGGCACGTGCGGTGTCTGGCCAGGCAGCTGAGCCGACTGTCTTGGTACCGCATAGCAGCAGCAGCCACTGTTCGGCGCCAAGGACTCATGCATCAAGCACAACACCCACACACTTAAGCACTCACACACCCACACACCCACATATATATACACTTCATTAGTTTTGTTTAATTTAACTTATTTTGTGGAGTTGTGGCATTTTTCCGACATTTCATTAAATCTCGCACCCTCAGAGCTGTCAACTATTCCAGAAGATGCTTAAAGTTACCAACACTCTGTGATTGAATGCCGCCTTAGAATAATATTTTGCTTAAGCGAACACACTAAATACAAGTACAGCAAATTAAATCAAAGACGTCTGTTGTTTTATGGGTGAATTTAATTGTTATCAATTTGCGTTGGAGTGGAAATTTCGCTTCAAATACATTGAATAGCCCAAGGCTGTGCTGCAAATTATATCAAAGCTTAATAAAGATTTCATTTAATTCAATCGGAATTTGGCTAACTTTGTACAACCATTAATAAATTTATTATTCTAGATAGACATCTCGGACAGCTGGAGCTAACAGCAGCTATCAGCCTGGAAATGTCGCACTGCAAGAAGTTCATTGAGATCTTTCAGATACCTCGAGATATTTTCATTGCGTGCAAGCTATTAATAGTGTGATTGTTTGGATTAAATTTAGCTGAGTGTAATTTGGAATACTTTTTCTTTTTTTTATCATCATCATCAAAATCAAGTTGATGATGATGTTCAGCAAATATTTAACAGGAAGCAAAAGTATTTCGTTGTTCAAAATGAAAATAATCCGTCAGTAAAGTTTTCATTAAGAAATTTTCAGACATTTTCACATACGCCTATTCAACATTTATGAGCACAAAAATTCCATAAACTTTATAAATGACAATAAGCAAAGCAATCTATTAAACATTAGAAACGACTGTTAGAAATGAAAGAGCATCTGGCAAGCTATACGATATCAATGCTCCACACAAAGCAATTTGGCATTTATTATGGCCTATTGACATTAAGCCGGCTGATGGCCCGCAGTTCAATGCAGGGCAAACATATCATTAAGGAAGCGCAAATAGCAAACATATTATTGACATTTTATGTTTGGAAAACTCTTGAAAAAACAATCAAAAAGGGTTACTGGCACAGCCAACACGTATGGAATGTTGATGGACAGAATGGCTGGGAGGCTGGGGAATTGGTGGATCTGTAGTACGCACGAGTGGTGCGAATAATGGAATGGTTGAGTGGTTGATGGGACGCATCACAAGTCGATTAACAGTTTGATTGAGTTTTCCTACATGTGAACTGCGGTATTTGTGGTTGATGTATATGTGTATATTGCGGCCTATGTGCTCAAAAGTCAATACAAAAGGGTAGCATAAGAGTTTAAAAAAAAAACAAATATAAAAAAATGTAATGGAAAAATGTCTCAGATGGTCATAAAAAATGCAATGCACTGGGTAATATTTTGTTGTGCTCCAATATTGCCAAGGAAATACCGTGCTCCGCCAGCAGCATCCTTGAGATCAAGAATATAATTAAAAATAAGGGTGGAGATGGTAAGAAAAAGCTGGGAAGTGCTGTCAGTAAAGGTTAAATATAGTCGAATGACCTCCAAAGGCCAACTGGCATTTTGTCATAAATATTAAAGTGTGACACAATGTGCTTTCAATCACATAAATGAGGCGAAGCGGACACAGTCCTTGGCATCCTTTCAACTCGTTTGCCCCTGGACAGGATGGGGCAGGACAAGGAGAGCAGCAGCACGAGGGCACCAATTCAGCAAAAATTATTTAATACATTACAAAGCAAAATATTTGCTATGACGCTCAGCATTGATAAATTAGCTTCGTCCAAGGAACGAATGCAAAGCTGCAAAACATTTCCCCTGCTAAGTTCTTCAATTTTCAATACAGAAAGAAGCAGCGGATGCTCTCAGAGCAGCAAAACGGAACGAGATGATTGATTAAAATGATCAGCGAGAGGGCAAAAATAAGCCAGAAATCTCTAGAGTCTATAGACTTGAGCGGACGGACGGGTGATACCCTGTTAAATTAAACTGTTAAATTAAACTTTGCATTCGATTTTGAAAATCCAAGATTTCTAGCTATCTGAGTGACTAAGAACATATGTTTGTAGCATTTATGGGGTCTCTTTCTCTTTGTTATATAATGTTAGACGGTAGTATCACCTTCAAATAAACCATATTGCTACAGGGTAGCAGGCGTAGCAGTGTGTAGATTGAAGTGAAATTTCATAACAACCTCCTCGTCCCGTGGTCAATGTCAGTTGTGTGCAAGGGTCGTCAACGAATTGATAAATTAATGAGCATTTCGACATTTCAATTGAGTTCAATTGAAAAATTCGTTTTAATGACAGGCAAAAAAGGGGGAGGGGGAGCGCGGAAAAAGGGAAATGGAAAATAGCGAGCAAATATTGAAGCGAATTGGCAATCGTAGGATTCGTGACATTTTATTGGCATTTATGGATGGCAGTGAAGAGTTATTGCTGATGCCTTGACAAAGTTTTGGACCGAACATAAATTATATTATAATAAGAGAAAATGATTAATTGCCCGCTTTTGACGTTCGAGTGTCCGTCGCACTTGGCAATTTCTTTTGCATATTTGTTGCCGGCTTTGTGGTGAAAATGAATTTAATTGAAATAATATATATTGTTGTACAACTTTTAAGTGAACCGAAATGGGTGCAAGAACTTTAATTAGCTTCCATGAAATTAATTTTATTAAATTATTTATAGATAACAGTAATTTCGTGCAGCCTTAAGGCATTGTTTCATTTTATAGTTATGCCTTAGGATAATTAGGCACTGTGGTAACAAGTTGAAGACTTTTAGGAATAAAGTTTTATCTGACGCATTGCAGCGTTAATTAATCAGCAGCTAAGCCGAGCCAAGCGACTAACTTTAGTGGCGGCACTTAAACTTAATGAGACCCGAAACCTAACAATGGTATATCATATTAATTATGATGAGTTTATGATTAAGAGCTGCTTTTGTGCCTGGCCTTTGATAACTAATTTACACACATTTATTAGCTGTTGTGCAGCTGTGTAGATAAGCGCGCAACAAAATCATAACGGCATAGAACAACGACAGCGCTCATACGTCACATGTGCGGTTGAATAAAGTTTCAGATGAGTGTGCTCGTTATGTGTGTGCGTGTGTGGGGTGAGTGTGTGTTCAGTCAAAGCCATGGGCTTAAATGAAAATCCCCAACATTGTTCATATTGCACAACAAGAGAGGGAGTAGGAGGGGAGCGGGAGATGTTCCCAAACACAAACACACACACACACACACACACATACATACACACACACACACACACACATGAGTGTTCTCCCTTCGCCATTGTCGTCCACGGCGAAATGAGTTTGTTAGCTGCGTCAACTGAAACTGTTAACACTTTCGAATAGCTTCGACTGCTTGGCCATCAGCTGCGCTCCTTTAGCCAAGACTTAATTAAAAACTACGAGTACATTGTTTTCATGCTTTCATTTATTAATTTTTTTGTTTTTCATTTTCATTTTCTTGGTGCTGCTGTTAACATTCCTTAAGCTCAAGTGCGTACAATTTCATTTTATGACTGACAAACAATGAAGAAGCAAAGCGCTGCCAACGATAATTAAGAATTCAAATTTGTTTGCACTTTATGTTAAATCTGTTAAAGCTATAATAAATAAAATCTTTTAATATTTTATATTTAATACAAACATATCTACTAGAAAATATCTAATCTATTCATACAAATTTTAACAATTTAACTGATCACTTCGATTTAAGTGCAAATTCATCTAATTTGTGTCTAATTATAGTGAGCTTATCATTTAATAAGCAAATCACTTTGCTCGCTAGCGATTTTAAAAGCATTTACAAATGGACTTGCAATGTTTGTGTTTGGCAGCTAGATGGATTTTCATTTGAAAGCTATTTGGCATTTGTTGAAACTTGTTTAGTGGTACTCCAAGTTAAGCAACTTGTCAGGATTCAATGTCTCGGCCATTTGAAAGCCGAAACACAACACACACACACACAAAACAATCCCTCAAGCTAAGTGAAAATACAATTTAATTTTTCTCAAACAAAAGCGTATGCTGTATTTTGTTATTCTTTCTGCTCTCTGGTGTACTGGCGAAAAGTTCAGTGATCTGAAAAAAAGGGCCAAGTTATTTTAGAACATTTCCATTTGGCATAAGGATGCAAAGGCTGTAGAGCCGTCAATCGGACGGACAGTCAGCCAGGCGAGTGCCAGCATAATTTTCATTTTCATTCAATTTTGCTCATTCGTCTAGGCATTTGGCCAGTTTTCTGCTCTGGGCATAGGCCTGGTCCCCCTTATTATTTGCTGGGTAGGCCAGGTCGCGTGCATTCATAGCTATTTATGTGCTTATCCACTTAGAAATGAAGCGATTTGATTTGCTGCTAAATGAGGCAGTTTGTGCAATCATTTGCATTGACTTCTTTAGCAAAAGGAAATGTGTACATGGGCTAACATAGCGTTCATAATTAAACTAAATCAAAAGCATAACTTGAATCGTGAAAAATAACCTCATGTCAGCTTCATTAGGCACATTAAAAAACTCATATAAAGACCAGAAGTGAGGCACAGATTCTACAGCAAAAAGTTTGCTTATAAAAATAATTTAATTCAGTGAAACCCGTGCACAAAAAAAAGCAGAAGAAAGTGAAAGTGGGAAAGAAAGTATCTTTACAAGTATATTAAACTAGTTGTGCAATAAATCTAGTTGCCCAACTGAGGCCAAAGGAGATTCCTGATATTTATTTTTAACCATGTTATAGGCGTCAAAATTTAAGTTAGAACAGCTAATCTGATGGAGTATTTCAAGCTGTAATACAGTATTAATCAGGAGTCCAAGCGATAATCAAAAGGACCAAGTCTAGAACATGTTGTTGATGTATTTTCAAGTGAATACTTAAGTGCAGGGTATATTCTAATTGAGCACTCTAGTAACTGTAGACAAACTTGATTGTTTTTGTTGTTTGTGCTCGTCTCACTTTGCGAGGAAGTGCACTTTTAGCGCACAAATTTCCCTTTCTTGTTGCAAACATTTCCTTTTGTTCAATGCCTCGATGAGAACGAGAACACCACAAGGAAGAGCACGGCGATGATGACGATGAGGACGATGATACGACGGCAATTGGGAAGCAAAGGCGGATCTTTGGGGTCTGGTGGTTGTCGGTTGTCGGTTGTCATTCCACTTAGCCGACACTAGAGTGTTAAATCGCATAATTATGTCTCTCATGGCGCGCACTTCACTAAACTGCAAAGTATTTTTTTCCACGCTGCCTTTGGCATCGCTTGTTTGCTGCGAGTTTTGCTGTTTTTCCGTAGGGTTCTTTTCCCCGCATGAGAAACTTCGCTTGCCTTTGGCATATTATGCGAGTTTTTCTTTGGTCATATGTTTGCTTTGTCATTCACAGCCAGGCATAATTATGCTTCATATGGCATATGGCAGTGTGAACTGCCTTTGATGAATAAGGGTTTTGGGCTGCAGGAAAGTTAAAGTTAATGACTAAATTGAGCGTAAGTCTGCAAAAGTTTCGACACACAAGCACACACAGATTACTGCTCAAGGAATTTGCATACTTTCAGACAACACTTCAAGTACAAAGAATGCTGCAACTACTTAAAAGAAAAAGCCCAGCACTTTAATTGCTACGAATAGACTAAAAATAAAAGCAACTAAGAGCAGAGCAAACAAAAAATGGACAGTAATAAATCTAAGCAAAGAAGCGTGGCATAAGAATGCGAGTATTGCTCGAAGATAAGACCCAACTACAGGCGCTTATCTGAGCATAAATGCCATGCCAAATCCCTTGTCGACAATTTGAAACATTTAAAGACTGAGACCGAGATTTTAGCCATGCCCTGCAAACTTATTTGGTATCCGTATTTCCTTTATTGTACGCTCATGATGGAAGCTGTTAATCTATAAATAAAAAAAAAAAAAACGACTGGAAGACTGCATAAATCCTGGTAACCCACTTGAGGCAAGTCCAACTTTTTTTTGTTTCTTTCTCTCTTTTTTTCTGGCCAAACTGTTGCGTTGCCTTGACTGATAAATTCTGTTTTGGTCCTGTTTCTGGGCCGAAATTACATTGAAGGTATTAGGCTGACAGATGTTTTACTCTGTCTGAGTGTGTATATTTAAGATACACATATCTTTGGCACACGCACATTGGCATTACGTATACGCCGTGTGCAATCATATTAAGCTGTTTGATAATTTTGCGCTCTGTCAGCCAACAAATGTATATTAACTTTCAATTACTTAACTGAGCTGAGCTGTGTATGTGTGTTGTATGTGTATATATATAGCATATACAAATACTTATTAGAAATATAAATGTCACATTGCTGTTTACATTAACTGGCACAATCTGACAGGCTGTAACAGGCTTTCAACGTTAAATAAACGGTTTTATGCGCAATGATTTCTGTCTTTCTTTTCTAGCTGCCTTTTAATGTCTAATCAAATAACGTGGCTGTCTTGTGCACTTAAGCAAACAAAACTGAAGACACCAGCTTCACGCGACATATACGGCGTATACGCAATGCATAAACGTCAAAGTAAATTTTCGTGAAAATTCCACTTGAATTGCGCGCTGATGATCACCGAAACTTGGCTCTCGCAAGACTTACAGTCAAGAAATTGCACTTTACAAAATAAATGTTCAACTTATGTATAATTCAAAATTAACAAAAAATTTAACACAAATTCCATTAAAACTTTTCAATGTCATTGTCAAAACAGAAAACCTTTTTATGGTGGTTTAACCTCTGAAATAATTCAATTTAAAATGCATATAAAATTTGTGCAAAAAAGTCACACATGCTCAGATTCAGTATAAAGAAGAAGAATAAACATTGACAAAAACAAGTTTATTGCATAAATTCTTTGTTGTTTTAAATTAAAATATCATTAAAATCGAATACCAGTTTTTTATTCCAGAAGTATCACAAGTAATCGAATTGAAGCCCCAATTTGTTTACTGTGTACATATGAAGTGGAAAAGCGAAGAAGTAAGATAGAAAGTGAGGGAGCAGTGAGAGGGGGGCACGCATCAGATGTCGTGTACAGTTAGCGCTTAAATCGGTAAATTGCAAAAACATGTTGAATGCACAAGTGTGAGCTCAGTTTTGTACTTGTTTTTGTTGTTGTTGCTGTTGCTGTTGCTGTAATGCCAGTTTTTGCATGACTGATGAATGTGCCGTGCATGTGTGCGTGCGTGTGTGTGAGTGTGTGTGTGAGTGTGAGTGTGCGTGTGTGAGTGTGTTTGAGTGCTTTCAGTGAATCACTTGTGTATACAAACAAGTGCAAGTTTGAGTTTGCCACAAAACTGTTCCTTGTCCACCGATGTGGAAGCCAAAAAGGAAAAGCATCTAAACAAAAGACCGCTGCCAAAACTCAACTGTCAGCCAGCTACGAAGTCGGGCCTATAAGTTGTCGTCATGGGCTAAGTCTTTAGGAGCAATGACAGCATCGAGTAGAGCCAAGTTTGGATGAGATTGGTTTTTCTTTTCTTCAATTTTACTTTTTGATTCTCTGTAGCCTGCTAAATGAAAAATAATCTTGCCGATCTACGAAAAAAATGCAGCATGAATTGTAAATATTTGTAGGCCTCGGCGTCATAAGGCTAAAAATGGCTAGAAAAAAACTTGCTCAATTGTCAATAAAATAGAGAAGAATATATGTATGTCAATACTTATATATATGAGAATATGTAGTCTGCATTCCAGACATCCACGCCAATCAAGGGTAGTTTGAATTTAAAACAGATTATTACTTTAATATATGTCTTTATATAATTACAGTGTTCTCTTAAAGCCAGTGACTCTTGTTGTGCTATTTAATATTCAAGGCAACAATCAGAACTCTGTCACGGAATATTTATGAGCTTGAGTAAGGGATAAGCTTTGGGATATAAAATCAAACACATAAATACAATATTTTAATTGCCCATCAAAGCCAATTTGCTTTGCTTTAAAATTTTACAGTGCTTATCAGTTTATTTCTCCTTCTCGCCTTATTAATTTCCGTGTGTCGTTAAATTAATGTAAATTTTAAGCCAATTATAAGAGCAGCACAACTGCTTTATTTCTCTTTGCTCTTTGTTAAATTTTATGGAATTTCCTAAAATAAGAATTGAATTTAAAATGTACGTTTTGGCAATTTGCAAGCATTTCAGCAATACAATAAAATTGTAATTTGATATAAACAACTTTTACGCATTCACAAAAAACACAACAAAAAAATGTAAAACGGAAAACGGAAAGCCTGTAAGAAGTCTCAGCAAAAGGAAACAGCTTAAAATGCTTACAAATTTTCATGAGAGGGTCCACAAAAAAAAAAAGAAACGCAAAAAACGGCCGAAGGCATCATAAAAATAGAACATTTCAAAAGCAGAAAGTTGCTGTTGAAATGTGCAAACATATAACAGTCACCAATTGATTGAGATGTAATCAAAAGAGCTGCCCACAAAAATATATAGCAACCAACTGGACAAATAAAAATCATAAAAAATAGAAGAGATCTACAGAAAATGACAGAACAGAAAAAAGCAACAAAAAAAAGACTCAAATTACGCATTTGCAATGCAGGCCTATTCCCAACAAAATCGAAACATGTTTCCAGCATTAAAACATATGCAAAAATGCGAATGTTAAGCGAAGTTAAATGTGCCACATACACACACGCATTAAGGCAGACATAAATTACAAGCAATATTTTTATGCGCATGACTAATTTGCGAATCGGATATATATGTATATATATGCACATGTATTTATGTATGCGGCTGTGCTTTTGATGCTGCGGCTGAAAACTTGCGGCATTCATATTTTATTAGCCACAAGTCAGTAAGTTTTGGTCATTGCTCAGCGTACTCTAAACAATTTGTTAATCAAAGAGGGCCAGGCCAGGACATCACACACACACGACGCACACACACACAGGAAGTCGAGACTGAGCGAGACTTCTTTACACACGAACACATGTATAATTTATGTGTCATGTATGTGTGACAAATTGTGCCTGGGGCCAAGTTTTGATGCTGGTTTCTTACAGTTATTGTGGTTGTTGTTGTTGTTGTTGCTGTTTGCTGTTGTTGTTTCCTGTGTTATGCTTGTCAGGGACAACGTCTCCTCGCTAGAAAATAGCTCAAGCATAACGTCTGTGTCTCTGCCTCATTATCCTGCCTCGTCGCCGTCGCAACAATCCCAAAGTCTGGTGTCCCAAAAAGTGTTACAAATTTTACGGCATTTTCTTTTGCATTTGGCATCGGTTTAAAGAGAGCCCAAGCAAAAGCTAACAGCTTCTGGCCAAAGCGCAAGCAGAAAAAAAGGTCATCAAATCGCTCGAGGTTAGATGACAGCCAATGCAAAAGGCGTACAGAAGCAGTAGGCGTGGTAAGGCGTTCATTCGGTTTCAAAGCGAGTAGTAAAAAGTGTTTTCTTTCTTTTCCCTTTTTTCTTCTTCTTTTTAGTTTGCTACTTTTACGATTTTGGGTTGAACATTCACAAAAAGAACAAGATATACAAGACGAAGAAGAAGAAGATGACACTAATGTCGCTCATCTTTTATTAATATTTCTTAGAGATTTTTTTTTATGGGACTGCCGCAGGCCTCATATTGTTCCCGTGACATGTTTTCTTGTCCCCAATGAGCAGTTGAGTGGCCAGCCGCAGATCGCTTACATTTTTCATCAATTTAATCAATAGATGTGTGCAGGCTTTAAATTTATAACAGTTTGGTTTTCATAATGTGCCATTTGAAAATGTATATCAAAAGAGCAATAAATTAGTAGATATGCCAAAAATATGTATAGTAATATTAAGGGTAATAATAATAATAAGTGTGATAGTAAGAATAATAATAATAATTACAAAAATAATAATTCAATTAGAATGCAAGTCTTCACTATCTTCAACCCGAGTTTCCCTAAATTTAGCATAATACATTTTATTGATTTCTGCAAAACCATTTCGCCGCTCTTCCATTTTCCATTTTCTGTGCGTGATATGCTCGAAAGTGCTTAAGCGGAAATTGTTTTTTAATGTGATTGGTGGTCTTAAACTATTTAGCATGTGGCAACCTCCATGCTTGTGTGTGTGTGCGTGTATGCGTGAGTGTGTGTACGTGTCACAAAACGAGCAGTCGCCGGTAAACTGTCAGCTATTTATCAATGGAAAATCAATAGGGTTCAATCCTTATTTTTTTTGCACTCTCTCTCCCTAGAATGGGTAGCATTATGGTTTAGTGTGTCGTTAAGGGACGCAGCCAAGGAAAAAAATGAAGAAAATATAGTAAAAAAGATTTTCAGAGCAACTGCGTGCCATGCGATAAAACTGCACAGGTAGGTCACACACACACACACACACACACACACAAGCATGTCAATGTATACGTATATTCAATTGCCCGCTTACATGCTAAACAGAGTTTATTGATGCGCCCTTCTTCACCGGTGCTGTCCGAATCGCTTTACTAAACATCCGCTGCAATGTTTTGACATTCCGGATTACAATAAAATCGCTTTTATTTGTTTGCACGACCGACCGACTGGCGAACAGAACGACTGACTGACTGTTGGACTGATGGATGGGTGGCATGATATGTTGACAGAATGCCTGCCAGATACGTGGCAGAGGGCAAATGAATCTATGCATGTCCTTGGCATTCATTAATCGCCCACAGCACAAGTGGCTTTCATCACATGTCAACCTGCAATTTAACCTTTCTATTGATTATGTCATTCAACAACCCCATTTTCTCCCTCTCTCTCTCTCTCTCTCTCTCTCACCTTCGCTCTGCTACTATTAGAATACTACTACTACTAGAAAGAGAGAGAGAGAGAGAATCTCTCTTTCTCGGTCTGCCAGCATCTATTTTTACACATAATTTTGACCGTGTGAGGGACATTTACATGCAAATCATTATAGCTGATTGCCTTGTGTGTGTTCTTGCATTATTATAAGTATTTGGGATTGGGGATTGAGTTGGAAGATTACAAATATTGTATAACCCCTGCAAAACTGACGTAATTCTTAATATAAAAATGTAACTTAATTCGCTTCTAACATAGAAATTTTACAATCAGAATTTGTCTTTTTTTAAATGTTGGACATTAAAACTAACACAAGTACAAGAAAATTGTTGAAAACTGTTGTTAGCTTCGGATAGATGCTTTATGCTATGAAATTTGGAAACATTTCAATTTATTGCCAAAGGAAAATTACAAAGATGCTTTGTAAGATTTCATCAAATTTAGTTTAGCCAAAAGTTCTAAAAGTGGCTCGTTTTCTAATACGCAAATATTGCAAGTTGCTTGTGGAGCAGAAAATATATGGTTTCCAAATTCAATAATTTGGCTTTATTGTATTCTATATAAGGATGTAAATATTTATTCAGGAAGTTTTACTACTTGCCCATATTTGCTTTACTTTATTTACTTCGCACAGCGTCATAGTGAACATTTATTTTTGCCTTGTATTTCATTTTGTTAAGTGAAAATTATTAATTTTTACACATGGCTCACAGCAGCACATCAAATTTAACACAATTTGCACAGTCATAAACTTAGGCAAATAATACCCCAAGCCCAAACCCAAAAAAATAAAAAATAAAAATCGAAAGTAAATTGCAGAGTGTAAACGTCTAAGGCAGCTTTTCAGCTTTGCCAACTCCATTTGCCATCAGCATCAAGCCAAAGCATCGTGATTATCGTCATGCTCAGCTCAGCAGAGAGAAATCAGGTAACAGCAACAGCATCAGCATTCGCATTTGGCCAGGCATTATAATTATGTTAAGAAGTGTATGCGCTTTTTACACAAAAATAAAAAAAAACGAATAATAAAAATAAAACTCAACACAAAAATGTATACTGAGTTTACCTTTTTGTTCCAGTGGCTGGGCCTGTTTATGACAGCAGACACACACCTTACTGTGTGTGTGTGTGTGTGTTTGGGTGTATGTGTGTATGTGTGTATGTGTACTCAACAAGCAACACTTGCAAGTTTTACGATTTTCAAATGATGTACGTACAAATTCATAGAATTTTATATTTTACAGCGCCCAAAAGTATGCAGCAGCGCAGTACAAACCAGTGTTTGCCAGCACGTGTGTGTGTGTATGTGTGTAACAGTTTTTAGTTGCTTAGTGTGTGTTGCATATGTGTGTGTGTTTGTGTTTGTAATTTTTCATTATTTGCCACACGCTCAGCGCGCAGTTTCCGCGTCGCATTCATCATATTTTTCCGTTGAAACTTTAGGTTGCCCGTTGGGGCAAGTAAACACAAATACAGTTAGACGTCAGTTCATATATCATGTGGCATGGAGCTTTATGGTTGCCGCAAGGCACATGATATTAGCAATTAGAACTGTGCACAGTGTGCAATGCAAATTTGTTTTCGCCCGCATGATAAATTGGCAATGTTACTTTGCATTTGGCATCTGCATTTTTAGATTATTGCCCAACACAAAAACAATATAAAACAGAAAATTCCATCAAGCAACATGACAAGCTCATTATAATCGGAATGTGGAATGTGGAATGTTTGCCGAGAAAGCCCAGAAACTTTTTAATTTAGTTTGGAAAAGAAAATAATAGACCGGAATCATCATCAAGCAACAGGAACAGCAGCAACAGCAGCAGGTGTGTTTGTGTTTGTGTGCGTTGGGATACCAAATGTATGCATGTGATTTGGCAAAAAGTTTTTGTTGCCTACTTTTGTGCGCACTCACTCACACTAAATGCAAATTTTGTAATTTGATTTTGTGCTTGCGTTGCTACCTTTTTCGATGTTGTCGTTCCCTCGTTTCCTCGTTACCTTTTCTTTAAGCACCCTGTAGCAATCAAATTAGTGTAATAGGGTCTGATATAGTTAGGCAATTGTGATGATTAACTTCTCAGCCCATGCATTGGATTATATATAAAATAATTTATGAAAACTCTGGAAGACCATCGAGAAAGAAGATAAAAAAGTAAAATGAGATTCTGTCAACTTGCAGGCACCAAACAATATACCCTATGTACATTTCTACAAGCAAAAAGAAAAACATTTTGATTTGTTAGCATACCTTCTTCGGCATTCTTACAACCGCAAAAATTAATCAAGCAAAAAACATATTTTTACGCAACAGCGCCTTAGAACACGCAATACTCGAAATACCTCTTTGGAAATTGTTCTAAATTGAATTTATGCATTTTCTTTTCGCGCATACCTAAACACATTTTCTTATGCTGCGCCCTCGAGGCGAGCAAAACAGCAGGCACTTATTGAATTTTATAAGGCAATAAAAGAAGTCTGTTCAATTTCATAAATTGGACAACAATTGCCCCTACAGATATAAGGGCGCGAAGGAAATCGGTCCAGCTTATTGGCCCTAATTACCGTTAAGTTGATGCCGCTAATGGGGCTTGAAAATCGAAGAGCTGCACTAATTTGGCAGAGTTCGTTAGTTTTCATTAGTCTACTAATGAAATCAGGCAAAACTAAGTAAGCCAGCGGCTTATCGAGACGCGCACGCAATCGAATTGATTCGGAATGCCAACCAAGTATTGTTTGAGTCGTAGCAGGTTTAGAAAATGTTATCTGTAGTTCAGTGTACAATTTAAATAACTTTTGGCGTCCATTCGAAAAATAATAGTCATAAAATTCAATATACTGGTTAAGGAAAATTGAAATAAATCTAAAAAAGGAAAAGTAAAAGACAATAAATTCAATCGTTCATAAAAGATCAGCAAGAAAACAAACGTTTCTATCTTTGTGCATTTTTCGGAATTTTTCAATAGTGTTTGATTTGATGTCCATACAGAATCTCAACTCGCGCGATCCATTCGCAGATGCCATTAGAGGACCAGATGATGATATACAGGACGACCTCGTCCATATACGTATCCAGCAGCGTAACGGGCGCAAGACTTTAACCACCATTCAGGGATTGTCGGCTGAATACGATCTCAAGAAGATCGTTCGCTCCTGCAAAAAGGAATTTGCATGCAACGGCACTGTCATTGAGCACCCCGAATACGGTGAGGTTTTGCAATTACAGGGTGATCAACGCGAGAACATTTGCCAGTGGCTAACTAAAGCTGGCCTGGCCAAAGCCGATCGCCTCAAGGTACATGGATTCTGAGCACAGGGCACAAGCAGCAAATCAAAGCCGATCAATGAGATTATAGCAACAAAAATACTAGCTTAAGCAATTGTTTCAAAATAAGTTTAATAATGCACAACTTCTAGTTAATTACCACATATTAAAAGTAGTTTCCAGTTTTAGCAGTATTTAAATTTGACAAAAGTTGAATATTTGTCCTTCCGGCGTTTTTAAACGCGGCAGAACTCAATTGATAAAATGGAAAGCGAAATAAAAGTTTAATTTTATTGCTAGGCTGCAACTAAATATTTTCATACACTTGATGAAATATTCAATTATATTCGATTCAATTTAGTGCACATTTAAAAGTGTAAGAGGAGAACGTCCGAATAAAATCTGGTTTGAACGCGGTTTTTAGCATTGAGAGCAACTTGAACCATTGATTGATGATTTGCACGTTAATAAAATTACTCTCCCAAAAAGTTCCTATAGAGACAGGTGAAAACTTTACAGAGTCATAACTGGGGCAATTCTGAGAAATTTTAAAAGCACGGTTTGATTACCTTTTAAGTTGAAAGCGTGACCTCAACACATGTATAAGTTTGTCAAAAGTGGTCAGATTTTCGAAAACCAGACAATTTTAATCTTGGTTTGGTCTCTTGATTAATTCTACATTTAAAGTTGGATAGGCGTATCCGTCTCAAAAATTATCCGTCTTAAAATGATAGCCCCGAAAAGTGATTGTAGCTGAAAAAGTTTCACAATCCTATCTTGAAATCTATTCATTTTGGGATTCACTTCTTATTGCTACTATACCTTAATGACCCATTGAAAGCATCTTAGTTATAATGATATTGTTTGATTAACTTTTAATTGCCTTGACACAATTCAAAATGTTCTTGTACTCACCTTTGCTAATAGTTACAGAAGCCTGCAAGAATTGAAGTAAATTATTATTTAATTATATTAATTATTTAAATAATTAATTGCACATGGGAAGACTTGAGCTAGCTTTAATGAGAGCCACATTTACGCACTGAGATGCATTCATGAACACTCTTATGAAGATGCTCGAGTGCGCAGATTCATGGCCACTTTGTTTATGGCAAACCCAAAGTCAAAACCAAGAGCGACACTTGGCCAACTTTTAGTTAACCAAGTGACATTTCTATGAATAAGCGTAGCAATATACCCACGCCCACCTTTCAACCTCCCCTTTGGCCTTGACTGTACATCTGAAATGTTGCCTTGAATGCAGATAGAAGCAGATAGGAGACAAGTAAGCTAGCTAAAGGGACAGCAAATATTTAAAGTGCCAAAAGGCCAGTGGAACAAGCTATGAAAAAGCATCAATTTCCATGGGAGAAAAAAATGTCCATCACGTGATAAAAATAAAGTGAAAATATGAAAAAATATGTTTGCAACATTTTTCTGGGTTCTTTTGTGGATGCCATTTTGGCTCGCTTATATAAATTTGTTTTGTGGTTGCCATTCATCATGGCCAACTGCTGAAATTAGCACAACCAACGTCGGTTTCCGTTAGCCTTTTGTTATTAGCGGGGGCGTGACACCAAAAAGGGGGCGTGGCTAAGCAAATAGCTACCGTCAACGGAGTGACAGTTAAAGTAAATACCCAAACGGCTGACGAACCTTTTAGCTTCCATGACATTGGGGCGTGTGGGCGTGTCAGCTCAAGCTTTACAATCTTATTTGTCGAGCTAAGTAATGTGTTAAGAGTCAGTGTGAGAAATTCGCTAAATGTCATTGCATTCGAATGCAAAAAAATATTTCATTAAAAATTATATAGCTGAGATGCAGAAACTATGATCAAGATGAGGCCAAAGATGAGGCATTAAGCACATCCATTGGACTCCGTTTGTTGGGGCGGCTGTGCTTGCAAAATTAAATTATGCAGCAACTTCTTGGAGGCCTGCAATCTGCCCAGACAGCCAGGCTAAAATCATGCCAAGCTGTGCTGACTGCTATTGCTGCACTGAGTTAATCAGTTTTGCCAGCTTGTTCTTGAGTGCCAACATAAGCAGCAGCAGCAGCAACAACAGCAGCAGGAAGCAAGCAGCAGGCAACGGAAAATGTTCCTCTATACCCGTTCTTAAGATGAATGCCAGCCAATTTCATGCACTGCAATTATTTACAAAAAGTTTCAGCTGCCGCTCTTCTTTGCTAGTTAGACACGTTCTTGCCACTCCGTTTTCAGATGAGGCCAGCTTCTGTTGCACCTTAAAACGTGTACAAAAGTTGCAATAAACTGCGCTTAAAGAGCTTGTGGAAGCACTGTGTGGGAAATGCCACGTGTAGCAACACTAACAGATTAAACAGACTAGATCCAAGACTATTACTGTTATGCAATTAAGTCAAGTCAGATTTTACAAGCAAGCGAAATAAAAAATTGTGCTAATGAAGACTACACTTATGTGTAATGACTTAATTTTGTGCGTCAATTTTATTGCCATATGATTCTAATTTGGTTGAGAAATATCTCTGAATAAAACAAACAATTTCCGATCATATTATAGACATCCTATCAGCTAAAGCTTAAAGCAACTTAAGATATTGACTAGTTTGCGAAGATAACAGACTAGGCTGAGAGGCAGTTATTTATGCAGCACCAAACAATATTTAAATTAAACAAAACTCTTTAATAAACATATATCTATCACTGTTTCTTCTATATTCTGCAGATTATTGGGGATAAGCTTTTAGTGTTCATCATAAAATACATTTGTTTTCGTATTATTTATGCTTGATTCTTGATTCGAATGCTGATTAAAAAACTTCTACAATTTAATCAAAGTCTGTGCCAACATATAACTTTAATTAAACAATTCGTAATACGGATAAAATACGTTAAAGTCAAGACTTTCTACTTGAAATATTATCCAATAAATCACTTCCACAATTTTTCTCACTACTGGCAAATGCTGAAATTTAAATAAATTTATTCCGCAACAAATTCATAATACGACAAAAGAGAATAATACATTTGTTACCTAATTTATCATCCTGTTGCAATGCAATTTTTTATACGACTTACAACTTAATTGCCTTTGTCAGCGCATTGCTCAAAAGATTTTTTTTATTCTCTTCTTTTTTCTTGTTGCAATTTTTATAAGCACAAAGAATTGGACACATAACAGGAATGAGATTCTGGGTCAACGAACAAAGTTTAACTGTGTTAGAGAGAACTATCTAACACACTGTGGTAAGGTGCTTATTCAATTTTCGACTATAAATCAATGCCCACTTCAAAGAGTCAACAATTACGAAACAATTAAATTGTCACATTTAACGGCAGAAGAGCAAACTTGGCCAATGGACAGTTTTCCAAAGTGATTGCGAAAAAAATTTGGTATGTATATATATATATATATATATATATAAGTGTGTGTGTGTGTGTGTGTGTGTGTAAAACAAAAACAGCGAAGACCAACAAAATCAATGAAGTGCTGTCGGCTGTCCTTTGTTTCACTTTGGCCCCGCAGTCCACTTCCGCTTTAGCGGACGTAAAGGAAATGGAAAAAGTGCACAAGTTGAACATAATACGAATAACGTTGGGCAGCGAAATTGAATAGAATTGGTAGCAAATGTTGCTGCCGGTCGTCAAGGCCAAATGGCCAACAAATCGAGCTGAGGACTCAACGTCTGTTTCCATTATTTATGTGCTGCAAATTAAAGCCAGAAGAGAGAAGCGAGAAGGCAGCTTGACCAAAAAGGGAGAGTCAGACCAAGTCAAGTGTCAGCATAAATGAAATTTCCCACCGCAAACTTCCGGCATCACATTGTGCAATCCTGGCTGCTTGTTAACAATGCATCGCACACATACACATACACAGTGGGAAAAAGGGGGCCAACGCTGACTGAACTTTAAGCGGTTTCACTTTCGCTACCATCGACACACTTCACTGGCCATAAAGTGCAACAAACGTGAACATTACAAAAGCCAAAGAGCGAGAGCGAGCCAAAGAGCGAGACAGAGAGAAGGGGGAAAAAGGTTTTCAGCATGATCATTCTCATGCACATACAATGCGCATACAATTCAAATGCAACGTCACTTCCGGTTCCGTCAGATACCCTGCACGCAGAACTCGCATTTCCTCAATAACTTATCTGATGGTTTCCTTATATATTTACCTCACTTTTGAACATAAAGTTCATCAACTTCAATTTAAGAATTTATCTAGGGCAATATGAATTCAAAAACGATTTGCATACAACAATTCCGCTTTCATCGTTTACGCTTGTGAATGGAAATACGTTACTCATTTACATCAGTAAAGAAATCGTTTGTCAAAAATCACTCAGTCAGCACAAAATATTTTTAAATATAAGCATATCATATTTTGATCATTAAAAACTCAAATGCCAGAGTATATCAATGGCTGCTGTCAAGGCGAGCATTTTTCTCATTCGGTTTCAAAAGCAATTTTGTGGCCGCACACAAATGAGCCGAATCATTTTAATTTTATACGTTCTTTTGATGCTGTTTTATTTTTTGCCGAATTGTGTAGGTGTGCGAATAGTTAAATCATGCGAAGAGTGGAAGGCGGAAAGCGTAAGGCGGAAGGAACTGCCGCAGGGTAGATAAAAAATCGAGTGCATTAAAAAACAACAAAAAAAAAAAACAGCAAACAGCAAACAACAAGAACAACAAGAACAACAATTTGCACAAAGTTCAAGTGAAGCGTAGAATTCGTTTGAGTTGAACTCGAGGGCGCTTTTGCGCTTTGCTAACTTTTTTTAATGAACTTGTTGATTTTGCGTGTGTTTTTTGCGCTTTTTGTTGCAACTTGTTGTTGCTGTTGTAGTCCGTTCGTCTGTCAACGCATTTGCTCAAGTGCAACGAATTGTTCGAATTCTGCGTGCAATTCAGTTGTGAACTCGAACATTTGGCTCTTAATTAACTATTGAACCACAAATAGCATTAATTGCAAAGTTAATTTATATTCAATACTATTTTTCTTTTGGCTGCAATCGCTTAAGTAATTATTTTTAATTTGAATTTAATATACTTTTACAAACTATTTATAATATTTCTTAATTAATTCGATATATTTTAAGTGCTTTGTAACTCGTTTAATGAAATTGAAACACATTTTATAAAGCTGAACAAAAATGTTAATTAAACAAAATTGTTAATTATTTGGATGAGTTAGGCTAAGAAGTCTGATGGACATATACTCGTAAGCTGAAATCAGATCCTCCAGTGGGCGGTTTTGCCAGACTGCTCCGATATTCAACGGAAGAAATCTGCTTACCCTTGAACCAAAGTCTGCTTTTTGCAACCACATCAATATCTCAACACGAAAATCCTTTAAAATTCGACACCAGCTACAGCCCCATCCGAAATACTGCCCGCCAAATTAAAAACATTTTCCTTATCACATTGGGTGGCATGCGGTGAGTCAGTCGCCTTTGTTAAAAGCTGTCAGTTAAATATGCAGCCAACTTTTCGTCATAAATTTCACAGGAGCGCACAAAAATCACGCTGCTGAATTATTAACTGAAATTTAATTAAAACTGTCTAACTAAGTCATCAAAACTGCTGACGACCTTGACTGTCAGCACAGACTAATAAATCAGGTGCACGTACTAAACTAACTGATATCTCAGCAAGAGGGGCTACTCCAAGCTGCGGGGCTACAATCCCATCCGTTAACTTGTAAAGTTGGTAACAAAAAATCATGCTCACGTGGCGTAAAACTTGCGAACATCCCAAACACTAACCAAAAACAAAATGTAGCAATTAATGTCATCAGTTACTGCAAATATGGCAGTAGAAGCAGGTTAAACAATAGCCTGAGGTGGTTAACAATGACAAACAGTGTTGCAGGTTGCAAGCTGCTTCAACCGTCACTCATCTGTATCTGTATGTGGTTAGTATATCTATGTGCCACGGCTGCGGGTGATTGTTGTCCGTATTTACATGTTGTTTGTCACGCTCTCCGCCGCTGGACGTGATAATAAATAAACAGCGACAAGCAGCAAACCAACAGCAACCAGCAGCAACAATAACAACAGCTTACAAGGTAAATGCAACAACATAACTTTCTAGTCTCTTTTGACTAATTGACATAGAAATGTTGCAGCAGCAGCAGCAGTTGGTTGCAACTATGCGAAACAGGCGTGCAAACAGTGAATGAAGATATGCCACAATCTGGCAAATTGGAGTGCTTCTGATTCCCAGGTGACATGTCAAGTTAAATACGAGTATAACTGAGACCAACGAATGTATACAGTTAGCTAGGATATTCATGGTGAAATTGCGCGGCTTGCGGCTTGCGGCTTGAGTGCTAGGTTCAAACTTACAACTGTTTTTTCTTAAATAAGAGCAAATGTAGCTTAGCCTGATTAAAATGAAATTTAATAAAATGAAATTAACTCAAGAGATCGATAGTAACCATTATATTTAACAGCTAACAGCCTTCCAACAATTCTTGGAAATATCCCAACGACAACATTAAAAAGTTTGTAATTGGATTTACTGAGAAAAGCAATTAAAAACAAGAGAGACTGGTTTTCTCTGGCACTTCAAAATTAAATACCCTACCACACCGGAGTCAGACTGCTAAAATGTATAGTAAAATATTAAGTTAAAAAAAAGACCGACCGATGGATCCCATTCTTAATTACTTGTCCAAATAGTAGAAGCATACAAGACTTGATTAACACGATGAAATTATGAGGGTATAAGAAAACCATTACGAAGTTCATGGTTGACACTTGAGAAATTAAACTCTTTTCTTATTACTACAATCGATGCCATTTTTCACAGATAGTTCGAGAATTTTCTGTTGATCACGTGAATGCATAAGCGAGTTACTCATTTAATGATTATGTATGCAGTTAGCAATGTGAACAAACTAAAGCATAGTAAAAAGCTGACACAAACCATATAGCTTTGAAATAGTGATCAATGCAGGTGCTTTTAGATAACAATAAAGTTCAACAAAAACCCAAAGTGTGACCTAAGTAGACAAGCGAGATTCCCCGGATAAATAGCAGTTACGTTGCTTGTCAATTACGAATGTGAGTTTTGTGGAAATACGTGTGTGGTGTGCGTCCGCAAACCGTAAATGACCGAAAATTGTGTCACATTCCGTAGAAAATGCGAGAGGGCTCTCTGCACTAATTAAGTTAAAACCTTAGCATTTACCTTGTGAGGACACTCGGTATGTTAATGGCAAACTCTTGTTGCCCAAGGCTGTGTGCGGCACATAAAAATCTCATATGTCAACTGCAGGCTGTTTGCCAGCATTCACGCTCTCGTTTTCTCTCATTAAGCTCTTAACCTCGTTTGAAATATACACACACACACACACACACACACACAGGCACACACAGGCACACACAAATAGAGTGTGGAAGGCAGGCAGGCAGGAAGGATATACTGCTTGTGAGCGCTTTATTACCAATGTCGACAGGCGTTGGCGTCTCTTTTTGTTTTCTGCAGCAAGTTCAATGAGTTTTGCCATCACACATACACTTGAGCGCTCTGCTTTTTGTGCCAGCTTCAAGCTTCAACTTGTTGGAAATTATGAATGTGTTGCAATTGCGAAATTCCTTGCTGCTTTTTTTTCGTTTCAATTTCTTTAACTGCCTTTTGCCGGGCTCCTTTACATTTCCACGACTTGAATGAATGAAATCAAATTAATTAAGCAGCAGCACATATCCACACAAATACCCACCCATTCACTTATATATATATATATATATTTGTACGGAGGAAGCCAGTGCCAGGATTCACGCCCGTTTCCTTATGCACATGCGTGAAACATTCTTTTCATAATGTATTTTGCTTGCTTCTTGCGCCTCGTTACGTCTTTGCCATTCATTTTATCTGGCCCCTTTTTATCATTATCAACTTCATCAGTTTGGCAGGCAAGCAGCCAGCAAGCCAGCAAGCCACCCAGCCAGTCAGCCAGCCAGCCAGGCTAACAAGCAGGCAGGCTGGCAGCCAAGTCCTTGCTAGTCCTTCTTCTTCTGCTGCTATTGCTGTTGCTGCTGCTGCACTGTAGTTTATTTCTTGTGGCATACTTATGTGCATATGTCTCCTGGTTTTATGTATAGGCGCACTCATAATTTGATTTCGCACACACAATTTTGATTAACGATATCGTCACAAACACAAACACAAAACACACACACAAAACACACACACACACACTGACGAAATTGGTTGCCTGCAGCTGATTTTTTGTTGTTGTTGTTGTGCTTTGCTGTATTGAACTTCATTTCAGGAGTATTTGTTCATTGGGACTGCTTTTGGCCGTAAGCTATGGTCAGCAGATTGTTGAACAAGCTTTGCATTCTTTTCTTCATTCATACAGCATAAACAAGAAACACAAAAATACACATACATCCTACGGCATTTATTTTGAAACCCTATAAAATAACGCCAACTATTAATAAATCAATAACAACAACCAAAACACACTTTTGTTCCGCAACGAAAGCTTTGCTTCTGCAATGGTCCATTTGTTATGGTATTTTAAGCAAATATTTGCACACTCCATTACTCAAAGTTAGCACAAAAGCTTTTCCTAATCCACAAATTTAAATTAATTTTTGAACAAACTGTAATTTTCTTTCTATGCCTTATATTTTAAATAAATTTATTCAAAATAAGGTTTTGCAACTAATTTTATTTTATTGATGGCTCTCTCTAAGTCCACAAAAATTGAGCTCTAAATTTAATTTAATGACAAGTTTTTAACTGACAAATTTCCAATCAATGTCAATGGCATTGTTAAAAGTTAAACTTACCTTTGGTTGAGTTTATTGTGACCACAAGCTACTTGGTATGTAAAACTCTGTAACGACAAGAATTGGGATTTAAAATGAATTAATTATGTTAGATTAAGAATTAGTTGTTGACGAAAAGTTAATCATAAAAAACTTGTTCAGCTAATTAAACAAGCAGCAATTCAATTAACTAGGGAGCACGGCCCAAGATTTTGTGTGTCACCAGTCTGCACAGGTGTGCTAATAAGGAGCACGCACACACACATACACACAGAAATAGACACACAACCACATTTATATATATATACACAGAGAGATACGCAGCTAAGCCACAAAATCAGAAATGTTAATTAAAATCACTGAGCGTTGAGCATATTAAACAGCCAGGAAATCAGTTGGGAATGAAATCCCTTAGCCACATCCAAGGAATGGGGCCAAGGAGAAGATTAATGTATTCCCATACACCGTGTTTACAGTTATACAGAAGCAAAGTAAATTAATTTGGGTCTAAATTATGACATTGTCAGCTGAGTTCACCAAGAGAGACAAGTATTTTGTTACTTTCTTAAATAAAAATGTAATTGGTTTTGGTAGCTGCTGACGTTCGGTTAGAAGGGAGGAAGCAAGGTTAGAGCCACGTTCTTTTGTAGGTTTGAATGGATATATGCATGAATAATATTTAAGAAAAGAAATGAAAAACTTTATTTAATGGAAGAGGAGAAGTTTGTATTGTGAATGTTGCTCCCAAGCAACATTTTATCTAACTATTGAAACTCATTTGGATGAATTAGAAGAAACGCATGAGTGAGCCAGTTTATCTCTATGGAATATAATAATGCGATCAAATGCTATAAGGCTCATAATACGCTCTATCTATTGATTACATTTCTTTTTTTTTTTTGTTGTCATTTTCTTCTTTAAACTGCAAATGTAGCTCGCAAGCAAAACGATTCCCATATTGGCGGCATTTAGCTTTTTAAATAAAATTGTCCAGGATATATAGCGGAAGGAACTTTAAAATTGATGAGCCAAGCGGAGCGTATAACTCGGGTTTGTAACCTGTAACAAATTCGTAAAATTACCTTACGCTCCAACTAAATCTAAGAGCAAATAATTTCCGTCAGCTGCAAATTTGTAAATATATTTAAAACATTTATTTTTGTTTATTCTGTTTAAAAACAAATTGAAAGTTGTCACAGTAAAAATTGAATTTCTGGAGCTGCCACAGCTGCTCGTTTATCCAGCGGCAACAATAGTAAATACGTCGAGAACTGCATAACAAAAAACAGGCAACGACACAACGCACTTAAAAGCGTAATGGACGAAGCGGAAATACTG
The DNA here is from genome assembly GCA_035041595.1 of Drosophila basisetae. NCBI lineage: Eukaryota > Metazoa > Arthropoda > Insecta > Diptera > Drosophilidae > Drosophila > Drosophila basisetae. Next base: position 7,378,551 of record JAWNLB010000123.1, on the reverse strand, counting down.
AATTCCGATCAGGAAGCCAGGGGTCAGGAAATCAACTGAAAAAGTCCCAACAAAAATTGCAAGAAACAGAGAAAGAACAACAGGAATAATAAACTGAAAAAAGATATATATGTATATTTATATATAAACGATAAAACACTATGCTGGTTATGAAATGCATGATAACAAAGCGAATGCATTGCATAAATTAAGCGTGATTTTTTGTTGGGCCGATTGTGATCACAGTTTTGGTTTATGGCAACTTGCAAAGGTTATAATTTAATACATTTTTATGAAGTTATCACTAACGGCTTAAGGATATTATCCTGAACAATTAATGATGCGTCACCACCGAGCACTTTTAATCGCTTTAAATGTTTCAACATTCTATGAAGGACCAACTTTTGCTTTTAGTCGCACATTTGTTAGATGTGCTTTAAAAATGGCTGTGCGAGCGGTTTACCGTTGGGTGGGTGGATTAGAGGCGGGAAAGTCTTTGGTCACGTGGTCTCTCCATAACACAATTAGCAACAACAAGTTGCATTAAAGCGGCTTCTAACTTTCATTAAAAACCACTTAACCCATGCCATGAGAGTGAGTGTGAGAGGCTGTAAGCCAACCCTTCAAATACTTGACCCACCCACTTGACCCACATGACCCACTGCAGCCAACAAAAGCAGCAATGTGGCTCATGGAAGCTGCCACAGCTGAAGTTGGCTAGTTGAGAAAGGCTGGCGGCGGCGGCGGCGGCGGCTTAGCAAGCTTAGTGTAGGCGTGTCTGTTGTGTGTGTGTGTGGTTTGCATCAGCACATCGTTAGTCATATTTTTTATATGGCAAAGTTTTGGGTAAACATCAAGAAAGACCAAAATATATATATATATATATATATATATATATATATATTTATATATACTTATATATACTTTTTATAATTAAATAAAAGAGCATTGTGTGGTTTCTGTCAAAAGTGTTGCATACTTCTGTGGACAGAAGTCTACGTAAACAGAGCATTTCATTAAAAAAGTTCTTTAAATAACTATAAATAAACTTTATTCTCAAATACGAATAGCTCTAATCGATAAGATTTGCTTGGTACAGAATTGATGGCTTGTAATCAGCAGAAATTGCTTAAAATATGTAAATATAATTTTATTTATATATGTGCATTTTAAAGGCAATCTGCGCCAAGCTAAATAGTTCTGTCGTCTGGTTACAGGACCAATATTTCTACATATGCCGTAGACAAATTGATTTTGATCGGGTCGTGTGGGCTTATTTCGATTTCGTTACGACTCCTGTTTTCTTTTAATTTTTCCTTGTCCAAACAAACAAAACTGGGTAAAAAGCGGCTAAAGTTGTGAAATGGCTACACAGAAAAATAAAAGTTACGGAGGATTGAGGGGTTCATTCGAGATTGGCATATTAGCTGCGGGGCAATGCAGGGAAACTGAAAAACTTTGCCGCTACTTTCTTGCTATGTTTTTTTTCTTTTGCTTTTGGTTTGACTGTTTCCTTTTAATGCCAAAGCGTGAAAACAAAACTTTTTCTTGGTGCTTGCCATATTTAAACGGCGACACTAATGGCCCGAAATTGAAATGGAATATTTGTATTTGTGCAAATATTTTGCCAACGCAGAATTGTAAAAAAAAGAGAAAACTTTATAGAATGGTCGCTGTATGAATCAGCAACAAACTTGTATCTGCTAAGAAACTGAAATCGACTTTTGATCTGTGTTGAAGCTGAAATTAAGTATCAATTTGCTGCCAGTAAACTTGCTTAGAAATTCGCGAATCTATATAATAAATATATATTAAATATATATGAATCAGAAAACTACTGTTTTCTATTTGACGATGCTTTAATACTGATTTAAAAATCATCAATTGATTTTTATATCTATTGCACAATGCTTTAATATTTTTATTTTAAATGTTGTCTCTTTTCTGAAAAAAATTAATCAACAAGCAATAGAAAAAACAATATTATCAATATCATTTCCATTTACTGATGCTTATACAAATACAAATATTTGTTTATCTTTATCTGCACTTTGTAAATAAAAATTACTAAAATAAATATATTTATTATTATTTGGTAACTAATAATAATGTAGTCCAACTAACAAAAGTTCGCCATTAGACTCAATGAATTTAAAAAAAAAGAGAAACAAGAATTGGAATTTGTTTGTGAGACCCAAATAGAATTCATTGCAATTCAATGCAGTGCAATATTTCCGCAAATGAACAAACAAACAAACAATTCAACTAGCAACTAGAGCAAAAACAATAACATTTTGTGCATTTCGGCGAATTTCTGGCAAATTATGCAGACTGCAAAAGGGGAGGAGCACGAATGCTGATGCCAGCATCATGATTAAAATTACTAATTGAAATGCTCTGACACTGGCGCGGAAATGAAACTGAAAGTGAATTCACGTTTTTGTTGTGCGATAGTGATAGTTGTATAATTAAACAATGACATAAAGATTTGAAATAAATGAATGGAATTTTAAGCAGCCTTTGTCCACATAGCTAATGTTTGTAGAGTTGAAAATTGTACGCATTTCAAGTAAAGCGACGTTATGCAGATTTGGGCCAAAACAAATTGCCAATTGTAAGGAGCCAAAAATATTTTTGGGAAAATATTGAGGTCACCATTGCATTGGAAAGTGCTGAAGTGCGTGTGTGTGCGTGTGTGAGAGGAGAAAAGAGAGAGAGAGAGAGAGAGATAGTGAGTTTAAGTGTGTAAATGTCATAAATATTGCAGCAAAGTTTTGCCCTTAACTGATTGCAAAATGCCCAAGTACGGTAAACAAAGTTTTGTGGCTATCGACACTGGCAATCGATAGTTTGGCAGGCAGCCGCCACAGACAACCACTGACACTGACCGGAGATAGCCAAAATGGTCAGCCAAGCGGACAGGCAACCAGACAGCTAGCCAAGTTGGCCCGATGCGTTTAGACACATTCGACTTTACGATATGCACAGCCAGCACCCGCACATATTGCCAAGTTCAGTTCCCTGGCATGGGTATACGGGTAGTACACATATTTGGCTCGCATAACGTTTTTGCATTAATTGAATTTGTTCGCTGGCAGCCGCCTTTAGTTTCTACTTGACAATTTAGCACTTGCGGTTCTTGTGGTCAACACTGGCAGGAATTTTGCAATTGCAAGCCAAGAACATTTCATACAAATTAAAATCAAAGCACTTGCCAACTGAGAAGATTTACTGGAAAGGTATGACAAGTGCTTATGAGATATAAAAATATCTTACACATATTTTATTAATTGCTAGAAATGCAACAAAAAACTGCAAGTGAAATATAAAAATAAAAATATAAAGAAAATAGTTTGATGGCAAACGAAAACAGTTGATTATATTTTGCTATATATATTCAAACAACAATTTTACCAAATTACTGTAAAAATATATATAAGATAAGCTTTTTACTGAGTAACAGCTAAATGATATTAAAAGTGCCCAGCAGATTAAATTCAGGCAATTTGAAAATGATGAAAATTTAAAGAATATTGCTGTGACTTTAACTTGCCTCTCATAATTCTTGGCCCAATTTACGTTCGACATAAAAAATTAACTGTATAAAAAGAAATACCTTAAGCAAGGATACGGTTGCAAAGAATGCCTTTTTGCATTTTTAACACCACCAAAAATGTATCCCTAGGTTCATGTAAATGCGTGTATCCAGTACAATGCATGTTTGCAGTTTGCTATGCGGTCAGGCAGCGAGTTCTTTTCTCGGTGCGTACAGTTCTTGGCTCATTGCTTGGCTATGTAAGTGCTGCTGGCTCGTTTTGTGGTCAGTTGCATTGACTCTGCATAATGTGCACGATGCTTGCAGCATCCACTGCAGGAATTCTGGACAGGACCACCAATCCGCCCACCACTTTGTATGTTAAATTTAATGCATATATATGGGTGGCTTCAGCGTCTTGTGCAGGCAACTTGAGCGAAGTCCTGGCGAGGACTCAACTGCTTCTTGCGACTGGTAAGTGCATTGGGGAGTCCCTTATGCAGCTGCTGCTCCTTGCAGTCCTTAATTGTAAAGATGTGTTAATGTATTCCCCTTATGCAAGTGAACATTTTATTTTGCCACGTTTAAATATGGAAAATGTCATCCACGTGAAATGCTCGACCAAATTGACAGCAAACGCAGACCGTGGAAGCCAGTCTAGCAGGCGTTTTGGGGGCGTGGTTTGTCGGTGACCAGGGGCACTGTCTCAGCCTCATGACACCGAACACCGTTGTAACGAGAAACCTCCGACCGAGACTGTGGCTCATAACTTATGCACATAGATAAGCGACAACGATATCTACTTCGTCCTTTGTCCTTCGTCCTGTCTCCTGGTGTTGCTGTTGCTATTGCTATTGCTGTTGTGGTTACTGTTCTTTTTGTTGTAAGCGCTTATGGTGTTGGTGTTGGCCTAGTTGAGACTGGGTTGGGTTGGGGTTTGTGTTTTGTGTTGTGTATTTTGTATTTTGCATGCTGCCGGCTATTTGAGGCAATTATGAAATTTTAATCATTTTCCACTGAAATAATTTAAAGTCATATTAAAGTTACTTAAGTCGTAAGAATCGGTTACGATTATAGATTGTGCAGTTTACGCTTAATTAAAAATTTCGAAAATGTGTTAAATTAAGCTACTTTAATTTCCATTTGATGAATAAAACTATAGCAACAGTTATTGTTTTTAGTTGCCTCAAGTGGAAATATTTGCGTATATTCCAATTATAGTATAACGTTGTACTAAATAACTGTTATTTACTTATTGTGGTATTTATTTTGTGTTATACTTCAGTCTCTCACTCACTCTTTCTCTCTCTCTCTCTCTCTCACTCTCTCACTCTCTCTCTCTCTCTCTCTCTCTTTGATTCATTTCACTCAGCTTACATCTCACATGAGGCCTTCAAGCGATTTTAAGGCTAAATATTATGAACTTTTACATCGAAGGACGTTTTTATTTTGACTTTGTTCATGTTAAAGTCATCTTTTCAACCGGAGCTGTAATAAAACGAAAGCAAAGCGAAATGTGCACATCAACTTCATTGATATTTGTTTTGTGACTTAATCGCCTTTTAAATAACTAACTATTGTGAAGTCGTTGCTTCGCTGACAGGGGCTTCATGTTCACTCAATTATATATATTAAAAGCGACCCATAATGACATCGCACCACCGTTTGTAATTATTTTCTTGATGTCGTATTGCCACTCAATGCACAAGCCATTAATTATGAAAATATTGGCCAAACACTTTCCGGTGCAAAAGCAGCAACCAAACAGAGTCTATGCTTTCGTTGGCCAACGGCGAAGGATACGTTCAAGTATCCTTGAGAGCTCTTACATCGGCCACTTGTATTAAATTTAAAGTATTTATTTACAGCAATATTTTCACTACACTTTGGCCAAATTGTATTTCGCTTGTATTGTGTGTGGCCAACATTTCACAAACACACACACACAATTTTTTTTTGGCATTGTATGAAATGTATTGTGTTTTTGAGTAGAGTTTTCGTTGCATTTGGTTTGGTTTGGTTTGGTTTTCACAATCGCTTCTTTACCTGCTGCTGTGGCTGCCACTTTTTAAGCTTCTCTCTCTCTCTCTCTCTCTCGTGGATTTCTTTCTGTATTTCTGCCTCTCTCTTCCACGCTCGGTTTCCGTTTTGTTGATTTTCCTTTTTTTTCTGCTTCCTGTGCGTTATTTAAAATCCCTTTGATAGGGGCGTACAAGACCAAAAAGCTTGCTTGATCCACTGTATTATGTGGATATTCAAGGAACTCTGAGTTTTCTTATTGTTGATTTAACTAGAAAATAACATCGGTTATTCAATGCACACAGCATAACTGAAATTTTAAAAATATGTCAATCTGTGCAATGAATTTGCGTATCTTTCGCTCTTCGTCGCTATGACTGGGGCAAATTACCTCCACACACCGATAGAATCCTTCTTACGCTAGGCGTTATTTTTGTAGTTAGAAGTGGTAAAGTCAATTTCACTTCGTTGTTGAGGCAAATAAATATTTCTGTTCCCCTTAGACCATATATTATCCCTTTCGAGTAACTTATAATTATAATTCAGAGTCCTCTATTTCATTCATTAAGAACTCAATTTTACTAACTATTTTATTTTGGTCTGGTTGGGCTATAAATCTTATAAATCAAATAAATATTTTTTATTATTTTATTATTTTTTTTTTAATTTGAATTTAATTTATTTTAGTTGACATTAAATAGGTTAACTATTTCTCTGACAACATGTATTTCCCAGTTGGTCATAAGCAGCACAATATTTATGCATAAAATTAAGGACACGCACCGACGAGCCGGCCACAAAGGTATTGCCACGCTGGCGCAGCACAGTTGCAAAAGCGCGCCAAAAAAGGGCAAAATTAAATTCACTTGCTTAAAATTAGCGAAGCTTGTCGTAAATGTGGCCCAGACAGCCGTGTGGCCGTAACTGATTTGGCTTTTATGGCAACCAAAACACGTAGTGCGCCCGGGGGCGGCCAAAAGGGGTTAGCCAAACACTCTCAGTCCCTCCCACAGTCCCTCTCGAGACTCTCTTGAGCCGCCCTCCTCCTTTTGTCGATTTAAATATAGGCAGCTAGCACCAAAATAGGCGCAAAATTCTCTGAAACGTGCGTGCAATTATTCAAAGTGCAAAGTCGTGCAACTTTGCCTATTTTGTGGGTAGGTTTCCTTTTTTCCTAACAAAATTGCTCATAATTTCAAGGAAGACAACTTTGTTAACTTTTCGCCGAATATTTTCTTTTCTTCTACAGTCAGTCGTTTAATTTATTGGCGTAATTTGCCTTTGGCTGATGCTGCATATTAATTTGGCATAAACGCCGCCGCAGCCATCAACAAATTACACCAAAGATTATATGTTGCCGCATGTGGAGACATTTAACAACAATGAGCTCGCTGTTGTTTGTTGTTTGGGTGAATGTACGAGTATGCTGGGTATGCCAGTGTGTCGTGTAGAATCGTCAGCAAATTACCCTAATCAAATTGCAATTGCGCATATTTTATGTTAATGAGTTCGTGCCTTAGATTATATGGGATATATGCACTGAAATGTCAATCATTTTTCTTTGCGACAATCTTATTGCTATGCTAATAAAAGGACTTTGAAGTTATTCTCTAATTAGAAAAACAAAATTTGCCAGGCATATATTCAGTTATTTATTATTATTTGTATTAGCTTCTTTGATTTGCTGTGTGTCATCTGATTTGCGTGTGCTGGAAAAGTTTGATATGTTTAATCTGGTTTTTGATCTTGGACATGGATATGGAGGTCTTGTCATATTGCATCTGTTACTCCCCAATCTTCAGCTTGCACCTCCTTGCAATTCTTTTTGTGATATATGGCTTAATTTTTAAATAGTCAGAAACGTGCTGTTTTTAGGGAACTCGAATATGTTCAAAGAAATCCAGTTATTGCATTGTTTGTGGTGTTTAAGCGGAATGAAGCTAAATGGAGATGTTTAATTAGTTTGGTAATTAATTGGAAAACAAGCAGCCAGAAAGAAAGAAAGAAAGAAAGAAAGCTGCGCTTCAGCATATCGAAAAATTACGATGAAAGGGGGAAATTTAATTTACGATGACTTTAAGCTTAAAAAGTTGTATGCCATCACAATGCCAACCAAAGATGCCAAAAGCTGTGCGGAACTTTGCAGTTCACAGCTACTAAGAAATTAATCAAGCAACAGCGTTAAAGAAAAATACTTCTGTCGCACATGGCTTCGGAAAGAGACTAAGGATTAGTTAGCCCAGCAGTTTGGGAAACTTGCAAAGGAATAAAACTAAATATAGACTTAAACATATAAAAGTCTTAACAAGACATAAATGGACAATGCAGTCATCTCGGGAAAAATAAAATAAATATATAAGCAACGATAGCGTTAAACTCTTGGAAAGCATACTTCAAAAGTTCTGTTCAAACACCTCAAAGTGGATGTGTGTGTGTTTGTGTGTGTGCGTCTATGGCAAAAAGGGTGAACTTTTGGCTTGCATAAGCTCAAGCTGAACTTTCATTTGTATGAATCGTCGTGTGCCGAGAAAGTTTTGTGCCAGCTTTTTGAACTACTGCTGCAGCTACACGCTTGATTTTATTGCTGCAGTAAGTTGAGCTGCAACTGCAGCATCCGGTATTCGCAGATGATTCGAGTGCACTTTAAATTCCTCGAATGATGCTTGATGGTTGCAATCAGCAGCCAGCCGGGCTGCCGGGCACCCAAACAGTCCGTCCAGCAGTCTCTATAGACTCCGTGGTAGACTTCATTATTTTGATAGCAATTAGCAAATTGAGTTTTATGAATTATAAGTTGTCTGTCTTGCAATTAGACTGAACCGCTTTTGACCCGGCACATGCGGCGTATGCTCGACTTCAATGTGTGCTGCCATTCTTCGCTTCGCTTGTTTATTTTGTTATTTATTTGGTTTTTATACGCTTAATGTTTGACAACACAGAAAAAACACGCTCGCAACTCGAATGCAAATTTTATTTTACGCAGCAGCTGATAAAACACGCGCGGCGAGTCCACAAAAGAGTGGAAAATGCGAGGGAGTCAGCGAATAAGAAATAAAACAATTATTCTTTGTTTTTTATTTATTTATTTAATTTATTATTTTTCGTTAATATCTGCCGTTGACATAATAGTTTATGTTGAATTTAAATAATTATTGTTTCTATTCTTAAATGTATTGTTTTTTTTTTAGTTTTTAGTTGCAAAGACATCCCGCAGTCACTTTTAAAGCCTATTAATTTTATCTTCTTAGCTGTAGTCAATATTTTTCACTGCCGTAACTTAGCCAAAGCTGAACCGAGCCAGTCTGGCTTGATTTTCATATTAAAAAGTGCCCAAAAAGTGCTTGTGGAAAGACTTTAAATAGTCGTAACTTTGTCAAACGTGATCTGATTTTCAAAAACCAGTGCTTCATAATCAGGACTTGATCTCTAGATTAAAACTGCATATAAAGTTTAAAAAATCGATTCTGGCTAGAAATTCATATTCAAGTTCCACAAATTTTGTAATTATTCTGTAATAGTAGTGGTAGTAGTAGTAGTAGTAGTTGTAGTAATATAACTTTATATGAAAGTGTAATAAAGTAATCATTGCACTTGACTTAAGCTATATAATTAATACAGAATCTTGAGTTTTAAATGATTTAATTACCCAACAAATTTTGACATAAATATATCCAAAGTGGTCCTGATGCAAATAGCGATTAACTTGACTACATTAACTAGCTCTAATAAAACGAATAACCTAATCAGCTTTGTAATTGTTATGAGCCAGAAAGGAAAACATTTTAATGCTCTTTATAAATCCAAGGGCAAACATTCAACTCAAGTCAAAAACAATTTTGAGAGCAATTTAAGCAAAGCAAATGAAGTGGAAAGCACAAAATGTTGTTGCGCTTGATTTGTGTTGTTATTGTTTACACAATTTTCAATGGCAACCGCAACGAAAGAGAGCAGCAAAAAAACGACAACAACAACAACAACTACAAGATCAACATCAACATGAACAGAAAGTATTATGATTATGGGCAGAAATATGATACTTTAAGATACAAATTCGCTCCGTTTTATGCCCGGTTATATCTGAGATACAATGACGATGGCGATGCCAATGCCGATGTCGAAGCTACCCCTCTGTCAGCTGAAAAGTTCGGCTCGGCAATGTCATCGATATTGATCCATGTTGACAATTTTTGGCAACGTGCGGAAATAAATAAATATACATGCATATATATGTATGTATGTATTTGCCTCGATTTCTGCACTCCCCATTGGCGACTTGTGATGTGTGTGTGGCATAAAGTCGCTTTGTTTTCGCTGCTTCTATTTTTTCGTTGTTTTGTTTACGTTTTGTGGGCCATGCACACAGCTTATGTTGTTTTTATTTTTATTGTCGATTGGCGTGATTCCGCCATATCTTTGGCACTGCTGTCTGACAAAAGGCAAATGCGCCCATTTGTCATTTGGACAACGTGCTGATAGTCGGCAACAAAACGGCAGCAGAAGCTGCTGCCGCCAGTCTGTTTACAGACGGTTTTCTTTGATCTCCACAGTTAAAACCCCATCCAGCTGGTGTTTTGGCGGGGTATTGAACTCGTAAATGGCAGCTTAAGTGCAAGAAAGTTGAGCTCTAAGCACGGGGTACTAAACAGTAGTAATAGCTTGGCATCTTTAATTAAATACTTAATACATTTCCAGCTGAGTTTAGTTCACAATAAAGTTAGGATACTTCATTTTACACCCTTCTAAAGAAGTTACCCCAACGATGAAGAAGATGAGTCTGTGTTAAGGTTGCAGGCCACTAACAAATATTATACATGAATCACCAAAAGTAAGAATACTCGTATATTATATGCATATTCTTATTATTAATCCTTTTTTTTAATAGTTATTATTATATACATTTGAATAAAATGCTTTTATGAATTTTAAAATCTTCTGTAATTAAAATATTCACATTTTGTATACTGGTTTAAAAAATTTAAACAAAAACCCGTTATACCGCATTGCTTTCATGGCCTGCATTTAATTAAGGATCGATTTATTAATGTGATCCCACATATTTAATTACAAGAAAATTGCGCGAATTTTTTTCATTTTTCACATAATACACAAGCATATAAATTTTTGTATTTTAATTCAACTGGCCGCATAAAAGGCAAATGGGAGTAACAACAACATAATGAAAAACAAATGTAATGTAAATGAACGAAAGCAAATAAAATGCGAATTCAAAGCATTATTTCTATACCCTGTACACAAAAATATGAATGGGTGTGCTGTTGTACTTAAATAAGCAGCTAAATAAAAAGTTGTATTGAATCTTTGTATCCCTTATCTTTCAAATGCCTTACTTACACTTCAGACTTCTTTATTACTGAGCAATTACATGTTAAAAATGTTTTTATTTTTATGCTAAAATCATGTTTGCAAAATGAGAATTCGAACTGAATCAATACTTATACCCTGTTTCCAAGTAAGAATACTTTTGTCTCATTTAAACCCAATTACAGGCTATTTGCCAGTCGACTGTTTCCGCATACCACCTTCAAATTATATGTATATCCTATATATACATATATATTATATATATTTTGGCAATGAACGCGAAATTAAGCCCAAGAATCCGCGGTGGTTAAGCCAAATGGTTCGGCTGACTGCGTTGCCAGCTTTCCATTGAAAGACAAAACACACGCCGCTAATCAAAAGTAGGCTCATTTAATGTTTAAATAAACAAAAATGAATACCCGGCTTGGCGATGAGTGCTCGATTGTGAGTGTGAGTGCGCGTGTGTGTCTATTTGCTTTTCTGATTAAATGCTGCATAAATATTTAATATGTATTACTTTCAAGATGGGCGGCAAAAACGGCATTTAATTAGCTAGCCAAATATACTTCAATAAAAACGCACAAAACATTCTCATATAAAAACTTGGGGACAAACAAAAAAATTAAAAAAATACATGCGGCCACTTGAAAAATATAACATCAATTTTATTATTGAGCAGCAGCAGACAAACAAAAAACTCTCAAACTGAGTGGCTTAGTTCCAGACTCTCCATTGGAGCAAGCAACAATAAACAAAAAGGAAATTTTTTATTTTTGTGAGTTTGCACAGAATTGTGTTTTTACTTTGTTTGTTTGCTTTTGTATATTTTTGTAAGCTGACGTTTTATTTCGTTTGAAGTGGCACTGAGCGAGTCTTCACAGCGAGCAGCGGCATTTGCCAGCCAGGAGTGTTTGTGTAAACTCAAACTCGAGTTTATGGCTACTGCGACTGTGGCATAATTCTTGTAAAGACTTTGACGCATTTTTAATAATTTTTTATTGTGAACGTTTTGTAAAGTTTTAGTCGACTCTTTGGGATTTTAAGTTTGTTTGTTTGTTTATTATGCCCAAAACTGCACTTGAATCTTATCTGTTATTCAGTCGGGGCTGTGCTTCAAGGAAACTTTATAAACAAACCACTCAACGGTATAATAAACATTTCAAATTGAAAGTTGAATCTGCTCAAAATACTTTAATGGGAAATGGTAAAAAAAAATATATAAATATATGTAGACGATATAATTTTTGCAAATATGTTTTTCAGTTTGTCATTGGAAAATTACTTTTATTAACAAATTATAAACAGTTGAAAGCGTTAATTAGCACATAATACAAAAGGAGTCAAGTGCACATTTGCTTAATTAGCCATAATTATAATACACTTGTTATTCGATATACATTTTTGCAGTTACACAACAATATAAAGCCTTCCAGCTTACTGTCGATTATATAAATTCAATTAGCATTCATAAAATTTGGCAATTTATACATTTATCTTACATCATATTTATTTTACAGTATATTGGGCTTAAAAATGTTTGCTGGGAAAATGTATAGCTGAGAGCTATAGGGATATATTATTATTTAAAAGCCAAAAGTTTTTTAGAATGGCAAAATACTGTTATTGAAATTACCAAATGTAAGTCCATAATCCGTTAAACAGTTCTGTCAACGGATAAGCGCTTAGTTTTGGCCATTTGTTTCTTTTCTACTTAATTGAAGTATCGTGTTAATAATACACGAGGTATTTTCCAGTCAAGCACTTTCAACTACAACATCATTGCTTTTTTGCAGATTTTATTTTGAACAGAGCACAAATTTGCATTTAATTTTCCATTTGTATGAATATGAATAAAAGTGTAGGAAGCAAAGAAAAATAATAAAAATGAATTAACAATTTGACGCAGCCGATTGCAACATTTGTGCAGTTGAAAAAGTAAGGTGAAAAGATATGTGGAATTGAGTTGTCACAGCTGCAATTTTTCAACTGTCAAATCAAAAACATAAAACCAATTACTTTTAATGATTAATTACCTGCGAATAGCAAAGCGAGAGCAAATGTTGAAAACCACGAAATGATTTTGATTACGACGAGCTGTTCGTGGGTGGCGTGGCTGGCAGGCAGTCACCATTGATTTGATTTATGATGCGCACAACCCTTTTGGTACACAAACACACACACACACACATACCACCAAGTGAGACCCCCCCATGCGAGACGTATGCTTGAGCCGAGTGCTCATTTGATATGGACTTAAACTTCTGGCGAACGACATGAGAATCACCTTAAAATTCATAAGTTTGTCAGCAAAGTTAACACACAGCAGCTGCATGTCATTAACTATATGAGCCCAAGATATAATCCCCGCAAGGCGCGCTCAACATGGCGTATGCGTAATACAACCGCCAAACTTTTCAGCGCTTCATTTTTTAAACATTTAACACACACGCACACACACACACAGAGTGAGGGAGAGAGCGAAACACACTGATACGATAACCTTTAGGGTGCTGACAACTTTTCTCACTTTCGAGCTATATATATTTTTCTATGGTGTGTTTCCATTTTTAAACCATTTTAGTTGTCATCAAGGCGCCGGATTATGCGAGTTTATGTCCCAAATTATGCTAAAGCGAGACACTGGAAAATGCTGACGAGACGCGCTGTTGCTGATAATGTTTATGCTGATGCTAATGCTGCCGTATAACACCCAAAACGAACTCAATTTGGGTGGAGCAAAGTGTGGGGAACAGAAGCGAAAAAGAATAAACATAAATGCCGTTTTATCTATGTGGTTAAAGGGAAAACTATAACTATATGAGTAGTATTTATATACTATCTGAGATGGAAGTTTATATTTTAGCTTTTAATATACACTCGCTGAGGGTTTTATCATTTTGCATTAAAGGAGACTTCTTTAGTCTGCAAGAAAATGATTTATTCAGCGTGCTTAAGAATGATATTCTTTCTTATATTAAGCCAAACTCAATGTATCCATATAAATTATTCATAATTCAATTGGCATACAAAGTATCTTATTCAACTTTTCTTTTTATAATGAGAGGGTGTTATTATTTCGTCTTGAAACTTAATCATGCTTCTTAATCTTTTAAGTAAAATATTTATTAAGTTCTGTCAGACTTTAGTTACAAAATAATTCAAAAATCAAGAACTAAAGCGCTAAGTTTACAGAAAAGTGCTAATCTGCAGTTAAGTATCGATTTTCCTCTAGCAAATTTAATCCGCATGAAAATTCATAAGTTTAAGTTACTTTAAAAATGAAATCTCAACAACACAAGTATTACAAACTTTCTCGGCAGCTTAAACTTGGATCAAAAATAAGCACTCCCCAGTCAAAATATCCACAAATACTGTTTACTATGTTAATATTAATTATTTACATATGCCTCAGCAGCCCAACTTAAGCTTTAAACTTTAAGTTAGACTTTAAGTATATATATATATATTTATATACATATATATAGATATATACATTTTAATTACATTTGGTTCTGTGGCTAAAAGTAAGCCAAATGGCTATCAAAGGGTTCTTTGCACAACCCCTTGAAGCCAAGTGTTCCAGCTGGTTGATTGACCAGCAAAACAAACAACGACAAAAAAATAAAGGAAGAAAAGAAGAAAAACGCTCTTTCATCATACTCGTATTGACCCCAGTTTAGTTGAGCATGACGAATGAGTTTCTCAAGTTTGCCAATTTGAATAAAAATTTTAAAAGGCCACCAGGTGCAGTAGCGGAAAGTTGAGGCATATAATATTGCAAAGTAATTCAATGTTGGGTTTTATTACGGCCAACCTGTTGGCTTATAATTTGCAATGGTCCCCTCATAGGAGCTGTCACCAATTTATTATGGCGAGCATTCTACGCGCTGTCCCAAAACCCATAAAATTTTATTTTATGTGCGACAATTTTCTGGGCGCTAATTTATGAGCTTCAGTTTTCTACGGGAAATTATGAGCTGATTTTGGAAGTGTGTCAGGAAATGAATTAGCAATCGATTGGCCAACAATGTGCACATTTTATATTCATATTTACAGATTTATTTGTCAGCTTTAAATTACTTGCGGCTTAATGTTATTGACGCTTCGCGATAAACGCAAAGGTTCTACAAATTGAAGCCTTTCAAAAGCGGAAGAGCAGTTATGTGATATGTGTATTTGTTATATCCGTTGGCCTCATAGGTTTATTGATTTTGTGGTTTCTACAGACATTGGCACAGGTGTCGTATGATTACAGCTTAAGGTTCATATTGAGCTCTATTCAATTAAAGGCTGACAAATGCAACTGAGTAATGTGAGCAGGCTTATCAAAATATATGACATTTAATCTATCAAATCACAGTGTTGATTTAAAGTTTGTTTCGCTTTGGATAAGCCTGCAGCTAATTATGGGCAGTATTTCAAACAGTCTTGTATTTAATCAGCTATAATCAGTTTAATCTAAAATGTGCGTAATTACCTTGTAATTTAAAAATTGCATAATAATTTAATAGAAATATAATTAAGTTGCAAATTTGAAATTGCATAAAAATGTAGTAATTAATAAATATTTTTATTTGATCTAAAAGTAGAGTAATTGTTTTGCAATATAATTATCGCGACTGCTTTTTATTTGTGTATTTTAAGTTACGGATTTGCATCCATTCTGAAATATTTGTCTGAACAACTTTATATTTTGTCAAGCAAACTGAAACAATCTCAAACAGTTTTGCCGCATCGGCAACAGTGCAAAAGTGCCCCAACTTCACTCTTGGCCGCACAGAACGACGATTTTATATGAATTAATTTATGTTCTCAGCATTAAAGTTAACTGCCTGTCAATCATGCATGCCCCCGGGGCAGAAAAAATGGCAAGATTACTGTGTCATCTGTGGCAAAGCTAAACAATCTTCAAATACTTTGATATTCACTGAGAATTCCATTTTTAATTTCTTGTTGCGCGGGAAGTAATAAATATGCATATAAATTAATTTGTAATCAGTTGAATATTTGTGTAAATACAAATTCTGAAATATTGCATTTCAAGTATTCTTTAAAGAATAAGTGTTTCTATTTAATGTAGACTAATCGCAGGACACGATATAAATTTGGCGAATTACTTAAAATAATAATAGTTGTTCTTAAATGAAAATGCTGAGAGAGTTAAAATTTAAAAATGTCAAATTTAAAATACAAAACAAAATGTTTAGCAATTTTTATTTATTACAAAATATATCGAAAAATATGCATTGGAAACCAGTGCAAAATATTGCAGGCAGCTACGCAAATAAAAGGCCCTAAAATAACTCCTTAATAAGCCCCAAAAAACTGCTCTATATTTGCATATGATAATATTCATTGATATGCAAATCTTCATTTGATATATTTGTTCTTTGTTTTTGTTGTTGTTTGAACTTACCTGATGTGCAAAGGCATGTAAATCGAAAAATTATGAAAAATGTCACTTTCGATCACGCCTCTTGCGGCAGGCGACTGTTAAACATGGCAAACACACATCACACACATCACACACACCACACACACACACGCGTCTAATCAAGTTTGGGTGTTGGAAAAATATTCAAATCAGTTGAGGCCTGCCAATAAATGAAAATTGATTAAAGGGTTTGCTGGGTTCTTGCCCCTTCCCACGGCACGCAACAACTAACTATTAACTACGAGCAAACACGAAATATTTAGAAAAATTCCTTGTTTAATTCGCTTCATTCACAACTAGCATTCACTTGCACTTGAACTTGAATTTCGTTCTCAAACACGAACTCGAACTCAGACACTGGGCCCGATAAGTCTATTTGCTGGCTTCAAAAAAGTCCCGCGAAGACGTCTGTTCAAACTGAACCGAAGCGACGAAGCAATAAACGAACAACGTCCACACTGTGCGAATGTAAAACGAATACTGAGTTGGGGATTGTGCGAAGTGCAAGTTAAGAACTGTCTCGCAAGCTCGAACAAGTTGTAAACGGTGTCCGTTACACGCAACATGTTCGCACAACTTCGAGCCGGCTCAAGCCGAGTCGATTAAGGCTTCGGCTATTCTATGTTTTTTGCCTCGTCAACTGCTGATGATCATTAGCTCCACACTTGAAGGGAATAGTTTTATTCAGGACATTTAGTCATATCTAAAAAGAATGATGCCAGGATTAAACACTCAATATTGCGTCCTAATAATAAATATAACAAATAATAATGCTCCACTTGGAGATACTCCGAGCAAAGCTTTTAAATATGCAGCGGGCTCTGCGTTCTTACTCCGATCTTAATGAACAATTTACAGTTAATCAACATACAATTACAAATGTATTTCTATCGGAACTTGATTTATATCGAAATTTCCAAAACGCAAAAAGCTATCGATAAAATTATATAGAGCTAATCTAACTTAAATATTCAATTAACTCTACATAAATACTCAACTTTGGTGCCAGGTTTATAATATTCATACCAATTGAGGGAAACCACTATTAACTCTATTCCAAAACTTCTTAACCCAAAGTTTTCTAATTAACATATCATATCATATAAATATAAATAGTTTCAATTGACAAATTCCGATTCTACAAAATAAGTTCTAAAACGTTAAATATGCAATTCGGAAAACAATAAAGCAGCAAAACGATATACTCGTATACTGATTAAATTTTGGTTCCCTGACTGTAAATCAACCATAAATTTAAACAACTTTGTTTGGCCACGCAATGACTGGAATTGATTTGAAAACTAGATGCAAGAATTGTTAAGCAATTGCTTTAAGAGTAAGCTATATGAAAAATGGGAGGGTGAGAGGGGGTGTGGGAACGCAGGGGGGATGCTTGGCGAAGGTGACTCGCACATAAAGCAACGCAATGAAAATTCCGACCTGCCGCAATAAATTCCAAGCGCGTATGCCAAAATGAGAGTGAAATATCCTGCAGAAGCGTAAAAGTACACACACACAGCCAACTAAATGTCAGCAGGACTAACTTAAAGGGACACCCAACTTAACGGTGCACGTGTTTCTACTTGTATGTGTGTGTGTGTGCGTGTGTGTGAATGTGGGCGCAATAAATCGCGCTAAGCCAAAACAAAACATAGTTGCAGAGCAGAGCAGAGGCAAGCATCATGTATCAAGCATCAGGCAGGTGGCAGGAAGGATGCCACAGCCTTTGACCTGACACAATGCTCCACATTCGATGTTTTTAGCTTTAACCCCCAACTCAACGCAACGCGGTTCGCAGCGAGTCTGCGCCATGGCAACTCGAACCGAACAGCTGTTCGGCGTTTAGTCCTTACCTAGGACAACAAGCGAACGCTAGTCCTAGTAACGTCCAGCATCCAGCAGCCAAGAGCTGAATCTATGTGCTTAAGTTCGACAATATTTATTATTTTGCATGTTCAGAGAGAGAGAAAGAGAGTTGGCAGTAACAATATATATATATCCTTAGCGTCCTTGCAGGCAACCACTGTTAAATATCAACATTTTTACATTTAAGATATTATTAGTTAATCAGATGGACATTACCTAGTTTACCAACCGCATGGGGAGCTAGTGCAGCAGGGGCTACCCATGTTTCCACAGGGACCACAGCAGCCGGATCCGCAAGGTCCACAGGATGGACCACAGCAGCCGCCACAAGGACGACAGCCACCGCAGCCGCCAGCTGGCACAAGACAACCAGGCGGACAGGGTCCCACGTAGAATGGATCAAATTTGCAAACGATATACATTTTGGATGCTTAATAGCCTTGGCTGACACTTGATGCAACATCAAAGATGATATTATCAAAAAAGAATACACTGTTAAATGCCGACTTACATAAATATTATTCACTTTTATTAGGCTAAAGATATATGATATATATTATCGTCCACAGCTCGTCGTTTCTTATTTTATTACTATTTTTTTGTCATATTTTGTGTTGTTTACGCACAGGAAATTTGGAAGGAAATGAATGTTTGAAAATTGGGCAACGTTAGGAGAGAAAACTCTCGAAATTTATAAAAGCCAACTACGGTTTTCCCAACCAAGCTATACTCAACTCTAATTTAAAAAACTTTGAATTCCTTTCTCAGGTCTCTCACAATAAACAAAAAAAACATATAAAAAAGTGTTCAAAATCAAAAATAATAATCATAATTATCGATTTCGATTGCATAGTCATAAGCTGATCAATCAAACAAATCTGAATATAGCCGCATAAATGAACTAGTTAAAATTGATGGATTAATCATATTGTCTCAAGATTCTATTATTAGATCCGCAAGCTCCGCTGCCTCAAAAACTCCGTACTCACTCCATTCCAATGCCTGAAGATCTATCTTTGAGTGCGATAGCCAGCCAGGCTCAGAGAATGTTGTGAGACGGACTTTTAACTGGATTAAGATATTTTTTATAGACTTGTTCACATGCTGGAATCATTTTTCCTTTGTTACCCTCCTTGTCATCGTTGCTCGGGGAGTAATAGGAATTTATTTCCCCAATTTTACAGCCATTGATTTATTTGTCAAAATTTCACATGCCCAAACACATTTATAAATATGGATGAAGCCCGAATATGCTAGCATTCAGCAATAATCATATTGTCCTAATGGAGGTCTTCTCATATATTTGCTTGCCATTTATTCTGAGTTGCAGGAAAATCGCTAAAGCGAATATAGAATTTAAAAATGTAAATCGTTTGCAAGTTTGATCCATTCTATGTCGGACCCTCCTGGCCCTCCTGGCTGTGTGGTCCCAGCTGGCGGTTGCGGTGGTTGGCGTCCGTGAGGGGGCTGCTGCGGTTCCGGTTGCTGCTGCCGAGCTAATTAGTCCCAGCCGGAGGACTTTTCAATTATTAGCTGTTTGTGGTAAGCTATGCTTGAATTTAATGAAAGAATTTTTTTTCTAATCTTCTTATGCAGACTATAAGATGTTGTCAGGTCGCATAATGGGGATCCGCCTGAGTGGCTGCCGATTGACACAACGAGAAGCTTTATTTACCATTCCCAATAAAAGAAAGAAAAAATATCAACAAACATAAAAAAAAATGTAAATAACAAAAGTAAATATAAACAATAATAATACTTGTAAACAAAAGTTAAAAAAGACAGATAAAAAGATACAAATCTATAATCAGCAGATCCCGGAAATGCCGAGGAGTGACGTCATAACCGAGAAGCTTTATTTACCATTCCCAATAATAGAAAGAAAAAATATCAACAAATATAAAAAAAATGTAAATAACAAAAGTAAATATAAACAATAATAATACTTGTAAACAAAAGTTAAAAAAAATAGATAAAAAGATACAAATCTATAATCAGCAGATCCCGGAAATGCCGAGGAGTGACGTCATAACCGAGAAGCTTTATTTACCATTCCCAATAATAGAAAGAAAAAATATCAACAAATATAAAAAAAAATGTAAATAACAAAAGTAAACATAAACAATAATAATACTTGTAAACAAAAGTTAAAAAAGACAGATAAAAAGACAAAAAGATAGACCCGTAAGAATCATGGATTCAATTTGTGGAAGGCAACGCGTTGTGTCAAGCAGCAGCCACTCAGGCGGATCCCCATTATGCGACCTGACAACACTTGGTGTCGATCGGATGCGGATATTGCATCGGCGTTTGCGGACGAGCTGCAAAGTCGCTTCACGCCCTTTGCACTAGCATCGCCCAGCCAGATACAGGACACTGAAGCATTTTTAAATGCAGATCTAGATCCTGTACAACCGATCACCCCTATCGCCCCTACTGAGGTCCGCTTACAGATTCGCAGGCTTAAGTCCACTAAGGCCCCTGGCTATGATGGCGTCGACGGCAGAGTTGCTAAGGCCCTCCCAGAGAAGGGAGTATTGTTCTTGGTGCTACTTTTTAACTCCATGGTTCCCCACTCCGTGGAAGTGCGCTGTGATTGCGATGATTCCGAAACCTGGCAAGCCAGATAATCTTGTCTCGTCATATCGACCGATAAGCTTGCTGACCACTTTCTTCAAAATATTTGAAAAAATATTTCTTGGAAGACGTGTTCTATGTTGATGTTATAGATTGTAATTCACTGCTATTATTCATTCTGTTCCAAATCAATGTTTTATAGCCTTTGAATAGGTTGATTAATGTTTAAAATATAACTGTTATATAAAAAGTTTTAAAAGTTGCTCGAACTGTGGTTGAGGATATATGTGGCTGTATTTAAGGTCTGCTTTGTTATGTAAACCGCTAAATTATCGATAAAGTTAAAGTTAAAATTTTATTCGCTTTGTGCTACATTATTAATAGTATTCGCTTATAATCTCTGCTCATTTAGCTGGTATAATTATCAATATTTTAATGCATTACGCTGCTTCGCTCTTTAAACTGAATTATGTTGTTCAAAATAATAACAAAATGTCCAAACTGAATTTTTCCATTTCCCGTCTCAATTGATTATTCACATTGTTGCTCACTGCCTGCTTTGCTCTCCTTCAGCTCAATTTTGCATTCCCTTCCCTCGGCCGTTCCCTTGCAGCGATCACTCCAACCACATGGCACAAATCCCGAATAAATACCGTATGGACACGAACCGCAGGCGTTTTCTGGATATGGGCCAATGTAAAATGGATTTGTGCGTTCAAAACTGCAAAGAGGACCACCCATGTTGAGGAAAGTCTATGGAGCTGAGAAGCAACTGATTTTAAGTGTGAGTGTTTTTTAAACATTGTAAAATCTTACTTTTGACCAGCTGCTTTGTTTATGTTACGAAATTTGGAAGCAATGCCAGAAACTAGATTACTACACATGAATTGGAAATCAAAGGCAGCTTGATTTGCTTATGTAGATATAACCAAATGAAGCCCAACTCTTCTGCGTAACAATTGAAATTTATATTTATTTATTGCTTTGAGGTTTGATGTTGTGTGTCATCCCTTTTATTTTGACAATCCTCATTTTCTGTGGTAATCTGCCGTTTTCCATCCACAGCTGGCGAGCAGCCGCCACAGGGTGCTTGAGGTCCTGGACATGGACCACACTCGGCATTGGGACAATCATTTTCGTCAGTGCATTCCGGATAACAGCAGGGTGGATTGGGTCCAATATAGCCAGGATTGAATACATACGACATTGTGCAAGATTGTGAATTTTGATGGAATCTATTGAGTGCTCACATATTCAAAATACAGCCAACAAATCAATTTGTTTCTACTGTTGCTTGTGGCAACAACTGAGAATGTTAATACATTGGTTTTGTGTCCTGACTGACATGACCGAAAGCCTGCTGCAATTAAAATAAACTAGAATCCAGATTTGAGCAACACATTAAGCCGTTAATAGGCTGACTGCAGACACATTGACCCAATCATAATGGCTGCATAAGCTCGGGCACCCCTCCCCCGCTCCACCCACCACGCCTTGCAACGGCCCACAATGCGTATAAATATTTCATAATCGAGCAACACTTCATTGTTGGTGACAAAAGCCCGTAAATGCTGTGACACGCCCCGGCGGGAATCTGTGGTCACTCAATAATTGGGACAACAATTAAGCATGTTATTGGGTGTGCGAGTGTGTGTGTCTGTGTGTGTGTGTGTTCGACTAGTATATACTATGTACACACATTTAAAGTAAAGCTGCCGCTTGACTACTGAAATAGTAAAGATTCCAAATTATAGAAGTGATGATATGCCATAATAATTATATCCGTTCATCTTTCTAAATATCAGAATAATCATTTCATATTTTTCTTGCCTAATTAGGTTATTCACGAGCTTAAAATTATATATAAATATAAAGAGCTGTTTATAACCAACTATTATTCACTGTAGATTATTACTTTGAGCTAACTTACCCATTTGCTAAGCACAGGGTATTTAAATTGCAGTAACACGCTCGATGTTCGTTTTAAGTTGAAATTAATGAATAATTAAGTTGCTTTGGGGACCCGTTTGACCGTTGTTCGAACGGAAACGACAACGGCACCATTTGCATAACTAACACAATGCACCAAATATCAGCCAGTCAGCCGGTCAGTCAGTCAGTCAGTCAGTCAGTTAGTTAGTTAGTTGAATGAATGCGTGTTTAGTTTGAATGAATGCACTCATACTCACTGCACGAGTATTTCATAGAATATGCAAATTGAAATACTTACAGACATTGTTTGGTATGTAACGGCAATGCTTTTGTCAATTAATCAATCAATCAACGTACCAAAGTTGACAATGCCAATAATATTCAAAATCATAATCAACTAGGCGGAAGCAAAAACAACAACAACAGAAGCACAAGCAACAGCAGCTTGCCCGAAATGTCTTTGCAACTTCACCTTTGATGCATGTTAATGTCATCATTTTCGGATCACTCGCATAGTTTAGAATGCTTTGAGTCAGCTTACAGCAACATAGATGCAACCTGCCCCATGCTGCGTCCGCTGCCATCTCAAATTTCTAGTTCGTCTTCTTTTGCTGTTGCTGTCTGCTGCTGCTGCATGCAACGCGCCAATGTCGTGTGTGTTCTCTATCTTTCTCTCTCTATGTGTAATTCATATTCAAAGCGCTATGCGACACAGCACGCTGCGGCTAGTGTGGTTTTAAGTGGGATGGGAAGATGTGTGGCGGGGGGCTTAGTGTAGGCGTCTGGCTTCCCCAACTCTACTCTGCCTGCCACCTCCACAAGTTTGTGCAACCGCGCGCATTGCTTTTAAGTGGCGACCACTGGGCAGCGTCCGTGCGTTGCACATTGGTCAGCGGCTTACTTTGTGAGTGTGCCTCGTCGATGTGTTCGCTGCGGCTTTAGATTTGCAGAGATCCCAACAAATTTCCACATAGTATTATGGCACGTTGAGAAATGTTCAAATCGCAACCTAAGCAAATACTGAGAGAAAGATACATTTAAAAAATATATAAAATCTAGTCTAAATTTTAGATTTCTTTAGAGCAAAATTCAAATGCATACAAGCAGAATTTAAACTTCAAGCTAAGTCTACAAATATGAAATTAAATTAATCAAGAAAATATAACTTAGAAACTATTTCTTTTGTAAAACAAATTAACTAATTAACTTATATTATTAATAATTCAATTTCCAAAATTGATGAAAAAGAATGTTTAAAAAATAATATTTTTAAGGTGTAATTCATTCATACTTCATTCATTCATAATCAATTAAAGGGACTGCGTTTAAGTGTAAGATTTTTTCAAGTAATTGGCTTGAAAATGCAACTTCAAAAGTTGTTTCACTTTTAAGCCTAATCTTGACGGCAAAGTTTTATCTCCAGATACATCTTTTTTGAGATTTTTATGGGAGAAAAACCGCACGAGACGAGATTTTCCATCGCCACAATAATATTAAAAGTGAACCTTTTTGTAAAAGCCATTTTGATTAGGCTTAGGACGATAAGTAAACTCAACATTTAAAATTAGAAAAACACAATTTTCGGTCAATAGCAATCTTTCCAAATAACATTTAATGAGTGCCGTAATTTATTTACGCAAATCAAGCTTATTAATAGAAACGGTTCGTTAATAAAACATTATGCTTTATATCAGCTGATCAGTTACAATTCTGCAAATAAGATAAATAAATAAATATTAATAGATAGTGTAGGCTTATCTTTTTCAAGTACACAACAATAAGCTGACAAAAAAGGCAAAACTAAAAGAGAGATTGAATCGAAAAGCAATCGACTTAGTCTGTGCCACATCCGTTTATTGGTCTCTCTCTGTCTCTGTCCAGTCGAGTTTCTTTCTTTCTATTTGTTTTTTTAATAATTCCAGTTCTTGTTACAGTAGTTGCTGCTACTGTTGTTGTTGTTGTTGTTGTACGACTAGTTCCTGGGTCTGGTTCAGTGCGTCGGTCTGGACACGCGCAACGGCCACTTGTCTCGTCGTAACTGTTTGAAATATGTTGTGGAGAAATGACAAAGTGACCGGAAGATGATACTGTAATAAAACAAACACACACACACACACACACACACACAACTGTATATGGACGGCCCATGTTCATGTTTGCCTAGGAAATACAAGAAGCGCAAGTGCGACGAGTAACCAACCATTGTGGAAATGAACATGGGTCACAGAACTGGACAATGTTTTATATGCTGTACGCTGTGCGTTTTCTATTTGTGTGTTTCTACTTCCACTTTTTTTCTATCTATTTTTAAGCCATTTATTTACAAATGAACAATATTTATGGCCTCTTTCTGTACTCGAACGACGTTTCGAAAAGTTCTATAATATCTGCTGGTCAACTTCCGCTGTGCTACTATATGGCAACAGTACTGTTTTTTTTTCTCTTCTTCTTTTTACTTTTGGTTCATAATTTTGTGGTTTTATATTGAGGTGCCTGCCTTGCTTGGGCATACGTAAATAGAATTTTTGTTGCTTCAAAAAAGCATAACAATAAATATTTATGATCTCGGTATGGTTTACAAATCGTTTGGCACGAGTCTAAGTCATGCCATGTCTCAATCTTCATTTGAATTATGATAATTTGCCAGCAATTATGCGAAGAACAAAGAAGACACATTACTTATGTACAGCGCGTACAGAAGATACAACCTGAGGTGCGATTATGAAAACAAAACAATTCTATCGACAATTTAATTGAAACTAGTTAGAAAGTTCTGTCGAAATACCACGACTAGAAGATACACTAAATTTTGGTCTCAAATACATAGCAATATGAAAATACAAAAATTTGTTAACAAAATCTATTTCGGTTGATCATCAGTATATCTTTGTATATTTAAAATTAAAAATAAGCTTATACAGAATACAAACGTGAAGTCTCTGCTGATCAGGAATATCTATTTTTATGCTTTCCTCTGCTTGTTACATATCCCCCTCAAAACAACATTATTCCACTTTCAGTGAACATATGCATTATCTGATAAAGATCTGATTTATGAGTTATTGGCTTGGCTGAATTTAGGACTAACTTACTATAGAATACAAATTGAGGTGCCAAGACATATTCATATAGTCAAAGTGAGATTGCCACTTTCAGCACTGTGTCTAAGGCACTTCGGTTGCTTTATTAATGAATGAAGAATGAAGACTTATATATGTATATACTAAAGAGACTTTAACATATCATATGTAATTAGTTAGCCAGAAGCCAGCAATTTTAAGACTCGAGCATAATTAGAGTTGTCATGGGAAAATATTTATGGCGGTCAATTGGAGTTTGGCAACTAAATGCACAAGCGGCAGCCACTTAAGCGATCATAACTTTGGGCATGATAAATCGAACTGGAAATATGTAGTATGCAAAGAGGAAGTGATGAGAGCAGAGAGTAGACGGGGGCCAGAAGAAGGAGTAAGAACCTGTATCCTGTATGGGAAGCTGTGACTGTGGCTGTGTCAGAGGCAGCTGGTGTTGCATGAATTGGGATTGGTCGTCGTCGTTGTCGTTGTTGTCTTCGCAATCAGCGCTACCGGGCATTTAAAAGTTAACGCGCTATGCTCAAAAACTGGATTTGGCGCCAAGTGGCTCAACCCATTGCCAGGATGATGGCAATGGACTGCGGCGGATGTCGGTTGAGGTGCTCTGGCAGGGAATAGCAGAAGGGGGCAAGACGCGGGGGGTTGGCTGCGGCTTCTAAGTCGCCTCGCTCGCTTCAGGCAGCTTGAAGTGTGTGTGGAGAGTGAGAGCGCATCCAAGTTGAAATTGCCGCAATTGCGTGCCGACCACAATCTTAAGCATCCAACAGCAGGAGCACCACAGCACCAAAACTTTTAGCTGACTGCTCACACTGAGAGAAAAATACATGTGTATAGTGCAAACAGAAAACATATATTTTTGACTAAGTCTAAAGTATATTAAAACTGAAAAGAATGGTAAAAAATCTCAGATATACCTATAAATATTATACTGAGTCTTCAGAGTCTGATTTTTTTGTCGTCTTTCTTCTTTTTTTAAGAACAGGCTCTTTGTAGAAGATTTAGATCTTAAATTCGACTATAGTTGAGCTTCTTATGATCAAGATAAGAACATAAAGAAGATTTAAAAAACAACAATATTTTTGATTTTCGGAGCGTTTTGCATTTTAAAAGAATGCTCCCAAGTCTATGCCCCATCTTTTGCACAGTGTACATCTGGCGTCTTGAGTTGCTGCCACTTTTGTTCTCCTGCTTGTTGTGCCAGTCTTGCAGTCTGTCCGTCTTGTCTGTCTGGTGTGGCTGTTTCCTTTTGTTTTAATGAATAAGTTGGAACACCTGCTCGCTTGCTCGCTGCCCGCTGAGGTCTTTCCCTGCCTGTCTGTCCAAGCTGAAGTTTGACGACGCGTATGTGTTTTATCATTGCCTCGGGGCACTTCCCATTGTTAATACGCTACATACATAAATGCTCTGAGGCATTTGAGTTTTGGACAAGTTGCTGACACAAACCACATAGCGCTCCGTCAGTTCAGCAGTAATTGTTCCCTTTGTGCAACAATCAGCGGAAACTTTTACTCTCTACTAAAATGCTTTTTCCTATCACAAAATAAATATTGTTGATGGTTTCGTTTTTTCCGTTGTGACAACAACTTGAGATTTACTTAACAAAGCAATCAATTGAAAACACAATCAAGTCTGACTGCAAAGTCATTAAATAATACATAAATATCGGATATTGATATCAGATAGTACTGAGTAGAGCAGAGTATCAAATCATAATGTAGTTTCAATTGTAGTAATTGTTACTTATTTCTTTAGAAGTTTCCTATTTGAATTGTCAAACGATATGTCTGCTAAGCTTGCTCGGCTTTGTCTGCATTTGATGCGCTAATTATAATGTTGTTTGTCTTGGCACCTGACAAAGACAGAGAGAGAATGAGAGAGAGAAGTAGAGAAAGAGAGCTGCTTGTTAAGTCAATAAATAACCCGTTCAAATTTCATTAAGCGTAAATCTGTAGTAGAACCAAGAACGAGTCTTATGATCATCATTCATTAAAATGAGGCACACCTGCAAATGGGTGGCAGCCACTGCTGACATTGATACTGAAACCGATTGTTAGCTGTCACTGCTGCTGCTGCTGCTTCTGGTGCTGCTGCTGCTGGTGCTTGAGAAGTAGCCACATTAAAACCCACTGTTGGCCAATTGGCTGCCTGCCCTATCGCAGCCACATCTCGCAGACACTGAGGAGAGTACTCGACACGAACAATTGAGTGCAACAATGCATAACGAGGATAAGTGTTGTAATGAAATGAGTAAGGTCATTGAGCGGGCCAAAAGAAGAGGGTGTCGCAGACACTGTTCAAGTTGCTGATAGGGCAAAAAGCACGCTCGCATTCTGCGCAATGTATACGAGTACTCCTCTACAATCAACCCTGCTATAAAAAAACAAAATAAAAATAAATAAAAAAAATACAGTTAAGCTCACAATGCTAAAAAATGAATGCCCTTGCTGACATAATCGTATATTTATATTTAGTATGGTAATAAATGTAGACATATTTTTGGAATAAAGTTGTGAGCATGATCGAACAGATTTCTAGTCTGGTCTGGTCTTTAAAATGGGTCAAAAATGTTGCAACTCAAAAAAGGCATATATTAAACAAACATTTTGAGCCACACATAATGAAATTGCATAATTAAATCCAACCTATTTATTTTAAACAATTTTAACTGCATGCTTTGAATAATGCATGATTAAATTAGGCTTTGAAGCGAAAAAAAATTTGGGGATATTAAAATGTAAGCTGGCCCAACAATTATTGGAAGAAAGGAAGGCCACCCAGAAACAACTCAATCAGAGCAAAAATAAATACTTAAAAAGAAAGATACACATTGAAGTATGTGCAGAGAGACAGAGAGATAAATAGTGATAGTAATAAGAAAAAAGCTGTAGACAAGAGATTAATCACAGTTGAGCACGCTCTGAGATGCCCTACATATATGCTAATTCTAATAATTGTATTATACAATAATTAAATTTGAAGAATAAGTCTCCCATTGGAAAGCACATTTTTCAAGCTTAAAATCTGACGGATAACAATAATCGCTTAGCTGCAGCGAGATAGACCCAGAGACAAATAGATACACAGACAAATATAATTCTATTACCTCGGCTACAAAAGCTGATTAAGTATATATTACAATATATATATATTAAAATGATATTCCTTAATGCAGTGCGTCCTCGATTAAATACGGAATTCGACTCAACTGCCTGGAAATTGAAGTTTGAGGCATGTGTGGGATTTCCATCAAACAGCAGGCGGCTGTAAATAAATAATAGGACGGAAAGACTCATCTCAACATCGTTTTACTTGTGCAACGCATTCGATTACGAATCGAAATTCTTTGAGTGTACTTTAAGCCGGCTTACAGAAAGAGGCCAAAAGCCATTGCAAATAATTACAGAGCTGCTGCAGCAGCCATGCGAACACACAGGTGGCAAGTGCAGAACTGTGGATGACGAGGATGATGTTGTAGTTGCAAGACAATTAAATTGGTGTGTGGCACAAATTTAATGTTGTAAAATCAAAGCAAGTACTCCGTCTCTGCCTCTCTCCCTCTTCCTCTCTCTCTCTCTCTCTCTCTCTCTCTCTCTCTCTCTCTCTCTCTTTATCAGTGTTAACAATTACAGAGCAAGACATGAGATGAATTTTCGTGCTGCCTTTGCAAAGTATAAGCTGCTCGGTGTCATCTCATTGTCAATTATGCTCGTTGCAATTTTTGCGGCAAATAATTTTCTTTTTCATTTTTTCCCTTTGCTCTATTTCGCTCTGCGCTTTTCAGTTTTCTTCTTTTTTATTGCGCTTGCTACAGACATTTTTAATAAGTTGCTGGCAGCCGTTGCACGTCGGCAGCAGCAACAAAAGCAAACATTGCAGCTGCCAAGTTGGAAATGAAATTCGTGGCACGAATAGATTTCCAAAACATATGTGCTAAAAAGAAAGGAAACATCCAGACAGCGATACAGACAGGCAGACAAACAGACGGCACGTCGAGTATGACAGAAATTCGAAAATGAAGCAATTTATTTGTATATTTGATACTGCCGGCCAGGGACAGTTGTCATACTCTGCACAGTTGCACGGGAAGCTGCAACTGCCTCAGCAACTGGTCACAGTCAGCCGACAGCTTAATAAGTGGCTGCCACTCTCTCACCCCAAACCTCTTCGTGCAGTGCTGATAATTAGCAGTGCATTTCTGAGCACATTTTATGAATTACTTTTGTAATTGGATTCTTCTCCAGCGGCAAGCTGAAAAGTTGTTAATTTTAACGGCTTTGTTGAAAAGTAGAGCAATTAGTTTCTGCATTAAAGCGATTTAGTTTTGACATTGTCCATTAATATATACATAAGGAAAATAATATTTTTTGTAAACTCCACAGATTTCACATTATTATTATTATTGTTTTTAAGAAACGTTTTTTGTGAACTGTTTTGTTAGACAGCGTGACTTTCTTTTCAGTTTTCAACGGATTATATCATTTTATTGAATGAATTAAAATGAAATAAACCGCAACTAAGCCATATTTTTAACTGGTTTGGTTGTCTTTATGGGTTTGCAGACGGCTCTTTTAATTCGTTACAAACTTTAATACAATACTTGACTACAGATTTTTCTTACCATTTAAAAATATTAAAAACAATTTTCTTATCAAATTCTAAATTGTTGCAAAATTCTTAAAAACAATTTACACATATATTTTTATTTTATTTTTGGCCATTTCGGGTTGATTTATGTGCCACACCTTCTGTTTTTCGAGCCTCAGCTACCTGCAATGCAATTATGAAATCCGTTATGGCTTTTAAGTATGTTTGTTTCAGAATATTTAAAGTGCTTAGTGCTTATGAACTCTCGTGTGCTCAACGCAATTACTTTGGCAAGACAAAACCCTTCCAATTAATGGGCCAAGCGCGCACACCTAATGGAATAGAGAGAAACCCATTTGAGCACTTGGCAATGGCGCTGAGGCACAGAAAACCTATAAAGAAAATACATACAACGAAAACTAAAGGCAAAGTGCCAGACCCGCAGAAAAACCACCGAAATATAAACCCCATCCCCATCCCCATGCACACACACACACCAACCCTCCATAGACCTATGGTTGAGCCTAGGCGACAATATGGCAGCCAGCTGGCGTAATGGCGTTGCCTAAAAGATGGCACAAATAATGAAAGCAGCGCGCTAATACTACGTGCAAAACAGTTTTCGGCATTTCTCGCCTGCAACACATTCACGTTGCGTATACGTAACGCTTACGAACGACGCCGCTCAGCTTATGCAATGCAATTTCCATTTACATAAATTCCAGTCATGTATGTGTGTGCGTAAGAGAGAGTGTGTGTGTCTAGCAAACTTTTACCTTGTTGTCTTCTATGTCAATTTGCTGGTAAAATTACCTTTTTGTTAATAGTTGCGGACGCTCATGGGAGGCAAACATTACAAGTAATACAAATGTGGCCTAAACGAAACGCAGCGACAACAAAAATAACTAAAACGACAGCAACAACAACTGTAGCGGCAGCAACATAAGCACTTACATTAAAACAACGCTAAATGCTTATTTAACTAATTTTGCAACATGTATGCAAATATTTATAATGCAACACATGCATAAGTTCGAGGGCGACTTAGGAAGTTGTGAGCAGTCAAGATGGCTCGAGTGGAGCAAGAGCTCGTCTAAGAAATAAACTGAATACAGATTTTAAATACATTGTAGACTTGCTCTAAAAGATTGTATCGAGTGGTAGTTACAAAATGAAATAAACTTGATTTGCATATGGAATACGACAACTTGTAAGCTAAATTTGAACTTGAAATCTCAAAATCTCATAGTCTCTCAAATCGATTCGCTTATTGATGCTGATGAAGAACATATTTATGTATATTATGAGGTCAGAGATGCCTGCTTCTGAATGTTACATACTTTTGACATCTATTGAAGCAAAAACAGTCTCTTTACTAATTGTGTTCTTGACTCCCTTTCCTTACTATTGCAGCAACTCTCGTGACAAAGAATAGCAACGGCAAGTAGGTAATAGTAGAGTTTACTATTTAGTATTTAGCTTTCCTTGTCGTCCTCCTCTTAAACTCCATGTAAGCCATGAAACCGCTTGTCAGTTGTAGGGTGGAGAAGTTTACAAATTAATGCCGCTTGCTTAACCGTCAAATAAACCCACAGATTCAAAGCTACTTGGGGCTTATGTACTTCAAGCAGGTGTCTGTCTGTCTGGCACATTGAGGGGGAGCCCAAATTATGTGACAGTAAACGCCTTGATTTCTCACACAATTTTCAGCTGATTAACACACATTGAACACTTTGAGGTCGCGTCTAATTAACAGTGTATTGTTATTGGCTCTTTAAGGGTACTTCAACTGCGTTCAAAATTCACTTTTAATGGCGTAAAATGTCGCACTTGTGTAAACAAACAACGGTTCGGAAAGTGAGTTTATTTAAATTGTGATTCGATTAATCAACGCCAAAAACCCAAAGCCGACCGAAAAGAAAATATTCCTGAGGGCATTTATGTCGGCCAACCAAATTAAATGATATCGGCCATGACGAACTAACAATGAACTAAACGTAGGATTAAGTTTCGATATTCAAATTTATATTTTTTGTTAAATCTTACATTTTAGATTAAGATTTATTTCTATTCACTTACATTTCCTAATTTGTCGCATATAATTTTTAAATTTGTTTCTTATAAGGTTTGTAGACTGCTACAAAACATTAAAGATATTAGTAACAAAAAGTTAATAAATATGTTGGCTAAAAAGTATCCAGGATCAGAACAGCAGCTTCATCGATTGAAATTTTGAACCTGAACCTAAGCGAAATTTTATATTTTAATGAATAAAAAGTTTTGAAAGACAGTGACTTTAAGGCAACATCCTTAAGTCCCAAGTACATATGCCTGATTGGCAGTTGGGACCACATTACGTATATGCCATGTTCGTTTCTTTGTAAATAACTGAAGCTTATTAAATGCCTTCACTTGACACATTTAATTAACAGACACGAACAAGTTATAATTGCCCCACACACTCACACACACAAACAGGCACACATATAAGCGCAGCTGTGTCTGTTGCAACAAGGTAATTGATTTCACTGGATGTCTCTGTACAGGCAGGCAGACAAAGAGAAAAACGCTCAGACGGTTCGTCCTGACCGGTCATGAGTGTAAAAATAAATATTCAACAGACACTCGTATTAATTATAAAAACACGCACAACATTCACACTTCGCAGTTGGTTTAAGGTCAGACAATTTTCTTGGATTGCAAAAAATATTTAATGCAGCGAAAGTTGTTTAAGGGATTATATATATGTATGTATATATATAAATAATGGTATTGTCCGTCCGTTTGGCAGTACGTGTGAGCTTTGACACCCTTCAAGTTAGATATGTTAGTTAGATGAAAATTGTGGTTTCACATCCACTGTTAACTGGGAAATCGGTAACACAGATAAATTCAAATCGTTAAATATCGATGATATCATTAAATAATCGGAATATACATTTCTGTCTGTTTTCTGAAAATCTGATCACATTTGACAAAGTCATCGAAGTGTAAATTCTTGTCCCATCCCCACAAGCGATTTCTGAGTGTATCTTTCTAACATGAATTTCCAGCCAGAATCGCATTTCCAACTTAATCTAGAAGTCTAGCCTTCATTAAAAAACTTTTTTGAAAGCAAATGACTTTGAATAAAGTTATGGTTATGCAAAGTCTTGACTAAGTGACTTTGACGCTTTCTCGCTGGGATAGATGCAACTTCTATAGGATACAAATAACTTTGCTTCTACAATTTGTATTGCCAATTTGAATATATTATATATTTGCAATTCACATTTAACATTTAACACTACACATTTAACACTACAACTCATTTTCACAAGCGCTGCATTTTTATTTTCAAGTCAATTAAATTCCACATGCAGACAACTAATCAACCAAAGCCAGAGCTGCCTTTCTTGTTCCCTATCTCACTCTCACTCTCTCGCCCTCTCTCTCTTTCTATTTTTGGTTGTGGGCCGCGTTTTCTAGGTCAAGGTTTTTGACAGACAACGGAAGCTGAAAGGGAAACTTACAGCAGAGGATTGTTTAACTGAAATAGAAACTGAGCTGCTTGTTAGCTTGCCAAAGAAGCCAAAATGAAACTATGTAAAATACTTTGGAACATGTAGGTACCCCCTCACTCGTCTCCCCTACCTTTTGTGCCCGCATATGTGAGCTTTAGGGGCTGGCTAAAAACAAAGGGAAACAGAAAGGGGGAGAGCAAGTGGAAGTGGAAGAGACCGAGAAATAATATATTTATTAAAAATTGTTTGCTTCAATGCACTTAATGGCCAAGCCTGGGGGCCATTATTATTTATTGTTGGCTAATACACGTACACTGTGAGAAAAAATCGCATTTATTGTTTTCGTATGCAAATGAAAATGTTTTTCTAAGTTTATATTACTCTTTTACAAAATAAGGAACTGATAACATTTTGAAATAAATTCTGTTATTAGAATTTAAGTTAGCGGATATTTATTTTAATGAATGCAAACTTGTATTAAGCAATTTGTCTTCAAATAAAAAGCTCATATTTTTTATTTAGATAATATTAACTGTAAATTTAAAAGTCAACAAGCGAACTTAATAATTACATAGAACATTATTAAAACAAAGTGTAATCAAACGTCGAAGCAGCAAGCCCAGCGAATACTCTCCCGCTTTCTCTGGGTGCACACACACACACACATACACACACACACACACACAGAATTTGGCACATTCCTGCAACGAGTGTGAGCAAATTGCCCCAAAGTGAGAGAGCACAATGTAAAGCAAAAGCATAATTTCGCTGCATACTTTCGGGCGTCTTTGTCGCTGCGCATAGTTTCTGCGGTTCGAATTTAATTAAATGGCAAACTTTACGCAACCCAAAAACTTTTGCGTATTTGTTTTAATAATTTGAATTAACAGACACACTCGCAAACTTTTGCATTACATTGGTGGCCGGCGCTAATCCATTCGTAGCTCCAAAGTCGAAAGTGTCAAACGGACCGCAATCAAATTGGTGAGCGGTAAAATCGCTCCAATCGCTGCCTCATTGCAAATGCAAACTGCGCTTGAAATTTTTTTTGAATCTGATTGCTTGTGGCGAAGTTAAAACTAATTGAAACCTGAACACACACACACACACTTCCACTCCTACTCCATCTCTCCTCCTCCCGCACACGCACACACTCACAGCGCGAGTGCAACGCATGAAAGTAGGCAACGCTTTGCATAAATGCAGCTGTTTACTTAACATGGCAGCCAATTAGTATGCGGTCTCATTGTGCGTTAATCGCAATCATTTCAACAGTTGCACACTAAGGAAGAACCTTTATTTTAGGCACGACGAATGTTACCTGAAATTTATGTTCGAAGCTCGAAATATTATGCACAGCTCATTTGAAACCAATTGTTCGACCGATTATTACTTTGTTAGCTATATGCTACAGTAGACCAATCGAGTCTGTTCTGACGTATGTAAGTTTCTAAGTTTCATTAAGATTGCTCTTAAGCTGAGTTCTGCTGACTACATTATGCAAGCAGACGTTCATTGCTATATCGACTCGGCTAGTCATGCTGATCAAGAATATATATACTTTGTGAGATCAGAGATGCTTCCTGCTGCCAGTAGCACTTACCATTTCACAGGCGCTATGCAGGGTTTAGACTTCCGTTAAGAGTGTATTCAACTTTCGGTCAAACTTAACTGCTTGTCAGTTAACATTAACTTTGACATTTCGTTGCGTCATCTTAAGATAATATAATGCTTGAACTGGCAGCAAATCATGTTCGCCTTAAATTCAATAAACATATTGTGCCAGTTTCCGGTCGCTAATCCCAGCCCACGTCGAGAAAATGAAAGCTAGTTGTCAGTTGATGGGCCCATGTCAATATGCCTATTTCCCTTTTATGCACAACTTAACAGAGCTTATTGCTTTTCACTCTTCAGTGCGCATAAATTTAGCATACACACAATACGCAGCATGATGTGCTGCCTCATGTTGCCACCCCGTTTTATGTGCAGTCAATCGGTGAGCAGCCACATGTGCACGGGAGAGACACCAGAGCCCAGAGCAGATGCCGCGGAGAGTCTCATTAGAGCAGCTGACTTTTACAGCTGGTAATCTGCATATAAAAGGACCTCCCTAATCCCTACTGACTTCACCTTACTCTAGAATGCACGCTTTCATGCGCGAGTGCACGTTTCATCTAACAGAAGATATGGGCAAAATAGTGGGGTAAAAACGTAAAAAAATCGAGATAACTGCATTTAAGGCGAACAAAATGAACGGCACGTAGCATTAAACATGAAATTATGCATGTGTGCAGTTATAAAAACCTCCCATTAACCCACTTCCTCCCTAGCCACCCCTCCGTCCCTTAAGCGCCTATCTCGTCTACTGTAGTTCAGTTCCTCTGTGGGGCAAGTGAGAGCAGCGCAAACGGAAATAATTCAAGTGCAATGCAAATCATGACACGGCCACGCTCAGGTAATTGTGTGTTTACCAAAGAGGAAAAGGAAGTCATGGCGAGAGTGTTACAAAAAAAAAAAACGAATCTGAACTGGAACTGGAACCGGAAATAAGCAAACACATTTCGAGCATAATTTGACCAGCACTAGTCATTAAGCGAAGTAAAATTTCATAGTTGATGATAGAATTTTGTTCGATTTAAGGAATTGTTAAAGACTTGAACAAAATAATAATAAAGAGAAGCTATTTGCCAATCATAAGTATAGATCGATGACGATGTCTACGAATTGACGAAGCTTAAACGCCATTAAATATCGTCAGATATTCATTATATTAGGATTATATTTTCGATACAGTTACACATATTGCTCGTAACACTAGCAAATCTAATTATCACAGTAAAAAATAAATAATATCGTTATATGATCAGATTTATCATTGCTATAAATAATCTCTCGCATCACTCTGTCCCACTTATCGTACCCACATACAATATATTGTAAGTGCAGCGATTACTTATACGACAGATAATGGAGGCCATAATCGGATTAATCGCTTGCATTTACAGTCAGTTAAACCACAACCAACTCATTTATTAACATTTGATTGCATTGGCTTTTCTGTGCTGCACTCAATGATTGGCTTTCACAATAATAAAAAAAAACAAATAGGAGTGAAATTGTCGAGAGACGGTGACTCGAAGATACCCTGCAGCTGAAGCACAATCGCACAATGTGAAAAATTTATTACATTAAGTCAAGTAAGAATGCTCTCTGCTAATATTCGAAAATTAGTTGGTTCAGTTTGAAAATATAACATATATTCCAAACCGGATTGCGCATATAGATGAACTATACTGTTGATGATCTTTTTAAATAATAACTATCCCTTATGTGTTCGGGGAGCTGCTTGCTTTAGCCCGTTAAATACTTTTGCACAACTTCATTATGGGTTCAACATATAACAACAAAAATGTAAGGGCTCCACAAATATTTACCCTTAATATCGAATGTCCTTATGCAAACCCTTCCAGCCCACTCATCGGTTGGGAGGTGCGGAGGTGACTGCTGCAAAGATGCGTTCAATTGAATTCAGTTGAATTTTGAGAGCAAATACAGCAAGTTGAGTTTGGCCACCATTTATATAAAATGAATAAATAAGCAGAGGCGAAGAATATAAAAGAGTAAAGTGACAGTGCGAGCAGATAGTGGAAATAAGTAAATAAAGCAACAAACTATTCAAGAAATGCTAGCTATAAAAATGCTTTAAAAAAGAAAATGGAGAAATGTAAATGCGTCACTTTTCCACAGCTCGAACATCTATCAAATTGTGTGTGTTGATTTTCCGAAACCGAAACGTGTAAAGAGTGTGTATGCTTCTGTGTGTTGGTGTGTGTGTGTGTGTGTGTGTGGCACAATAAGATAAAACTGCTGCTGACCAACTGCATGAGAAATGATATGTGGACAGCCAATACTTGGCACAAACAGCTACAGCAACCAAAAAAGAAATAGTTGTAAAATCTTATTACTTAACATGGTAAAAGAAGGTTGATGTGTGTGTAAATATATTTATATATATATGTGTGTGTGTGTAAGTCCTTGGGTGTGTGCATCTTTGGGTCGCTTGCAAATCACTTCGTTAAGTAGATTTGTATAAAGACTTTTGCCGCCAAACAGATTTGCAGAAATTGAATTATGTACTTGCAAGTATTGCAGAAAGCAAACAAAAAGTTTCCAAGCTGCTTCATTTTCATATCAGCTTCGTATACTTTAAACATTTTTTGTCTATTTGCTGTTTTTTTTTTTTTGATATTTTGCATATCATTTCATTGTCTCGACATTTTCTTTTGTCAAGTTTCACTTTTTATGGCATTTAATTTCCTTTTTTTTTTTTTGACGCTCATCATTTACAATAATGCCAAACGTACAAAATTAACATAAATTTGCTATTTTCCAGCAGTTTAGCGAGGCCACATCAAAACAATGTTAAGGAAAAACAAATAAAAATGCTGGCAAACCCACAAATACAAACAATAGAAGAAACAAATAAAAAAGACAATCTTAGCCATGCCGAAGATTTGATACCCTTATTTACAGAATTCAAATTGCCAATATTTATATTGCTTTATAAATATGATAAAGAAATTTGATCTAATTAATTTTTTGTTCAAGTATGAAGAGCATAATTATACCCATAGCTGGTGAGTTTTGTACGGATAACTTGGGAATCAAATAAGTTATTCATATCGTTTCTATGGCAACTTTATGATATAGAAGAAGGAGAAGTATAAGTAGACAGCTGAATATATATATACATATAGCTAATAATTTTGGTGATGAATCTTGCATATAGTGTAGTGTAATTACAGTAATATCAAATGTACAGCATTACAAAAATAAGTCTTGGAAGTATGCCGTGAGAAAAGACAAACGGACAGACAAAGATCGCCTAGGCTGTTGATGCTGATCAAGAAAATATTTATAATGTAGACTCTGAGATACTTCGTTCTGCATGTTACATACTCTTGCACAACTTCATTATACCCATCAATAAATACTGCGAATTGTAGATTATTCTTTTCTCTGTGTGTATGCCAAAGATTGTGCTCGTCTAATGGTTACTTGGAGCTGGCTTGACAGAGTCGACACTTTAAGACCCAGTTGGAGTCGCGACGACAAAGAAAAATGCCAAAACAACATTGAGATTTATGTGCTATGATTAAGTGACTTTAAACACGTTTAAACGTTTAACTTTATTGAATTTGATTTACGCGTTTCTAATTGAAACCCAAATATTGAAAATGACAGACTGGACAACAAGTCTGCGCCCTAAATCAAATCAGCAACTGAAATAGAAGTAAGCCATATTCCACATAGATATCAAAGCTCCTTTCAACAAAGTGGCAAGTGTTGTTGCCTCTAAATGAGTAATACCAGCAAACGTGCAGGCTTTACACAAAACTAGATTTATTGCAATCTAAATGGCATTTAAAAACAAATTACAATTGTCAGAACAAGAAACGAGAAACAAGAAACATATGCTGATCTTTATTTCGGGTATTTCCATCAGCTCAATAAATGGAACAACAACATTTTAAGCAAACATTCACAAAGAAACTTGTGTTAAGCATCGACTTAAACTTGGTCTTTACACAATGTTTTTGTTTTTGTTCTGGCTCAAGTAAAAGCAACAAGAATATTACAATGTTTGAAGACAATAAATAAAGTAAGAGCAACAGCAATATTACAATGTATGAAAACAAGAACTGGATTATATAGATGATATAAATAGTTACTTACGTAAATATTTGGTATGTGTGTATAACATCGTTAGCTGCAATGAAAGGAGCCAGTGGGAGACTGGAAGATACTCTGTAATCGGATTTATAGTGAAGTATGCTGTATCAAAAGATTTCGTTCTAAAAATATTTATATTGTTAGAAATAAACAACAGAATCCAAAATAAACTCCGCTGACTATAGATTTACAAAAATCCAGCTTCTCACCTTTAGTTCTCTAAACAAATAATTCATTCGCCACTTTATCAAGTCAACAGGGTGTATTACAATAAAAACCGTACGTATAATCTTTATGTCTGCCCGGCAACTGTTTGTGCTGACAGCTGCTTGGCTTGGAATCGGGTTTAGGATTGTGGAATGTTGAAGTTCAGTTTTTGGTTATGTTTTGTTTTCGCCCCCTTTTTGCTGGCAAACGAATGCAGTGTGAAAATTGCAGAAGATTGCATGTGTTAGTTTTCAAAATATTTATATCCATAATATTTTTTATGGCTGTCATTTGTGTAAGAGTGTTTTTGGGTGCTGTGTGTGTGGGCGTGAACTTGTTTTGTGGGTTTACACAAACGATGTTTGTGGAGTGTTTTGTGAGTGACAGCACCGTCTGTGGCTGGCAATAGCCGATATATTATAATAAATTACAGCTGACAACAATTGAAAGAGTTGAACACAATACCATCAAATCATCCAATGAACATTATTTAACTTTTAGTCAATTATTTGGCTTTTCTATTACAGATAAACTGGAGTGTTAAGCTGCTGAAACGGATATTCCGTGATTGATGAAATGTTTAAGGCAGAAGTGTTTTAAATCCATTTATTATTACACTGAGTAGTATCTGAAAATAATGCATGGCTTCTCTTCAGTTGTTTAATAAATCTGTTGTCTCTTGTGAACAAACGTAATATTCCCACAAACTATATAAAGACAAATAACATTGTTTCCAAGGCTGTACTTAAAAAATGATCAAAGGATAATACGATCAGGAGAGATATGCCTAGAATCAGCTAGTGATTCTGACCAATAATAATGTCTTCTTTAATTGGATAGAAAATTATAGTACTCTTTATTTAAATTCACAAAAACATTTATATGTGTTCAAGTGTGGTGAAAAGAAATACAGTTAATCTGATATTATTTATGAAAACTTGCCCTTTCTGCGAATTATTTTCTTTTCATCAATGCCGCACTTCATAAACAGCTCAAAACTAACGCCAATATATTGATTTACGTGATTTTGCTCAACATTCAATTTAGCAATAACCGTTCAATCATCTGCCTGCTAATCAAGTGCACAGCAAATGTATCTTGCGCTCAATTCCAAACCAGAAGCAACCCTGCCATGAACCGCCCAACCCCATTCCCCCAAGACAAACCACCATAAATCATTTGCAAATGACGCGGCCAAAAAGCTACGGAGTTTCAGAGCCGCGGGCAGAAAAGGACGCTGTAATATGGGGATTGGAAACTGCGACTGTCATTCCGAATGTCAATGTAAATGTGAATGTGAATGTGAATGCACAATTATAGTCGCTTCGCTAGCTCGTAAAACAGTAGCAACAGCAATAAGCATGAATTCTCTAGTCGACGGAGCTCAACTAAAAGATGCCCCACACAGATGCAGACTGGTTTTTCCAATATGAAAGTACGTTTTGGTTAACAAAAAATGAAATGTTTACAGTTGATCATTAATATATCAAAGTATATTAATTAAATTAATTAAAATAATTGCAATCGGAAATCGATTTTAACTGATGTAGTTAGGCAGAAATTAAAACTCGATTTGTTTATAGTATAATAATTTACTCCATTCGACTGTTCTTCCTGATCAACAATATATATATATATATATAATATATGCTTCCATTTGCCTCTTACAT
The DNA here is from genome assembly GCA_035041595.1 of Drosophila basisetae. Lineage (NCBI taxonomy): Eukaryota > Metazoa > Arthropoda > Insecta > Diptera > Drosophilidae > Drosophila > Drosophila basisetae. Next base: position 7,337,095 of record JAWNLB010000123.1, on the reverse strand, counting down.
ATCCCGAGCACAAATTCATTATATCCTTTTTACCCGTTTTGATTGGGCTTCAGGGTATGACAACAATCACAATGCCAAGTCGCATTTGGCTTGGCTTGCCACGTCGCAATGATGACTTTGTTGTGGCAGCTTCAAGTTGCATAAAACCAGCGACATCAATAAAATAAACACTGTCAATGCTGGTTTCTTGGATGGATGGATATATAGATGAATGGATAAATGGATGTTTAGGATGCTGGTTAAGCAGCAGCCAGCAGAAGCAGCAGCAGCAAACATCGACTGCACAATTGAACTCGCGATGTTTGTCGTCGTTGTCGTTTTCACTTTGACTTTTATCTATTGACATAATATTCTGCTTTTTTATGGCTTTGCCTTGTGCCACAGGCTGATGTCATGCAGGCTCAGTCAGTCTGTCAGCCAGTTAGCCAGTTAGTCAGTCAGTCAGTTAGTCAGTGAGTGGGTGATTGAGCTGGCCTAATGGCTTAGTGTTGACGTCCTGCATAGATTTAAGAGTCGCATTTGCAATGTTGTGAGCGAACAGGAGCGACAAATGCCATTAGGAGCAATAAATGTGTGGATTGACGCACAAAGAGCAAGATACTGGATAAAGCTTAGTGTTTAGGCCAAGTTGTGAATTCTCTTTTACGCCTGTATACGAGATGTTGATAGGAGTTGCTGCTTAAAGAAGATTTTTGTGAGAACAGCCATTTCGATTTTTATGACAAACTTGGTTCAGTTCATGTTTAAAATATTATAAAAAAATATATACTTGTTAAGGAGCACCAAAGCGAAATTTGTATTAAAAATCACAAATAGTTAACACCTTTAGGCTTATTTTGATGATTCGAATGATAGTGAATCATATGTAACCGTTTAGTTTTCTACCAGACTATCAAATCGAAACCGGAAATGCGACTTTATCGATTGAAATCCATTCTGATAATAACTAGTTTTAGGAATTGATTTGAATAGTCCATATAATACCACAACCGAATCGAAACGTATCAGAAAATTCTAGTTATAGTTGTTTAGAAACTTTTTCAATTTTATTCAACTCCCATCTATTTCAAAGGCGCATAAACTCACACAGATACATATATATGTATACTCTCATCTACGTTGCCGGTGTTGCAGGTGCTAAATAATGTATTCCTCACAGGATGTGGAACGAGTCCAAGGCGTTGACATTTATTGCTTGTTTAAAGCGAAAATAAAAATACAGAGGTCAAAGGAAGAAATTCGTTATAAATTACATTTTGACTGTAAGCTTAAATGTGTAGTTTATTTGTATATTTAAAAGTTAGATTGAAATTCATTTGATAAATGCTTGTGATAAAATGAGTGCATTTTAATATTTATGGTCGGTATTATTGTGTTTATTTCAGTAGCTGAATCGATAAACAAACAAAAAAATTTTTTAGTGTATGTGTCTAAATAAAATAAAAATAATCCATAGCTAAACTAAAAATAAATCGTTTTGTATAAGGAATTATTTGAAACTTTATTATGACGATATTAAAAAGTCAAACAGAATTAATTCTCTATATAAATGTATATACAATTTTTTGCTAAAATTAAATATGTACTTAAGCCCATGACAATCCTAATTACTTCCCCTTTTACTTACTCGTTCGGAAAACGGTTTAAAAGTGTTTATATATTTTTTACAGCCAACTCAAATTGCTCGCACTCAATGCAACTTGTGTAATGATTTGGGGCTTAATTAACTGTCCTAATGAAGAGCATGTTTTTCTTTTAAATGCTGACGGCGCCTTGGGATGTGCCAGCATAGTCAGGGACAGAGGCAGAGACAGGCAGGGACAGAGTCAGATGCAGTGAGCGTAAAACAGGCAAATTGCCTGCTTTTAGGCGCTGGCAGAACAATTAAGTTAGCATTTTAGCCCAATAAGGGACAAAGGACACACATAAAGAGAGAGATAGAGGGTAGGAGTTGAACAAAGTGAAAGGGTAACGGGTAAAGGGTTACGGGTTACGGGTTACCGCCGAAAAAGTCCGTGCATATAAATCAATGGCAACAACATTATTGTAAATGTGAAGAAGGCACATGAACGGAGCGGGAGGCAGTGCAAAAAAGGTCAAACGCTTAATTTTGTTCAGTGGGGCCAGAGCACTGCAATAATAAACAAGAAAGTGTGAAATAAAGCGAAATGGACATAAAAATTTGTATTGCCAACGACAGAGAGAAGAGAAACAAGAAAGACGCAGCTCGACTACAAGATACTCTTTAGCCATGATCAGTTGTAGATTTGTAAAGAATGGGGTCTTAATCGTATTGTGGCCGATGAAAATGTTGATGTAATCAAAAACCATTCAAAGTCACTGAACGACACTAGATATAGTTTAAGAGACTAAATAACAGATTGAGTTGCCTTAGCCAGGAGAAGATTAAATATCATAGGGAAACATTTTGAAAGACAGAAACTCTCAAGCCAACACGGAGTTCAAGAATTGGAGTTGATGGGAGATTATTATTCTTAAAAGGGTCATAATAGGTAATAATTATGCAATCAGTAATCGATTTTAATCGATATTCGATTATTGGAGCAAGTTTTCGATGAAATGCATTCCGCCCGTGACATATCTTTCTCACAACCCCATTATACCCATTGTCTCCATTTGCAATGGGTTTGGGGTATAAAAAAAATGAGAAAAACGAACTGCAGACACAGCAATAAAAACGGCAAATGCTTTTAATTTGAAATGCTGCGACTCGGACAGCAGCAGATCCAGCAGAGAGCAAGCAAACCACGATGTCCAGGATGCGGCTCACTCTATTTTTTTTTTTTAAGTGGTTCCTCAGAGGTTGAGGCTGAGTCTGAGGTAGAACAGCAGCAGCATTTATAACGCTTGTGTGGATTATAAATCCCACTGGCACAGTAAACTGCTTTATTTGCAAAAGTTTTGTGCTTGAACAGACACAGCTGAAGTGAAGGGCAAAGGTAAAGGGGCAGCGAGTCAAAATACTCGTTTATAATTTAGAAAAAATAAAACGTGGATTTATTTGCTTGTTAACAATTGTATTGAACTAGAGTTTATTTTAAATGAACATAGAGTTTCGACAGTGTGGGGAAATATTGTGAATGCTGTTTGATAATAATAGAAAAATTAACTGTAATAACAATTTCCCATAAATAAATGTTAGTTAAAAGATAACCGGAAAAATTTTGAATAAACTACACTCTTAACTGTAACTTTTACAATTTTCGTACCGTAAACAGAAAATAAATTCGATTTCGTGCGTAAATAGAATGTGTTTGATAACCTGACAGACAAATAAAAAGTCCTAGTAATATGAAAACCTAACAATCCAAAATGGTCGTAAATGCTGTATTCGATTATAAACTGGGCATACTTTTTGCTTTGAGGGAATCTCGTTCACATCACACCGCACACTCAATAAAATAAAATAAAATGAAATGACATTTTATGGCAATCATATATGCGGCGGCTCAAGTCATAAACTCATATTTCCACCTGAATGTATTCAGTATTCAACGGTGCCAGCCTAATGTGAATTTCGCACGCATATTCAAATATGTTCAGAATTTTATGAGTTTTACTTTTGGCATTGAAACGTTGCCGTGGCGAGCAGGGACCAGCTGAAATTGAATTTGAAATTAGTCCTTATGTGTGTGCGTGTGTGTTATGCAGTTAAATGTGTAAATTGTTGATAATATTAATATCCGTTTGCCATACGAAAGGATTACCATACAAGATTAGAAACTTGAGCTTAATTGATAAGCGCTTAAGCAAAACAGGAAATTATTTCATTCAACGAATTAAATAATGAAACATTTGTTTTAATAGGCCATGATTTGGGCAACTAACAACTTTCATTAATTTGCCTAGAAATTTTGAAGTTGAATTTGATGAAATCGAAAAATCAGCACAGTAGGACAAATTCTAATGTTGAAATGATGACAGCAAAGTGTGAAAATCAAAAACATCAGCAAAATGATGACGATGCCGACAGCTGCTGGAAAACAAGAGGATCAAGAAGAAGACATTTCAACCAAGAGTCGCAATTTATTATACGGCTTAAGCAAGGCACAAAATGCTTGCAGGCAATCAATTTTAATGTGGCCCTAACCGAAACACACACTCACATACAGTCCGGGTCATTGTGTTAAAAACACGAAAGGAGTCGACTCAATTATGTAGTTTCATTCATGCTTAGTTCCCTTTAACAATTAAGTTGAGAAGTCCTCCAGCTGGAATAAATGGAATCTTGCTACCAATATTTTCAGATCTTAAATATCTTGGCTCAACACTAGACAATATAAGTCACGAACTTTATTTGCCTTAGTATCCATCATTTTCCTACATCACCAGCCGCATAATCACAATCATTATAATTTGTACAAGTCGTCCCTAAATACATGACCAGCACTGTGCATATGTTTAACGTCTGTTGGCCGTGCAACAAATTTGGTACGAACAATTGAAATGTGTGCGGCCTGCCAAAGGTTAAAGCGTTTGTTGTATTGCCAAATTTGCGCCAAAGTGTTGGCATACGAGTATAAGCGGATGAGAAGAGAGGGCAGGCGAGACAGATGGGAGACAGAAGTCAACCACATTGTCAATCATGAAATGCCTTGGTCCGAACTCAGCTTGTCGGCTATTTGGCCAAGTCACAAGCGCAAACACTTGGCCAACACTTGCCCCAACCCAACCCCCGACCCCCAACTCCCAACTCCCAAAAAACCACCCACTCGAACAATGCTGCTAAATTTATGCATTGCAGTTGACTTATTAGGGTCCGAGTGCCTATTTGTGATTGTGTATGCTGTGTGTCGTCTGAGGGGGGAGGGTAGGTGTGCGTGTGCGTTTTTGTTGTGTGTGGGCATGTTGTGTGTATGCTGTACGTGTGTGCTGTGTTGGTCTGTCAGCGCTTGCTGATTTGCTTTGATTTGGTCGTCCCTTTTGGGGTGTTTGTCCTGACCCAGGCTGACCAAGTGTGTGTCCTTGTTAAACACTGTAATGGAGGGTGGCGGCAGAGCGGCAGCGGGAGGGGGTCTGCTATCTTGTTAATAGTTGCTAATTATGTTTAATTAGTTAGTCATTTGCATGCGGCATCGCATTCATGCTAAATACCTTTTCAGATGTAAGAATTTTGCACATTGCATAGATCTACAGATAAACACTGAATAATTCATTTTGACTCCAGCAAGCCAAATAATGCAGCTAAAATCAGAATATATTCCAAATCGTAGGCTAAGAAACCAAACTTGTCATCCTGAATTAATTTTGGATTGAAACTATGGGTAGAAAAGAAACAGGATGGGATAAAGTTTATAATGAAGTTGTGCAAAGCAAAAGAAAGCATCTTTGATACCCGTGACCAGCATCAACAGCCGAGTTGATTTACTTATTTCCGTCTTTATGGACAACCTGATCTCACAGATTCTGCTAAACCCTCAAAATGTTAAATAAAAGTGCTCATAATCCATTCACAGTTCGAGTTTATTTAATTTAATTGATAATTACAATCGGCCATCCAATCAATATGTTAAGCAAAATATACTTTCATATTAAATAACCTACTTCCAACAAGACAACTATTTCTTTAACAGCTTGGCTTAGGGTATCTTCTAGTCGATGTCTCCCTCGACTAGAGTATTCGCAGTGGTTAAAAATAGACAAACAACAACAAGTTATAATTGCAAAATACAAACAGAAAAGTAACGTAATCTTTTCCATTTCCCTTTTATGATTTGTAGTATAAATTTGGAGTCATCCTTCGAGCAGCTGGGAGACATCAATTAAAACTAAACTCAGATGCCCCAAGAGTGAAAATCAAACTTTTGGAATTGTCAATGCCCATAATCTCGATTGCGATTAGGGAAATCCCAAAACGCTCAATTTGTCGGCGACTCCTAAACTAGATGCTAAACAGTGTTGTCTTTTAGTGCTTGGAATTGTAAATCTTCTCTATTTTTTTTACACAAAATTGTTGCAATTTTGTCTGCTGGTTAATTGAAAGCAATAACGATAACCGGCAACGAAACTGCAGATCTAAATATATCGCAATGGTAGCAACAACTCAGAAATGTCCTTGCGGCAATGAGAAATGCTAAAGGACATACAGAAAGTGGTGGTGTATGAAAAGAATGATTTGTAAGGAAATATGGTGAAATTCTTGTTATGTTTATTATTGTTGCTGTTGCTGTTGCAGTTGTTGCTGCTGTTGCCATTTGCTGAGCTCGTTGTGTGTCGTTGGTTTGCCTAAGTAAACAATGAATATGCATGACTTCCAATGAAGCACGCCAGTCGCAGCACCAGCAACAACAACAACAAGCCATGCTGCATATTCGAGTGCTCAACAAAATACAAAAAAAAAAAAATGGATGGGAACTTCAATTTGTGAAAGTGATACGTTGCTATCGAGCAGGCAAAATAAAAATTATTTGAACAGAGTATTTGATTGAAAGATATCCTGTAAAAACTTAAAAGTAGTCCAATATACATTTGCTTATATCGATTTATTCGTTAATTGGTATTAAATGAAGCTACAGTCTAAGTGTTTCACTTGAATGTACCACAAAATGCATTCCTAAAGATATTTATCATAGCGAAAAGGAAATTTGGATTTGAACACTTTCTTCATAGTTCGGCATAACTACCGATAAGTTGCTTAATCGATGCTCAACATCTTCAATATCATCTTCATAATTTAAATTTTTTAATAACTAAATGCTGAAGCCGATGTTATTAGTAACGGACTCGAATATGGAAAAAAAAAAGTAGAAGAAGTTGACAAGTAGAAACCGATTAAGTCTCCGAATATAGATACTGATGCCAGCCTCTCTAGGTGTTGTATACTAACAATACCTCTTAAGTTGAAATTGATTCTATTATATTCTTATGATTATTATTATATTATAGTATTTTAGTTATCTAACAGCTCAGAGCCTAATTTTTTGCTCGGCAATCAACATTCTTTCTAATTCCGTGCGATTAATTCCCGGCTAGAGCAGTTAACATCTTTTTCATCAATTGTAGACTCAATTTGAGGACTCTGGAAAAGCAGCCTTCTGTTAATTCCACACATTATACTCTATATTTGAAGCATTTGCACTTTTTACAGGGTGTGAGAAAAATCAGAAATACAAACGAGGACAGCAAATATAACGAGAGCACTCAGAGCACAACGTTGATTAATAATTGCTGATGTGATCTCGTCGTTTTGGCCTCGCATACAAATTGATTAGAGTAGCGAAAAGTAGACGAATCCTTTTTAACGCAAATTTAAGTTAACTTTCCCTCTTTCTCTCTGTCTCTCTCTCCCTCTCTCTCTCTCTCTGTCGGTCTGTGCCTGTAGCAATTAGTAAATGTCAAATGTCGGCTTGCAACTGCATTGAAAGTCGCAATTTATAGCTCGCAAATCGCGCAAATGCATCACGCGAAGAAACTGGTGGCGCCTCCAAGTATGCAACGGAATTATGTTGTTGGCATTTCCCAAAAGGGGTTGGCCGAAGACAGGCAGACGCATATTGCTACGAGTAGCACAAGTATAACTCCTCATATAGATATATATATGTGTGTATATGCGTGTGTGTGTGCGTGTGTGTGTGTATATGTCTGGTTGATTAAAGGCCACTGCTTAACGATGAATTGTAGCAACGCCCATTAATATTGCGTATGCATATTTTATGGCACATGTCTGCCGAGCAAAATTTCTCGCCTCGACCAATATGTGTTGAAGCCAACAACTTACGCTATGTAAACAATAATAAAGCCAACAAATTGCAATTTGATTTTTAATTATGTTAAGCTGTGCAGGAACAATTGTTTGGTATAATTATAAGACAATAAATACTTCAATAATTCTTTCAAGCTGCAGAATGATGCAGGAGAGGTGATTAAGGAAGGAGTTCATTACTAAGAACCACCCTATCCGAGAAGTCGATGAGGGGAATTCAAATATAGAGAGATAGATAGATATAGATATAGTCAGTGAAACCTGTTGGACCTAGCTTGTAGGGATTGTATACGATGCAATATTATTGTGAGAATTGTTGATTCAAAGAGAGTACAGCTCTTCAACTTCTTGGCAACATCGTAATATAGAAATCTACCAAATATGATATATAATTAACTGTCAATTTAATGTTTTCAAACTTCCTATCAGGTAATCCACATTGAAAGTAGTCCATCATAATAATATTCGTAAGCTCATCACGTAAACACAGAATACATGGCACATTTGCCGTTCTTTTCCGATTTACGAGACAAAACCAAATATACAAATTTGACTTGATAACAATCATATTAAGTGACAGGATTACGTATTTTGATAGCATTCGATGCACAGCTGTGCAATAAAAGGCGGCATAGCCTCAATTTATATGTGCACACAACCTCAATTTAAATTTGTCTTTGAGCAACAATATTATTTTCAATTTATATTTATAAATGTGAGTGTGTTGTGTTGTGTTTAGCATTCGAATAGCAATCATAATCTTTGATATAATTTCCACTTTATGGCCGATTGTTATTGCTCGATGTGTGTGTGTTTTTTTAGCAGCGTCAGGATAAAAATTTACACATTTCTAACATTTTACGAGTGCCGAAATGTAAACAAATAAACAAAGAGGTCAGCCATCAAAGAGCGATTCTCAATGTAAAATGTCGCATGAGAGAAGACATAATACTTACATCTGTGTGTGTGTGTGTGTGTGTGTTGAAAATTTATGCGCTTGAATACACACTCAGACAAAAGACAAAAGCAGCTACAGCTGCTTACACATCAACAGCAACAAGAAGTTAGAAGACTACAGTCGAGAGAACTCGCGGGGAGATACCCTGTTAAATACATGGATGCGTTGCTGATAGCAGTTTCTTCATTATGAAAGTTTTACTTTAAAAAATCTGTATTTCGTTTCCGATCTTAAGGAAATTTGTTCACATCATCAATTATATATATATATATTTTTTTTTATATAACAGTTATATTTTAAACATTAATCAACCTATTCAAAGGCTATAAAACATTGATTTGGAACAGAATGAATAATAGCAGTGAATTACAATCTATAACATAAACATAGAACACGTCTTCCAAGAAAAATTTTTTTAAATATTTTGGAGAAAGTGGTCAGCAAGTTTATCGGTCGATATGACAAGACAAGATTATCTGGCTTGCCAGGTTTCGGAATCATCGCAATCACAGCGCACTTCCACGGAGTGGGGAAGTGGTGGATGCGAACCATGGAGCTAAAAAGTAGCACCAAGAACAATACTCCCTTCTCTGGGAGGGCCTTAGCAACTCTGCCGTCAACGCCATCATAGCCAGAGGCCTTAGTGGACTTAAGCCTGCGAATCTGTAAGCGGACCTCAGTAGGGGCGATAGGGGTGATCGGTTGTACAAGATCTAGATCTGCATTTAATAATGCTTCAGTGTCCTGTACCAGGCTGGGCGATGCTAGTGCAAAGGGCGTGAAGCGACTTTGCAGCTCGTCCGCAAACGCCGATGCAATATCTGCATCCGATCGACACCAAGTGTTGTCAGGTCGCATAATGGGGATCCGCCTGAGTGGCTGCCGCTTGACACAACGCGTTGCCTTCCACAAATTGAATCCATGATTCTTACGGGTCTATCTTTTTGTCTTTTTATCTGTCTTTTTTAACTTTTGTTTACACGTATTATTATTGTTTTTTTTCGGAAATCGATTTCCATTCGCAGAACGTGCAAAGTTATCGATAAAATAAAATAAAATTACATTTGAAATTTGCATTGCCAGACGGAATGGCAATTTATAGAAAAAAGTGTTGCATATTTTGTGGTGCTTTGTTCAACGTACTCATTGAAGTAATTCCCAAATGGTTCTGGCTTCGAGCAGGGCAATACGGGTCTATCTTTTTGTCTTTTTATCTGTCTTTTTTAACTTTTGTTTACAAGTATTATTATTGTTGCATAAACAAATGCCTTGCATAGCTTTGCACAGACCACAACAATTATATTTCTGACTTTAACTTTATCTTAAAAATGGTGTCATTTACTGCTACCGGAAATCATTTTTTATCGATGTTTACAAAACGGGTGCAGCTATCGATAAAACAAAATAAACTTAGGCTGCGCGTGGATTTCGAGTATTTATATTCCACATTTAAAGTGCCTTACTTTTTCAGATCGACTTTTTCATGGCTAAATCAACTGATCAAAAATATATTTACTGAATATATTACTAAATCGACGATGCTTGCTTCTGGCTGTTTTATACATTTTCTATTCTTCATTATGCCCTTTCGTACAAGACATTTTGAATGGATTCAGGGTATGACAACACTTTGTAATTTGACAAAAGCAACAAAATTGCCATAAACCATAAATTCTTTGGCCAAAGCTAACACACTAAAATTTGCGCCCTGCCTCTGTGTGTGATAGAAAGATGCCTAAAATGGCCTAAAGCCCACAGGCCTACAGGCCATTGTTTTTGGTCTTCCTTTTTGCCAGTGGATATACTTGTGCATACATGTTTATATAAATATATGTATATGTTGTGCTTTAGTTCCACTCCAGCTTCAGTCAGCTTTAGTCAGAAAGAACTCACACTCGTAATCGCTGTGGCAATAAAAACAAACCAAGTAGCAAACTGCTGGCAAGAGTCAAAGAAGGAGAAGACCACATAAAATATTATCGAAGTCGTCATATTTGGGTGTGCGTGTGTGTGTGTGTGTGTATGGCAACGGTGGCAGAAACTGTCAGCCACTGACTCGCACATAAAAACTACATAAACAAATAAATCGTCATATGTAACAATGGTCTATTAGGGCGACTACAAGCAACAGTAATAAGACGACAAACGAAACAAGTGAGAATCTGACACTTGGGCATAACCTGCTGAGGAATACTCTGATACCAGTTATAACTCTAAGCACGAGGAGTTGCGAGTTGTATGCTTAAGCAATTTGTGTGGGCAGAGGTAGGCGTGAATCGTTTTACCTATCATTGGGGAAGATTATTATAATTCTAGCTGTAAAACTGTGGAATATATATGGTCTTAAGCAATTCTTTGAGGCGCGGTATGCGTATCGAAAATATGTAGCTACCAATCTTTGAAGAGGGTTCCTCGCAAGAGGTAGCCGTGGTCATTCAATTTGTACTTCTGCTTTTAGAGATCTGCGAATAACAAATGTTAAAATTGTATCTAATGCGAGCATAATCCAATATCTAAACAACATTTCAAGTCTCCAATATAAAAAAGCATATAAAATCTAATATACCCATCCACTTCCGCCGACAGAGCATCAAAGAAAGCTCAAAGCCACATGTAAATACATTCGTTTGGTGTCGAGTTTGTCAAGAAAATTACTAAGCTTGATTTGAATCAAGGCTTAAATGGACCGCCAACGACGAATTGCACCAGCAACAAAAATTGGTATTAAATTTGGACGCACAAGCAAACACACAGAGAGAGAGAGAGAGAGAGAAGAGAGAGAGAGAGACAACCGTGCCGCACAAAAAGCAACCACCAGGCACAAAAGGCATTCGTCAGTATGTGTCAATTTCAAATATTCAAAGTTGCTATTACGTCATTTTTGAATAGTTATTTCTACAGTTTATTTTTGTTGCAGTTCTTTTTGGGCGACAGACTCACAAAGCCTGAAAGCCATTTAGTAGTTTTTTATGTGATTGATGTTCTGGAAAAAGATTTAAGCTAGATTTCGACATGAGTGCAAATATATTACGTTTTTATTTAAATTAAAACAAGACTAACGATTGAGCTGCAATTGAAAAATAGAATTCCAAAAAGTTTTATTGTATGAATATCATTTTTTATGTTATTCTATTCCAATTATTTAATTGAGAAATTTGTCCAATTTGGGTATAAAAATAATGAATTTTAACTACATCTGTAATTTTTTATACTATTTTTGCTGCAAGTCTGTAAAGTATACATATATTTTTGATCAGCATCGAAAAGATTAGTTGATGTCCGTCTGCCTGTCAGTTTGATTGAGAAGCCGAGCTCTCATTTACCATACTTTGATCAAGTTTATTTCATTTCATTATCGATAATTTTCTCGGTTTTCTAAATATAATGAAAACCCCATCAATGATGGAAATGAAAACTTAAATTTTAAGCATAAATCTTTCTTGTCTGTAAAAATGATAGCAGTACAAACATTGTGGGGTATTTCCTAGTCGAGCTCTGCCGACAGAATCATTCTTACCTTGCCAAATGGTATAAATAAAAGCTATGCAAACAATTTAACTGCTTTGTGGATGAAAGCAAACTTTAATTTTTGTTTTTAGTTTTTGTGTTTTGTGTTTTTTTGGCAGTAAGTGTTAAAAAATGTATTCCATTACTTTTGGCAAAAGCTTTTGGCGGTTTAAAAAGTGCCAGGCAACAATGCAGTTAATTTGGGGGCATAGCTATTTAAATTGTTGGCACAAACACAAACACAAAGCACAAAAAACCAAAGCAGGGAAAGCTAAAAAAAAGTGTAGCATGCCACGCACAGATATTTGTGAGCCAATAAAAAGTTGCATCATTGAGCGAACGGAAATGGAAAAGGGCAACAGAAATAACAGCAGCAGCAGCAATTGCAACAGGATGCAAATATTTTGACAATATTTGCAAAAAGCTGATGTGCAGACAGGATAAGCGCCAAACCGATGAGAGGAGTGTGTTGCAAATAGAGGGAGAGAGAGAGAGGGAGAGAGGACGGAGAGGAGGCAGTGGCAACTTTTCTCTTTCATTCGTTATTAAATTCGCTTTTACGTGCGGTGAAAGTTGCCTTTTGAGACTTTCGCACAAGAGTGCGTTTCTATAGAGCTCTCTAAGTTAGCAGTTAGTTGGCTTAACTAAGTTTACACACTCTTACACAAATACACACACACACACACAACCACACAATGGAGGCTCAGAATGCAAATTCCCCTGCGAACCAAAATTTGATTGTAATCAACTGTTCGAAGTGACAGATTTGGATTTATATGTGTGTTTGTTCCTTATTTATGGCACATGTACCTAATATATATGTAAGCTGATGTATCTATTTATAAACACATTTATCTATAAATGTTCAGATTGCGTTTATTACTAAACTAAACACTAATTGCAATTAGCTGCTACCTTGTTGTGATCAAATCAATATGGTCTATATTATTATTTCTGCAACTGTTTGATAATCAAAAAACAGTAGAAATAAAACTGACAAATAAACAGTGGCAGTTTTGAATGTTATTTTAAAGAAATTTTCAGTAAATGAAGTAAGTATTTCGAACACATTCTTATTGAACACACATTTTAATGAATATGCAAACTAAACTCATCAAATTTTCACGTTTTTATATTCTTCTTAGTTGGACGAAAAATCATTTGCATTGTTTTTTAGGTTTATAGTGAAATTTAAATGTCAGCAGGTGAATATCTTTTTTACTTGTAAGAAATAAAGCTAGATACTCTTTACCAATACATCTGACTAATAAAGTGATTTGATGTATATTATTCATCATTATAGTTAGAGTCTCTGCACTGTGACCATTCAGATATATTCCTTATAAATGATTTATGGTCCTAGGTCCAGCCATAATATCATGTTTATTCCTGATCTTAGATTCCTTTCATTTCTCTATGGCTGGGGTCTGGAGTCGCGAGACTCTCAATTCGAAGTCGACACGTGGCGTCCTCGACAGCCTTTAATGTCCCTTTAACGAAATCTGTGATTATCCCTACGTTTCCTCATACATATGCATACATATACATATACCTTTACTTCTCTTTAATAAATGATCTACAAGTAAATGCTGAACTGCGACTGCCCCCAGCTGAAAAGTGGAATCCTTGAACAGCAGCGCTTAAACCGATTCTTTTGCATGTCAATACTGAGTAGTTGCTTTTGCTGCTGCTGCTTCCGTTTACAGCTTGGACATGGCCATAAAGTTTGTTGCCGTATCGTGACTTGGCTGTTCGTTCTTAGCTCTTCTCCCAGGACACAGCATCTGAGTGGTATCTGAGCACGCGCCTACAATTCAATTAATGAACATTCAAATGATACAAACCTGCTGAGGCATTTTTAGTGCTCAGAGAGAGGACAACGTTCAGTTTCATTAGCAGGCACTGTAACTGCGCTTGAGGTAATGTCAGCAAGCATTTCACCATCTAACCAACCCACCTCACCTGGCCATCCCTTAACTTCAACGCTATACACGTGTCCTGAACACACAAAACAAAAAATAAAACAAAAAAATAACAACAACAGGTGCAAAAAGCAAACAAAAAACAGAGAGAGAGAGAAAAGTTGGGCTTGGTAATAGAAACCCACAACTTTGAATCCCTGGCAACCGGAATCGAGTTGCCACGGACAACACGGCAGGCAACAACAAATTGGTTATTTGCTTTGTATCGGGCCAAAAGTGAAAGAGGCCGCAGTGTGAAAACTGAAAGTACAGCGAGACCTCAGTTTAAATAAATACCGAATCAATTAATATTTATGTAAAACTAATATTAATATATATTCATAAAATGAGTCAGCGCACAAAATTCATAATAAATACCTCAGGTAAACTTTGTTAAATATATTCATTTAAATTGACAGTGTTTTTCCTTATTTTTTCACTTGTGTATATTGAAAGTGAAATGCCAAAGTTAACAGAAGTTAACCAAAAGAAAAACATATTTATTTATATACGTAGTATAATAAAAAAAAGTAAGAAAGCTCTGGTTGAGAGTGCTCGACTAGCAGATACCCTGTTAGGAGCTGGAATGCGGCACCAGATTAGATATCTTGCTGTAAGTAGCTATAAAACAAAAACAATTTAAGCAAGCAATATTTATCTGGAATATAGACTTTGAACACGCACCATTCTCTTTTACAGGACATAGTCGTCCAAGAAGTCACCCAACTAAACTAGCTATAGTCCGTAGCGGAATCTGGCGATTTTGTGATAATGAGGAAGAATCCTACACAAGATGTAGTATCCTGGGGAATATGTTACCTACTCAAAAGACATAGAAAACCTCAACTCGACAAAGATTCTGGGACTTATTAAAGAATTGTGGTTGATAGGAGAATTTTCAGAAGATTTAGAAGAATTTTTTATAATTATGATTCTTATTGCTATCGCTAATCGAGTTTTATACGATACGCTAATCGAGAAATAGATAAAACATAATAAAATTGAAGTTTGAAGTTAGATTTAATAATTTCGGAGATCAAATCGCTCATAGAGACAGACAGACAAGCGGACATGGCCTGATCTACTCGGTCATTAATGCTGATCAAGAATACATATTTATTTTATTGTCTTTGGCACAACTGCATTAGACGCCTTTTAAGCATTTTCATGTTCAGGTTATAAAAATCTATCAGTCCACAAAACACAGTTTTACAACATACAAAAAACTATAAAAAATCTACCATTTATCTCTCACTCTTCCCTCTCTCTCTCTCTCTCTCCCGCTTTGTCTCTCTCTCTCTCTCTCACTCTCTCTCTGTCTGCACTCAGTCGAGTATTTTGGCGGGCGCATTCCGAGCACGGAGCTGGATGAGCAAACAGCGACTATATTGGAGTTTGTGGAGCAGGAGGAGCACACTGTTATCTCGGCCGTGCATAATAAATCGGATGGCAAAATCAAATTCCAGCATCGCATACCCAACGACGAAGTCTGTTTACTCTTCTACAAGGTGCCTCAGGTGGGACAGGGTGCAGCCGGTGCTGGCGGAGGCGGAGGGGAGGCAGTTGAGCCACTGCTGGGCATATTAACACTGGAGGGTGGCCTGGTTAAATCCATTTACAATTCCGTTTCACGTGTCTTTTCGCCCCATGCCAACACAGCTCGAGTAAGTTTCAAGTGTATACATGCATGTGTGTGTGTGTGTGTACTGTATGCAACATACACAAATATTTGATTCGTATTCGTTGTTGTAGTTGTCGTTGTAGCTTATACGGTAATTCCCGTTGAGCTTAAATTATTTTGCTGTTTGCACTCAGTGCTGTCAATTGCAATTTTTTCCCTGCTAAAACTAGCCAGCTAGGTGACAATACTTGGCTCTTATGTGCGTCCAGCCAACAAAGTACGAAAAAAAATAAAAAGAGCAACATTTTAGCATAATATGATATACAACACATTAGTTATGCAGATATTTTAATTTAATTTTACTATAAGTAAAATCTATCACAACATAAACTAAGCAGAAAGCCTTAACTTTTTCCCTCTAAATGTAGCTATTTTGTGTTCAAATTTGGCCAGCACTGATTGCACTCGGCCATATTCATCTTCGCCACCTGCAAGCAGCAAGCAGCATTTTAATCGCATTTGCACATAACTCGATTCTTTTCTGCAATTTCATTTTGTCAATTATATTTACTTGCCAGCGGATGCAATTTGTTTTCTCAATATTATTTTTACATCGTGTGTCTCGCAATTTCTTTCGTTTAAGCGCAACGAATACAGTCCCGAGCTGAGCGGCATCCTCGAGAATCTGCATGTCTCGCTGGGCTCCACACTGGGTTTGCCACAGAGCGGTAAGCAAGCATTACTTAGAACTACTAAAATCAATGTATAATTCCAATAAGAACCAATATCTGCTTGTCGATCACCAAACTGATCAAACTTATTAGACATATGCAATGCAAATTCGTTGACTTGGCAAATGCTGCTCAGTGGCAATATGATCATTTCAACACATAAATGCACACGCTCACACTGATTGCAGTGAATAACGGTAGTTGCTAATTTTTATCACCTTGCAACTTTATTGAGTGCAAATTCCGATTTTGCAGGTATAACAAGCATAAAAGATGAAATTAAATATTGGAAACAAAAACTGGGCCAAAAGGCAAGTTCACGACTTGATCGCGAAATGGCGCAAGTGTTCATTGGGGTGCTGGAGAATATTGAGCAGAAAATGAAGTAAGTTGAATTTCTATATACGAGTATGTATGCATGTTGTGTATATGTGTGAAGCTATGCACACACCTGGACAGTAAAATATATACAGCTTAGAGACTACACTACATCTTATATCCTTAGCGTGGTAGCGATTTGGTGCATTTAATATTATTTGATAGCTCAGTTAAGACTTTCTTGTAATGAATATATTCAAATCATAATTTTGGCAAATCAAATCAATAGGGAAATTAATGTTTTCTTAATACGAAACTCGCATTAATTCACAATTGTTTTCAAACCTTTTTTAATATTCAGATGTGCATGCGTGTATTTACATAATTATGTATGTGTGTGTGCATATTTATTTATGTATTTATGTTGCTTTTATTTTATTATTTATTTTATGTTATTTTTATTAATATAGCACCATTGATGGTGGCGCGAATTCGAGCAGTCGCATTGAGGAGTTCCTCGACCACGCCCACAACAGCCTCGATGAATTGTGGCGCCTGCCCTACAATTATCCGCAGCAACGGATGACGGATCTGCTGGACATAATGGGCAATCGGTTGTGGGAGGCGTGTCTCCGTCAACTGCTCGCCGAGGAGGACATTTGGAGCCTGAACTCGTATAATGTGCAGAATGTGATGGGGCAGTGCATGGACACCGTAGATGCCTGGATGCAGTTGTGCGACTCATTGACGCGTCTCTTTTGGCCAAACTACGTGAAGCATCCGTGGCTAGGGGAACCGCATCTGCCGCGTCGTGGTCAGCAGTTCAAGGAGCGTCTCGGCGAGGTTCGGAACATAAAACAACTGTATAAACAGATTGCCACGCTCCTCAACGATGCCGAGCTGCAGGAGATGTTCCAGGAGCAGGCAGCGTTCAGTGGTGAGAGAAATATTAACAAATATGGAACGCATGGAAGGAGATATGTACCTCCAAAGCCATAAAAATCATTCATAATCTCAGTAGATTTCCACATACAGATCGACATGAAAATCAATTAGCTCTTAAATAATACCATATAAATGAGTATAAGAATAATACAACATAAACTCAAACCTAAACACAGTCTCACTCTGCCTCTTCCCCATTTAGATTTCAATATATTCGACACCTCGCCACCTGGTCAGGTGAAGTGGCACAAGGCGCTGCAGCACTTCGAGCAGGTGCTGCAGCCGATCGATGAACGCATTGCGGCTGCTTTGAAGGCACAACTGCATCATCATTTGAGTAATCCACGCCAGGTCATCTTCATCTTCTCCAAATACGAGATGCTCATCCAAAGACCCGCTGTGCTCGAGCTGCTCACAATTGAGCGGGAGCAATTTCTGCAATCGTTGCACTTGCTGTTGCAGGATCTGCGCAAGGCGATGACGGATACGAATATGGAACCGGATACGGGTCATTTGTCAGTCATTTGCAACGAGTGCCGTTGGCTCAAAGTGGTGCAGTATCAAATCCAGGAGATCGAAAAGGTCAGCCATTTGATAAGCGGCCGTGAGGGTTTCGACAAGATCAACAAAGCGGTGCAGGAGATCAAGGAAGAGACCGAATCGCTGCTGCGCACCAATTTCGAAATCTGGTCGGGTCAATGCTCGACAGCTGTGAAAAGTGGCGAACTCAGGTGAGCAGCCACATCAAAGCTCCCCAAGAAATAAGAATTAACTTTCAAACACTCCTCTCCATTCACAGACTACGTGACGACCAGGCCGTGGTCAAGTTCGAGAAGGAGGGTCGTCAGCTGATGCGTGTGACCTTCAATCCGAAGTTGGTCACTTTTTGCCAGGATGTTCGCGAATTCGAGAATCTCGGTTACACGGTGCCACTCGAGCTGCGCTCCGCAGCCACACATGCTGCGAAATATATGTGCTATGCACGCCGATTGCAACAAATTGCCACGTTCCACAATACGATTGGGGATCGCATGATTCCCTGCCAGCGACCCATAATGCTGAAGAATGCGCTGGAGTTACAACGTCTGGTGCAAAGCGAAACGGTCGCTTGGCAGGATGAGGCGTCGGTGCAACGATATGTGAACATCCTGCAGGAGGCGGTGTCCAAGCTGTCGGCGGATAACACGCTGCTAGTCGGCTATCATGAGCAGGCCAAGCGAACGGTGCGTGGCTGCAGGGGAAACTTATCTTTATCTGTGCAATAACTAACCCAATCCCTTCTGACAGGTCATGAAACTGATGGCCACCGATCTGCTGACACAAAACCAAGTGTGGAAAGATGAACTGCGTCATTTACGTGAGCTGGTGGCGACGCTGGAACGCCAAGGCTACACCAATTTGGATGCCTTCAAGCTGCACTGGGATCATCAGCTGTACAAGGTGCTCGAGTATCAATATATACTCGGACTGCTGGACATGAACAACAAACTGCCCGATATACACATTAAGTTGCTGCTACGTCAGCGGGAACTCTGCTACAGTCCACCGGAGGAGGAGATACGTGATGTCTACTTTTCGCAGCTGCGACGCTTCATTGAGAGACCGAGCAATTTTCATGGCCTATCCGAGCAGAGCGCTCAGCTATTTCAGTCCATGGTGACGCTGAATCGCCATCACTTTGGACCGCTCTATGCGCGAGCTGCTCAACTCTTCGATAAGCTGGAAGAATTTAAGCGAATTTGGCTGCCCTGGATTGCGTTGGGCTGTGTGGATGTGGAGCAATTGTGTGGCATTCACCTAAACGAGGCCGACGATTGGGATCGCAATTTTCGTGCGTGCAAACAATTCAGTCAACAGCTGGCCAAGTTGCAGCAATCGGAGGAATCCATCGATTGCATTGTGATCAATGTGATGCCCCTGCGCTCAGATATTGAGTACCTGAGCAGACGCTACTGGGAGGCGTTGTCCAACAGTCTGCGGTCCTCCATCCTCAACGATGTGCAGGCGGTGCAGGAGTTTCTGCAGAATGCGTTGCAATTCCTGCAGAATGTACCCATGGACGAGGGCAGCATCAGTGTGTCGGGCATGAAGTATGAGAAGATTATGCGCGAGTTGCCACAGATCAGTGGCACGTTGGAGTTGGTGCGGCAGAAGGATGCCTGCTTGGCGGGGTGGTGCAAGGAACGTGTGACAGCATTGGCAACGATTATGCTGCAGTGGGAGCAACTGCAGCCGCTGCTGGAGAATCATTCGGTCATCTTGCAGAGGCAGGTAGATATGATAAAGACGCAGGCGCACACTCAACTCCAGAATCTGCGCAACGAGGCGGAGAAGTTTCTGTTGCGCTGGGAGTCGACCATTGCGGAGCTGGAGGCCAATGAGTTGGCCGGCCTCGAACTCTTCAAGGAGCGACGCGCCCACTGGCAACAATTGCAGACGAAGAAGCAGCAGCTGCTCGGCGAGTGCCATAAATTCAATATGGAATTTCCCGCAGATGCACTGGCTCCCTTTGCCGCAATCGATGCGCAGTTGGAGGCACAGTCCCAGCAGTGGCAAACTTATGATACATTCTTGGACGAACTGCAGCCCATTCTGCAGGAGGAGTGGGCCATCTACAGACGACGTCCGTACATTCTCAACGAGTTCATTGGCCGCTGGGAGGGCACGGTACATGGTTCCATTGATTTGCCCGCGAAACGCATCCGGCAGCAGGTGGAACGTTTGCAGCTCACTTTGCCCATCCTCCAGCAGTTGCAATCGGATGCGTTGAGTGAACGTCATTGGGCGGCCATCTTTCACCTGTTGCACCGG
Organism: Drosophila basisetae; assembly: GCA_035041595.1. Classification (NCBI taxonomy): domain Eukaryota; kingdom Metazoa; phylum Arthropoda; class Insecta; order Diptera; family Drosophilidae; genus Drosophila; species Drosophila basisetae. The sequence goes on along the minus strand of JAWNLB010000123.1, from coordinate 7,316,520 downwards.
CGTCAATCGAAGCCATTGCATGCCATACAAGTGCAGGATTTGTTGGAGGATATGGATGCATTGCAGGCATCGGCCACAGAGATTGGGAATATTGTGCGGCAGGCGGCATCCGAGCAGATTGTGCGGCAAGCTCTCGTCGAGCTTGATCAGTGGTCGGTTACCGCCCAACTCAAGCTAATTGAGCGTACAGATGCCGCCGGGCAAAGCGTAGCGCTGATCAAGGACTATCAGGAGGTGCTCAACAAGATTGGCGACAATCAATCGCTGCTGCAGTCGGCCAAAAACTCGGCTGCCTTTGATAGCTTCTCGGATCAGGCGGGTCTCTGGGAGAGTCGTCTCAATACGCTCGATGTGCTGCTCAGCAGCTTGAGTCATTCACAGCGACGGTGAGTTCATCTTTTCATCTTTTTTGACTTTCTTAATATATATACTCGTATATAAATACTTATTTATTGATATTTGTTATCCTTTTACTCTATAGTTGGGTTTATTTGGAGCCAGTGTTTGGCGCTGGGACCTTGCAGCAGGAGCACGCTTTATTCAAGCGCATCGACAAGGACTTTCGCTACGTTATGCGTGAGATTCAGATGGATCCACGGGTGACGGCTCTGCTTAAGATTAACAACATCAGCACCATTGTGAATGCGCTCGAGACGCAATTGGCACGTTGCCAACAGAATCTAATGAGCTATATAACGGTAAGTGGAACCCTTATAGAATCATGAACTCAGCTTTAAGATACGTAGAATGATTACATATTGTAAAAATACGTTTAAGTTTGAAAAATCTGTCAATCTTAATGATATTTGTACTGTTGATGAATTTCTGATCCACATATCCGGTCCACTTGTCTTATGTGTATTTTGCTTATTATTTCCATTTATTTTATTATGCAATTATTAATTATATGTTTAATTTTAATACTGCCTTTATAAATCATTTGTAGGAGAAACGCAACTCGTTTCCACGTTTCTATTTCCTCGGCGACGACGATCTGCTGGAGCTGCTGGGTCAGGCATCCAAGGATGCGGACATCATTAAGCGCCACATACGCAAACTCTTTCCTGGCTGCCACAGTCTATCCATTGAACAGGCGGCAAATGGCAATCACTATCGAATACTGGCCGTGCACAGCGCCGAGGGCGATGAGCTGCGACTAAGCCAAGCTGTTGACATGACCGGTGACATTGAGGTGAGTGCAACTAGTAAAATTCCAGTGAGTTGAGAGCTGAGTTCTTTTTCCCTCCAACAGCGCTGGCTAAATGAGCTCGTCGCCGTCGTGCAGGAGACTCTGCGTGGGCAGATTTACGAGTGCTACAACCACACCAATGGCTCAAGCGATAATCTCAATGAGCAGCTACTCCGGCAATATGCCAGCCAAGTTCTTGCCACCGCCCGGGCGCTCCATTTCACGAGGCAAACGGAGAAATCAATTGGCAGCATGTCATTGGCTAAGCTGCAAAAGCAGTTGCAAGCTGAAATCTTACATTTGGTGGCCATGAAACAACAGTGTGACAGTTTGCACAGTCTTAAGCTAGGCGCTTTGCTGCTGGATCTGGTGCATTATGTGAGCGTTGTGGAGCAGCTGCAGCGCCATAATGTGATGCAAGTCACAGACTGGTATTGGCTGAGTCAACTGCGATATTATGTGAATGGGCAACGACAGGTGTTGGTGCGCATGGTTTATGCTGAATTTGAATACGCCTACGAGTTTCTCGGTCACGCCAACAAACTGGTGCACACCCAACTGACGCACAAGTGTTATCTTATCCTCACCCAGGCCATGCATATGGGACACGGCGGTAATCCTTTCGGCCCGGCGGGCACTGGCAAAACCGAGTGCGTCAAAGCACTCGGGGGCATGCTGGGTCGTCTCGTGTTGGTTTTCAATTGCGATGAGGTGAGTGCTTTGGCTGCTTGCAATTTGTCATTTATGTTGTTTTGCTGTTTTGACAGAATGTGGACACCGAATCGATGAGCCTAATCCTTACCGGGTTGGCTCGCTGCGGCGCCTGGGGCTGCTTCGATGAGTTCAATAGGCTGCAGGAGGCAACGCTCTCATCCATATCAATGCTCATCCAGCCCATTCAGAGTGCGCTCAAGGACAAGGCGGACACTGTGCAAATTGGCGAGCGCAAGGTGAGCACACATGATGGATGAGCACCATCGTCAGCTGAAGCAGCATCAAAAGTCCCAAATACAAAGAATGATATATTTGCTCATAGCATTCAACTTAAAGTGTTTTCAAAAGTAGGTCAGCATAGAAAAGAGATTTGGCCAAGGCACCAAAAACAGAGCGTTTTTCTCTAGTAGCGAATTCATGAGATTCTCTGATTTTACTACTTATTCCACCTCTACTTCTAGGTCTAGCTCTAAATCTTATACTTTCACAACTACTTCCAATTCTATTTCTTATATTTCCACTACTATTTTTTATACTTTAACTACTACTTTTTGTACGTCACTACTATTTTTCGTAATTCTACTACTACTTTTTATAGAGTTACTAGTATTAATTATAATTCTATCAGCACCTCTTATATTACGACTACTTCTAATACAACTAATACTTCTGCTACTACTTGTTTTGCAACTATTACTACTTCGACTACTATTACTAATTGTTTTCAAATCTTAGACTTATAATTTAATTCCTCCTATTTTTACAATTATACTATTACTATTTATACCCTATTTCAGCAGTTCTTACTCAGTTATTGGAGCAGTCACAAGAATAACTAACAGTTTATATTGATTTATTTGAATTGTTAATTAATTTAAGCTGTCCACCTAACTTCAACTACTCATCAACTCTTCAAACAGGTGGAACTCAACCAGCACTGTGGCATATTTGTGACTTTGAATCCGGCAGGTGGCGAATACGGCGGCAGACAAAAGTTGCCGGGCAATATACAAGCATTGTTCCGGCCGATTGTGATGCAACAACCGGAGCCGGGTGAAATTGCACGCGTCATGCTGTTTGTGGAGGGTTTTGCGGCTGCCGCCAATATTGCAACGCGCATCGTCGAACTCTTCGATCTGTGCGGTAAAATGCTATCCGCCCAGCGCCACTACGATTGGGGACTGCGCGAACTGAAGACGGTGCTGCTCGTCTGCGGCGAGGGACTCCGCTCACAATTAGCAGCAACCACCCGCCAACAACAGCATAATGAACCTGATGGCAACAATGATGAATTGCGCATTGTTGTCCACTGTCTGCGCTCATCGACCATGTCCAAGTTGGCGCAGCAGGACGTCGAACGTTTCGAAATGTTGCTGCGCAATGTGTTTCCGGAAATTGGTGACTCGATGGCACCGTTGACACCGCTCCGGCAGGCACTGGCCGCCGCCTTTGGGCCGCTCAATCTGAGCGCGAACGACAGGCAAATTGAGAAGGCATTACAATTGCATGAGCAGCTCCAGAAGCGCATGGGCGTTGTCCTCGTCGGCCCACCAGGCTGTGGCAAGTCGAGTATTCTGGCTCTGCTGCGTCAGGCGCTGACCGCAGCAACAACAAGTGGGGCCCAGCTGCGCGTACACACCATCAGTCCCAAGTCGATGAGTCGAGTGCAGCTGCTGGGACGACTGGACACTGATACACGGCAGTGGCTAGACGGCGTCCTCACCCACACCGCGGTGCTCGTCAATCAGGAGCCGGCCCATGTCCATTCGTGGATTGTGTGCGATGGCAGCATTGATCCCGAGTGGATTGAGGCATTAAACTCCGTGCTCGATGATAACAAGTGAGTTAAAAAGCCTTTTTTTTTATCGAAACGGGTGGCAAGGGTATAATTAATGTATATTTATATGAGTATATATATTCTTGTTCAACATCAATAACCGACTAGACCCAGTCCGTCTGTATGAGAAGGTCGACCTCAGATACTACAAGGGCTAGAGATATATTTTGAATATAAGCTCTCGTTTATCATGCGAATCGTTTACCTCGATACAAATCGATTAACGATAGATAAATATACCCAAAAGTATTCTTGTCTAGTCAAGCTCTCCCGACTGTTTAAGCTACATAATTTTTATGTTTAAGCTAGAGATCATATCATGGATTAAGTTTATTCGCTATGATTAGAATCAGAAACGCATTCCTAGAGCAGAATCTCCTCTTCTATATTTGAAATACGTTCAGCATGGGAGTTTAATATCATGGATGGATTTTTGGGGCATTCGAACGGTTGATAATTTATATAAATATTTATAAGTTTATTGCCATTAGATTAAAGTAAAAGTCATTTGAAATTAAATTTTTATAGCAACAGCTTTTGCTAATATATTTTTTGCTCGTACTTGCGCATAAATTCGTAATAATTATTTGCGGCTTGCCATATATGTTCTATATGTATATCATATAGGCATATATGTATATATATATATATATATATATCGTATGGGGTATACAATTTTTAGACGTAGACATTATCATATATCGTATCTCGTATCTTAATGTTGCAAGTATTTTATTGTACGGATGGGCAAATGCCTATACCTATCACTTAGCTACCAAAAAACAAAGGACTTAAAACATAGAAATGCTCAAAAAACAGATGACATTAAATGAGGGAAGCCCGCTAAAACAAATAACGTAACGTAACGTAACGTAGTAAACGTAATACACAACGTAACGGCATTTTAGAAATGTCGCCAAAGAGTCTCTCTCTTTTCTTACATAGAACATGAGTGTGTTTCTTGTGAGTGTATTTATGTGTGTGTGTGTGTGTTTATGAGTGTGTGGGTGTGTGTGTTTTGGAGAGAGTTGAGAGTTTTGTTGGTAGTTGCTTTGAAATAGTTTTTCTTTTTTCAAGTAACTGTTAAATATTTTCAAATGAAAATGGATTTGTGAAGTTTTATGAATTGCCTTTTTTGAACTTGTGTGACTTTATACTAGTTCTATTTTGTTGTCAATATGGCTTTTGACTTTTGAGTACATGCACATTTTAGTAATACTTTGAGCTGGTTAGCTTTAATTGAAATTTTAAAATAATTCAAAATTGATTTTAATTTCTATAAATAAATTTTTTGTGTTAACAGGAACCAGTTTAGATTTTCAAAGTATATAAATAGAGTAGAACCAGTTCATATTTCAATGTTTTTTGGAATACCTAGAAATATTAATGAACAGCAACTAGTTCGCTGCCAAGACCAACTCGTGAGTACACTCGTATCACACTCTCCCCGCTCTGTGTAACTCTCTCCCCTCTCTTCCGCTTAAATAATAAGGATGAAAATGCGTATGTGGCTAGTTGAGCTTATGAACTAAAGGCGAGTGCATGAATCTCTCTCTCCTCTCACTGCTGCGCATGTTGCGGCTGCAACTGTTGCTGTTGCTGCGGTGGTGCTGCTGGTGGCGGTGCTGGCTGCTGCTGTTGCTGCTGTGGCGGTGGCGGTGGCGGCAGCGTCACTGCTGTTGGCGGCGGTGGCAGCGGCGCTGCACGCATATGTTGCATGTGCGCCTGTGGCGCCATATGTTGAAACATGTTGCAATGCTGCTGCTGCTGCTGTTGCAAATGATGTTGCTGCTGCTGTTGTTGTTGCTGCTGCTGTTGCTGGTGTGCATTAAAGTGATGCTGCGCGGGATTGACATCGGCTGGCGTTTGTAAGATGATCTCCGGCTCGAGATTCAGCGCCATTTCGGACTCGTCCGTCTGGACGCCACGCAACGAGGCCAGCGCCGCTGCCTGTGCCGCAGCCACCGCTGAGGCAGAGCTGGTTGCTGCCGCTGCGGCGGCTGCTGCCGCTGCACTGAGGCTGCTCACATCCTGGCCGTATTCCTGCTTGATGCCGTTCGGTGGCGCCGCATACAGTGTGGCGCCCAGATTCTGATGCAGTATGGGATGGCAGAGTTGTGGCATCAACGTGACGCCGGCAATGGGCAACGCGGGATGACCAAAACTGGGTGGCGGATACAATTGTTGCAGCTTATTCAACTGTTGCAGGTGCGTCGGCGTCGCATGACCAGCGGGCGCTGACAATTGCGTCAGCGTCGCCGCCGATGTTGCCACATGCGACATGTTGCGACGACGATGTTGTTGCTGTTGCTGCTGCTGTTGTTGCTGCTGCTGCTGCTGCTGTTGCTGATGTGCCGCTGCCGCTGCGGCGGCGGCAGCAAGTTGATGTTGCTGCTGCTGCTGTTGCAGGTGTGTGTTGATTGGTTGCTGCTGCTGTTGTTGTTGCTGCTGCTGCTGTTGCTGCTGCTGTTGTTGTTGTTGTTGCTGTGTCTGCGGCGTCGATATAATCACCTCAGGCTCAACAGGCACTGGCGGTATAATTGAGGCAAATTCATGCGGCAACTGCGTAGCATCCGTCACCAGGAGTCCCTTCTTGCGCTCCTTGCGTATCTTATCGCGCAGCTTCTCCAGCTGCCTGAATGCCTCATTCGCACGCCGCGCCTTCTTCCGATCCCGATCGCGTTCCTGCTCCAAACGTCGATACTCGGGATTCATGCGTTTGATGCGCTTCCGTTCGCGATCTCGTTCGCGTTGTATCATTTTCTGGCGCAACTCCTCCTCGGGCGTCAACTGATAGTTGTTGGATGTGAAGAGAAGAAAAGAAAACGGGGGGAAAACTTATTAAAGCACAATGTGGCTGACACTAACAATTGGGTTTATTTGTATTCCCTCTCTCTCTCTCTCTCTCTATCGCTCTCCCTCTCCCTCTCCCTTTCCCCGCTCACTTCCTTTCCCAGTTTGGAAAATTGGTCGATCAGTCTGTGTAAATAAGAAACTAAATTGACTAATCTAAAACAAGCCCCATGCCAAGCCCAGGTCGCAACATAAGACTTTCCTTCCAACTACTAGTTAAGTGCTAGCTTTTTTTTTTAAGTGTATATGTCTGTCTCAGTGTGGGTATGTGCGTGTGTGTGTGTGTGGTGTGTTTATAATTTAGATATATATATAGAGATATTGGAAAAATGCTACGTTAGCACGTCGTGCCTTCTTGCGAAATCTATCGCGCTCGCGCTCCATTCGCCGATATTCGGGATTCAGTCGCTTGATGCGCTTTCTCTCTCGATCTCGCTCGCGCATGATGAACTTGTGGCGCGCCTCCTCCTCGGGTGTCATCAGCTGCAAGTAGAGATGAGAAGCGTGTTTTGGTTTTTGTTTTTCTTTTTTTTTTGTCGTTGTTTGAGAGAGCGGGCAGAGTTAGAAAAAATTCCAAAAAAAAAAAGAAAAACTAAAGCATAGCTCGTAGGAGCCGCACTCGAAACGAAGTTCTAAAGAACAGAATAAAGGGCGTGGATTTGTTTTGTGGGTTGTGAAGTTCTTTAAATCTAGAAGTGGTCCTTTTGCCAGCTAATTTTACAGAAAAAATCTAGTTAGACTAGGAGATAAACTGAACCCAGCTGTTAAATACATAGCTTGCTAAATTTCAACATGAAAAAGTAGTTGTTTCTCATCGGATCTTAATGAAAATATTACAGTTGATCAATAATATCTCAGGGTATATGATATACCGATTGGAAGGCTATAACTTTACAATTTAATTGCTATCGATTTATATCAATATTTGCAAGGGTTCGATCAAATGATCAAGCATCTGCGCAAGGTATACGAAAACTTATATTCAAATTTGTAAGTCAACCTATTTTAGTCTTTGAGTTGGGCTTTTTTTTACACACTGCGAAACGCCCATGGCTAAGACGGGTTTTCTTTTGATGCTGGTCAAGAATATGCGTAGTAAAATATAACTAATTTTTCATCAATTCATTATATGAATTAACGATGTGAAATCATCTTGTAAATTGTTTCTAAATATTTTCTAATAGATAGTTAAGAGTGTATTTTTGTATGCTACAAAAATTGGCACAATTGAACATATCTTGAAACACTTTGCAGACTCTTAACGCTGCCCTCCGGCTGGCGCATACAGTTTGGCAACAATGTCAACTTTATATTCGAAACGGACGATGTGCGTCACGCCTCTCCAGCTACGATATCACGCATGGGCATTGTCAATATGAGGTGAGTATAAAATAAATCTCTACGAAAGCACTGCTTATATTTAAAAAGATACATTGCCACAGCTACGACTATTATCCTATGCAAGAAATGCTGAAGCATGAACTGGAAAAGGAACCTTATGGTGATCTACTACAAAACTATTTAGATGGAAATTTCAGGACTGCTTTTGACTGGCTGGAAAGCGAAAATTTGTTGAGGTAAGCTAGAAGAAATATTAAGAGCTTTTAGCAGGGTTTACTCATTGAGATAGACAACTGATTAGTTTGAATAATTATACTCGTAGACAATGATAAATGGTGATAAATGTAAAATGATTATCTAACATATAAGCTGTATGAATCAGGAATAATCTCTAGAATACTACTCAACTAACAGCTCTAAATCTAATGCTCTTTCTTTCCCAATCTCTCCCATACAGTCAGATGCCTGGAATTAGTCGTGTTAGCTTGCTGCGATCGCTGCTGCTGCAGCTGCACAACAGTCAGTCACTGGAGGAGTATGGCGCGGCCACATTGCGAGCCCTGCTCGGCTATGTGCCCAGCGAACGGCAGCGGGAGTTTGCGCAGCTGGTATTGCAGCGAGCGAATCTCTATGTGGCTCAGCCGAATCATGCCGAGCTGAGCTACTATGAGCCGCAACGCAGTGCCCTCGAGCAGTATGCGGTGGGTGTGATTGACAGAGCCGAGACTCGGGATAGTCAACTGATTGTTACGGCCCATGTCAAGGCATATTTGGGCATTATCAATTCGTTGCTGGAGCAGCCGGCAAATCGAGCAGCTGCTTTCATGCTCGTCGGACCGAGTGGAGCAGGCAAAACGCTGCTGCTGCAGCAGGCACTGCTGGAGCACTCGGGCTACCAGCTGGCCAGCATCAATTGCTCCACGCAGCTAACAGCTGGCTATGTGCTGCACACGCTGCGGACGCACTGCGTCACGGTGAGCGGCGTTCGTGGACGCGAATATAAACCCAAGCAATCGCGTCTGGTGCTGTTTATGAAGAATTTGGATTTGTGTCAACTGGATGCTTGGGGTGCCTGTGAGATTGTGGAGTTGCTGCTGCAACTGGTGCAACGCGGCGGCTTCTATGCGGACAATCTGGAATGGATTAGCGTTAGCGGGTTGCAAATATGTGCGTCTATTAGCGGAAATTTGCTGAAAATTGCCCCACGCTATTTGGCCATCAATCAGTATGTGCGAGTGGGCAGACCGAGTGCCACCGATATGCTCGCAATTGTTCAGTGCCGCCTCGAGCCATTGCTCCAGTCTCATTTCAGGACAGGGATCGGCAGCAATCCCATCAATTTGCAGCATGTCAGCGAGTGTCTAATGGAGTGCTTCGACAAGGTAACGAATTTGTCCATCATGTGGAGTACTTTTTGCTCTTTGATGATGCGCTTTTGTATACCCTGGGCAGATGGTATAAGTAGCTTTGACTACATGTTTCTATATGTTTGTTTCTATATACATTAGTGATCAGTGTAATCCACATTATCGCTAAAGTCAATTTTAAATCTTACTTTCGTATCCCAGTTTTTAGGCTAACTTAATGCAACTTCTCTTGGAGATATCATTGACTATATTTCTTTCTATATCGGCTCGTCGATAAAGTTCGGATGAGTCCTACTTGCTTGCTAACTTGATAAATCAGTCTGACTGAAAGTTTTAGTTTGCATACTCGTATATATGTTTGATGAGTATAATCGGCCTATTCTATAATCTCCGTTCAATTCCGTCTGACTTTCTCCCATAATGAAATCTAACTTTTAATTTCTCATATATCACGTATAACCAAAATGGCTTGATTGACTTTTGATTTCAAATAAGTCAACATTAAAAAATAATGTTACAAAACAATCATTAAAACTCAATCACCAACAAATATTTAAACTACGTCCAACGTCTACTAAAAGCTTGCCAGGGTATTTAAACCACTCCAGCCCAAAGTTGTGACTAGCCTCTGGTTTTTCTACCTTTTAGCTGCAGGCATCTTTTACAGCCTCAACTGGTCAGCAGCAGCAGTTGCATTATCAGTTTAGTCCAAAGTGCATTATGAAGCTATTGGAGGGTCTCGTTTACTACCCGGCGAGTGACTTCAATGAGGTAAGTGGCTTTAGTTCGACTCCTAATGGAATTGCCAATTAACCATTTTGCTGCACTTCATTCACACAGGCCTTGTATTGTGAGCTGCTGGGCATGTTTAGGGATCGATTGGCCAGCGAGGAGCATGTGCAGCAATTTGAGACGATTTTAAAGCAAACAATGCGCAAATACTTTGGCAAGGAGGTGGGTGCTAATTGAAAGTCGTTCTCTTTCTCTCTATATACGAGTATGTGCTTGTTAATTGTTTTACAATGTTCTACAGAAAGTGTACTTTGTGCCTACGTCGCCTAAATCGAAGGGCCAACTGCACGGATTGGCTCACGATGAGTGGCTGGATGAAGTACAGCGTCAAATAACAATAAGCAGTGAGTTATGCGAACTGAAGTAGTGAATTACTTGTTTAGGGTTTCAAGGGTTAGCTATAAGTTCTCTTCTTTTATGTAATCGGAAATTCAGGATAAATGTTCTGTATCTTTTTGTCTTTTTTGACTTTGAAAGGAATACTGATTATACTCTGTCCTTGCATAATCTTTCAAAATTTTGAGTTGAGACTTGTTTTTATCTATGAGTCTTAAATTATAAGGCAACCTTTGATCTATTATAAAATTCGTTCTTACCCTGAACTGACCCCACTTTTAAGCATATCATATCATAACATTATAAGGAGGCATCGCATGTATGTATTCGTAATTTCTATATTGCTACGTTTATCAAGTAGGAAAGTCATGAACCACAAATAACACTTTCTAATCCGTCCAGTTTTTATTATTATTGGGGGGTGAGACTGCACCGCGACCTATTTGATCTATTGTGCCCCCTTCTGAGCTATAGCTCTTCCATCAGTCCCAACTCTCTTACAAAAGTGAGGATCTTTGTTGGGTTGAGGTCTACTATGTCTTCGCAATTCAAAACATGCGCCCCTAGGATGCTGCTTCTTCTTCTAGTTAGGGCGACACATTCTGCCAGGACTCCTCCTCTCTTTCACAAAACCTGCAGAGATCGCTACTAAGTATACCCAGTTTTGTCAGGTGACTTCTTAGCCTACAGTGTCCTGTCAATAGACCGGTAAGTATCCTAAGGCTATTCTTTCCCATGGTTATGATCTGTTTGAAACGTACAGGATTATAACCACCTAGGAGACATCTGGCTTGTCTGAGTCCCACTGCCTCTGACCAGCTCTGTTGCCGTCTCTGTCTCTCCTCGTTTCTGAGTTCCAGTCGTATAGTGTGCCTCCCTATGCCACAATACGGTTCTGGTCCTGTTAGGGGCCTTCCTGCCCCCATTCTTGCTTGCTCGTCAGCCGCCTCGTTTCCCGCTATGTCCCTGTGGCCCGGGACCCATCTCAGGGTGAGCCTGTTGTGAGTCCCGAGCAGGTCTAGCTTCGAACGAACCTCATGGACTACCTTCGATGTAATTTTAGTCCCCATTATGGCGTTCAATGCTGCTTGACTAATCCGTCCAGTTTAAACATATATCTTTCTTTTTTCATCCCACGCTTGGAAGTTGAAGTTGCACATTGCTCCCGAACTATTAAAGAGTATATATGTTTATCTATATGTCCTTTTTGGCTATCACTTTAGCTGTTTCAAGATACGAGCAGTTGCTGTGAGTAGTGAAAAGGCTTTGTGGGGATGGTGGGGGGAAAAAACACAACAAAAATGAAAACATTATGAATCGGGATAACTACACTGGGCCTTGGCGTCTGTTTGCGAAATCGATCCCGTTCCCGTTCCATTTGCCGATACTCGGGATTCATGCGTTTGATGCGCTTTCTCTCCCGGTCCCGTTCCCGCATGATGAACTTTTGGCGTGCCTCCTCTTCGGGGGTCATCCACTGCAAGTATATAGAGAACGGGTAGAAAATAACAGAAAAATTTTGCCACTCACAAAGTGAAAGATGAAATTTTTGTAGCTGATGCGGAAGTCAAGGGAATTTACCTGGATTTTATGTTGCTTTTTTTTTGGAGTCAACTTCAATGACGATGCCCGGAGAGCTTTTATAATAACTATTTTAAATGTGCTGTGTGTTTAATAATGCCTAATCTATAATAAAATTAATGATCTTTCTCAATCAGATGCGGAGAACTACAACATAACTTCGCCCATTACTGAGGAGTTGCTGCAGCATACAGCAAACGTGGCACGCATCCTCTCCCGCAACGATGCACATTTGCTTGTACTGGCGGAGGCTGGCGATCGCCATGTGGATGCCATTTATGCAGCTGCCACACTGCAGCAGGCCAAAGTGCTCAGTCTGCAGGGTGGCGCCAGTTATGCCCTGACCGATTTCTACAACGATCTCAAGCTGGCCATGCAAACAGCGGCGCTGGAGCAGCAGATGAGCTATCTGCTCATCGAACACTGTTGGCTCAGCTATGTGCCGGACATCTTGAAACCCATTGAGGCGTTGCTCGAGGGCAGTGAGATCTTGGAGCTGTTTGGCGATGATCTGGAAACGGTGGCCAGCACACTGAAGCAGGCCGCACAGCTGGAGGGCTATCAGGAATCACTGGGCGCCTACTTTATGAAGCGTAAGTGGTGTGGATGGAATGGATAGAATCTAAATAACAATAAATCACAGCTCTGCTAAACAAATTGTTGAGATCTGGAATATGTAGAGAAATAATGTATCACTAACAGCCATGGATATCTTACAACTGCAAACATCTTTTATCTGCTGATTTATGGAGAGGAGATGCTGCCTCTCTTTTAAAATGATATGTTTTAATTTAATATGATTGATATTCCCACTTCTATTCAATTGCATAAAAAACTATCTGTGCCAGTTTAAAATTAATGTGATATCTTTAAAAAGAAGATGAATTCAATGGATATGATTAAATGCTCTCTTCTTTGTATTATTTTTAAATTCTCTCTTCTCTTCAATTGCAGGCGCTCGAGAGCATTTGCATTTGATACTCGTGCTGGATCCGAGCAGTCCCCAGCTGGCGGATTACTTCAACAGTTGTCCGGCATTGCATCGACAAATGGATATACTCTATGTGCGCCCAGAGTCGCGGGAAACGCTCTCGATGCTGCCCAAGCAATACATTGAGCTGCTCAATGAGGCGTCGTCGATGGGAGCGGGACGTGGCAAGGTGCCCGTTTGCAGTCACTTTGCGGACGTGGCCGAGGAGTTGCCGCCCGAGCAGCCTGCTCAACGCTACTATCAGCTAATCAGTAGTTATTTCCATCTGTACAGCAATGCGGCGGCCGAGATTGATCAGCGGCTGGGTAAGTTGCAGTTGGGCGTGGATAAACTGGCCGCTGCACATGCTCTCGTGGACACGCTCAAATCGAATGCTTCGGCCCAGGAGCAGGCACTGGGCGAGAAGCGGCAGCTGGCGAATGATGCGCTGCAAATGATCTCGGCCACGATGCACAATGCGAATGAGCAAAAGTCGAGCATGCTGGAACTGAAGCAACAGACGCAGCAGAGCAGCGAGCAGCTGAAGCTGCGGCAACGTGAGATTCAGCAGGAACTGGCCGAAGTGGAACCCATTCTAGCGGAGGCTAGCAATGCAGTGGGTCAAATTAAATCCGAGGCACTCTCCGAAATACGTTCACTGCGTGCTCCGCCCGAGACGGTGAGGGATATTCTGGAGGGTGTGTTGCGGTTGATGGGCATCAGGGACACCTCGTGGAACAGCATGAAAACGTTTCTGGCCAAGCGTGGCGTCAAGGAAGACATACGCTCCCTGGACCCGGCACACATCAGTCCCGAGAACTGTCATGCCGTCGAGCGATTGCTGCAGGCCAAAGGTGACTCTTACGAATCGAAGAATGCGAAACGCGCCTCGGCTGCAGCTGCGCCACTTGCTGCCTGGGTACAGGCCAGTGTTCGCTATGCGCGTGTCATCCAATCTATCAAGCCGCTGGAGCGTGAGCAAAACGAACTCCAGCACAATCTCAATGCGGCCGAGGATGAGATGCAGCAGCTCGCCAGCGGATTGGATGATGTGGACAAGCGGGTCCAGCAGCTGTCGGCCAAGCTGCAGACGTACACTCAAGAGGCAGCCGTGCTGGAACTGAAGCTACAAGAGGCGGGCGCCACGCTTCAAGCAGCCGAGCTGCTCGTGGGCAAACTGAGTGCCGAGTATGCCACCTGGAGCGAACAGCTGGCGGAACTGAAGCGTGCCCACAAAACTCTGGATGGCAAAACACTGCTGCTCGCCTTGGCCATCAACTACTATGCGGGCAGGGGCGTAGAGCAACGGGGGTGAGTAATATGAGTGGTGGCAGAAGAGAAAGATCCAAAATCCGATTGAATAAAAATTATGAATTTATTAGAGTATTCAGTAAAGGATAAGGAATCTATTATAGAACTCTTAAAAAGCAAATTGCTTCTAAAAATACTAGAAGAGAAAACAGCTGAGTTTCTGCAACGATAGAATTTAAGTATAGATCTCGTATATAAAACTAATACGAGTATGTTCCTCTACCACTGCTATCTATCTGCCTCCTCTTTAAGTAGGCAACTCTTATTTGTATCTAATCTTTTTCTCTCTTCATTAAATATACAACTCTTATATAAATGTGCCTCCCTTTTACAGCGCTGCGTTGAAACGCCTCCACGCGGAATTTCAGCTGCCCGGAACCAATTTTGACCTGCGTCAAACTCTGGTCACCGAGCAGCAGCAGATCATTTGGGAGAGTCAGGGATTGGCACGCGATGCGCAGATCATTGAGAGTGCTGCACTGCTGCGAGAGATGCTATCGCTGCCCTTTGGCAGTTATCCCGTTCCACTCCTGCTCGATCCCACCCAGACGGCGGGACAGTGGTTGACAGCTCATATGAAAGCGACGGGCAGAGCCAGTGAGCTGACATCGCAGGGCAACGAGAGGCTTGGCTATCAACTGGAGTTGGCTGTGCGCTTTGGCAAGACGCTGCTCGTGCAGGACTGTGAGCAAGTGCGTCCGCCGCTGCTCGAGCTGTTGCAGGGACACATTTATGTGCGTTTCAACAAACGCCAACTGGCCGTGGGCAGTAAATTGGTGGATCTGCACGAGGACTTTCAATTGGTGCTCATCAGCAAATCGCATCGTTTGCAACAGTTGCTGGCTGTGGAGCAGCGAGGCAGGGTGAATCTCTTGCGTTTCACAGTGACCGCAACGGGACTCGCCGATCAACTGCTGTCCAAGGCGATTGTGCTCAAGAATGCCAAGCTGGAGGAGCAGAGAATTGAGTTGCTCCAACGCGAGGGTGAGCTGCTCAAGCAGCGTATGGCGTTGCAGGATAAACTGCTCGAGCAGCTGTCCAAAGCCGAGGGCGACATACTGCGCAATGAACCACTACTCGCCAGCCTTAATGAGGTGAAGTTGAGCAGTGCTCAAATCGATGCAGCTCTCGAGCAGAGTGGACAAGTCAAGCAGACGCTGCTCTCGGAATTCGCTGACCTACGTGAGTTGTGCGTTCGTGCTGCGGATTTCTATGCGGGCTTAACGCAGGGCTATGAACTGTCCGCCTTGGTGTACATTGAGCTCTTTTTGGGCGCACTACGTGGCCAGGAGCCACAGGAGCCACGATTGCTGTACGAGCGTCTCGTGCGCAGTGTTTTCCTTCACCTCGCGCGTGCCATTCAACGGGAAAGTCAACTGACTCTGGCGCTGTGGGTTTGTCGCCAGGCATACGGCTCGTCAATTGGGGCCAAGGAATGGGAACTGTTCGTTGGCAGTTTTATGGGCAGTGCCGATGGCAGCATCCAATTGGGTGGAGCCATGCCCGATTGCATGAGCCGTGAGGCACAATTGAAGCTGGCGCTGTTGCTGCAACAGCTGCCCGAGTTGCGTGCGCAACTGCAACTGGACAAGGATTACGTGTGGCGAGGCTTCATCGAACAGCAAACGGACGATGTGCTGCGTATGTAAATCATATTAATTTTTGTATTTATATTTTTGTTTTCTTTTCTTTTTTAAGAACTTTCATTTCAATTTAAGAATTAGTTTCACTGTATTTATAACAAAATCGTTTGCCCTTCTGTCCACAGCTAATATCAAAACACCCTTTCACCGCGTGCTCCTGGCTCAAGTCTTTCGACCCGATTTACTGCTATCACAGCTGCGTTTGGCGAGCAGCCAATTGTTGGGCTTAGCGCCCGAGGCAGCCACACAGCCAAGTGTGCAACAGCTGCTGGAGCAGAGCAGCTGCGACAGACCCATTCTAATGATCAGTCAGCCCGAACTGGATCCGGCAACAGAACTGCGAGGAGTGGCACTAAAGAAATGGGGCATAGAAAAATATGTAGAATTGGCCATTGGCAGAGGCAGCGAACAGAGAGCGTTGATGGCGATGCGCGAAGCAGCCGCCAAAGGACAATGGCTGTGTGTGAAGAATGTGCATTTGGTGCCCAGTTGGTTGGAGCAAATGGATCAACTATTGGGTGAACTGAAAAAATCAGCCGACTTTCGGCTGTGGCTGCTCTGCGAGTCCACAAGGGGATTCAGCGAGGCAACCATCTACAAATGCCTTCAAGTGCGCTACGAGCAGCCGCACGGACTCAAGCAGCAGCTGCAACGCATGCTACAAAATTACGCCGGACTCGAGGCGGTGACCAAGCAATCGGCCAAGTGCTTAAAGATGCGAGTGGTTCTCTTTCTGCTGCACGCTGTGTTGCAGCAACGGCGTCAATATATACCCCAAGGCTGGTCCAAGTATTACGAGTTTGGTGAGGCGGATCTGAAGGCGGCGCTGGGCGTGCTCAGCTGGCTGGACGCACAACTGGCGAGTGGACGCTGCGATTGGACAATAATGCAGCGTCTCTGCGAAGCAATCGCCTATGGCGGCAGATTGAATAATCCCAGGGATTTGGATATATTGCGCACTTATCTCTCGCAATTCTGTTGCGCCGATGTGCTGAGCAATCGCTGGCAACCGTTGGGCTTGAGTTACTGTCAACTGCCCACCAGTTCCCAGTTGCAGGATTATTATGCAGCAGTGGAGAAGTTGCCCGAACAGGATGAACCACGTCTTTATGGATTAGCTAACCAGGCGCAGCAGCAGCGTGAAATGGAACAGACGCGTTGTATCATCAACGAGCTGCGTACGTTGCACTATGGAGTAGGAGGAGGAGCAGGTGAAGTGGCAGCTGCTGCTGCTCCCAATTCCCGACAACGTCTCGAACAGCAAATCAAACCGTTGCTCAGCTTGTGGCGCAAATTGGCCACATCTTGTAGCATCACACAGACTGCCAAGGAGGCGGCAGACACAGACACAGTCACGCCCACTGCCACTCCTACGCCCTGGACACTGTTTGTGCTCGCTGAGCTGCAGCTGGGCGCCCAGCTTTATAGAGCAGTGCATCAGCTGCTCTCGCAGCTGCACAACTGGCTCAAGGAGACGGCAGCGACAACAGCAGCTGGAATGAATACTTCCCCAGCGGATGTCGATGCACAATCAATGCAGGCGCTATCGGAGCAGCAGGTGAGTGAGAGAGAGTTAGATCGGGTGACAGTTCTAGAGATGGCCACACTTCGGTTTCACAGTGTGTAATTGAAAAAACCCTATTTCTATGTGGAATATACAAAGTTTGTAATTAGCATAGTCTATTGAAAATTTAAGAATTTCTCTCTGAGATTTATAAATATTTATACTTTAAAATATATATATAATATAGGATTCCTGGGAATGAATTGTAATAGCTTTCTGAATTGCGGAAACGATATAATCAAATACTTTTCTTTTGCTTGAGCCACAAAATTATGTTTATAATTTTTATAAACATACACTCAACATTTAAGATCTCATTAATTTATGCTTAATGGTACTGAAAGTTGGAAGAACAAAGCAGTAAATTTGTGTAGGTAGATAGAAGAATGATGAGAACAAGATCTGAGTTTGATAAACACACACTCCAAATCTATGATCGAATTTCAGACATTTCTGAGAATAGAGCAGTAAGAAACTTGATTTATTTTTGAGAAATTTTTAAGATTTGAAGAACAAGGAAATATCTTTAATTTGAAATATAAATGTATGAAGACAGATAAAAGAATATGTGAATATCTACAAATATATTTGTTTCCTTTCCCTTCAAGGGAATGTTTTTAAAAAATCGATTTAAATTTCAATTTCTGAATTTCCGCTGACTAGATAATATCCCTTTTTTAATTTCCCAACGATCACTCAAAATATCCCGCATCCATAATTTCCCCCTTTTCCATGCAGGTGCCGCACAGCTGGTCGAAATTGTGGCCAGGGCCAAGCAGCAAAAGCGTCATGGATTATTTGAGGGGTTTGATGGTGCGAGCGGAAGCGGCGGAGGAGCGTTTCAAGGGACAGCTGCAGCTAGATTTCGGTCGGGAGGTGAATCTGGTGCAAGTGTATAATTGTGAGAATCTGCTCGCTTGCCTCAAATTGCAGCAGGCGCGCAATTTTGGCATCTCCACGCAGCGATTGCAGTTGAAATCCAGCTCAGCGCCAGCAAATGAGATGAATCCAAAATTATTGATGCTCAAAGTGGCTCCATTAAAGGTTAAATTCTTTATTTTATGCACGAAATGAAAATGCCTCTTGTCTGCCTGTCCGCCTGTCTCGTTGTCTCTCTGTCTGGCTGTCTGTCAATCAGCGCAGCTGTCTCTTTTCTTGTCTTTTGTCTCTTTTTTTCTTGCGTTTGGATTTTTTTGTGTTCTGCTTCTTTTTTTTGTTTGCTTACCTTGCCCATCTTGGCCATAAAATGCGTCTCCAGCTTGACGGTTGTTATAGCGTTTAGCACTCGCTTTGAATTGTGTTTTGTGCGTTTTTATTTACAACATTTACGTTTGCATTTGCATTTGTTCAATTTTTGATATCGCTGCAGATTTTTTCGCCTTTTTTTCACGCCGCTTCTTTTTGTTTATTTGATTGACATTCCGGCGCTCTGTTAACTCCAGACGCCAGGGCTGCACAACAAGTGCTGTTGCTGTTACCATTGATTTCGAGTATTTTACGAGTACTGACAGTATATTTTTGTTTTACATGCACACTTAATGTTTATTTAGCTTTCATTTGCTTGTATATTCTATCTTATCTGAATATTATTTGCGTATTTCTTTTTAATCTACTGCGTTTGTCTTTTGTTTTGAAATGTGTTGCCCCACACTTTAAGTATTTCGGTACATTAACAGTGTGGAGCGCTGTCATGTGTAGAGTTCGTTGAGTGAGTATGCACTTTCGTGAAGTGAGTAGTTTCGTTCAGTTGGTTACTGCACAGACTAACGCACAACATGCTGGTCTTTGTCCAAACTAAATGAACCGAAAAAACGAAAATTAAAACTATTAATAATAAATAAGCTTTAAAATTTATTTCAAAACACATGCAGCTCGACGGAGACACACAAATACCAAATGCAAGTGTATCGAGCGCATTCTTCATCAGCTACCCAATCAAAGATGATGACAACGAACTGAACGCACACCCTGGCGATAAATTCAAGAAAATCGAACAGTTTGCCAGCAATCGATATCAAACCGATGAGATAATTTCCCTTCCCCTCTACAGCAGGGCTAACAGGGATAAACTCATCTGTCAGTTGGAACTGACTTTGGGCGGCTCCGTCAACTCGGAACAGGTTCTTTTAGCTGGAACTGCTTTGATCGTCGACGACTATTGAAATCGACTTATTTCCACTGGAATTCATCCCAACATAATGAATCGATAATGTAAACAAAAAGACAAACAGATAAATAAATAAATGCGAACAAAAATAATAGAGATAAATCCATATCTGATAAAACTACAAATTTTGCTTTGTAACTGTAAAATTAAGCTTTTTTTTTCAATTTGAAATATTGCCTACTTTATGATTTTCAAGTTATATCGATCCTTTTAGCAATTGACCTTTCGATAAATTGCAATTCGATTATTGATATTTATGATTTATGAGTTGTGAGTAAAAGCATGTCAGTCATAACACTATCAATACTTTTACCAAATTCGATATTTGATCGATATCGCGTTCGATCGATAGGCCGATAATTTCCTTCTCGATAGATTCAAATTTGATACTTGACAAATTTACATTTCCAGCGACAAGTCGCAGTTCAAATAACTGATTTGTGGTTATGTCGAATTATGCCATTCACATTCACAAATTATGAGCATTTGTATTTATTTTTACTTTTGAGAATTTGTTTTTGTAATTAAAAACTTATCCAACTCTCGGGCATTGCCAACTGTCGTTTAAAAGTCATTTAAAAATAATTTATGCACAAACTCAAAAGTGCTAAAAGCCGTTAGAAGTGCTATATGGAGGAGGATAGAGATAGCCAGAGGCAAGGCTAGTAAAGAGGGAGCCGAAGGGGGCGAGACATGTTTTCAGTCATCATCGAAACATTTTCGACAAACTGCTATCAACATAAAACAAGAAGAATCAGAGTGTCATAAATGTTTTTGGGGCACAGTTTTGCATGCTCGCCTCCCAAATAGTTGCTGAGATGTTTTCTTCCCCTCTCAGGAAGTTTTCTAAGTTTAATTAAGTGGCATTATGTTCAATTAGGCAAAAGTTTCGAATATGCAAATTAACACAATTTCTGCTCGAAAAGTGCTCTAAAGCGATGAGGAGAGGGGCATTTGGCATGTGGCATGTGACAGGGGGAGCGGGTGGGGCAGGCTTAGTTTCTGTGGCAGACAAATTGCTTTTTGTGTGCGTACATTAGAAAAACACAAATCAAAGGCAAATGACAAAGCTGCAATTACATCGGCAGCAACAACAACAAAAACAGCAGCCGCCCCGAAGAACAATACGGTAGGCGTGGCAGCAGTGTAAATAATTCTCTGTCAGATTTTAGGTTTTTGGGCAATAAATAAATAAATATATATTTCCATGCAAAACGATTCAAACAAAAGGCAACCGGAAATTATTGCTTTAATTTTGGGTTAGGGTTTTCACACAAATAATTCACTTTCAATATTTTGTGGCGCATTATTGCAAATGACTTTTGAATTCTTGGGTTTTAGGTATGTTTATTATTTAATTAAAGATTTTGTAATTGCCATAATTAATTGCCTGCCACAACTATTTGCGCAAAGTATTTGTGGTGTTTACAGTTTTGTCTTTATTTAAATTATTCAAATTTTTTTGTAATTAAATTTTATTTATTTTATACTCTTTGTATTTTTTCGACTGACATTATTCGAAAATAAATAAATATGACATATGAAAATAAACACAAAAAGCAGAAACGCATACGAAAAACAGATTTTGCTAACACAAAAGTATTTTTATAATGAACAAATATTTAAAGGGTATCCCTGCTAGTCGTGCCCCCTTTATTAGCGCATTCTAATTTGCTGCAGTCTTCAAAATACCCACATAAAGCGAAGAACATAACTTAGGCAATCATTTAAATTCGCTTCTAACTTAACTAAAAACTAATTCGCTCAAACTTTACTCATTGAAAGTTTTAAGTATTGTTTACTATATATTGCATATATATCTATAATTTAATTAAACAACCATTCTACAAACTCTATTAAACTATCAGTCGTGGCTTAGTTATGGGCAACCCACTCCACTTCCCTTTCTTACCCAGCCTCGAAAGGAGTTTGAGATTTGATTGTTGCTCAACTTTGATGATTAAATTGGAGATGTGTAATTAGAATTTGATAGGCGTGGTGTGTGTGAATGCGTGTGTGTGTGTGTGTGTGTTGACGTTTGATAAATGCATGGATGGTACAAATGGATATCCATTTAATCCTTGGAAGGCAACAAGCAGCCGAACAGCTGCCTCTAATTGCAGCAGTGCCCCTAAACTTCAATGCCAAGGATTACAAATGAATTAAAGTATAAAGCATTTCTGGCATTTGCATAATGAGTATGTTCAAGTGTGTGTGTGTGTGTGTGTGTGTAATGCTCTTGTCTGTTTGACATCTTGGGTCACGTTTACTTTGGCAGGTCCTGGCCAAGGACCAAGACACTTGCCATAATTGTTAGACCCGCCATATGTGATTAATCAGCGCTGTTCTCCCTTCCACTTGAATAATCCTATTTCATGTTCAGTTCATGACACATCCCCTCAAATACATTTCAATTGTGCGGGTTGCTCCACTAATTGGTCAATTGAGCGTGCTGAGAGAGGCCCCAAAGTGGCCAGAAGCAAAACTTTTCTATTGGCCTGGCCAGAACTATTAGAGTTAAACTTGAGCCCAAGCTTGAGCCCAACTATCTGCTTTCGTTGCTTCTGATTAGCCAACCAGAAGTTAAGCTATAAACTACTTACACCAAGGGCTATCAATAAATTCAGATAATTAAATTTGACAAACTTTATTATTCAACTTTACCAAGCAGATTGTTAAAAGAATACTCTCTTCAACTCAGAAGCATATATCTGAGAAATATTATACTTTTACACTTTGTTGACTTATCCGGCTTTCATTACCCTACTGCAATCATCTGAATTCGTTACGCATCCGCCTAGGGTGACCAGCACCCAATCTAAGTAATTTAGTTAATCAATCAATTTGCACATTATTCATAGAATATTTGTTTTTCTTTACTCTGATTGGTTCTGCATCTCTGAAATCTCATTCCGCACAAATTGAAGAAAGTGCAAGTGCTGGTTGCAAAGCCACGCCTCCATCTTGCGCAAACAGGCCCTCGTGGCAAGTTGCGACAAATAGTGAGGCATTTGTGTCCTGTCCGCTGACACCTGACACCAGACAGTGTGCAGAAACCAACAATGAGCATCGCAAGAATTGTCTGGGGACCCATGTTGAAGGCAGCGTGAAAGTTTCTTGTGTAGCTACTGAAGCTACAGTGGCAGTGTCTTATATAGTTCCACGATCAACTCGAACTTCGTATACCTCAGCAATAGTAAGGAAGTAATGCATAAATAAATAATACATCATAATAAAATGCCAAAGATAATATTAAATGGAATGAAATACGACGTGTCAAACATTTATTGTTAAACTTTTAACAAAAACAAAAAGGGCGAAAAAATAAAGAAAAAATAAAACGAAAAAAGTTTTCTTTAGTTTAATTCTAGTCAATGCAATAAAATATTATTGAATTCAGACTCTTCCTGTTCGATTCCAATTCGATTTTGACTCAACTTGAATTTGCAGCAGCAGCTGCAAACCAATAAAAAGTGTATAAAACTCCCAGCAGCAACAGCTATACAAATAAGCACTATAAACACCTGTGGCGCGCTGCGATGTGGCAGCAGCTTCTTCAGTGGTTGGCAACGAGTCTGTTTCCACAGCCACAACTGGGGCAGAACTGAGCCGATTTACTTTAATCAGCGCTTTTTGATCTTGGTGTGTAGAGCAAAGCTGCAAACGCAATTCTGACTCGGTTTTCATATTCAATTATTGTACATATTTATTTAATTGAGGAACGGTTCAAAGAATTCGCATATATTTAACTTAAATTAATGTAATCATTTTGAAATTGAATTCATCTACTGAATTAACTAGACCATTAGAGCGCTGCAGTCATTCGAAGTCCTTGTGCACGCAAATAGTCTGAGCAGCTTCCAATCTGAGTAAATGAATCGATTAATAAACTTTTAAGTTATTCATTAAGTATATTTTTGATTACCTTGATTTGTTCTGCATCTCTGAATTCTCAGCATGCACATATTGCTAAATGTGCAGGTGCTGGTTACAGTGCCACGCCTCCATCTGCCGCAGACAGCCCTCGAATCCCAGACGGTGCAAGCATTGCGGCATTTTTCTAATGACCTGCTGCAGACACCGTTTAAGAGGCAGAAGCCAGCAGCGAACAGCAGCAGAACTGTCTGGAATCTCATGTTGAAGACGGTGCTCGAAGTAGACACTGCCATACCTTGACGGTTCCTTATATAGTCCATGATCACCTCCAACTTCGTATGTAAATATCTATTCAAATCAATAATGCAACTGACTGAAATGCGTAGGACAATGTTAAATGAAATGCAATAAAGCATCTGCAAAAAGTTGCCAGATGTTAAGAAATGAACACAAAAAAGCGCAATTAAACATTTAAGTCAATACAAAAAAATTTTATTGAATTCAGATATGCTGCGACAATAAAGCGATCTACTTTTTGGCTTCCGAGCTATTCAGCAGCAGTAAACCAACAGGAGAAAACATTGCAATCGGGAGTAACCGACTGAGAAATACTTTGATAACAAGTTTTGTGACTATATCTTTAGGATTGTGGAAGATTTGCGGATTTATCGATTTACACTTTCAGAAATATCGGATTTGTTTGTTTGTTTTCGGTTTTTAGAGGCTTACATACAAATTTGAAGAAAAACAATCTCTCAACCAAATTTGGAGACTGTAGCCTTATAATTGTCGGAGATATGCAATTATCGAATCCTCGATGCACATCCTAGCAGAATGTGTCGCCTTAACTAGAAGAAGACGCAGCATCCTAAGGATGTATGCTTTGAATTTCAGAGATATAGAAGACCTCAATCCAACAAAGATCCTCACATTCGTGGGGGAACTGGGGCTGACGGAAGAGCCATAGGCTCAGAAGGGGGCACAATAGATCGAGTAGGTCGCAGTGCAATTGCCCCCCCATAATAGTAATAATGCAATTATCGATATGCAATTATTCATTTTATCGATTTCTAGGGGGCCACCCCTAGTGGACGTAGCACTCGTATAGACGGACTGATAATATACTATGAGACCTTCGGTATCAAAGTATAATAAATAATATTCAAAATTCCCAGCAGCAACAGCTATGCAAACAAACACTCATCGCGTGACGAGATATGGCAACAGCTGCTTGTTTGGAGGGGATGAGTCTATTTCCACAGCGACAACTGGGTCAGAATTGATCCGACTCATTAGGGCTTTTTGACTCGATAGCTTGGTCAAAACTTCTTAGATTTTCGAAAACCATAATTTTTAATCGTGGTTTAAATTATAAATGAACACTAATTCAATTCTAGATCATATAAGCATATATTTGAGAAATATTTGGCAATCATTTTGTAATACGAATCTTCATTGATCCCTTGGGTTAGCCGGTTAGTTGCCTGCAATCTTTTGAATTCCTTTTGCATGGTCCTTTTCGTGTGAGAGTCCAATCTGAGCGATTTGAGCGTTGATCAAGTTTGTAAATTATTATATATATTTTTGCTTACTTTGCCTTGTCGTGCATATGTGCATTTCCCACGTGCACCGTGTGGCAAAAGTGCAATCGCTGCTTTTGTTGGCCCGCTTCCAAGTTGCACAAACGGGCTTGTACTCCCTCGTACAGGCAATGGGGCAGCTTCTCCTGACCCCGGACACGGCGCAGATGCAAACAGCGAGCAGCAGAAATAATGTCTGGGTTCTCATGTTGAAGGCAGTGCTCAGACTTGCTGTGTAGCTACTCAAGGGCTGGCAGTGCCTTATATAGTCCCGTGATCGCCTCGAACTTTGTATATTTTAACAATAGTAAATATTTATTCAAGTGAATAACAAAATATAATTAAATTCGAAAGACAATATTAAATGTGTCGAAATAAAACACATGCGAATTGTAAAAATTGGTCAATTGTTAAAAATGTAATAAAGAAAAATGCTTTATTCAATTTTCTAGGCCATAGATTAAAATCATATTCAATTCAAGCACATTGCGAGAATAAAGCATTATACTTTTTACCTTCCGAGTTGTTGACCTCGACTTCGTTGTTCAGCTTAGCTTTAACTTGCAGCTGCAGCAGCCAATAAGCCAACAAAAAATTCATAAAATTCACAGCAGCAACAGCTTTTCAAACAAACACTCAAATCACACTGCACGGCCACATTGTCGACTCATGTAAAATTTACGTTGAATTTAAAAAAACAAAGTGCCAAAAGAAAATGTTTAAACTTTGTCCTTGCGCCACAATGCTGCAGTGTTGCAATACAGACTGTTACAGTTCAAATATCGCACGAGCATCGAGCTGTAAGAAATTCATATATGAGCTGTAGATAAATCTACATTCAATCGCATTTGTGACTTGACTTTTATGTTCAAAGAATACCCTTAAAAGACGAATAAAAACAGCTATAACTTTGTCAAACCTTCTCCGATTTCTACAAGCTTTTTACCCTCAGAATGGGCTTATTGAGTCGACTTGAGACTTTCCACAGCCATAACTTTGAATTTCAAAAACCCATCTTTCGATTTTCATGTTCAAAAATTACCCACAAAAAATGATATTAGGAGTAAGTCAAAACCTGTTTGACTTTCTACTATATACGAGTATATTTAAGAAGTATTCAATTAAACTAGTAGTATTAATTAATTAAAAAGCCGAGGAGTCAATAGAGCCCTGCAATCATTTGAATTCGCTTGGCATGCTCCTTGTCTGGTGATAATCCAATCTGTGTAATAGATTTGCGCATCAATAAAATGACGTAAATTATCCATAAAATATACTTCGACTTACTTTGACGTGTCCAGCATTTTTGAACTTCCAAGCTGCACCTATTGTCATATGTGCAAGTGCTGGTTACGTCGCCGCGAGTCCAAGTCGCGCAAACTGGGTCAGCCACAGGAGGACAGAATTCGGGACATTTCCTTCTCGAACCTCTGCTGCTGACACCGTTCAGGACGCAGAAGGCAACTGCGAGCAGCAAGGTAATTGTCTGGCATCTCATATTGAAGGTAGTGCTTGAATTAACTACTCTGTCATGCCTTACAGTGTCTTATATAGTTCCACGATCAACTCGAATTTCGCAACAATAGAAAGAATATAATGTAAATTCAACTCAATGATATATTGTGGAGCATATCCAAACAATCGTCCATTCATTTCGCCACAATAGAATCCATGAGACAATATCAAATGAGTCGAAATAAAACACCTGCGACTTGTTTGATATTGAGCCAAACAAATTCTTCATTAAATGTTTTTGCCAGTACAATAAAACGTAAAAAAAGATATATTAAATAAATATATATATAAAAATAATTTTGAATTTTACTTTTTGTTTTGCGAGTTATTGATCTCGACTTCTGATACGAAGAAGGTTTGACCTCTAGATTAGTAAATAATCTTAATACATTCAAAGCGGAAATTGATTTTCATCCCATAATTTTTTCAAACATTTTGCGATTTTCAAAAACCAGTGCTTTTAAGCCATATATATATTTAAGAATTATAAAATAAACCATTTTGTACTTTGAAATTTAATTAATCTGTTGAATCAGCCGGACCTCAATAGATTCCTGCAATCATTTGAATCCCGTTGACATGCTCCTAGTCTAGTGACAACCCAATCTGTGTAATAGATTTGGGCAACAATAAAATGATGTGAATTATTCATAAAATAAATTTCAACTTACTTTGATTTGTCCTGCATTTATGAGCATTCAGCCTGCACCTATTGCTAAACGTGCAAGTGCTCGTGGCTGCATCACGACTCCAGGTTGCGCAAACAGGATCAAACACAGCAGGACAGATGTCGGGGCATTTTCTTCTTCCCCTGCTGCTGACACCGGTCAGGATGCAGAAGCCAACTGCGAGCAGCAAAAGAATTGTCTGGCATCTCATATTGAAGGTAGTGCTTAAGTTAACTACTCTGTCATGTCTTACAGTGTCTTATATAGTCCCACGAGCAACTTAAATTTCGTATATCGTAACAATAGCAAGAATATAATGTAAAAATATTAATTCAACTCAATGATACATTGTGGCGCTTATCCATTGTGGAGCTTATCCATTCATTTCGCCACAATAGAATCCATGAGAAAATATTAAATGAGTTGATTGATATTGAGCAAAACAAAGATCTTTATAATCAATACAATGAAATGTAAGAACAAATATTAAATGCAGACATTTTGCGAGAATACGGCGTTATACCTTTTGGCTTACGAGTTATTGATCTCGAGTTTTGATACGCCGTGTTTGGCTCAACTTGAATTGACTGCAGCAGAGCTCTCAGGGTCTCTTTAATCAAGGTTTGACCTCTAGGTAAATAATAATAGTACATTCAAAGTTAAACTCGATTTTCATGCCATAAGCAGGACTTTTTATTCACGACTTGAGCCATATAAATCTATGAAGTATTAAATTTGTCATATTGTAATTTGAAATTAAATTAATCTGTTGAATTAGCCGGTCCTCCATAGATTTACGCAATCATCTGAATTCGTTTGGCATGCTCCTAGATTAGTGACAACCCACTCTGTGTAATAGTTTTGGGCAACAATAAAATGATGTAAATTATTCGTAAAATATACTTCCACTTACTTTGACGTGATCTGCATTTGAGAACTTCCAGCATGCACCTATTGAGAAAGGTGCAAGTGCTCGTGTTTCTGCCACGCTTCCAGGTTGCGCAAACAGGATCAACCTGAGCAGTGCATCTCGCGCGGCATGGTTTTCTTCCCCTGCTGCTGACACCGGTCAGGATGCAGAAGCCAACTGCGAGCAGCAAAAGAATTGTCTGGCATCTCATATTGGTGCTAGTTCTTGGATTAACTGCTCTTTCATGCCGTACAGTGTCTTATATAGTTCCACAATCAACTCGAATTCCGTATGTCGCAGCAATAGCAAGATATAAATATATATTTATATATATATATAATACATTGTAGAGCATATCCAAATAATCGTCCATACTTTTCGACACAATACAATTCATAAGACAATATTAATCGACTTGTTATATAATGAGCAAAATAAGGAACTTTATTAAAAGATTTACTCAGTACAATAAAAACTAAAAATAAAACATATTCAATTCAGACAGAATGGCAATTTTCGGCTTCCGAGGTATTGAACTCGACTTTGGGGAAGTTGTTTTCGGTTCAGCTTGAATTGGCAGCAGCAGCAGTCTACCAACCACATTTAGCAGCAACAGTTTTTCAAATAAACAATAAAATCACACTGCATGCCCAATTCTTCTATTGATATCAAATTGAATAAGAGTACGAGTATAATGCTAAAACAAAATGTCAAAGCTTCAACATTGTGTAAAAATACTGCAGCATTGTTACACAGACGGTTACAATTTAAATATCAACAGAGAGTTGGAGCGGACGAATCAAACGTTTTCAAAAGTCATAACTTTGTCTGACTCGATTTTCATCTCATAATTTTATTCATATTTTGTAATTTGAAATTTAATAAATCTGTTTAATTATCTGGACGTCAATATATTCCTGCAATCAGTTGAATCCGTTAGGCATGGTCCTTGCCTAATGATAAACCAAACTAAGTAATGGAATTGAGCAACAATAAATGATGTGAATTATTCAGAAAATATATTTAAACTTACTTTGACGTGTCCTGCATCTGTGAACTCCCAGGCTGCACCTATTGCTAAACGTACAAGTGATGGATACGTTTCCACGCCTCCAGATTGCGCAAACAGGATCAAACACAGCAGGACAGATTTCGGGGCATTTGCTTCCTCCCCTGCTGCTGACACCGGTCAGGACGCAGAAGCCAACTGCGAGCAGCAAAGTAATTGTCTGGCATCTCATATTCAAGGTAGTGCTTGAGTTAACTACTCTGTCATGTCTTACAGTGTCTTATATAGTCCCACGATAAACTCGAATTTCGCAACAATAGAAAGAATATAATGTAGATTCAACTCAATGATATATTGTGGAGCATATCCAAACAATCGTCCATTCATTTTGCCACAATAGAATCTATGAGACAATATTAAATGAGTCGAAATAAAACACTTGCGACTTGTTTGATATTAAACAAACAAAAAATGAGTGCTTTACTCAATGTTTTAGTCAATACAATCAAATCTCATTCAATAGTTCGATTTTCCATTTGACTTCCACGTTTTTGACCCCGACTTGGGATTTGCTATCTGCGGCTCAACTTTAACTCGCCCAAGCAGTGGTAAGCCTACATCATTTAGCAAAAGTTTCCAAAGAAATAACAAGACCTTTTAAATCTTTTTCAAAACGTATTTTAAGCTTATGTATTTATTCAAAATGTGTTGAGAGTTTGACTTTTTGATGCGTGTGTGTAAGTTGTAATAAATTTGCTAAGCAAAACAAAATACAAAATTTATGTGCATACGAAATCAAAATAAATACTTGAGAGCAGCCACACTGAATGCCACAAACACAGACAGCAGGACTGACACACACACACTCAGACACACAACAATTAGCCAGCAGTTATCTGTTCATTACACCGAACAGATCCGGACAGATTCGTCCTGCGCTTGCCTGCACATAAATTTCGGGGCTGGCTGCAGGCGCATTAAAACAAACTAGCACAAAACTCATTTGGTAAACAGGCAGGATATGCAGGATGTCTCCACACACACACACACATGTGTGTCTCTGTGTGTGTGTGTATGTGTGTATGTGTGTGTTTAGCACTTTCAACACGCTTCAAGTGTTGCAGTTGTGAATCTTGAAAAGTTTTCGTGCAGTTTTAGAAAAGTTTACGGTTGCTGCTGTTGCTGTTGATGTTGATGTTGATGTTCATGTTGCTAGTGTTGCTAGTGTTGCTACTGTTGCTGTTGTTGCTGATATTGTTGTTGTTGGTCATTTTGTCAGGGATTTTGTTTTTGTGTAAATTTTGCATGTGCCCAGCGGCGTCTCAGCGGCATTTTCAACCCATTCACGTCCTTGACGACAGCAGCGAGCGAGACAGATAGTAAGAGAGAGAGAGAGAGTGAGTGAGAGAAATGGAGAGAGAGAAATGGAGAAAGATGGAGGGAGACAGAAGGAGACTTGGCCAAAAACTTTATGGTAGAACACATCGAAAGCCACCTTCTGCACGTTGTTGTTGCTGCTGCTAGCTTTTCCAGCGCTTTCACAGCTTTTTCACCCTCCCCTTCCCCGGCCCCTTGTCCAAAGAATAAGTCAAGAGCTAAGCGTGAACACTTTACAAATGATTTCATTAACCAGCCGCATGAGAAAATTAGCACCTGTGTTCTTGCCAACATTTGCAAGACGCAGTTCCTGGCCACACTCGGGGCATATCACATGTTTAGTTTTCTAAGTATTTTGCTGAAATGCTGTTGCTGTTGATGTTGAATCCATAGATTTATGATTGGGCCAAAAGTTTATATATTTATACATTTATTCGTTGTTCGCATTTCGCTTCTAGCTAAACAGCTGTTTTACTGAACACAGAAGAATTGTTTGCTTCAATTATTTCAAATTATTTTAGATGCCACATTAAAGTGACATTTAAGCATTTGCCGGAGTCTAAATCGAAATATATTTTCTGAATAGACAAAAATATCCCTTTATCTCTATTAATTATTGTGACAAATTAACTAGACAAAATTATAATTATTTATTAAGGATTACATGAATAAGCGCATCAGTTGAACGAACCAATTCGAGAGTGATTTTCTGCACCTGATGCCGGGGCAACTGCATTTATGCAAAATGCGGAAGCTTCAATGGAATTTGGCGCTCTTTTAGTCAAAAATTATGAGAGCAAATATATTTTTGCATGCTCGCACATAAATTCCAATTCATTTAGTTGTTAATTCAATTTTTGGTTTGCCACCTACCAAACTACACTGGGCGACAAATTCTAGTTGCTGCTGCTGCAAATGCAAATTAACCCAGAAACGTGTTCGTGCATAAAATGTCGAAATAAAAATAAATATTTTCACTAAAATTATGCAGCTTTTGTTGGCCAAAAAAAATTCGACAAATGAGGGGCATCAAGGGGTTAGGGTTGGGTCTTGGGATAGGTACGCGGAACAAACGAGGACGACTCACTGGGAGAAATGCACAAAAAACACCGCTGATTGCAGGCTGAGAACGTGACTGAAATTACACGCAAATAAATACAAAAACTAGACTGAAGTAGCAACAACAACAACAACAGCTGCACTCAAAATAGTAGTAGTGCACACCTATGTAAAAAATACTTAAAATATGATTACAATATTATGAAAGCAGTCAACTAAGGATGTCTAATTATTAAAAGTTGGCATATATATAAGAATAAGTTATTTTATATTTATTTTTGGGAAAA
This sequence comes from Drosophila basisetae, assembly GCA_035041595.1. Taxonomy (NCBI): domain Eukaryota; kingdom Metazoa; phylum Arthropoda; class Insecta; order Diptera; family Drosophilidae; genus Drosophila; species Drosophila basisetae. The sequence goes on along the minus strand of JAWNLB010000123.1, from coordinate 7,284,574 downwards.
TATTAATGAATTATTATTATTACAATAGTAGTGAAATAATAATGAAGTTTTCTCTGCTTTCCACAGTTTTTGTTTTGCCGAATTGAATTTGTCTTCATTTTGAAGTTGTCTCGATGTTTTTACTATAAAGTGAGTCAAATCTGTATTAAATGCTTTCAGAAGTAACACTACTATTATTTTGACCGCAACTGTGGGAAGCTTGGAGGGTTAAGCATTAACGGCAACAACAGCAACAACAAGAAGTACAAACAAAAAACAAATGCAATTTATTTGCAACGCAAGACACTCACTGCATCTCCATTTCCCCCACTCGACTCCTGCTGCCACCCACAAACAGTTGTCATAACTTTATCATGTGTCGCAGCAAGCAGACGTCGCCAGGTGGCGCTAGGCAAGCCGGCAAATATCGCGTAACCGGAAACGGAAATGCTGTCAACAGGCCTGCAGCAGGAGCAGGAGCAGCGGCAGCTGCTGTGAAAATCCTGCTAACGCGCTTTATCGCAATGCCCTTTGCTCTCTCTCTCTATTTTTTTCTTCTTTTTGTGCTCTGTTTTTTTATTTTTATTATTATTACTATTTTTTATGTTGCATTTTTAACGTTGATGTTGGCCGCCAAAAACAAAATAGAAGTGCGATAAGTTGAGCTAAGTCTTTGGGGAGCACTCGTTGTGGCTGCCAGTTGTTCTATATGCAGATGCAAGGAGTTTAGCTAATGGTTATTTTCGCTGAGTGCGTCGATAAAGTTGTAAGCCACTAGCGAAAACCAAAAGCTATACACTTTATCTACTTTTCGATGCTTGACTGTGCTAAAAATACTGTAAGGGGAGTTAAAAAAAAACAAAAAACATTTGTGTATACCAAGTGTAAAAGTGGAATCGGATTAGATTTTATAGCAACTTTGCTCTCAAATTGAAAATGGGTAGAAAGAAAGTTGTGAAAAGAAATGTAAATAAAGCATCTTCGACACTATATAGCTTCAACAGCCGAGTCGATCTAGTCCATATATATAATAACTACAACAACTGAATAGCTCTTTAATATAGCTTGATATATTTTTGATCAACTGTAAAGATTTCATTATTGAATTAGAAATACCTCTTTTATATGTGTGCATTTGTCAGAGCAAAACGACTGTTTAAGTTTATATGTCTCTACATATATACATACATATATATATATTTTTGTGTACCCTCGTTTATGTATATAAATATGTAAACATGTTTTAGGCCCGCGTTCAAGCAAACATGTGATTTCAGCTGGGACTTGTGAATAAAAGCATGTGTTGCCTTAGTTTTTTTTAATACCCTATTGTAATTTTGCGGTGAAGTTTGTATCGCATTGCAGAAGACGACTTGGATCTCATAGATCATATATATTTTTGCATCACTAGACAATCCTACATATCCATGTTCGTCTATACTCATAGGCAGTATATAGTTTGGAACCGATCGGGTTATATGCCTAAATCATATAGCTGCTATAGGAACCATAGCCAAAGCTAGCCGTTTTTTTTTTATTTTCTACCTTTCATTAAAAATGAGAGCCTTAAATTTATGAAAAGAATAAAACTAGAAAATGATTAAAGCTATACAAATTCAGGGTATTTGGAAGTCGCCCACTCTCGATTAACACATTCGTGTTTAAGTACAATTCATTGTTAAATCAGTATGATTCCTATGATTCGATAAGAGATGTGTGCTACAATAAATGAAATTTAAAAACGCTAAATCGCTTAACTGAAGCTTAACTTTAAACCTAATTCAAATGTGTGCTTGCTTGATTCAAATGAATATTAAACGGCACTTTGTGCACTGCAAATCCCTGCAGAGACAAATGCCCAAGCATTTGTCAGCCTAAACACATGTTCTTAGAAATATATATATCTGGATGCATATATATATATATATATATATATATATATATATATGCCCAAGAATCTAGATCCAATGCCTAATGCTGCCATAACTCAATGCAAACCTATTGAATCACAGCAAATTAACATGCATACGAGTTTATCTCGTGCCACAGTGATGTATGTATTTGTGTGTGTGTCAGTTCTTGTGCCCCTGGGGCAGGGTGGGGTTGGGGGGTATGTTTGGGGGTGCAGATGTGTTGTCGCCCGTTTAGCGTTACGCCCACTCGACTGCCCTTGGCTAAAATGTTCTCTGGCTGGCATACAAAATAAGCAGCAAAACAAATTCGATAACAAATGGTTTGGAATTCAAACAACAACAAAAGCAACAGCAACAACAACAAATACAGTATAATATATTTATACGTTGATCTAAAATACAACTACGGGGGAAAAAAAGAAATGAACAAAGGACAACGTCGAATGTGGAACAAATGACATATTGTCATTGGCAAACAACGTCGAGACTGTTGCAAAAAAAAGCATTCACACACATATGATCTATATAAGTATATATAAATATATATATATATATATATATAGATGTTTAGTTTTGTTATATTTGGTATTTTCACAACGTAAATAGAAAATTTATTATCAAACGAAGCGCATAAATTAGCCAACAAATCAGATGCTCGCCACAGATCCGAAAGCTGATGATTACAAATGAAAGCGTATATGACCACATACAGTGAGGCAAGCAGTGGGGGAAGCCGATGAGGGGGAGTTGCTGTTAAGTGACCGCTAATCAGAAATGAATTTTGGTCTTTTGCTTGATGGCTTGGGAAACCTGATAATATTCTCAGACTTTAATCCGCAGGCAACTTTAATAGTCAATAAAAGTCTTGGATAAATGAATATCAAAATCTAAACATTATATTTATACTTTATGCTTTAGTCACTTTAAATATGCATTTATTTAAAGCGACACCGAACAACATAATTTGTAGGAAGTCGTGAATGAATTTCACTCTGCCTCAAAGGAACATAATAAGATGCCATACCAAATCATGCTCAACATGGCTCAGGGAGGGGAAATTCTTATAAATGTTTATGCATTTCCGTTGCGCAGTCGATTTGAGGAAAAGCTTATTGAAAACTTTTACACAACTGTTGCGATTCCTTTGGGGCATTTTGTCTTGCCTGGTTTGCTTTTTGCTTTTATATGGTGCGGGATGCTGGCCAGGAAGGTGGTGGTTTCGTCACCGTATCGGAGTTAGGTCGTTGGGTCGAGTTTCCTTTATTTGTTTACAGCTTGTAGTTGTTGGCCGTTACTGGGCATGGGCTGTGCTCTCATTTGAATACTCTTGCTTTCTCGATAAGTGTGTCAAAAAGTGAAGAAGAGTTTTTAGTCTCTTTGGTGGCGTCTGCGACGCTGTTCATTATATATATATGTGTATTCTTGATAAGATTTAGCAGAGGATTCTATATAGCCAGGTCGATCCCTTTGGGACTTATTTTATCTTAATGAAACTTTGAATATATCAATTTTTATGTACACACATAAATATCTCAACATCGAACCAATATATCACCTAGCTTTCTGCTTTCTGAAACAATCGTTTGATAGATGAGTTCTTTTATAAACAACTTTTTGTGTTTATGTAAATATCTACTCCAAACTTTAATTAAGATCAAATATTAATTTGGATGCGAGCGGCTGGACTCGGGACTCTGTTAGGGTATTTAAGCTGCAGTCTGCCAACGTTTGCTGTATTTTCTTGTTGTTGCCACTTTGATTCGCAAAATATTGTGTCAGGCGCTCCAAGATCTGTCCCTGTGGGTGGCTCGAACCACTTCTTCTTCTTGTCGTCTTCACGCATAGATGATAAATGTATGCCTGGACACAAGCACTCGATTTGATGCTAACAAACACAATAAAAAAAAAGAAAAGGACACAAGATTTGCGGCAAACTTAATTTATACAAATGCTGCGCTGCCAGCTGATGGCAGCTGCCACACCATAAATGTAATTGATTACGCACCGAAGATACACAGAGCCAGGCGGCGCACAGCATTATAATAATATACCGCCCTGTGAGAGCGAAGATTGTTCTTCTTCTTTTCCTCAGTTTGTTGTTGTCCATCTCATTTGCATATGTGCATGCAACACATGTCGCACATGGACACACGCCTGACGGCAGCACTCACAGCAAAATGTTGCATATTAATTTTTATGTACGGTTTTTCTCTCAGCTGCTTTTGGTCTGACTGCCAACAAGTTTTTCCTTTTATTAATTCCCGCTTCAAGTTGGCTTATTCACCACCTTCAACTCTCCCTCACCGCCCTTTCTCTCTCTGTCCACTGCTGCTTTTGCATGCAATGTAAACTTTTGTTTAAAAACAAACATGCGACGTCATATGATGGACGGTCAACAATTACAAGGGTAAAAGGCAACAACGGCAACAACAATAACAACAACAACTACGAATGAGTCTGTATGTAAATTACATGAACACATGTACAAAATCCGGGCATCCATGTGTGTGTTTGTGTGTGTGAGTGGCCGGCTGAAAAAATATATTTGAGCCAAAAGAAGGGGCTAGGAAAAAGAGTTGACCAAAGCTTAGTGAATTGTTTTACAAAGCACGTACAAAAATGATGCCAGCAATGATAAATGGGAAGTGCAAACGATGATTATCTTATTTATGTTAAATGAATCCTTTAAAATTGTGCAAATCGTTTTGCATTTCTATGTATTGTTAAAGAAATAAATAATTAAATAAAAAATATTCTTAATACCTTGAAACCGTTGAAAATCAGTGAAATGAGTTTTATGAAAGGGTCGCATTTGGAAGTATGTCCGACCATTGTTTACTATTTTTATCGAGGATTTCCACTCCTACTTCTCCTGCTCTTACTTCTATAAGCTTAAGGTCGTAGGATTGTTTACAAAATATTATATTTTTAACATATATATTTAAAATATATATTTTTACATTTGTATCATTATAAATGCATTTTTGTAAATGTTGGTGTATTTATATCATGTTACCATTTTGGAGGACAACCGTTAACAACCCACAGTTGCAGTTTTTTTGGCTTTTGATTTGGTATGCAAAAAGCAGTTGAGCTCATTCTCTTTGACTCCTCTCTGGCTCCCCTTTTCTCTTCGAGGTTACTTTAATATGCAAAAAAAAAAGAAAGAAAGCGGGAAAAAAGGAAATTGTGTGAGGTCGAATGGCCAGTTGTAGTGTGGTTGTTGCTGCCACGCTGCAGCGCTTCCCCCAACACTCGGTGCAGTGTGCCGCTTGCCACATGCCACAAATCCAACGTTTTATGTTCGCGTTAACGTGTGCAAAATCAGATGGCTGCACTAAATTGCGGATTTAGGTGTTGAAAATTATGTGTAAAATGTGTCAGAGCTAAGCTGCGTCCTGGCCCCGGCTCTAACACTGCGTTTGGGGTCCTGCTCCAGGCTTTAACTGCGTGTTTCGGTTCGGGCCATGGGTGACAAGGGGGCGTGGCATAAGCTAAATGTCTCCTCAAGGCTGGCGAAGCGCATGTGGCAAAAGTTGCAGAGCAGCAGAGCAGCAGCAGCAGAGCAGCAGCAGAGCAGCAGCAGCAACAGCAGCAGCCGCATCAGATCACATTTTCGTATGCATAGAAATTTTGTGTGTGCACTGAAATAAATTGGGGTTGATATTTAAAATATTTAATACAGAGAAAATGTGTGAGAGAATGACGAAGGTAAAATGAATGTGTAAAGAGCGACAGTATGTATAAGAAATATTGAGAGAATATGTTTGAGAAAGATGGTCAGAAAAGAGAGAGAGAGAGCAAATATATATATTTTAATAAACTTTCGTTTCCTTCAGTGTATTTGTGTGTGGGTGTATGTAGTGTTCTTTAAGTACGACTTTTTGGCAGACGTTTTTGTCGTAGCAAAAGTTCACACATTTGCCATCCACACTCAATCTCTCCCTTTCGCTATCTCCCTTTCTCCCTCTCTCTCTCTCTCTCTCTCTCTCTCTCATTCTCTGTTACAGTGAAAGTTCAGCTACAAGTAACTAAAAATCCTTCTCAGATTTCACAGGAGCAGACTGCCTGTCAGAGTTCAGGTCTTCGTCGTATCATTCGATATGCTTTGACACAGTTTATTAAATATTAACACAAGCACCTTCAATCCTTCGGCACAGGTTACCCAACATGATCTGGCTCTTAATTAAAATATTTATTAAGCGCTTTTTGGCGCAGACAACAAATTAATAACCTTTAACTCGTCAGTCATAAAACCAAGCTCCCCGCAGAAGCTTGCATAGTTTTGCAGTTATCTCAGGAACATACTGTGCAACAGCGGCGACAACATTGCAGTTGCCGCATGCCAACTTCGGCAACTATTTGTTGGGCAGGGTATAGTCGGTAGTGGAGTGAGAGAGGTGCTGTAGAGGTGGATACGGTTTGCTGGCCGTAACATGTAGCGTCAGCCGGATGAACAGCCTGCCATTTAGGCTGGCAAAATATGCAGCTGCTGTTGCTGCTGCTGCTGCTTCTTCTTCGTGTGACAGCGCCATTTTGTGTCCCTGCCTTTCCCTTTCATTTTGAATGACACCCGCAAAACAGCAGTAACAAAAGTCCTGCCAAACAAAATCTAAAATATTTATGCGGCCAGGCAACGGCGTCGTCAACGTTCCCCTCCTTCCTGCTGGAATTTCTACTCCTTTCTTACTATTTAACCCTTTTTCCCTGTGCCCGTATTTGGGCAACAGTTTCTCGTCAAAATTTTGCTTGCCGCACAATATTTGCACCCGTAAAGTGTGGGGAAAGATACATGAAAAACATTTTCATGAACAAGATTCCTGAATGGACTAACTAATTTGCTATTAAATACAATTATGATTTTATTCGAGCTTTACAAATTATAAATTTTAAAAGGTCTTCTGATGATTTGATTGTAGATTGTAATTTCTAGAAAATGTATTAAGGGCAATAATTATGAATTATACATAATAACAACTTTCAACCCATCTGATTTTTAGTTTTGGCAGTTAAATAATCACAAGATAAATAGCTGGAGTTGCTAAAGTCTGATTAATCGCTTAAGGTGTAGGTGAAAGAACAGTTGGAAATTTGTTCATTTGAAACTTATCAATTAACTTGTCTTCAGCTGCAATTTGTTTGCAGCTGCTCAATTGAATGAAAATCGAATTTAATACACAATCAAATAATGCCAAGAATATAATTAGATCTCAACTAAAATGAAACAAAAATAAATTTCAGTCATTTTACGCTTCATTTTTCCGTTTTAAACATAAAAGCGAACGGCAATCAAATATTCCATTTCGATTAGCAAATTGTTGGGAAATTTAAATTTCGCGCTGCTTGAATAAAAGCCAAAAATGCATTCAGGTCCAGCGCAAATAATCATAAATTTATTGATTTAGTGGTAAGTGAGTAAGCCTAAATTATTTACGAAATAGGCACTGCATGTACAGATTAAGGGTGAGAGAGAGAGAGAGAGAGAGTGCAAGAGAGAGAGGCGGAGAGAGAGGGTGAGAGAGGAGCGTAAGAATCATAATATAATTTGTTCAGAGTTCACGATTGAATTGCATTTGTGCTCAATCAATTGGAAAACTATTTTTCGTAATTATGAAAACATAAAAAATTAACGAACAAAAACAAAAAAAAAAATCACTAAAACCTTTTTTGTTTTTAAATTGTGAAATTCACACTTAATTGCAGTTGATCATTTTTCATGTGTAAGTTTTTATTGTTGCTTGATTTGCAACGTTATTTTTTCTGTTTTCATTTTACATAATACAAATTGCTTTCGTGAATTTCCGATAGGGTTAAGTGGGCCAATGTGCTTATATTTTTAGCCTGATTTTAATTATAAATAATCGGTTTAGTGGCGTTTTCATTGTATTAACCTATATTGGCCATTTATGTATGCAGCCCAATGCATAAATGTTCAATATGAAAAATCTATGCTTGCGTGCCAAGATAATGTTAGTGAAACTTTTGTGTAATATTGGGAATTGTTTCGTTTGAATTATGTATGCATATTAAATTATTATTTCATTTTGTATTTCCTTTCGAGCTGACTCGACTAAAGCCTTTTAACTTGCTTATAATTTTATTATTGTTTAGAGTACTTCTCTTGACATTGTTGTTCAGTATCTATGAAATAATATAACTCAACCTGCAATTCCGATTTAGATTTGGGAGTATAAATGAAGTCTTACTTAAAATGTAATCCACCAATCTAAATAATTGGACCAATCTAAATAATTTCAACTTACAACTCAGTGTTCCACCCACTGCAGTTTTGTCCTTTTATTCAAACAAATGCACTTTTCATGCTCAACAGATTCACTCGTATTTTATTCACTTGAGAAGTTGTATTTGCTTTTTGGCTGCGTTTACTTTATAAATGTGTTTCTTTTTATTTAGTATTTCTTTTTCCTTGGGCAGTAAAGAAAATGCACATCGTTTGAAAATTTGTTGCTGTTGTTCTCTGTTCCTAATACCGTGTAAGGAATGGTCGAACAGGCAAAATTGACTATTGACTGTTAATGAAATTCAACTTGCAAGTGATATAGTTTTTGCCTGTCTGTTCTGAGGATAACTGCTACATCATATAGATATGTGAATATATTCGTTTTTTTTCTGCACCTGCTTAGATCCTAACATACATTGAGAGAAAACAATTAAAAATGGTTACGTATCCTACAATAAAGTTGTGCAACAGAATGTAACAGGCAGAAAAAATGTGTTCAATGCGTTACAAAGTTCATGATTAAATTATTATACCTTCTACGAAGGTAAAGAAATGCTGTGTCGTCGCAAGCCGATGATTTCATTTCCGGGTCTTTTGATAAGTCATAAAAATGTAGAAAATAATCTTCTAAAATTAAAACGAGAACATGAATTCGAAACGATTCAGTGTATTTAAGAACTCGTTCAAGGGTATTTCCTAGCCGAGCTCCATCGAGCAGATCCTTCTTACTTGTTTATCTATTTATGTTTATATTTATATTTTTGTTTTTATTACAATTTTGCCCTAAAGTGTCTCTATGTTTTAAACACAATTTGTTTTTGGAATTAATTCTAGTTTTGAAGTGCACTCATTTATTTACCCATTAGCAAACAATGTAAATTGTTTGAGGGTTACCCTACTCCGCAAATATCCCCTCTTCCCCTCTTCACCTATGTTCCATAGTCTGCGACACAAATGGCACTTGTAAATATAACTACAGAGAAATATATTTTATGCGGATTGCCTTAAATTCGAATGTGAACATGATCAGCATTGGGTTTGGGGTTTCTATACAATTGCCCTTTGGTGTTATTTTAGTTGTTATTGCTGTTTGGGTTTTGCGGCAAACGATTTGTGGTTTCACTGAATATGTTTTGTTATCGTTTGGCCGGTTTAATTGATTTTGCATGTGCGCTTGAATATTTTTAATGTTTCTATTGAAGTGCAATTAATGCTGTTCGTGAGCGGGGTGTGCAAATGCAAATTAGAAATTTATAAGTACACATTCAAGAATACAGATACAAAAATTTAGATTCAAGTTAGGGCAATCCTTAAACGGAACGGCCCCAAGTCAGGGACATCAAATTTGAGCAGCAGCTAAGCAAACGAAATGTTAAAATCAAGTCAAGGCCTAGACAAACACGCTGCTTAGCTTATCATGTTACCCATGTTAAACGTATTAGTGCCAACGACAGAGCCAGGACATGAGTGCGAGTGGATGAGGACCAGAATGAGGACATGGACACGTCTTTCGAACAAACAACAACAAGAATTGGCGTCAGGCGTCAGGCTGCCAGCAGCCAAAAGCAAACAAAACACAAACAAAAACACAACAGCCACAAATATTAATAGCCCAGATACTAAAATAGCAAAACCAAAAAATTGCAAACAACAGCTCAGAATTCAATGGGCTTTAGTTGTGGAAAAAGGTTGCAAAGCATTCGTCTGTGAAAATGGTACAAAAAGTTGCTCGATTGTTGCCTACAGCTTAGTTATAACTTCACAATCCTGAGTCTTGAGTTTGTTTGTGTGTCTCTCTATCTGTATCCCTCTCTCTCTCTCTGTATGTGTGTTTGCTTGTATCTGTGTAAGTTAGTCTTCACCTCAAAATTGTGTACACGTGTCACACAAGTGGTTCCGCTATATATGTCAAGGTGGGTCTGTCTGCTTTGGAAGCTGCTGCTTCAAACTGAGATGCAGCTTTAAGATATTACAGTCAGCGAGCAACAGCGTACGGATATGTTAATTATGAATTTGTCGAATTTCTTTGTGGCTTATAAACCCACTGAAGGAGACGCTTCGACTCCATAAAATTTAAATTTATCCATGACCAGCTTCCGTTCTGTCAGCCCATCTTTGTATATGCAAACTACTCTTTGCAATCTTGCAGATATATAATTATATTTTCATACTATATCATCTATTTTATATTAAAAAATATAATTGATTCTTTTATTTGCCATTCTTGCAGATGCTTTTATAATTCTTGTTCATTTTGGGTTTTGTTAAATGCTTATTTTTGATGGCGCCGTGTTTGTTTTAAGCTCGATTCGTGACATTTGGATTGCGATTTGGAATGGTGTTAAATGTGAAAGCACAAATCACACTAAACTCTATATGTCAATATATTTCTCGCGTTTGCAGGCAATATTTAAGTCAATTTTGCAGTGTTCTCTCAATTCAGTACACAAAGCCCATAACCCATTTGTTTTTGGCGGCTTGAATGAATGCATAAATTCACGTTTATTGACAGCGACTGATGCCATACTGATCCCACACAAAAGGGGAGGGTGTGGCAATTTGTCAAGTTAAACGATGAATACGTATATACAAACTGCATATTGACATATTACCAGGCGTATTTAAATGGATCCTGTTCTGATTCTCGATTGGCCACCAAGTGACCGCGCCATAAAAATAATCAACATACATTTTTAAGGGCACAATAGCAGGTGATGGAGGGTGGGGGCGGACTGTTGAAAGTGGGTGGCGATGGGGCGCATTCACCGACACAATAACCATAAAAATAATAAAGCAAAACAATGACTGAATATTTATGGCCAATGCGAAACAAAAACGAAACACAAAAAAAAAAAACAAATAGAGATGGTTATGCGAGCAAATGACTATGAAAAGCAACAGCAGCGGCAGCCAAATGAAAGCAGACAAGCGGGAAACGTTCGCTTTACACACTCACATCCCGTCGCCTCCCTTCATCCCCTAAGTATATATCTACCACCCCCGCAAAACACATATCTAAATGTGCAGCTGCGTCTGGCAATGTAAGCAAATCAACAGCCGACAACTGCAAACAGAGCAAAAGCCAAATGCTGCTCTGGGAATTGTTATAGTAGCTCGGTAAAAACACCCACACTTACACACACATACACACACGCACACACACACCTATACACACATACACAAACACTGCGCTAAAAACATACACCATCCAAAATACACACGCATCGCTGCCTTTAATGCCTGTTACCTAGAAAAGTTGGCCCAGTTTCCATCAGATCCTCGAGCCTTATTCACTTTTTGGCGTATTTGTGTCAGCATGTTGTTACCAAACCCCATATAAAATCTATTTGTTAAGTCTTTAAGCATATACTATCCTTAGCCTTATCAAGTTTTGCATAGCTTTTGGCTATATAAGGAAAATATTACAGTATGCTCGAGCAGAAGACTGCTGCTTCTTTTCAGTAATTAGTTTATTAAACTAATTTGATAAATTTGATTTGAATATACATAAAGTAGTAAATTGCGACTTGTTTTGATTTCTACACAAATGAGTACAGTTTCGTGGAAAGAGCATTCGTGATTCTTTGTCGGCTTCATTAGCATTTTATTTGATTGCATGCTTCAAACTTGTCCATATACAAATATTTTTCAACTAGGCCATTAAGCAACAAAAGTCACTTAGCTGTTGCATACTTTTTGGGCACTACTGTCACATATCTTCACTTGAAGTAGTATGCGTGTGTTAATCTGTTGTGCGTGTGTGTGTGTGTGTGTGTGTGTGTGCAGCGAAGAAGTTGTAGAGCAAAAAAAAGTAAATAAATAAATATGCAAATGTAGTTGTTGTTAATGTGTGTTGCCTCGTTGTTGGCTTCTTCTTCATTTCTTTTTTTTTTTTGGTTTTTTTTCGAGGTTATCTGCTTCCCTTCGCACTTAAGATTTTTCCGTTTGCGGTTTTTATTTTGATTTCATTTTTTTGTATGCTTGCCTAAAAGTTTCTTTATGTAAATAAGAAATTTATTTTTATGTTAGCGCGCGCCTCAAGTTGTAAAATTGTTTGTTGCCACTGTTGGTGTTGTTGTTACTGTTGCTGTTGTTGCATCTACTTGGGCATCATCTCTACTTTTTGGCTTGTTTTATTACCAAGCGCCTTAATTTAGTAGTTTGCGCTGAAGTGGCCCAGTTGCCAGCAAGTAACTGTGCTTTTGGGAGTTGGCCACATTGCCCCACAGCTCTTGCTCTTCCTGTTGTTGTTGTTGTTGTTGTTGCTGTTGACTGATGCCTTCTCCTTTAATATTTAGGCTAACCTTTTGAGTATAATTTGCATTTTTACGCCACTGACGATGCTTTTACTGCCTAACATAAGTGAGTTATTTTTCCTAACTTGGATAAAATGAAAGAAATACAAATAATATATGAACTTTATATAAATTTGTTAGATGAAAAGTTGGCCATCCAAATTATGAAAATTTAATGAATATTGTTGAAGAAAACGTTAACAATTGAAAACGATGGTGAAAAAGAATTCTTGGAATCGCATGAGAGTCGCTCGTTGTCTAAGTGCTTAGAAGAACTTTGAAAACTCATCAACTAACACCTTTCACCAATTTAAAGCTTATGAGGATAACGTTTCCTTTGGCTCATACATTAAAAAAATGATGAAAGTTGAATGCTTAGAAAATGATTAAACTTTAAAAATTATAATTACAATGGTGCTAAATACTGCCAGTTGCAGTTTATGTAGATTGTCAATATGTTAAAGCAAAGTGAGAAATGATACAAATATATTATATATATATATAATATATGTATATGCACAAGCTTATGAAAATCATGGAATCAGCAACTAATGAAACTAACTGCTGACGTCACTCTAAGGACATGCAAAGAATATGACTGACGAAAAAATTGGTTTCATTTGGTTCAAGCCTATTTAAGCTGTATTTAATTAGAGCTATTAACAGTAGTATTTAGCATTTCCTTCTTTTCTTGTCATATTATTAAAATCATAGAGTTTTCTATTTATTATACCATCTGTTTATTTGTTCGATTTATCCATTTTATATAGCTTTTCGTTGTGTGTATTTTTAGTATTATTTCAAATTCATATGCCACGCTCTCAATGGGCAATAGGCATCGCCCATCTAATTACGCTTCTCCAAGGCATTTGGCAGCCCTTAAGCACCCAATGGCAGCTGATTCCATTCACATCGCACGTACATATGTGCTACAAGGAAGCCGTCTCATAGATTTCCATTTACATACGGTTGCCCCCATGTAATTCACACACGCGAGACCATAAAATTTTGTTACCTAATGTATATTTTTTTCGTTTTCGTTTTCGGTTTCTTTTTTTTTTGTTGGAGGGGGTGAAATCGATACGCAAGGGTACAATTCACACACCCAAACACATGCAAACACTCGCCTATGTAATCAGAATTGGGGCGCAATCAAAGCAAAGTAGTAAGTAGGGAAAACAGTGCCAGCAATTGGCACTTCATCACTTAAGCACCTGAGAAAGGCATTTTTCACTTTCAATTTCAAACCGGCGGCGTGCCATAAAATCAAGCAAAATGCTGATAGCACAAATACACACACACACACACACACACACACACACATTTTTACATGTACTGACAGCGGTTGTCAATCGAGCAGCTGTTGTGCAATTTACACGCACAGATTCAAATTGACAGCCGGAAGACAGCAACAACAATTTTTCTGTGTTATTTTATTCTTTTTGTTTTTGCTTTCTTTTTTTTTTATCAGGCTTTCGTGGTACGTGTGCACTTTGAGCGCAATCATAAAAAACAATTGAAATGTAAAATATAACATTCGTTTTGTTGTGTTGAATTTGTTGTATTCTGTCACCTGCAGGTTGTTTTTGCTGTTGTTGTCGCCATGCTTTTAGCAATTGTGCGCTGATTGCGCATACGCCGAGTTATCCAAATGCACACGCAGCAATTCCTATTGTAAATTGTACGTATTTCTCTCAAGCATCGCAGCTTGAAGAAAAAACAAAGAGTATTGTTATTATAGTTGCGACTAAGCTCGACTAGTTGATACCCAGTATGCAAGTCTCGCCAACTCATAAATATAACATATCGCTGATAATCAATGGGCGTATTTATTCAGCTACCCAATCGGCAATTGACTTGATATAATATTTATATATGTCTGATACCCTTTTTATTCATTTAATTTGGCCACAGAGTACAACAAAAAGAAAAGAATAAACACTTGTATGTGTGTATGTCTGTGTGTGTGTGTCTATGGGTGTGGCCTGCAGTATCGTCGCATGTTTTGGGTGCCCAAAGGCTCTGACAAACAAATTTCCCTTTATGCCTTATTGTCATTTTTTTTTTCTTTGGAAAGGGGTTTTTCTTTTACCTGTTTGTAGCTTGAGGCGATGAGGAGATACTGCTGCGACATGTTGTCAATAAATTGACAGCAATTGAGGGTTTATAAAACACTTTTGAGTCCCGTGCGCGTCAGCTTAGTCTGCAGCAACGTCTGGGCAAAAGTCTGTGTGCTTCTGTGTGTCCCTCTGTGTGTGGCAAATATTTGAGAAAACCCAAAAGCAATAAATTTTATGGTAAAAATGATTTTGTGCACCTTGCTTGCGAGTTACCTTCATTTATTATGCCCTTTCTTGTGGTGGGGTTGAATAATGTAATCGAAATACATGTTTTCTTTAGCCAAGCAGGTTAAGTAAATGTATATATTCTCAATGAAAATCAACAGATGAATTAAAAATGCCATTATGCTATGTGATTACTATGTCTTTTGTATTGTTTATTCAATATATTTTGAGCGCATTCGCAATCCATATTTTGTGCCACTTAAACTCAAATGGCTGCAAAGTATTCAATCATCAGAGCATAAAATATTCGTCATTCTCAAGCGTATTTATTTTTTAAACATTTTTATTTATTTGAAATTTCTTATTCCGTTTTATGTCGAGTAATAAACTCAAATTGATTGAAAATAGCTACGAAGCTGTTTAAAGAGAGATATTTGCTTTAAACTTCCTTCTTTTTTTTTTGGTAAAAATCTCGACCATTTTTGGCTTTTATTCTCCCTAGTTTAGCTACCAAATTTTGCCACACTCTCTGTGCTGATATTGCTGCTGCTGCTGCTGGAAAACCAATTTCACAAAAATTAGCCTCTTGCTCGAAATTAAAGCGCATTTCTCTACAGAAATCAAAGTGACACACCCCGGCGTCTGCCTGCCTCAATCACACACACACCCACGTACATATACACCATTTCGTGCATCCTTCCTTCCGCATATCCTTCCTTGGTTGTTCGGTTGCTTGCTTCGTTCCTCAATGCATCCTGCTTGTAATAAGTTCCTTGGAAATTAACATGTCACCGCCGAGAGGCATTAACGTTCCTGCAACATTAGAGCACAACTACCCCACAACAAATTCTAGTGAGGTCCTGTGTGTGGATCGCATGTGGATTGCATGGCCTTCAAATTCGAGCACTGTTAAATGTAACTCCGACTGCCACTGTCAGCCAACAGCTTGGGGTTCAGGGATAATGTTTCTCGAATTGGTTCCCCAATGTTAAATAGCATTAGCTACCCCTAGTTAAAATCGAATGTTGTGTGGATTGTAGAGCTACATGACTTACATTTGGGACGTGTAAAGCCTTTTAACAGGCTGTTAATATTTTTGTTATTTGTAGAAATAAAATGTAATAGGTGTGTTCTGCTTAGAAATTTTAGCTTCCTGGAAGACCCTAAAACTCTCCCACTCCCCTTACAAAGTAACCAAGCCAACATTTAAACAGGCCGAAACTAATTTGTTGTAAATACCAAAATTCCTTGACAAACAAGCGGCTCACTTGACACCTCCTTCAATTCATAAACTTCTTTGTTTAGCTGTCTTAACAAGGCTTTAATTGACTATTTTATTATAGCACTTTGAGTTGCAATCGCAAACAATTAATTTTGTTCATATGTCTTGACTGATTTTCGACAAATTAGCACATGGAAAGTTACATGGGATTAGCAATAAATTATGGAAACAAAGTTTTGAAGACCTTCAACACGTGCATATAAATTAATCTGTGCCATATATAAGCAAAGGCACTTACGTGTAAGTGGCAGCCCCAACCAAAGCAACAACATTAAAGAGAACAACAACATGTACATCAGCAATTGTTAATTGCAATTGGTGCGCCACACATCATTAACGGCTTGGAACCATTTACATTTGGAACTTCCGACAATTGTAATTAATTTTACATGTTATTCTCTGCTGCCAGGTTGAAAACAATTTGCGACCCAGACAAAAGTTTTTGAACTCTGTATGAGATCCTTGAAATCACGCACCAAGCATTTTCCACAATTATTGGCTGGCGGAAAGCAATAAAAACAAAACAATTAAAGCCTTTAAATTTGAACAAGTACAACATGTAGATGCCCTGTACTTTTACGTATATATTAATGTGACTTATATATATACTTGATTTGTGTGCGTTGTAAAATGATAAAGAATGCAAAAACAACAATTTTAATTCATCTAGCACGTTTTCTTGCAATATTTTTTATTAACTTATGTTTACGTTATGTTACCCCCTCTCAGTTTACTTACTGTTTGCAGGGTATAAACAGCAATAAATGCTTGCAATCTGCATTGTTAATTAAACTTTCGAGTTGCTCTGCCAAATTTAGATGCTCATATAAAATGCATGCGTGCATTAGAAATACAAAACATGACCAAATTCAGCAGCTGCATAATCAATGGGGAATATCAGACTATGCTCATTTTACAGATTGGATTAAAAAAAAGTGATAATCTACTAAATAATGCAATTGATATCTGATTTTAATGGAAAGAGAGTTGTTTTATTGGCTAAAAGTGGCCAAGAGAACAACGATACCAACAATAACAACTAATGCAATTCCAAATAATCTGAGCAATTGGCTTGTGTTAGTTATTTGCATTTGACATTTGTGTATGTGTGTGCCTAGGTATGTGTTTGTGTGTGTGCGTGTGTAAGTTGGTGTGGATGGCAGTCTAAAATGCATAGCATGGTATATTTGCTATGCGGTTATTAACATACACACAGCCTCACACACAGCCTCACACACACCCTCACACACACCCCCACACACACCCTCGCACACACCCTCACACACAGCCTCACACATACCTTCACACACACTCTCACACCGCCACAAGCGTAAATGCAATGCAAACTCACCGTGTGGCAATTACAGGCATCTTCATAGCCTCGTGGGCCAGTTAGATGTAAATATTTTGGAGGGGGTTGCAATTTATGCTGCCACGCCCCTACAAGGCGATTTGCATGAATATTATTGGGGTGTGTAAACACCCAGCTAATTGCTTGCGTTCGAAATAACAGATTCAACATCATTTCGCCTAGTTTTATGGACTACCTACAATTTTTATAGCATACTTTTGTGGCCGTTTTATATTTAAGACCCTGTAAAATTAGTACTCGTATTTTAATATTCTATTAAGACGCATCATTTATATTTAAATGTACAACAAGGTTAGATTAGATTTGAAAGATTAGATTTTGTTGCTATTCATCTGATGTTTTCCTTACTATATAGAAGCGATGAATCTTGAAAGTTTTGCATATATTATTTTAGTTTTTATGCGACTTTTTGGCGTAATATGAGCGATATGAGTTTGGCGGAACATTTAGGTAACTGCTAAAGTTGGCTCAGGTTGGTAAGGGCGAATCAGTGCCAATGTTATGGAAGCGTTTTGGCCAAATTGCCAACTGTTCAGTATGTGTGTGTGTGTGTGTGTATTCGCTAGAGTTCCGAGCAAATCTCGTTCTCAGTGCGTTGTTGTCGTACAGTGGTTTGTTGGATTGTTGTTTTGTTGTCTGGCTCCACTTGTTTGTCATTTGTTTGCAGATTTTTGTGTAGATTTTGCGGCCGCTTTGGCGCTTGTTTAGTTTATTTATTGTTGGCCTTGTCATTTTCAACGCTGACGTTATTGTTGTTGTTGCTTGTTGTTGTTGTTTGCTGTTGTTGTGGCTTTTGTCAAGGTGTGCGCCACAGGAGAATCATAATTTTTTTCGTTTCTTGTTCGCCCTTAAGCTTGAGTAATGTTTTTGCGGCCTTGCAACTGAAAGCGGCACAGTTTTTCAGCCAGCATTGTAAATAATGAAGACTTTAAGCTGAGCGAAATTAGCGCGATTTTCTGGCTGTGTGTGTTGTGTGTGTGCTTTGTGTTGTTTGAACGTTGTTGTTGTTTTGTTCGCATAATTAACTTAATTTGGTTACGTAATGCTTGCCACCAGCTGAGGTTCTCGGTTATTTTTGGTTATGCAAATATTTTTTGATAAACATATGAGATATTCGGCACGCATAAGGAAACCATATATATACGGTATGTGACAGAATAATTAAATTGATATTTCTTGTGGTGTTTTCTCGGCGAAGTCATTAATCCCAAATGTCTTCTATTTGATTAAGGAAAGGGCAGCTTGATATCATTCTTGAAATGGAATTGAAATTTTAAGGTGCTGTCTCACGGCTTATTTATTTGCAGAGTATAAGTCTTGGTGACCTTGTGTGACAAAGTGTTGCGCTACTCGTTATTTATGCGGCATTATTTGGGAATTATGAGTAACAAATAATGGAGAAATAATTCGTTTAAATATTCTTTGGATGTACAAGTCACCTTTGGGTGAGGTTACAGACTTCAATTTTTTCCACTTTAATTAATATCGTAATTATAATCTCAAAATGCAACAAGTTATACACACTTTAAGTTATCTAACCTCCAGAAAATGTGTGCAAGTTTTAAGTTGTCTTTCTAAACCAGTTGTTCAAATTGTTTGACAGTTTCAGTCAAGATTAGGAGTGCTTGACCTTGATTTGTGAACAAGCTTAACACTTTCAACTCGACCAGCCCCAAGCGATTGCGATGCCAACCCATTTTCTTTTGATACAGTTAACTTACCCCTGCCTGATTCTGCGGGCAACCCTTTGTGCCCTTTCTTTTTCTCGCTTGCTTGCCACGCATTCCAAATGCACTTTGCTTATTTATTTATTACAGTTTTTTGTGCGCAGCAAATTGTTAGTGGTCTTTCAGCTTTTTTTTTCATTTCACAATTTTCGTAGAAGTATATATTTTATATTTTATTTGCGATGTGTTGACATTCGTTGCCTATTTTGTTGTTCTTTTATTTATTTATTTTTTTGTTGTCAATTTAATTCTGTTTGTGCGCAAGTAGAAGACGTCTTTGCGATTTCATGGGTTGTCGCTTGGTGTCGCATTTGTGGTTAGTGGGGCTTAGACAACTCTTCTAGCACTATGCGAGACACACACACACATACACACACACACGCACACATACGTGGATAGCCAGACTGTAATCCTGGCAGTGGTGTTCTTGCTGCGTGGAAGCTGACTGCTTGAAGTTGATGTCGTTGTCGCTTTTCCCCATGTCGACGTTTATTTATGCAAATTTAATTTCCATACTAAACGTTCTGTGCGTGTGTGTGAGTGCCTGAGTGTGTATGTGTGTGTGTCTGTGTGAATGGTACGAAATTCACTTTGCCCAGTTGACTGGATTTTTACTTACACTTTGTTGTTGCTGGTTGCTTTGGGATGGGGCGGGCCAAAAGTATTTTTCTCTTTAGCTATTGCTTTTTATCAGAACTGATAAGTGGAGTGGCTGCTACTATCTTTTTTTCGCCTTCCTCCTCTTCTATGTTTTGACCTTCGTTTCCCTCTCCTTCGGAAATTTTATTATGCTGCGGCATTAAGATTGTTAGCCTGCTAATAGAAAATGATTTTTTCCCATTTTGCATTTTTTTCTTCTTTGCTGTCGCGCACTTCATTTGCATTCCTTGGGCAAGGGAGCAATGTCCTTAATTAAGTAACATTGAAAACAAAGGAGAGGAGAAGGGCGTGTTTGCTGCTAAGCTCCTTGTCATATGTGCATGTTCTGTTGGGACATTCGCATCATAAGCTAATCTCAAAACTGCTGTCATTTTGCTCGTTTTCCTTTCCCATTTTTATTTTGCACACTTTTTCCCTTGTTTTCTCGTTTGTGTTCCACACAGGCAAAAGTCAGTTTTTTTTTTTTTTATGTAAATAGCGCACAGGGCAGATAAAACATGTTCGTTCTTTTTTGTGCGCCTTGACTTATTGGCAAGCATACAAAAACGCCGCTTGGCAGTCAAACATTTTCTACATAAGCCAAAATCCACAGCCACCCAACCACCAACCCACCCACTCGGGCAAACACTTAACCATTCAACCACCTACATATGTACTATTGACCAGGACTTCTATTGACCAGGCAAACTTTTCATTTGGCCCATTTTGTGGTGCACCCTAACGGCTCAGCGTGGTTGCTTCCATCATTTCAAGCAATCCAAAGAACGGCACAAAAAAAATATAACCATCCGCATCGAATGTGTTTTCAAAAGCTGCCTCCCATCAATTTTAAACAAATTTTGTGTTTTTTTTTTTTTTGGGAGAAACATGTGCTTTAAATTATCCCCTGAAACATACAAATCAATACATCCTTTTCTATGCTAGTTTTATTCAGAAGACCAGCTGAAATTTAATGTCTTGTGGTTTTTGCTGCTTTGAAACATTTTTTGCATTACGATACGAATATAAAATACCGGTTTGTTTAAGTTCTCATATTATAAGAATTATATACTAAATACAAATGTATTCTTGATGCAAATATTAAAATAATCGAAACCATATTAAATATAGATAAAAGTTTGTTTTAAAATTAGCGGAGTTCATTCGAGTTTCTTGTCTTCATTCTCTTTTTTTTTATTTAAATTCTTGATTTCAGATTGTCAAGCTGAAATTCTTAACTTGAGATTCTCATTTGTTGGAGGGAAAATTTCTTTCACTCCTTTTCTCTGTATGTACATATTTATATGGACTCAGACTCCGATTGTTAACTCCTGGCATTGTAATCATTCATATAGACTAATGAGCAGTAGGTCAACAGACTGCTGCCAGCGTGTGTCTTGTGTGTGTGGGACATTGAACTTGGTCCAACTTAAATGTGAGCTTATATGACAGTCGCGACGCGACTTTTACACATGAAAGATGACTTTGGGATGCTGTCTGTGTCCTGTGTTCTGTGCACAGCATTCGACTTTAAACACATATCCTGCGACAAATCTTTGAGTTTTACTTTAAGTCGTCATGCGGTCCAAATTGGCTAAATGCGAATGAGAAAAAATTTGAAAAAGATATTATTTGGGACAAAAAAGGAGCAACATCTGTGTGAGCATTTAGACAGCGGGTGGCTTCGTCCTTGTTATCATTGTTGTCCTTGTTGTTGCTTTGCGAAAAGATATCAACGCGCCATTTTTGCTGCTTGAATTAATTTTGGAGTGCTGCAACAGCAGCATCAACAGCAGCGAGCATAGCTGCAAAAAGATGAAACGGAAGTGCTGCCATAACGCAGAGCAAACCGGAAGCAGCCATTGAAGCTCCTGTTTGCGTCGCGTGAAAAGAGCCCGGCTAAAAGGATTTTGCCACAATTTGTTTGATGTTTGCTACGTGTTTTCAAATAATTCCTCAGTTTTATGCTGTTTGCTCTTGCTGCTGCTGCTGTTGCTTTTGTGGGACCAAAGTATGGCAGCTGCTGTTGAATTTTTTCACAGCAAAATTGTTAAATATTGTTTGTCCCCATAGTTTTTATTGTGCGAAATGTTGTGATAACAAATGAAAGAAGCAGATAGAATGTCCATTTTTATCCAATGTATTTACATGGAAGTAAAGCTGTCTATTGAGTTGCGTTAAGTGTATTTAAAATAAATGCTGGAATGAATAAATAGTAATCTATTTTAGGAAATCTTTAAGCTACAATTTTGTGAAGCTCAAAAGACAGAGAAAAAAGGTATCCCATTTAATATCTGATGATCTTACAGCAGTGCCTGTCAGCGCGAACGTTTTTTATTACATTATTTACCTTAATTTTAAACATTTTAATTTAATTCCAAAGCTTCTTAATCTTGTCTACTGTGTACAATTGAAATACGCTTGTCAACACTTTAACGCCTTAACACCTTTTGACCCAATTTTGCAAAGTTCCACGCAGTAAATTTAAAATGTGCTCAGCAAACATTTAAGTAGGGCAATCGCAAAACCAAAAATTAAAACTAAACAAAAGAGCTAAAAAAAGTGTGTATTCATAAAAAATGCAAAAAGAGAGTGGGATTAAGAAAGAAGAGCATAAAGTACAACTTTTCCAGCTCGCACTTGCGGCTAATAAGTGGTGTGAAATTTCCATAAAATGAAAGTGAACGTAAAAAACGAACGCAAAGAGACAAATACACAAAGGGAAAGATGGCACAGTGTCTATGTGTGCGTGTGTGTGTAAGAGTGTGAGTGTGTGTGTGTGCCGGAAATAGGAAGTAGTAAAATCTCTAATAGGAAAAGAAGGCGAGTCACAGGCAGCCGCACAAAACTAATTTCCCCAAGGCGCTGCAGCGAATACAACAACAACAACACCAACAGTAACAGCTACGAATGTGAAGAAATGAAGAGAAAGAGATAGGATAGAAAAGCAACTGACCGACTGACAGACAGACTCACAATAAATTTAGCAGGCAGCATTAGCAACTTGTTACTGGATGTTGGCCGGGAGCATGAAGATTGGTTGGGGGATTGCCTGCTACTGATGGCCATCACATTTGGCCGCCTCTCAGAGCATTTTATATGTGAGTCACCCGAAGTTATTGCCTGGGGCAATCTCTTTAAAATAATAATATCATTTTTACTGTACATTGGAATTTATATTGCTGTAAGAAACTTCTTGTAACTATTTTATTATCAGCTTTAATGGAATCGGTTTGTGTGTGTCAATTATTGTGATTGAAATCGAGTTGCGTATATATAGTATTATATGCACAGGAATGCAAAAGCCTCATCACAAGTTAATTTCAACAATAATGGATCGTAATATATGAAAGCACATTTTAAACTTAAAGCTATAGCAGCCTGATTTGTTTTAGAATTTCCAGCTAAAATTGTGTTACTAAATTTAATTGTTTTGCTATATTTATTTAGTGAAATTATTTATTTTCAGTACAATTCTTGATTGGTGAAGGCACCATTTTTCCACCTCGTGGAGAAATAAATTGATTGGTTGAAGTTTAAAAGTTGAAGAGTTTGAATGACTAGCAACTTGCTGTGTTTCATAAATGTAGAGGAATTTAATCAGTCACTGCTTTAATTAATAATTAATTGAAAATCAGCGAATGCAAAGCATGTTTTTCAAATGCCATAAAATCAATGAGTGAAGTGAAAATTAATAAGAGCGATGCTTTTCAATATGCATAAAAAAGTAAATATGGAATGCTTCGAATAGTTTATTTTTTTTTTGGGTTAAGAAAAGTGCGGAAAGTGTGAAGGAAAATAAATAATCTGCTTCTGCGTCGATAGCAAATAAATGCAAAGAAATAAAAGTTTACGAGAAGGAAAGCTATAATTTATGTCTTTCATGTAATTGCGTTACGCTTCAATTGGGTATTTTTTTGCTTGTTTTTTTTGTATATTTTTTTCTGTGAAAATCACTATGAAGTGTTAACCGTACAGCGAAAGAAATTGATTAATTGTTGCTGCATACAAAAAGAAGCATCGGAGCCAATTAATAAATGAGAATTATATTCTTGATGTTGTCGGCGAGTGCATTACATATTTGCCGATTACGCTCAATTACAATTAAATTTTATATTAACAAACACACGCAGAAACATTCTATTTAAGGGGGTATCTCGTAGTCGGTCACTTTCGTCCCAATCTTGTTTTTGTCAGAATTTGTACAGGAAATTTACAGCGAAAGTTTTGAAAAGAACTTTTTGATGTTACAATTGAGCTGTGAATATCGAGCCAGAATCGCATTGTAAACTTTGAATGCAGTTTTCATCTATAGGTTAAACCATGTTCAAAAAGCACTGTTTTTTTTTAAAGTCGAATTACTTTTGACAAAGTTATGGCTTCGAAATGTCTGACCAACTTCTTAAGCTCTTTTTAAGAGTGATGATGGAATAAATATCTAGCCGGTATCGCATCTTAAACTTTGAATACAGTCTTAATATCGAGATCAGATCATATTTTTAACTAATATTACTCTATGGTTCGGAAAGGTTTTACCTGTCCCTAAAGTCATTCTTTGATGCGTTTCTGGCTTCGTATTATTTAGTATTAAACAAGAGGTTAAACCATGGTTGTTAAACTTTGACAAGTTTTGCATCTACCACTAAAACATTTTTAATAAATATATTAAATTTGAATAAATATATATATATGAGTGCCTTAAGGCTCCTCTTACCTTCGCAAGCCGCACTAAAAGAAACTAATTTCTCAACACTCACCTCTCACGTCGCTTAATTTACTTACCACTACTCAGGGAGGCTGTTATAATTTATATGAAGTTGAATAATTTTTGATATGCCCGCAAGGTGTTTATTAGCAACACGGGAATAATGTGCGTATAAGTAATATTATACAGCAGTTTCTCTGTTTTTTTTAAAAATATTTTTTCGTATAATTTGATTCTGCTGTGCTGGTGGATGTTGCCTGAAGACATTACTCATATGTTTTGTATCGGTGTGTGTGTGTGTGTGTGTGTGTGTGTGTGTGTGTGCGTGTGTGTGTGTGCAAACACTCTGAGCCTCTTAAGAGGCCACTAAAAGCCAAAAGTCATAAAAGCAACAATAATTGTAAGAGGAAAATAAGTGAAAAGCAGACAAATGAAATAAACTACAGGAAAACGGGAAAAAGCGCAAAAGGTGCTCAAGTGCCCCAAGGTGGGATGAAATGTGGTAAGAGTGGCTTTGCTGAACGAGCGACTCTAAGTAAAGCAACAATTATGGCTACGAGGGTGGTCGGCACGGTAACTGCCAAAGACGTCAAGAGTCGACTGTCGACCGTCGACAGTCAGCAGTCAGCAGTGGGCTTTAATAACAACACTTAGCCCGGCCGAAACGAGGACGCGACGACGCGTCGCCAAGGACAACAACAACAACTACAGCAACGTCAGCTTTAACAGCTCAGTGACGAATTGATGCTAATATATATATATATATATATTTGATATACATATATATATATATATATACCTTCAACAAATATTAATGGCGTTCTCTTCCGCTGACTGTTTTTTGGGTTCTGTGTCGGTTCACATACATTTTTCATATGCTCTGACATTTGTTTGTTTCTTTTTTTGTTTGTTTATTTTCGTTCGTCACACATTGTGAACTTTGTGAGGCGTAAAACAACTCACGCAACAACAACAACCACACAAAGAACAACATAAATAAAAGTAAAAAAAAAACGTCAATATTTGTACAAATATGAGACGAGTAGTTGGGTTTGCAATTGTGATAATCAATTGAGCGCATTTGACCATTATGTCAACAGAAATGTTTAGCTCAAGTAATACCTTTAAATTGATACGTATTGCAAGCCACTTACAATTTATCATAAAAATGTCTTAAGCTGCTAAAACTTATTGTTTGGATTGTTATCTGGTACTGGTTTAACATGCAGTGCCAAACGGCAATTCAACGTTGAACTAACTTTTTGCAAATATAAGTTAGCTAAAGAGCTTTCAAGATTATTCGGCTAAGCGGCCCAAAGCCCACATAAAACTTTGTTGAGACATCAAACTTGTTCATTTGACTCCGAGTCAAATTGTTGCCAATTAGCAAGTGCAACAAATACATTTCATTTGTTAAAGATCAAACATATTTGCTTCGTTTTAACCTGTATGTGGGCGTCACTTTTGTATAAATATCTTTGGAAGAAGTCGCTTATTGCAATTTGCATAGAAAATACGATTCTATGCTGAGTGAATTGCCATCAGCTAGACATACTTCAAGTACACATTTTAATGGCAATTTTCACATCAGTATGCTTAGCTCGACTCTGAGTTATTATAATACAAAATGGTTTTAGCAACAACTACAACAACAACAACGGCAACTAATCCCATAGTCAAACAACAAGAACAAAAATAAGGAACACATGTCAGAGGCACAGATTGAACAGATTTCACGTCAACATAATGCATATAGAGCATATTTGCAGAATCTGTATACACACAAATGTACAACAATGTGCAAGTGTTTAGAAAAGGGAATATGTGTCGCCATTGTATCTGAGTGTGTATGTGTGTGTGTGTGTGTGTGTGTGTGTTTGCTCGTCACATGTGCACTTGAGCTCTTGAGAAATTAATTTCAAGTAGAAATATATGTATTATTGCAGATGCAAATGCAAACAAATAAACAAAATATGGGAGAGATGCCAAACAGAAAGCACAGACGACAGCTGTAAATTTTGATAAGCCCCATGACAGGCAAGAGACACGCCCATGACTGACATAAGGCTTTGGACCACAGACGTGAGCGGGCCTGAACCTCAGTGTGTGTGTGTGTGTGTGTGTGTGTCTCCTATGTGCATGTGTGTTTTGTGCAAAGTATTGTGTTGCAAATATTGCTTGATAACCCCAAGCACATCCTATAGGCCATTTTTAATTAATATTCTATTATCATAGATCTGAAGGACAAGTGATAAATATTTCTGGGTCTCTCATTCAAATAAACAAAGTTTTCTTCTTCTTATTTTGGTGCTATTTATCAGTTGAAAATCATACTTACTTTTGTTGCATACGTTTGTTGCTGCTTATCAATAGACATTCATAACTTACCTAACTAATCTTATAGGTTTTACATTACAAGATCTTCCAAAATGCATGCCTTATACAATACTGTATTATCTTGTTGTGTAACCAAGGAACAAAAATATCTTTTTATAATTGATTTCAAAGTGCAACTAAGACACACTTTGTCCAGAAGCTAATATAATTTATAAAACGCTTTCAACTGCTGTCTGCAACATAATTTCTGTAATCCGATTGCCGGCATACTCGTACACAAGAAACGACCAAACTCAATGTCAGACGTCATCGAATTTGGTTATCCTAAAGCGTAAAATTAATAAAATTATTTTTAAACTCACTTTATAAATTGGGCATAGCATAAAAATAACAAAACACAAGCAAAAAAAATGCAAAAGTAAGGTCAAATGTGCACAGGGTCGCAGACAAGTTGAAGACTGTTTTTGTACGATGACCAACTAGTATCGAGTGGCAGCATTCAACTTGAAGGCATGGATACAATGCGCATCGAAGCGTTTATATATTTCATTTACCATGAAGCACTTACGTATTGCCAGCAATTTTTCTGCATCGAATGAAATTGAAGTTTCCGCTGTCCCCCCAGCTGTCCCCCCAGCTGCCCCATCCACTCCCCTCAAAGCCAACATAAAATCCAAACCGTCCCGCCTCTTGGCTAAGGCTATGGCTCTCTATCAATAGCGAGAGCCAATCAACAAGAAATACATTTACTCACTTTCGCCTTTGCGCTTTTTTATGAAATCTCGCATGCTTCATTTCATGCGATGGCGGGGAGTGTTGAGGGGGCGGAGGAGGGCGTGAAGTGGGCATAACATTTGTTCATTTCCCTTTAGTCCACGACAATATTCATATTAGCGTCCAAATTTACGCCCACTGCTCAGCCCAACGGCAATTGTGTTTTGCCTTGGCCATTGGGCCATGATGATTTCCAATCTGCATTTGCCAGCTTTTGATGTTGAGCGTTTTCTCTGTCTCCCTCAGTGACTCTCTGTCTGTCTGTCTGTCTGTCTGTGTGTCTGTTGGTGTGTCTGGTCTGCCAGTCTGCCAGACTGTTTGTTTATGTCGAGTTGAAGCTTCCGAAATGAATTTGTAATATGGCAATCGGCAGTATTATTTATAACGCATTTGTGCTGATGCTTTTTGTATTTATAGCATTATGCTGAGATTTATTTTTATTGCCAAGTTATTACGCATATCGATATGGTAATAAATTTTCTTCGCCCCAAAACACTGGCGCGGCGACTCTCTAGTGAAAGCACTTCTCAAGCTTTTCCCCTCTTCCCCAACCCCCTCCTTCCACCATTCATCCCATCACGAACTCTTCCTTTCCTTTCCTGTTCCTGCCTCTCGCTTGCCATCGAACAAGATTCACAAAATTTGGTTCTGAAGTGGATTAAATTTGCTGTATCACAAATATATATATTTTGCTTGCATTTTCTTACCCTGTACGAATAAAATATGGCAGGAAGGGAACTTAATATAATATGCAGAAGAACATGGCTGAAACCTACAAAAATTGCAAATGGGTAAATAAAACTGTCTTTAAAAATCGGAGAGAATTTATAGTTTTAAATATTTAAAATATTATAACTTTCTTAATTTGTAATTGTAGAGATTCTTTTGCTTTCTTTATGTTAGTATTGATAAAATTCAAAATAATTTTGGCAAAGTTTAAGTGTTTAGCTAGGATAACGTCTTGTCGAGTAGTCTCTATTTGAATGTTTGTCGTTATTTTTGTTGTATTTTATTATTTACTTTTGGCAAAATTTGATTGTTGTGCCAAGTTTTACGCAATGGCAATGGCAATGCTCTTTGAGCCATTTTGTTGCCAATTCCGCAAGATCTTGAAATGAATTTTCTGCAATTGGCCAAGTTATTGCGTTCGGTTTGTTGCTTGACTTTCCCTACAACAAAGTCATTGAACTTTCAGTTTATTTTTGTAGTTTGTTCGTTTTTAGTCATCATTTAAACCACATGAAAGAAATTTTGTGCATTGCTTTGACAATTCCTTCCGCAATAAATCATTTTAAATTCACATTGTCAATATTTTTGCAAATAAGCCAAAACTCAACTTCACTTAACAATGAACATCTATAAACAAAAAAACCGACAAACTCTGCAAGTAATGTGATTAATGAATAATTGTTAATGGTTGGACTTGAACACTTATGTAAAATAAAGTCCGAAAAGTGAATAGGCAAATAAATATCTCTCACAATTTAAATTGACAGAACTCAAGCTATAATCGTTTGACCAAATCATAATTAACAGATGCATTTATCAAATATACATATATATTTAATAAGCAGCAAAACCAACATTCAGTTCATATCCATTCAAATGGAATGTGCCTCGATTATTGGCACATCATTTGGCAATTTTGGCCCTTTGAGAGACTGAGATACAAGTGTATATATATATATATATATATATAAATATATGTATAAGTGGTATAAACAATGCGATGCCCAAATGTCTAATTAATTTGATTCTATGTGTGTCTGAGCCAAGTAATGTGCTTTGTTACAATTTCAATGATCATTAGGCGTGGTAGTAAATCGAGCAAAGCTATGAACGCTTGACCTCTTAGGTAAACCGAAGGGCCAAACTAAATTTCAATTAGGAATAGGTGTGTGTGTGAGTGCGCGCGTGTGTGTGTGTGTGCGTGTGTGACTGTGTGTACGATACAAGTAGTAAATAGTAGAGTATGTCCAATGAATGTCCTGTTCATTGCGGTCATACATTTGAATTAGTTTCGCCGAGATGAGAATGTATGATATTCATGGATAATTATGCTAACAAGTCAATGGTAGTGGCCAAAAGGCCCGCAATATTTGCAGCTAAATCAGTTTAATTATAAAAGATTAACTGGTAACTCTCTCACTCTCTCACTGTCTCTTTCCCTCACTCTCTACAATATGTCTCTCTCTCTCTCTCTGTCTATCTCTTCTATCTCTCTCGTATCTGTCTTTGGTTTTGGGAATTGTGCTTAATTGAAATTTCGAAACGGAACTCAATTCAAATCGAATAACATCGAATGCAACTTGATTAGAACTAATCCCAAATGATTAACGAAAATGCGCGTGAAAGTGTTGTCGTCGTCGATCTCTATTTATTCCAATGGCAGCAGCTGCCTAAAGGCATATAATTCAATGCGGCTTAGTTGACGTTGTTGCTGCCTTTGTTGTTGCCACTGCTCGTTTTGTGTGTCAATATTGGGTATGTGTGTGTGTGTGTGCGTGTTTGTTGTGTGCGTGCGGAATTCAATAAAAATTCTAATGGCTTTCTGATGATAATCTCATGACTGCAAAATCAAACAGCAAACGTTGCCCCGGACAATATTTGCACTTCTGCATGCTACCGTCTTGCTTGGGCCTTGGGGCCTTGTTGCCATGAGACACGATTTTTCCCCTTTCTAGTGTTTTTATATTTTCTCTTTTTTTGTGATACCCTAATATAGGTGTCATTTGCATTTTGTTGGAAAATGTTCAGAACACATTGAAGGTGATATATCGTAAAGTATAAAACTATCTGTACATATTAAAATACAATTAAAACGGAGATATTAAGTTAACAATTTAAAAGGTAGCCACTAAGTCTGAGGCTATTAAGATGTTACCCAGAAAATAAAGATAGCAGAGTTCTTAGTTGAAAATACAATGAATAACAATAAACAATAAATAAAATATATTTCAAATATATGCTATTTACTAAGAAATATTTCGAATATTTACTTCTACTACTATTTCCTTCTGCCAATACTATTAACTACTGCTATTACTATTTACTACTTCTACTTCAACTTTTTATTATATATATTTTTGATCTATGTATATATAAGGGTATGTAATCTGTGGCTTGCTAAAACTAGCTGGTATTTCATGTGTTTTCAGTTTTCGAAATATTCGCAAAACTCAATGCTGTCAACTAGACAAGAACTTCGATTGAATTCCTTTATCGCTTTGCCTCGCGTCGGTTGGGTTCGGTTCGGTTTGTTTGTCAGGCTTGTCTCAGTGTTAGTCTGTTAGTCTGTTTGTCTGACTCTGTCTGTTTGTTTGTTTGTCTCTCTCTCTCTCTCTCTATCTATCTGCGTCTCTCTCTGGCGGCTGGCGTGCGTTTACTTGACTCTTGCGACTTCAACTTCACGCTTCGTTAACTGTAAATTCCAGGCAACCAGAACATACGGTCTCTCACTCGCTGACTCGCTCACCTTTAACACTACTGCGCACCCCAGGGGGTAGGGCCGGGGATACTGACATATATATTTGTTAATACCTATGTATATGGGGTACTGTGACTGCTAAATTCGATTGGCTTTCATCCTATTTGCCGCATTTGCTGCTTGGTTAGATTTTTCCATTTTGCCTGCACTTCCCTCAGATTCATTCTGCTCCACGTTATTCTTTGTATAATTCGCACATTGACATTTTGATTGGCATTGACAACACACTTCTCTCTGTAGGAATTGAGTTTCACATTCGATTATATAGCTATTTCTTCTTTGGTGCAGATAAAATTAAAAAATACCTCAAAGCAGCTTACGCTTTAAGTTTATTTATTCCATTCATTTGAACACACTGCGTATGCGCAATTTTTCTTCTGGCGTTGGCATTCTTTTAATTTATGATAATAACCGTGGGTTATAGACGTCTGCAGCAAAGGAAAGGCTTAAAATAAATACCTCGTTTGTTGTAAAATATTGAAAGTGTTAAAATTGAAATGTATATTTAATATCTGAATAAAGTATGCAGTTGTACATGCAAATATGTGCAATTTAAAAATACCAACCAAACAGTAATGGATGTTTGACCAATATTAAAGAGATTGTTAATTTTAAATGTATTTAAATAAACTGAAAGCTGCTCAGTCCGGCAAATGCAAAAAGCTCGCAACAAAGTTACTGGATTATATCTAAATCAGGGTATTTAAAAAATTGAAAGCATTACAGGAGCGCTTATGTCATTTTAACAGTAAACTTTACTTTTCTCTCTCACTCACTCTCTCTCTCTCTCTCTCTCTGTTCATGTGCTTTTGCCGGATTTCCTTTGACGCATTTGCCAACTTAGTTGTAAGCCAGTAAAGTGTTGGCCTGCCTTCTCAGCTCCAGAGACCTTAACAGAAGCTGGTTTTAAGTTAACTGAAAATCATATGAACAATTTTGTAGTTTTCACAGAGCAACTGCTTAAGGATTGTTCTGTGCATTGTGTCTGTTGTAGAACAGAGCAAACAGTCTTCTCGCTAACCACACAACAATTTGTTTTCTGTGCGCGTGTGCATTTTTGTTGTGTTGGTGGCGGGGGGTATTTGAGGGGTACAAGGGCACCAGGAAAATAAACGCAAATGGCTGGCATTGCTTTTAATTGGATCTCATTAAAATTAAAAGCAGCGCCAAATTGAATATGAGACCAGCTCAGTTTAGTTGTTGATGATAACCCCTTTTCTGGCCAGGAGCAATTTGCTGGTCGATTCACATTTTGAGCCAAAAAAGCGTTTTATTTTGGTTGTTGTTGGTTTTTAACTGACCCCCCCTAGCCAAAGTTTTGTCGCTAATTTGCTTGGCTGTTTTGCACGCAGAGTACACATACAGTTATTATATATATGTATATACATATATATATATATATATATATATGAAATTGTGTAGTTTAGCAGCTGCTTACTGCCAAGAAGTGGACTTGAATACTGTTTCCCGCACATCAAACTTTGAGTTTGATCCAAAAGCAGAAAGTGAAGTGAATTTAAGTTTAATGACTTTGGATCGCTTTGCAGCATATACGCCACACAGACTATGTATGTGGCAAGTGTTTGTGGCAAGCGAAAGTTATTTGGGTCAAATTGGTGGTGATTATTTTAATTGACTCAATTTGAGAATTAGCTTGCCAAACATTTTGATACACTGATTCAAAGTAATTTCATTTAGTGTTTGACATGCAACTGAAATCACAGCCATGCTAAGCAAGCAATAATAATTTAATGGATTCTATTAATATTTCATTTTAATAATTGCCAAATGGTTTTAGTTATCAATTTAGTCGTGTGTATTAAAAGTCAATTGGAAGGCTTATTGAAACGATGGTATGAAATAATATAAAGTTGATCAGTGCATAATTAACTTGACTTAACTTAAACTCCACATTTTAAGTCTGGCATGGCTAAATCGATTCGTTTCCTGAAGTTGATCAAGAATATATCTAGCTTATGGGCAGATGTTTCTTTCTACCTTTCACATAGTTCTGCACAGCTTCCTTATACCCTTTTCCACTATCAATGTATTCATGGTATATTAATTTACCTTTCGCACAAAGTCACTTCTGCTGCCCAATATTTACCTTAGACTATTTCGGGCTAAGAGCATATGCCGAATCAAGTGTTAAATAGAGAATGTTGCTCTTTGATTATTATAAGCTGTTTTCGCATGCACATTCACCGTTCGATGAGCCAGCTGCTCCAGCTGCCTTTTCACCTATCTCAAAACCGTGGCACATTTAAAATTGGCAACACACACTCAGGCAGACAGATAGACAGCCAAATCGAGGAAAACCTAACCAAATAGACAGCTGTTATAATATTATTGACTCATATCGCATGCATGGCATACACACCACTACACACAATGGCGCACACACACACACACACACACACACTCGCACACACTCGACCAGCTGTTGGTTGCCGTTGAGCGTTTTCCGTTCGTTTGCCTTTGATTTGGCTGCTGATTGGCACACTTTGAATGAACGTTGAACTTGGAATAAAATTAAGTGCTCCATTTTAATTGAATTCAAGTGGGGTTTGAGTCAATCTGCTGCCAATAAATGGTATAGAACCTTTGCTTACTTTGGCCATATGCTGCCATTTCTGGGCTTGGCCCACAAGATACCTTTGAAGACAGTTAACAGGAATTCGAGGCAATCAGCGTCTGACATCGGGCACGTCTTCCATTCGGGTTTCCTTTTCTTAAAGTGACAGCTGCTGCTTTTCATGGAGTATTTAAATATTGCGTTATCTACGCCATCTGAAAGATTTCTGATATTTATTTTTTTTTCTGTTTTGTTAATGTATTTTATATCTGATTTTACGCCATGTTATTTCTTAAAGCCTTCTTATTCCTCAATGCAATAAACAGTATATTAACAGTAGTATTAACTCTCTGTCGAAATCTTGCCAACAATGTTAACACTTAAAGTTCCCAAGAGAATATAATATATATTAATATTACATATATATATCATTTAATATGCAATAAGCTTCAAGTGACAAACTCTTTGTTTCGAGCAAAAATATATTTTCTATAAAATTTCTTGAGAAGAGATTCAGAGATTCTATAAAAAAGAAAGAAGAAAAACTTGTTCGCCGATAGCTAAATATGTTGGAAAATTGCTCAAGCTGCGAGACATGTCGCCAAAAGTTCTGCCAGTTGCCACTTACCATTTACCACTTGCCACTCCACTGCACCGCATAAACGTTGACGCTTTGACACTTTTATGGACGGGGGAGTGTGTGAATGGGGAACGCTCAAACTGTCAGATAACGATGACATTGCCAATAATGTTGAGGCTTCCACTGATGTTTAAAACGACGCTGATGAATTTCACGGCGTATGGGTAAAATTGGATTTAAGCGACAATTGACAACAGGCGAGAGCCAGGCGACGAAGTGACGAAAACTTGTGAAAGTTGTCAATCAGAGTGTAAAACTTCCAGCCATCAACAACAACAAACACAAAAACATCTGCAACAACGACATAATAAACATACGAGTATAGCAACCACATCAGCCACGCCCATTTTGCTGTTGACATTCAAGATAATGATGCCAAGCGTGTTCTACTTAACAAACGCAACTGAACCACCCAACAACCAACCACAAACCACTCACCACCTAACCACTCTGTCATTCATTGAATGTGAGCAAAAAGCTTCAATGTCAGCCACAACTTTCTGTGCAGCGTTTTCCCACTTTTCATTCGCGACAAAGCAAAATATCTGCTTTTAATGATGCTGAAAATTTAGTGCTCAAGTGTTTTAATGAAGTTGCAACTCATTGAACGGTTATTAAATACCATAACATTTTATTCACTTCAAAATAGATGGATCAAAAGATACAACAATTAAAGTGCAATCACAGTGCGATGACAAGCAAATAACTAAAATAGATGAAGACATTCGATGGCCATAAATAACAAGTGGAAACATTTTTGTACTCACTGTTGAACGTAAATGTGTGAGAGAGAGAGCGAGAGAGAGATAGAGAAAGAGGTGTGCATCTTTTTGTATGACAAATCACGAATACAAAAATATTTCAATAAAATATTAAGTAAGAAAATTCAAGCTTAAAAATAATGCGCTTACCTTTATTTATTATAAATGCCCTGAACCCATGAAAATTTGGAAAAAGAATATTTTAAATTTGTGTATTTGACATATAGATTCTTGGTTAGCATCATAATGGTAAAGGCCTTCCAGTCGATATATATAAGACACGCGAACTGTTCAGTTTGAAGAAACTATTAACCGCATTATTCATACTCGTATGTTGTTTGTGAGATTCGTTTAGGGTATCTCCCAGTCGAGCTCATTCGAGTAGCGCACTTAAAGTTTTGTTTTGTTTTTTGAAACTATTCCATGCATTTGATCCAAACATTTTTCTGATTGTTATTTAACATATGTGCTGAATGCTTCAAACTTTTTTTGTGCCGGAAAAATTGTTGATGTCGACATAATTGCAGGCAAAATAAATACGTATAAAGTTTATTTCATTTACTTTTTCGTTGATTCTCAAATTCTTTGCATATTGCATCTCTTTGCAGCGAAAACTTTTGCGTAAAAATGTGCAAATCGGAAACGCACCGAAATTTCTAAAAAAATAAAATGTTTACACATGCATAAAAGTTTTCAGCAAATTGTTGCACGTGCACACACACACACACACACATGCACACACTTCCACACACAAGCCAGATATGCACATTTATTGCTTTAAACATATTTTGACCACAGAGAAAGGAAATGCAGAAAACACAACAAACTCAAATTTCCGGAAACATATTTTTGTGTGGTTAATAATAATATTGTTGTAGTTGTTGCTGTTGTTGGTATTTGTAAACACGCATACTAAACAAAAAGTGAATTAAGCATACACACACACACACCCACATATATACACACACACATTCACCCACACACACACACACACACGTGGACACAAAATGAATTTTATTAAAAAGTTTCCGTAGATGTTTGTCCTGTTTTGCAGAATATGTTTTTATTTTATTTTGCAGCTCATGTGTTTGTGTGTGTGTGTGTGTGTCAGTGTGGACACGTCCGTGTTTTGCTTGGCATTGAGAAATATGTCAAAAACAAGGTTGACAATTTGCATTTGCAACGTATTTGCCAAACGTATATGTATGTTTGTATATGTATGTGTTTGAGGACACAAACTAACACCTGTCCATGTCAACTGTTGACGTTCTACAATACGACATTCTAAAACATTTTTGGGATAACATTTGGTGTGCCTTGTCAGCACACCAACACACTCGTACACATTTACATAAAGCACAATTAAAAATAACAAAAGATAGAGCATGATTGAGAAGGGGGTGGGGTGGGGCGAGTAGTTGCAAATTTTATGTAGCATACAATTCGGGGCTACGATTTCTGGCATATTTTGTGCTGTGGTGCCTCTGCCTTGAATGCAATTATTGTTAAGGTTATTTTGGAAATGCAAACAACTCACAAAATAATTGCTTTATTATTGCTACAGTTATTGCTGTTATTTCAGTTGACAAATAGTCAGCATCAGGTTTGTTTGCTTTGCAACCAAGTCTTATTGGTAACATCAACATTTTCCCACAGCTCCAGGTAAAATTAAGAAAATGTCCAAGGGGTTACTATTTTTATGTTTGTTTAATCCAGAATGAATAGTTTTGGTTTGTTGACTTCTTAGTCCATATGTGTAGTTATATTTGGTATACTTTGGTCAACTAAGCTTAGATTGTTTTAAAGAAAACCCTTTGTCAGTTTAGTTAGTTGCCTATTTCGTCATATATCTAGGCTAGGTTAGGCTACATAAGTTTAGTCAATACAAAAAAAAAAGTACTGCTGCCATGGTTTATTTGAGCTCGTTTTTGCTGCAGCTGCAATTGAAGTTGACTGGTTTTTGGCAAAATATCAAGTATACGCCTCGTAATTCAGTTACGTTATGTATCTAACATTTTTCACTTGCTATGTTGGCTGAATCGAATGACAGCTAAACCCCAAAAATTCACGCTCGATTTGAAGTTCATTCCGTGTTGGCTGTCGCCTATCACTAGCAACCAGAGACTGGACAGAAACAGCAGCTAGTTGCAGGTCCTGCTCTATGAGAACATACACGGAGCATACACGCAAGCGACAGTTGAATGGATCTCATCTCAATGACCCAACTACAAACAGAAGTCAACTTACCCTACCCAATCACCCTTCCTCACCCCTCTGGCACTCATTAGATAACGTCCAGAGACAGCCTTTCTTCTCATGACTAAACAGCCCCGTTCCCTCTGTGTGTGTGTGCGTGTTTTCTGAATTTAGTCGCTGGTTATATCGTCACTTTAGAGTCCACCCAGAAATTGTTTTTGCATAAGGAGCGTGTCCCCCACAACCCAAAGCAGAAAAGCTTGCTTTTGGTGTCGTTGTTGTTTTGTGGTCATTCGGCAACATTTTGGCATGCAGAGGTCCCCAAAAATTGTTTTCAAAGAAAATGGTAGAAATAGCTCGATAGGCAACCAACAAAGGTTACCCAATTTGGAAGCAATGTGCGGTGTGGCTATTGTCAGTGGCTTATGATTATGGGCTGTCATTGTTTGAAATTGTTTTCGAATTGGTTGAAGATTAACCTAATTTGTAGACAGTTTTCAAGTGATGCCGTAAAAAAAGGTACAGCTTAGGTCCGACCTATTGTATTTTTTCTGGAGTGTTCTCGAATACAGTTTTTATTCAAGTTGTGTGAGTGCTTGGCGACTATCAGATTGAATATGTAGGTTACATTTAAATTCTTATTTACATGTATTACATTAACTACAACTGACAGTATCACAGACAACAGACTGGTTCATTAAATTTTGTCCTAAGGTCATCTACCCTTTTATCGTAAGTCTGTCGCTTTAAGAACTGTCTGATTCAGTTGTATATAATTATTATTTTAAATAAACACATGTACATATATTTGTTTGTACTTACATACCAGTCTTTGAAATCCACCCTAACACTTGAAGCGAATATATACAATTGAACTTCAAAGTGCCTTTGAAAC
The DNA here is from genome assembly GCA_035041595.1 of Drosophila basisetae. Taxonomy (NCBI): domain Eukaryota; kingdom Metazoa; phylum Arthropoda; class Insecta; order Diptera; family Drosophilidae; genus Drosophila; species Drosophila basisetae. Next base: position 7,246,471 of record JAWNLB010000123.1, on the reverse strand, counting down.
TTTGAAGTGCTTCAATATTTTACATAAACAAAAATTGAATTAGCCACAGGCTACTACAAAATTGTATTTTGTATCTAAAACTAAAGCACATTAAAGATTTCGACGAAAACTGCAAGATATTTCAACTTTTCTCCAGCCTCAAAGAATTTGCTCGTATTAAATTACCAGCTCTTAAGATCGCTCAGTTTGCAGTATATACGATTTTCTAGATAATTGAAGACCTGTGCATATATATATATATATATATTCGTGATGCTATTCAATATGCATTTAGTGTGCAAACATCTCATCCTGCCTCCCCTGGCTACTCCCCTTGTGTGCAGTGATGCCGGCTATTTGCAGCTACTTGCAGCGTTACCCATCATCGTCTTGGCATCTAATGAGATTATGGAATTATGTATTCATGGAGCAAAAATGATGTCAGACGCTGACTTAGACAATGGCCGCTGGCCAGGCCCACCTGTGGGTGGCTTGTAATAAGAAGAAGACAAAGGCAAGAATAAAGTGAGCAGAAGACAAACGCAAATTGCATACAAATGCAAAAGTGGAGAAGAAGCCAAAGTTATTTTGCCGTCCATTCCACAAGTTTTAACTGTCCACGTTCAAGTCGTGGCATCTTAACGCAGTGCTTAGTTTAATGTATTTCCCCGGTTGCCACCGACCCTGGACAACCCGCCAAAGAACTCCCAGGGAACCCACTCCAATCCCAACCGGAGTGCGACAGCGTATCCACGACCTGGACGTCGTCCAGAACCTTTTGCCTAGCTTACTTCCGTCCCATTGCAGCCGTTTTATTTGCAAATATTTCGTTGCCTGGATGACTGTTTGGCTGGGTGCACTTTTTCATAACATTCGTCTATTTTATCTTATTTGGTTTCTTACTGTTTGTCGTGCAACGCACAACGCACAATGCCCAATGCCCAATACACAATGCACAATGCACAATGCACAATGCCAGCCAGTGCGAACTGACTCCCGCAGTGAGTCAGAAAGGGAGATGCAGTTACAAAACAATAACGAAGCCAAACTGATAAATGTGCGGAGCACATTTCAAGCTCGCAAAATGTATGCGAAAGAGATATAGGGAGAGAGATGCTTTGAGCTAACCACAGTGGAAACTCTGTACAGCGCACTTGAGGTGGATATTCTTGTGTGTCAAAAGTAGCTTAAACTTGAATAATGAGATTTTGTATTGCAGAGACAGTAACAGAAAATCGTCAGGAATATTGTAAGGATTGTTGGACTAGAAGTTACCCTAACTATATAAAATTTAGATAGGTTTAAGTTGTCGTTAAATATTGGTATTATCACTTGAATTGTAACTCACTGACAGAGTCACTACTCATACTAATTTTTTAAGCTTTTCAAAAAGATTTCAAGGAACATTTAGGAACTACAGCCTGTAACACACTTCGATGCAGAGGTTACCGCTTCTTTAATTGCAACACTATTGTATCAATTAACAACACGAATTCAATTTCATAAAAGAAAAGATAAAACTAAGAAGAAAATAAGTACGTTTCACATAGTGAATCACAACTGTAGGCACCCCCCCGTTGTGGCCTTCAATCAAAATTAATTAAGCTAAGTATATGCATGACCTACTTAGGAACCAGCGACACAAAGTCATTGGCTCTTAAGATGCATCAATTTTTTGCTGTTGTTGTTGTTGTTCGGATTACTCGCAAAGTTTTGCCCATAAATTAGATGTGTCGAGTCCTGAAAATGAGTTCCAACTCTTTGGTTTAGTTGCTTTTCCCCACACTCGATTTGCTTGACTTACGATACTCTGCAACATACTTTTTGGCGCATTGCCCTTAAAGTAAGCAGAGTCATAAGTTTGGTGTTAGTTTCGATTCTATTTAGCCCATAAGTTGAGGCTACATGAAGGGCAACCTTTTGGATTGAATTGTTAAACTAGCTGAGCTTAATAAAAGATGCTCAGTTTGATAAGCGTCCAAAGTTTTAATTAAATTTTTCGTTTGCATTTAATTGCGTATTTTTTCGTCTCAGCTTTTGTGTTTTTGTTTTGGGTGCCCTAAACAAACTTGCAACACTAAATGTCGGGCCTATCTAAATAACAACTTAATGTTGCTCGCTCTGATTCAAACACACGCACACACACTCACACACGCACACACGCACACACACGCATCCATCAGCCAGCTTCTCACTTTCACGTTTTGGAACTATTATTGAACATTTGCCAGTTAGTAAATTAGAATATTATAAGTTTTGGCACGCGGCCGCAGCCTTTGCATAATTAAATTACGTTCCTCTCATGAATATTTCATGGAAAAGCTTTTAAACGCCTCTTTATTTATGTATTTGGCGTACAAACAACAAACGGCCCAACAAAATTTACTTACTCATTTGTTTGCAGGCCCTTCCAGTTTTATTTTTTGTTATTGAAAATGCCAAGAAAGTCTATTTCCCTCTCTCTCTCTCTCTCTCTCTCTCTCTCTATCCAAAACTCACTGTGAACACTTTCAAAGTGTTTTTCTCGCGCATTTTAATTAAATTTGCGTCCGCAATCTGAAAAAAAGAATAAAATGAAAAAAACTGAATTTACGAAATTACATTTTCCGCTAATTGGCAAGATAGAATTTTAGCCAGCAAATCTCCATAACGGCATTTACTCAGCCATAGATTTTCAATTGGTAACCAAATGGGAACCATCGGTTGTCGGACATCGTTTTCTGGGATGCGGTTGTCGTTTAGATGGCAACATACAAAATTGATAAACAAACATATGCCAAATGCATCCCCCCCAACTCCCTTTCATCTGCATATAACACATATGTACAAATTAGGGTTGGGGATAGCTTGTGTTTTGTGTCGTGACACGAAGTCCCAAGAAACTGGATAATTTCTTTTAAAATAATAATGTTAAATAATAATGCGTAGTAGTAGAGAAAAAATACAGAATAACTTATATAAATCGATGTTGCTGCCATATTTATTATATGGCAATCATAATGAATTCAAGGCAATTGAAATCTTTACATTAATATTTTTGTAATTTTAATTTGACGATATTTTGCCTCAAAGGTATTTATTGTATTTATATTTTTCATTTCTTATTTATGTATATTAAGTACTAGAAAATGTATTTAAAAATAGTTTTAAAATTAATAAGTAAAAGCAGTAGAGACTTTAATTTACAAAAAGTTGCTATGGATTAAAAGCTCTTGTTTATCTTGTATTTGTTTCTTGTTGAACTTAAAACAAATAAAAATCCAGTACACGTCCATCTCTAACCCACACACACACACACATTCAAATATGGACACACGTCCATCTGTTTGTGCTGCTGCATTTGTATCTCTCTGCGGCGTGTGTGTTGGTGTTTGCGTGTGTTGGTGTGGTTGTGTGTGTGTTTTTGTGTAGGCACTCGGACTTAAAAAAGTGTTCGCAAGCCAATATTGATAGCATTTCCCTGGCGGTAAGTGTACATCGCGAAGGCCTTCACCGATTGCTGACCACCAGCCAAAAGGGGGTTTCTATTGCTCCAATTACGGCAGTGAGTATACCAAAAAAAAAAGACAAAAACGCGAAAAATACTGCGAGCGATGTGTATGTGGAAATTGTTGGATGGTGGCCACGTTCTCATCGAGCGTCGCTGGTCACGGGACAACTGGACAAGTAGACATCTGCTCTGCATACGTGCAAGGAGCATGCCAGGAATTTCAGTTTGCTCTCCACATGGACAACATTTGTGCATTGCATCAATTGCGCTGCGGTTGTCCCTGTGTGTGTTAGTGTGTGTGTGTGTGAGTGTGGGTGCATTGAGGCATTGCTGCGTTTATTCGATGTCTACTGATGCCTAATAGAATTTTCCTCTTCAAGTTGCATTTTCTGTACAAATTCGTCAAATTGTGCAATGCACCGAAAATTTCTGAAAAATATCGAGCTTAACAGTTACAAAGGGGTGTATGTAAATGCACAGTTAGATAAATTCAACCAGCAATTTCTGTAATTTATTCCGTAACAAGTGCTACCATTGCTGACATTTTTCATTAGAAAATAATGCAAAAGATGGGTTCATTTGAAAAGTGCTCGAATCAAGCAGATTTAATATTCGGTTTGAATTTTACCGAGAGTGATATGGCTCTGGCACTTAAAAAATATATTTTTTAAACAGACTTAATGCTTCACTTTAAAAAAAAATTAAATCATTTTGTAGAATGTGCTTAATTGTAAAATTTCATTTTTTTTTTCATTTGAGTGAAGAAAAGTAGTTTATAATTCTTATTAAAATTGTGCGCTGAACTTTTTAGGTAGAAGTAAATATAGACTCAATTATTAAATACAAAAAAAAAAGATATAAAAATGTAATAAATGAATCTTTTTATATAATTTTGATGTGTTGTTTTTTTTTCACAGCACTTATGCATTTATCAGCCACACACCTCTGCCATAACTTAGCGCATTTGATAGCCGTATGAAATTTGCTATGTTTTTTGGGAATAAGTTGCACTTTAGGCACTTTTGCTAATTGCAAAACAAAAAAGGCTAAAATTCAGCATTGAGTGTAGCCCAGATAAACTCAACGAGAGCTGGAAAAAGTGTTGCCTATTTATTGGGGCAAAACTACGGCAAATCAATGCGCCCCTTGTGTGTGCTGTAAATTGTGAGTATGCATGTGGCATTCAAATTTATTCAAAACAATTTTATTCAAATCGCAAAAAACTAATTCGGGGCACGTACGCTCAACAACAACAACAACAACAACAACAACAACACAAACAACTACAGACAATTCCTAACAAAAGCCAAGCCCCACATGTTTTGCTAGTAAATTCATATATCTGTGTTAGCGTATGTGTGTGAATTGTGTGTTGTGTGTGCGTGTGTGTTTGTATTTGTTATTAGTTTTTGCCAACGTTTCACAATAGTTTTGGCCCCGCCATTTACCACAGTTAAGGGGAATACTCGTATTTTGTGTACTGCCCAGCAAATTATGCCATTTCGCATATGTGTTGCTTGCTGTGCGTGTTTGTGTTTGTGTTTGTCTGCGTGTGTGTGAGTGTGTGTGCGAGTGTGTTTTCGCATTGATTGTATTAGTTTTTGTATTTGTAGGCTGTTCTCTTGTAATTATGTCTAATTTTACTGCCCCCTTTTTGGCAGTAGCTATTTTATGATTACTATACTCTGCTATCTATATAGATAGCAGCAAGCATTTTTGATTCTATAATATATGTACATAAATAATACATATATATGCCCGATAAGCACTACTTAGAGCCACACTCTCCAATCAATTTTTAAGTACTAATGAAGATGAGGAGTGAGAAGACAAACATATTTTATTCAAGCTTATTCATATTAGAATAAATGGAGTCATTCTAAGAAAATATTCTTAGTTTAACATTTTGACATCCTTATTTAATTTTGTTATCTTTTCTACTTTCGGGATTATTATTGACAGGGCATCTGTTAGTCGCACATACTTTTGCTTTGTGTTCATTTTGTTGTCGCATTGATTTTCGCTTGTGCTAATTGCTGTTTGCTCATAAACTATATTGATTTTATGCTTCTGTGGTCATTTCGGTTGCTGTTAATTAATTAATTGTTTTTTTGTGGTCTGAACTCTTTTCTGTAATTTGTACCTGATTAACTTGATGATGCAACATGCCATTTAGCTGCCTGAATTGTGTTAGTATGATGACATCATTTTAAAAGTAATAAATTTTGCTTTCTTTAACTATTTGTATGCAGTTTGAGTCGATCATATTTACACCATTTTGCATACACTTCATTTGAATATTGAAAATATTAATTTAGATAAATTTACTTCAATTGCATACTTGATTATTGATTTTTTATACAAATATAAAGCAAATATAAAAAAATAAATATGTCAAGGAGTCAATTTGAGCATTTTGGCTTTAAGCCAATTAGCTATTGACAGGCTATTGACAAATTAATTCATGGCAAAAATGTGAAAAAATTCTAGCATTACTCAAATATTATTTGTATTTATAGATTTTGTCGGCTGTTTATTTATTTGAATAACAAATTACAATTAGCTGCTCATCTGTTGAAGCACAACAAAATTCTTTAGGGTTTTTGGTCTTTTAATTAAATTTGTCATTTGTATTATTTGGAATTTCAGGCAGCCAACTATGTGATTTGATCAAAAACAATTGCAAGAACATGGCCAATAAAATGTCAAAGAATATAAATATTCGAGTGCGTAGTAAAAGAAAAGAAGCAACTACATAAAATCAAATAACAACATCCAATAAAAGATTGGTAGGGCAAATGTTGCCGACAGCGAACAAGAGCGCACAACATAAATATAAATTGTAAGTGTGTGTGTATGTGTGTGTGAGTGTGTGTGTGTGTGTGTGTGTTGGCATTTAGGTGTGCGTTAACAAACCATGAGCCGTGTATAATATTTTCTAATTTCTCAATTTCCCGCACATTGACATCCGAAACTAATAAAAATAAATCGCACTTTGATATCCGTTTTGCAGTGCATTTGTTTCGTTTTCATTTTGTTTTGTTTTGCTTTCATTTTCGTTTCGCTGTCTGTCTGTTCCATTACTTTTTCAATAATCGTTATACCCACCGAGATACACACATTCATAAACATATATATATATATATATATATATATATATATATGGACAGATATAGCTGCTGTCATAGCCGGCTGCTCTGCCTTGGTCAGCTCCACAATTTTTATATCATTTTTAGTATTCTTTTAATACCCTGTACACACTTAAATTTTTTGAGGGGTAGCACGTATTTGTGATTTGAAAAAGCCATGAGTATAATACTTCAAAATTGTCATATAAGTTTGCAGATCAAATTTATTTTGTATTAATTATTAACTTTTTTCTTAAAAACGATTAAAATCGATTACGGATAGCAATAAATGGAATTATTTTGAGAAAATTACCTTTAATTTTGGTTGAAATATACTTTGGCGTAGTATTAATAAACTGGAGAAATTTAATGCCAGCATGAAGATTAAGACTTAGAAACTTGGGAAACAGGATATATCCTGGCCGACCTCTTTCGATAAGAGTACTCCAAGCTGCTTTTTGTTTCATTGTTTTTGCTACACTTTTTGGCCTGGCGAGTTAGCGCCAACAATAAATAAATGCGCGCACAATTTCACCGACATAACAGGCACACACACATACAAACACATATACACGCACACACATCGAAAATTTATAGATCTGTCCGGATGTGCGTCTCTCTGGTGACATACACAGATACCAGGCAGCCAGGCTGCTAGTGAGCTACGAACCCAGTGCACACTTATTACTGTACCAAACTGCAAATGTGTGTATGGGTGTGTGAGTGTGGGTGGGCGCGTGTCTATTACAAATACAAATAACAACAAAATGACCAACTAAATAAATAGTTTTTGTAACCACACACGGAGTTGGACACACAGGAAGTGGGATGGGAATACAGGAATTATGTGTGGGCAAATGAAAACCCTATACTCAATGGACTTCACAATGCTGCTTTGTGTGTGCGTGTGTGTATGTGTGTGTGTGTGTATGTTTCTGAATATAAAACTTTAGTTAGCTGCTAAACTTTAAATCGATGAACTAAAGTGATTTAATTAGAGTTAAGGACTTGTGAATTTGTTAAAAGAAATGCGTTAGCAATAAGACGAATTGATTGAGAACTTAAATTATAATTTAATAAATTGCTTTCTAATCTGAAAAATAATATAATAATAAGTACAACTTGTAGTGTGATTATGGAGATGAGATTTTGTACGGCTAGAATAAATATTATAGTGTCCTCAATAGTGTCACTTATCACTGGTATGAAACTTCTATAGTTCCAACCCCACTTACCACACCCAAACAGTTGAGCTAACATTTTGGTAAGATATCTAAATGGTCTCAAAGTTTAAGATAAATAACCCCTAAATCCATAGCAATTGCCTTCGTTGGTAAATAATTTAATTTGTGCAACTGCAATGCATTTGAACTTTAAGAAGCAGCAATTGCATTCGCTGGCAAATAGTTTCATATGTGTACCTCAAATACTTGTTCAAGTCTGTTGACATTTTGGGTCCCTTATTTATAGATGGAGTATAAAATGCCTCAGCGTCTCTCAACGTTAACGTTTCATTTGTACATGTGATTTATCTCAAGCAGCTTCATTTTTTTTTTTCTTATTTATTTCTTTTTTTCGTAGTACAGTCTCTTTCTAACCCATTTACTTTCATCCCTCTACTTGAAATGGAGACAACGCTGATACTGCTGCTGCTGTGGCTGCTGCTGCTGCTGCTACTTGGGTTGCATCGTAAATCCAGGCAAAATATATATATCGCACACAAAACAATATATACTTATGGAGAGACGTGGTTCACACACACAGACACACAGACACAAACACTCACAGAGCAATGGAAGAAGCAAGCGTATTATTGCTTCAGTTTTTAGGTCGCAGCACAATAAAATAGCTCAAGTTGATGATGCAGCAAAAGTGTGTGTGTGTGTGTGTGTGTGTGTGTGACATTAGATAGAGCTAACAGTAGTTCTGTACTTACCCCCGCCTCACTCATCACTCTGATAGCAAATGCAACAAAGCTGCTTATCGCTTAACGCTCTGTGTGTAATGCGTTTAAACTTGATGATTGATTCAGGAACCGAGCACCTCAACGCCCTTGCTGTCCCCTGCAGCTGCAACAAAGTGCAGAAAAATGGTCAAAAACTTTAATGGGAACTGGATAGGCGCTGGTCTGTGTGTGTGTATGTGTGTGTGGGATTGTATGCTGTGGTCTATGGGTCTAAAATACACTGGAATAACGCCCGGCGCCATTCTTCGTTCATTTTATGTTGTTGCCTGCGTTTTATTGACTACTGACGATGGCCGCCATTGTGCCCTAAACTAAAACAAAGTACCGTTAGAAGCGCTTTATACTATATATGTCACACTCTATGCATGTGTGTGTGTGCGTGTGTGTGTGTGTGTGTGTGCTTTAGCCAGTGTTGGTTATGGCTCGTTATGTGCGTGCGTGTTACTGCGCAAAGATGGCTCATAAATTTCGCGCGTTTTCGCCTTTAATTTTGTTCGCTTTTCGACCATTTTTTTTTCTACATTTTTTTGTTCATACACTGCTCCCAAAGGAAATCAGAGTGTATTGGATTTGTTAAATGTCCCTTCTAGCTGCAAATACGTCAAATAATTCACTCAAGCTTAAATGCTTATTTTATATAAATTTGTTTGCATTGGACATATTTTATTTGATGTAAAAAGGTCGTGGGAGCTATCAGAGCTAGCTTTACCGAATTTTGTAAACTTGATCATCAATGACTATTTTAGCTTGGAGTAGAGTATGGTGAACTTTGCAACTTTGAACTGCAAACATTTTTGGTATTTATATATATCACAATTATTTTTGGCTGCGCAAAAGTTTTTTGTGTTTTGCCAATGTGTGTGTGTTTTTTTTTTTCTTTATATAAATTTAATGACTTTGCCAGCACTTGGCTAGTAAATCAAATTGTTACAGTTATTTCGAAGAATATATATTTTTTTGGGTGAGTTGTCGTTTAATTTAATTATATGTTGCCAGCCAGACATTTGAAATGTGTGTATCGGAAACCGTTTGCAGTCCCGCTCCCTTGACTTTTCAGAGGCAAAAAAGCAGCTCCAATATTTATGGGCACTAATTAGACCCCAAAATGACAGGCAGGCAGCGGCAAGCAATCCAGAGACCAGAGACTCTCCACATGAGAAGCACCGCAAAATCAAATTGGAAATGACGCACACACAACCACACACACACATCAGTAGCAGCAGCAGCAACAGAATCAACTTTACACGATTGCTACAGGAAATCAGAGGAAACGAAGTGGGGTATGGGAGAGGGATGCAATGCCAGGAAGGCAAAAATGAACTTCCGCAGTGTGATGCAGGCAGACAGGCAGGCAGGCAGGCTGGCACTCAAAACTCATAGCCAAAATGGAAAAGATGAAAGAAACAGGAATTGAACTACATACATACATTTTTATCATGAATGCAGATAGACACGACCGTAGCCGTGGACAAAACCGAAATCGTATATCTGTATTGACTCAGTGGGTTCGAAATATGCACATATTTTTGCTATGTACGCATTCCCAATTAGCTTATCGATATCTGTCCAGATTTGGGTTTACACATGAACACAACCAGCTTGAATAAATCGGAAAATCCAGTCAACGAAGATCGGAAATATATTTTTGATGTAGCTTCCAATATTTGCAGCTTGCAAACTTGTTTTCATGCCACAATAAATAATACGTGTTCAACAATAAATTAAAAGCAAGACAGCTTTCCTAATATCTACTCTACTTTTTAAATAGATTTCTTTTTCTACAACTCAATATGTTTTCAAATGTATTTCTTACACAGTTGAAATTATAATATATTCATTCCATGTCATTATCTTAATTTAATTTGGATTGATTTCATTAAATTTCAGCTTGGTCCTTACTGAACATAGGATGAAATCCGTTTGTCGCACTTTATCATCATCTGCTTTGTATTTTGATTAATTCTTACAAGGCCAAATATTTGTATTTCGTAGCATTTCAGGAATTTACGATTCGAGTAACAGTTGAACAGTTTGCACGCACTCAACTTATGCAGCGACTCGGACTGCAATTACAACTGCAATACGCAAGTGCAACTGTAAATGCCGTTACAGCTTTTTGGGATTCCATTTAACACCCTCGCAGCACAGCCTTCAAGCGGCAAGGGACAAGCTCCAAGCTGACCACAATGCACACGCGCCTAGGCTTATCCGATGCAATCCTCGGGCGGCAGTTCCATTTCCACATTTCCAACTTTTTATTTGGTTTTCCTTTAGTCTCTTTTGATTTTCGCCAATGCCAGGTCAGCTTGATGGAAAAAAGAAAGGGCCGCGGCTCAGGTGACGTTAACACTTGTTTAAAAATTTGTTATTGGGTTTCTTTATTCGCTGGTTGTTTATTTATTGTCGTGGTCATGGACCACGTAGGTCACTTCCCTTTCCTCTCTCTCTCTCTCTCTCTCTGTTTCACTCTGTCTGTCTCTCTCTCTTTCTGTGGCTATTGGATATTGTGGGCTGTTGTCAGTTTGCGTTGGCTTGATCGGATTGAACGTAATATTGCTGACAAATTGAATACAATTGCGCTTAAGCTGAAAAGCTCATTAACGAAATTGGATAGCGACATTGCACCCATCGGAAATTAAGGTTGCAAAATTAATTTGAAGCAGCATATGCACAAAAGTACAATTAAAATTAAATGCATGTCCTCGACTAGTAAATACTCAGCACTTTAAACACTTATTATATGGAAGCCTGATCCATTAAATTAGTCTACTGCGTTTGCATTAAAAGTTCGGATGGAAAACTTGACATATTTGTTTGTGGCTCATCTCATTGTTCAACAAGTTTTGAGTAAACTGTCAGTAAGTTTGAAGATATCTCTTTATTCCACATAATGTATTTATGCAAATATATAGTGAAGTTGACAATTGTTTTTGCAACATATTGCCACAGTTTTCAGTCATATTTAAAGGGTATCATTCATAAGGCTGGCAGCAATTTCCAATGAGCCTAACGAAAAAAAGTTAATCTGTCCAGCGTTGTCCCGTTATGAGGATTTCAGCGATTTAATAATATATATTAAAAAAATCTGCAATTTTCCGCTTTTGACTGTGACAAGTCAATAATTCAATAAATTGTATAAATTACTTTGACAGAAAAACGATTTTTCAACTGTTGAGCTGTGAATTAATAAGTGAATTAATTTGACCCTTTGGCATTTACAAATTAACTTTTCAATTTCTTATCTAAGGCTTCATTATGCTAAAAGTTTGTGGGCAGCATAATTGTACCTGTTCAGCAGTAGGTGGTGCAAAGGTGTATTTAGTTTAAGCAGTAATAGGAATAAATACTTATTCAATATTTGTAAGAAGAATATATAATTTTGCGTCTTATGTTTTGGATTACTATTCTAACTCAATTATTTCATTATCAAAAGTGCTGCAGCTTAAGTTAAGCTTGCAAAATGCAATCTTGTTGTATATATATTTGATTGTGGAATTAATATAGGGCTAAGTTTTCAGCTTATGCGCTTTTTTTGTCCACACATGAGCAAAGAGACAATGGGCCAACATGGCATGGCCATCAGCAAGTAAATTAAGCTAATTACAAGCAAATGAAATATGGGAAAAGTTTGCATTCAAATGTTGCAAATGCTTTCAAGCAAAGTTGAGCATTGCCAAGGACAACGATAACTGCTGCTCCTGCTGCTGCTGCTGCTGCTTTCCATGTTTAGTCTGGCTGTCAACAGCTGAAGCTCTTTGTTTTTGTTGTTGTTGTTGTTGTACCCGCCCCCGAACAAGTTGCATAATATTTGCGTCTGACATTTTGTTCAGAGAGCCGCACACGTTTTACACTTCAGCAACATTTCCGCCTGTTAAATGCTTGGCCATTACAAATGGCATAAAATCATTTTGTTGCTGAATTTAAAATGCCCAAAGCATCAACCGTCTCCACACCGCTCCCCAACCCTTAAAGCTCGGATACTGAACAGCTGCGCGTAATTTTAATGAGAATATTCATTGGAGCCACAATTGAGACAACCGAACTGAAGTCACGTGTATCCGTCTGCTGCTGCGCCCTTGTGGCGCTCTTTCTCTCTCTTTTTCTTTCCATCTATCTATCTCTCTCTCTCTCTCTCTCTCTCTCTCTCTCTCTCTTTCGCTCCGCATTGTGACTGCCTGCGGTCCAATGCGTGAAGTTAGTGAAAGATTGGCCGCAGCTCTTTCCGGTTATGGCAGCCGAGTGTCGACGCCAACAGCAACAATTACAGCAACAGCAACAGCAATAATAACAGCAACAATGACCAACATTCACAACACAAGCAGCACTTAATGTAATGTAATTTTATGCTGTCGGTTAATTATTCAACGCAATTTCAGCGGCGGCGTAAACTGTGGCCGGACGACTTCAACTGCTATTTGATGTCAAAAAATGTGTGCGGGTTGAATTTATTTAGGCTATATTTTGCCAGCAGGTGCAAATATTTTAGTCAATTTGTTCACTAACCGCTGGACGGACAGTGCAAAGTCGGTTGAAGCACAATATAAATAAATTACTCAGTTTTCAAACTCTAAAATGTTTTATATATTTCAGAGACTGGGTCATAGAGTAATACAGTTTGCCCTGACTGACTGACTGTCTGATACTCAGTCTACCAAATGTTGGTGTCATAAGCATGACAAGTTTTCTCAGATTCTTAAAAGCATTCTGACTCGATTTTCATGATAAAATTATACCATAAATATGCGAATTTCGAAAACTCAGGTCGCTTTCATTTCTCGGATTAAATTACATTTAAATTTGGCTTTCATTCAAAATGAATGTGTATACTTTGCCCCTAAAAGTCGCAAGTTTGGTCTGTTGACAAACTATTTTCTAAATACTTAGAACATAATTGAATTTATTATAATACATACTCGTATGTGAAATTATTTGCCTTTTATGTTTTCCACACATTCTGCGGCGGAATATATATTTTTGAGTGTGCAGTATTAAACTGCAAAATTTAGCTAATTTGCTCTCAGTCACGCTCTGAATGCTGTCAGATGTTCGTACTTTGATTTCCTGTCGCATTTGATGTCTGCGTAATTTGATTTTATTTACATGCTGCGAATATGAATATGAAAATCATTTAAAGTGCCTCGTTTCGCTTAACCATTTATGCTTTACCATTTGTGCTTCAAATGTGTACTTTATGTGTATTACTCAAAATATTAAATGTCTTTCAATTAAAGAGCAATTATGTTATGCATTTGGCAGAACTTCAATTAAATAGAGTTTTATGAATTTGTTATCAGCAAATTTGAGCTATTCGTCGAACATATTTAAGCAATGTAAACAGATGATGCTTAAAGTTGCACAAAGCCTGCTCTAAAATGCGCTTGCCAACTTTTGTGGGGCTGCAAAAGTGTCCTGTTACCTGGCCATAATTTAAAGACACACTTCGTATATACATAGATAGCAGGTGCGTGGACTTTGTCCGGGAACTGCATTAACCAAATACCATTTATGCGGTTGGAGAATGGAGGCGGTCTGGCTGACAGCCACGCCCACGCTGATGCTGCTGCTGCTGTTAAATTAAAGGCAAATTTCCGACACTCGAGAAGCGACCTTATCCGCTGGCTTGGTGTTGTCCTGGCAGTTTTACGAGTCGGCTTTAAAATCACGTTAATGATATTTACAGCGGCGGTCGCGTGAGAACTGAGCTCCAAATTCTGGAAACTGGAGCAGCAAGTGGATGGAAGTGGCACGGGTAGTAAGGGGCTCACGAGGGGGAGACTGGATGGGCTGGTGTTGGGGCATACCTGCCTTTGACCAACAGCCCAACAGAGGTCTCTTTGGCATGGTGTTAACTGTGTGAATTTTGCGTTGGCTGCGCAAGTCATTTGCATAACAAAGTTGTGCCACGCCCACACCACAGTCAACGCCTCCTGCCCCTTCGCTGGTATTTACAACATTTAAATTAGACATTAAATTTGAAAGATGGGCTGCCGAACAACTTTTACCCCACAATCAAAAGAAAAAAAAAAAGAGAGCGTCCTCCAGGTGTTTGTGTGTGTTTCTGTTTGTGTGTGTTTGTGTGTGTATCTGACTTTGCTTATTTTATGAGTCCTGCCCCTCATTTCTCGCTGATTTTATTTCGGTTTCGCATACTCTTTCAGTGGGTATTATAATTTTGATTTGAAGTGTGTAACTCGTTGAACGATATGTCTTTGAAAAGTTATTCCGACCACAGTTTTTGATTTTTTTTTATCGGATTTTTAGCTGTAAATATTTTTACACTTCTAAAAGGCTGAATTTTGCACTGCAAGTGTATCTAAAAATCGACTTCTGTAAGATATTTATTCGCCTTCTTGTTGGTTTTTAAGCTGCAGATAATTTGGGGGCGAGTGGTTGGCCTTGATTTACTTATTTACTTTATTTTTATGGCACTTAAATGGCACTTGGCATTGTTGTGTGTAATTTGGCTTTGTTCTCGAGTGTTGTTTTTTTTATATTTTTTTCTTTCGAATTCGTTCATTTTCTGGCTTGATTTGTACGCTGATAAGAAGCGTATTTCTTTCGTGCACGCTCAGTTTAAGTTATTTTTGTTTTTATTTCTTCGTGGTGTCGCTGTTCTTGTTAACGACTTATTTTCTGGCCAGTTCATATATTAAGTTATTGACAACAATTACGTGAGATATACACAGTCGGTTCAGCTGGCAGGCTGAGCTCTGCGTTGAGCTCTCTTTCTCTCTCTCTCTCTCTTCCTCATTCTCTCTCCCTCTCAAATGGCTATTGAAATTGTAATCGTTGTCCACATATATTTTGAAGTAGATCAGTTCTATAATGGCGAAGCTTATGTTATTTATAACGTGCTGTAAGTTTAACTTTCAAGGAAAATTTCAGCAAGTTCAATCGATGAATTTCTTCAAGACTTCACAGACAGAAATCACATTTTATGAATGGAAGAAACAAGGTTGAAAAAATAAGAAATGAGCATAGTTTTAATAACCGTCTGAATGCGTCTATAATGCGCAGTTCGGTTATGACTGAAATGTGGGTTATGGTGAATAATGATCTCACTAATGTAACTCTGTATTTATTATGATACATAAATTGTCTTTCCTCACTTTTGGCTACATTTGCTCTGGGCTTTTGTTATTGGGCGATTTACATTTCATTCGCTTGCGCACGGCACCTGCTGCGTCTGCTTCAGCCAAACGGTGAGACTTGCAACTTGCCACCTATACCGTTTGCAAACTGGCCACCCCCGACAGATTGTGTGGCACAAAATATGCCTACTTATGGCCATTAGGACTAAAAGCTCAACAAAATACAAGAGCAGAGGAGAGCTCAAATTAATTTTCATACAAAATGTATATCGCGTTTGTGCGAGTGCTTCAAAGTAGAGAATGGGAGGATGCCAGAGGCGGGGGCTGGCAGCAACAGTGGCAACAATAATAAATAAAAACAACAACGTGCCACAATATGCCTCCACAACAACAACAATGAAATCAGCACATTTGGTTTTAACGACTATGTGAGGATGTTGTTGTTTTTTTTTTTTATCCCAGTCTACCCTTAGAAGATGCTACAGTTCCTTTTATATATATATATATTTTTTTGTGTATCATTCTTTTTGTTGTTGTTGGTGTAGTTGTTGGTTTTTAATGTGCATTTGCGCTGCCGTCGGCGCCAACGTCGCCATTTGAACATTCCAACATTACAAACGTCACGCAAACTTTTCCGGAATGAGACAAGCTTTTTGCGACTGTTGGTTTTTAATGGAATCGACCATAAAAGTATGATGAATATCCAAGTGTGTTTGCAACTCTCACCGCACATGACTACCTTGTGTAAATATCAGACTAAGTGCCACTTAACTATCGTTCAAATGTCAAGTGAGTATCGAGGGGGTTTTGACTTTCAAAATATCTTTAATTGCTATATTTTAATTAACTTTAAACTGTAATTGCTTTTGGGGCGCTGCTAATATCTCATAACAGATTTAATCACTTGTATTTTATACTTACTGCCTCAGGCAGAACTCTTCAATGTGTTGCCTACTTATTGGGTTTCTTAATCTGAAACAAATAGTTTTTAAAGTGCACACAAAATTCGTCTATACTCGACTTGATTACATTCATCTTCTTTTTATATTTTTTTTACGTTTCCTGCTTTGTCTGTGAATTTGAGCAGCTGATTTTGTGTCTGCAAACAGATGAGGCTAACATCATTTCATATCCGCTGTGGCGGCCGACAACACAAACCCCGCCCCCTCCACAACCCCCTAGCCAAGGCCGCCCCTCACCCACACAGAACGAGCTGAATTGTTATTATGCAAACAAATTACATGGCCGAGAATTATGTGCGGCAGCATCGTTAACATCTTCTGCTTTACTGGTTTTATTTTATGTGCCCCTTTTTCAAGCGCATTTGTAGTTTTTGGCAGTTATTATTTGGTAATTTTGACTAGTGTTTGAGCACATGCGAGTGATTTTCACACAACAACCTCCCCATCCACCTCTCCTATGTAATTAAAATATCCAATTAGGAGCAGATTCGATGGTTGATGGAGTGAGAGAGAGAGAGAGAGAGATCTGCATCTGCATGCCACTTGTGCAACACTTTTATGAGCTGCTCATATAACTAATGACCGACCACACACAGAGCGCTCTTTGCCTCATTTTCTCCATGTATGTCTGACAGTCTCTCCCTTTCTCAGTCACTTGCTGTTTGCTCTGGCATCCTGTCGTTCTGTAGTCCTGTCCAATCCTGTGTTCTCGTCGCTTTGCAACATAAATTCCCTTTTGGGAAAAATTAATAAAAATGATTGCAGGCGCCCGCCGTCGACGAGCCGGACTACAATGAATGAATGGCGCATGCCAGCTGTTGGCCAAACATGCTTTTGATTGCCAACAACAACTACAACAGCACAACTACAACAACATGGGAAATAGCAGCAACAACAAAAAACAATAGTCATAACAACAATGCCAACAAGAGTCCCAACCCATGGTGGTCACTCTTTAAAAAAGACAAACAAATACATAGCATAAACTTTTCTCTCGAAAGCCCTCAACTTTTCGATACTCTGCTTTCAGATGGCCAATTCTTCGGCATGTGAAATTGCCTGGAAGAGCGTATGTTTGTCTTTAAGTTGACTTAACTTGTTGAAAAGCTTTCCCAAAATCCCAATGAAAATACCAGTTCGAAACACACTCTCAAATACACATAAATCAATATTTTTTTTTGTAGCAGTGACAGGATGTCGTAGAAGTTCGATCGTTTTGCTTTAAGTTTTCTTTTGCCAAGGCTGTTAAATTGTCAGAAATATAGTTTGTGCATGTTTAATGACGCCTCTACAACCGGATGACATAAAAGAGAAATATATGAATAAATATAAAAAGGTTACATGTCTTTGAAGGCTACGTCACACAATCTCTTTCTCTCTTTGCGAAAGCAGAGTATAAGGCGGAAAAAATGCTTTCATCAGCGTGTGGATAACAAGCGGCCGGCGTGACTGGTAACTGGGGAAGTTTGGTTGCCATCCATCGTCGTCGTTCACTCACATCTCACAGCTAACAGCTAACAGCCAACAGCCAACAGCTCACATCTCTGAGCTCACAGCTCAGAGCACAGAGCACCGAGCTCATGATGATGACGACATGGTTGGCGTTTGGTCCGATTGTAGCCCATTTGCCTGTATCCTGGCTGCGTCCTTCGCTGTCGCGCCAACTGCATCATGACAAACAGCGTGCAAAATGCTGAACACCGCCAAAGACAGTAGTGAAAAATACACACACACACACACAGAGAATGGCATTTGAGAGTGATGCAAATGTACATTTAGTTCTAACCAAAATGTATAGGCAAACCAAATAAAGCTCAAATATCGCACAGTGGCTCCAACAAATTGCAACGAAATTCGCCTTCTCCCCTTCGCAGTCAGACTGTATTATAAGCACTTCACATCTAATCAATTATGCTACGTGCTATCTGCCTCCTAGACATTGAGAGTTTTTCGCTGGTAGAAGTTGGCAAAAGCCACACCAATGGCCACATTGCATTTAAATATGCATGGCTTTAAGCGGCCAACAAAAAAAAAAAAAATTTTGGAGTGGATTGGCCAGAATTGTGGAATATGGCCAGCAAAATGTGATTATAACGTAAAACGTGGCCAAGGAAAACATAGAAACATTAGTAAAAACGAATGGGTTTTGGCACAACGAAGATTATACACCCTGGCCTAATCTGATCACATCCAAATTTCATATGGGTAAAACAGACGGATTTGGCTGGTGATGCTGATAAAAGCAAATATATTTTGTGTATTGACTCACTTTGCTATAAAATCCTCCACAAGCGTATAAAAAATGGTCACAGTCTGCAGACATATATAAAAGCAAGAAACGAAAACCTTTGAAACACTACCAGTCTTAGTCATTCTGCTGTTTTCTGTTCTGCTTCTGCTTCTGCTCCTGTTCCTGTTCCTATTCCTGCGTCTGCTGCTGCTCCTTTTAATCCTGCTGCTGGTGTGTGCTAATTCCGTTAGCAATTTCGTTAGTCAGCGCAATAGGCTAACAAAAATACCGTGACAGTCTTGAGTTAAGAGTGCATTGTGCTCGACGGACAGTTGCTCTGTAATTAGTAATTTGATATCGGCAGTAAATGCTGCTCAACGAAGTTTGAGGCTGGTTGTGTGAATGGTGCTTAACAACATTGATTTCAAATATCTATCATTGAAAGCTGACTATTGTTCTTTACTTATGTTTTATGTAAATATATATATATATACATATATATCTCTTGTGCAAACCTATAGCTATTCCCGACTGGCGAAAATGTTTAAAATTCATTTGTATATCAATTAAACCAAACAAACCTCATTTAAATTTATAAAATTCAAATATAAATTAATAAAACCACTTTATGTTTATATTTCTTATTTTATTTGAGTGTTTTATAAATATACAATTGTGTCTAGCTTAATAAATTATGTTTTTAAATCACTATTCCAACTCGTAAAATTATTTACTATTATTTATTAATAATATGCACTTTTGACACTCTCTTAATAATTGCGTAAATATGAAAAGCTTTTTCCAAGTGAATTGATAAATAAATATTTGGGCAGACGCTGGCAAATAAATAGAAGAGAAAAGACAGATAAATGAAATGTGTGAATACCCATCAACAAGTACTGCCTGACAAGCTGTCCGCTGAAGCACTCATACCCCATTTGGTGGGCGATGCATATGGGAAAAGAAATCTAGTTAGGCAATGAAAAACTAGGCGAAACTGCTTAACGGTTGTTGCTTAGCTACAGCCAACAAAAAAAGGCCAAGCAAATTGTATTGGTCTGTGCATGTGTGTTTTTGTTTTTTCCTCTTTTCGGGTTGAGCTTGAAGGAGAGAGTGTGGCACATCGCAACAGATTAACTTGCTTTTGGACGGGCCTCAGTACAACGTAGATTGCCAAAGATACTCTGAGAGATGGATATATGGAGACATGGAGACGTGGAGCGGCAAATACGAGTTCGTTTGAGTTCGCTTCGAGAGCTGGCCAAATGTGAAGGCCACACAAAAGCAACGTTAATTGCATTGAGGGTACACACACAACCCACATACAAACAAACTCCACCCTATCCTGTCCAAATTACAAACACTCAACACACACTTTAAATAAGGGAAACTCACGCACTCGACTGTTTTATTTGGGATTTTCTTGTATTTATTTACATTAATTGGATTTCAATGTGTTTGCCACAAGTTACAAGCAACATTGGGTGACTACCACAGTAACCCTCCAGTATCCAGTACAACTGGCCAAAAAGGGGAACCATCATCATTTCCCCATTTCCCCATTTACACATTTTCACATTTCAACAGTAAAAGGCAAAGCGGCCAAAGCAAAAATGTTGTAATTTACCATTCACATTACGAATGCATTTTTCGCTTTACATCTTTTTACGTGCATTTCTTTGAGAGTGTGTGTGTGTGTGGATGTATATATGAGTGTGTACACACACTTTGTACGCTTATCAAAGAATGCTGTACATACTTGAATTATTTAATTTATATGGGGTGCTGTAATCATTTCTATAATACAATTCTGATTCATAAACGGCACGTTTCGATAATGTCCAGTAGGGAATTCTTTGGTTGAATTTATTTCCAATATGTTTGCGCTTCTGCATTTTATATTCATTATAAACTTTATTGGTTGTAAAATGAAAGTCTAATATTTTTACAAGCTATTTCATATGATCTTGGATTATTTGTTGGTTAGTTTTCGTTTGCGTTCATTCTTATTTAAAGCTCTCTTGTGGGAAGGCAATGTAAACTAATCGTAAAGGAGGATTGGCTTAAGTCCTATAAAAAAAAACGACGAAATAAGGTAGATTAGTTCTGAATCAATCACAATAAAATTGTTAACTAAGAATGTTTTATTTCCTATATTCTATCTACAAAATATAAATCATATCAATTAAGTTTAACATTTTTGAAAGGAGTCAAAAATTCGGTTCACTTTATATTTTCTCAATATTTGGAGTTTTATCCGAATTAAATTGCACAACATATTTATCAAAATTCCAATAAATGAAATGTTCACAATACTACATGACTATATTTACCTAAAATATACTTTCATATATGTATTTTTATTCGCCAATCTTGGCCAATTAAGTCAATGTTTTTCCTGGACAACCATACAAATACAGAGCTTGTTAAAAAATCTTTGGCAAAGCTGCAGCGTTTTAAAACAGAAACAAGCCATACAATGTTGTGTTTATTTTGAATGCCTCTGCTCCTCTCGAATATTTTCATTTGTGGAAAAACTGCACATTGCACTTGGAAATTCGAGAGTTCAAGCCAAAGGCTCCAAACATATAATGTAGCAGTTGCCTGGAAATTCAGAATTGTGCTAACAAAACAAGCTGCAAATCATTTAAAGCACTTGGAATTTTGACTTTGCCAACGACAGAGTGCAGCTGGGGAGGGGGCGTGGCATGGCCCTATAAAATGCAGTTAATGGATGCAACACAGAGATCGCCCAACACAATATAAAATGCCCAACGAGGCAACAAAAATCATTGAAAAATATTTTAGGCAGCTCCCCTCCCGAAAAAATAAAGAAGCACCCGAAAATTTGGCCAGCACTCGAAAATTGCATTTTAAGGTACGCAATAAATGGACAAATGCAATACACTTTATTTGTATGTGAGTGTGTGTATGTGTGTGTGTGGGTGGGTTTGTTAGCGCAGACAAAAGGGTCTCTTCTTGGGGCACGAAATAAGATTATTAACGTTGTTAAACCGAACGAGCAGCGGAAGTCAAGAAGCAACAGGACGAACGACTCCACAGGACCGTCCTGCAAGTTCTGCTCGATTGGCCAGTCTCGGCACAGGGCACAGAACAGAACAAAACAGCATTTGGTTTGTTGTGCTATTGTTGTTGTTGTTGCTGTTGCTGTCGAGCTTAGTGCTTGGGGCAACAGCAAATGCGGAAACTGTAAACTACAAAAAATGTATTTTAGTGCAGCTACCACAGCAACAATAACAACACAAATAACATGAACAACATCAACAGCAACAAACAACAGACTGCTGCAAGTGAAAATAGGGAAAATGGCAAGAGGCAAACAATTTAAGAAAACCATTTGTTGGTTAAGCCTTGCAGCTAAAATCTACACAGCACACACACAGCAAAGGGAAAAACTGAAAGAATTGGTAACATTTAGTGCCAAAAATACCCTTGATATCCGTGTGGCTGTTCGACATTGCAAGATTATTATCTAATCATAAGCATAAATTGAAGAATGCTTATAAATTTGATGTCATTGGTTTTTTTTTTTTTGGTTTCATTTTAATTTTTTAAGTTTTAGGTTATAAATCAGTCGTAGAATTATTTTGGAGTGGTTCACGATTTAATTGTTAATTTTAAATAATTCTTAAATAGATTACTTTATATTTGACGCTTGATTACAAGATTACAAAATTCGGGTATCCCCTCTAAGGCGTATATTAAATCAGTATCTTCCCTGTGCACTGCACATATTGAAAAAAGTTGAAACGCATCGACAACAACAACATGGCAAGCTAACAACATTTTAAGGCGTCATCTTGGCCTGGCCAACTGATAACTTCTGACTGCTTTAGGAGGTGGGTTAGTTCAGTGGCAGGTTACAGGCATCATAAACAGCCACTTGGTACAATGAAGCTCGGTTTCCATATTTTTTTGTTTGTTTCCTTTTTCCCTTGTTTTTTTTTTGCTAAGCAACCAACTTGAGTTGATCTTTTGCAAAGGGCTGCAGACATGATAGATGAATCCCACTGACGAACTGACTCGACGACTCCCTTAATCTCCCCCTCTCTCTCACTCTCTATGTATATATATATATATCCCTGTCTCTATCTAACTCATTCGTTCTTGTACCATAAATTATCGCCCCATATGCGGCATATGTTGTCTCAGCAAAGTCATCTTGAGCACCATGTACCGCTAAATCTTTTGGGTTTTACGCTCAATATGCACACAAAGCCACGTTGCCCTCTGCACCGCGGCACCCTCCCTATCATCCAATGAATCTTTCACTTCATTGTCATTGTCCTGCTCTGACAGGGTTCATTTATTATTGTCCGCCGCTGCAGTTGGCTGCGGTCAGACTTTGCTCCTCTCCATGCTTAGCTTAAGTCACTGTGTGTATGTGTGTCTGAGACTGTGTAAGCAGCACATACTCATCATCGGTTTAGTGGAGCTCTCTGAGCTGCGTGTTGCGGCTCCTTAATTAAATTTCGCTATTAGTTTTAATCTAAGTGCACACATGCTGCACATGCTTTGATATAGTCTAAACTCCACATTTTGCGTAGGTGGGCTAAAGAGTGTTCAGCTAAAAACTAATTTAGTTTAAGTGCATGCAATTTATTTATGTAATTAACTGCTCTTGACTAAGCTAGAGGTTCTATAAAAATCTTTACTATCTACATTCATTCATCCACTATTATTATTTATAATGCCATCAGACTTATTGATAAGCAACTTAATTTCGTATAGTACAAATTTAAGAGCTTCAAAACTTTACAATTATCATTCTCAACTTGTATTATAGTGCGCTCAATAAAAATCAAACGGAAACAAATGCATAAAATAACTGAACCAGTAATAAAATGGCAAAAAGCACAAGCACAATTCTATCAAAACATTAGCCAACTCAAATAAACAATGCTCGAGGATGAAATTCAGCAAAAAAAAAAAAGACAAAATGGAAGAAAAATTCAACAAATATGAAAAGGAAGCCGGGATTGCGAGCACTTTAGTAAAACGGAAGAAAAACACAAAAATGGAGCAAAGACTCAAAAAGTCAGGTGAGTGAAATCCCCTTAAAAAAAAAATGTAACACGAAAAATAACAAAACAGAAATGAGATTACAAAAGCAAAGAACACATCGAAAACACCAACAGAGTTGTAAAAAGCAAGCGTGGAATAAATAAATAAAATCAGATCTCATTCGAAGACTTTGGGGGCCTTTTTTTTTGTATAATTCCACGCCCACGCCAAACAGGTGCAAATGAAATGCAGCGATGTGAAACTCCAGCAATAAATGGCTTAGATAATGCCCTAAAATATTCAATTAGTTTATGACCATGTTTTTTGGGCATGCCAACCCAAAGTTTTGCTAGCCAACCTCAAAAGCAGCAGCAACGCAGGGACTGGAAACATAATCAGCCAAAATGAGATGAGTTTCGGCACGTTTGTTGCCCGTTATTATTATTATTTGTTGTACATTTTGTTTCTGTTTTCTTTTTTTTTTACTTTTCTTATTTTTTGTTTTTGTTGTTCGTGCGTATTCCACATTTTTCACGTGCCACAGCCCTTTTAATGGGCAGCCGGAAGGCAACCGTAAAAAATGTGCATTAAAATATTTTTATTGCCAGCGCGAAAAGCATAGCAACTCGGGAGAAAATTCAAGGATTAAAGAGCGTAGCTAGAAAAATTGAAAATAGACATTAGATAATGAAGTCGGGCATCAACATGAGCCCTAACAGCTCGTTAAACCAACCATTCGAAATAACACTCTAAGCATAGCGAGATGGAGGCAAACTGTGGAGGAATAGTTATGTGTCAGTCTTTTAGTGTTTTTTGCAAGGACGCAGGAAAAACTCGTAGCTGTGCTCTTGACATTTAAATTAAATTCCTGGGGCTAGGCTATCCACTATAAATGTTAATGTCACGTTAACAGTTAAGCCAACAAGAATGTTTCAAGATATGAGCACATTGCGTTGAGGCAGTTGGCAATGAATTAATGTGTCATCAAATCTTTACATGAATGGAACTGTTTGCCCCAACTGACCGTTCAGTGATTGGCTTCTAAATTAACTGTCAAGAAGCTGATAGTCCGAAAGGCAACTCTAAACTAACTTTGTCTAAACTTAACCAATGTTCATTAGCAATTTGGTTTTTACTTATGCATTGACTTTCAAAATTATACAACAATACAGATTGAAAGCGCGATTTCTGTTCGAATTTCGTGTAGGAAACAGAACCAAAAGTTTGTTGTCAGGACAGTTCAAACTTTTGCGCAGCCAAAACTGGCTTAAACCATTCTTGTTTTTCAAAAACTAGATTTTTTTTTTATACTAGCTTGTCTAGTATAATACCAAACTTAAATTTGGAAACCGCTTTTTTTCATATATTTTTTTGATATTGGATTCTTTACCTTCCGTTTAAGCCAAGCTGTCTTGAGATTCATCAAGTAGCATTATTAATTATTTTATTATTTCATTTTCACACACCCACAAAAGTGATATACTTTCAACAATGCAAGTCCCCGAAGCAGTTTACATGCTATTTGTTGCCAGAGACTCAGTTTCTCATTATTCACGCGATTCACTTACCCCACACGACAAATTGCATTTGTCTGGGGAGGACATTGTGCCAGGACCTGACAAATTAATGCATATTTGCGACAACATCTTCAATTCAAATCACGTGACTTGTCACATTTGCTGTTCTTGTTGTGGTGTAGTCTGTATATAGAGAGAGTGCCATTGAAAATCAAACAGCAGCTCATTTGATGCATCATCTGATGCTCGGCAGCTCCACCTTCACCTCGTCCTTGCTTTCGTCCCTTTCCTCCCTTCCACATCATCCTCGTTATTTGTTTCCTGCCCAGGCCCGATACTCCTGTTAGTGCCTCGAGGCAGCCTCAGCTGTGGGCAGATGTCGCAAATGCGCAACAATCCGCTCAAGTGTAAATAAAACATGGAGAGAGCAGTGCGCACTGTTTTGAAAGTCAAGTCTGGGAGATTGCGATGGATATGGATATGGAGAATGTGGACTGCGGCGTAGACTCTGCCGGCTGCTTTTCGCTTCAGGTTTCGGTTTCAGGGTCTGCGGCGTTAAAATGACAAAACGCCTGCACCTGAGCTATAGGGCTTGGTTATCTTTTCTCATTCTTTATAGCAAGTGGCAGCTGGCCGCCCCTTCACTCACCTTTCCCGACAACCCAGCCCCGCAGAGCAGTGCATTGTCTTCTGTGCTGTTTTTGTCGCGCACGTGCTCCAACTGTAGCCAAGTTATGGTGTTAATGTATTTGCCAGTGGCCCAAAGTGGCAACAGCAACGCCACAGCCTGTTTACCTCCTCTGACTTGTTGTGTCCCTTGCAAAGGGTATGGCAATATTGTCATGCGTTGTGTAACGGACGGAAGTCGAGAATTTATGCAAACATAAAGTGTATCAATATGATCTTGATTCAATATTGGTGCACATAGTACATGTGTTTTAGTAGGTTGATATTTTGATGATGGGTTGTAAATATATTCCAATATTAATATTTAATGATTTTGATATACCAAAAACTGTTAAAAAAAAATGCAAACACCCGTTCCAAGGATAGTTTACCAATGCTTCAAGGTTTACTTTTTAAATAAGACACTAATGACTAAATGAAAATAATAATTATTTATAGACATTAAATATCGGCTTTTATAACTACAAGATTTGTTTCAATGATTTATCTGCAGTTTACTTAATATTATATATGTTAAATTGATATATCAAATATATTAGAAATGTGTTGTATTAATTTCTGCTGAGTTATATTTACTTAATGTTGAATTGGATTTGTCAGAAATATGTTGTAGTAATTCAAATGGTTATTTTTTTTTTTTGGTTTTATTTATTTTTAACCAATTCTGTTAAACTTGTCTGATTAAATGAGATCAATTTTTAAATTTTATTTTTCAACTATATTTTTATTTTTTTTCTAACTATTTCTGTTGGCTTCTCTGATTAATACATATCACTTTTCCAATATTTGCCAATCGTATACAGTTTACGGAAATCCTACAGAATTAAATGGGGCAATTTTACTTCTATTACTTGTAGTTGTGCAAGAGCATTGACTCTTCTGCAATCCATTGGTGGCAGTAACTTCTTGTTTTTGTCTACAGTTCGCGCAAGTGTGGCGCCAACGGCATCATCATTGTCAACTGTCGTCTGTGCTTGGGCTGTGCATTTTTGGGGGGAGAATGGACATGGACGTGGCGTTGGTGCTGGTAGGTGTGGGCCACCAGGCAACGTGTTGCCACGACGCACAGAGATAATAAGTCTGGCGTAAATTAGTTTGCCATTTTGAGTTATGAATGCGCATTTCAACGTTCTACTTCATGACTGTGTGGGAGTGTGTGTGTATCCTTGTGTCTGTGTATCTGTGTGTGTGTGTGTGTTGCATGTGTGCACTAGATCACAATGGATTAAAACTTGGTTGCGTATTACTTACGAGCAACTCTCCTTTAACTCTGACAAACTTGTCTGTCTGGGCAGATGAGAACTGCTTCTGCTGTTGCTGCTTCTGCTCTCAGCAAATATATGCGGGAATATACGCATCACTTGGGGACTTCTGTGTCAAAATCGGATTGGAGCTAAGATATTGCCGGGTTAACAGAGTAAGCTCCTCAAATTTTGTAATTAAAAGTGCATCATTTGAAGTCGAATTTATGCATTTATATAGATTTGTGTATTAGGCTCCGTAATTTGAATGTGCATGCAATTAATGCCTAATTAGCTTCGAATGAGAGTTAATTGGTGACAATATAATGAAATAACGACTAGATATGATTAAACATAATGTATTAATTATGTATAATGTATAATTCAGTGAAAATACAGAGGGAAGCAGAGCACTTTCCTCTGTAGCGCTAGTCTTTTTCATCCGCTAAGAATTTGGTTATAATTTAATGAAAATTTACTACGAAAATTATGATTCGAAATTATTTAAATTCTAAACAATAATCAGTTAAATAGAAAGTAAAGTAAAAGTGACTCACTCATTCATTCAATGAAGTTAAGTTGCAAACTGAATGTATTTATTTAACCAATTGCAATTGAAACAAGTTAACCTTAAATAGATGCTTGAATATCGTTAAAGCAAACGCAGACACATGTTTAATATTAGACCTCAACGGGTAAGAACATCAAATGTTGGCCAATAAATAAGACATATTCCGAGACATACATAAAAGGGCATAATTACAGTTGTGATTGCTCGAAAAGGAGGATGCCACAGGGCAAACGACATGACAAATATGCCCAATCATAAAACTAATCTACATGAAGAAGCTCATTAAAATAACGCATACGCTCCATTGACCGCTGTCAACAAGCCAAGCCACAGGCAGTACAGAAGACGTAGAAGCCATAGAAACAAGTTTAGCTGGTAGACAAATGTTGCATGTGGGCTGATAAATTTAGCCGGACTACAAGTGCGTCTGATGGCAGACAAAGCAGTCACCAGTCACTCTTAACGCACTGGGTTTTTGCGGGCAACCGAGCCAAATTAACATAAATGAATTTGCAGCTGTCGCTCGTAAAGTTATTACACCCGTACGTACAGTCAGGACAAATGTGGCCAAGAACAAATCACACTGACCCTGAGTTGAGTCTGCTGCTATCTGCCTGCCTGCCTGGCTGCCTGCCTGCCTGCCTGCCTGTCTGCTTGTCTGTCCGCTTGAATTAAAGATGAATGGAAAGTCGTAGAGCTGTAAACATGTGGCTTTAATAACGCCACATGAATCATTTATGCTATGCTAAATCCAAATACCAGCAAACGGCAACAGCGGCAGCATCGTCGAAGGTGCCAAGCATATTAAGTAATACGCAGCACGCTTCGCAAATCCAGCAGCGACTTTAAGGACAGTGAGGCACTAACCTACTACAACAATACGCAAAAAAAAAAAAAAAACTGTGTCACTCAGAGCCGAAGCACTCTCTCAAGAGTATTTCTGCGCATGCGCATTGGCAAATGGCATCCACAAACAATTCGAAATGCCTAACATTGACCAAGAAAATGGATGAGGAGGCAGCAAAATTCCGTACGCCACACAGCAGCAGCAGCAGCGAGGCAGCATCCGTCGTCAGTTAAACGGCGTTGCTGTTAGCGTGCACAACACACACAAATCCTTTTGCCACAGGCATAGCGTTTACGTCCTGTGACGTCAAAGTCAGAAAACGCGTGTGTTTTGCGAACCGGCTGCAAAATTGACGAATGAATAAAACAAATTAAAAGATTCAATTCTATGAATTTAAATGCTCATTCAGATGCAACAAATTGCTGTCGCTGGTAATCAAATTCAAAATCGTAATCGTTATCAAAATAGTATTCAAATTGCCCAACTTCAATTGGAGTGGAAGTTTTTGTAATTTTGGGGCTGGGCAGTTCCAGGCCACATTTGGCTCCTTTGGACTTGTTGCCAAAAATTGTGCGTATTGTTTTTGTGGTGTTTAAATTAGTCGCCTCAATAGCATATTTAAATCAACAAATTAGCTTAAAAATATCACAAATACAAAATTTCAATATTAATATAAAAATAAAGAAAATCATAATAAAATCAATACAAATTATTTAAATGATTATGCAATGTAATAAACAAAGATTACAAGTACCAGTTGCAAACAAAATAATAACAATTTCATAGTTTGCAATTGCAAAGGCAAACAAAAAAAGCTCACAAAATTTAAGCCGACAAATAATAAAGCTAAAGTCCAAAAAATTAAATAAATAAACAACATTTACAAATAGCATCAGTAAATACCAATAAAACATAAATTAGTATTGTTCACAAATTCAAAACAAAAACAAAGCCAATTATTAAAATATCCCCTATAGAAAATCAAAACAAAGTGCAGTAAATTTCAATATTCAATAAATTAATTGTAATAGCAAACAAGTGACGCAAATTAATCAAAAAAAAAAAAAAAAGAAAAGAGAAGAAGTTGACATGTGCTTTCCACATATGCTACACATATATTTGTGGTATAATTGATGCAAGTAACAATCGAAATTTAATCAAAATAATTGACGCTTTGACCTAATTGCAAACGAAATATATTAATACATATGCAAATGCGAAAAATATATCAAGTTTAACAAATTTATGATACACATAAAAAAATTTTAAAATGGCAAACATCGCTATTTTGATGGCATAGATGTGTTCAAGTGTTGTTATCAGTTCACATCGTGTGCAGCTGTGTATGCTTTTGTGTGTTTGGTGTATTTGCAGCATACACTAAATTAAAAGTCATTTATAAATCAATTAAATTTATAAACGACCATAACATACAAAGGCTTGCTGTCATAATTTACGCAAAAAAAAAAATCCTTCAAAGCCGCGGCACTTTCAAAATTCAAAATAGAAAAAAAAGTGTCATATCAATTACGTATTTACATGTTTCTGCTTATGTGCAGCAATGTGTGTGTGTGTGTGTATGTGTATGTTTGTGTTAACTAAATGCTTTAATTAAATACCAGGCATAAGAAAAAAACATAATTTGGATTATCAGTGGAAAAACGCCTGTGGAAAACTCGTAAGTTATTCACTGTATTACATGAACTTAAAAAAATTCAAAATTTAGTGGGCCATCAATTAATTACCCTTCGAAATATCATTAAACTAATGTGGTTTTTATTATTATCATTTTCTATACCATTATTTAATACTATTATTGTTATTTAAGCGTTGCGTAAAAGCTGAAAACCATTTGCCTAAATGTTTTCAACAAAAAAATAGTATTTAATGACATTATTTATTATTTATCGGATACTTACAGTGCATACACAAGTTAATTGTGTTCGTTGTTCTTTGGATGGTTTTGTAAAAGAAGCTGTGTGAGCGGTTAAAAAGTATTCAACTGGTGTGACAGACAGGATGAGTTTATTTTTTTTTTGTATAAAAGTAGGTTAATTTTATACAAAAAAGGTTTAAATCAATTGTGTGGCCATATTATTATGTAGTTTATGTAGTTTGCTTAGGCATTCGTCTTATAAAACTTGCACTAACATCTTCTATCTAATCAAAAAATGATATATATTTGTGTCTATTTATAAGAAAACAAAGCAACCCACGTCAAGGGTTTTTCTAAGGTATCGAAACACGTATGCATATTAATTGCATATTTAAATATTAAATTATGTTGTCAATAAATATTTCTAAGGTATTATTTTCACAGCTATAAAAAAAAGAAAAAGGAAAAACAGGCCAGAAAACAAACAACTCTGCTAATTATGCAAAATATACAGATGTAAATGAATTGCTGTAATTTCGTAGAAAACAAGAAACGACCTTATGCTCAAGTACATAAATTTTCAATATAAATTATTCATTGTTTTCTTAATTGCTCGAGACGCAAATGAAAACATTTGCCAACATAATTTTTTAATGTGTTGATTTTTTCTGTGCACTGGCACAAAATTGAAATTAATTGATTTCTAATCTTGACTTGAGCAAAATCGCTGAGACGATATGGAAAATGTAAACAGCAATATGCACTTGACAACATTTGTACGCCTCAATTCCCCCCACTTGTTTCCTGTTTCAGTTTTTTGTATTTTTCTTGCCTTTTGTATGTGCGCTCCAAGTTAGCTGGCCAGTGTTTATTTTGAGACAAAGTCAGTGAGTTAGTTGACTTAGCTGTTTTTGTTGCTGTTGCTGTTGCTGTTATTCCATGTAATTAATTTTGCTAGCTACAACTGGCTGGGGCAACGAGATAGACCATGCTCTAAACTCAGCTATAATTAATTTAAATTAAGCATAAATTGTTTTTGATATATAATGTAAGATGACACAACAAGAAATAAAAAAAAAAAAACACATCCCTCGCGGCCAGTCAACACGCTGCGAATGCGTAA
Organism: Drosophila basisetae; assembly: GCA_035041595.1. Classification (NCBI taxonomy): domain Eukaryota; kingdom Metazoa; phylum Arthropoda; class Insecta; order Diptera; family Drosophilidae; genus Drosophila; species Drosophila basisetae. The sequence continues at coordinate 7,214,738 of JAWNLB010000123.1, read as the reverse complement.
TGTGTAATTGGCAGAGCCAGCCTAGAGGCAAAAGTTCATTTACATTAATTGTACTCTGCCTGGAATTTATCTTAAGCAAACAGAACTGGTGTATTTTGCACAGGAATGTTGCAAAGCTCTGACATCGTCTGTCAGCATCTACATTTTAACATTGAATGATGCCACGTTTTTCTTTTGCTCCTTTGTAGCTGTAGTCTTGAGTGGCTGCTGCTGCATTTGGATCTGCACTTGTGATTTTATGGACTAGCAAAGCATTTGCGTAATGCAAATCAAATGGCTTTGCTTTTACTTTTATACATATCGATATATCGAGCAGCAGCAGCAGTGGCAGTGGAAGTGGCACCAGCCTCACTACTGCTACGCACGGATTGACATTGATTTATTACCATTTTATGCATGTGCAAATCTATTATTTATGATTGGAATGCCTCTGACTACAAACTTTTTATGGCCATGTTTTATTACTATGCGCGTTACTGATATATGTACATACATATAAGCCGATAATATATTTAACTTATTCCATCGCATAGCATAATCATTTTCCAATTGAAACAAATTCCGCGAAATATTTCTATACAGTAAAATATTTTAGTTTGATTTTAAATATTAAAATGAATGATTTAATTTAAATATATATAATTGTATGAATATTATTACTTTAACTGATACTATTTCACTTTTCATAAATGCCGCCATACAAATTCTTGTCGCAACTTTACAAAGATGGGCTCAATTGATAAATCCAGAAATGGATTATGATTATTGTTAGTTTGCTCGCTTCGTTCGCTTTTTAGTCCAGTTAATGTATGTATAAATACTCTTTCCAGGATCAGTCGCGACCTGCTATTTGCACCGCATCGCACGGCAAATGCCTGCGTGCTCAAGAGCTTAACAAATATGTTGAGGCGCTGGTAAGGCGAGACGAGGCTTGGCGTTCGGGAGATGAAGGGGGAGATACGCCATGTAAAATAGCAAAAGCACTTGCAAATCCCGCAGCTGTCTGCTGTGTGCGACTGCCAGCTGCTACGAACAGTTATAACCATTACCAGCACCACAGCTATCTATGGTTTTTATTCTCTCTCTGTATGTGTCAGTGTGTGTGTGTGTATGTGTGTGTGTGTGTGGCAGAGTCTTGCTGCATTTGGTGCACTGTGTGCATTGCGTTCGGTTGCAACCAGTTGAAACCAAACGACATAAACAATTTGTAAGTCATGTGTAAACATCATAAGTTACGCGCATTTTCTGTTGAAATTATAAGCACTTAATGTCCCAAACAGGGACAGGCAGTTAACGAGAGAGGGAGACAACTTCCGTTTACGTATACGCAATGCGCAAATATTACACATACGCCACGTAATGCGCGTGCTGTCGTAAAATCAAATGTGTACGTAGCAACTGAGACACAGCTGCTAATGCTTTAGGAAGTCGCTGTTCCTGATGCCGTTGTTGTGGTTGTTCTTGTTGTTGTCCTCCTCGTTACGAGTTAGTTAAACAGCAGCCAAGTAATTAGATTTTTCCACTCGAAGTCAGCAGTGGCATAGCAAAGCAAAAACAGAGCACACCAAAACACAGCACAGCACAGCATAGAACGGCGCAGCACGCAGCGTGCAAATAGTGTATCAAGTATAAACAAAGGCCGTTTCGCCTCTTGCTTCTTGCTTTGTGCCACGCCTACGCCCACACCCACACACACAACCAACGCCCATACAATTCAATTAAAAAGCAAACTCACTGTGCGAAAACTTAATGCGTTTAATGCGTGAGGGGCAAGCAAATGGATTAGTGTTGCAAAGCACCATGTCTTCGTCAACCCTGCTGCCCCTCGTCGTTGCCCCCTTCACTGGCATTTAGCCGCTGGTCATAAAGTTTATCCATTTGGCACATGCCATATGCCAAATCTCCAAAGTGTGTGTGTTTTTGTGTGCTGCGATTGGCTCCCATTTTGGAGCGTTTTCCAACTCGCTTTTCATACGTGTTTGTTGCCTGTCAGGCCAAACTTATGGCTTGTGTTTGCCCCATTGTAGACACCAAAAAATGTTGGGTACAACTCTTTTTTTTTTTGTTGTTCACGTTCATGTCGCCCCAGTTATGTGCAACTGGGCAAAAAGTTCTCCATAAAAAAAATTGACACCTTTTTTTCATTCACAAAAGTTTGCTATGCGCAAAATTGCATAAATGCAGACAGAAAGTTTAGTTGCCTGTTGAGATTTGCAGTCATTTTCCAGCTTGCTGTGTGTGAAGTTGTTTGTTTGTGCTGGCGCCTTTGAAACTTTAAATTCATACTTGTTCATTAGTTGTAGAGGTTGGGGTTGCATTCAAGTTAAAGTCGAAAAATTTCACACTTTATGACTACAATAGACCAAAGATTCATATCCACAATGTGCTCAAAATATATCACGCTTGTGGTCTAAAGTATTATTGAAAATGCTCTTTTATGTCTCATATATATATTATTTATATATACGATAATAAAATTAAAGCAATAAATTTTGATGCTATTTGCTTTACTATACATATAAATTAAATATATACTCGTATAGTTCTGTGCCAGGCAGCTAATCAGGATTATGAATATGCATACAATACGTGACAATGTAAAGTACTGCAATAGTATTAATAAAATAAAGGCGAGAAGAATGGATTTTATGGAACACAATCTAAAATAAAGTAAAATAAAATATAACTAAAATAACCTGCGGCTGCAAATGCACAATTTAAAGTCAACTATATGCATATTTTTGAAATAAAGTGGACTTCATTGTATGCCAGAAACTTTATGCGAACTATGTGTGTTTCTCTCTCTATATGTGTGTATGTGTGTGTGTAGGTAAAACGCTGATGGCTTTGTGTTCGGGCTGCGGACTGAAAAACCCCCGTCTAAAGCACCCAGCCAAAAAAAAAAAGGAGAACACTCCGGGCTGGTCTATGTGTGCATTGAGCAGATAAAACAGCTGCATATAAATCATGTCATAGCCAAGATAAAGAGTGCAAATGGCTTGGAAAGGTAGAGGGAGAGCCAAACAGAAATGCAGACTTAGTCTTGAACTGCAACTGAATCTGCGAGCTGAAACTGAGACTGCCACAGACAAATATAGGGAGAGAGACCGGAGAAACATTGTTTGATTTAGTCAGCTTACTTTGCATTCAATAAATGCAGTTGAATTACCTTTTATGACATTTTCCGTGCAACTAGAAAAGAAAAGATTTAATATAAGTATTGAGAGTGAGTTGTATTAAATGTAATCCATTTGATTTATGTATAATAGATAAGAATATAAATTTTAAATTAATCACACATTTTCTCTCAAGTTTTGCGACAACAACTTTTACATGTAAATCTGCATTCTGGTATGGTATGACGAGACAAGATTATCTGGCTTGCCAGGTTTCGGAATCATCGCAATCACAGCGCACTTCCACGGAGAGGGGAAGTGGTGGATGCGAACCATGGAGTTTAAAAGTAGCACCAAGAACAATACTCCCTTCTCTGGGAGGGCCTCAGCAACTCTGCCGTCAACGCCATCATAGCCAGGGGCCTTAGTGGACTTAAGCCTGTGAATCTGTAAACGGACCTCAGTAGGGGCGATAGGGGTGATCGGTTGTACAGGATCTAGATCTGCATTTAAAAATGCTGCAGTGTCCTGTATCTGGCTGGGCGATGCTAGTCCAAAGGGCGTGAAGCGACTTTGCAGCTCGTCCGCAAACGCCGATGCAATATCTGCATCCGATCGACACCAAGTTGTCAGGTCGCATAATGGGGATCCGCCTGAGTGGCTGCCGCTTGACACAACGCGTTGCCTTCCACAAATTGAATCCATGATTATTACGGGTCTATCTTTTTGTCTTTTTATCTGTCTTTTTCAACTTTTGTTTACAAGTATTATTATTGTTTTTTTCGGAAATCGATTTCCATTCGCAGAACGTGCAAAGTTATCGATAAAATAAAATAAAATAAAATTTACATTTGAAATTTGCATTGCCAGACGGAATGACAATTTATAGAAAAAAGTGTTGCATATTTTGTGGTGCTTTATTCAACGTACTAATCGAAGTCATTCCCAAATGGTTCTGGCTTCGAGCAGGGCAATACGGGTCTATCTTTTTGTCTTTTTATCTGTCTTTTTTAACTTTTGTTTACAACTGTTGATATTTTTTCTTTCTATTATTGGGAATGGTAAATAAAGCTTCGCAGTTATGATGTCACTCCTCGGCATTTCCGGGATCAGCTGATTATGGATTTTTCAGTAAGTGTGCTATATTTATTTTTGTTATTTTTAATAAAAGAATTCCTATCACAGCTTGTACTTCAACTCGTCCTGAGTTGTGTGATGAAGATGCCGAACTATTTTCTCCGCAAATTAACTTCAAATAAAGTGATCGCGATTGGATCTAAAATAATGAAAAATATCTTAAGAATGTAAAACACATCAGATAGAAGCTTTTTCTCAGCCTTTCAATAAAATATAAACTTCAAAATATTTCCAAAGAATCAGAAGAATGTTTTTCGAAAAGTTTTTGATCACATAACTTAATTAAAACTAAATTGATTTTCATTCACTATCGCATTTTCCCAACTCTGTGTATCCAAGGACATTTCCTTTCTTATCTAGAAAATAATTTCTGGTTATTTATTTAATCTGTGACAATTTCTATTACTCAACAATGCTTGACAATCAGATTGAGCATCTATTGTGCTAACTGAGACTCAGACAATTATAAGTTCAGGAGTGCACCTTTCCGCCCTACACTTTTCTCACTTTTCCCTTATCAGGTCAGAAAACTTGACGCAGTCACGGACTTGTACAATAGATGGAGCTTGCTAAACTGCTCCCCGGTCAACCGTAGAAAACGTTCTCCTTGCTAATCCCCAAGTAATTGTCCGCTTTGGCGCTGACTGTCAATTTATTGACTTGTATATCTCTTGACACCAACAACAGCACCTGTCACAGTTAGTTTGGATTGTCGTTTGCTGTTATTTGTATTTCCATTACCTTTGATTTTCTACTTTTCCACAAGTTTATTTTTTATATATATGTGCATATATATATAGATATTTGTTTGGCTAAAGAAGTTGACTCCATACACATACATGCACACAGTTAGCACGTCGCAAAAGTTTATCCGCTTCAATTTTTTATTATGCGATTTTATTTATTTGGATTTTACCCCAGAGAAAGTTTACCGTGAGCCAAAATCACCCCAAACACTCTCACGACCATTTTTGACAGCAGCAACGTCTAATGATGTTAACTGCTAAGGGCTTATCCGTTGAGTAAATCAGCTTACGATCTAATAACTTGAGTCCTGCCAGCACCACCACTAAATGGCTCTGCAAAACTTTCAACAAACCTTTTATTTTTGCTGTTTTTTTTCTTTCTTTTTTTTAATCTCACTTAGACTTTTACTGCTTAACTACAAGCATGTCCAGTGCCGGTCCAGGGTTGTGCTTAATTATTACCAAGTTTGCGCATTTTATTTTTTTTCTTTACGCTTTTCATCCATATGGAATTTCAATTTTCGCCCGCACCAAACCAAAAAGAATGCGATGCGGGCAAATGCAATTATTTTGTGCACCCCCATTTACAACCCAGATGCAAGGAAATGTGTGTCCTTTCTCACAGGATGGTATTGCTGCTCGCTGCTTTCGATGGTCATAAATTTATAAACAACTGAAATTACAATTACTCGGCACCCAATGGCGAACGGGCGCCAAATGGGCGAAAAATGCATAATGAAGGCAATCCATATTGAAATATAAATCACGTCGTGCAGACAGCAAGCATCCTTTGAACAGGATATATTCCTGGGTGTGTATATTGGAACAATAATAATATGGCCAGCTGTCACTCAGCAGCAGCAGCAGCAGCACCACACCAGTGGCAAATAATTAATTGCCTGCATTATGGGCCTACCCAACAGCAATCCAGCAATCAGACCGAGATATCTGCGTGTGTTTGAGTCCGAATCGCAGCAATGAGTGCGAACGAATGAGCGTTGTGAGTGCGGCCACCTGTCAGTGCCAGTCTGAGTTTTCAGTCGGCTTGTGTTGACTGTGGCGCCACTCGAGACCACATTATGACTACCATAATTTTCAACTTGTTGTGGCCGCCAAAATTGGTGTTCATTAACATCGCGCAATTGGGGCCAAGTGGTTTTCTTTCTTTTTTTCGTTGTGGAGTGGTTGTGTGTGGTGCTCATCAATGGATCCGCTGCGCTCTGTCAGCAATTTGCCAACCACATACAGCGCAAATACAATTTTCTAAACATTTTGAAATCAACTCGCATCATTAATACGAGTTTATTCATAAACAAATATGGGTATACCCTAATTGCACTCTGTAGCCAACTTAATTCTCATTTATATTATCCATATGAGAATTATTATTTGAAAGCAATAATTTTCCACAAATCAAGCTAATAGCTTTCAAAACTACAATATTTTTGTATCTTAGGGGAGTTATAAAAAATCTGGTATAAATGAGAAAACGGCATACTCAATAACAAAAGCAAAATAATCGATATCTCTCCAAATTGTTATTTAATTATAGTCTTTTAGTTTGAGGCAGATAAACTTTATTCATTTATTACAAATAATCACTTCTCATAAATTAATTTTCATCAATAATTTGTATGCTTATCAAAACTGGCAAGTATTCTGAAATAATCGATATCTCTCTAAATATATATATCATTACAGTCCTTGAGTTTCAGACGGATAAACTTTACGCATCTATTGCGAATAATAACTTCGCATAAATGAAAATTTCTTCAATCATAAAATATTTGTGTGTTTATCAAAAAAAAAAAAAAAAAAGCAAAGAACTTCGAGTAGCAGTTGTCAAAACTGCCGGAGTAGTTGCCAAAGCAATTTTCAGCTAATTGTTGTGCAGCAAGTAGTAAGTTTTTGTAAGTTTCCTTAGTTTTATTCCTGAGTAAAACTTGCTATTGAATTTGGCAGCACAACTTTAGCCAGCTGAATGCCGTAAGTCTTGGCAAGAATATTAGACTTGGCTTGCGAGCTACTGCTGCTGTGTCCTTGGTTTCATAAGCTGCATTGCATGTAATCAGTTAGGGATATTCATGGACATGACTATGATTTTAGTGTATATATACACATCCGTACAAACATAGCTAGCAATGGCGGTGGCGCCAATTCACAGCAGGTCCTTGAGCGCGTGATGCTTGAAAAAGAGAAACAAGAATAAACTGCAATGCTATGCAAATCCAACAGCAGCAGAAGGAGCAGCAGAAGTAGCAACAACAAGGAGCTCTCAACACGACATCTGCTTAGTGACGAGAGCACTTGCTTGGCCAGCCATCAACATGGCTCCGTTGTCCAGAGTCCTGCGCCCTGTATGCTGGCACTTGCAATATGTGAACAAGACAATAGCTATGTCTTTAAGCACATAATCGGGCGATTTGCAGGCATTATGACTGGTCAACTGGACAGTGAAACAGATGTTCTCTCCGGGAATGCACTTCCCTAAGCCATTCGCCTTGACCATGATGCTCTTCAACTGCTACTGCTTCACCTTCAAAGTTCAGTTTGTAAGCTTATTATATAAATACTTTTCCACCTACGAGTACATTTTGTTTGAAATGGATATTTCTTGGGTGAAGAAGAGAAAAAATTACTGAGGAAATGCTTAATATTAATATTTGTTGGTTGTACGCTAAGAAAATATTAAAAATACTCTTCTTACAATATTTCAATAAACTTAGTTTACAAAGGTTACAGGATTTCAATAGTCAACACTGAGCTGAGTGAAATATGCACGAATTTTAAATAAATCACAGTAAAAGCAAGTTTTTGGTCAATGCTTGTCTGAAGTTGATGGGCATGCTTTCGCTTAGCCGCTTGTCGAAACTAGCAATCTAGTTAAAATACATTCACAACTGACACAAACTGTCCATTCCAAGCCAGTCTTGGTCTTCACCACACTCCTTACACTTTTTTTGCGAGTTTTACATGAGTCTAATCGTAGGTAGTCTCTGCATAGTACATGGTAAAAACTATCATCTATCCGTGTGTTTTATGGAAATCCGTTGGGTGTGCCTTATCCGTTCCGGCATCTAAATGATGCTGTACGCAGTCGTTGCAGTACATTTGGTATATGTATGCTTGCTACGTATATTTACATATATATGTATGTGCTGACATCTTGCACAAAGTTTTTCGGTTACCCTCGTTTCAATCTTGCTGACAGTTCTGTTCATCTTTCAGTCTCTCATTGTATCTCTCTCTCTCTCTCTCTCTCTCTCTGTCACTGTCTCTGTCTGTCTTTGCCTTTTTGAAGAGTTTTTTATGCGCTTTTCATTACGTCTGGTTGCCATTGCCCTTATTTTCTTGTTACAATTGCTCAAAGAATTATTGCCTTTGCATATATACCCGATATCATTTTGTATACTTTTTTTTATATGTGAATATTTTTTCTTTCGCATTCTTCGCACTAAAATGACAGCTGACACTTGCGTTTAACCGCACAGATTTGCTTTGGCCATTTCCATTTGCCATTCTCTATCGCTCGCTCTCACTCTCTATCTCTCTGTCTCTACTTCTATCTTTCTCACTCTTTGGTTGCCTTTTTGTAGATGTCTGTTTTACTCTGTTGGCCATCAAATTGCGGTCCGTCTGTTTGTACGTTCATTTGAAGGCAAGCTGTAATTGTCGTTTGCATTACCACCGACGAAGTTAAGCGTTGGGGTTTGTGGTTTTTCTTTCCAGAACGTGGTCCAGCATTACAACTCCCCCCCTCTCCACCACTTTCCCCTCTCTCGGCGACCATCTGTCTGCCCGTTGCCAAATGCGAGCCGAGAAAAGTCTATAAAAAAGTGCATGCATTTGACTTGACAGATTTATAGCTCACACAGATTGCAAATTAAAAACGTGTTGGCATCAATTTCTCCGCTCATTTATAAAATGTTAACGCTGTAACATTTTTAATATCGCTTTTTATTATTATTATCTATGGCTTATTAGCAGATTGCAGACAGCATAAAACAAGTAAATTATTATACTTAGGATAGTCATTAAATAACATTTATTATTACTGCTTTGAGCAATAACTTTTTAAGTATATTTTGGGTATGTTAACCAATTAGAAAAATGTAGCTAAATATTTATTGCTGGTTTAATGCAGACTGTTAATGGAACAACTATTCTTTTTCACTTATTCCATTTTGGAAAATCCACTGCCTCTGTCATTTTGACATTGCATAAATATTGTTATTGGCTTAAAAGTCAGCGAGGAGTGAGATTATTTGTAAACGAAACGCCATGTAAACAGCTGGTGTGCCAACTGTCGGGTGCTAATGTTGTTGTTATTGTCGTTGCTCCCGAATGTTGTTATGTGCATACATTTGCATTCAATTTGAGTTACACAGACGAGCTGCTCTCCACCACCCTGCTCTTAGGTTATTGGCCATGTTGTTGTTTGTTTTTGCACGGGTCTGCTTAAATATTTACTTACATTGGCTGAAAGGACATCAGAAATTTGCATGACAACCCAATGGTTGGTTGGTACACAGCCCTTGGCTTACCATGCATCATCAAAAACTGACTCGTACCACGTTGCGTATACTAGATTTTATCACTCTCAAAATACTAGCTGGCAATTTGAATTGTTTTTCATGCTGTTCAACTATCTTTGATAAATAATCAATATGTCTGTGTGTGTGTTGTAAAGTTGGTTTTTATTTCCGTACACAAAGTAAAGCGACAAGTGAATTGTTTATTGCTGTTCGAGTATTTTCCGCGAGTTATAATTGCTAGCATGGAGCTGCAGCTGCCTTTTTACCTGGTCATACAATATGCCATAGGATTTGTGTTGGCTCTGTGTATGTTCGAGTGTTTTATGTGCGCTAATGGAATATTCTCTCACCTGTGGATTAGACACGTTCAATACCAAGCCCAGCATATTGTGTAATGTTGTTAAAATCCATACCAATAAATTTGGTATTTTAGTGTTGCAGACTACTAAATCTCTGTTGGGGTTTTGTTTTTCAATTTGATTACATAAGTGTTATCAATATTTATGAAACATAACGTATTTAAAAGTTTTAGCTTTTAACACAAGCTTACGTTGTATTTACGGACGTATTTGGTTCAAGGCAAACTTTGTAATCATCCACTTTGGAAAATTACGAAGCAAAGGCAAATAAACATAAAGTCCAAAAAGAAATGGCTTGGAAAATGTTCGTTAACAAATTGACATAAATAAGGCGAAGATGGCAAAGCCAATATGAAACAAAATAAAAGAATCATCGAAAGTGGGCGGAGGAGCGAGTGAAACGACAAAAACAAGAATGACAAGGACAACGCCCGTTGACAAATAAACAAATAAGATTTGGCTCAAAAATTTATTTAATTTCATTTTATTCGCCAAAGTCAAAGGCGTCTGGTGTCAGTGAGCCAGTGAGCCAAAATGAAAACAAAAGGAACTGCCGCTAACTTAATGGTGACCCAACAACAATGTTTTCAACGCCGCGGCGAGAATCCAATGAGAAATCATTAATCTTTTTATGCTGAATCAGCTTCCCAAAAGAGACAACCCCAGCAAGTCAGACAGATAGAAAAGACTACGATGACTGAGAATGAAACTGAAAGAGATAGAGACAGAGATTGAGAGTGAGAGAGTCTCATATTGTTGGCCATTTGCAAATGAGCTGGCGACGATGTCCAACAACCACAACTTAATGGCAACCAAGTTATTTACCCCGCAGCTTGGAATAATAACAGAAATAAAAGATCTTGGACTTTGATTAACTTTGAGATACTCTCTTTCTTATGCATTTATATTTATATATTTATAGTCACGGTGATTCACTTCGAAATACTCTCTTTATATTCATATATATTTATTAGTTGTCATGTACATATTATTTATGTACATGTAATTTATATTCATTTTCATCTTAGATGAGATAAGATCTTATCTAATAATAGTAATAAATATTTTGTATAATTCTTTCCTGCATCTCTGGAGTCTGTATAGGCAATATCTGCTTTCCCTACAGGGTATATATCAACTACAATTTGGGTAAGAATTTTGCTTGGTTCATTAACGAACAAGTTGTTGTCAAAAATATCTCTTTGGTCTGTTAATTTATTTGCAATATATTTGCGTGGCTCGTTCAATTTTATTTGTAATTATTTTGGCAACTTTGCCGGCAACTTTCATATCGAAATTTTTGGGCTGTGCATATTTGACCAGCTCTTGAAAGTACGTGAGTGTGTCACTTAATTTGCGCCATGCAATTGAAATTAAAAATTTAAGCGCAACATGAACCCTCAGCCGGGACCCGAGGGCCTCTGGCAATAAAAATGAGAAATATGCGCCTGTTAACTTGTTCATTACCCTAATGGAGCGTTTGTCCCATGTATTGTATGCGTGGGGACACATCCTTGCGACACTTGTACCGCTTTGGGTAGTGCGTCCTTAGTCCTAGGTCTTGGGTCTTGAGACCGATGCCACTTCAATCCCAATTCCATTGCCCATTGAGTGCTTGTCTGCTTTGTGTTGGGTCGTGTTCTTCCACATCGTCTTCTCACAGTTAACTTCTCCTTTGGCTGTTGTTTATTGTGTCCCTTTTCATGGGTGTCGGGGGCGCATTTCAGAGTATTGTCGCGGCCCTGTTATATTTCATTTAAATGATATTTTAATTAATGTCAACATTTTGTTATTGCGGCAACTTTTCCTTGTTATTAGGCATATGAAGTGCTGGTTGTGGCAAAGGATGTCTCTTTGCTCCTGCCTGTGTGCCGGTCCATGCCTCATTTCCATTTAATTTTTCTCAAAACTTTGTATTTTTTTACCCTAATATAATTATTTAATTAAGCAATTCTGCCGTTTTAATTTATTAATATTATTAAAATTGTTTAAAGTTCCTTCTTGCACCCAGCGGTCCAAAAAAAGGGATGGCTAATGAAAATACATTTAGGTTAGAGTTTCCCCACAAAATAACATTATTTGCATTTTACTTATTATTATAATATATTTCAATAATGAATTGTTTGTTTAATTGATTATTCTTTTCCAATATGTTAAGTTTTTCTTCAACGAATTTCATTAGAAATGGTTCCAAATTTCCAATTGCCAGAAGTTTGTCAAAACTGTAAGGATTTTCATGGCTTTTTGCTCATTGTTTGACATTTAGCTTAATTCTACATTTAAAGTTGGAAACGAGATTGTGGCTTGAAAATCATGTTAAAATGATGCCCTCAAAAATTGCTAGAGGTGATTTGTTTAAACTTTCCACAGCCACCAACTTTGTCAAAAGTTTTCGATCAACTGTAGATTAATACTACACTCAATGTTGTAAACGCGATTCTGACCTGAAAACCCATTCATTGGGATGCTCCCACTCATTTTGGGTAAAGAATGTTGAACTCTATACAGAATCAGAGATTAATATGTAATTAAAACTATTTGCGTATAATATTTATGTTTATTTGCGAATTTGTTTATGACTTTATCCCTACTTCATATTTGAAATCTTTGAACATGATTATGGACAGCAAGTGAGTTAAAGTTAATAATATTAAATTCAAGTGTCAATACAAAGGACTTAGCGGTAATGCACAGATTTGCAAGAAAGATTGAAAAGGATCGAATATCGAAATGTGTAAAAGGGATGCGAACAAAAGTCAAAAGTAAGTCAACTACTAATCTTGAGCTTAACGTCAATTTTAATCCCCCAAACAAAGTCCACGCTGACAGTTGAAACTTTGCCAAAGTCGAACAAGCACACACAATACACACACACACACACACACACACACAGAGTGGCATACACCCATTTAGACAGCAGCGCTCTATAAAAATTGTACACAAGAGAGCAACAAAAAATAAGAACAGGCCAAACAGAAAAACTTTTAGTTACAATAAATTATATGCAACAGTTTAAAAAAAATGTCAAAAAAGCGAATAAAAAAAAGAATGAAGAAAGCAAAGCAAAGCAGAGAAGCCAAAGAGTTAACAACGAGGCGGCCGACTGAAATGTTTGCCAAATAAAGCACTTGAGGGAATTGCACATAAAACGAATGCCATATGGAGCCTCGGAGCCTTGGAGGTTGAGCACCGTTAGGCTCTTGGCGCTTGCCCATTGCCGGGCGGTCGCATCAGAGGCCCATCATTGGCATGTGGCGAAAAACAACAAAAAAGAACCTTGTGAACGAATCCTTTCTTTTGGGAACGCATTGCCACGATTGTATGTGTGTGTGTGCTCTAAATATTTGCAGGTACAAATGGCATAGCGAAAGAAAAAAAGGGACAGGACAAATCCCAATGTGTCAGGCACTTTATTGCAATCCCTTTAAATAAGTTTTTTATTATTTGCTACCTGGTAGCTTGGCTGTCAGCCTGCCATGCTGCCTAGAGAGATCTACGTACAAATGCGCAAACAAATGTGAATACTTTGCTTTCGCTTTGTGGAGTTCTAGTCGTAGTCGTACACTCAGGAAAAATACGAATTTGAGCCACACTATTATGGCCTAAGGCAACTCGCCTTTTCACGGATTTTGAATTGCTTAAATCCATGCATTGGTTTCTCCCATTTTTCGTAGACGGATGTTTGAGTCATGCAGCTTTGTTGTTGGTGAAGAATATTGAATCAAGCTTTTTTGTTTAACTGCATTCTACTTCTATCTCTTTTTTATATTTAAGATAGAAGATATTTGTTTAAATTTTAAACTTTAAATTGTAGATTTGTTCTTTATTGTAAATTTGGGTTTGTAATCCGTTTTTTTTTTTTTGCCTGTATAAGCATACTTTGTTCAGAGTGTATTCAATGCTATTCGTAGTTTGAGTGGGGGTCCTTTTTCAAATCCTTTTGCTTGGCCTTGCCACATATAACATACAATGAGCTGTATTTCAAGTTGGCCAAAGCCAAATAAAATATGGAATTACTTAACGGCAAGTCAGTGTGCATATTTGGATGTGTGTGTGTTTATGGTTGTATTTGCCTGAGTGTGTTGTGTGAGTATTTGCGTGTGTCTATTTGTTGGCGGTTCGCTAGATCTTTTGTGCTGACTTTAGCTGGGATTTTATTTGCCTCAGATGTGATTTGTTTAGCAGTCGCTCCCCCCAACTTGAAACTAACAAAACACGAAGATTTACCCATATGTCAGTTCGTCTTTAAACTCGAGTGTGAAAGATTTACTTTTGTGTGTACATGTGTGTGTGGGTGTATGTGGGTCTGTCAGTGCTCAACCCCATGCTGTAAGTGCTACATATGTTTCCAGGGGCTTTAAAAGTAATGTTGTTTCGTCGAAATTGTTTTTAGGGACTTCAAGCAAACAACAAGAGTGCAAACAACATTGAAGCGTATCAGCTGTTGCTATATTTGCCATACACACGTCGTATGATTGATATTCTTGCTGTAGGGCAAATGTCGAAAAAGAGATTCTGTCAATGCTTAAGCGAAGTATAACTTTGCTTGTCAATCATAAAACAAACATTCGTATCTGATCTAGAATCATACTGCAAATATTTTATTATCTCTGCTCGTAAAATATAAATACTTCGTCGGCAAAAAAAACGTTGTTCTTGTTGAACTATCTGTGAAAAAAAAACATCATTAAAAAAGTTTTTCGCTGAGCGCATAAATTTTTCTATTAAAGCACTGAAATTTGACACGCTTCATAAAGCGTACTTAAAATGCCAGCCAACGAAATAAAAATAACGCCTGAAAGGGTTGCTGCTGCTGGTTTTTCTCCATCTTCGACCTGCTCATCATATATAAACAGATATATATAAGTAAAGCGCCTTCAGCGCTCATCAGAAATTCAGCGTGCGTGGGCGAATCTTATGAAAACTCAATGCCATCTTGATGACATTCATTGTTTTGTGTGAAAAGTGTGTGGATGGGTTGTACAAAGAGAAAGGGTGTGTTGGAGAGAGCTGGGCGGGGAAGGTTTCTCTTCAAGGCATTATTTTCAAAGCCACATGTGGAAGACGCCGCTTGGGGACCATGGAATTTAAGGCATAACTTTTAAAAATTTATATATATGTATGAATTTTCCGGCATTCAGAATTTACATACTCCCATTTTGGTCGCTGCTTTTTTTGTGAGTTCGCCTTCTTTTTTTGTGCCAAAATTGTTAGATATTTCCTCTAAGCCGCCAAGTGTCTTTTCAAGTTCTCATTTCCTTCTTTGTGAACAGGTGTTGTTGAGTTCTGCTTTCAGCGCGCAAAATCTTTTCTAATGAAAAATTCAACAGCTGCCATTGTTGAATTGTAATTTGCTTTATAAGAATGCATCTGCATAAATGACTTCAACTGCTCAAATGACAATCCGAAAGGATGAAAAAGATATGTATGGATTTTAATGAATTAAATTCCTGTAGAATATATTTCGCTGTTTTTGTAAAAAATGTGGAATTCATTGATGCAACTTTATCGAGTTTCAAGTTTCTAGTTTAAAGGGCTCTGATAATATTTGCAATGGATTTTTATTCACTTTTACACTGTGATAAATTTATGTACATAAGTCTATTATCATTTCTTATCTACATTTTCAATGCATTGTGCACTGAATGGACTTTAGCGTGGATTCGACTTTGACTTGCAATTTCATTAAAGCCTATCCAACATTCCGACAATTTATTAAGTGTCCAGCGTTAAAACAGATCTCCCCGCACTTTCCATTGAGGGCTGGCCAGCAAGGGGTGTGGCACACAGAAGGGGCTGACTGATACTGTGTTGTATAAAATGAAGCAATTTTAATTTGCTGGGTGCAGTAAAACATCAACAGCAACAAGCAAAACAGCGTCGAGCAAACCAAACTGAAAGTTTTCCTTTTTTCCAGCCCAAATGCAGTGGGCGATGCCAGCCAAGTGTTGCTTCTCATAAATAAAGCAAGGGAAATTGCAGAAGAGAAAAGGGGGGGGGGGGGGGGGTGGTGGGGGGGGGGGGAATTGTAAGAGGTTTGAGAGGAGCTGAAAAGAGCTGCAACTGCAGGAGCAGTAGCAGCATACCATGTTGCCCACTTGGCACACAGTGTAAAAGCATATTTTCTGCTTTTAATTGCAATATATTCTTTTAGACAAAATGACTGATGATGGCTGAGTTGGTTGGCCAGCAAAAATATATTGCCATGAAATTTGCACAAGGCAGGAAACGGAAAGCCAATGGAGACAGCGTCGTTGTCCTCGTCCAGTCTTTGTCGTCGTCGACTCCGTTTGGCTGCTAAGTGAACAAGGCAAACTCATCCGCCCCGTTAGCGGGGCACTGACTCGAAGCATTGTGGTCGACAGTGATGTTGTTGTTGGTTACTGCGGTCGGGTTGCTGGATGTTCTTGCATCCCCGAGATACAAATAACTCTTGGCTCTGGGCAACTGCTGCGAAGCTTTGTTTTAGCCCGAGTTGCCTTTTAACCAACGCCATTTTGATGATGAATAAATGAAGCCCTTTGTTCGTTAGTCATGAAAGTGGGAAACGAAAATTTACCACTTGCATTCACAGTCGGCACATTTCTCAAGTCACTACTTAAAAATGGAATAATTAAAATGCTCTTACTCCATCTGTCCAAGTTGAAAATCGGACAAACTACGATTACTCTCTGTCTCTCTCACACACAAACACACAACTATTCCAGATGTAATTCTCTTCATTTGTTTAGTACTAATTCACAGCTGCCGTTCAGTGCCGGCAGTCAAAAAACAGCTGAAGTTTGTTCGAGTGAATAAAATAATGGCAAGTCGCGCAGAAAACTCATCATAATTTTATCCTTTTTTTTAAATCCAATTTGTGCTGTGAAGCGGCGTAAATTTTATTATTGGCATTGGCAAATGCAGCGACAAAAACAACAAAAACATCAAGCTAAATATATTCATCATACTCCATACATATATATATTTTTTTTTTCGTATTTTTCATGCACTTTTGAACAAACTATGCAAACTCAAACAAAATGATTAATGAAGCTTTGAAAACTTGAGCAGAAATTTAATCAAGCGCGCCAGCCGATCGAAACAATCGTAAAAAATCGCAAACTTATTATAAGCTTCAAATTTGTACAATATGCTTCACAGTGGAAGCTAAAAATAAAATAGAAAAATAACAAAATCAAGTGGGACCAGCAAAGTTTGACACATAGAAGCTTACATACTCTTCCACAGATTAAAATCGAATTTCTCAATTTAAAACTGATTTTGCCTATGGGATTTATAAAAAATTTGTATGATGCTTAAAATTGTTTGTCAATTTTTAAGCTCCATTATAAACACCATTTAAGCCTATTTATTTTGCTTAGATACATTTTGGTAAGTAGAAATGTTTTTTCAAACAAAATCGACAGTTTCTACTAGCTAACTAAAATTGTAATCCAATCGGATCCAATTTATAAAGACAAATGAATCGAACTAGAACAACAACAAAATTAAAACACCCCCGGCAAGTGTACGAAAATAACTAGGAAAACAAAAGGGCGACGAGGCTTAGAAAATAAATTATGCTATGGTAAGGGAATTGGCGTTGTTCTAAGAACGCTGTGATTTATTACGCGATTTTTGACATGCATTTATTCACTATTGTATCGGGAACCTATTTTTTTGGCCAGAAAGGGAAAGAGAGAGAGAGAGAGAGAGAGAGAGGTAGAGAGGGCAAGGAAAGCAAGTGTAATGAATTGCCATACACAATTTCGATCATCAAGAAGATTTTTTTTTATATATGAATTGGCAGATTTATTTATGTTTCAGAGAGTTTTGTTCGATACATTTTAAGCAGAAAACACTAGCTTTAAAAATTATGGTCAATACATAACAATAAATTATTGCATATAAATAATAAATAGTTGTGCACATTGAACTGCAAACTTGCATGCTAGTGCAAAATAAACCAGTTTAGAACTGGCCGACAAGCGGGTGCCGTTTATCAACAATACAACGATAAATTACTATTCATAAATATTTACATTCAATAATTTAAGCTGCTAGCTTAACTGTTCTGTATTAACATTCGTTCGTTTAAAGCCAGAGTATATTTTATTTGACAGATGCTGTCCGCTTTTTTATGGTGCGCAGAAATTTCTATTTTTACGGTATTCATATTTCGTTAAGAACTTTCATTCTTCTTTTTTTATTCATTCAAAACTTTATCTTGCAGCACATGTTGCAAGTGAACCCAAATAAATATATATATATACATAAATATGCCTGACAATACACAAGAACTCGCAAGCAGTCACAAGCATTCATCATGGCTGTCAGTTTTATGTTAAAATTTCATTAAACTTTGGACCGGTGAAGATATGGTTTTTCTGGTTGCTCCTTCGTCAGTGGACAGCTGCTTGAAATATATAATCAAGTGTCCCGCATATTATGCATATTTGTTTTTGACGTATTCATGAGCCCCAGAAACAAAACACCATCAATTTCAAAGCCGGGTAACATTGGCCAACTAACTTTTGGCACACGGCCTGTGTGCCAAACTGACGTTCAGAATATGACAGGTTCATGCCGTATTGACAGCAAATTGGAGAGCTAAACCAGAAGTCGGCGTTGGTGTCGGTGTCGGCGCTGGTAAGGCCAATTATAATCATAAGCCCAAATGAAGATGACAACGTTGACATCGTTGACCGCCTGCAAAACTTTTAATGATACTGTTAAGGTCTGCTAGCACCCGAATTTGAGCTGGGGTGGCAATTAATCACAGTCTCCGACTCTGTTTCCAGTCCAGCGTCTCCATTTTGAGTGTCACTTAGTTTTTATGGACAGGAGCAGAAACAGCAGCAGCAGCAGCAGAAGCAGCAATAGCAGGAGTAGGAGTAAAAGCAGCAGTCGGAGCAGGACCAGCAGCAGGAGTTGCTCGTCGCGTCAAACGGCGCACGTTCAATTGTTTTATGCCATCTGTGGTGCCTCGTGGTACTCGCTGAAGTACCTTCAACCAAAGTACCTCCACCCATTTCTACTCCCCCTGCTCTACTGTGGCGGCTCTCTCCTTAGTCCCTTTATGATGTCCTTGCTGATTGCTGCTGTTGCTTTCGCTTGAGCCATTTTGAGTGCGATGAAACTTTTGTGCCCACTGCGAACGTCAATTTGTCCCAAATATGTGTACACTGGAAAAAAATGCCATTTAGTAACTATAAGCTTAAAACTACACATTCTTGATAAATTTGGATGGCGAATCCAGTGTCTTCTTGCCATATTTGAAGTATATATCTACATTAAATATAAATATGATTGAAATTATCGATAGAGAGTAATAAAAATCATTTTACGAATTTCCAACGAATAACTTAACATTAATAAATTTTAAGTAGAGGTTGTATCCCATTTTCCAATCGAACTATAATAAAATCCAAAGTTTAAATATAAAATCTATTGATATTTGGCTGAATTACGCCGTAAAGCAGATGTCACAAATAGATTCAAGCAAAGCTTCAATTTCTCCCTGTGTAAGTACAATGTGGTTAGTCTGTGTAGATGTTTTTAATGGCAGTTTATGCAGCTGCATCCCCTCAAAACTCGGTGTGTGGGCGTGTGGTTGTCTGTGTGTGAAGACGGTCAAGTTGCTGTAGCTATTATTAAATTAGTTGCGGGCGATTTGCGGTAATTAAAGTGAAATTTTATGGCCCTTTGAACTTGGAGTGCGACGACGCGTCGTCTGCTCTTGACTTTATGCATATTTTATAAGTTTTCGTTATGGGACATACATATTAATTTCAAGCAATTTGGTTGAATATTGCAAGCAAACTTAGTTGGGCAATAAATAGCAAATTCGTATTAACAATTATGTCTAAGAAAAATACAAGTATTTGTTTTTTTTTTTTTTTGTTTTACAGAGATGCAGGGAGGGAAAGTGTCCATTAGTTGACATTTTCCTTATTTCGAGTCAAGCTCAGGTTTGTAGTCGCTAAAAAAGTTCATAAAAAATATACAAATTATCATATATACATATACATATGTATATATGTAGAGAAAGCTGACAGCGTGCTTGTTTTGAAAGTTAAATGCTCATCACAGCAATTCGTTGCCGTTCATCTTCATAAACTTGAGCTGTCTGAGCAATCTTTGCGTGCGTGTTACTGAATCTTGGCCGAAGCATCATCAGTTATTTATGCATGCCACTCAACGTGCTACCGCAACCCTCCCGAGCTGAAAAAGAGAACACGGAGCAAGCCAACAGAGAGGACGACAAAACCTGGCAAGAAATCTGTTTGCGGTTGCTGTTGATGATGCATTCGTATAGTTGCCGTGTTAATAACATGTCAACAGCAGAATATATCAAGGATTCGCCATTTTGTGTACACAGTACATACTGCTCGTATCTGAATATGGGCTAATCGGGTGAGCTGCCTGCTTGGTTGCCTGGTTGTCTGGTTGTCTGGCTCAACTCTAAGCCCACTTTATGGTTCATGCTGCGCTCTTCGCAGCTGGCAATGAGCCATCGACACACTTTGCCTTGCGCACTGCAATTAATTAATTGAAGTACTTAAGCGATTCGCTGCAAGCGTTGCATGCATCCCCATTAATGATACGAACAGCAGTGAATAGCAGCAAAGCTGCCACCGCAACTCCCTTTTCAAATGGGTGTCACGTGTCTCTTGGCGGTGGCTCAATGTCTTGAATGTGTCGCATGTCGCATGTCGCATGTCGCATTTCCCTCTTGTCTCTCTCTCTCTCTCTCTGTCTGTCTGGTAAACCCAGTGAGCTGCCTTATTATTGGTGGCTTTTCGTTGCGGCAGCTATTAGGGTTCCAAGACATCCATTAACAGCACCAGCACATCCTTGTGTATCCTTGACACCAGCTACAACTTTAATTTGCACCATTTTCTTGGAATTGTTCTGTTGCATTCATCTGCGTTGCATGGTGAATAATTGGCACATTTATTGTGCTACAGGCGCTCAATATTATACTCAATACGGGCAATCAAGGTGCGAAATATCGGGCATACATCTTGTATTAAAAAAGCCAATGGAAAATCATCATCATAAATATTAAATTAAATCAGACAGCCGGCACAACTGTGAATAAAATTAATTTTTCATATTATATACCCTGCGATAGCATATCAATTATGTGACAAATATGTGATATACCATATCAGATATGTAACAGAGACTGAGACCGAGAATAAAACACCTCTGCCTGTATAAAATATATATTTATTACTTGTCACACTCGAAACAAAAGTCTGTCCGTATTCAAAACAAGCAAAATGACTTTTAAGTCTATATTTTGAGAGATCTCGTACATGTTTGTATAGTAATTATATCGACGTTTAGTCAAATTCACTTTATATCAATTAAATAAGTTTCTAAATTAATTTTTATATAAAAATGTGAATCGCTGACTTTCTTAAAAGTATTGTCAGATGATTTCTTTCCTTACTTTTGATAGCTCTATTCACTTGACATCTTCAAAACTATTTTAATTTATTTTAAAATTGGGTTGAACTCGGTTTTTTTTTAAAGCTAATGTCATTAAATGATTTGTTATCATACTTTTGATGGCTCCATTTCCATTTCAGCAATTAGCGACACTTAGTGTAATTCAAATTTGTTCACAGGGTATTGAGTAGTCTAGTACTCTAGCTTCACTCACACTTACTTATTTATCTTTTGAGGTAAATTATTAATTCATACAAATATAATACAAGTGATGTCCTGAAGAGATTAATGACACCGTCCTCCAATTGCAGCAGTCAGCCTATTTACATTTAATTTGCATAGTTATTTCTGAAGAAGTATTTCATTATTATTGTTCATTTTGATTGAGCCACAGAAATCTGAATTTTTTATGATATTTTTGTATTTTTAAGCACATGAGCAATCAGTTACAAACACCCTCAAAAACAATATTTATTGTAATTCACTTGCCGCCGAGTAATGATCAAAATAAATTGTAAGAAAATAAAAACAAGCGAAAAATGAAAAACAAAAACAACAAAACAATTGTAATATGTGCTCACATTTAATATTCATTGAAAAAATATTTTGCAACAAATATAATCATGCGGCATGCGCATAGGCAACAATAACAAGAATAACAATCGCAAACAGTGGCAAACGGGCAATATTAAAAAACAGTGTAAACATATTGTGGCAGATATCTTTTCCAATGTGACAAGCGAGGGTTGGCAGACTAGTTGGCTTCGGGCTTAGCAAAATACAAGAAACAGCTCATTATCCTACCATAAATATAAAGTGTCAAGGTTTTTGAAAAGTACATGCTCATATATCGATATTATTCAACGTGTGGAAGTTGTAGAGCGTTTTAGTGTAGTTCCTTCCTTAAGATCGAAATAAAAATGAGTAATATTTCAATAAGTTGTCAAATAAGAACGAGTAATAGTAAAATTTAACTGCATCTGGCTGCCATTAAAAGTTATTGACTGTTATTAATTCAAGCAAATGCCAATTACTTATCAAGCTGTCCTCGCACAAAATAAAGAAAAGAAGCGAACAATTCAAATTGGCAAACACGTCGAAAAGGGCAAAAGGTTGGTCGAACGTGAAAGTGTTGGTTAAGGCGGGATCAACATAATTCCTGATGTAATGTGATACCAACAAAACATTCGCTGAACTAAAGACAAGCGACACTTCCCATAGATTGATAATCTAGAGAATTTCTTCAACTTTGTATTTTTGGGTTTGTATTGAATGGGTTTCTCAAAGCAGTGACAAGATAATATATACTTTGATATCCTAGAACTTAGCATATAAATATCGTAATTAATTACACGAGAAAATTGGCAAAAGCAAAGTAGAATCCAGTCGTAGCAGAGAGTAAAGTAGAAAAGGTAATATTAATGCTGTGACTGTGAAAAATGTATTTTTGTCAAAGTTCGTTAAAAAAAATGACAACGAAAGTGGAATAGAAAAATGCGAAATGAGCAATATTATTTATGGAGACTTTTCACAAATACATAATCATACAAAAGCTGAAATAATGTTGAAATGAAGATTGTTTTCTTTTCATTTCTTCTAGTTGTAGATTGCATAAAGATAATAAATATGTGTAGCACATGACTCGCTTAATTTAGCAACTGAAATTCTTGGCACTCAGCGTGAAATTTAATATGTCGAATAAAGCATTTGATTAAATGGATATTTGAAGCACATGCTTATGTTGTTTATATATTGTATATATACTACAACATGCCTACATATATATCAACCATAATGAATTCAATTAATTTACTCTTTCCAAACACTCGACGCATTCTTTCTACGCTCCATTCTAGAGCACTTCGACCTTGTCTCGCCATCATTATGATGACTGATTATTGCTGTCAGTCTGAGTGTGTATGCGTGTTGGGGTGTGTGTGTGTGTCTCAGATTCACTTTGGTCTTTTTTCCTACAGAGATGCCTTGGCTTTCGTTTATGTTGCTTTCTTTTGTTTGACGCACGTTCCTGTGGTTTTATTAATGTGTGCTAAATGTGCCGTCAAAGACGTCGTCTCCCACATAATATAATACTCTCGAATACTTCTTCACATTCATAATAAACCCACTTGTGAAGCAGCCATGCCAAACTCTTATGAACAACTTGATAAACACAAGGTGGCCGGCATATTCCTAAACTATATAGATATTTATGTATATGTGTATCTTTTATTTAGTTAGGCAAACAATGCTTGAAGGGATATGCCAAGTTCATCTGTCTAAAAGTCTCATTTAAGTGCTCTACTCCAGTGTGTTTATTTCAAGTGCCAGCAACTTTCATGTGCTTAATATGTATTTTAAAAATCAGGACTAAATTTGTTCTAACTTTTATTATAACAAGTTTTTTTTTTTACCAAGAATGTGATGTTATGTTGCGGCTAATTGGTAGCATATTAATTTATCTAAACACATTCACACACTTGAATTGCATACTTTTTGTGTGTGTGTCGAGAGATAGACAGCCGAAATATTTTTGGCAACATATATTTTGGCCATGTTCTGAGGAAAAAAGGCAAACTTGACGTAAACATTATGCGTATATTTGGCACTTAATGAATTTTCCAATAGCTGCCATAAGTTGTCCATAAAAAGGGGGTATGCCGGCCAAATGGCAAACCTGTGTTATGTGCTCTCAACCAACTGACTGCCAACTTGGCACAAACTTAAGCCCCGAGCACTCTCTGCACAAGTGGCAAATAAAGTAACGCCGTGCAACTTAGTTTCTTAGTTGCACCAACTTTTTGCATACAACAACAAAAATACTTTAGAAAGTACTGGTAAACAAAATGCGTCGACTGTCGCACTGCAAAACATTTCCGGCATCAGGACTGTGCCAAGTAAAATGTAATTGTAATTTTTAATTTTAAGTGCTTGCCAAAAAAAAACCAAAAAAAATAAAGAAAAAAAAAACAACCAAGATTATATGCAAAAGTATTTTGTGCCAGCAATGCAAATGTTAATTGCGCAACACATAACTCATAGCAGCCCAGCGAAACGGAGAAACGGAGAAACAGACACAGAAACTGAACAAGTTGCAGATACGCCAGCAGATAGTTAAGTTTACATACATATACATGTATACATGCCGCATGGGGGGGCAGGTTAACCCCTTTTAATGAGTCCTGCACCATCATAATTGGTTTTGCTGTAAAGCAAAAGACAACTTCAAATGTTGCCAGCTGCAGGTTTTTTACGGCTTCTGCTGCTGCAGCTGCTGCTGCTGGTGCATAACGAAAATCAGCGACTGCAGTGTTCCATTAAACGTATGCGACACATTTTCGCCAAATATTTTGAAGAGGTTTTCTCAAAAAAAGTATATGTGTCATACTTGTCATACTCTTCTTGTTTTTTTTAGTATATAGTTAACAAAGTTTATTTTCTAAATTGTTTTAATGCACTACTTAACAATTTCTTTTGGATGATTATAAAAAAATGAAGTAAACCGTAATATTTTAAAGTTATTTATCACTACTAATATAACAAGTTTCTTATGTAACTTGATATAAATATATAATGTAAATTGTCGAGAAAAACCATTAAGACATCTAATAGCAAATGGGGATAAAAACTAAAAATAAACTCGACGAGAAAATTGGCTAACATGAATTATACTCGTATATAAACATATAAAAATATAAAAAATAAAAACACAAAGTTGATAAAAAGTTTTTATTTTAGGGTCTTAAGCACATTTTTAAAGCTGCACAGTTTTTGGGGGAAAAATAGGATACAATTTGTACAGAAATTTATTAGAGGAACACTTGCGTCGTTGCCCCAAGCGGTTTTCTCCACAAACACTCGACGCCTGGGGCAGGTTTCAATTGCTCGAAATTGTTGGCGAGGCGGCAAAAACTGACCCTTACGCGATTGTGTGCGCTGATCCTATCGTGTGTGTGTTAGTATGTGTGTGCGTGTGTTGGTGTGTGTATTTATGTGTGCTTAGGGTAGCTTGTTTAGTGTCCTGGCGCTCGTTTAGTTCTCGGGCCCTTTGTGCGTTACTTATGTGTGATAAATGCGACGCATTTGCTGCACCCGCTTGCAGGACAATGCATTAATTTGGTGCTGTTACTGCTGCTTCTGTTGCTACTGCTGCTGCTGCTGCAGCGTTGCAAACTCCATTGTCCTTAACAGTTCTTTTGCGAGTCGAGCTCGCATTTCAATTGTTTTGTGCAGCACATCGATGATATGCTCTTCATGACTTTGTTGGTGTTATCTTAGCCATTTGCAGTTGCTCCGTTTAAATTCCACTCTGTCGATTGAAATCGTTGTCATTATCGTTGGCCAACAGCAGCTGCAAATCTGATTGTCTGTGTGCTAAACTTGATTATCGTTGGACTTTAATGGGTAATGGACACACAAGGGAGCTTCATCATCGATTCATTATCAATTTTTTGTTTATTGGGCGGCAATAATACAATTTTGAACACCTTTCACCTTAAATACGAAAAACGCCAGTTTATTCAACTGCTTGTATTAAAATTTTTAATGTGAACTTATTGGCAATTAGCATTAATTGTTAATAGACAATGAAATTAATGATTAAATGAAGACAAGAAGTAAAATCGACTTTAATACAGCGACTGCAACTAAGCACCCTAATTGACATTAATACACGTTAATTTGTATTCGGCAAGCTGGCCAAAAAACAAGCGAAGCGAAATTGGCGGCTTAGAAGCGAAACAAACGGCAAAAACTAATAACAATTTCTAGTCAAGGTTAGCTTACTGAATTTGGCACGTCTTATTACAAATTTTCGTTGAAATAGTTTTCGTATGAAAAACTAGTTTATATGGGGAGATTTAATATATTTTATCTTACATCTGAAAATAATGAGAATCATGAAACTCATTATCAAAGTGTCGCGTGTTCTTTTTATAATAATATTAATAATAATAATTATATGATGGCATGATAAACTCAAACTTGTTTTAGTGCTAGAGTATTCCAGTGAAACAGCTGCAACTGTTTGTCTTTGTTACAGCTTTCGCTTATAGCCAACTCTTAATTACCATCTAATTTTTTCTGTGGCAGGCAGCAATAGAAATCTCTCGCACATTGCTAATTTATGCTGCCTGTTCCACATTTGCTCGTCGCTATTCAATTGCCATTTCACTGAGCATTTCACGTCTGCTGCTCATGAGCATAACAGTGTGAACAGAAGCACATTCACATTCACATTCTATCACATTCACAACTACACTCGCAGTTATATGCACTTTCACCACCACATTCACATTCACATTCACAATTCGACGGCAGTCGTTTGGCCATTGCCATTCACAATCAACCACTTGCCAGCCCATAAATTTAACACACACCTAACCACATAGTGCTTTGCGCAAACATACACACACACGCACACACACACACACAAAGAACCCCTGGTGGAAACCAAATCATTAGCCAGAAAAATTGAATTTTTGGGGACAGTGGCGAATAATTTTTGCTGCTAACCAAAGCAAATCAGTTTGGCTACCACATCCGGCAGCCGCTGCCCAGCCCATAATTATGTAACCAAAAATTTGCGACTGCAATTTGCAGTTGCCCACAGACCTCACATATTGTATTTGGCACACAGGACACATGGCCACAAAGGGGTCACGCAGCTGTAAACAGTTGCAACATTTAACATAAATTGTCTTTTTTGGTTTCTCGCTGCTGACTGTGATTCTGCTATGATTTGCTTTTTGTGGCTAGAGATTTGCGTTGCAAATGCATGTTAATAACTATTAAAATAAACTGAGTTTAGCATAAATTCCTAATAAATAAATTATATATTTAATTGATAAAAAAAAGGGGTTTCTTCTACCTAATTAAATTTATATACCACATTCCATTTATTGACAGCTTTGTTTCCGCTTTGCGTGTAGAATTTCAAAGTTGTTGCTGTTGCAATGTAGTTTTTTGTGCGCTGTGTTGCAAAACGGTGTTGCATCTCCAAATGCAAACCGGAAATTAATTAGTAACGGCTCCTTTTAAGCGGTGAATGGCCGTTAACAATTAAATGGCATCTGATACATTTAAATAATCATAGCACTTTAACGATGAAGCTACTTAGATATCTACTGTGATATGTTATTAATCCCATTAATATAGTCTGAAAATGAATACAATACAATAAGCTGCTCAATTAATGTTTTAATATTTTGTAATATTTAAAACGAGATCACCAAACGAATCACAATGTAAGAAATTATTGAAAATAATTAACTTAAAGTCGTGCCTTAATTTTAAAAAATGTTCGCTTAACTCAGTAACCGATTTTCTTATTACGTTTTTCAAATATTAAAAGCACAAATACAATTTTGAAACAAATTTAATTAAATGTAGTTCGCTTTTGGCCCGCAACAAATCCCATGCCTGCCTGATTTTCATGATTTCCATGCTAATGAGCCGCACACCGTGGACCGTGCAAATATTTGGTCAATTGTGTGCAAATACGAGCTTACACACATATATATATATACATTTAAGTATACTCTAGCAATTTGGCTGAACACTGGAAACACCAACTAATGATCAATCCCATTATCCTACAAATTAAATCCCCAAACTAATTTCACCAAGCGCAACGGGAGTCGCACGCACGAGTCCTGCCTTTGCCAGGACTGCTTGCCACGTAAATATGTTGACAGTAGGCGCGTGTGTGTGTGGCCCCCCATCTGAATATTTGAAATTGAGTATTGGGGTTTTTAGCAAGTATTGGCTGCCTTGGACTGCAATATGCACTGGAGATTGTATCAATTAAAATACAACAAGAGGCAAAGGCATGTGAAATAATCAAAAGATTGTGCTCGAATCACAAATACCGCGTATTCATCTGTATCCATTTTAGAGACAAGACTTTATCTACCATTAATATCTATTCTATATTATATATTAAAATTATTTATTACGCAAATTGGATGCTGTTAGTTTATAATCTCAAATATTTCATTCCCCAAATGTGCCACATTTCAAAATGCCCCGTTTAGCTTTGTTTTATTGAACACTTGTTTATTGCTCTGAAAATGTACGAAAATTTTGCAACAGTTGTGGCAATTTGTTGAGTGCGTGATCTGAAGCCAACTTTATTTGATAGGTTTTGCCCACAAGTTGTTCACAATAAATATTGAGCACGCTTTATTGGCCAATTTGCGAAGATGGCTGCAACCGTCGGCTGCAACCGTCGGCTGCACCCGTTGCACAAACTTTACTAGCAATATATAAAGTTCGGTTGAACATGACCGCCAAACGCACAAAAAATGCTCAACAAACTTTTTGGTATTGTATGAAATTATAAACCACAACTAGCAGGCTAGAAGCAACAAGAACGGGCAACTGCAACTTAAAATAACTTTGTTTAAAGTCTGGCTTGCTACAACATCTTTTATCAAAGATATTTACAGAGTTTTTAACTGATTTTCTATTAAATTAAGTTAGGTTTAAGTTTTGATAGCTGTCATAATTGGCCTCTTTTCTAACCGATTTGAAAAATAATCATCAAGATAATAAGGTGTATCGCGGTCAAGTTATGATATAAAATCCCAGCTTCGAATATCTGATCAGTGTTGCCAAAGTTATGACTGTGAAGAGTGTTGTCCAATTTGTAAGGATGATATTTCTCCATTATTTACATCACTTGGGCTTCTTTTGCATATCACAGACATTTGATAACAGGCTGTCACTAATGCTGGAAACTGTGTTTATTCAACTGGGTGCTGGAATCGACTTGAATCAGCAAAAAAAGGCATTTGAGTTGATGGAAGTCTGAATAGCAATAACAATTGCGGCAACTTATTTACAAAGCCCCCCTCAATAAAATGTAATGCAATGTGCATAATGTCAACTTTGATTTAAGAATCGAAATGAAATTCTAGGCACATAAAAAAAATAAGAAGTAATTGGCATGCAATAAAAAAAGGGGGTACAATATAAATAGAATTGGAGTCTGAAGCATAAAAACTGTCACACACTAAAACACTTACACACACACCCACACATATATTTGTGTAAAGCTGTGTGTGTTTGTGAGTGTGTGCTTGTGTTCAATCTATTTGCACTAAGTGTTCGTTAGAAAATGTTTGCATAGCAGCACTCAACGTCATTCAGAAAACACATGTAAAGCAAGAGGATGTGAGCTGCTGCTGCTTGAGCGAAGACACTGTGTGCTGAGAAAATCAAAGAAAATCAATAAAGGCAAATTGTCGAAGTAGGAAAACAGAAATGTGCATCATTTTCACTTTATGCAAATTGCAAAATGTGTGATGAAGTCGACTCCCAAGAAGCAGTAGCAGCAGCACAAGCAGCAGCGTAAGCAGCAGCAGCAGCAGTCAACAGTGAGTACTCCGAATGAATACCCAGACAAGGAGTTAAAGTAAATGTGCCCATTTCACTCTGCATACATACATACAACTATGTATGTGTGTGTGTGTGTGTGTATTTGTGCTTGTCATGTGTAAATGCATGGCTGACAAAAGGCATTTGCATATTTAATGTTATTACGTTATTTTGCATGGCACACAAAAATTTATGATTGCATTCAAACCGCCCATTTTTCACTCCATGTGTGCATTCCGAATCCGCATATAAAGTTACGTTCATATTCTCCACAAATTTTTGCAATAATTTCGTTACAACTTTTTAGCCAGCTCCTCCACCACGCCCCTGTTCCGGTTATACCTTGTCGTCGTCATCAGCATAAATAATACAATTATGCTGCTGTCAGTTTGAATTTAACGCTCAGTGTTACGCCCGAAACCAAGGCAAATATTGAAAAATGTAATGCATAAAAAGCGCCATTAAAATCTCGTTTCGCAATGCAATGCTAGACGGAGATAGAAATTGCGGAAGCCTACGAAAGAGAGAGAGAGAGAGAGATAGCGAGAGCATTTGTGTTTTTTTGTCGGAAATCAAAAACTTGAAATATGACAGCCTAAAGTGCCCCTGGCAATAACAGAAGCAATAGCCCTTCTCTGAATGATTTATTTATTCTGTTGTCAATATCAACTATTTCTGTGTCCTATAAATAAGATAATTGTATTTAAAATACCTAAGCAAAGGAAATATTTAGTGGAGCTCAAAGAGAGTGAGAGAGAGAGAGAGAGAGAGAGGGAGAGAGAAGTACAATCTGAGAGGGCGATCATTGTTGGTTTTCCTCTATTCAAACATTTGAAATATGAGAGCATAAAGTGCCCTTGGCAATAACAATAAGTAAAAGCCCTTCACTAAGTGATTTATTTATTCTGCTATCAATATCAACTATTTATGTGCTCTATGAATCACATAATTGCAGAAAAAATAAAAATAAAATACTTCGCGGGTAAATGAAAAGCAAAAGCATCTTAAGGTCCTATTTTATATATCAGAATTTCTTCGTTTTTCTGTACAGCTTTAAAATCCATGTTGCGTAAGCCTACGCAATTAAAGTTCCGGCAAATTTGCTAAAAAAAAAAACATTCGAGAGCTAGCAAAAGGCTTTAAATCGCAAAATTTCCATTTAGGAAAATTAATAACAATGCTTTTGGGCCCAGCAACCATGGAAGTTAAAACCACAGCTGCCACATGGCAACGCACAGATTGGCCTGGCCTGGCCTAAACTGGTCGTACCGGCACTCAAAAAAAAAGGCCAAACAATGAAATTGGCCCACACCACTCAAAAGTGAGGAGCTGTGAGTGTGACTTTAGTCACTTGAAATTGCCGGAAACCAGAGGCCAAAGTCCCGGCACACAATATAGTTAGTATACTCCCATTGTACGAGCGGAAGTGTTGAAAATACGCATACATATACACATATATACATGTATACATATATATATATATATATACATATAGAGGGAACCGACAATCATGGCAACCGCAAATCATCATAGATATTTCGAAAATTTCATTACACTGGTTTGGTTTTGGTTGCCCAAGGTGGATAATCCTCGAGAGCATTTGGCTGAATGTTATCTATTATCAATGATGTCAATGAATGGTTAGATGAGGTGTGTGTGCGTGTATGCTCTATCTCAGTGTGTGTGTGTGTGTGTGGGTGTGTGAAGTTATGTAAGCCACATACTCACACACACACACATAGGCTGACAGCACGCACGCAGTTAATGATGGCTCAGCCTCAACTCGACTGGCATTCAGCAGTCGACTTATAGGCGGAGTCCTTTCCTCTCTCTCTTACCTCTCCAGCTTAACTCGACCTGTCGTTTGTTTTTGTGTCCATGCCACATTGTTGTTGCTATGTCGTCGGCGTCGTCGTCATCGTCATCGTCGTCGTTGTTGTCTATTGTCTCATTGTCTGTGCGGCCATGTATGATTTTTTATTATAAATAAGCTCGTAGGCATGTGTCGGCTGGCTGTACATGCCAACTAAACTACAGCCCTAATCTGAAATGGCAAGCAGCACCAACAGTAGCAGCAGCAACAGCAGCAGCAGCACCAACAACAATAATAATAATAATGTCTGACAATCATGTTTGCTGCTCTGGCATCCTCGACATGGCGACATACAAAATGTCTGTGCGATTAAAATTTAAGATTTAGTCGGGAACTTTTTGCACAAAATTACAAGTTTATTACACTTGTGGTTTTTGTGGCTCTAAATACATGTCTGTGGTTGCATTGATGAACTGAATGAATCTGTGCTTGACAACTTTTGACACACCCTTATACCAAAAATACATAATTAAATTTTACTTTAATTTCATATCATTGCAGGTGGTGCACAAAATAGCTACTGTGAACGGTAAGTCAAGTTTCTTTTTGGAGAAAAAACCTTTAAAAAATCTTAAAAAAGTTTCTAAAAAACAATAATATAAATGAGCATTAAGCAAGATTAGAGTAGATTCGTAGATTGTCATTAATAATCAAAAGTATAACCTGTGAGTAAAGTTGAGTCTGATACTTCCCAGATATCTGTTTTTCAATAGTGCTTTTATTTTGTTAGTTCTAATCAGGTTTGCCCAGGGTTTTTAAATTGGAATTTAATTTTAATAAAATTGCTGTTCGCGGAAAAATAGATAAGCTGAGCTTAACTGGCTGAAGCATGAAATTACGCATGTCGCTTCCGCCTTTTAAAAATATAAAGACTGAAAGCCGTTTGACTGTTTTTTATTACCCCAGCATCATTAATATAAAATCAACGTTTCATTTCCCCCATTTCTTCTTCAAACAAAAAGAAAAGTTGGCCAAATTGGCTTGAGCTGTCTTTAGCTATTAAAAAAGTAAAAACGAGTACCAAAATCCAATCGATTTAATAAAGTCTAAAAATACCAAAGAAACTCGCACACACCCACACAGAAGCACAATGTTCGAAGCAATCAGCTCACGTTTCTATCTAGTTGTCGAGTCGAGACCAATTTTGGTTGGGCTTAAGCATTTTGGAGAACAACATCTCGCACAGAAACATGCACGAAATTTGTATGCTAAATCGCAAACAAATCGAAGCCAATTTCATCTACACGCCTCTTTCCAAATGCAACAGTCGCAACCCACAGCAAATCTACCCCTTTTGAGGAAGGGGCTCGGAAAAGCTGCAGGAAAAATAAGTAAGAAATGTTGAGAATGCTTTCTGCCTGCGGCTATTTGTCGGCTATGCAATGCAACACTCTGCCCCAATCCTAACCTCAGCTTAAATGAATCATGGCAAACGCCCTTAGTTGGTTTAGACATCGTAAACAATCCACACAGCCCCGCAATCCCCATCTGTTCACACAATGGTTGAGGCGCTGAGACTCAGACTGAGGCTGAGATTGAGGCAAGGTTTGTGGCTGTGGCTGTGTCAATTCCATCAGTTGATTGCCATTATGCTCTGTTAAGGTGAAAAGCGCAGTGGCCTTGTTGTTTTTTGTTTTCTTTCTCATGTTCTCGATGTAGACTCTCGGGTGTTGCCAGACAGACAACAAGTGCAATGAATTGCATATTGTTCGCTTGCTTTTGCTCCTGCTGCTGCAACTGCTGCTACTGCTGCTGCTGCGGCTGTTGAATGTTGTTGAGTGGAAAATGCGTTTACACTTAAGTAAATCACTCGCGTTTGGCCATTGACAAATCAAATTTGCTGGCGATTGAGTCATCAGCAATAAATTTAAGCTTATAGTTGAAGTCTTTGCACGTAACACATTGCGTATACGCAACGCAACAGAGACTGTGTATACGCGACGTGCAATTGCTTTATTTTATTTATATATACCCTTTACTTATTTAAATGCTGGGAATAGGGTATGAAATGGATAATGCCTGAAATCTTCGATTGCCAAGGCAATTAAAATTGCTTACTCCTTCAAAGAAAATAGTATTGATTTAGCAAGTTGCAGTCCAATTTTCCACTATAAGATTTACATATATCACAGTTAAATCAGTTTTAAATAACCCACCTCTGCGTCAATTTAATAAAACTCGATTTAGATTATATCTAGATATTTGATACATGCAAACTTTTGATTGTTACAGAACCTTTTCCTCGTTGAGCACTCTCGACTGCAATTCCCCACACCACCGTCTCATGATAGTTGTTGCTTGTGCTGTTGTGGCCCTGTTCCTGTTGACCCTTGTGACGTGGCAAAAACGAAATTTGTTTTTAAATTGGCAGGTCGAAAATGTTTCAACTCTGTGCCAAACACACGCACACACGCACATACACCCAATTTGCTGGCTAATTTAATATGCAGGCAGCAGAAACGCCATGAATTCAAGAAGTACATACTACGCATGCCATAAGGCACGGGGATGTAACGTAATTGGATTTCAAAGTTATTGTCTAAGATATTTTTTTGATTGTTTTTTTGTTTTTGTTTTTGTTTTATTTTTTTTGCTGCTGCTGTTACACATTTGAAATATCGAAAAAGTTTTTGCAACTGTGTGTTGTACAAGAGTTTTTACTTTGTTGCTTGCTCCCGACTTTTGATATTGGGTTGAAAGGGTTGCACGCAGCGGGTCTGTTTCATAAGAATTGTATATGAGATACTGGTCGAATAAGGATATAAGTCGCATGCATGCTAAGTCATGGCTGACCAAGCGTGCTAAACTAACTGAAACTAAAACTACAACTTTGAAATGACTTTTGACTACTGACGACTGCAGACCACTTTTCTATTTGCACTTGACTATTATTTGGAGATTTCATCATATATATGTATATATATATCATAGGGCCACACTATGCATATGATGACAACAGCAGCAACAACAGCAAAAACGATAGCAGGGCAGCAACAACTTTTGGCAGCCTCAAGTTAAGTTTAATTAAAAAAAAAGGCTGTCAGCTCTTTTCGTTCTTGCTGCAAGTTTTGCATGCATATTGCGACTTGTCGACAAAACTATTTCAATTCATGTAACGTTGCAACATTTTGACTTCAAGTTTTTCCAACGCACCACTCAAGAATTTAGTTTACATGTGACGTGTGTGCTCAAGTGTGGAAGTGTGTGTGTGTGTGTGTGTGTGTGTGTGTGTGTGTGTGTGTGTGTTTGTACTCGTTGTTAAATTCTTAACCATTTTTGCAGTGCCCAATTATTGTGTTTGTTGTGTAAAATGGTCTGCTTGCTTTTACAATTTCTGGTTATATTTATTTCTTTTGTAATCTCTCTAAATAAACACTCAATTATATTTTATATTTGCTTTGGCAAACTCCTAATCTTTTCAGTTTTGAACTGATTTAAATCAACATCATCTGCGTGCGTGATTTCATATCCTGCGGCTTTTAAAAATATGTGATGAGAGTATATTCAAATTTAAATACAGCACTAGCATTTGAGTTTATCTGTCTGTCCTTAAAGTTTATACAAATTAGAAATATTAAACTAAATGGTTCGCTTACAAATTGAATATATAAAAGTGTTTATAAAATGTTTAATA
Source organism: Drosophila basisetae (assembly GCA_035041595.1). Lineage (NCBI taxonomy): Eukaryota > Metazoa > Arthropoda > Insecta > Diptera > Drosophilidae > Drosophila > Drosophila basisetae. The sequence goes on along the minus strand of JAWNLB010000123.1, from coordinate 7,179,520 downwards.
TTTTCTGTTCTGGAATAAATCAATAAAAATCATTTGCAAACCACTCGAGTATGCTAACAGATGAATTTATTTACTGACAATTTGTATCTATATTTCTTAAGCACTTTAAAAGTATTTTCCATAAATCGTAGACCAAATTATAACACTTCTCCTACTCTACAGGGTACCTTTTAATTGCAAACCATTTGCTTCAAAAATATTTGTTAAAATATCAAATTTGAATTGAGTTGCCCAAAGCATTATTTATGAAATTTATGATTAAAACTAGAATTAAACGTTCAGCTGATATGTATCAATTAAAACGGCAAAATATTCCTGTATTTGAGTTAAATTGAATAAGTTTAAATCAACAAAATGTTGTTATGTGTTGATTAAAGTAAAAAGTTGTCAGACACAAAACGGCTGCTTACCTCACTTAAAGCAAGGAAAAAAATCAAAATTTATTTCATACACATGAAATAACTTTTCAATGCCGTAAATATTAAAACACGCAGCAAAAACAGCAAACTTTGACGAAGACTTGTTTCATGCGTAGCACAACTTGGAATCAACAGAAAATGGCTTGAGATAAAAAAAAAAAAACAAAAACGTAACACCAACGTGACGACGTATTTTTTGGCCCATAAAAGTTAAAAAAAAAAGATTTATTTACCTTAGGCACACGTCCACACACACGCACACACACATATATATGGAGGGAGTGCGTGTTTAAAAAAACATTTTCTGTGCTTTTTTGACAGACGTCTATCAGCCTGTTATTGCTGCATCTTTTCTTCCTTTCATTAAACTTTCTTTTTTACTTATACAACATCCTGCACACAGGTGGGCAAGATGCATTCTAATTGATCGATTTACCGGCATTAGCAGCAATTTTGTTGTGTGCGGTTTATGAATATTTAAAGATGTTTAATGAAAGTGAAATCACAAATGTATTATGTGTGTGTTAAATGGGAGTGTTAAATTTACTTGCGTATTTAGCTAATGTTTAATATACAATATTAAATAATGAAAACATATATTCAAACATTTTATTATGGATTTTCTTGTTTGTTGAGTGTTTTTAATAATTTAAATATGTATTTAGCTGGTTGCAGGTCAAATGTGTGGCAAATAAATCCGAGTTTGTCCTGTTTAAAGCTCATATTGTTCTTCTTTGTTGATAAAATTGTTTTGTTTCAAATGTTAAGAGCTTAAATAAACGTACTCAGTATATTTGGTTTGGGTATCTACAATAACTTAACTTATAGCCGATTGTTTCTATGGCAGACATGTGTAGCAAATGTTACGAGTTTTATCAAGACATCGTCAAAACTGAGGGACTACTTTACAAGAGAAAAGATAGACTGAATCGACTCAGATAGGGAAACTGATCAGCAATGTTCATAATTTGTATAGTCAGAGACGGCACCATCATGACAAAACTGTAATACCCTCAGCAAGGGCATAATAATGCGCAAAGTTATGTGGCACAGTAGTCAAAGTGACTATTCTGCCTCTTTGTGGGAGCTGTGGAAATTTGTAGTTTGTGTTTTGCTGGCTTATTATTTACCACCAGCTGTGTTTTCTGAATTCCGCCGCACAATTTCCGGCCGCCGTCAGAAAGCCAAACAAAAGTGCTGTCAATTTTGCTTAAACACACACACAGATATATAGAACGAGAGGGAGAAAGCGAGAGAGAGGGAGAGATAGAGAGAGAGAGAGAGAGAGGGGAGAGAGTCTCGTGTTTTATGCACACTTGCTCATAATGAATATGGGAAAAGTGCAGGCATAAGTTTTTACCATGGGCGTTGTCTCGCTTGTCCATGGCTATCTATTGCATGTGGGCTTTGAACCTGCCACCTTCCGCTGTAATTCAAAACATTTTGTTGCCACTCGGATGGCTGTGTGTTTGTGTGTGCTGTCTGTTATCAGCTGATTCCTGTTGTTAAGTTTTGTTGGCCAAAAAACTTTACGCAAAAGTGTTTTTACAAACGGGGCAATGTGTGCAAGTCAATGCTGAATTTAATGCAACATTAAACCAAATGTTGTTGCATGAAAATCAAAACCAATTCAATTTAAAAAAAACACACCCACACACAAAATGCTGATGCTTACTGTGCGCTTGGAGTGCTCTTCTGCATTTCTGCATTTGCTCGCAACAATTGCATAGTGACAATAAAACCAAATGTTATTGAAAGGTATTGCAAGCCATGCCAATGTGGCAAGCGAACCCCAAGATGCAAAGCAGCCATGCAGATAGGCAGGCTGGCAGACAGCATGCAACATGCAGCAGGCAGCTGTAAAAGTCAATATGCCACACTGGAGCATTACTCAAGTTGGAAATGTTCTGGAGCTCTCCGGCATGAAAATGGTACACTGTAAACTGGCTAACGGGCTAACGGCCAAACGGGCTAAGGACTTGCCACAGACTCCGCTTTGCACTACAACCACAACAAGTAAGAACGTTGAGGTTGAACGTCAACATTATTATGATACTCTGCTTCAACATTATTGTGATACACAGCTCTTGGAAATGTTGATGGAAACGAGACACAAAATTTGTATTGAAAATTCTACTGATTAATATTTATTAACAGGTAAAATTAAAAACGAAGTTCTTCAGTGAATTAACTTTAAAATGTTGAATAAATAAGCTCCGGAATTACTGACTTATATGCATAATGGGATTTGTAGGCTTAAACTGTGCTATGAGCATTAATTTTCCAGCTTTTAATTTGCACAGTAGCTTAAACAATGCCAGAAACATTGATTATTCCGCAAAATGCTGTGGCTGACACAAAGTTTATCACATTTTCTCTGACCTGGATATGTATTCGGCAACGTATTCAAAAATGTATATGGGTACAATATCGACTTATATTATTCTCTCGGCATGCAGTGTATAAAAATTCATGTTGCATTTCAGTTTTTTGTATTTGCCACAGCTTAGTCGCTGCTGGACTCCATCGGCAACTATCCCATGCTCCGCCTACATTTTATCGGCTGCAAAAAGCAATGTAGTCGAGTGGCAAAAGTTCGGGCAGCCAACTGGAAATGCAAAAAGATTCAGTTTCTGATTCAAAATGCGGTTTTGCGTTACGTGAACTTCTTTTCTCCACCGAGTAGAAAAACATTTTGTGCTGCCACTGCCACTGCCACTGCTATTGACTTCTACCTGTCTGCCAACTTAAAAAGAGGGACTTAACAAGGGAAAACTATGTAAAAATGAAAACAAGGGGTATTACCAGTTTCCGACATGTGTGTGTGAACCCAGCCGGAAAATGCTTGTTACCTTAATTTGCAAATGCATAGATTTAAATACATTATGTATCTAATTGGATATGAGGCATGATAAGTAAACCAATACTTTTTCAGTAATTTTGAGAGAGAGACTTTAATTGACGCAGTTTACCTTTTGAACCATACACATTGTGTTCATAAATATTTATTAATATTTATTACTATTACTATCTTTACTACGAAAAAATCAGATGAGCACTCAACTATCCAGTTGAGTTGGCAAAGTAAAAGTCAAAGTTAATCAATATCAAAGCAGCAACAAACAACAACAACAACAAAACCAATTGCTGGGAACTTGGATGTATTCTTTGACCGTTGTTTGAAGTTGCTTTCAATGAATTCGAAATGTGTTCTTAGAGCTGGGTCAATACACTTCAACTGCTGAGTTGCTGTTCTTGCTGTCATTCTGCTGTTGTTGTTTCTGTTGTTGCTTTTGCGTGTTGAATAAATGAAGGAACGAAAAGCTATTAGGACCTGTCGTAAGTTCAACAGTTTATTGGCTGTTTAGCCACTTGCCATTGCCACAGACTTTACGATGGGTGTAAAAGTGCAGCCAAAATATTTTGCTCTACTTAATTGAAAATGCACTTGAAGTCCCTTCTACAGCTGCCTTATTCACACGCTAGCGCTCTCTCTTTCTGTCTCTCTCTCACTCTCTCTCGCCCTCTAGCAGTACTCGTTTCGATTCAACCATTTCTAATGAGCACTTAACAATTAGGTGCACTCAAAAAAAAAAGAGAGTCAACCGAGTGTTTGTCAAATCTCTCATAAACTAAAATTGTTTTTTAATCAATAGTAATTTAAATCATTTTTTAAATTATGTTAAAATGCACTAAATAATATTATAAAATCACACAAAATAAAAACGTTGATACATCTGAAATAAATTTTAAATCCGCAATAATTGCTTTTTAAATTCTTTTAAAATGCACAAAATAATCTCTTAAAAGCACTCAAACAATAAACTTTTGTCAATCAGAAATAATTTTCGCAACTACATTTCTTAAAATCACACATAGAAACAATTATTTTAGGTCCACAACAATTGCTTCATATTTATTTAAAATTTGCCAAAATAATCTCTTAAAATCACACAAGCTAAAAACGTATTTTTTTCTTAAATCAATTGCAAATATACGCAATATTGCTCTTAAAAGTAAACAGATTGCTTCCAATCAACACTATCAATCGAATTAATTTGTAGAGTTAGAAAAAAACAACTCTAAAGCTAATTTGACAATTTTCGAAGATCTTTTTTGTTTTTTTTTTATTAAAGAGTTGTGCTTTGGCACAATTTTTCTGAGTGTACTTTAACGCGTTCACAACTATTTTCATTACAATTCTGTTTTACCATCATCTCAACAGCTTTCTCTGTTTTCTTACGTTTTGTCTGCTGTTGCTCAGCGTTAGCGCAAATTTATCGCATAGTTTTTGCTCTCTGGTTTATACCAGCCTTATTCCACATTTAATCAAAGCCAACTTGACCGGCAATAAAGACATCGTTACCAACGAGGGAGTTAGTTTGTTAAAGATCCCTCTTAAGGTGCACTCATTTCCAAATGAAAATCACCTGAAATTGTCGTCGAGTTGCGCTCGTTGTCTGCTAGCTCTCGAGCAGTGATTGATTTGGTAAATGTTTGCACTTGAAATATTTAAGCTGGTCGAGTGCTGACTGGCACATAATTGCATGGCAATAGGGCATTCAGCTCGCTCAGCTTGACCAAACAAAATGGCTCGTGTGGAGTACTCATTTTTTGATGTCGCCTCGCATCGTAATTTTTGTCCAGCTAAGTGTAGGACTTCCTTGCGTCCTTCCTTGGCCTGGCCGAGAAAGCAAGTGGCTCGTCGCATGTCGCATGTCGCCGTCGAATTAATAAACCAGCAACGGCATCGAGCAGCTCTCAGCACTCGCGCTCCTTTTACTTTACCACCCACTCGAGAGCACCTTCAGGCACTTTCCGTTACACGCATAAAACCAAACTGTGATTTTAATGCTCTGCACTCATAAAATGGCCAAACGGGTGGTTTACGGTAGTATCTCTTGGTAGCAAGCGAATGTGTGGTCTATAAATAAATACAAATGAATATGAATAGAAAAAAATAAATATATAAATTAAAGTTGAAAATGAATAAGTAGAAATAAATAAATATGGCAGACATGCCAATATTTTAAGTGTGTAATTTCTTTTATAATATAAATTATAATTAATTTTCTTTCTTTATTTATCTATTTCCAAAATGGCGAAAAAGCAATAAGTAGTAAGCAGGCCACATTATATACATATTTTTCGATGTATTAAAAATGTATGCAAATATATCCACGTGGCTGAGAGCATATCACAGGGTATCTGATAGTCAAACACTTCAAACTCCAGGTACTTTTTCTTTTCTGTCTTTTATTTTTTTGGCATATTACGACAAATTTATGCGGCTTGCACGTTAATGATATGACCATGTCCACTTCTCTCTGTGTGCGTCTGTCTGCATGTGTGAGAGTGAGTGAGTGTGTATGTGTGTGTGTGTGTGTGTGTGTGTATGTGACTGTGAGTGTTTCGGGAGTATCAAGAGCAAAGAGCTTTCTGTTAATTATGCACGTGTGCGCGGTGAAGTGGGTGGACCAAGGGGCGGGGCAATGCTGGTAACATTAGTTGTATTTTGACTGTGCGAGTGTGTGTGTGTTTGTGTGTTTGTGTGTGTGTGTGTTTGTGTGCTATGATAATGAGCAGCAAAACAATTAATCGTATAAGGCGGCCCCGCAAATGAGATAAAGGCCAAATGAAGTGTGCACGTTTGAGTCCAATGAAAAGGTCGAGCGAGCCGAGAGGAACAAGAAAGAAAAATATTCGGAAAATGTGCAGACATTTACAAGGGGAACAAGTACGAGCTCAGCAGTTAGCTGAAATGGCCAGCGATCCGCACAGTTGCATACATGAGTATGCTGACATGCATAGGAAATGGCGCCACTGCCTGCCTGCCTGCCTTGGTGCGAACTCTTTTTTTAGCCACTGTTGCCATTCTGATTATTGCAGCTCTTATCGCCGCTTATGGCGCACTTTACACTCGATTATTGTTTGTTTTTGCAACAATTACAGTAACTGCCACGCCCACACATACCCACATGCACAAAGGGAGTAAAAACAGCACTTAATTTTTAATAACAAGCATTTAAATTAAAGGCTTGCGTCATTAAGAAGAAACTTGTTTGTGTATGGGCGGTTGGTGGAGGGCGTGGTCGCTCAATTTCCACTTCATTCACACATCATTTACTGGAGCCAACATGTAATCAATCTGCCATATAACACAACAATTGTGAACTGATGCCAAAGTAAAAAGAAAACAGAAAAAAACGATATTGACGTACATTTATTGAAAAGGTCACAATTTATTAAATGAAATGTTCAGAATAATATTTATGGCCTGAATTCATTGGGGAAAAGTGTTGAATGATGTATGTAATAGACAGAACGAAGCATATCCAACCCCACGAGGCATATGTATTCTTGATCAACATCAACAGACGAATCGATTTAGCCATGGCCGTACATCCGTTCGTGTATATAAAAGTTTGTATATAGAAATCCTAAATTTGGAATATAAGTTTATAAAACTTCTTTCATTTTGTCAAGAATCAACTTTCCACATATCGATAAAAATCGATTACTAATCGAGAATACATTTATATTGACATTATATTGATCAGCTCGACTAGCTCATTATTTATGAATCTTTTTGATTTGCTGATATTAACAATATTGATTGCTATAACCCCTTTCTACGCCATTAAACTGGCTCATAAGGTGTGCCAAAACTTTGATTTTTATTTTTATTATTATTTTGCATAAAGCTAACTTATAGTTTAAAATCTCAGGCTAACTTATGTTATATTAAAGTTACTATATTAAAGAACCGTCAGCTCGGTGAGTGTTCGCTTTATTTCACAATAATTTCCTATTTTCCAAATCTTAAAAGCTTTTCATAAATCAACAAATGTAAACCGGGAAAGCGGCAAACGAGAGAAGTACTTCAGTTGTTTTAAGGATATCGAATCGAATAAATTAAATGTAATTTGCTAAAAACAACATGCAACTTAAATGCGAGAACAAAACTATAAATAACTTTAAATACTACGAGATATATTTATATTATTCCTCTGACAGCACTATATATATATGTACAGAGATATTTATAGAGTGTTGTACAAGGAATAAAAGTATAATTACGGTGCGCAACACAGAACATTGGATCACGTACCGCACGAAGCAATTGATTGTGAAATGTGTTGAGTTGGCATCGCCACTAGACTCAGTTCTCACTTCTCCTCTCGGCTCTCCTCTCTCTCTCTCTCTCTCTCTCTCTCTCACTCTCTCTCTCAGTTATCTGCGTTATCTCTATTGGCGCGCACCGCTCGCTGAGTGATTTCGTAATTAACACAAAATGTTCAAGTGACCCGTCGAGCGAATGGCGAGGGGATGGTAGGGATTTAGTAGGGGGTTGATACTGTATGTATATGTAGGGGATGACAATGCCTGGTCGACCGACCAGCACGTAAGCATAAAAAGCATCTGACACGCATCAGGCGCAGATAGGCCAAATGTGGACCTTTAACTGTTCATGGGGGAGTGGTTAAAGGGTGGTGTGTTACCGGGTGGCAGGCGGCAGTGGGGTCAGAACGGTCGAGTTTGCTGTGATACCCGTTGATGGCACGCAACGAACGCTGTCGACGTGACAATAAAGCGCCGAACCGTTAAACTATTGTGTACCATAAGGATTAATGACATTTACATAATTTGCTCATGTGCCAATGTGTTCTGCTCTGCTCTGCTCTGTTGTGTTGTGTTGTGTTGTGGAGTGTTCAGCTGGGTTGTTGCTTGTCATTGTTGTAGAAGTTGTTGTTGTTGCTGTTGCTGTTGTGTAAGGTGTTGTTGGCTTCAACGTCGCATAAAACCAACAGAGCAACACACACACACACACAGAGACTCTTCCCACATTGGCCACTCGCACAAACAGCTGCTGCAACATGATTGAGCTTTCAATTTGTTGGCCATTTCCAAAACACCTCACCCTCAACCCTCAACCCACAACCTGTAACCCCTACTTCTCCCTTACCCCTACTCCTCCCCCATTTTCATTACCAACAATGCCATCACACATCACACATCAGATATCAGATGCCACACGGACGCATGGAAGTAGCCAACAATTTCTGTACATTTCCACGTGGTTGACCAGCTTTTTGCTTCTTGCTTTTGTCGCCCTTCTCGCTCTTCTCTCTTCTGTCGCGCTGCATGTTCATTTGCCACACTAAGCTGCCGCCAATGAGTTGAATTTAGAGTGCGGTTTGTGTATGTGGACGGTGGGTGGTGTGTTGGGTTGGCTTGGCATGTCCTTATTTGGAGGATCTTCGTATTCAGTTTTGTTATATTCAGCGTAAAATAAGCAAATTATTGCTGTCTGTAAAATTTTGATTGAAATAGTTTCCTGCTCTGATTTTAGAGAAACATTTTAGTTTTACATTTTTTCTTAGTTTTCAAATGAACTGTCGAGTTCAATTATGTCTACAGACACACACAGTCGGAAATAAGCTGTCAGACACTGTATGTGCATTGGGATTCTGTTTTCCCTCGAAAATAATTGGCCATAATTGTGAACTCGCGGATACTTTCAACTTACGAGCTGTTGACGAGAAGAGTCAATCATTATATTAATGGTCAACACTTGAGAAAGTTATCTGTAAGCAATTTGGACAATTATAGCGACTGACCGCAGGGCATTCACATTCACATTTGAATTGGTCCTCGCACTCGCACATGAATACCACTCACATGCAAAAATAGCTGGGGAGTTGTCAGCAACAGCAGTAAAAGAATGGCAAAAAGAAATGCATTCTGTCAAACCACAATGGCGAAAGACACTTGCTCCACTCGTCGAGCACTGGGCGCGTGGTGGTTTTGATTTCGCCAAGAGTGCAGCTCATGGCTCATTGTAACCCCGGTCCAGACCCATCTATGCCAACTGCTGGCACATACATATGCATATACGAGTATGTATGGGTTCGCGGACATACACTAAACCAAAAGTTGGCCTTCATTTTAGAAATTCGCAAAGTCTGACTCATCTTATTATTCAGTAAGTATATTTCTTAAAGCCAGAACTTTTCTAAAGTTTCAAAAAATATGTATAATTTTCAGAATAGATTTTCACATGTGTACAAAGTAGCTTTTCTGTTGCTTTTATTATTAAATATTAGTAAACATTTATTTACATTGAACCTTTCTAATTTTGAGAAAAGTGTTTTTTTATATATTGAAACTAATTCTAAACGGTAAAAACACTTCCTAATATTTAGAGCGATTTTCCAAAATTCAGTGCAATTATTTTCTCTGAGTGCATGTATACAGATACCAGCAGTGCATATCTCAGCAGCGACAATTGCATTGCAAATCGGATTAAGCCATCATGCAGCAAGGAAATCCAATGACAGCTGCCTCTGAAATGGCCAAGTTCCAAGTTGCAGCTGAAATGACTGTTGCCACATGAGCTAACATCATGAAGTTATGGCTAAATTACAGCATGACATTTAACACACAGACCGAGTTGGTTTTGATGACTTCTTCTTTGAGTTTAGATTCGAAATCTTACTTTGCTTTTTTCAATTTTACGCAGAATTATTTCGAAATATTGCTGGATTTTGTTGAGCTAACTTTTGTGTTGTTAAATACTTAATGGCCAATTTTGGGCCATTGCAGATAGTGGCAAGCATGCTTGTGGCATGTGGCGCGCTTTGAAAAGTGCTTTGACATGTGCAACAATTTCAATTCGCTTGCTACCAAGCTAAACTGTATGTGCAACAAGATAGATGCATGGCATTTTATCCCACATCATAGTTCGGCGTTGCTGTCGCCACACCGAGCAGTCATATTTCATGGTTTGTCCGCTGACTCCACTAGTCTGTCCAACTGTCTGCTCTGCTTGTCTCTGTCCCATCGCTGTCTATCTATGTGTGTGGTGTGCCATGAGGGTAATCCACATATTTGAGTTTGAGTTGCGTTTCGTTTCGTTTCGTTGATGCGACGTGATGTGGCAAGAAAGAATCTTCTTGGCTGGTTGAGCATGACAATGCCAAAATGTTGGCCAAAATACTTTTAACAGCCGTCTAGTCAGGTTCTTTTTATTTTCAATCTGGCATTTGCTATATATATATTTATATATTGTATATATATTGCTGGATTACACGTGTCAGTGGCCATGTCAATTGTCTGAGTGACTTGGCTTTTAATGTGAAGGTTCGCTGCCTCATTGCTGAACTCAACTGTAACAGCTGTGGCAAGCTCCACATAAATCAAAACTCTATGTGGTTATTGCATATATATATATAAATACATATATATATATATATATATATAGTGTATATTAAAGTCTCTGAGATCGGCTTGTTATTTCAGCCGTAAAGGCGGATATGTTTCCACCTGCTTACTTTTTTTTTATTTTTACTTTTGCACAACTTCACTTTAAACTCTTTTCCATTTTTAATGGGTTCAGTATATAAATAGTGTCTTAAAGAAGATACGTTTCATATAACTATTCGCACAACACTAATGAACTCCTTCAAATTAATTTTGTTCAGTTATCCAGCACTCATTTAAATAAACTGCCATCGATTGTGAAGCGGTGCATATTTATTATCCAGTAGACAAACCAATTGTGGCGCAGCCAGTTAAACCACAGAATTAATCGACACGGACTATTACCACTAATAGTGTTAGCTGAATCCGCCTTCCCTCGCTCCCCACACACGTCTCTCACGTGCCGGCAATTAGCTACTGCTTGTATCTGGTATCTGGTGGGACAATCATCATCATCATGGTTGTGATTATGATAATCGGGTGAGCATATTATCAGCTTAATTACCATAAGCCACATGCTGATTAAAGCAGCACACAAACATAATCATAATCAAAAAGTTGTCGACCCGTCAGCCGACCCTCCCCCTCCCACCACCCACTCACGCTCAACCCATCGAAACTTCGCGACATGTGCGTGCTATTGGAAGCGAACGCTAGATGGCGCCACTTCATAATATCTGCATTTAATTTGACCCTCGCCAACTTCTGGCTTACTTCTTGGCTTAATAAATGAGAAATGACCGTAAATTTCGATCAAACTAATTGTTGACGACGACACTGAGACGAAATACTTTGCAGTTCTAGTTTAGTTTGCCGAGTGCGAAATCGAGTTTAACGGGAAACACACGTTGCACATTAATAACTTTTGATTTATTGGATAGGTTTCAGCTATAGTTCTCCAGCAGCTTTTTACATCTGCTGCTGCCGCTGCTGCAAAAATAAAGAGAAAAAAATGGCATCAAATTACACGTCGTTAGATAAAAGTTTTTCTCTGTATGTGTGTGCGTATGGAAAAGTTTTTGCATAATTGGTTGTATGTGCGAGAGAATTTAATATGTGAAATGTGCGTGTGTGTGTGGTGAGAATGTGGATAGTGCTTAGCCAGGTGGGAGGACGAACGTGTAGACTACACTCAGCGAAAATCATTGTTCCTTCAGCTAGCATAGCTTTGTCTAATCTGAAGCCATTTTTAAAGTAGACCTAATATTGGTTTACATTGTTTTATATGATGCTTAATTCATAGGATTTGCTAAGCTGCACTACTAATATCATTTTTAATATGTGAAATTTTTGCGACAAAAGCTTTTACAAACACTTTAAGCTGTCATAGCCAAGCGATCGCCTAATAAAATGCTTTAGATGCGAATTCGCTGAGTCTAATCCCATTTCAAATAGTTAAGCTGAAAACTACACTTAAAAAAAGTACTTAATGCAAAGCTGCGTGCAAATATTAAAGTAATATTGTCAATGGCTGCAAGCGACGCTTTTGCAACACATGCAACACATTTGCACTGATAAGTGCTTACCACATGGGGTAAGCTGCGTTGCAAAACAATGAGAAATTCGTCAACGGCTGACTGAGTTCTAAACTGTCTTTTGTTGTGTTAAAAAAAAAACACAAAAAAAAAGGGAACACAAAAACGCATTAACGATGATAACCATGGCCACCCTGTTTGTTGAACTGACTTGCGCCACAAGCAGCGTTGTCGTCGTTTCAGTGTTAAGCAACGCTGCAACTTTTGCCACAATGCACAATTTTTACGCGCTCTACTTCATAAATTAAATAGCAGCCGAGAGTTACATGGGACTATCCCTCTCTCCATCTCTCTCTGTCTGTGTCTGTGTGTGTCTGGGTGTCAGTCTCTATCTGTATTATGTGTGTGTATTACGTAATTTTCTAGACACAGACACACACACTGTCACACACACACACACACACACACAGCGAATGCCATTGTCTTTAGCGGTTGTTAGCAAACAAAACGTCAAGAAAAGTAATTCACTGCACAAAAGCGACGAGACGAGTTGGAATGGTTGGAATGGAATGGAATGGGATAGAATGGAGTGAAAGACAGCTAAAATTGAGGCTCAGGATTGTAACGATGTTGGAAAAGAAAAACCGAACCAAACAACTTCTTGACATTTTAATTTCGCATACCACTGACAAATAATATTCCCATGTATATCCTTATTCAAGATTGTCTAGAGGTTCAACACTTTAGTTTAAAGCATAAAATATGTAGAAATATAACTATTTTTCGAAAACCTTTTGGCTTGGTAGAATTTTTTGTTTAAGCCATCTAAAAAATGTTTCATTTAATTATTGCATTATTTAAGCACTGATTTGTTCAATTATTTTTTTAAACTTTTTTGCTGCGTTTGCTTGTCAGAGGTAGAAAAATTGCCAGCATAAAATGGCAAGAGTTTTCCAATATTTAATTAATATTTCTTTGGTATTTATTACATATTATATTGACCTAAATTTGTCAGTTTGACGCCACTTGTGGCACTTACTCTTTTTCTGCTTGTTGTTGTTGGGCATTAAAAATGTGCATTTTTATTTATGTGGCCGCACAATATGATTATTATAATAATTATTATTATGACAACAACGGAAAGCATATTTAGCCGCATTTCAGCCAGTCTGTGAGTCTCTGTGTGGGAAGCCTTTGTCCGTAGCGCATAATTAACCAATATACGCGGATTTTTACATGTATAACAACAATAACAACAATGTTGAAGGCCGTAAACCACTTGCTTTACTATGATTATTATTTTGTCTGGTGTAAAGTCAACCTTTTACCACATGTAATAAAACTGGAAATGTTTTATTAATGCAAAGTCAAGCTACTCTTCATTCCGGGGGTTTTTCAATTACTAAATGAAATACTTACAACAAATCATTGTTAATTGAAATTGTAATTTTAAAGTGTATTCCGTATTCAGCAGCTGAAATATTTGCCTTTTAAAGCATTAAAAATACAAAGATTATTAGTTTTTATACTCTGAACACATTCAAAATGCAAAAATAGTTTTATAAAATTTTGCAAAAGAATTCAGCAGGTAGGAGGAAGCATCTCTGAGCCCATAATATATATACATATATATATATATATATATATATATATATATATATATATATATATATATATGTATATATATTCAGCTTCAACAGTAGAGTCGAGTGAGATATCTTAGTCTGTCTGTCTTTATCGATCTCAGCGACTATAATAGCTAAAGTGATACAATTTTGAATATAATTTCTCATATCATCTTAATTTGATTTTTCAATTAATACATTAATACACACAGTTTTATGCATCAACTGTACAACTTTCATTAAGATCGTAAAATCAGTACAGTTATTGTGATTTATTAAACAATCCATTACAATTATGTACTTATCACCTCGGCTTAGGGTATCTTAGAGTTGAGCACTCTCGACTCGACAATATATTAAGAATTCAATTTAGTAATGCATTAAGAATTACATTTTGAAGCATTTCACATTCATGTTTGGCTTTAATTAGCTTAAAATTTAATATGTATCCGTAAAACTAAAATCCAAATAAATTGTTTTATCTTATTATCTCTCATTGCAGTGATTCAACATTTTCAATTCAATGTCAGCGAAATTCTCGGCGAGGTCACACTACAATCTCATTAACAACAGAAATTAAAAAGAACCAAGGCAATGTAAAGGAAAAACAGCAAGAAAAAAAAGAAGAGAAAAATTAAGGCAGCAGCAGATAAAAGAAGGCACTTTGATTGCAATATAAAATTACCACAGAAAATTGCATAAAATTGCAGAAGGCACAGACAGAGACAAACAGAGAAGCAGAGATCGAGATAGAGAGAGAGAGAGAGAGAGAGAGAGAGAGCGATGCAAGATAACTAAATAAAAAGAAAAAAATAAAGGTAGAAGAAGAGGAAGACGGCCTGAAGATAGCCGAATCTAAACGGGGTCAGCAATTTGCTGCACGATTGCCAGGAACCCAACGAGCCGACAGTTTAATTGCCAAAGCTATTGTCCTTTTGTTGTTTTTGTTGCTTTTGTTGTCCGGGGCGAATGCAACAATTAAAGCCAAAAACTTTTGGACAAAATGCTGCTGGCCGAGACCGGTTGCCAACTTGCTAAACAAATCCATCGACAACAACAACAATTGTTCAGGGCATAAGAAACATAACCCGAAAATATCCAAAACAGAAGCAGGAGCATCAGCAGCCGCAGCAGCAGCAAGAGGAGGAGGAGCAGGAGGAGGAGCGAAGCTTTAAAATTGTCTGCTTCTAATTTGAATGGACTCAACAGCATTCGACATACAAATGCATATTTGGAAACTTTTGTTAATTGGTAAGTGACAGTTTGTGCTCTACGCTTTTTTCTTCGTTTTTCACTTGTTCTTATGAGGCAACATCTCACCGCCTGCTCCCTGTTTCCTGCTAATATGCCCCGTTCAGAGCCAAGTCGCAGCCAAGTCAAGTTTGGCTGAGTTTTGTAAACAACGTACCAAATAAGAATGCTAATTTTTAACTTTGAACGCGCTGCATTCGTTAAATTAACCAGCATACAAAAATATATAAAGAACATACAAAAACAAGTCGAAACAAGTTGGCAACAGTTGACAAAGTTCTAATACCCTTACAGCTTTGCTGCGTGGGCAACATTTGGTTGCAAGATTGTTTTGAGAGTTTTGTATGAGAAATACTTAAACGTATTGAAAATTGTTAGTTACTTTGGTGTTTAATAAATTATATGCCGGCATTGACATTTATCAAAGTTATCGAAAAACTATTTCTAGATGAGAATTCAATTTCCATGAAGTTATATTCTCTTTTTAGAGACGAAAGTTTCTTTTTGAACAGCTTTATACTCTAAAGAGAGAGGCTAGTTCCTCTTTCAATTCATGTTATTATTCATTAGATATACTCTGTATACAGATAAGGAGTCCTTTTCCAGCATCTATATACTCCCAATAGAGCTGCGAGTTATTTTTGCATACTAAATTTAGAAATTAAACACCATTTTTCAAGAAATTATTGACTCTAAAAGCGAAAATTAAATTTTTATGAAGTTAATTAGTTGGAAAGCAGACTAAAATATGTTCTTTATGAAAATGCATTGTCTGTTTATAGACTAAAGTTGCTTTTCATGCGGCGCTATACTCCATTTAGAGATATAAATACTTCTTTTATAGAAGGTGTACTCCACTTATAGTTAAACGCTAGTTTTTCAAGATGTTCTACGTTCTTTATAGAAATTACAGTTTTATTTTAAAGAAGTTCCTCCTTCGATCCATGCCAACAATTCAACTACCCTCTGTAAGGGTGTATGGGAAAATAACAACCAAAAAAAAACCAGAAAAAATAGCAAAAGGCAAGGGCAACTTTCGGAAAAGGGTTTCAAGTTGCAGGCAACGTATCTCAGAGGGCTTCTTCCTCCACTTCGTCCCTTTTGGCCCTTTTTCAGCTCTTCATATTTAACTTGGCCTCTTGGCAGTTGCCTTCCGCTGTTGCTGCTGTTGATAATGTTGTTACCTCTGCCTGGAGAGTTGTGCAGTTTTATTTTACAAAATATTTGTTTTTTTTTTGCAGCAACGCTGATTTAAATAGTACATGTACTTTTGCCTACTTGTTTGCTGGCCCCAACTTGAGCAAGTCTCTGTTGCGTTTCCTTTCGTCGAGTGTAAAAGTGTCGAGTGTGAGGAGGGGTGCTTCCCCCCCTCTTGCCAACACACTCTCCCCACCCCTTCCACCACCCTGTTTGAGGTGTTTAATTATGATGCCGCACAAGCTGCAAAACTTGCGGCCGTTTACTTAATTTGTTTTAAAGTTTTAATGCTGACTTTATTAGACCGAACTTGGCGTGCAACACAGCTTTCAGCCGTTGCCCGCCACAAATTAATTGCATAAAACTGACAGAAAGTGCAGCATATGGTCCACATTTTTATATACTTTTACCATCTTATTTTAAACATGAAATAGTTTTGAAACGGTGTGCAGCATGACATTAAATACCACCATATTTAATGAGAGTCTTAAGGAAACCAATAATAGAATGCTGTAGGAAAAATTAACTTGATTGAATCCGATCTGTGTAAAGAAGGGAATGACTATCGGTTGATTTCTATAGAATTGAACCCATAGAAGATAAACATTGCATAATTTTGTATAATTTTGAATATTTTATTATAATTGACATAGTAATAAATAAAAATAAGGAAAAAATAGTTATCAATGCTTCATCAGCTAGTTTTTGCCATAAATTAAAAAAAAAAAAACTATTGACTGTTCCTGTAAAATCTATTTGATTTAGGAGACTGGCTTTTTCTTTATAACTTTTTGCCGGAAGGCTTAAAGCCTAATTAAATGAATACATATAGCAGAAAGTGCTTCATAAAACAACTCACCTCCTTCTCCTTAAATGTGTATCAGACTTCACGGCAAAATTATAACATCCTCTCATTTTTGATTACGCAAATCTATTTATCATATTATTGCCTAATTATATAGTTCCTCACTTGACTTATAAATAAACTCCTCAGGAGCATTTTGAAAGGAAAGAACTGCTTAACTATTTGTAATTAATTTACCTCACAGAATGTCTTCTTCGACTTAACAAAGGCAATTAGAAGTTGATTATTGTTGTGCACTAAAACGTGTTTCAATTGGCAATTGCTGCAATGGCATTCAGGTTCAATTTGTGATTTAATTTCTACGCCTCAATCAGTATTTTCTGCAATAGAAAATATCAAATTCAGCTGGAGCAAATCTCTTTTATCTTGTTGCGTAAAACTTTTTTGAAAAGACATCCAAACTGTCTGGCAGCGGGCGATGTCATGCACTTAATAAACTTATACAACTAGCTGAGTATCTGAGAGTAACTCGAAGTGTTTGAGAGATGACAGCACCAGTTTGAAGCTCAGGTTAACTATCTCTCTTTGTGTCTCTCTCTCTCTATATCTTCCTCTCTCTCTCTCTCTCTCTCTCTCACACACTTTATGATTGATGACATCGATAAGTGCTTTAAAATTGCGCACATGTCCTGTTTGTTGGACGGACATCCTGCCAGATAAGAACTGAGTGTTGCACAGTTGCTCTAAGTTGCACAATCGCCTTTGCAACATAATTCCTCAAGACGATTAAGTTGCACTTTAATTTTGTTTTTGAAATTAGGTAAAACTGGATAATTAGACTTGCTCCCAAAAACAAAAACAACACCAACTCCACTTGAGACTTTTGACTTTTTACGCGGCTAGCCACAAAAGAGGGGGAAATGTGGAGATGTTTTCTATTTTCATCTTTGCAGACTGTTAAACTACTCTGCTATTGTGTTGTGACTTTTCACCGATTATTTCGCTCTATTTTCCCCTTTTTACAAGGGCCAAATTAAACAGCAAAAAATTCGCGAACAATTAAACTTTTCCCAAGCTTTGACAACTGTTTTAAAATGTTCTCTTTCAACCTGAAAATGAATACAAATTGGCAAGTGACTATAAATTAAATATAAAATAATTAAGTGTGTTTGATACTTTTTGCATGAAATTCGAGTATTTTGCTTAACGGTTCGAAAAAAGTTAATAGTTCTTAGACAGCTGTGTCCAATCAGCTAAACTAATCAAAAGTTGACTATTTTGTAAACTTTTGAACAAGCATGAATTAAAGAATGAAAATAGTTTAAGAGTTTTTATAAACGACCCAAAATAGTTTTTGAGTATCAATACAAATCACCCATTTTTTTTTGGTCAAAACATACATTTTAAACTAAGTTTAGTTTGTGGCCAAGGGTCAAAAATTGCCCATAATTTCAAGTAATTTTTACACATTTTCTTCTACAAACAACAATAATACAAATTCAACAACTCAAAAGTCTACACAAAAACGAGCTAAACTTAACGAAGACTATCCTTGTATAAGGAATCGAAGCTTTTAGCCATAAAAAGCTTTAGTATTCGAGCTTCGGATGCATTTTCCAACTGGTATAATTATTTGACTTTTTCGAATATAAAGGGCATAAAAATAAAGGAAAATTCAAGGGACTTTTAACTTATTCCTTAAACCACTTAGAGTATTATTGAAAGGTTTTAATAAAGTGGTTGAGTAGGGAAATATAACATCGTCTGAGCAACTTCAAACTTAGAAGACCATTATAAGTTATGAATTCAATGAAAGTATAATAGTTGTCATTAATAATTCGATTCTAAAGCTTTAATATAAGTATCTATAATATTTAATTCTAAATAGTTCTAATTCTTATGTATTCATTTTAAATATATCTTATGTACCACATATTTTATAAGTTTAAGACTTATACCTTCAAAGTACTAGGACATTTCTAACTTATCCTTCTTTCAACTTTAAAACCATATCTCAGTCTACTACAATAGAAGTACTTGTATAAGAGGAAAAACTTATGTCCACAAAAGTACGGGATGTATAAGTAACATTTTTATAAGCTGAATCAATTTATACCCTAGCAAACTTAGAATTCCTTTTATAAGTTGAAAATTTCCCAAAAGCTATTCAGGAAAAACTCCGAATTTAAAATCCCTTTATATGGACTTGTGAAAACTGAAGGTTTTACTTGAGTGAAAACAGGAAAAACTAAGTATATTCAATTTTTATGGCTTGTGTATAACAGTTGCCAAAACAACTGTTATACACATATCAGTTTAAGAGAAAATAAATGCCTCATTCTTAAGCAAATTGGCAATCAGCGCTTAACATGTTCAAGAGTTGTTAAAAATAATAAAATATTGCAGAAAAAAAAAAAATAGTCAGGTTTTTTCTATTGACTCACTTAAAAAAACATTTAAAGCGCAGCCAGCTAAATAAATATTGAAAGTATGAAAAAGTTAAACAAACACAAAATAATTTATTGGCTCAGCTAAAAATCGAATTTATTATGTGCATTCTAAATGTTTTTACACCTTTCACAAAACAATTTATTAAATTGCAATTCAGCGTTTTCAGCTTCATATAAATGGGCATTTATACTTTAAAATTAATCACAGATTGTCATATATAATAATGACATTATTCAGTGTCCACTTCCACGGTGCGATAAATGTAAACAAATTAGAAATTACGAGAGTGACAAAAAGCAAGCCAAAATGAACCCGCAAAAACCGACCAACAAAACCAGCAAACAACAAAACTGCTAACAAAATGTTAACAGACACTGAGCAGCGATAACAGCTACAGCAGCAGCAAAGGCGGGGTGGGTGGGGCGGTTTGTGGGTGGAAAGCTATAATTTGTGTGTTGCAGACTTAACCCTGTTCAACTCTTCACCCACACACACACAAACACACATGGTTCTAGTTTTATTATTGTGGCTTCATTTGCCATGCACAAAACGACCAACAGTGAAAGAGACAGACTGAAGAGTGTGCAAGCGAGATAGATAGAGAGAGAGAAAGCGACGCCCGAATCTGAAATGAAAAATCTTCAGCACTGGCTTTGATATATGCACACTCAGACACACACACACACACACACACACATCGGGCAACATGTAGACTTGCACAATATTAGCAAAAAAAAACATAAATAAATAAGGAAACAACAAAAAGCCGGATGCGTATGCCTTGAATAGTGTTGGACAACACTTGTGGCTTTTGGGTCACACGCATTTCCACTAAAGTACATGGCAAACATGCAGGAATACCCTAGTCGACAGTGCTCTTCTCTCAGATACCCTGCATCTATTTAAATATATTAAAATGTATCTGTGCTTATACAGAAAATTCTTTTTCTTACCTGCAGGTCAATTTGATAAATATGAAATTACAATATTCTTTTGTGTATTATTGCTATCAGTAATCGATTTTTATCGAAATGGCTAAATTTTTGGAATTGATCGATACAACGAGATAAACTTGATCTCCATATACGAAAACCTTTATTCCAAGCTTGAAATTTTTAAGCTCTGCTAGTTCATTCATAATGAACATGAATATATAGTCTTTATATGGTCAATGCCTACTACAATGTTTTGCCCATTCATACTTAAAATGGAAAAGATAAGATAGGAATGCATATATTACAAATATAAAGACTAAAGACAAAAAAGATAGTTGTATTCATGTATGTACGAGTATGTATTAATAATAAGTTATATATATTTTTATGCCACATTCTAAGTTGAATGGAGTACCCACAACTCTGTGGCAGTGTGGGTGTGAAAATGCCCACAGATACAATTTGTGTTACCACCGAGTATATGTTTAGACTTGACTCATAGACAACTACACACACAGAGCAAGTGAGAGAGAAAGAGAGGGAGAGGGAGTGGAGAAGAGAGAACGATAAGGAGAAAGAGTTAGAACAAGAGCAGAAGAAAGAGAGAAAAGTTCGCAGCGCTAACCCGTTTGGAGTTTGTCTTATGCTTCCGCACACTTGACATTATGTTGCCACTGCAACATCCTCCTAATCTCCACACCCACATCGCAACCCAGCCTCATTTCGGCTCATTTTGCCTCGAGCTGTTGGTGTTGTTGTAGTTTATTTGTTTGTGCCCCCAACGAGCAGCGTTAAAAGGAAGCCTTTATTCAATTTCACTTCGACTCCCAGCCACTACTCATTTATGTGCGTAGTTCTCTGCGAGTAGTCCTGTACATGGTGGGATGTGGGGGTTGCGGGGCATAATCCTTTGGCCTGTTCGAACGTTCCTGACACTTTGAAAGCAAATTATTACAGTCTGATGAGTTCGTCTTGCTGATGAATGTCGCTGGCCAATAAATTATGATTTTGGGCGCGCTGATAAGCCGAAAGGAATAACGTAAACTTGGCCCAAATCTCTGTTGCCCCATCTCTCTCACTCACTCACTCACTCTCCCTCTCTCTTCTCTTCTTTTCTCTTTCTCTCGGTGGGTCGCCCATCAATTTGTTTGCTTTATTTAAGTTTCTGGGCTGCTTGTTTTAGGAAGCACACAAAACAAAACAAAAAACTTTTTTGCATGCGCTTAAGTGGCACGTACCTCATTCCTGTGTGTCTTTGGGGCAAGTCCAAACTACGTGCTGGCAAAATTATACACTGAAAAATAAATGAAGCATACTAAATCTGTAATATTCACCACAAGTTGGGCGCTGTAGAACAAAATCAATTTAGAATGATCGACTAGAAAATATCTTGAAATTTAGCTTTAAATATATGGAAAGCTAATTGCGATATAAAAATACGCTTTTCATTTAATAAGGTAAGTAAACCCTTAAGAGGCCATAAATAAAGACAGAGATAAAGAGTGACAGAGAAAATAAAGAAGTGATAGGCAAAGATCAGAAACAATGGAGTGAGAAAAATTTGCTTGCCACATTGAAGAACGTTCTTACAGATTTCCCGAAAGTGTGTTAATATTGAATGCTTTTTTCAAGAATGGAAGGATTAAAGAATTTCACAAAATTTGTGTAGTTTAATTATATGTCACTGTATATTAAGTAAAAATTGGAAAGATTTCTATCGGTTACCAAAATGTACATATATATTAAATTTGAAGCAACTAACTTTTATTGTCGAGATTAAATCGAGTCGATGTTGATACGGATCAAGATTATTTAAGTATTATACGATTGGAAATGCTTTGTTCTGCCTGTACATAACTTAAATTTAAACAACTTTCTTTATCCGTTTTTAATGGGTTCACTTTACAAGAAGAAGAAAAAAGACAATTGTAAGAAAACAATTTTTTTTCTGTCTTTTAAATATATATATATATTTAATATTATATATATATATATATATGCATATATAAAGATTTACGTGGGGCCTCTATTCAAATTACTAAAAATTCCATTTAAATCTGTTCAAAAGATTGCAAAATCAAATGTCAAAAGTCGAGCAGCCAAATTAAATGCATCGCATAGCTCAAATTGCTGTTTGTAGCAGCTGCTGTTCGCCACTGCTGCCTGCGACGAGGACAATGCAAGTATTATGCCAAACCGCACAAATGTGTGCGTGCCTTTGGCGCCTTGCAACAAACGAAAATATTCTCCACGAAATTAATTACACGGAACGAAATGAGGTGAGTCAAAGACAGCGATTCATGATTTGTTCCACACTACACCCCTTGGGTTACTATGTGTGTGTGTGTGTGTGTGTGTGTAAGTGTTTTATAGCCGCCACAAGCAGCAGGCCAAAAGATATGGCTGCTTCTTACGCATACCTGTTTTGTATGGCCTTATTGGCCATATAATGCGCCTCGGCAACTGCTGATTCTGCTCTTTGCTCCTGTTTCCTGTTTGTTGTTGATGTTGCTGCTTGCTGGCGTTATCCTGCTGCATTCCTTTTTGCTTGGCTGCAACCGCAATCCTTGCAATATAAACTACTTTGCGGTTCAAAGTTGATGCGCTGGAAACTTTAGCTGAATGCTACGCGTCTGCAAGTTAATTAAAGTGCTTTATAACCTGCTTAACTTACCTAGCCCCGCCCCTCCCCTCCACTGCCCTATACTCAACCTTCAACCCTTTTCCTTGTCCTTGTGAATAAGAGTTTTGTGGTTTTCTGTCTGTTCCGCCAAAGCAATCACAGCTGTTGCCAGTTTATCAACCAGTTTGTTGACTTTTTACCGACTTTCCAACGATTTTCACTTAAACACTTTGCATCTCAGCAGAGCTTGGATTAGTTTTTGTTATTTTGTTCTCATTACTTGGGCTTGTCACCAGCAAGTAAGTACTTTACTTTATTTATCTCTGCGGGGCTCCTTCGCTTATATAAAAAGCAAATTGTTATCAATTTTATCAGCACCCAATCGACTTATAATAACCCAGCAGCTTAATGGATTAGTTGGAGTTTGTCTATGGCTTTAATCTGATTAAATATTGGCTGGAATAAGTTGAAATGTGACAGTAGAGAGTGCTCCACTTGGGAATGATTTTAAAGAAGCTGTTAAATATAGAGTTAGCTTATTGGTGGCAATTTGTTTGATTTGAATATACATTTTGATTAACTAAATCTGGGTTTTTAGCGAGATTAATGAAATTTGTACACCCAATAAAAATGTTGTCTTGCTTTGCTATCAATTTGTGTCGATATTCACGATAAATATATCACATTAAATCAAATTTATTTACGTATGATAACGATATAACGACAACTTTTAAGTCTCTATACCCTATAGTCTCGGAGTTCGATTGGTTCTTACAGATATACAGCTGGACAGAAGTGACTGAATCGACTTATTTGTTGATGCTGATCAAGAAATACTCGTATAATATCTCATGGGGATTACTTTGAAGGGGACAAAATAGATATTCATGAATAAATAAATAATAACTGAAAAAACACAAAATTCGCGATACTTTTTGAACACACCTCGTATATACTTTATGGGATTGAAAATGCTTAACTCTGCCTTAAACATACTTTTGCTTAACTTTATTATACCTTTCTCATAATTTTTTAAAGCTTCTGGGTATCAAAAAATTATGTTTCCCCTCCAAGTTATTTCTTTAGACTTGGCCAACATTCTAAACAGGGTCTCTTTAAGGTGCTCATTGCTCTAATAATTAAATAATCCAGGGTGTTAATAGATATAAGCCACAAAAGTGTGTGTGCTGCTAATCAGAAATGCTTTTAGCCGCAAAAGAACTGTATTCAATTATGCAAACAAAATAATTACGAATTTGGCCGCAAGCAAAATGACGGACAGGCAACTCACAAAGGCCACGACTTGTGACAAAAGGAAGCGGACGTCAACAGCAGCAACAGAAACAGCAACAACAAACAAAACCAGCAACAATTGCTGGCCAACAGCAACAATTTTGTAGCTGGAAATAAAGACATGAGCCGCTTTTGACGCTGCCAAAAAGCAAAAAACTTGTATTTCATTTTTGTTTTGTTGCTATGCTTTTGCTACGCAATGAGGGGGGGGGGGGGGGGGTAGCAGCAGGACAGAAGGGGGGGTCTGAGGTGGAAAGTAGTGAATGTACATGAAAATTAAATAAGTAGCAGCTTAAATAACTTGGGGCAACACTCCAGCAAGCAGAACGGTAGCATGAGGAGAGAGAGAGAGATACAGATAGAGTGAGAGTGAAGAGGGAGCATCAGTTTGTAAAGAAAGAAAAGTCAAATATAAAACAGGCATCAAGAAGAGGACCTCTCAAAGGTAAAAGACACTGCCAGAAAAGGTCGGCAGAGGTGCGAACTCAGTGCAGCAACACAAGCAGGCAAGAATGGGCAGGTGGCAGGAAGAAACGATAAATGACAACTGGAAGCACATGAAAAGAAGGCACAGCAGGACACAGCAGGACACAGCAGGACACACAGGACACGTACATATGTACATTTATATACATATTTTATATATATATATATATTTGCGAGTATATTTAGGTGAGTCAGGTGCCTGGCTTTGGCACGTCCTTAGCACAGTTTGCACGACGCTTATCTAAATGGCCAGAAGAATTTATTCTATTCAAAAAAAACCTTTGATTTAAACAGTTGCCAGTTTTCAGTAGTTGTTGTTGCAGTTGCTGTTGTTGTTACTGTTGCTGTTGCTGTGACAGCTGCTTTGCATTTTGATTTGGGTCTCTTGGCGTGTGCACAAATATTTATTTAATATTAACGCCCAATATAAGCACAGACACACTGGGTGTGTTTGTCATATTATTTGCCTATTAACTTTGACAAGCAAGCCAAATGTTGTCCAACTGGCAGTTAATCAGCATTCGACATGCACTTGCACGTCTCAACAGTTGACTCATTAGATGAAGTTGGTCCGTTTTGGCCTGTATCAAAATGTCTTCATCTGTCCATCTCTCTGATAAGAGCAGCTCGTAGAAATTCTGAAGAAACCTGTCACCTGTCATCCATTTATCATTCTTCAGCGTCTACCTCTCAAAAGTCCTACCGTCATTACTCGTAGCCTTATCTTATATAGTATGAATAGATGTATATAACAAGATTTGATCTCAATCTCAAATAGTTTGATTGATTACATTTTACTATGCTATCTTGCTCACAAAAATTCAAAATGTATCTATATATTTTTTATTTTATTAATATTTCACAATTTAAAACGAAAACGAAAAATCAGTTAAATTATTTAGTTTTCCGATCAATTTTTGATTTACACAGATTTTTTTAAATTTCATTGCAATTATTTTTGTAAGTGTATCTAAAATTAATAATCTTTGTGTAGGATTTTCTCTAGTCGAGTACATTTTCGCACTCAGTTGGTTTTCCGCTGCACATCTGTCGATTGTGGTGACATTAGGGCGATGCCGTTATTAGGATGGTGTCCTTTGTCTGTAACACTTTTTTTCTCTCTTTTTTTTTTAGTTATTGCTTATTTGCTGTTGAGTTGCCAACTGTCAGCTGCAATTTGTCGCATTACAAGTTAGCAGTTGTTTTTTGCTGGTTGTTTGTTTGTTTGGTTGGCTTTTCTTCTTTTTTTTTATGGCCAAGCTGACCACGCTGCTGGGCAAATGACGGAAATGGTATGGCAAATGGTTACCTTTTCGACGTGCAACGTGTCGTATGCGTAATGTCAACTATTTAACAATGGTGCATTGTTGTGGCTGCGCACTGTGGCCGGGTGTTATGTTAATTACTGCTGTGTTCATTATTTGATTGCTTGAAATCAATGCAAGTTTACCCACAACTCCATACACATGTTTGCCTGTCAGCGGGACATTGTGACAAGTACAATGCACAAACACAAATGCGTCACTGTAACTGGAATGCACCGCATGCAAATAAGCGCAACTTTTGGGGCAGGGTTAGAGTCCACCTCTTGGTACGGTAATGTTACGCTAACAATTGTCATAACATGGCCAATTGATGGGTAGTTAGAGTGCTTTGTGTTGCGACTGACCAACCGGGTGTGGCATCCAATGGCCAGCTGGTTATGGCGTTGACATACATTCAGATCTACAACTACACACAATACAATAACAAAATAATAGTAGTTCTGTTCTGGACTGAAAATGCTCAAAATGTGTATGAATTCTGGCTTTCATGAAATATGGGCTCCTAGAAAGAAAGTTCCCACATTTTAGATATTTAAAATAACCAAATTATACAATAAATCGCAACTAAAAATTATAGTTTCGCTCTTCTTATTGTCAATCAAGATTATGAAAAACGCTTTTCATACATCAATTGCTTGAAAGTCAGAGATTAATAATTTTTCTATCAATCTCTGACTTTCAAGCATCTTTGTTCAACATGCCATAAATAAAAGTTAATCTTATTTTATCTGTATAGTTTATTGGAAACAAAAAAGTTGCTCTGTTTACATACATTAGAATTTATAATAAGAGCTCTTATTTAATAATTTAAAATATATCACAATTATTTTTGATTGGTTTTGTTTAGTGAAACAAATAATTTTTTTTTATTAAGAGAATTGTAATTCAATATCTAATATATATGATATGATGCTATGATAGAAACAGAAATCTTTACTGATTATTAATAAATGTCATATTGTTTTGATTTATTTAAATTATCTACTTGGTATATAATAATCTGCGAAAATACGCTTTTCTTAAAGAATTCTTATTCAGCTCTTTCGCTCAGCAGCTTTCATAGTATTTGAGTTGTTGTCCCTTTCAAACATTTATTTAGACACTTACACAAATGTATTCTCCACTTCATGCTATCCTGTCTATACATTTTTAATGGGTATACAAAAGAATCGATGGCCAGCAATAATGGCAGCAGGTAAAGTCAACCAAATGCATTAATGCATTTTGTGCCAGCTCTTTGTCTGTGTCTGTCTCTGTCTCTGTCTATCTCGGTATTTGTCTGTCTTCTCTCAAATTGCATTTGAAGCTGACCAGAGGCATGTGTGTAATGTGTGTGGTGCGTTGGAGGTGTGTGTGTGCTGTGTGTGTGTCCCGTGCAGAGGGTCAGTCAAACCAGACAATGGCCAATACAAAATAGCAAATAACAAAAGGCGGCCCCACAAATAACTCACGACAATGCGACTTGAAATGAAGATAGATGCCTCTTGGCAGTAACGCACACACACACGCAGATACACACATACGCCCCTCTCTCTCTCTCTCTCTCTCTATGGTTATCTGTGTGTGTGCTTCTCATATATGTATGGATGATGTACTGGCTGCCACAAAATGTTGGGGGTTGGGGGTTATATGTGACACACTAACTGCATGAGTGAGTGCATTGCATGAATGCCACAAACTCGACTGACTGACTGACTGCCTTGCCTGGTTGACTGACTGACTGACTGACTGACTGACTGAGTGGAGTTGTACATTTGCCCAGTTGGCTGCCAATGCTGGCCAAGTTATTGTGCGTGACATCAAGTGAATTGTTGTTTATTTCTCGTCTCGTTTTGTCCGCCCTGACAAATGTGCCACTGACGTTTTATATCACGCCATTTAACTGCCGTCGCGCTTTCTGCCACACCAAATTGATATAAAGCATCCACACACAGACAAACAGCCAACACCAAGGCACACACAGTGCATTGAACCTTGAACTCATTTAGAGGCCATAATTAACACTCGAACAATCAATTAACAACCGCATTTTGCAAATATTCATGTGACGAGTGTCAAGGATACTCAAGCGGCCACTTCAAGGCGCTCTCAGCATGAGCCCAGTTTCAGGGCAACAGCGCGCAAGGACTCGCCAGGATATCCCACTGACTCACCCGCTGCCACGTGACAATGGCACAATTTATGCGTTGCCCTGCATAATGAGGCAGCAAAAGAATGGAGGATGGCGCATTTTGACATAAATTGCAAAAGGGCAAATACCAAATGACAACGAGTTCAACGCATAAGCCTTTAAAACGTGGCAAACATCAATTTAAGCGTGTCAAAATTGGGCAGCTCGACCAGAGTTACCCTGTAGGAGACCAAACACACAGCTCTGATAGATATATAACATTATTGATCGGCTAAGTTGAGCAAGCGGAACTTAATCGATGATGAAGGCATAAGGAAGTATCGCCGAGCCCATTGGATATATATTTTCTTGATCAGCATCAAAAGTTGAGTCGATTTAGTCAAGCACATTTGTGCCTCTGTCTGAAGCAGTCCATCTCAGGGACTATGATAAGTGGAGACTTATAATTTGGAATATCAGTTCTCGAACACTACACCCAGATCGAGTGTCATTCGTCTAAGCGATAACTTATACTGTTTCGTGAATATCGATACAAATCGATTCCGATTGCACAATTTAAAAAAAAAACCCTAAATATTCATAAATTTCAAATAGAACAAACTACCAACAGCAAATCAACAATTTATTTCACAAGGGTGGTCACAGGGTATCTCATAGTCTCATATTATAGAACTCGATAGATTTATATTGTTAAAATTCCATAAACCGGCAAATCTATATACAAGATTTTGCTGGCAGCAGGGTAAAGTCATCAAATGAGGCAGCAAAGCGTCGCACATTGACACACACAGAGATATGCAAATGCAATCTGTGGGATTGTTGCTGTCGTTTCTATTTTTGTGAATAATTTTGATAAGTTGAACATAAACCGGACGGCGTCATGTAAAAATGAGATGGATGCCACTAAAATGCAAAATATGTTGCAGCAAATACAACAAATGCTTTCTCGTGTGTGTGTGTGTGTGTGTGTGTTAGTCAGAAATTATATACAAAATATTTATACTAATTTTCTGGTAGCCAAAAATTGCAACAAACAAAATGAAAATTTATTCCACTGCATCCTTTTTTGTTGCTGACCAAAATTCCACCTTTCACTCAGGTTAATGTGTGTGTGTGTGTGTTATTTTGCCGTTATTTCACTTTAATTAGCTAGCATGCAAAAATAAAACGAATTATCCAATGAATTCAGTGTTGCAAAATTGTGGCAGGTTACAACTTATGCAGCAATATTTGTTATTTATTTTTCTATTGTACTTTGACAGCATATCTATTTGATTTCCAATTTGTATCATTGTAAATGTTTGAATTTCAATTTCGTATGCAAACAAATAGAAGAAAATACACATAAAAAGTAAATATTTACATAAATTTACATTTTTGTAAATTTGCTCATAGAATATATTATGGATTTTACAGATGTTAAATGTGATTATGTTTAGCCAAACTGTGTTAAAACCATGTTAAGCTAAATCATTTTGCAGAGCTTAGTAGATTTGTCAACCGAAGTTAACAGCGTGAACAACAGTGGCTGTAAAGTTCAGTCGCAGCATGCTCAAATTATTGCCGTCGTCATGTTTATGCACTGCTTTTGGGTATGCAGTGCGACGGGTTTCCGCGGGGTCTGTTGTGGCTGTTGCCATTTTGTGTGTTCTCATGTTCAATTCAGGCACCCAAACTTAGAGGGAGGGAGAGAGAGTGAGTGGTGCTTGCCGAGAGAGGGGGACAAACTAAGGGCAAGCATACCAAGTTGTAGCGTTGCAAATCTTAACGTGATTTAAACATCACGACGTAGCTGGCAAAATAACTGTAACGCATGCAGAGCACAAACACACACACACACAAGCACAGAGAGCGAGAGACAACGTCGCTGACAGCACAGTTGTTGTTTTTGGCCAATGGAGCTAGTGATGGTGAAGGGAAGGGAGGAGCAGCTGCCGTACGAAGAGCGCCATAACAGTTAGTGTGCCCACGTAGCTGTCAGCTTTAAGCATGTGTGTGTGTGCGCGTTCATTTTGTTTAAAGTAGAGATGAGTGCGGCTCGATCTGTTTTTTCGTGACACGAAAAATCTGTGATAAAAAAAAAAAAAAAAAAAAAAAAAATATACAATTCAGAGGAATAATTCAATAAAATATCTGGGTATACAATTAAAGTTATTTAAAAGTGAAATTGTAATGTTAAAAAATTAGGGACTGATGAGAAAATTATAAAAATGATACATGTATAGTAAAAGAAATTCGAAAGCTCGAACACAATGTGACGAATAGGATAAATTAGAGCATAAATAATACAGAGAATTTGATAACAAAATGTATTTTTAAAAACAGGGTATGCATTTGCATATTCGAAGCTGTTCATCTTCAACGTGTTTGTGTCGCGACGTCATTTTTGGTATTTGGGTTGCACGTGTTTTTTTGTCAATTTGTGTCCTGTCTAAAAATGAAATAGTTGAAAAATGTTTGACAGCCGAAAGAGTCTTAAAAAAAATACAAAATTCGCCCATATTTTTAAAGATATGTTTTCGAACGAGTTTCGACATTTAAGGAATGTTTGAGTTGCTTTAAAATTGTGAATACAAAATACATATTCATATTTATAAAAATAATAATTTAAATCCTAAAAAAATGATGTTAAAAATATACAGTCCATAAAATATTCCTAACTAGATGACTGAATTTGTATATGACTGGGTTAATAAATTAAGGAGACTAAGCTGCAACAAACTAAAGAAATAAGGCAAATTTTAAATGCCTTCTTTTATTCTTAACTTCTTCAACCATAAAACATAATCACTTGACTCTAATTTATATTTTGATAACCTGAATTGAAAGTGGAGAAAAGTATTTAGTGAAGTCTGAAAATCACATTTTAATTTTGGTTTTTACATACAAACAAACAGTGTATCTACTAGTCGTGCATACATCTCATTTATAGCATTCTTATCGATTGGCATCTTTTTTTATGCAGTTCTTTGCAGCACTTTCGCTTCATCTTCATTATTGCACACACCACAATTTCTGTGTGTATATGTGTGTAGCTGTGTGTATCTGTGTGTAGGTGTGTGTACTTGTGTGTAGCTGTGTGTATCTGTGTGTAGGTGTGTGGACTTGTGTGTGTATGTGTCTGTGTGTGTGTGTGTCTGTGTGGGAGTGCTGACATTTTCAAGCAAGTTTTCAACCAAATTTTTCGGTGAATGCGAACTGGATGAAGTCTCAACCTTTATCGCCTCTCTCTCTCTTTCTCTCTTTAGCTCTCTATATCTCTCTCTCTCCCTCTCTCTCTCTCTCTCCGCTCTCTCTCTCTCTCTTTAGCTCTCTATACCTCTCTCTCCCTCTCTCTCTCTCTCTCTCTCTCTCTCTCTCTCTCTCTCTCGCTCACGGTGTATGGAAATGTGAGCGTGTCCAGTGGCATAGCGACCAAATCACGTTGCATGCATGAATGCAACTTTTGCCTCCCCCTCTGCACATGAATGCATCATTGTTGTGGTTGTTGTTGTCATTGCTGCTGCTGCTGCTGTTGTTGATGTTGGCATTGTAGCTGAAGTTACTGTCATGTCAGTTCAGGCCGAGCAGCACGATATTTTAGCTGCATGTGTACACGGCCAACAGCAACAACAATAGCAACAGCAACAACAACAACAGCAACAGCATTTGTAGTTTGTTGTGTACTCGTATAATTTCAGCAAAAGCCGCCTGTGCTGAACATGTCTGTTTGCTCATGTTTGCTGTCTATGCTGTTGTTGCTGTTGTTGCTGTTGGTGTCAACATGTTGTACCCAACTGGACACTCTTGAGTTTCGCAGTAGTTAAACACGACTTTCTGGTCGGGCCGATCACTTAACTCAACAGCAGCAGCACCAGCAACAACAACAACCAAGAACAACAAACACCAGCAACAACAAACACCAGCAACAACAACAAACACACCAAAAAACCCATTAAACATGCCATTAACTCCAAAAGCAAGCAACACATTTGGCTATTAAAAGCAGCCGGCAATACGGATGATGACTTGCTTGATGAATAGATATATATATATAGATTAGAGATAGAGAGAGACCGAGAGAGATAGAAAGAGATAGAAAGAGAGAGAGAGAAAGTAGAATAATCATTAATTAAAACATGAACAGATTGAGGAAGTGCTAAGATAAAGATAAAAAGAGAGAGAGAGAGAGATGAGGCGGAAGTAGACCCTTTGTTCTAATTAGAATGGGAAATGTTAAGTTAATATATCTCTAAATAATTATATATAAATGAGAATTTATCGTATCTAATTAACCATCGAAATTAAATGTTTTATTTGCGAAAGTTACAGGCAGAGAGAGAGAGAGAGAGAGAGAGAGAGAGAGAGAGGGAGACAGAGCAAGAGAAGAAGCCAGGAATAGAAAATGTTCATTAAAAATATGATTTGTAATATGCAATCTATAAAATACCAGCTCTGCAAACTCTTAGCTGAGCTTTAGGGTGACCATTCATTCACTGCTATAATTTTGCTCCAAATGAATTTCTTTCCTTCTCTTTCTCTTTAAAAATGGAAATTGGTAATTTTGATAAATAAATAAAAAGTAATCCAAATTATGTACAAAGATTCTAAGATGACAACTGAAAGTTCTCGAATGAACTGTAGGGTGACCATAAACTTTAACAACACTTCTGCTTCACTTGTATCTCATATTTTTCTATCTCCTTTCTGTTTTAATAACTGGTTGTATTCTGGGATGATTATACCACCTTCCAACTACAACTTAATTTAATCGATTTTCTATCATTTTGACCTTATATCCACATTGGCAGTTATTCATCTCTAGGATGATTATACTTTGGAGCCACACTTGTGTTTCACTGTTTGCCACCTGCTTTTCCTTTTGCCTTTCCCGAAACGCCTGCAGCACCAGCCACCTGCAAGTTATTTGCAGATTGCCATTAACTCACTTCTAGGCTGACCATGCAAATTTGTGGCCTCAATCTGCATAGCTTTGAAGTCATCACGATATGCTAATCCAATTGAGCCGTGTAATTCTCGTAAAAACGCAACAATCTTCAAAAATAGCTGCATTCGGTTTTCCACCTACTCCACTTTCCAGTCCAAACAGCAAACTTCACTGGCAAAATCGAAATTAGAAATACCTTTACTGTATTTGGCAACACTGCTCGACTCTTTCCCTCTCCTCTCTCTCTCACTCCCTCTCTCTTTGTCCCTCTCCTGTTCTGCCAGATATGCCCTTTCTCAACTACATGCCACATATTGCCGCACCACTTGATGCATCATGCAGTGCATCTGAACTCTTATTGAGCATGCTTCTAAGGTCACTGTAATAATGTGAAACATCCACAAAGCAAAAGCATGTGTGTGTCACTGTGTGTGTCACTGTGTGTGCGTGTGTGTGTGTGTGGTATTTACATGGCATCGTGCAGCTTGTTGTATGAAATTTGTACAGCTGCACATAGAAACTTTCGTGGCACGGCCAACCTTCAAAACAGTTGCATGCATTTTTCAATTTAATTCAATGTTTTTCCTTCTTCATTTCATTTTTTTTTTACTGGGCGTGGCGGAACGCGTTGTTGCCACGACTCAGTGTGGCAGGCGTTTTGCTGCACACATTTTCAACCGCATGACATTCATCACAGCCAAAAAAAAAAAAAAAACTGGGAAAACAAGAAAAACGCCAAAAGCAAAAGCCAAAAGCAAAATCCATACAGAGTTGGACTGCCTAATGGGTTTTGGGCTTGTGGATTTGGGGACTGGGCTTTTGTGGGTGTCACTTGTCTGTATTTTCTGTGTTTGCAAGTCTGGCCATGTGCATGTGTGTATGTGTATGTGTGTGTCTGTGTGTGTGTGCAGCCAAAATAAACATTGCAAATTTATGTCTCCCCATAAATTTGTAGCATAATTCTGAGGATGCTACAGCCGCCACTTGAAAATGTTTGCCTGCAATGTTGCAAGTTTCTCTCCCGCAACGAGACCTTCTCTACACCCTTTTTAGTTGTCTGTGTCAGCTTGCTTGGCCTTTGAGCTTCTATCTGCTCCTCAGCCAACTCTCTCTCTCTCGCTCTCTATCGAGAGAGAGGCATCTCTGTGTTTGTTGGGCTAACGAACCGCGTGAATGCAATTTCTTGGCTTTCGAATATTTCTTCTTCTTCTTGTTCTGGCCTTTGCCTTTGGCTAGCTAACTTCAAATATTTGAGCCTGCATAATGCATTTAAGCTCAAACTTTGTAGTTTTTCAACACACACACGTTGTTCGACTCAAACATTTGCATAAGCCACTTACACATTCAAATGCACCTGCATATTCCACGGCCTGTTAAACAATATATAAAATTTCATAATTACTTTAGCTATTATTATGGGATGTAACATTAATTCTCATTCTCGAAAAACCTTTCACAGCCTTAACTTTGGCCAAAGTGAATCGACTTTCAAAATAATTATGATTTGGTTTCATATACAAAAAGTATTTGTGCGAAAGCTACATTCAAAGTGGCAAATACAAATCTGTCTTGATTTTAAAATTAATCTGCCCAAAGTAGCAGTAAGAGAAGAGTACAAACCAAACTTGAGCAAAATTCTAGATTTAAATTTGGAAACGCTATTTGACCTCGATTTTCATATTAAAATTATGGGTCAGAATTTTCTCATCTCATTTTCATCTTGATGAAAAGTTGATGGATTTTCAAAAACCACCACTTTTTAATCATGGTTTGACCCCTAGGTTAATATTACATTCGAAAGTTGAAAGCTCAATTCAAGCTCGAAGTTCATGTTAAAATCTTGCTTAATAAAAACCATTAAAAATCTGCTGACCTACAGCAATTTATTCTCATGCTGGCCAAACCCAAAAAAAAACTAAAGGCCAAATGAAAGATTTTAATAACAAACCACAATACGCTAACAGAGAGGTAAATATAGAGAAAGTGAGAGACGGAGAGAGGGGGAAGGGCAACTGAGACGCCAAAGTAGCGCAATTCCTTTGAGCATATTATTATTATTTGACGACCCCGTTTGCGAATTAAGTTTTAAGTTGAGTTCAGTTCAAAAGTGGGGCAAACAGCAAACTGGAAAAATAAAAAAACCAACAAAAATGGGGAAAAAATAAAGAATTACTGGCATTTCGTTTGCTCTCATTGGCAGGCGACTCTCTGTGTTGTGGTTGCCCTTTGGGTTCCCTGTACACACACACACACACACACACACACACACATCACCAGCTCCACATGCTTATGCATAAGTGAACAGTATTTGAGTGGCAAGTCGGCAAGAATGCAAGCAGTCAAAGCACTGCTGCCACACGCTGCGTATGCGCAATTCTCAAGCCATATTTTGGGCTTAGGCCATTCGGGCTTAGCCTTAATGCTAAGGTAAGCGTATTACAGCCACTGACTTGACTTGACTTGACTTTTACTCTGGCAACCCCCTCATTCCCCCCTTGGTGTACTACTGATTTCAACTAATTAATTTATTTGACGCAAGTGACTCAAATCCCGAACAAAATCCAGAGCTGCAACTGATTATGCAACTTAAGCTCTACTTGCCACAGCGCCAATAATTGATGATAGTCACATTGAGGACAGAGAATCGTGTCTAAGTCAGCGCGTGAATTGTTTTGGCTTGATTTTGCACATTTGACTGCATTCTGCATCTTGACACTGACACCGACAGCAATCTATTAATATTCGAACAGTTTGCAGGCCGAGCTTGCTGACAGCGATTGGGGAATGACCGACATCAACTTTTGCATTTGAAATCTGTCTCCCTTTCTCTCTCTCTCTCTCTCTCTATCTCCTTGTTTGTCTCTGACTTGCATAATTGTGGTAAAGTTGCCATTGACATTTGGTCTTTTCACATTTTGGCTGACAAATTGTGGTCAATTGCCGCGAATCAGCCACTAAAAAGCTTGAAATGCTAGCCCATTTCATAGTTTATCATCAATACCAGCAACCGTTTGGTATTCAGTTGAAAAGTTATGTTTTTTTTTTTTGTGTTAATATTCACAAATTTTATTGAAGCTATGCAAATGACAAATGATGTTATGCATTAAGCGACATTGGCAGGGGAATTGATTCAATTGCTGACCAATAAATATATTCAACTATTGGTAGGGTTTACAAAGCGGTTGCTATGCAGTTTTGCATAAGTAGCTCTGATGGAAATCAATTTATATATTTTAAATATTAACAAGCAGAAAATGTGAAAAGTGTAGAAACAGCAGTGGTAGCATCACCGATCTGAACAGATAGATATTCGCATACTATATTGTACTATATACATTACTTATGAATAATTGTAAAAATAGAAACAATCAATTGATGTTAAATATGCCCAGAACTATTATTTATCAAGTTTAAGCATTCATTCGGCTCTGATAAGAAACACAGAGTTGGTTAACCCAAAAGTTCATTCATACACAAACTAATAGCAGCCTGCAATGTATTTATCATATCTGAGTTGAACATTCTGAACTGGAGTATTCTAATTTATTAAGCTCTTAAAATATCCGAGAGTAAAAGAAGCACAAATAATTTTATTTCAATGCGACAATAAAGCATAAAGACTTTGAAAGACCAAAACTAATCCAAGGCTGGGCTGGAAACAATGACAATTTCGACAGAGACAGAGAGAGAGAGAGAGAGAGAGAGAGAGAGGTAGAGAGAGATAGAGAGGTAGACAGAGAGAGCTGCGGCAAATTATCTAAACGAGACAAGCGGCAAAGTTGAGAATAGTGGTAACCCTGGCAATTATTCTTGTGGTTCGGTGGTACGGAATGCCACAGCCACAACAGGATGCCAGCAATGGGTAGGATGGAGAAGGGGAATGGTGAGCGGTGGAGTGGGGGAATGGGGCAGGATCTGCCGTTCTCATAACACGCAGCTTAGCCATAAAAGTAAAAGCCTCGCTCAAGTCTGAGTGGAAGGCAGGCGACTGGGGACCTCCGACTCTTAGTTGACTTGCAAAATAGTTGAAATTTGAGCTAACCAAAGACAAAGCAACGAAAACGACAACAACGACAACGGCAACGACAACGACAACTACAACGGCAACGACAACGACGACTACAACAATGATAAAAGCCAAGCGGGCGTATACTTGATATGCAGACCGTCGCACAATTTGACCTACATGCATGCGAAATGTTTTTGTTTGTGGGATGGTCGAGAGGTGGGGAGGGCAAATTTTAATAATTCACTGCTTACATTAAAACAAGTGAAATAAATTCTGTTGCTCATCGCGCTCATATTTTTTGTGTGTGGTTCTTTTTCTATCATTGAATTTACATTTGAATTGTAGTTTTTCTTTGTTTTTTTTTTTTCGTCATTAATTCGCAGCTTAAAAATGTTTGTGCAATTTGAGGGCGGCTAAGCTATGCCATTAATTTGGCCCTTCTGGCTGGTCAGCAGATTTTTCACCGCAATGAAATTGCTTTAAATCCATTTTATGGGCAGATCCATTAAAAATAAAATCATTCCGCATGTGTGTCATGCTAAAAGCCGGCAAAAACAACAGCAACAGCAGAAGCAGCCATGTTGTTGTTGTCTATGCCACGTGTGGCACGCTTGAAACACATTTCGATGATGACCTCAGGGCTAAAAATGAAAAGTTTTCTTTGCTAGTTTAGCAGCCAGCAGCAGCAGCAGACCTCACTTCTCAGTCCTCATACACAAAAAAATCACGCATACGCCCTGTTAGACGTAGTAAAAACTTTTCACATTTCAATGCTTATTAAATAAATGCCCGGTTGCCTGCCCCAAAACTGAACGCATTACGAATCCAGCTACTAACAGGGGGATATGTTGAAGCTACGTGTTTGGACAATGATCAACAGTTAGATATCCCTTACCTTACCACAAATATACTTGCAACATTGTTTTAAGAACCGAATCGACTACCCAAAAACATTTGAAAACTATTCAAAACCTTTACCGGAATCTGAACCGCAAACCAGTTTTGCGAATTGAAATTTTAAATAAATAAATAAAATAAATAAAAAATGTTGAACACAATCCCGCAAACAGAAATTGGAGTCGCTTTGACAAGCTATTTGAAGTCCTTTTTAAAACACTTAATAAACCTGAAGCAAAATACTTAATAAATATGTTTATGCAAGCTTTAATGGATGCATCCCTCTCAGTACAAATCTTTGTCTCTTCTCTCTATCAAAAGTATCAAACAAATATATTTATTTTTTCACTCAATAACTCAACTTGGACTTTACTTTTTTGCAATATTAGATTAGTTAATATTTCTCTGGAGATTATTTGCACATTTTATTGAAACTTTTGTAGCCGAACATGGGCAACAGATAAGACACTTAAAAAATATGGGTTTAGCTGTTGACTAACTTTTTGGCCGCCTACGGGCTTCAGCAACTAAACAGACAGCTGCGGGTAACCCACAAGATGCGCATATACCCTTTAAATTCTTGAATGTGCCGTAAGAGGAGGCGCCTCGCCTGCTAGTGATGTAAAAATCATCAAAATAGAAATTGTTGATTTTTCGTCTCGTTGCGCATGCTAACGAGTTTGAAAAAAGAAGAAGACATCTTTAACACAGGCGATGCACACGCAGTGGCAGACAGACTGTGGCACCTCTTCGAGTCACACATTAATGGAAAAAACCGAAACCGTGCCACAATTTTTTCAACGCTTTCGATTTCATTTGGCATTTTTAAGGTCTCGTTTTTTTTTTTTGTCACCAACTGGCAGCACTTGTAATTTCCGTTGTGTCTCTTAGTCTGTCTGTGCCCCAAAAAAAAAACCCCTTTTTTATGCTTTCCCTTTTCATTTTGGCTACGAGCAGCCATTAAACCCTTTTGTGCTGTTGAGTCTGATGTTGAGCGCCTGCTAAACTGCTAAATGTCGCATAATTATCGTATTTTCCTTGACAATTCTTTTTTGTTGCTGTTGTTATTGTTGGGTTCGAGTTTGAGCTTGTCTCATTATGTCCATGTTTCGCCTGGCCTTTTTATTCAGGGCGCAATAATCGTATACAACATAAAATGTAATGGATTTTTATTAATTCCAGCATGTCTCATACTTTTATGCATGTGTAGTGTAGTTATTATGAACCTAAAAACCCAATCCCCCCAAAAATCTACGGTTAATTTGAATGTTTCGCCTCAGTGTCTCTGTGCCCAATGGTTTTGAATAGATTAACAGCAGAACGAGCACCTTAGACAAAATTCGCATTGTCTTTTTATATATATATTTATATATATATATTTATATGTATATATATACATATTCTGTCGCAAATGAAAGCAAGTGGAAATTTTTGGGTAGAGCATGAAAAATGTGAATGAATATGAATTGAGAGAAAGCTGGGAACGAAAGCAAAGTTAAAAAAATAAATTGAGTCAAAGGAATTTTAGTCATTTCATAGGTGGGTAGCTCAGTCATAATTTGTATTTTAATTAGGGTAAATATTTATATAAAATCAAAGCAAAGGCAGAATATGAACAAGTCAGAATAGAGAGGGAGGGAGAGAAAGAGAGACTCAACTGGGAGATACTTTAAAGCCAGTGACTAAATACAAAAAGTACTCTTAAGCAATTTTAGTCTTAAAAGTTGCTTGAGATAAATAATTAAATAGTAAATACATTTTAGAAATTAGATGAAGTCGAGTATATTCTTCACAAGTTGAAAAGTATACGTAATAAATTTTAGCTATCTTTAATTCGTCTTTAATCCATTCTTGGTCCACACATAAAACAAGCACAATTGAAATTTAATTGAAATGAACCAAAACTCAAATCAACTTCAAAACATGAAACTTGGACTAGACAAAATGTGTGTGGCAAGAGACCTTTTAGCACTTTGACTGAGCCAAAACTAAATCTTATAACAATTAGGCCGCACATAAAGGGGAAGGGGCATGCAACAATGGGGCAAGCTGGCGCTCGTTAACTGCGTCAAATGGCCAAAAACTTTCTGGCCGAGAATGGAGAAGGCCGCACTAAAGTGCAATTAGAGCGCACAATAACAATTAAAATCATTTAAGCCGCTGTTGCCAGCCAACTTTCAACTCACTACACATCTACGAATAACTGTCCCCGAGTATGTGTGTGGGTGTGTGTGTGTGTGTTGGTGTGTGTGTGTGTGCGAGTGTAATAACTATAAACTATTTGTACAAAACTTGCCACGACGCGACGAACTTTAAGTGTCTGCGTGTGTGTTGAACCCCAGCCTCGCCCCCTCAACGGAAAGCCGCAAAAACTTTCAAAATTCGGTACACTAATCGTTGGACACAGTGTGCACAGTGTAACCAGATTCGCTTGTAACTTTTTATATGTGTGTCTGCTTATACGTAAAATAGGCAAAAATACAAGACATCGTTTTTGTGGGCCAAGTGCAGCGACTACAATTTGTTGTTTGCTGCTTCCACGTCTTTTTTTGGCACCAGCCTTGAGACGCCTCCTCTTAGCAACCCGCCCCCCCCTCTCTCACTCTCTCTCTCCCTTAACCCTCTTTGGGTGTGTGGCTGCGGTTGTTGGTCATGTTGCCGTTGCTGATGTTTATGTCATGGCTTTTTACGACAAAGTAACATTTTTTATTATTTTCTTACATTTTATTTCGGTTGGAAAGTTTTTCTTATGGCACCCAGAACCCATTACAAATGGCTATAATGAAGCTGTGCGAAGGGTATGTAATATGCAGAGGAAAGCGTAAGCTATATATTCATATATTATTGATCAGTATGCAATTATTTTGATATTCTCATCCATCTGTCTGTCGATCTGTATGCAAAATATAATCTTAGAGGCTGTAAGAGTTATCGCTAAGACACTATTTAAAAGCGGAGCCTTCAACTCATATATATAATGGTTTAACCATATAAATTTCATAAAGAAACCCTGATTTTTGTTAATTAAATCCAAAAATCGTACTTAACAGAGTATCTCCTAGTCGAAGACTTTCAATTAACTTGGTTTTTTTTTATGTCGCGCCCACGCCGAGCCTAAATCGCGTTTCTTCTGGTTGTTTTGTTGGTTTGTTGCCTTTTGGTTTGATGGTTTCTTGGCCCACCTTTTTATCTAAACATTGGCCCCTCTTTCTAGTCTGACCCCCCCCCCCCCCCCCCCCCCCCCCACATCCTTTCTTAGAAAGTTGTGTCCTTTTGCAGGACTTTGTGGGCTTGTAAACGTTTTATTGTTTCATAAATACTTAATATGTGTTGTAATTACTTTTTAGGGATCTTATCATTGTTCCAACCACTTTATATGTTGTATTTGCAAAGCCTTTCACTGCCCTTTCACACTTCCACCCTGCCCAACTCCGTCTTTCGCCTATAATTGCCTTTTGCACTCTGAACTTAAATACATTACCCAATTTCAGTTGAGGCGACTGCTCAGAGCTCTGCTCTGCTCTGCTCTGTGATTAAACACAAAATGGGTGCCCAACACTTTTGGTCGCTTGACCCATAAAGAAACATATGTTGCACAGTCACTTTGCCCCTCTTTGTCTGCCACACAGCAGCAGCAGCAGGCGAGTGTTAATTTAATTGCAAGTTATCTGATGATTGTTTGCGGTTGCCAATATTAAAATGGGACTCGCTTGGGGTGAAATTGCTGTCAATTTCTGGTTTCTTGTTTCGATTTCAATACTGTGAAAACGAGCCAAAAGCTGTTCAATTCAAACATTTCCTCTTTGAACAGCAAAGATAACTTAATATCTTAATATCTTTTGTAAATAAAGTGATTCTATATTTGCATATATGTATATGAACAATTAATATTAATGTACTTTTTGACTGCATAATCCACTCAATAGAGTGGGAACAACTATCTCACTAACAACTAACCGAAGTTTACCTATCCTTGCAGACTCAAATCCAGCAAATTTATATAATCAGCAGAAGCACACAATAAATATAATTAATTTTAGTGGGATTTTTCAATTAGCCTAATTCAAAAGTAACTACAGCAATAGCTGCTGCAAGTAAATAATTACACATTTATTTTTACTTAGTTAGCATATCTGCAGACTTATATTATTAGCAGAGTATCTTCAAGTCGAGCAGCGTCCACTGAAATATTATCGTTAATTAAAATGAACTATGTCCACTTAAAGGACTTTTGCACAAGACATAAATACAAATAAATTGAAACCAAATAAACAAGATTACAACCGATTTCTATCTCTGCCACAAATTGGTGCACAAAAAAGAAACACACGCAGACACACACATACATCTACCAATAATGTATAATTTCACTCAATACATACACACGCACACACACCAATCGTAGAAGAAGCAAAAGTTTTGTGAAGTCATTGCCAACAATTGTCACAATGAATTATGAGGCCAACATAACAAGTTCGCCAAGTCCCAATAAAAGTCAACATAATAACGAACCAAGTGCAAAGCTTTGCAATGTCCACATTCTAATTCACACACACACAAAGTGAGGAGTCTGTATATATTTATATACATATATATATATATATATATATATATATATATATATATATATATATATATGTATATATAGTACAACAACAATAGATGCAATAAATGTGTGCAATAAGCTAACAATATTCAAAGGGCGACAAATGGCAAACGACAACGAAAGGAAGCGTTTCAAGTGGGAGAAGAAGCAGAAGTTCATTACTCGAGACTCAATATTCGAAACTTGCAACTGGCAACTGGCAACTGAAAACTCGACAATGTTCCACGTACTGCAATTTCTACCCACATATGAATTGTAAAAAAGTGGCCAAATACAACCCATAAATCGGCGAACAATGCAACACACGCACACACACACACACACAAACACGGTTGCATTCACATAGATACACGCATATCAAACAATGCCAGATGCCGTGTGTGTGTGTGTGTGTGTGTGTGTGTGTGTGTGTGTGTGTGTGTGTGTGTGTGATAAACGTTGAAGTCAGTGCAATGGCAATTGCATGTCGAAATGGCCACACAACTGCACTTGACCCTTTGACACATCCTTCTGCACCCCACCCCGTCTACACCACTCCACTCCAGCCATTCTTTGAGATGGAAACAGTGTGGCAAAACGTTGACCAACATAAAATGCAACACCGTTACACACGTTGAGCAACATAAAATGATACAGTATTGAAAAGGTTAATCAACAGTCCATAAAATAGTGTTGCATAAGCTTAACAACAGCAAATGTATGAGTGTTACGCAAGTTGAGCAACTTAAGATCAAACAGTGTTGCCTAAGGTGATCAATATATAAGGCAACAGTGTTGCATAAACAAATGCAACAGCGCCGAGCACATTGGCCCACATAAAATGAAACAGTGTGGAGAAGATTGACCAATGTCATTTTACGAGCAAGTCTGTTGATTCAAGCGAACTAAATAAAACGAAACAGTGTTGCACAATGTTTGCATGTAATATTAAATTTACTTGACTCAAATATTACCTAAGGTGCCTTAAATGTGAACTGAATCTGGCTTGCAGATAAATGAGAAACTTGTCAAAGAGTTGGTCCGGGGATGCAGACCTTCGAAGATTATTGGGTTGCGGTGATTTGCTTTCTCTTCTTAGTGAAAAACTTTCCTTACATAATAATAACAATTTGCATAA
The DNA here is from genome assembly GCA_035041595.1 of Drosophila basisetae. Classification (NCBI taxonomy): domain Eukaryota; kingdom Metazoa; phylum Arthropoda; class Insecta; order Diptera; family Drosophilidae; genus Drosophila; species Drosophila basisetae. The sequence goes on along the minus strand of JAWNLB010000123.1, from coordinate 7,135,685 downwards.
TTACGTAAATATATTTCTTGATTTTTGATAGTTATTATATTTATGATCAAGAGACTGATGCGGGAACCACAATAGTGTTTAAATATAATAAGAACCGGATCAAAAGGCTGTTGTGGGGATAATAGAACTATTCATCTCCCTTGTGATTTACAACAAATCACGATTTATTTATTTATTTCTGCCAATTTTTGTTAGTCATTGTGTTTATGATGAAAGAGTTTCCTTTTTTGTTATTTCGTTATTTCGTCAAATTTCGTTTTTGCAACGAGTCACGTAGAGACTTGCAACACGAGTGTAGCTCTGCAAACAACTTCCACCCTGCCCCGAAAAATAGTAAAACACAATTGTTGCAGTTGAACTTATGAGGCGAGTACAGAGTGATGGGGAGTGTTGGGGAGGTGACGAGCGAGAGAGAGAGAGAGAGAGAGAGGGAATTATACACTTATACTTGCCCGAAGGATTGACTTGCTCTTCGAACATGCTTCGAGTGTTGTGTTGTGCAGTTTGTATGTGTGTGTGTGTGAAAGAAGGCATGTGTGTATGTGTATGTGTGTGTGTGTGTCGGTTGCCATTCATCTCGGTTTTTAATAAAATTGCGGCAACGACTCGAGCTCTGAGCTGCCAAGGCTAAGCGCACTCGACTATAAGGCAAAGAAGGGCGTGGCACTACTCAAAATAAACTATACTATATATATATATGTATACATAGTATAAAGAGCTGACCAAAGTCAGCCAAATGCCAATAACAGCTGCAGCAGCAACAGCAAGAATAATAGTCTTAACTGGCAAAGGAGACGAAGAAAGGGGGCCGAAAAGGAGGCATGCCGCACTTGACCACATTTAAAAAGAGTTATGAATATTGCACCAGAGTCTGTACACTGTTTGTGTGTGTGTGTGCCATAGAAAATGTTATTTTTCTTATTTATTTCAATTTGCGGGATTTTTATATGCAGCCTTTTGTGGCTAACACTTTTTGGCTGTCAGCAGAGTGAACAATCTACACAATCTTTATTTTATATTGCAAATATATTTTTGCCACCAGCAAGTTTATGCTCAGTAATAAAAGCCACATCAAGTTGCAAGCTTATGCGTTTAATTTGATGGTTGTCTTTATCGAAGCTTAACAAATAAATATCAAAAATACAAGTCTGAGCTAAAACAGATGTTAATTGAAGCAAGACTTTATTAGTCTCAATTGCAGACTATGAAAATTAACTTTCAAAGTTAAACATTATTCAATAGCTATTTTCTATATTTTTATTTTATTTTTATTTTATATGAGCAAGTGTAGAAGTCTTTATACCCTTGATACTCATGAATAAATTTTAGAAATTTAATATACAAGCTCGCATTTATCATACGCAGATTAATTTTATTTCATGTAGTTGGTAACTTTATTGGATTCACACAAGATACATAAACTGACATATTATTGAAAAAAAACAGCACTAATTTCAATGAGATCAAATAAAAACCTCAGATTTTCGTACGAAAAATGTATATTAAGCAAATTATTATCAGTAAATCGATGTATTTATCGATTTCCAGTCGCGCTCTGCCGACTGCACCACTCTAAATTCTTGACTCTAAGCAATTTTGAATTCGAAATCAGTGCAAACAGTTAAAGAGCTCTTATTGTTTTTAATTATTTTCAATTGCTGCGCAATAGGGCGCTCCAGAGCGCAGTCGAATGATGAGAAAAAGCAAAGCAAAGCACGAATCAAAATGCGATTATTTATCGGTTAATGAAAACAGAGCCAAAAGCAAGAAGCAGAACTAGAAGGAAATTATCGTGGCTCACGCGAAAGGTGGTGAAAGAAATGCACTCCACTCACCGATTGGCCGCTGCTAAACCACCAACCAGCCAATGTCACTAATTCAATTTCGGCGACCACGCAAAAGACCAACAAAAAAGAAAGACCGAAAAATTTCTAAAAAAAAAAAAAGAAAACAGGAGAAAAGGCGACTAAAAAAACAAGTTAGCAAATGACTGCAACTCGGTCACGAACTGTCATAAAAAGCGCTAAGAGCCACAGAAGAATCAAGGCAACATAAAAAAAGAAAAGAAAACGCACAAGAAGAGAATGAAAGCGAGTGTGGACAATTGTGAAGCGGTGGCTAAACGGGGTGGGGGGAGTGGGTGGCAGAAGGGTGGCAGGATGGTTATCCAGTGTATTGCAGTTGATATTTGCGCATCACTGCACACATTGAACTGTCAGTGGCAAGCGACAGGCGACAAAAGAGAGAGCGAGTTGTGTGTGTGTGGAGCTGGGGGCAGGTTGCAGTGGGTTATTGCCAATTTATCAATTGCAGAGCAATGCTGTGAGCCAAAAGCAGTCTGAGCACTAATGCAGCCATTGCCATTTGACCTGGCTAAATCGACGGAGAGAGTGAGAGAAGAGTAAAGAAGAGTAGAGAAGTTGTTTTCCTTTTTACTTCTTTTTTTTTGCTATCCGGATTCTCGTCATGTGCGTGTTGAAAAAGTAATTACACCGCTGACTGCTCCTATAAATAACCTGCCTTGAATTTTATTGCAGCCTTAAAGTGTCATTTTGGGCATAAATTCATGGCCGGCAAAAAGCAAAACACTGCTGTTCTCTCTATCTTTATCCATCTTTTTTTTAATACCCTGTAAACAAGCGACTAATTGTCAAACACATTTCTGTTGCCCAATGTAAGCCGAGGCACATATTTTCCAATGTACAACAAGCATTTATGATGTGGATTGTGGAATTTGCCACTACTTGTTAGGCATTAAGCAGTTAGTTTGCTTCCTTCAATTAAATTTGATGAGAACTTGAAGTGAATGCTAACTTTGGTAGAAAATCTGGCTAAGCAAGCAGCAGAAGAAGTGAAATCAATTATTATGAAACTGAAAAGTTTAGATTATACATTGTAGATTATAGATTACCGATTAATTCTACTGCTACTGCCGGACATTAGCCAACAAGAGACTAAGCACTCTGGGAAGCCACTTTCAAACTGATTTAACTATGCCAGTTAGCCAGCTATGGTATTAGTAAGACTGATTTGGATGCCTTAAGCAAAGCTGGTCGAGTCTGGCTCGTCTTAGCTGAACTAGCTTAATCGTAATCTTAATCTTGTCACTTCCAAGTGCTGCTTCTCAGAGCATTTATTAAGGACATGACTCATTTTGTGGTGATCCTCTTCAGTTCATCACAGAATGTTTTAAAATACTATTATCTTCCAAATACTAAACGAAGTAAAATATTACCGCTCATCATATCTAGTTTCTAGACAGCTGAGAAAACTTCACAATTATTCCACAACTATTATAATCATAAATTTAAATAATAATTTAATAAAAATAAATATTAGAGAATACATAAACTTATCTGCAGTATTAATTGCTTGTGTTTCAAAAATATTTTCGCAATTCACGAACTATATTTTAGGTGAATATTTTTTGCAACATTTTCTGATGCTGTTATTTTGAGCGCAGCTGTACACAGTAACACACAAGCAGAGTAGCATCCAGTCGAGTCAACTGCAACTGCTTGCATTTTACACACATTTTATGCCCTTAGATTTGCTGTTTTCATCTGCTGGCTCGGCTGCCTGCCTTCGCCAGCATAAATCAACGCAAATGAATGCTATTTAGTTGACGGCACACACCAGGAAATGCGCCGCTTAGCCAAACACACAAACACCAACACACACACACACAGACACAAATATATATCGAATGAGCAGTGGAAAAGTTGGATCTGTGCCGTTTTGCAGTTACAAAATGCAGTTGGTTTGCCATTTTCCACATGCATTTCTCAAAAGGCAGCGGAAACCACGTCAAATGCAAACTCTCGCAAACAACAACAACAACAACCAGCAACCAGCAACAGCAACCAGAAGAAGCAGCAACTCCATCTTGAGATGTATTGCATTAGTCTGTGACCTGCAGCATATAGAGACTTGCGTGTGTGTGTGTGTGTGCCTCTGTGTGTGTTTGCGAGTGTTGTGGCAGTTCCGTTTGATATTAGCCCCGCACCTAGATGCGTTTAGTCAACGGCTACAGAAACATGGCACAAAACTTGAACGAACAGTTGCACAATTTTCCAATTGCACTCAGCGAAATATTCATGACTTCAAACTGAAACCGAGGAGGGGATAAAGTGTATCAAGATGTTGTGTGAAGCATGTGTGGCAGACAGAAGCAACCAAAACAGACACCATAAATCTTACAAGCATTCTCAATCAGCATCAGCAGTCGAGCCGATTAGGCCAAGTCTGTTCATCTGTCGATGAAAATGGGATTCAGAGCCTTTAAATGCGATATAAAAGATCTCGGACAACAAACAATGGATTGAGTTCAGTTAATTATATTAAGATTCAGTCTTCCAATTGTTATAGAATATACCCAGACACATTGGTGATCACATCTATAAAATATCACCAAGATCGGCTAAGAGATTCAGCTTTCTTTAACCAAGACCGAATTTCACACTGAACAAACTGATATCATGGGCCGAATATGTATCTCCTGGTTCAATCTCGAGCTCTCTGGAGTAGAATACTCGAACTTTCATTTATAAGGATGCCATTATTATCAAGGCTGTGAGCTAATCTTTATTTGCAAGCCGGTTGGAACCGTAAGGCAGAATCTAAACCATTTTTACATAAAACAACTTAACCAATTTTTGATACTATTTTCTGATTAATAAAAGTAACTTTTTATAGAAGGAAAAATAAAAAACTATTTCTATAACCTTATTGCTAACTGTTGCAACTAATTGTCACTGAAGCTATGCTTAAATTTATTATTTTGTTTACCACTTAAATATTTTTTGTATCTATTTTATGTAACCATCGAAAACTTGTTCAAGTTTTGCAGCATTCTAATCTGAAAGCATGAACTTTCAATTATTTGTATTATCGATATTGATATCGATGAGCCTTTTTTTAAACTTGTTTTCTTCGCACTTTACAAATTGCAATAGCACACGTACTTTTGTTGAGTGTAAGTAATCCATTTGTGCGGTTGCTGCCAGCAGCCAAACAAGCGAGACGAGACTCGGAGACAGCCAGACTACCAAAACAGGCAGACAGCGAGACTGTGGCGTTGCCAGCCTTTTCTTTGTTGCACTGGATGTGCCTTGAGTGTGCCAACGGTGATGGGGGAGGGTGGATATTCAGGGGGGGCAACGACATCGTCTGTGCAACGGTTGCAGCTGTTGTTGCCATTGCATATTTTGCATATTTGTGGCACTGCTCATAAATTCCAACGGCAAATGTATATCAGCAACGGCAACAGCTGCAACTGTGGCAACCCCTACTGCCACCACATCCTTGCTTTGCAGTTGCCTGCCTCTTATATATTTCGGATCTAGTCTGCTGCTGCTCCTGCTGCTGATAAGGTTAAGCAGCATTCCAAATGATTTCTGCACTCACAACTCAAATGTGGCATTTTAGCTTGATGCATTTAGCATTTAGCAATCAGCATTTGGCCAAGAAACCGCTCATTCTGTTCACATTCTGCATGGCTTATGCATTAAGCCATCAACAGTTAAAATTGCTACCAAGTGCAAAGTCACAGAGCTCTGCTCTGGCCTCAGTTGCAGTGGCAGTTGCTAATCTGCGGACGGTTTTAAAACTTACCTTTTGGCTGCGAGTTGAAGTGCAAAGTAATTGGGAAGATTTGTATGAAATTAATTGACTCACTTCAAATAAGTTATCCTTACGGAACTGAATGGCATTTTGACATTAGCTTCGCTTAAGTTTTCAGCAATATATCAGAGCTGAAAGTCTACAAATATCGTTTACTTAATATTTGAAATCAGTGAAATAAAAGACAATTATTAACTTGAATGGCAAAAAATTTAAGTTCAGCTTAATTATAATTGGTGGATTTTATTATTTATTATATAGGAATATTATTAGATAAATATTTGAAACTTCTGAAATAAAAGATTTTGTTTTTCAAAATAAAAGTGGTTTATTGACTTGAATGAAATATTGCATTTTTATTTGGCAGTCGAAAGTTAGGCTATATGATTTACTAAATATTTATTTAATTTATGCAAAATAAAATTAGCTTAAGAACTGATTAAAATTGTTTTAGTAAATATTTAAAATTCAGGAAAACTAATGCCTGTTCCCAAAAGGAGCTTAATAAGTTGAATGACTCCAAATATTTCGATTTACTTCTCAACTATGCTGGAACATATGTAAAATGAAATCAATGTATTATATATAATATTTGATATCTCACTGACTATATAGATTTGTAGATATATGCTTCAGATAGTCAAAGAAATCTACTGCAATGCAATACAAGCTTCCCAACAAAATTATAATGCCCTAAAAACGATAAACTTGAACTAAGAAAGCTGCTTAAAATTCAAATTTTAGCTTGGTTAATATTAAAGCTTTTTAGTTATAATATTATTACGCATAATGGCCAACTAATTAAAACTGTTTATATTAACCACTATACCATTCTCTCTCTCTCTCTCTCTCTCTCTCTTTGCAGGTAAGTGACGTCACTTGTTGCCTCTGCATTTGCCTCTGTTTTCGCTGTAAGTAAAACATTTATTCAATTTTGTATGGCTCAATCTGCCAATAATATTGACAAAGGCTCACTTTAATTTTTTCATTTCGAATCGTTTTGGACAGAAAAATTTAAACGGTAAATGGTATTTCAGTTAAAAAATAATACATTTAAAATAAATAAAAAGGGGAAAATGTACTTCAAAAGGTCGCCAATTGAATTTTAGCGACATTTTCGCTTCGTGCGTGAAAAGCATTAAAAATTATATTGAAAGTGTGGCTGGGTGTGTGTGTGTGTGTGTGTGTAGGTATTAAGTGTGTGTAACACTTATGTGTGTGTGTGTGTGGAAAAGCTTTCAACTTTCAGAAAGCCAGCAAAGGCATGCAGAATATTTTTTGTGCGAGTTTCTACTTCTTTTTTTAGCCATGTTGCTGCAGCAGAGTCCTTTTTGCCCAGAATATGTTACGCACACACACACACACAGACCCACACACACATATATTAACATATACATCTACATATGCATACCTTTGACAGCGCAACATTTCGCCTGGATTTTGGGAAGGGTGTCTCTCGAAGGGGTTGTGGGGAATGGGGGATGGGGGATGGGGGAGTCAGGTTGTGTCACAACATTGTTTAATTAAATGCCAAATAATAACGGCAGTCTTGCAACAGCTAAGTGAATGCCTTAAATCATTTAACAGCTTACGAAAAAAGATGCCAAATAAGCAAAGCAAAAATTCGCAGCTGATCAAGAAAAAAGAAAAATTAAAAGAGAAATAAATAAATTTTAAATTTAAATGAAGTAAAAAATAATAAATAGATATTTGGAACAACAGTTTCGCAGCAGTTGCCTTATAATATAACTTATAATTGAATGATTTATGCATAACTCATAAGAATATCAATGTTCGATAGAATCAGGAAACATAAATCTATAAATTATGCACAACTTGAATATTTGAAGCGCTTGCAGAAAATGTGCGAAAAATGTTGCAAAATATTGCCAAATCACACATGTAAATCAAATATGTAATAAAAATTAATGGTAAATAATAAAGTACATTTAATCTGCATAACACACACACACACACACACACACACACACACACATGGGTTCGCATACATATGTCTCAAGTATTTATAAAGTCTGCTTCGATTCGGGTGAATAATGATAGCTGGTGGATTAATGGAAATGCGGCTACAAATCACAGCACAGCTCAAGTCTCTGATTGGTTGCCTTTCTTAATTTATGAGAAATAATAATATAAAATATTTTACAGTTGGTTTGCGTTTGCTAAGCTGCTTTGAAATATGTGAATGTTAAACAACATTGAGGATAACATGAATGGTTATCAGTTAAAGAGCGAACTACTAAGAGAGTGAACAGGCAGGCTTAAGCAGACTTAACAGCGAGCGCATCAACAGAAATGTACGTAAATGTTAACTACTTAAGAGAGCGTCAAGCGTGCACTATTAACTCCAACTGAAGTGAAATGTTAAGGGAAATGATAAGAGAGTTGAACTGCTAACAGAGTCTAAAGTTGAAATGAAAACTTAAAAAACGATTCTCTTTTTAGTAACTAGTCAATAATTAGTAGTTAGTAAACTTAAATTAAAATTATAAGTCACAAGAACTTAGCTCTAGTTTAAGTCAAAATTAACTTAGCTTGCCTTAAAAATATATGTTTCTTAGTTCAAATATTTAATTTACTTGTTGAGTCAACATTAGCTTAACATCTTCAGTCTCTCTCTTAGTGCGGACAAGCACCGGCGTAAAGAGTAAATTTCCCTCTGTTAATTGCCGGCTTGCGAGCAATAGGGCAACCTACTAACCTACTGAGCGCACTTAACAGCGCAAACAAACTAAGAGCAGCATTTTTTTTTTCTCAGCACTGCGACTGCTTATCACATTAGCATTACAGCAACTGTTGCTGTTAGAGCTTCTGTTAGAACTACTGTAACGGTTACAGTGGCTGTCAGCTGCTGTACAGCATCCCTAAGGCTGCAGCTGCCGCTGCTGCTGTTGTCAGTTAGTACATTTTGAGTGGTTGACGGTGGTGTGCGCGTTTCTCGGTCTGCTGTAGCGGGCACGTTTGAAAAATATCGTCGATTCTTAACGGAATTACAAATTGTGATCAACGCGTGAATAATATGATTGCAGCCGCAATGTAAAATTGAATGTAAAAATTGTAAGAGGCAATAAATGAGTGTTTATGTGAGTGCTCCACTGAGTGTGTGTGTGAGTGTGTGTGATAAATTATATTAATGTGCAGAGATAGCTAAAATTTATGGGCAACTCGCATTTGATGTGTGCTGATAACAACAACAACAACAGCAACAACGACAGCAAGAAAATAAAAAATGTCCATGCGAATCAATGTTGAAATGAAAAATAAAATTAATTAAATTAAAAATGTGAAAATTATATATGTGTGTGTGTGTGTGTTTATTGCTGTGATAAATGGTGTGCGAAGCTGCTGCCATTAAAATTACAATTTACAAATTACAAATCATAATCAAGCCGGTGTTTAAATAGTTTAATTAACGTTAATTATTGAAATAAGCAAAGTGCATATTAAACACGAATATTTTATGCAGCCACAGTTCGATAACGATTACGATACCGATAGCCACATCGCTGAGCATTTGTGTGTGGAACCGTTAATGGGAAATGTGATTTACAGTTAATTATGATGGAGCAGCGCTTCAGAAAAAAGAAGCACGAAAACGGAAATTTTAATTGCCTGAAACAAATTAAAACAATGTTGCCTTCATTATTATTTATTGTTAATTATCACATTAATAATAAAGTTAATGATAACAATAATGATTTAAAATAGTATAATATATTAATGGCTTAAAAAAATATTTATAAATTTATTTAGTTATTGGCATCTGCCTTACAAAACTTAAATATAAACGGAGTTAAGAAACAACAACAAAAAAAAAAATAAATAAAAAAAAATAAGAAATCAAACCAAAAAAATAAACAAGTTGAAACTTATATTTGCGCTAATAAAATTAAACAATCTTAAAAGGAATACATGTTTTAAGATATGAAAGTCGAGTTTCTTTTTTAATTGCTATAAAATGAATTAATACACATCGTAAATAAGCAGATTGAAATGAATCAAGGGCTTGAATATTCAATGGAAATAACTGAGCTTAATGAATGAATTCTTTAACAAAAGAAACGAAATAAAAGTGAAAATAAATGTTTTCCAATTGCCAAAAAAAAGGCACAATTGAAACCAATCGTATCTCCAGATGGAAATAAATACGACTGTAATTAAAAACTGACCCTAAACCAATATAAACATAATGAAAAAAGCTCGACAAAAGTAATTAAAAATTAATAAATAATTGCACAATGCGTATAAAGTAATAAGCTGGCAAACAAAAAAAAAAACAGCTGGCGATTTGAACTAATTAAGCACATAAGTAAAAAATCCCATTGAGCACAATTTTATAATTGCCCCAATTATCGAAAATAAATAATAATATTCATATGAAAAATAATTTATAAAAACTTCTTATTAAAATTGCAAATTGAAAAGCAGCAACAAGCAACGATTACACACACACACACGCACACACACATTGGTATACACACATGATGATAATGCGTGGCTGACAAATTGCCGGGATAGTGGGGTCGAGGGGGTCTGGGATAAAAGGGCAACATTTGCCACTAAGCCGCTTAAGTGCTATCATGTTGTATACAACGTCAATCCAGCAGAAAAAAGGCCATCGGAAACATGATTAATCTCAATTTATGACAACGCCAGCAACTACAGCAACAGCAACAACAACAAAAGCAAAAACCCAAAAAAAAAAAATAGAAAGCCAAACACGAGGCTGACAAAATCAAGTTGGGCCAGAATTTTTCCGGCTGCTGCTGCTGCGGGCAACGCTAACGATCAAGCCATCCATCAATCAATCAATCAATTTATCAATCAACACTGCACTCATTCTGCATCTCTCTCGCTCTCTCTTTGCCTCTCTCTCTCTCTCGCTCGCTTGATTAGGCCTATTTGTTAGCATTTATGCGGACTTAATTGAGTTTTGTTATGGGCTAACAATCGAGTGCAACTTGCCTTGTTGCCCCGCTGATGATTTATGCATGTCTATGTCTAATTAGTATTACTGCAGACTAACTGATATCTGTTTTACATGCTCGAGCTGCGAACTATCCGCTCCTCCCCATTCACTCATCATCATCCTCGACATCATCATCCACAGCAGCATTCATAATAAAACAATAATGCATTCGGTTCTGAATTTGGCTTATGAACTGACTCGAACTGACTGTAATGTGTACCTAAATATATCCTGTAACCAGTGTAACTGGCTAAAAGGGGTATAATGAAGTTGTGTAAAGCACATGTAATATGCAGAGGGAAGTATGTCGAACTGCTTAAGCGATATATATTCTTGATCAGCATCAAAAGTCGAGTCGATTTAGCCTTCTATTTGAACAAGCCAAGTACAAAGATGATCAGAGCTAGAGTCTTGTAGATTTTATTAAAAATGTCTCGTTTAACATAAGCAGATCAAGCCTGTCTCAATTTTTGCACTTATCGATATTAATCGATCGCATCCAAATACACATTTGTAAGTATTTGAAATTTGTCTACAATTGATGAATTTTATACCCACACATATTATTGATCAACTGTATAGCAAACTACCAACAACCAGTCTACTCTATATTTAACAGGGTAACTCTTAGTCGAGCACTTTCGACTGTTGCCCTTAAACTGGTTGTAGTTATGATAATGCTCTGCTAATTAGTTGCATAAATCAACCTATAATACCGGATGGACATGCACTCGACTTGCCTCTCTCTTTCTCTCCGAATCCCTCTCTCTCTCTCTCTCTTTACCGCTCTCTCACTCTCTCTCCCTCCCTCTTTTTTCTGTCTGTGTGTGTTAATTGGTTTCAAATGTTTTCATGTGCAGCAAATTGATATTAAGCCGGAGATTACCGACAAGAGTTTTGCATTTGTGTGTGTGTGTTTTGGCAAGAGACTGCTGCATAATTAAAACGACTTAGACATGGCCATATAAAAGATGGTGGCCCTTACCGCACCGCTACCCCTACCACCTTGCAACTCGTACCTCTTTTGTGGCACGGGACTTTTTGGCTTTCACCAGATTCTGGCAAATCTGGGAGTGAAAGTGAGTCGCATCTCAGTTGTCTTAATTTATTATGTCCGCCTCATTTAATTTTGCTTTGAGTGTGTTACGGTTGTGCGTGTTTAGCTGTATGTGTGTGTGTGTGTGTGCTTGGCCATTATACTTTGTGGCATATAAACTTTACATGTGTGGCACCATTAAAAGCACACAGCATTATTATTATTATTATTACGATTATGTGTGTTATATGTGTGTCAGCGTTATGATTTCGCAACGATTCACTTTAAGTCTCTTTTTCTCTCTTCAGCAGACGAGAATGAGAATTTGAATATGAAATCAGTTTTAATTTTAGCAAAACAAACGTACGACTAAGTTGCGAATGGCTAAAAATGCATTTTGGTGGAATTTGTGTAACAGATTTGAATTGCAATTTGTAGTCTTTGGTTGACTTTCAGTAGCAAATTAACTTCCACTTACTGAAAATGCTTCTTTATGTAGCTTTGAGAGGGGGTGTCCCAATGCAGTTATTTTTATGCAAATATAAACTGAATAAACTGGAATTGAATAAATGGATTTGATGCCCTCAAAAGTATGCAACAGTTTTTCAACTTCTTTTTTTAATGTTTTTCTGTAGCTTGTTTAACGTAACAAATACAAACCTGTTTATACAGTTGCGATCAAAATAATATTACTGCACTCATATGTTTTTGTTTTGTTAAAAAACAAATATTCAACAAATATTTAACAGTAATGAAAACTGTGTTGCAGCAGAAGCAATCAATGCTGAAGATAAGTAAACATTGAAACATTGTGAAAAATAGCAAAGCATCCAAATGTATTTCCAAAAATTAATTAGAAATGAGCCGGTCAAAATAAGAGAAGTATTTTCTTTTTCTTTTGCTCTCTTCACTTTACACACATATATTTAATTTTATTAGTTCTTCAAAATGTTTAGTTTGTTTTTCTTGCTTGCTGCGTCCAATTTGTCTATTCACCAAAAATTGGTTTGTTGCGTCGACTCAATTTGTAGGCCTGTCATAAATCAACTACGATATTACATATGTGGCTTAAAAGCGCCACCTGCCGTTTCACAGTTTGACAACGCACACACACACTCACACACAGGTTGTGTCGCGTATCGAAATTGGTTTTAATGAAGCGCATGTTACGCTTGAGCTGCGGAGAAACGTTCGTAAATTGATTGGCGGGCTGTGTAAGCCACAAATGGTCGACGGTCGTCGGTTGTTGGCCAATTGGCCGTTTTTGGCCAACTGCGTGGCCGTCCGGCCCGTCCTGTCCTGTCCTGTCTGTCCTGTCAAAGGCTGCGGTGGCCCATTCGCGAAATCTGCTGAGGTGTGAAAGCCAAAAATTATTGGAGCACGTGCCACAGCTCCGCCCCTTCAACATAACCCCCTCCTCATAGTTGGTGAGCAATTAGATGCAATAAATCACAGGCGTTTATCTATTGTGTGTGTGCGGGTTGGCTACAGGCCTGCCTAAGATAGCCAAGATTGTTCGCATTGCTGCTGGCTATAGGCTCAAATATTGTACACATGATTGCCTCGCTAACCCCTCCGTTGCCTGCCCCTAAGTTGCCGTTGCCTTTGTGCAACCAGTCAAGTGTGCCCCTATTTATGTATGCACGTTTACGAGTATATATATTTATATATAAGGCAGTCTGCTTGGCAATTTATTGGTGGGCTGATATTTCCTTGGCAACGGGCCCGCGGCATTTTGGGCCTGTCTCGCTTAATTGGCAACGCTTTGTTGTCGGCTCATTGATTGCAGCTGAAACTGAAACTCAATGTGCCCATTTCTATATATATAACAAGCCAAAAAACACTATAAAATTTCTAAAACTGTCAACCATTAAAATTCTTATTTATCTTTTTAGTTTTACTTATCCAATTAACTTTAAAATATTTCTCAAACTGTGAATTGTATTTATTATTAATATTCTTATTTATTTGTGATTTCTGATTGGTATTTATATCCTCAACAACTAACTAAATAGTTGGGCCTTCAGCTAGTCCTTTAGTCAGAAAAATACACAAAAGGATGGCATATATAAATGTAGCATACTTTTGAGAGCAACAAAGCATTCGACAGTTTCTTCACTTCTTTCAAAAGAAATTAAAAGCAATTCTTAGTTCACTTTAAAATTAGAAAACCCAACAGATTTTTATGTAATTTTTCACAAATAAAAAAGATAAGTTAAGCGCCACAAAAGTAATCGAAATGTCCATGTATAAATTATAGTCCGGAGCTGCACACTCTGGAGAGCCTTTGAGGAACTTAAAATGATTGCTGGCAGCATCAAAGTGTGGCGTAAGAAGCAGGTGGCCAGGGTAGCAAAAGGGCGTGGCAGTTGTGGCTTAGCAGGAAGAGAAATCATAAGCGTTTTGCTCGCAACAGAAATAGAAAGCAAGTGCAAGTTTTCCGGGTACATACAATTTGCATGTGTGGCACGAACCTGCCACGTATAGAGAGAAAAACTGCCATATATATATATATATATATAGAGAGAGAGACAGAGAGAGAGAGATATGTAGATAAGTAAAGTTCGGAGACAGGTGTCGCAGTGTGGCAAGAATTGTCCAAGCATAAAGTAAAAACTTACAACCAAGTAAAACTTTTGCCAAAAAAAAGTAAATAATCGTTGCTTAACAATTTTTGAAATATTTGACCCACTTCCGTTTTGTTAACTAATAAAACTCATGTGTTTCAGTTGACTGCTTCTCAAGTAATTCACATATTTCCTGATTTAATTCCGAACTCTAAAACTGAAGTAATTCAAATCTCTTTTTTGTATCCGCTGGACTTAATCATTTTTAGTCGAGTGAGCTTTTGGCTGTTCTCAGGTTTGTTCAGCCACATCACGTTGCGGCATTTCATTTGCGTTTTTGGTGAGCATTAAGTGTCATTTTGCCTGCCACACCTACTTTTCAGCCCCTTACCGCATATCCCGCCGTCAAGCCACAAGCGCTATACAAGCACAGTTCTCTGCTGGCAAACAAAATATTCCAATTGGCAAACTGCCCAGACAACTTGAGTTAACTTTATGCTATACATTTTTTATTTGTTTGGTTAATAAACAGCCCCCGCTTCTCCCAGCTTCTCTCCTCATTCAGAACTCACACCGTCTCTTGCATATATGCATTGTTCTTGTTGTTGTTGAGGATATTTGAATGCTGGTTTATTTACTTTTCATTTGCTGTAAGCCAATTAATTGTTATTTACTTTAATGCAGCGCCATTTTTCCGTTTCCTTTCAATTTCCAGTTTCCAGTCTGCCGTTTCTCGTTTCTCGTTTTCAGTTCTCAGTTAAAGCGTTTCAGTTTCATTTACAGTTCCCGTTTGCGCCTCTTTCAGCCTTTGCCGTTTCCCAAATTTATGCATTACTTGCAAAATTTATTGACCCAGTTGTGCAACAAAGGCGCAAATATTAAAATTCTGTTTTTTATACCCTGAACATATTGAAAATGGCTCAAGAGGGTATGGTGGAGCTATGACAAAGTATGTAACAGACAGAAAGAATGCTCCATCGGGATTCATTCTTAATTGAAGTCAATTTTTAGAGACTATAAATATTATATATAAGTTGTATACCAAACGCAGATCGAGTTTATTTCATTTGATTGATAACTTCTCCCAATCCGTTAATATCGATGCAAATTCATTTTCAATAACGATAAGAACACAATTTTCAAGATGTATCGGTGCTATCGAGGTATTCTATAGCTTGACATAATTTTGATACTCAGTAACAATTCTCATATCGGTTAAGCAACTCGCAAACAAGGTTGTTTTTAGATGACTTTGTTATCTGCCTAAATTTAATTACTTAAGCTCTTAGCAGCCTCATTAGATTCAATTTAAGATTCGAATTTTGTTACGCGCATTAACCTTAATCTTATATACATTCCCTCAGGAATTCTGATAACCCATGAGAGGCACGCTTACATTTTATGTATTGCTTATTCGAAACATGTATTTTCTTTTAAGTGCTCCCTGCTGAGTTTTCTAATTAGGAACCTCTTTTCTGAACACTAAAAGTGTTAATTTATGGCCCATGTCGCGTCTTCTCTTAAATTATGTCCATTGAACATTTCCAATTTACGATTGCAAATATCCGATTATATATTTGATTATCTTAATAAATGTGCCATGTCTAATATTTCATAATGTATTTTTTCTATGAATAGTAATCTATGATCTATTTATGGTGCACACGCAATAAATAGAAATAATAAATCATCTACCTGAAATAAATGTGATAAATGTGTTGCTTTTAGGACAAAAATGTATTTATGTCGTAAATCAAATTAGCTGCATTTAAGTCTACATATTTCTAATACTATAAATATGTCTGCCAAAAATGTGAATCACCAATAATTTTCCACCAACTGTTTTCACTTCCCTTTAAACTTAAAGCAGATCTAAAAGCTGCCTCTGACAATGTTTTTATTAACCATTCTGGCGTGTGTTTGTTGCTTTTTCCACCGGGTAAAAGTAACCAATTTGTTGGACAGTGCTAAAATATTCAGTGTGGCGAACTCGAAACTAGTATTCATTTGTAAAGTTGTATTTTCAACATCAACATAAAAAAAAAACGAAAAACTACAAAAGTTTTTACCCTAAAGGCTGGCAATAAAGCTGAAGTAATAGTTTAAAACTAGACACATGGTTTTGATGCCATTGCCAAAATGAGAAAGGGAACCGACTTTCAGTTAATGCCACATTAGGCCCAACTCGAATGGTTGACGGTGCTGGCTAATTGCAAAATTGGTATTCAGGCATGCGCTTAAATATTCATTGGAACAATGCACACCACCCACAAATATGGTCAGTGGCGCCGACTCGCCTGATTGACAGGACACTAGCAGCTGGCGGCTATTGCCGGTATTGGTAGGGGTACTCCCGCATTTTACCGCCGGCAAATTGACTTGAAAGTTAATTACTCTGATTTAAACACATCACAGAGCAGCACAGATTGAAAGAGCGACAGGGGGTGTGTGGGTTGGGAGCGGAGATAGACTGAAGTTGAACAGCCTAAACTCACTGATTAGCAAACCAAGCCCCCAATATACACTCCCCCGCCCCCACCTCAAACAATCAAATTCCAGTGAATGTGCCACGCCCACTCGGAATGCTGCGGGCGGTTTGTCTTCCGTTTGCTTTTCCACAGTTTTTCCACACAGCGAAAAATAAAAAAAAAGCTTTGCGCTGAAACGCAAAATTTCGATTCGGGAATATTTTGTTCTCTTGGGGCTAATCTTAAATTGAGCCTTTTTAATCTCAAATTGAGATCTGCACAGCAGAGACTGAAACCAAATCGAATGGCGGCTTTATGTCTGATTCTGTTTTTGAGTTTCAATCGCTTAACGTTTTGGATTTTAGTTCTTATTTAATTTCTGCTTCAAATTTAAAAAAGGAAAGGTTCATAAGCATTCAGCTCAAGCTGGATTTAATTAAAGAATGATGTTTAGTACGACGATCTTTGCCACTCTATTGTCTCAAGAATATTTTCTTTTTGCTGATTTGAGTAGGTTTTTTATTTCAGTGTTGTGGGGGGCGACGCGTTGAAGTAAGCCATTTGCAAAAATCAGAAGGGAATGCAGGGCAACAAAAACAATAAGAAAGAAAACATTCAAACAAGTTGCAAGTTGTTGACTACGCCTCGAAGTGTGTATGTTGTGGGGGCTTTGCACGCGGAAATTTAATTAAGTTGCCATTACTATTGTTGTTGTTGTTGTTGTTCTTGCTATTGTTGTTGCCTGTTGTTTCTGACGATTTGATTAAATTGTTTGGATGCCACAGCATCTATTTGTTATTTGCAAGATTTCCGCATAAATTAACTTTGAAGTATGTGCGCGAGTGTGAGAGCGAGGTGTGCGGCTGCTATGAGATGCCCCCGCTGGTAGTGGCACTTGCCCCAATTGCCCCAATTACTCCAGTTGCTATCAGCAAGCCCCCATCAAAACCAGATTAGGTTTACTTAGCTTAACTAATGAAATACAGTTTGTCTTCCAATTGCTAAAATCAAATGAAAACCAAATTAAAATACAACCAAAAAAATCAATTGACCCTTTCGAAAAGCCCTAAATTCGAAAAAAGGGTATTGCTTGATTAATGATTTGTCTAATAATAAAAAGGATTATTTTTGCTAATGCAATGCAAAGAGTTAGTTTGATTAAAACATTAATTTATTTTAATAATTATTGTTGATTGATATTTTTTGGTAATTTCTAAAAGTAATTTGAAATTATTGTTTACTGATAGTTAGTCTTAATGAAGCCGGTGCTAAAATTAATCACAAATATTAAGTTATTCAACTTCAACTTCAATCAATAAATGCAATAATATATCAAATTAAAATGTTTGTATTTTTTTCTTTTTTCAATTTTGTTTTTAATAATAATAATCAAAGAGAAATAAGTGTTTTCTTAGCCAAATGCTAACATATAAACCAACTTTAATACTGTTTCTTACCAAGACTTTCTAAGCGGTAGAGTGCATCTTCTTTATGGGTCACTCATGATCATAATCTAACAATGTTTATAGCAGCAACTTTGTGATGCAAGTACTTCAAGCAACATTTGTTTGCTTTTACGCACTCAGTGTTAGCCAAATATACGTATACCCTGTAGTCGAAAATGAAATAGGTAAAAATTAAGAGTATGTCATGCTTATGTCTATAATATATTCTAAAGTACTGCCTTGCCTGCCACGCAGTAAAATTGGTAAACGCTAAAGTTCAAATTTTAATGTATTGCATTTTTGAATAGTAAAATAGATATGGATATGAGTCAAAGTCTGATAGCATAGAGTATAGAGTACTTAAGGTATATACTCTCTATGTTATATGTAGCAGTAAATAGTATAGGAAATCGATTTTAGAGGATACGATATAGTCTAGAGTATATTAGAAACACTCTTGGAACACTCTTTCCCAACTGAAGCCCACTTTTTAAGCGTTTTAAAGAGGCAAACTCATTTTAAACCGTTTACCAAATTAAATTGCCAAGCTTATGTGTTTTTCCAAAGTTTTGCCTAAATCTAACCCGCCTGCCCCTCCACCCCCCTCCCCATTTCTCTCTTTTTCTCTCCCTCCCGCTCTGTATGCCTCCCGCTTCATGTTTGCCAGCACCTGCACAAAGTTATTGAAGTTTTGGCAGACAGGCTTTGAGAATTGCGCTAAAATGCGCAAAACTCGTTCATCAAAACATTTTATGGTAACTAACTACTACACAAGATTTTCTTCCTCTGCTCAAAAGCATCGGGATAGCTGTCTGGCAGCTGTTTGCTTATTCTTGTGCCTCAAGTAGATGCAACAAAGCCCAGTTGCAATCCAATTTTTCACTCAGACGTTTCTTCGCTAAAATGGGTCACACGGCTGAGCGCACTTTTTGGGGCGCGTCAAAGATGTCGATTTGCAAACAGCTGCTGGCCCCTCCCCTGCCTCCCTCCCTCAATTATTACAGTATGTTGCGTCGCTCACTTACTTCGTGGGGCAAATGTTGCAAATGTGTCACTGCGCCAAGCCCTCCATTCCTTATTTTCTTTGCTGTTTGCCTATGAAATATGCTAATGATCAACTTGAGACATGTTCAAATTATTGTCAAGCAGCTGCGCTGCGTCCAACAAGTTGAAAACACACACACAAACACACAGGCAGTCTTAAACTGCAATTTCTGTTGCACGAAAAGTTTTTCATGACTTTGAGGCAACTTTTTGTGGGGAGAATTTTAATAACTTTGAAAGTAGAGCTTTAACTTGTTCGTGCTACAGATACAGAACGCAGCAGCAGCAGCAGCGTCACTGCTAATTAAGTCAAATAGCTTGGCTTCTATTTTATTAGTTACCTCACATTTCGCAGCATTTTTCTTTTCTTTTCATTTCTTTGCTTTTCTTTTCTTTTTTCCACTTCTGTTTGCTATTGCCGTTGGCAACATAATCTTGTAAATTGTCTCGTCGCGCCTTGCTAAATTAATTTTTATAAATTTAATTAGCATTGCACATTATCAACAAAGCTGTGGGCCATTTTGCAAGTCTACAACTAATGACAGAGTCAGACAATGGTCAAAAGCAAGGAGGTGCAAGCAGTGGCGGAGAGGAACGTTGTGATACCAAATTTTCTGTTTGAGCTATCTGCATTTATTTTAATGAACTGTAGCAAGAGTAAAACTGCTTTGGGGCATGCAACTTAGTCATATTTCTTAAGCTTTAGAATAAATTGAAATTTTTAACAAAAAAAAAGCAATGGATGCAATAGATCAGTTACATTTCTTTAAAGGCTTTCTTCAATTTAAACATATGCCCAGCACATTTTAACCAAGTTTCTGACTCAAGATGTAATAGATTAAGAAAAATATAACATTTAAAATTCATTTAGCAATCTAAATAATTACTTTTAAATTTATGTTGATAAAATTACTTCAAGTTTGAACTCTAAATATGCTCTTGCTGGCCCCAGCTAAGTGTTGTATTTTTTATTTATATACTTCGATGTTTTTCGAATACCGCCAGAACAACTATTTACTATCATATATTTAATTCAAGGTTGTAGTCCTATTAGACTAGTATTCTAAATAGCTCGTGATTTTTAAATTCAATTAGAAATGATGTAGAATGGTGGACTACTTTATTTTGATTATAAAACTACTATTCACGTTTAGCTTTCCGTGGCAGGTATTCGCTGTAGCCTTCTGCTCATCCTGACGTCTTGTATTCATTTCCTAGCAGACTTTAAGCCAAATTGGTTGGGCGACTCGTTAGCTTGTCCAGGTAGTTGGCTTGGCTTATAGATGGCTTGCAAATAATTCCTTCAAATCAATGAACTCCTCAATACTTAAATAAATCATACAAAATCTGCTGTACCACAAATCGTATTTGATTTATCTTAACACATGCAGAAGAAAATGGATTTAGTGCTTCGAACTTAATGCAGTCAGTCAATAAAATGCTGTCGTTAACTAAAATAATTAGTATCGCAGTTGTGGCAAGTGTGGACAAGCCTTTATCTAAGCTCTAAGCTTTTGCTCTTGTTGTCAGTTGTCAGCGTTGCCCTTATGAGCTACTGGTGCAGCATGACAATAAGCTTAGTGGCACCTGGCATGTCTTCTCTTTCTCTTCCCTTGCCCCTGCTCCACTCACTTTAATTGGAATGTTCGCTGCATTTCGTTGCACATTTCAACGTGTTTTCCCCTCTCTGCTAATTTTTTTCCCCCATTTTTCTCAGCTGTCTGTTTTTCCCATCAGCTAACTAAGGCGCGACAACTGTATGGACTTTACTCACTCTCTTTTTCTCTCTCTCTCTCTCGCTCTCTATCTCGCTCGCACAACACAATAGCACAACACACTGCGCCATTTCCCGATTTGCTACTTGGCAAGCGTTGGATGTGATTGTAGCGAATGCAAGGACGAATGCACAGGATCCCGCATTAGTTCACGCACGGTTCAGTGCACCAAACTTAATCCTTGCTGTGCGGCACCAGCCATGCCCCAACCACTCCTCTATGTGTGTATGTGTACGTGTTAGTGTGTCTGAGTGTGTGCGTGCTTCGCTGGATCGTTAGTTTATAATTTTAAAGTTGGATTAAGCCAGCAAAACAGCGACGTGCAAGCAACTAGATAGGTTGAGTAAGGGGTTTGGGGTTGGAGTTTGGGGATACAACTCGGTTGGGGCGGGCTTTTGCGAAGGACGCGTAAAGAATGTGCTCTAGAAAATCAGGTCAAATGTATGTGTCACTTTTACAGCTTATTATGGCAAGCACAGGATAAGAGTTGCTCTACCCGATTTCTCTCCTCTGCTGCTGCTACTGTAGTGGTTGCTGCTGTTGTTGCTGCATGCAGCCTTTTATGGGCAACATTATCGCATAATGTAATCATTGGCCCAATGATAGCATGTCCTCAAGACAAATTCTTTGTTAAAGTCCTTTGCTCTGATCCCCCTTTTTGACATCGCACGTTGGCGCCACATGAGCGAGGAGAAAATCCAATAAAATAATAAAAGTTCGTTTAGTTAAAGGTAATAAAGTGACAACACCTCATCACCGCATCATACTCGTTATCCTGTAAGCAGCAGCAGCCGAGGCAGCACAATGTGAATTCGTCCTGCGGGCTTGTTCCAGTTTAGAACTATAAACAGTGAAAACTGTCAGATAGCGCACTTGAATGGGGCAGCTCCCTTTTGAAGCATACAATCGCCATTGTGTCGAAGCATTTCAATAGCTGAAAGATAAGTTTGCCATTCAAATTGACTTGGCAACTGGGAAATAATTTCTTTTCTTTAAACTATAACTATTATTAAAAATTTGGAGGGCACAATAGATTCGACTGTCTGCCAGCTAGCATAATATTGACATCGTTTTCATTGAATGGCGACATTCCCATTCTGCTTTGAATGAACACACAAAACGAATCCAAGCAACTTCTAGGTTTATGCAATTTTCTGATGGATATAAATGGATACTTGAACTGAATTTATTGCTCAATAATGCTCTTGAAACAATTTTATTCTTCCAAATAATTTATTTTTATTTGAAATTGGCAAGAATAATATTTTTATGGAAATAAAAATCAATTTAATTTCTTTAAACGTGTATTTATATTTATTAACAAACAATTTTGACGGAGTTCTATGAATATAAATACTTTATTTAACCATTTCAACTTGAACTCTATAATTATATAAAAGTTTTTTTTCTTAGTGAATCAGTCAAATCAAAAATCGAAGATAAATCGAGTTCACAATTTAAAACACTTTCAGCAGCATTCGTTGACAATTTTGCTAAGTGCCAAAAGTTTTCTATGCTTCAGCATATTTGCTAAAGTTTTAACAAGTAGTCAAAGGGCATCATTTAAATATTATTATTATTGTAAAAAAGTTGCACGCTGTGACTTTTGTTGGAAGACATTTCTCAAAGATAGGCCTCAGTATGCGCACAAGTTTTCGTTTTATATTTATTAACAAACAAAAAGCAGAGAAAAAGAGGAAAACATTTTGCCAAGTTATTAAAAGTTTTGTGCAGTAAGAATGCGTGCCACAAGAGCGCAAGAAGAATAAGTTCCAAATAAGGTTGTTCGTCACACAAAAGTTCATTACCGGGCCAAAGTTCATTGTGGACAAGTTTGCCATGTGCCACAGTCGGTGGCAGCAAACAGGCCAACAAGTTTTCGGTACTTAGTGTCTTATATTAAACGCATTCAGACTTGCCGCAAGCACACTACAACCGAGCTTGCCGCAAAAAGTTGCAAGCAGCGCGATGCTTACACAAAACTAATGAGTTTCCGATTTCACGATTTGCACTTGTTTCAAGTTTAAATTGAAGTGATTTGTGGCTAGTTGCAAGTTGCAAATGGCAAACAAAATGGCCACTCGACAGCATCTTTATCGCTTTATCTCCGTGCTCATAATGCATTTTTATTTGCCTCACTTTTGTTTTGCCCTATTGTTGGCTTTTATTTTTGGTTCTTTTTCACCGCTTTTTGCTGTTTGACTTGGCAACAAAATTTGCATATTTATTGCACAGCATCGAGGCAAATAAATCTGCGACAAAATGTAAATAACGGTAGCCATAAAAAATCCAAGCCAAAATGAGCTGCTGCTGCTGCTGCTGCTTATCTGGCATATTGATCACTGCTTACTTAACTCTTATTTTGCCACTTAAAAATATAAATAAATATCTGAGTCAGCAATTTGACGTATTGCCGAGATAACTGCGAATTTATTATGTCTTTTTCTTTTCCGACTTCTTTTTTTGATTATTACCCTTGGCAAACATGGCAAAATCGAATTCCTTTGTGTCTACAACTTTTTAATGCGCCAACTGTCAAAGAGCAATGTCAATTTGTCTTCACATGTATAGATATATAAATATATATATATTGATAAATATATATGCAGGTCTATGTGGCAGCCAGTTGAGTTCACGATAATTGATTTACTTTCTGCTCATTGTCGTCAATCAATTGTGATTGCCAGAGCCAACACTCATACGCCACGTGTGCCCAGCAAAGAAAAACGACTAAGTCGACATAACGAGCAAACTCTTACACACTTTTCAAGTCTTCTCTTCTCGCTCTCTTCCTGTCTTTCGGCCTCTCTCTCTATATAAATAAGTCTCTCTGTTGGCCCCCAAGTGCTGATAACATTTTTTGAGGGCGGCGACGCACATTGATTGATGTCACTTTGTCAGTGGCACGCCAGCTGCCAACTTTCTGTGTGCGTGTGCTGTGTGTTTATGGCCCATCAGGGGGCAATCAACTTTGCTCCGAGGCACCAAAGGATTGAAAAGCAGAGAGAGAGAGACGGCAAGATTGCGTACTCTTCACTTCCTACCATCCTTTGTGATAAAATTGCCCTGAAAATGAATTAAAGATTTTGTCTCAATTTACTTTTTCTATGAATCAAAAATTATTGATTCTTAGCTTGATTTCAAACTTGTTTATTTTATTAAAATAAGGCTTACAGGTTATATCGGAAATATGAGCATATATTTACATGTCAAGCATTTATTTCTCTTTACAATCATATTTGTACATACCACAAAACTATAACCTCCTAGAAACGATCATCTTAATTTAAGAGTCAATAAGGTTAGCTGAAATCTAAGCTAAAATTCGCTTGAGTTTCTTCTACAGAAATAATATAATAAAATAATCATTTAACTATCAAATATCGTATTTTAAAAAAAATATGTGATTTCTTTCTTGTAGTCAAAGAATAAAGAATAATAAGCCAATAAACCGAAACTGATTTAACCCTTTTTAAACCATAACTAGGAAGGTTAACTGTTTTAAGGGTTTTAATTTTGACAAAGATTAACAAAAGGCATCGAAAAATGAACTTACATAGTTTTTAGATAAGTTTAATTCAGCATCGTAAATTGAAGCATGTCTTTAGATTAGTCTAGCTTTTTTGTTTTTTGAGATTGGTTCAACTCAGCGTCTTAAATTAAAGCACTCAATTTGTTCTCGGATTTTCCATCAAATGGCGGCCTTTAACTATAAGCAAAATGATTGTACACATTGAAGTGTTTCAACAGTTCGATTGTTGTGCAGTAGTTGTTCTATTGCAAAGTAAATTTTGTGAGTCGTCTTTTTCTGGCACGCTGCCATCTCCACTCAGTGTATAATTTCTTGTGAGCGAAACACAATTGCGCCATTTAGATGAGATTGAGCGTACCAATCGTACTGTTTTGGGAGTGTGTGTGTGTTTGAGTGTGTGTGCTTAGTGGTGTCACTGTGTGATTGCTAAAGTTTGGCACGTGACAAAAGCCTGGCAGTAATGCCGTCAATGGGAGGCAAGGGATGGAGGCACTGTGGCGCTAAGTCGCGATGTTGGCCGCAAAATGGCAAGCGAAAATAATGACGCTTATATTTATGAAATTTATGCGTGACACCCACTTGAATACGACTTGGTGTGTGTGTGTGTGTGTGTGTGTGTGTATGTGCTTATCAGCAAGCTGCGGGCTGCTCCAACAAACCAGAGGCCAACAACACCAAGCTGTGTTTCGCTCATTTTTAATCTTAATAAGAGAAAACTTTTGCCATGCCAAAAATGTCAGTGGAGGCGTTTTTATTGCAAATGCCTAAGCTTTATGGGGGGATTGTGGGTGCTGAGTTAAACTAGTGAGCTGTAACTAAATGGGTGTGCGTATGTGTGTCATCTGACAAAATGACATTGGGCTACAAGTATATGTATTTATACCATTATTATCAATGCATGCCTGGCAAACTTTTGCCCTTTTAACGCTCAAGCTTTGGCCTCTCACTGAAATAAAATGAAATCAAAATATCATCATAAACACTTGAAGGCTAACGGTTCTGTCTCCGACTGGGCGTGTGTGTCGGTCGAGATATATCCATATACATATATATACGTAGCTACTCCAATATATACTTATTTTTTATGCTCAAAGCTGTCGGAATCATTAGATAAATAATGCCAAAAATAAAGTTTGCTCAAAAAAATAATAACAAGTTTGCCGCAATTTTCTTTTTTGTTTAGCTTAGCTTGACTTTGGTGTCCGTTTCAGAAGTTGTGATTTTTTTCTTGGCAATCGTCGACGGTAAAGCAACAAACAAATAAATAAGGCCAATAATGGCTGGAAAATTGATGCGTTTTGGTATTTCTTGTAAAGTTGTTGCTGCCCTTGAAAGTGTCTAATGATACACTGGCAAAGCGTGGAATAATATTGTGGCGAATTGGCGAAGAGTGTAACACAATACAGTCAGATTCAAACAGACTCCCAGGGGTCAATAACAGCGTTCGATATTTCAACTTGAATAAAATATAAACAAAATGCAATTCAAATTCAATATGTGCAGTACAGAAAATTTCAAATTAAACTCTTGGATTAAAATATTTTATTTTATTTAACTTAAGTCCCTTAAGTACAGTCTACTAAAATACTTATTTGAGATCCTGCATAAAATATAATAAAAACTTATTATGTTTTATTATAATTATTTTTTAAATATCTTGATCCTTGTTAAGAATCTCAATTCCCATCTTCTCAAATATGCCCGAAGAAGATATCTTTGTCTTATTACATTTAAACCTTGTTTTTAATCTATTTGTTTTGTTAAAATATGTATTTGAGCAATTAGAAAAACAAAGCTCTTCTTTGGATTATTTGAAAATATATTCAGCTTTGTTAAAAGTCTTTTGTGTCATAGCCCACGGCTCTCAAATGGCACCAAGTAAATTTTCATTTTTTACAACACAAATTTAACTGCTCTTTAAATTAAGTTTGTTTTATTTTTTGCTGATATTCCCTTGAGGCGTCTTCAGTTTTTTTTTTTTTGTGGCAAAGTCCACAAAAGTTCTAGCTTGCAAATGCTTATTAAATATGTATTCGGCTCGCAATGTTGAAAATGACGTTTTGTTGTGTGTGTGTGTGTTTTTTTTTAGTGGTTTCTAATCAACTTGAACAGTTTTAAATATTCATGTTAAAGTGCTCAAGGGGTTTTCATATGCTTTACGTTTATTATTGAATGTTGAAAAGTATTAAATGCAGTTCTACGGAATACAATTTTTAATTTACCGTGAACGTCAATTTGTTTGTATTTTTATTTTTAGTTGTTCTTTTCGCAAATATCTGGCAGCTGTCGCTCAGTGCTTTTAAAAATTCGACAAATTGTTTTCAGAACAGCAAAAAAAAAACATTTTTTCCAACGGCCACAAAAAGACCAACAATCGCAACAAATTCAACTTTTTATTGACTGTCGCTAAGTTTAAAAATAGAAAATATAAAACAAAAAACTAAAAAAAAAATGAATATCAATGAACGAAGTACATCGAGCAAATACACAAATTGAACACAATTTGACACAGATACATACACGAACACACACATGTATAAATATAAAATGAGGGCGTGTCGAAAGCAAAATGTACTCAAAAAATCAAATAAATCAAATGCTCGTAAATAAATCATTTGAATTTTCTTTTTTCATATGGACCAAAAGAAAAACCTGACAAAATGAATGCACGATAAATACTCCAAATGACAACAACCAGACAAACATAAACGAAATGACGACTCGACACGTTGCATAAGGACCTTTGCCATCACTCGCCCCACACCACTGTCCAGGCCATAAACTGAAAGCAGGACACGCTCAACAGACACTGAGTGACAACAAAACGTGGCAGGCAGGACACTTTCAAGTTGTCTGTTTTGTCCTGTGCTGAATGTCTGCTTCCAAAGCCGAAATGTTATTTTCTCACTTGCTGAGCCTTTTTATGGGTGGGTGTGTGTGTGTGTGTATGGAAGTGTGTGTGTGGGTGTGTTTGTGTGATTTGCACTTGTGGTTAGTTATTTGGTTGGCCCGCCTGCTCTTTGGCTCAAGTATTTGAGGACTGAAAACAATTTCGCCCGCTGCCTGCTTCAGTTTCACTTTGTCAAAGCATTCCATTATATTATTCCACATTTCTTTTATGTATATATTTTTGTGTGTTTGTGGTATTTAAACGTTGGAACGTGTCTGCGCATTTATGGCATCTTTGCAGGTTCGTCATTTTAGCTGATTTTAATGTTGTCATATCAACGATATGCTTCTTATTGAATCAAACACATGTTTTGGCCCATCAGAAACACATATTGCCAACTAATTAATTATTGAGCTCTTATATGAAGCATGAATTAAGTATTTCGCTCATTGCTCAAAGTAAAATCAAATCTAATCAATTTAACAGTTCTCATTAGTCAGCTCAATATTAAACGAGCTGTTCGATTGAAGTTCTGTTTTTGATATGGCTGAATCTGGTTAAATGTATTCAAATTAGTTATTTGTGTATTTAATCCTATTATTGACAGCCTTAATTAGCACAATGTGAACCTGTTCTAGCCATATTAATATTGTTAATTTTCATATTCTCTAGTTTATTCGCTAGGCCTGTCCAAAATTGATTATCAAAACTTTCAAACTTTCCTTTGTTTGATTTGAACAATAATAAATATGAGAAGACGTTCGATAGAAAGTTTCCTTGTATATGTGTTAATATCATTTTAATTACGTTTATTGACATAAACTTGTCAAAACGGAACAGATTTCCTCAAATCAGAGCTTTTCGGTCGTGGTTTGCTTCAATTTAATACTCTATTCAAAGTTGAGAATCATGCTAAAATGATACCATCAAAGAATGCTTCTAGGAATGGATTCAAACTTTGTCAAAACAGCAATACGAGACTTGTCCAAACTTTTCACCGTTAGTGCAATTAATATACCCTGATTGTTCGATATTAATCCAGTATACAGCACACAATTTACGCAACTATCTGCTGCTAGTATTTTGCTTTGTCATCTACTTGGGGCAGCAAAACTGCTGGTGGACAAACATTTCACAACAAATTCCACTTTGTAGTTTTTGCTCTTCAGGACTTTTCAGTTACGCTCGCAAATCTTCATTTGGCAGAAGTCCTCTTCATCCAGTTGCCGATCCCTCCTCATGTAGCCACAAACAAATCTTTTAAGCTGAAGCGTTTCTTGTTTTGTTTGAAATGTTGAAACACGAATTTTCAACAACTCGTCTGCTGCTGCGGCTGCTGTTGCATGCAGCAATAAGCAAGTAGAAGTTTCCTGTCTGCATCAGTTCCTGTTGCCATTCTTGCTCGATTCCTCTGGCTTGTTGCCGTCAAATGAATGCAGGCAGGCAGGCAACCAAACAGAAAGACAGACAAAGATAGACGTAAGCCGAGCTGCTGTGTCAGTTTTAACTTGGCCAACAACACAAGTTCTGCCGCCCCCATTGGCGAAACAAATTAATTACATTTTATTCAAGTTGTCAGGTTCTGTTGCAATTTAGTAGTTCGCTTGATTCGCTCGTTGTGCTTAGTTTCATGATGGTGGCAACGCGGTTCTCAATTTTACAATTGCTGCATGTGGCACGTGCCACGTCAGCAGCATTGCCATTGTGCTAATTGAATAGTTAAGCGCATTTGAAGCACCGCCAAGTTGCTTAGCTCGCTTGAAATTTGCACTTGAGCTCAGCTGCTACTTAAGTTGCAAACGTGCCACGCAGCGGCAAGCTCCTTAATGATGAGCTAGATCAGCAGCAGCAGCAGCAGCAGTAGCAACAGTAGCAGCCGCAATGACAACGTGCCACTTAAAGTACATCTGTCTGGTAACATGCGGCTATCTGCCACTT
This sequence comes from Drosophila basisetae, assembly GCA_035041595.1. NCBI lineage: Eukaryota > Metazoa > Arthropoda > Insecta > Diptera > Drosophilidae > Drosophila > Drosophila basisetae. Next base: position 7,106,381 of record JAWNLB010000123.1, on the reverse strand, counting down.
TTGCGGATATGCAGCTTATAATTGTTTTTGGGTGTTGTTATTTTTGTTACACTCTGAAAAAATACAAACTGATTTCAAGAAAATGTTTTTGAATCGAGAATTTGAGGTAACATTTTAATCAAGCCTTAGATTATTTATTTAAAAGTCTTATAAATATTGTGATCTGTTTTGAGTCAACCATAAATTTTCATTAAGCTCTCATCACACTCTCGATTTAAGTTTGGTAAACCAAGCTGTGATTTCGTTAAAAATTTTAATCGAACTTATCCTTTTTGAAATCAATTAAAGTGAATATCTTTTGTGATTGTTTTTCTTCAATTTACAAGTTTTAAAAAAAAATCAAGAAAATTTCTCTTTTTTGTATTATATTTTAAATTCGACTGTATATTTTGCCTAAGTGTATTCTGTTTTTCAACAGAGCAATCTAAAAACAGCTTTGGAGCAGTAGGAGCATGCACATAGGTTTTAATGCCCCACACAGGGCCTCTTTGCTGCTGTTGTTTGTAACTCCGAATAACTTCAGTTTTTTTTCATGTTGAACGCATGTCGTTGTGCATGTTGTTGATGTTGTCGCAGTTTTTGTTGTTGGTGTCGGTGTTGGTGTTGTTGTCGCTGCTGTTGCCTGCCCTATGTAGGTCACTTCTTGCCTTCTTAACTCATTTGAATTGCACGTCAACAATTCGAAAAACAAAGCCAGAAACTTTTGTCATTTGCTCAACTACAATAACAGCAACAACAACAACTATCAGAGTAGCAGCAACAACGACAACAACAACAACAATCAGAGCAACAGCAAACGAACCAACAACAACAACTCGACAGACGAGTGCTTTTATAGAGAACCTGGCAGCTTTGTGTGACTTTGTCGCTTAAAGCCGCTTAGAGATTTGTTTGGCTTGGTTTTGTTTTTGTAATTGCTAACGCATAAAAATTTGGTATTTGTTGTGTTGAATCTTCCAGCTGCTTAAATGGCAATCATGTTATGAGATCTGTTTTTGAAGTTGTTAGAAAATCACAAATAATTGCTTTATTTTGTGTGTTGTGATGTGTAAAACTATTGCGAATGTTACAAATGTTTTTAACACTGTTGGTTCAATGCAGAACCTCTTATTGACTGTAGATATTTGTTTTTAATTTTTGTTTCATTTTTTCTTTGAATAAACAACATATTCTTGCCTGTGGGATTTTCTTGTGCTCTTTGTACGAAATGCTTTAAGTCTCATAAAGGCTTTAACTATTGGTATTTTAATTCTTTTTCCAAGTTATTAGTTTCTTTTGAATTGCACAACGCTTCCATTCTTGACCATTTTCTTAATAGTGTTCCATTTATTTTGTGCTCATAAAAATTATACAGAAAATATACAGCTAAGTATACCACCAAAAAAACTTTTAGTACCATAAATATCTACTCTTGTCAAAGGAATTTATGAAGTGAAAGACCTCAAAATTGCATAGCATTTTTAAAGTTAACAGAAGTTGTTATGCGTTTTGGCTATAGAAAAGTTCATTTTCATTTCCCTTTTGACCCCGAAAAGTTGTAATTAATATTACTGAAGGAAATCATTGAAGTAGAATAATATTCCATTCACATTCCCATTTTTGCCGGTAAAATGGCAAACTGAAAGGTTCTCAACTAATTTACTTTGTGTATTTCCGCAGTCATAATTTTTTTTTGTGTTGACTTTTTTTCTCTTATTTTTATTTTTGTTTTCGTTAGTGGGATCAGCTAGCAAGTTTAAGTCCATTAAACTTCCGCCACAATTTGCGCTTTATTTTTTGGGCGTTCAAACTTAGCTCGACTGTCGCTGCGGTCGCTGCTCTGGCCAGAGCTGGCCGGAAAGTTGATGCTTTTGTATTTCCGGCGAAACTAGCTCAAAAGGGCTTTTTGCGCTGCCACTTCTTGTTCTTGGGCTTGGTCTTCTGCTCCTGCTGCTCTTGCTGCTGCAGCGGATATTTTACTTGTGGCGGAAAAGTGCAATTTCAAAATTTGTACAGCGTCGCTGGCGACGGCTGAGTCCTTTATGCACAGCTCAGTATCCTGAGTCCTTTACAAAGCAATGCTAAGAAAATGAGCAAGTCCAACTTTTTGGCAGCCAAAAAGCGGGCTTAAGCATTTGTAAGCACAGCCAGACAACTTTGATGGAGAAGAAATAAAGCAACAACAACAATATCAATAGCAGCAGCAGCAGCAGCAGCAGCAGCAGCTGAGCACTCATAAATTTGCATTAGTTGGGCAAAAATGGGGGCGCAGCTGGCTTAAGTCATTCAAAGACTGACGCTAATATTGTTGACCTCGATTGCAGCGCGTCTTTATTCTTGCCACTTGCGCATTATTCGCACTTCTATAATCATTGCGCGTCCGCTTGGCTGTCATACTACCAATTGATTTGACCACAAAAGCTCTGGCAGATCTTTTTCCTTTTTCTGTTTTCTTTTTTTCTTGCGCACAATTACACCGTCCAGTTTTTGCTATGCATAATTTATGAAGACAGCGAACACAACAACAATGGAAAACCGCCAATAAGGCGAGCCATTTGTATGCCGCACTCAACGGTGTAGCGGAAAAAGCAATCGAGTAACTAATTACTTTGCGTTAGCCCTAATCGCCGCCTGGCTCTAGCTGGCCAGGCTAAACGCAGATCCACTCCTTTGGGCTGTCCATTAAAAGTGAACCAAATGTTTCAAGTGCTGCCATAAACAATTAAATATTTACGCAGCGACAGCAGCAGCAGCTGCTTTTACTCATTCTGCTCCAGTCATCCTTTCAATTGCCCTGCAGATAAAGGTCAAGGCTGCGGTGTAAGCAGCCCACAGCCTCCAGCCCCCGCCTCCGACCCCACCTCCACACAGTGGCCCTTGGGCTCATTTGACTAAGCCTTAGCTGCGTTAATTGGCGCCTTTTGTTTTGGCCCTTCCCCAAGTTAGCTAATGGCCGTAAACTGTTGTTACAGCCAACAACCCAACCGGGCAGCAGCAGCAACAGCAGCGCGCTTAGTGTTTGAAGTGCGATTGAGAATTTGTGAGCAGCACGCGAGGAAAATTGTGCTTGGCTGCGAGAGTAATCTGCAAGCGTGGTAAGAGTAAACACCTTGCCGCGGGCTATCTAAATTCTATTGCAACTAAGCCTTGACAATTATTTGGGCCGTCCACAAATATGACCCACTTAGCCGAGCTGTTCCGTTTCTGCCAACCCGTTAATGGTTTGTTAAATTTGCTGAGATATATATGGGATGAAAACTTGTTCAGTAATCAACTACAGGTTTATCTAGGTTTTAGATACTGCAATTGATGCAAAGTCAAAATCAAAATAGCAAAATAGTTAGAGAGAAACAAATATGGCGTAATTGAATTATTTCTGATTGAAAAATAATAGAAAATTATATCCAAAGAATTTATGCATTTTTGGATCCAACTAGTGAATATTATATTACTCAAAGAAATCTCCACATGAATATTTTATTTGGCTTTAAGACAATGGCTTTTACTTTTACTTTTGCATTTTTAACCTCAATTTTTGTCAATCAAAATAATCTCTACAGAAACATTCATTTCTTATTGTATCAGAATAAATTTTTTGACTACTCGCATTTATCTGTTCATAAAGACTTAGTTTTCTTTTTACTAGAATACATTTCTAAAGAAAATTCAAATTTGTTGGCAAATATGCAAATAAATATCAAGTTTTAAAATCAAAAAGCAGTCGAAATTAAATTGGTCTCCTGATTGTGGAACTGTTATTCAAAGTCAAAATAAATTGTGCATAAAACTACTTGAATTGTATGTTTGCATTTGATAAAATTATTGCCTACTTTTGGGAGTAGGCAAAAGCTTATCTTGCCAGAAACACAATTTGAAAATGGGAACACAATATCAAGTCAAAAAATGATCAGATTTAGCTAGTTTGACATCAAAAAGCAAAAAGCAAAACGAAAAACAAAACTGAAACTGAAATGAAAATGGAAATAAAGTTAGTTAGACTGCAGCACAAATTGACACAAAACACACAAAACAAAATGGAAAGTGCATAAGCTGGTTGAAAGTTTATGGCAATGTCGTAAGTTTTTAATGGCTGTAGATAATCAAAGCAAAAATCATAATGATGATGATGACGACGATGATGACGATGATGAATGTTTGTCAAAAGCAGCATTGTTGCTGTTGTCGTTGACATAAATTATTTAAATAAACCGCATAATTTTAATTACCACAGCACGAACAGAGCAGTGAATGCGAAATTTTATAATGAATTTGAGAAGACCAAGCAGTTGGGTGTGTGTGTTTGCGTGTGTGTGTGTGAATATTAACTGAAGCCAAAATTTGTTGATCCATCAAATTGCAAAAGTTCAAATATTTTCCACAGTTCATTAAAATGTGAATGTCAAGTAATAAAACAAATGTTTGGTACTATGAAAAACGCGCTACATTTCGATTTATGCAAACGCCATAAAAGTGCACAACGTAAACTATACAAATGCCACAAAGGCAACAGCAACAAGGACAACAGCAAGAGCAGCAGCAGCAGCAGCAGCAGCAACCGCAGTTGCAACAGCAACAACCTTGCGCTTTGCTCATTAAACATAGTGCGAATCAACAAGCAGGCAAGCAAGCTTACCAAAAGCAGCAACAGCAGCCACAACAACAGCAACTACAACAGTATCTGCAACAGCAGCTGCAACTACATCAGCAACAGCAACTACAACAGGAACAGCAACAACAGCAGCAAGAACAGAAGCAGCAGCAACAGCAGCTGCAGCAACAGCAACTACTACAACAGCAGCATCATCTACTCAACAGCCAAAGTCGCATCCATTATTTAATCTTTCACAGCAACAAAGTGAAATTACAAAGCTTCGCGCCTCGCCAAAACGTTAACAACAGTTATTGCAGCAGCAAAAGCAACAACAATAACACAGCCCACAGCAATAGCAACAGCAACAGCAACAACAACAACAACAAAGAACAGCAACTTGCAGCAACGTGAACAAATTAATTGCTGGCTACTGTACAAAGCTTGGCAGTAAACAAGGACTGGCAGCTGGCGACTGGCAACTGGCGACTGGCGTCTGCTAACGCTATTTACTCAAGGTGTTGCTGGCGTGCAGCATTTGAAGAGCAACAATAACAACAGCAACAACTGTAGCAGCAGCAGCAACTTGAAGTCAACGTTTGCTGTTTGCTGTTTGTCTGCGTAGTTATGGTCGATCCATTAAAAATCTTTTGGGTTTTGACAAATAGCACCTATTTGGGTAAGTGTGTGCACCGCAATTTCTCTCTCTGCATTTGTTTCGCCACTGCAAATCAAGCTAAGTAGCAGACGCTTCATGTGTGTGTGTGTGCATTATTTACAGCTGTAAACCACTGCTGTTCAAATTTGCAGGATATGTGTGTTATTTGGCCCGGGGGGAAATGCCAAACTAATGATACCCCTGTGTTATGCCTTTGAGTAGAGGGTCTTTTAAGCATGCCTCTATATGTGTGTAATTCTTTCACTGCAACGTGGTTATTATTTTAATGGATGCATTAATTTCAAGTCTAGCTAAGAGATGGATGCTCCTTAATGGCCCTGCCTGATGACTGTAATATGTTTTGAGAGTGCCAGAAAATGAGTTTATGAAAGAGTTTGCCTTATGTGTGTAAGAGCATTTCCATAATAAAATATTGTCACTTGTCAAGGAGATTTAGCTTTTTTACTGTACACATTTTACTGAGTGATTGTTGTCGTCAATAGGTATTTATTTTTATTCAACTCGAGTATATGTGAATTTATAATATGATATCATCTTAAACATATTATATATACACATATAATAAATAAGATTGAACCCTTTGGGTGTCTTAAAAAGCATTTGAGATATTCGTATTTTTATAAATAATAAAATTCATATTTGTTGATTTGAATATTTTATTATGTCAAATAGTATTCCATAACTATAACTAGAAAACAAACAAAAAATACCACAATTGTTGTTGCATCGTGTGCCTCACCGAAAGGGATTGTTTACTTTTCTTATACTATACTCGTAAAATAAACACAATTACAACTTATATAATCTAATTTACACTTGTCCACTTTGAACTTGCAGTCAATTTCTAGAAACTTTAATAAAACACTTTGCGAGCAGTTTAAAGCTGCCCATGGGCCAAAAACAAATCTATTTGCATAAGTGCCCAGCTTTCGGTTTTGGCAAAAGTTTTTGCAAATAAATAAATAAGCTACACGCTTTTAATTTACTAATTAGTTTTTGTGACACAAAAACAAATAAATAAATAACAGCATAAGCAAATACATAACAAATACTTCAAACAACACGCACACACACACACACATACTTGCACACACATATGTCATACACACTCACACAACTATTTTTTATTGCTTTTCGTTTGTCAGCGCAAAAATTTTAATCCTCAAGGCAGTTAACATTGCGCTGACCACGCCCACGCCCACTCACATGCCCACGCCCATGACCATGCCCACGCATAAAGCGACAACCGTTGCGTAATAAATTAGCCAAGATTATGATAATCTCTGTATTGTGTTTACACATGTATTTCGGATTTAGTTTGCCAACGCTTCTGTCTGTGTGCATACCCTGTAACCTGTAGGCGAATTGGCACACGGGTATGCTCAACTTGTGATAGGTAACTGCCGCAATTATGAATCAGAAGAAGAATTATAAGTGAAGAAATATTTAAAACTACAATTCCGAATCCAATTCTAGCCTTATTTATAATTTTCATTCTTAACTCATTTTATGATTTTAGATCTTTATTTTAGGTTAACATTTGCAAAAATGAAAAATGCTTGAATCACGAGTACCTACTTCCGACAGATCGACCATTTCTTGTCATGTCTAAAATCCTTATACAGGGTATTTCATAATCGAGTTTTAAACTATTTCATTACCACTTCTTTTTCTCTGTGCTATGCAAAAAAGTTGCTTTCACATAAAGTAAATATCGAGTTTTCTGTTTGTGTTTGTCTATTTACATTTATTTGATATTGTTGGCATCTGTGTTTCTCTGTGTATGTGGGTGTGCGTGTTATTGTGTGTGCTTGTGTGCGGCGACCATTAAAACTATTACAACTAATATTACTATTAGTGGGTTTGGGTTGGTTAGGTTAAGTGGGCTGTTTTTGTGATAAGCGGCGTATACGTGATATTTGAGTGTGCCAAAGGCGAAAGTTGACATTGTGATTCATTAAATGGAAAGCTATATATTAAAATCAAAGGGTTGACATAAATTTAGTTAATTTAGCCTGCGGTCTGGATGAATGTGTGTCTGTGTATCCCTTTGACTTTTAATTAGTTTTCACCTGAACTGATTGCTTTATTTGAACCGTTAATTTTGGGCACATCAAGTATAGCTTGGCTAACAGCTTTAAGAAGGGATATAATTTTTCCATTTATATAGTATTCTGAGAATCAGGATGAATTTTGTATTTTTATTCAACTGGTGAAAAAAAAGAAGGAAAAAAAGTAATAAATATGTACATATATCCAAATCAGGGGGCGCAAAAGTTTTTAATTGCGGCTGAGCCCTCTCTGCGGACATAGACCGTAATTAACACGTGCAGTCGAGTGTCCGAGGTTGCCCCCATACCCATCCCCAAACCCTGTATCTCGTTAACTTGCTCGTTGCGTTAATGAACAACAGCAACGACAACAAAAACGACAACAACGACAACAACAACTTGCAACGCAAGACCTTGACAAAGACTCACAATGTGGAAGCGTGGAATGGGAGCAACTCATTATAGCTGACAAAATATTTGTCAACTCATCAGGCGCTGCCGTTATCGCCATTGCCGTGCGCCACATTTTTTAGCTGTTGTTCTTGCTTTGGTTTTTGTTCTTTGCTTTTTATTTATTTTTTGTGTTCTATATCGCGCAATGTGCGCCATCTTGTTTTTTTGTAAGCATTTTTTATGACTTTTTGTTTTTTGCTGTGAGCTTTGTCTTTTGTGCGTCTTTTTTTTTTTGTTTGCCTTCTGTCACTGGGCGCATTTTTCATCGCGATACCCTGTGTGTCAATGGAAGGGGTGGTGTTATGAGCAGCGATAGCATTTTTAAATATTTTTTAGTAATTAATCTAACTATAGCTAACGCAAAAAATATTTGTCAGCATGTACAATTCTGAGTTCATCAGCATGTCAATTTTCTAGTTTGAAAATGTGAGAAATGACTACACGTTCTTTTAAACAATTAACAATTCCTGTTTATTTCACATTAATCATTGGCTGCAGAGGATGTTTTAACTCTTCAGTTGCGATCGTCCGGCTTTACAACTTGTTTATTTTTGAAAGGCGCACGTCCTTTTTAATTAGTCATAGTTGGCGGTGTCTAAGTACTAAGAGTCACTCGGAAGTCTCTTCAACAAATACAGATTTTAATGCTCTTGGGCATCATAAGCACGGGCGATGACTATTTAAATATTTTCACAAGTTTAATTAACTTTATAGCGTGTTCCAGTTGTGCAGTTGCAGGTGAGGTCACTTCGGTCATTGGCTATTAAAGCCCGTTCCACACACTCTTAATGATGTTGCTCTGTATGTGCTAATGAATACAAATATATGAAGTAAGATAAAATATATATGTATTTATTTATGTGCGCCTCGATTCGCAGCCTAATTGAAAATATGCCCAGCAGCCGCTAAGGAAAAACAAAATCCTGTTCACCACGGACCCCCCTCCCCTCCATTGCTGCTCTCGTGCCTTTGGATGGGGCATCAAATTTAATGAGCTGCAGTGCCGCGTCCGAGGTCGAGTTTTGTAGTGGCCCAAGGGCGTTATTTGGATTTGGTTATTCGTTGGGGTTCATGAGTTTATTAAATGGATTTAATTGTGTTTTTACTTTGTGAGCAAAATGAGATTTTCTCTCTCTCCCTCTCTGTATAGTCGAGGTTTTTGCGTGCTGCGGCTTTCCAGCTGATTCACCAAATTCCCAAATATCTCTCTGTGTGTGTGCGTGTATCTGTGTGCGCCGCTGGTTGCACATAAATCATGCAATATAGCTTAATAATTACCTGTGCTAATTACTCTAGGGTCTAATTGGAAATTAAAGCCAGACAAACAATTTAAGAAGCAGGAAAAGTGAATTGAATTTGATGTCTTTATCAAATATTGAATACATGAAATAAGTAAGTTGCAGTGAAAGTAAATCAAATCATAAATGTATAATAAATATATAAACGTTTGTTCGCTTAGGGCTCCAATAATATTAGCTAACTTCACGTAATACGTGTAATATTATTGCAGTCTCTTCTTTCACTTGAGTTCTCCCTTCAGACCTCAATTTTTACATAAATATCTTTTCAATTTTTTATTGAATTTTAATATTACTTTTTCACCCACGCATGCAAGAATTTTTCTTGAATTTGTAATATTTATATTACTTCCAAGCACTCCCATATTTCCTATTGAAGTCAAACAGTTTAATAGGGGTCCAATAATATGAGTCAACTTCACTTCTAATATTTATTTTACATTCACTCTTTCCTTCTCTTTCGAAACCTAATTTGCCTACACACAAAAGAATTTTTCTCGAATTTTTAATATATCTTTTTCACCCACACTTGCAAGAATTTTTCTTGAATTTTTAATCTCTGTAATATTTAATTGAATTTATTTTTCAATGACTCCGTCACTTATGATTCCTGTTGGTGCCACTTCGTATTGAAACACTTATTATTTTATTATTTGGCTGTCCAAAATACTCCTATGCTTAACTTACTTCACATCATGAGCCGCGTTGGCTGCACGAACAAACAATAAACCTAAAAAAAATCCAGTCAACTAGCAAGAAAAGACACCTTCTGCCCCCCTGCTGGTTAATCCCAACATCCCTCTAGTAAATCAACAATGTTTAACCCCAACCTGCTGTCACTTTAAATGTTTTGCGCTTTGTTGCCTTTTCGGATAACAAAGCACCTTTACTTCCGGCTCTGTAAACTACTCTATTTACCCCCTACCTACTTCTCTTATGCACGTATTTTATAATATATATTTTTTGTTTTTTTACCATGGCTGATTTGCGCAGCTCTGACACTTGACTCCACTCTCCCAGGGCCGTGCTTGAAACCAAATTATAGAAAAAGAGAAAAATAATGATAATAAAAAACTGCACGGGGAGCTGCTCGAGAGAGAGAGAGAGAGAGAGAGAGAGACAGATTGAGAGAGAGGGGAGGAGTGGAAAAGGGGAAGGTTAGAGTCTGACGAAAAATGTTGTTGCCAACAAAATGTTGAAATGTTTCTCAGTGCTGTGTGAGTGTGTGTTGATGTTTACAGAAGCTGCTGCTGTTTCTGGCAGTCATACAATGACAGACTGACATATGGTTTGGTTAGTCGTAGGGTCGTGTGGGGTGTAAGGGGTTGATATGGGTGTGTGTGTGGCTGTTAGTGTGCCAGTTATGTGACTATAAATAGCTGACTTCAGCCCGGCCACGTTAATAGTTTAAAGTGAGTACTTTTGACTGCCGCTTGTCGAGCGCTCAGCATTCCGTTTCGCCCTCCCTGCCTACCTGTCTGCTTGGCTGCCACTGCTCACTTTGTTGGCCAATTTAACAGCAACAAAAAAGCCACTTAAATATGCTGGCTGAATGTGCTTTTTGTAATTTTGCCTATGCCCTTTAGTCACGAGTGCCAAAACTTAAGTCAAGGCGGCGACAAAGTACAAAAAAGGACCAACAACAGCAACAACAAAATTCAATTTCAGCTAGGGCTCCATTTGCTCAGTGAGCTGCTGTGTGTGTGTGTGTATTTATATGTGTGAGCTTATAGCCGTTTTTTAATTTATTTAGTATATTGTTCTAGACCTACTTGCGTACATGCTGCGAAGTGCCTCGCTGACTGCTTACAACTTGCTCTGCCTCTCTCTAAATACACCCTGAACCCATTAAAAGTGGGAGGAAGGGTATAATGAAGCTGTACAAAAGTATGTTACATCATTTTTGATTAGTAGCAACAGCTGTCTAAACAAACCATTCTCACAGAATGTGACAGCTAAGGAAAATTTTGACAATTCCAGATGAAGTTTATTTAATTTTATCGATAACTACACCCGCGTAGCGAATATCGATACAAAGCTATGCACAAGTCAAAATTATAAAGATATATCCATACATATTACTGATCAACTGTAGACTTTATTAACCAAAACATATTTTCATATTACTATCAGCAAGACTACTCCGTATTTAACAGCTGAGTGCAGTGTATGTCCTAATCGAGCTGCCGCTAATACTCTAGCTTCTAACAAGTTTTCCACATTGGACAGCAATATCATATAAGCAACGCACAGCTCCTGGACTATTGCCAGAAAGGATATGTAATATTCGGCTTCCCAACAATGCATTTTAATTTTTCTCTTTTATTATTAAGTTTGCCCTATTTACAAAAGTTGTGCGCCCCCACCAACAAAAAAAAATTAAATGAAAAGAGTTGCTTGCGTTTTTTTTTTTATTTACTTTTGCGCATTTCTCATTTTCTTTCGCTTTACGGTTTTCGAGCATTACGCGCCTCTGCGACCCCCCTCAGCCGCCTTCCACAATGTGTTCAACGAGTAAGTTAAATAAAGCTGAGCTAAATTCTAATTTAGATTTCGTTTATTATTTCACGACCTGATTGCTTTTAATTTAGCCAACTGAATGTTACAAAAGAAATGTCTGATAAATTGTTCATGAAAGCATGGGAAATTTAATTTCAGTTGCATACAACTAATATATTTTCTAAATTAAAAAAGCAGATAAACGAATGAAAAATGAATACAGAATATTGCATTTAGGAACTTAAAATTGAATTATTTGGCGAACTCACCAAATATCGTAGAGAAGTTTGAATAATTAACGAAATCGATACGCAGTGAAAACATTAATAACTTTTCACTCTGCACAATAAAAATAAAGTGCCGAAAATTGCGAAAATAAATATAGTTATTCGGTATTATTTAGTTATGTGTTTCCGACAGAAAATCAAATCGATAGAGTGCATGCAAGCATATGCAATTAGTTGATAAAATCTACGCTCTCTTTTAATACTAAATATATTTGTAGATATTGAAAGAGCGCACAGAACATGTGCATATATTTTTAAAATTTCATATATGACTGATTAAAATGCATTGGGAAATGCGTTTAAAAAAATGCCTTATGCATTCTGATCAAAGCAGGAAAGACGCCCGCACAACCTGCGTTCATTGGCATATTACGTATACGCATGAAGTTCCGGGCTGCAATATTCACATCCAGAATGCTGTTGACTGTCAGCTGGCAATATTAATTTTTCCCAGCAACTTTATGATGTGTGACCAACTATGTGTGTGCTGTTGTCTCTCTCTCTCTCTCTCTCTCTCTCTCTCTCTCTCTGTCTATCTCTCTCTGTCTGTCTTCCTTTTTAGCATTCACTTAAAGCATTTATTGCATTTATTTTACACAAAATACAATTTTATTTATTTATTCGTGTTTGCACAAGTTGCGGTTGCTATGAAATTCTAACAGGAAAAGCGAATTATTGCTTCCGCATGTGGGCAATTTTCACAAAGAAACAAGAAATTTCAACTTGCAGCAGAAAACTTGTTTTTGCTCCCCGTTCTGCCCCCTCCCTTTCAACCGTTTCTTGTGCTGTGCAAGAGTGTACTTGAAGATATCTGTTTTTCAAAAGCATTGAATCAATTATGAAAAAATCACATTTTATTAAATGCATTGCATGGATTAAATGCAATCAACAAGCTGAAACTATATCAAAGTCTTAAGTAAGATGTTATTGTGAAAAATGTGGCAAAAGCTGAAGCACGATAAAGAATTTAAAAGCAAAACAAATATGCAATACAAACAGTACTGTATTTTAATTTTAAAAAAAGCCGCAATGAAAAGGAAGATTCATCTCAGAGCTATGCCTTTACGCAGAGCAGAAAGTGCATAATCTAATATTTAATAAATTTTGCTAAGGCACTTTTCCAACTTTCCAAGTTTTAAAAGCTTATTTAACACACATTGCTCATATCTTATGAAAATGCAGCATAAGTTTAATATAAACATTGGAGTTAAACTCCAAAAGTCATTAAAGCACAGATTTCTTTGGCCAAAGCTCGTTAGAAAACTTCATGCAGGAAATTAGCGATGTAATTAAGCAAATAATTATAAAAATACGAAGTGCAAAGAGAAAAGTGTTATTTTTGGCTTAACTTGCAGTTGCAGCTTGTGCCAATTTTGCGTAAATAAGCAAAACTATCTTTGCTTCGAGCGAAGATGTTATCCAAGAAAGATGTTTGTCTGCGATGAGTTTTCCTATTAAGTGGTGAGGTCGTCAACTGATTCGACAATTTAATTATGCTCATTAGAGCACAGGCCCCCAACATCTGTGTTGCGACGAGTTGCGATGCGTGCCACAATTTAATGCATGCCACGTTTTCCGCATAAACCGAACAATTTACGACTTTGTGAAGCCGCCAAGGCACGCGCGCAATTTGTCAATCGATAAATTTTGGCTATAATTAATGCGGCTTATTGGCATTTCATATACTCGTTTTACTACTATTCGCCAAAGGGGGGTGCGTCCAAATTCAATCAATATAAAAAGTATCTTGGTATCTGTGTATCTTTGTGTGTTGTGCTTTATTTTCTCATGCGCCTCCTTCTATCTTTTTTCATTTGCAGTTACAAAATTTGTACGCATTGGTATTGCCGACAAGAACGACTCTCCGCCGTATTTCGATAGATTTCTGTACGAGACTGAAATCGATGAGAATGCCGATTTGCAGAGCACAGTGCTCACTGTCAACGCCAAGGATCACAATGAGTGTGAGTATAACTAATACACACACACACGCACACGCACGCTCACTCACATTCATACATCAGCCACACACACACACACCCATATCCTTTTAATTGTTTAAGGCGATTTGTCATTGTCGCTGTGAGCTCGTATCCGAAATGTGTCAGTTGACTTAAGTTTAGGCAGAAATTAATTTTATTTCATTGCTATTTAATAAAGCTTTGGCAACATTTTGTTGCATAAATTAGACATTGATTTAATCAGTCTTGTTTTTATTTGCAATTGCCCAAAAGCAGGCTCATCTAATCTATGTGAGCCCTTTTAACGGCAACTGTTCTCTAGCATAATTGATATACATAAAAATACACTCGAATGCGAATTGTGTGAAAGAGAATATTGCCTTAGGGCAATGCGAGGGGAGTTAAGCGAATAAAGTGAAGCGAACACAAATTCTTAGATCTACACTTAGGCCATATTCAATCTGCTTTCAAATATGCTGAAGTCAATTATTTTGAATAACTTAATAAATCAACATGGAAGAGGTTTTGCAACGCCCAATTAAGTTAAGCAGAGACAAATTCTTACACCAAATCTTAAGCTAGAGAACTTGTTTTTTAACGCAAGCCAAATTGTCTCCGCATTTTTATTGAAAAACCAAATTTGACAGGTTGTTTTGTTTGCTGAACTGATACAAAGATTCTATCAACGTCACTTCAAATTAGCGATTGGAGAAATTATCCATGATTTAGCTAAGCTTTGATTATTTATAGGTGGAAAGATAGAAATCTGTGTCTTTTTCCACAACCAAAGCTGGCACACAAGTCAAACTAAGCATTGTAAATCCCAAGATGTTGATGACTGCGCAGCATTTTGAGACGCTACTTTTGTCTATTTTTACTGATAATAATCACAATGTCATCAGCGGGGTATAGCCTACAATATAATGTAATTTTGTCAAATCATTGTGACGCGCTACTTTGGGGCATTAACTTTTTGAATCATATCGTTTTAATGCCACTCTCCGCGTGCACATAAAAAACCAAATTCATATAAATAAATGATGATATAAACATTAGGAAAATACCAATTTGGCAATTTCCTGTATGGCGTTTCTTCCGCTGCTCTGCTGCCTTAGCTTTAGCTGCCTGCATAAATATTAAAAGATGGCTTTGAATATTTTTCACATTTGAGCACACACAAAATATGTATTTGGACGATTTCGTTCGCGTTGGCTCGTAATAAACATTTGTTTATTTTAATACGCCGCCAAGATACACACTATGTGTGTGTTTGTGTTTGTAACCATTGTGAAAATATTATTGCTCATACGCCATGTACGCCAAATATTTACCAAATATTAACAAATAAATGCTCATTGAAGACAAAGATACATAATAAGAGATACACTCTCAACTTGCGTTCCCCATGAATAAATCCATAAAATACAAAGACAAAACACACACACGCACACACGAGCAACTACCTCCCATTCCCTTCTATTGATTCGCCATACGAAAACTATCATTGTAAATATTATGGCCAGCGAAAACTACATGTTTTATCGCATGTTCCCCCAATAAGAGAGGGGAGGGAAGTGGTGGTAAGGGAAGCGAAGGCGGGCGAAAGAAGATTTGCAGTATCGCAACATTCAAAATCTCATTGAGAACGTTTAACAACTTTGATAGGGGAGTAAAACACGAGTGAGCCACAAGCAAAACACACACACACCACACACACCACACACACACACACACACATATGCAGGCGACACATGTCAGCAACAGCAACGGAATATATATGGAGCCAAATCTTCTTCTTCCGGTTCGTCCTGCTGCTCTCCTCGTTTGTGCTCGTCAATGTCGCCGTCGTGACGACTGCGAAAAAAGCATTAACCCGAATTGGAAAAAAAACGGTAGACAAAGAAGAAAAAAAGCTGAAACAAGAAAGCAGCAACAGCACCCGTCCATACAAATTGGAATGTATTTGCGTCCGTCCGTCTGTCTGTCTGTGTGTGTGTTCGAGTGTGTGTGCGAGTTTAGTACGCAAAACAATAATACAAAAACGAATATTCGCCAAAGCTGAGCAACAGAAAATGGCAAAAACAAGCTGCTGGCGACGGACTTGAAGATATCCTATTCACAAATAGTCAACAAATAGTTGAGATACAAACATCGAGAATCGTTAAAGACAGAAAAATGTTTGACCTGCAGCAAAGTCTTAACTCAGAAAATAGTTTAAGAAATTATTTGAAGAATACTTGAAAGAGTTATGAATACTGAAATTCAATTAATCAAGTTTGTTTCTGCGCTTGGCATACAAAAACCTACATAAAAGAAAGTTTTCTAGCTCTCGTTCACTTAAACTTAGCTTCTTAAGAATGTCTGACATGAAACCAAGTGTTGCTAGCTCTCATTAAAACCGAGCTTGTGAAGATTATCCTATAATTATTCACAGCTAAATCAGCTGATTAAGTAATACACATATAATTAGTATAGTCGAGAATAACCGACTGTCTGTCACATGTATTGTGTGTGTACTGTAGCCCATTTGTATTCATTTGCAATAGGTCCAGGGCATATATATAAATTGTTAGCTAGCCAAATGTTTTGTATACATTGAGAAATCCATATCGCACATCGCTCGTATTTGCGAGCAAGTCTCACAAATAATATATGGATGGCCCCCAAACACAACAAACACACACTCACACACACACTCGCACACACATTAAGTGGAATAGGGGGGCCACGACAATCTTTTATGTGATTTCTTTTGCCTATTTTGCTAGTGCAAATGGCATGGAATGCTATGCACAAAAATGAAGCTGTAAAAACTTCGGTGATTCCAATTTTCCTTCACTCTATTCTCTCTCTCTCTCTCTCTCTCTCTCTCTTTCTCGTTCTCTATTTGTCTCCCGCTCGCTCACGCCCCTTTGCTAGCGCAAATACAACATTCGAAATTTATGAGCGCAAAAATTATTTATTATTCAAGTATGCGAGACTTTGAAACTGTTTTCAACATGCAAGCATTTTAGGTTTGAGAGTGTGTGCTTGCTTGTGTGTGTGTGTGTTTGTGTGTGTGTGTATGTGCGTTGTAGTGTGTGTCAGATGAGGTTCTTAAATTTTTAAACGATGTTAGCTATGCAAGAAACATTTGCTCTTTTTATTCAATTTCGGTGCATTGTTAGAGCTTAATCCAACTTTGTTTGTTTTCAGCTTAAATTGAATCCATTCCCTTTTTATTGTTTATTTATTTACCCCCGGCTACATGTTTGAAACTCATTAGCTATTGTGCGAGTCACAAAAGTGTTAAATACAATTTGGTGAATATTTCTCACTCATTTATTATTAAATATTCTTTTTAGATAGCAAAATACATGAAAATAAAATATTAAATACTTGTGGAATTATTATTTTTAATTCTCTTCAGCCTTAATATTAACATGAAACATTTCAATTCGTTAAAAGATAGTTTCGAGAGGGAATTTTGGGCTTACTTTGGAATAATATCTAGTGTAGCTTAGGCCAAAATTTCTGGCCATTATACCATTCTTATTAAATATTTAAAGTTCAAGAGTATTTCGATCTTAAACTAAGCTCTTTGAGCAGTCTTGTGACATTAATCCCGTTTTCATTTTAAAACTCATTTCGTTGCTATTACTGGCAATCATTAATCAAATTAAAGTAAATGTGCACTGCAATTGAGTGAAAATCTTTGATTTCACTAATGCACAGCAACTAATTCAAACTTTTTTTTTTATTCAGTAGTCCCCAAGGTCTTTTGGATTTAAGTGCGTTAAGTAATCCTTTCGTGGCGTTTGACTGTACTTACACATTGGCTGGCCAATGGCTATGGGGATGCCATGAAATGGCTTTCCATTATCATCTCAAGTTCTCGGGCCGTCATAAAACATTTTAACGCCAAAATACAATTCAACAATAGAACCGGTCACGATTGAACGCAAACGTTCCACTTAGCCAGAGTCAGTGGGCCACAGTGGTCCCTCAGTGGCACGGCTGCAGTGGATGTAAGCGAGTCATAAAAAGTCTTTGCCACCACGATCTTAGACCATAGACGAAGCACTCAAATAAAGTAAGGTCAATAAAATGATAGGAGGGGCAACGCATAGAACCAGAAACAATAAGAAACGCAAGAATAAAGTTGTTTTTTATTTCACATTTTAAACTGACTTTTCATGCTAAATAAGTATGGCATAAAAACAACAACAAAAGACAAAAAACAAAAAAAAAACAAGAAGAATATGTATGTAATATGAGCAAGCAGAAATGAGGCAGCAGCTGCGGTTGCCACAGTTTGTGTGTATTGTGTGTGTGTATGTGTGTGTGTTGGAGTCTCTAAGGAACGAGCTGAGCAGCAATTCCCAAGGCGAATGTCTTAGGGTGTGCGTGTGTGTGTATGTGTGTGCTTGAGTGTATTAATTTATTATCATTATCAGTGATTTTAAAATGGCGTCGTGACATCGTAAATTATAAATGCCTCTGTGTCTAAGGCACGCTCACTGAGACTGGGGACTACTTAACGCCTGCCAAGATACAGTTGCTATCTTGTTCTTGCTGCTTTTGCTGTTGCTATTGCTGTGGCCGTTGCTGTGTTCGTAAATTGTGGTAACCAAGAAAATAAAAACAGAGTCAGGGGCTCCACTTAAAGTGCGCCATGTGTATATATTTTTAATGCTGCCAAAAAGACGCGACTAACATAATGAAAATATGCTCTAAATATATGGCGAGGGTTGCTCAAAATTATGGTTATCATGTGCAGCTACCTCGAAAGAATAGAGCTGGAATACTAAATACTTGAAGGCACGTTGGTGACTTAGAAGTCTAACTAACTTAACTCGATTTGCAGTAGCGGAATTAGTAGTCAGAAAGAGAATTTTAGTGAAGTGTGCTATCCAGACAAAATCTATAGACAGGGCATAATACATCTTACAGATCTCAGTATATAAAGTCTCCCAGTAATAATAATAATGACTAGCAAATAAAGGCAATCTTAGGCTCATCATTGACTAGCTTGTGAAACGATTTTGGTTAATAGGTAGTTGAAAAACCTAGAGTAAATTAATATTATTATGTTACTTAATATTCAAATGAACACATGCATAATTAGTCCATATTTACTTTAATTACAATACAAAATTATTTAAAATAACTGAAAAGTTATGGCGGAGTTTCTCCTAAAATATTACACATACTTTAAATTCGTACAATAACAAATCTTAAATATGCAGAAATCAGAAGCTAACAACTGATAAGACGTGACATTATGAGCATTCTAACATATCCCGAGTCTCCGTTGCGAATGTTTATGTTAATGTGAAGCAGCCCGCGTAAATTGTCTTACTGCTCACACGCTAACTGCCTTTAATTGAGCAGAAAGCTGTAAAGTTAACACACGTCTAAAGTGCTCAGCATTGAGATCAAGTTGTCGCCGCCTCCTCCCACTCCCCACACAAGTTGCCAGACTTTTGGGTTAAGCGATTTACGCGTCGCTAATTCCCGCTAATGTTTGTCATTTTACATTTTTGCATAAATGAACTGGCAAACTCCTACTTCGTCGTCTACTTTTGCGTCTTCTTCTTATTTGCATAGCCACGCCCATACGCCCACGTACATGACTGTGCATGCGTGTGTGTGTGTGTTTGGCACACATGTGTGAAGTTGTCCTTGTTGTTTGCCGTCTCGCCCGCTTTTTTAGCCCACTGCCGGCAAGAACACTTCCTCAAGCTGTTTAATTATTTAATAAGTAAATTATACGCCACGGCGCAGGACACGCCCACTTTTAAAATGTTAGCTGAGAGTTCGGTGCAAGTGTTTTTAATTAATAAACTTAATTATGTTGTCGCGTTTTCCTACTTATTTTGCTCAGCTTTGATCTTTCACTTGAAGTAGCAAGTTGTGCATTATAAATTTATAATTCCAAGAAAATACCAAAAATGTTGGCTTCTAATTAATTATCCAAAATCAATATATCCGCAATTTTGTTTCGATAAAGCTAAGTAAGTAGAAAATCTACAAAACGCTTTTATGTGGATGCCATCGGCGAATAGTTAGTCCAACGCAAAACTGTATATCAATTTACTTGAAATTAAATGTCAAATGCCTGAGGATCTCTACATAGAGCAGGTGGATGCAAGATAAATTAATTTCACAGCAAGTATAAAATAAGAGGCCAACAAACTCCCCATTGAGGTCTTAATTGCACAGAAGCCAGAGCTAAAGTCCTCTCTTACATTATGCATACGCCATGTGTGATGTGAAGAAATCAACTTAAGTTTAAATGACCTCAATGGCAGTACTACCCTGAGAAAAAACAGCTTAACTGTATAATTCATCCATCAAACACATTAATAGTAGCGAAGAAATCGGAATAATAATAATAATATCGAATTTCGGGTCAGTTTGAATTGTAAAATGAAACAAACTTCAATCAAGCTATAAATTTCTATCAAAGTTATTCGTTTATTTTATTAATATATAAAATATAAAGTCATCAATTGAATGGTTAACCGGAAAAAGAAATTTTGGGATCAATTTAAAACCTTTACGGAAACTGTTAAAATTCACTTAAACTTTGAAGGATGTCTCTAACCATGACTAAATGATTGTTATTGTTAAATTGATAGGTAGGAAAAGTCTTTTGGTTGATTGGATAATTCAGTACAAAATACGATACGGCTAAAGATACATTCTTTAATTGAGGTTGTGGCTATTAATTTGGTAGTTTCTAATTTGAGCAACAATTGAACAATGTTCTAGACACAATCATCTAATTAAATAAAAAATCCATTCTGTTTTTTGTTTTCTGTTCGACACAGCGACGAATATTCGATACCAGATCACAGGCGGTAACATAGGCAATGCCTTTGCCGTTCAGAATACGACCGGCGTCATCTACGTTGCCAGTCCGCTAGACTATGAAACGCGGCCAAGGGTAAGTATTAGTCGTATAAGTATGAAAATAAGCAAATAAGCCTCTCTATGATTTCGCTTTACCCTTGTCACACACGACAGAATACTGACGACAGACAGGAGCTGTGCTGACAGCAGAGCCTACTCAAAAGTCTAGCCATAACTTTCTGTTTTATTTTCTTATTTTACTCATCTTCAACTTGCAGCATGTATTATTCTTTTTGTCTTCGTGTGTGTGTGTTTTATTTTTTATGCTCAACTTTTTTGGTTGTGCATGCATAATTTATATATTTTTTGTGGCTGTGGAATGCCACGAGTAAAAATATGCAAAACTATGCAAAACTTACAGCCGAACAACTTTTCGACGCTGTGCTGCTGCGACTACAAAAGAAAAAAATTAATAAAAAAATTTTTTTTAAATGTGAACACGCAAATAGATATACGTAGTCGCTATGTGTTTGTCCGCATCCCAAAATTGCGTGAAGAGCAAAAAGACAAAACAACAACTCACATCGAGTCAACGTGGAGATCCACATCTGTTGGCACATTTTCCATACCGAATTTTTAACGTGATTGCACCCGGGCAAACTACTGAAATACCGCCGTCCTTCCTGCGCCCCGCTGTGCCATATAGGGAATCCGTGTAGCTGCCAATGGGCTGTCATGCAACAAGCGGCAACAATGCCACAAAACATGTGTTTCATCTCCTCTTCCTTTTTTTTTGTTTTGTTATCTGCTTTTAGGTTTTATTTTGTTTTCGCTTGTTTGGGAAAAGTTTGACTAATATTTTCCAGCGATTTTTGGCATTTTACTTTCGTAAATAAGAGGCAAATTGAAGCTTTTCGCTGTTGCTGATTGCAATTTTAATTAAATTGAATTGAAATTAGATGCGATTTCTATTATTGACTCATTCTGATTGCAGTATGAGCTGCGCTTGGAGGCGACACGCAATCGCAAAAACAACTATACCACCGTTGTCATCAATGTACGCGATGTTAACGATAATCCACCTGTTTTCGATCGTCAAACATATCGCACACAAATCACCGAAGAAGATGATCGTAATTTGCCCAAACGCATTTTACAGGTGAGTACAAATAAATACTAAAATTAAAATTGATAGCTAGTAAAACTGCCATCTGTTCGATGTTATTTGCTCCCTTTAGAGACTATATAGTTCTTTCATCATCATTAAGTCCTTAACGAACGCAAGAATACAAGAATTCGTAGTCAGTTTGAGGGTTTATATGATTTTCGAGTTAACAAATTTGCCTAATTAATGCCAAACATTCTGCTTTGATGCGCTCTGAGAATTCCATCTCATTTTCACAAAATTGAACGATTCCACTCAGAAAACAATCGGCCTGAATTTTCCAAAATCGGAAATTGCTTAAATAATTTTTGCTTATTCTTGCCAAAGAGAGATCTGGCTTGTCTGAAACCTGCTGCCTCTAAGCAATCCAAATGCCAAATATGTCTCTATTCTTTACTCAGTTACTGCAATATTGTGGTTTTACTATGCCACAATATGGTCCTGTTCCTAAATGGGATGAATGTGCCTCTCTGCGCCCATTCTTGCTCTGCCATATCCCTATTACCCGGAATACACCCCAGGGTGATCCGAGTTGGTCAAGCTTGGTCCATAACTAACGAGCAACTGTAGACGTTAATTTCCTCTGCCTTAGTGCAATTAGTGCTGCTTGACTGTTGATGTTCATCTCTCCTGGAAATGCTCATTTTATCAGATACAAGCACAGCCTTCGTTAGCTGAATGATAAGCAGGCGATAAGCTGATGTTGTGCAAAAAATGCAACGAAAAACATACACGAAAAACAATTAAAGATAATTAATCAGCGTTAGCTTGCTGCAATGACTGCAATGGCTGCAATGTCCGCAGGTCGCAATATATAATCGAGCCGTTAATCAACATTCTTCAATATTGGTGGAATTTCCGAGCAGAGATCCACTTTTGGTAGCTTATCGCTGCTATCATTATTTTCCCATTCCACATTTATTATCACCCGCTTGCTCTCATGCAATTTAAATATTGGAAGCAAAAAGGACAGCAACAGCAACAACAACAACAATAACAACGACCGCCAAACACAATACATGCAATTTGCATAAAAATTCAACGGTCGAAAAAACTATGGAGGCGAAAAAAAGACAAGCCAAACAATAGCGCAAACAAGGCCAGAAAACCAGGACTCGAACCCAGACCCAAACCCAAACCGAAGCCAAAACCAATCCAATCCCAACCCAATGCAGGCAACCAGGCAGCTCAAGCCTCAGATCTGGCCACTGCGTGTTCGAGGCATGTAAAGTGGTCAGCAACGATTCAATGGCCGTAAATGCAAAATAAATACTCATTCATTAATAATAACGCGATAGTTGCACAGTACTCCAACATAAGATATATACAAATACATCTGTATATGTGTGCGAAGTCTGTTGCAGCGACTTTTATTTAAGCCATAATTTACAACAATCCACAAAAAAGAGCGAAATAATAACCTGTGTTATCCGTTTGCCAAAAGGTTAAATGCTCTTCTTTTCCACTCAAACTCAACTCGAGTCCGAATATGCTATACAATTGAGTGAGTCATAAAAAAGAATAATACTTCTATGTCTATAAGGTAACTGATTAGCGCTTAGCTGTTATAATACCTGCAAACAATAAAAATGAATAGTAATAAAAAAGGCAATAAAAATATCATAAACAGAAGTACATAAAAGAGTTAAGAAGAGCTAACAATGAATATTGCATAAAAACTTTGTGCAATTAGGATATAATAATATTAATGACTAGTTTTAAGCAGTAAAAAAGAGAGAAAAGTTTTGGAAAAGACATAAAAATCGCACACAAGAATTGCTTGAAAATTGGTTAAGAAAGAACATTTGTCTAGAAAAGGCAGACAGAAAGTTGAGAAAAATGGAAATTATGGATTTTTGTTAAAATAAAAACGTTCAAAGCACAAAAAAAAAGACAGCTTTACAAAGACTTTATTGTACTCTTTGTTTTCATGTTGCTTTTAATAGTTTTTTAATTGAGGCCAATATACAATTGGTGAAGATTTTATTTAAATTTATTTTGTTTTTAACGAAATATGTGAATCATCTCAGCTTGCTTTGATCTGTATCTATAATTTTATATACAGAAAGTTCTAGACAGTAAATAGCGAATCTCTACTAAACAATTTCCCATTTCAATTATTTGATTGACAAATAATTTCTGTAAAAATAAATTACAAATTACACAAAATGATTCCAGTAAGCCCAATGAGTTCGATAGAGTATTAGCGATGTCCTGCTGTGCACAAATTATCTGTTCAACTCTTGGAAAATATACATTTAAATTGCAGTGCCCGATTGCGATGGCGTCTGTCAGCCAATGACAACAACAACAAGAATAATGACAACGAGCATTTTTAATTACACTTTTATGTAAAAGTAAAGAAATTGAAGCGGTGCCAAGTGCCAGCGATAATCGAGAGATGCATATATATATATATATATATATATATATGTATATATGTATATGTATATGTATATATAAATATACATATATATATATATACATACCTATACATCCAATAAAGTAGGGCTAAAAGCGTTGCCTGCTGTCTTCGACACCTTTGACCAAATTGATTTTTGTAGGCGCTGCAAAATGAATGGCAAATATGCCTTTATCGCGTGACATTTTAAATTATGCACGCCATTGTGTGTAAGTGTGTGTGTGTGTGCGAGTGTGTGTGTGAGAGTGTTTAAATGTATGACTTGTTGAAAGGACAATGGCATGCGGGCCTCACAACGCAGCACGTGGGCCACAATAATGGCACGTAGACAACTCTTTTGTCATATGAAATTGTGCGAAACATTTAACGTAAATTGTCGCATTGTAAATGCTTAAATGGGGGGCGAAACATGGCTTCCAACGGGCGTGGCTCTTAGGAAAATAGGCACTCAACTGGAGTAGCCAACACCTACTCCCCACATAAATATATGAATGTATTTACATTTACTGGGCCCATTCAGTTGGCTTAAATGGTTTTTAGCTTTGCTATTCGTTAACTGATGCCGCATTGTTAATACCAACTTTTGCAGCTGGTCTGGCTCTAATTGGCTTGCCGAGTGTTTGATAACTGTCATTTCCTTGAATACACAATGCGAGAGGGAAACTCGACTTAACTGTATTGATAAATGACAATGGGCATACTTTTTGTGTGGTTTTTGTATTTGTACTCGAGATTTTGTGATATGTGCATTTAGGCTGAGTATGCAACGAAACATTGCAAGACAATGGACAAAATAACATCGTTGCAAATCCAAGCAAAGCTATTAACAGAGAGCATAATGTATGCAACAGACAACTTTACAATTTGAGCTGCAAATGGCTTCGAGTCTCAGTTGCCAATGTGTTTTGTTTTTGCTTTGGGTATTCCATGGGGAACAAACAGATAGCTTACAGTAAGTAAACACTATTTTTGATAGTTGTATATCTTGTGTTGTACATTCTGAATTCAATATGTACCTTGAACATTCAAGGGGAAAATCAGATATTGAAGGCATTTGCAAATGTGGAATTTAGTTTTAGTGTATTAAAAAGAAAGTTGTGTTATAAAAATAAGAACTCTTCAAATGAATGTAATCCCGGAGGAAATAAATACTAGGTTTGCCTTACATTGATTAATGGTTAATTTTATTTAGCTGCTAAGAATTTGATAATTCAAAATTAGACCTCTAACAAACACTAGTTGTTATTGAGTAACTATATAAATAAAAGCTTTAATAAGTAAAGAAATAGAGTTCTCAATTTAAGTATGATTCTTAGATTCTTACAGAGAAATCTCTCTCCCGTCCAAATCAAATCTAAGCCGATTGCCCTTTTGTGTTTAACCAAATTAAAAATCTTCAATTACGCTATTAATCTTGATGCCAAACGATTGCATTTATTACGAAATGGAATTACATATTTAAATGCCAGACTTAAGCTCACAATCTAAAATCAACCGTTCTTAAATAGTGCCCACTTCACACAGTCGCCTTTATTTATAGATAATTGGCAAGCAGCACGCAGATGCCTATCGCAAATAAGATGTGAATAAGAAAAAGTATGCAGCAAATTTGCTTGCATCTTGTTTCCATCAAAATATAAGAATAGTAATGCGAAATAAAATATTCGATGCGTAGACAGCAAAATAGCGCTAAACACAGATTTCATTTAGTAGACGCAACCACAAAAAAAAAATCGAAAAAAATAAAATATATAATCGAAAAAGCCAAGGATGGACAAAAACAGCAAGCCGATTGAATAATTACATAAATCTCGGTTAATATTAGCATTTTTTACAGACAGCATTTCGTTGCCAAAGAAATGGAATAAAAATACAAAATCGAAGCATAAATTTACAAGCAATCTGGCCTGTGAAAACCAGCAGGCGTCAGGCGGCTCTCCCCCCGTTCCCATTAAAGTCTCAACCGCCTCATCCCTTGACAGGTTTTAACCACCCCCCACCCACCATCGTCTACAAGCGCATTTCGTTTTGCTTGCTTTTTATTGGACATTTAAGGGTTTTTTTTACAAATTTGCATATTTGATTTATTGACTGAATATTGTAAGTAAAGTCCAGATTGGGCCACCAACGGCTAAACAGTTTACAACCCACACTACCCCCCTTTTTAAAGATACCCTTGCCCACAAGTCAATGCAATGCAGATTTTTCTGTACCAGCATCGCTTACTCATTTCTCTTCAATTATTTTCTTTTTTCTTTTTTGGTTACAGGTTACGGCTACGGATGGCGATGTAGATAGACCAATAAATATTGTATATTTCCTTACCGGCCAGGGCATCGACCCGGATAATACAGCAAATAGTAAATTTGATATTAATCGCACAACGGGCGATATTTTTGTACTCAAGGTAAGTAGCACTCACAATGCTTAAGCTGATTTCCCGTTTACCACCCCGCACCCACCGACACCCACCGACACCTACCGACACCAATCGACACCATAAAACCCGTAACCATAATGAATGCCAGTTAAATTCCCCAACTGATGATGAAAACATGAAATCCTCTCCACTACACCACCCCGCAAAGCAGTTGAAGCCAACACAACCAGGCTGCCTCCTCTGAGTTAAGCGTGCAAATGGCGTGCCATAATTTTGTTTTTGTTGGCCCACCTGCAGTGCTCAGAATATGATTGCCAGGCGGGTGGTTGAGGGTGTTGAGGGGGGTGCGAGGACAGCTGCTGGCGGTTTACAATGGGGCCAACAGTTTATACACACACACAGTCTATGCTGTGTGAGGAGCAAACAGTTAAAAGCATAGCATAAACAGACTGACTGACTTTATATACTCTGAATACAAATAATATTATGATGGGTGTATTTCAAAGACAATTTTAATAAAGAATAGAAGCTAGGTAAATATATTCAATTTAAATACTAGATTCTAATATAAGTGTAATTGCATTAAAAAATCAATGCAATAGATTTAAACAATTATACAACTAACCAAGCCTGTAATTTAAATGCTGATTTCTGATAGAACAATTATAATTGATTAATAAACAATTGAAATAATAATTCAAATAGTAAAAATTAAGAATCAATAATTGTTCAATAAATCAAGCTGATGAACAAAACAAATGATTTAAGCAATTTAATAAAATATAACAACAACACAATTAAAAGCTGGAAAATAATGTAAATCGTTTGAAAATCACCATTTAAATAACAGCGAAGCATTTAATATTTAAACTAATTGCTGATTTTTATTAAATGGAAGATAGCAAATATCTGCAATGGAATTCTGCATGATTCATTTTAAAATCGATCAACAACTTTATGCATATTTCAATTGGCTAAAGATAAGTGATTAAGCAGCTCTATTGACTTTTTATACACTGCTCAAACTGACAGCTGACGCAGCTTTTAAAAATACTGGCTTGCGCACACACACACAAAAAACACACAGAAAAACACACACTCATACATGAACACACATATAGAATATACATATATGAAACATGGGTAAAATAAATACTTGCTGAAAAATATTTTCAATACTTGATGTTTTTGGCTGCTTTTAAATGTTAACAATGTCCGTCTGTGTATTGTAAAGCTTTCCACGCGGCTCGCTGGCGTATGATTAATTTAAAACTGTGTCAAACCGCACAATCTCACACACCAGTAAACACACACACACACACACACACAGCCGAAAAAAAAAAACTGATGTTTGCAAGTATGAAAACTGCAAGCGTTTGATGCCAGGCTACATGAACTCCAATTAATTTCAGACAAAGTCCATAAAAACAACCAGTCAAATGGTACCGCCAACGACCATGCCTCCCCCATAGAGCACACACCCCCACACCCCACACCCCACACCCCTCAACCCACACTACTACCACCTACCCCTTAAACTTGCTGCATCAAATGTTCAAATGGTGCTGCTGCTAGCGGCATGCTTTATTTGTTTTATTGTTTTAGGAGCACTCCGTCTCTATGTGTATGTTTAAGAGTGTATGTGTGTGTGTGTGTGTAATAGTGTGTGATTGTTAGTATTGGTGTGTGTGGCTGGCAAAGGGAATTTTTTGGGGACGACAGCGTGTGGCATTTGTGGTTTTGACGCTCTACAAGCAGCCACATGTAAATGACATTCGTCGTTCGTTATTGGTGCGTGGTTGCCTCGCATAAAATTGTGTTTAAAATGTAGTGGTGTGTGTGTGTGTGTGTGTGTGTGTGTGTGTGGTTGTGATGCTTGATAGGAGGTTAGTCGTTGAGTTTAGTGGGCGCCACTCGACAGCTGCAGCGCGGTATTTAATTTGTAATTGCTTTGCTATGCGTGTCACATGCCACTGAATTGTGAAATGTGAAATGCTAAAACGTTAAAATCGTAAAATGGGCAAAATGTCAAATGTGAAATGTGAAATGCGAAATGGGAAAGTGGAAATGTGGGTACCGGGTAAGGGGTCAGGGGTAAGAAGTTTTCCGCCAGCTTTAATTGAGCGAATGCCATTTGCTGCAATTCAATTTATGTGATTGGAATTTCTGGTTTATCGTCGCAAGTGTTTTACGCATTTCCATTTTTAT
Organism: Drosophila basisetae; assembly: GCA_035041595.1. Taxonomy (NCBI): domain Eukaryota; kingdom Metazoa; phylum Arthropoda; class Insecta; order Diptera; family Drosophilidae; genus Drosophila; species Drosophila basisetae. Next base: position 7,077,574 of record JAWNLB010000123.1, on the reverse strand, counting down.
GATTTATTATTATTGCTATTAGTTTTTGAAAATCTTATATAAATACTTATCGCATCTCTAACAAGTATCGCAAGAGTCCCCAACCAACCCTTTGTCAAGGTATTTTCCTTACTCATCAAGAACATCTTTAAATGCTAACCAAAATATATTGCACATAAATTAGTAAACAGATACATTTATAGCCCAATGTAAGGCAAAGTCGGATTTAATTTGCATATCCAATAGAAAATGTATCCAAAGCGAAAATGTGATTCAAACGAGACTTAATCCACCTGACCCAAACAATTTCCAAATGAGCCAGGTAAACAATATTTAAGGATAATTCAAATAGGATCACAGTCAAGTAGGCAAGCACACACAGAGATGGGGCAAACTGACACGATGGTGTGTTGAAATTGAACAAATTTCATTTGATTTGATGGTCTTTATTTAGTCATGATGCTGGCGCTTACATTGAGTCGTATTCATGTGGATAACACATTTAATGAGAGAGAGAAATCTAATATGAGCCTGGGCAAATAAATTGACAGCAACCTCAAAGATATACACAGCAGCAGCAACAACAACAACAACAGCAATGACAGCAACAGCAACATCATTCAACCGAATGCCTGGCAAGAACCTGTAGCTGACAATAGGGCATGCCAGATATGTGCATATATTCCTGCCACCGCCACTGCCACTGCCATTGGCATAAAATAATTTGCAAACAAATAAGGCAAACAGCCAGCAAATCGAACGCTACTCAGTTGCCTTTACTCTCTCTCTCTCTCTCTCTCTCATACACACACTCACTCTCTCCCTCTCTCTCTCTCTCTCTCTGTCGCACTCATCACACAGCCCTTAGACCGGGATCAGCCCAATGGTCGGCCGCAGTGGCGCTTCACCGTATTTGCACAGGATGAAGGCGGCGAGGGTCTTGTCGGCTATGCGGACATTCAAGTTAATCTGAAGGACATCAATGACAATGCGCCGCAGTTTCCGCTGGGCGTCTACTTTGGCAATGTCACAGAGAACGGCACAGCCGGCAGCCCCGTGATGACAATGTCTGCCATTGACTATGACGATCCCAATGAGAGCACCAATGCCCGGCTAATCTACTCAATTGAGAAGAACGTCATCGAGGAGGAGACGGGCGCGCCCATCTTTGAAATTGAGCCCGAAACAGGACACATCAAGACAGCCGTTTGCTGTCTGGACAGAGAGCGCACACCGGACTATTCCATCCAAGTGGTCGCCATGGACGGCGGTGGCTTAAAGGGTAAGTACAACACAGGCATACATATATACAGACATATATATGTGTACATGACTACATTGAGGCTACTCAATTGAAATTCACACGACTTGTTGTACTCTGTTAGCAAAATGGAGTAAAATGAGTATTCGATACTCGATAAAGTAAATGTTCAAGTTTCGGTCGCTTTAAATTGAATATCTAATTATAATACAAGAATTAATAATTAAGGAAAGTTATCTTTCTACGACGCATTTTCAATCAGTAAACATTAACTTTTGTGTGTAAGATATTAAACAGTTTTCAGAAACTTTTCTTCTTTTTTCAAATCTCTTTTAACTTTTTATTTTATTTAATTATTATTTTCCATTGTCAAGCTACCTTTTATTAAACATCAAACAGAGTATTGCACAATCGTTAGTTCTCGAATGCAAACTTTTCAATGACTTTCGGAAATCAATTGAAGCTAATGTGGTTTCTCTTATTGTCTCGTTGTCTCATTGTACCCGCATAGGCACCGGGACCGCCTCTATTCGTGTCAAGGATCTTAACGATATGCCGCCACAGTTTACCAAGGATGAGTGGTTCACGGAGGTGGACGAAACAAACGGCACTTATATACCCGAGACGCCGATACTTACTGTCACAGTGCAGGATGAGGATGAGACGAATAGCTTTCAGTATAAAGTGGTGCCCAATAGTGGCTTTGGTGCCGACAAATTTGCCATGGTGCGGAATGCCGATGGCACTGGCTCCCTGAAGATTACCCAGCCGCTGGACTATGAGGATCCGTTGCAGAGCAGCGGTTTTCGCTTTCGCATCCAAGTGAATGATAAGGGTGAGGATGGCGCTGATGGCGCCAGCGATAAATATCATGTGGCCTACTCGTGGGTGGTGGTCAAATTACGTGATATCAACGATAATGTGCCCAGATTTGAGCGCGATCACATCGAGGTGTCCATCTACGAGGACACCAAAGTGGGCACCATACTCGAACAGTTCCGGGCCACCGATGCTGATCAGGGCGGGCACTCGCGAGTCTCCTACAGCATTATACGGGATAGCAATCGCCGCCGCCAATTCGCAATCAGTGAAAAGGGCGCAATTAGCATACAGAGGCCATTGGATCGCGAGACTGAGGATCGACACAATGTGCAGATAATTGCCAGCGATGATGGCAATCCATCGCGCACAGCAACCGCCACACTCACCGTGATTGTCAAGGATGTCAACGATAATGCACCAACGCTGGCACAGGACTACATGCCAACGCTGCCGGAGAATGTGTCGCCACGTAAAATCATCGAGGTGGCCGCCAAGGATGCCGACGATCGACAGCGTGGCAATGGCGGACCCTTCAGCTTTCGCCTTGATCCCCTGGCGAGCGATGAAATACGAGCCGGCTTTAAAGTCGAATACGATCGCAGTAAGTTTCATGTTCATTGGGGGAGAGCATACATCAGAGATAAATGCGTTCAAAGTATGAGTTATACACTTGTAGGCCTATCCATTATTATTTAAAAAAAAAGGGAGGTGTTTTTATATTTAGACGAAAAAATAACTAACTGCGCTTGTAAAGTTTGTAGAGTTTCCGCCTCCATAAAATATATAAATTGATCAGCATAAATTGATCATCTTTACTACCCCAGTTGATATAGCCATATCCATCCATCTGTCCGTCTGTGTGTCTTACATGTTTTGAAGAGAGTCTCATAACTTTGCTTTTGAAACTTGGCACATATTTCTATATATACTAAAGGCAAATAGTTATCATATGCAAATAGTTATCATAGGAACAATCCACCGAAAGATAACTCTCACAAGAATATTGGCGATAAAATATAAGTCACAGCCAGTCGGGAAATTGTAGTGAAACACTTGCTTAAAACGTACAAAGACAAGAAAATTTCGGAGCATGGACTCTAATTTAGATGGCATCAAACTTTCCGTATGCAAGGGTATTAAATCCAACTTATGCCTTCTTTGCGCATTAAAATCAAACTTCAACTCGATTATTTACAAACTGAAAGTTGCAATTACTTTGGAATGGGAATAGAGCCAGAACTTTGCCCTTGCATTGCCAAATCTGAGGGGGTCTGCATAAAACCGCAAGTCAATTTGCGTTCATAATCAATCGTAGGCAGCCACTACTATCGAAAGACTGCACTTGCAACAAATGGCTCTTGAGTCCCATTCAGTTGAGTGGGGTTGCGTTTACTCCATTCACAATCAGCATCAAACGGTTAACCTAGTGAGTTTCGCATAGTAATAGTGATTGAATTATGCCACAGACAATCAGCATCATCAGCAATGTTTGTGCTCCAAGTTACTTACCCAAAGAGACAACGAAAAGTCAAAAAGGAAAACGAATACATATGAGACTAGCATTGGCAGATATCCTGTAGAAGTTTGGCTTGAGAAGTAACACAAAATAATAATGGTGACGCATAGATACAGATACACTAAATCTGCACAACTTCAAAGTACCACAACCATTTTGCTATAGGGCATTCAGATTTGGAATAGCTTGAAGCCTTCGGGCCAATTTCTGTCATCGACAGTCGACTCATTGAACTGGCTTAGCTTCCAATGCGAATTCATTTGCCTTCCTCTTGGGTGAACATCAAATTGGTCTTCACAGAAAGCAGCTGTATTCGCATGGGGTACAGTAGTCATTAAAAAACTAAAGTAAACAAGTTTTGCTTGCTCTAGTCGAGTGAGCTCGACTGGGAAATACCCAGAAAGTCGATTATTGAAAATGAAAATACGTTTTGCATAACACAATTTGTGCTTCTTAGCCGATCGTAATGAATATTTTATGTCAGCTTATTTAATATATCATTCCTTATATTCGTTAATCCTTATTTTCGATTTGCAACTTGAAGTCTCTAACTCTTCTAGTCTCTGAGATGGACTTGTTCATGCAGACGGGCTGAGTTGATTTCTTCCGGCTGTTACGTACTTTTTAGTTAGTCATTATTCCCCTTTCCCATTTGCAACGTGTCCAGGGTATGGAAAGAAAACAGAGACAAAAGCTCATAGTAATAAGCGGAGGTCGCAAAAATCGAATCGAATCGAAAGAAAGAAATTTGAGGGGCCACTCGAACACAAGCCTGCCATTGACAAGCCGTGCGTTTTTTAATTTTCCTCTTTGGGCCATTTACTTTGCCTCTGCCTCGTCTCCTACCCAATTTTTATTTGAGTTTCAGGACACATCTTATTCAGGGACACTGACTTTTTTCCTTTGAATCTGCCTTTATTTATTTGTTGTTGTTTTTTATTCCTTTTTGGGTTGACGCGTGCTCGAATTTCAACACGTGGCTGGTTGTTAGCCGAATAAATAATTGATTCGAAAAGCCTTCCAAATGAATTCCAATAAACAGAAATAGAAGAAAATTATATGGGATCAATGCGGCTGCTCCCAAACCGTTATAAATTTGCATGGCTAATTATCTAAATGAGTTGTGTAATTAGTAATAAAAACGCTCTAAATACAGGTGCTATTTGCAAACGTACATAAATAAATAAATATAAATGGTTAATCAAGCTAATGCATTTCGCATATGTTCAATTCGATTTGCGTCATTAATTATGCCAAAATTAAATACATATATAAAAAGGATAATAAAAAATCAGCTCTATATGTACATGTATTATATGCCCTTAAATGCATTTGTATTTTAATGTTTCGATTACGTTCGCAAATTGATACCGCATTGAAATTCAAATAATCAAAAGTGATGTCATAAATAATGCACACAAATGTTGATCCTTTATTTACTATTCAGGCTCAGTCCTTTTTATGCTATTTTGCTTTAATTAATGCGTTTCAAAGTGCGTTGTTTTCATTCGTATTTAATTATCCGATTCATGCTGTTTCTGTGAAAACCTTAATCAAAAACACCACAAAGTAAACTGATAGAATACACATAATAACAAGTATCATAAAATGTAGTGACTTTAAGGTATGAGATTTCAGTCAATTTCAATTTGAAGCGTCTTTTATTGGAATTTGAATAAAAGACTGCGCCTAAATAGTTCCTCATCTTGAATTTCCAATGCTAACACAACAAACGATTTCCCTTCTCTTCTTTCTATGCGTCCAACAACAAAATGCACATTAAATGGAATTCATTTGAATGCTTGGGCCACAATCAACAAACATTTCAACGAACCCCAAAAAATAAAATAAAAATAACCGAACACTGGAAAACAGGAGGCGACAATGGCAACGGGGTGGCCATCATCTCCTCGCTGCGTCCCTTCGACCGTGAACAGCAGAAATCCTATGACATACCCATCGAGATAAAGGATAACGGGGCACCGGCAATGACGGGCACCTGCACCCTGACGGTGACCATTGGCGACGTCAACGACAACAAAATGCAGCCGGGCAGTAAATCGGTTCTCGTCTACAACTACCAAGGCCAGTCGCACGATACGCCAATCGGACGGGTATACGTCAACGATCCAGACGATTGGGATGTCCCCGACAAGAAGTACTACTGGGAGGCACAGGAGCATCAACGTTTCAAACTCGACACGGACACCGGCATTCTGACAATGCGTGCAGGCACTCGTCGTGGTCGCTATCAACTGCGCTTTAAGGTAAAGTTGTTAAATAGTTTGCGAAAAAGTGTGGCTTTTTTATACAACAATAGGTAGCTGTATTTATCGATAAATAATTAGCTGTACATTGCTTATCCTAATCTACCGTGTTCTAATCATCATCTATAAGTTCTGCTTCAGCTTTTATCTTATCACCTTTGTTTTACCCGTATAAAGTTGCTATCAACATCTCATCATCTTTGTATTGCATCTATCGGATTCTAATATCCAACTTGTCACCTTTGTATTTAATCTATCGATTTCTTATCGTGTTCTATCTATTGTAATTGAATACAAATTGAAAACCGATACCTCATTTGTAATAGATCCCATCGAATATCAACCTATGTCTCTGGAATCTTTCGTAATCCCATCACCATCTCATCAACATTGTATTCCATCTATCGCGGTCTATTCTATTGCATCTTATTCGTATTCTCATCGCCTTATTTTTAATTATGATTTATCCTCTACCCTTCGCCTTCCTAATGACTATTGTTACTTAGCGTAAAGTTTTCAACTACATATTCAACATTTCGCATATGTCTATTCCAGGTGTACGATCGCGAACATGGCCAGGAGGATATACCAGCGAATCTGAGTGTTACTGTGCGCGATATCACATCGGAGGCAGTGCAGCAGGCGGGTTCAATGCGCCTGTCGCACATCACCGACGAGGACTTTGTGCGCACCTGGAATCCGCTGAAGCAACAGGTGGAGCCATCGAAGCTGGAACGCTTTCGCAACAAGCTCGCCGAGCTGCTCTACACGGATCGCGACAATGTGGATGTGTTTAGCGTTCAGTTGCGTTCCCAATCTCCCCATCCGCTGACCGATGTTCACTTTGCCGCCAGATCAGCGACACAGCAGCCGTACTTCAAGGCGGTACGGCTCAACGGAGTGGTGCAAATGCATCGCGAAGAGATCGAAAAGGAGGTCGGGCTCAACATAACCATGGTGCACATTGACGAGTGCATGCACGAGGGTCGTGGCAAGTGTCCGAGCGGTTCGTGCAGCTCACGCACGGAACTGGGAAAGCGACCCTACACGGTCAGTGTGAACCGTACCGCGCTGGTAGGGGTACGCCTGGAGTTGAGTGCTCAGTGCGTGTGTCGTGCGAGGAACTTCACTGGGCAGGATCACAATTGTCGCTGGCATCACTGCTACAATGGGGGACGCTGTGTGGAGACGAGAAATGGACCGCGTTGCGTTGCCTGCCCGATTGGATATGGCGGGCCTCGTTGCCAGCAATCGACGCGAAGTTTTCGCGGTAACGGCTGGGCCTGGTATCCACCCCTACAACTATGCGGTGAATCTCATTTGAGTCTGGAGTTTATTACACGCGAACCGGATGGCCTCATACTATATAATGGGCCGATTGTGCCGCCCAAGCTGGGTGAACCGGTTATCAGTGACTTTATAGCCATTGAACTGGAACAGGGTTATCCGCGTCTCTTAATTGATTTTGGCTCCGGCACACTGGAGTTGCGTGTGAAGACCAAGAAGACATTGGACGATGGCATCTGGCATCGTTTGGATGTTTTTTGGGATGCGGAAAATGTGCGTCTTGTAGTCGACTTTTGTCGCACTGCTCTGGTCTCTGAGATGGAGGATGGCACGGCGCCCGAGTTTGATGATAACGCGTGCCAGGCACGTGGACAAATACCACCGTTTGCGGAGACACTGAATCTCAATCAACCGCTGCAGCTGGGCGGCCTGTACAGGCAACACTTTGATCAGACGCTCTACAATTGGCAGTACGCATTCAGCTCGAAGGGATTCGATGGCTGTATTCGCAATGTGGTGCACAATTCGGAGCATTATGATTTGGCATTCCCGGCGCTGGCACGCAACAGTTTTCCCGCCTGCCCGCAAACGGATGAGGTGTGCCTGAAAACGGAGCACACAGCCAGATGCTGGGAGCATGGCAATTGTGTGGCTAGCTTGGTGCAGGCCAAGTGCCATTGCCAGCCGGGTTGGATGGGTGCCGGCTGCAATGTGCCCACTGTGCCGACCACCTTCAAGGCACAGAGTTATGTCAAGTTTGCGCTGAGCTTCGAACCGGATCGCTTCAGCACGCAGCTCCAATTGCGATTTCGCACCCGGGAACAGGCTGGCGAACTGTTTCGTGTGAGTGATCAGCATCAGCGTGAATATGCCATATTGGAGCTGCGACGTGGCCAGCTGCAGTTTCGCTACAATCTCAACTCGTTGCGGAATGAGGAACAGTTGCTGGCGCTGACAGCGGTCGCTGTCAATGATGGCCAGTGGCATGTGGTGCGAATTAGTCGCTATGGCTCGGCAGCGATTATGGAACTGGATGGTGGCGAGAGTCGGCGTTACAATGAGTCCTTTCACTACCAGGGACACCAATGGCTAACCATTGACAAGCAGGAGGGCGTCTATGCGGGCGGCAAGGCGGAGTATACGGGCGTCAAAACGTTTGAGGTGCAATCGGACTTTCAAAGGAGCTGCCTCGATGACATCAGGTAGGCCCCCCAAACAACCAACCACATAATATACTTGCCCCTGCCTGTGCCCTTTTGCTAATTATGCGCATTCAATTCTCTTTGTTGCACGCACGAAAGACTCGATGGCAAACATCTGCCACTGCCACCGGCAATGAATGGCACCCAATGGGGACAGGCAACGATGGCCAGAAATGTTGAACGCAATTGCCCTTCGAATAGGCCCTGCTCCAATGTTATCTGCCCAGATCCCTTTGATTGTGTTGATTTGTGGAATGAATACGAGTGCACGTAAGTATGAATACCAACACCTGCAACACCTACAAAACCTACAAAACCTACAAACACCAATGAAAATGCCTTGTTGCCGCTCAATTTTGGCCAAACAGCAACATTTCGCAACTACCAAAAAGCGAATCTCGCTTTCAGCCATGCTATTTGTTCAATGCAATTGAGACTTTGTGTGCATTTTGCAAAAACTTTGCTTTTTACATAGCCAAAGCAAAGCCAATGCAGATCTTCAACTTGCCTTGTTCCAATCCTTAACTGCCTGAATTTAGCCATGCTGCTTGCACTTTTGAGTCACAACTAACCAGGTCTTTCTTTGTATGCATTTCTATCGATTTAAAAAAATCTTAAACTCAGACGAAAAATCTGTTTAAAATTAAAAATAGAGCAAGTAAACCGAGCAGGCAAAATCTTATGCAATGAGCATAATAATAAATAAACACGAAATAGATGATATTAATAATATAATAATAATAATAAAAAATATGGTAATTTACTAATCAGTTCTATACAATTTAAATAGATTATATTGAGAGTATACAGACATTAAATATTTAAATAATTATGCATTTCCCGTGTATGTATAAGCCCCACATATGCATCTCGACTATTTATCTATTTGAAAGCAGTTACAGCTTCATCTTTTCATTCTGACTACCAAAAACATATTTTTCATTCAAAATATTAAATTATCTTTACACTTTTAATAGTGAAAATTTCATAAATTGATATTCGCAATAATGTTTTTAGTGTGCTTTAATTTCATTTAAAATTTTGTTTTTTTTTTCATATTTTTAATTGTTTGCTTATTCAAATTAAAGTGAATTACTGTTAACAAAACAGTGTATAATTAAAAAAAAAATGATGGCAAAACATTACTGTTAATTTTAACACTAACTGCAGCTATCAACACTAAATAAGGTCAAAAAAGATGCAAACTTTCACCTGTTTGTATTTACGCATTCGCAACTGCGGCACAAAGTTCAAGGAAACGCATAAATATTTATGTTTGCATTGCAGTTGCTGTGCTAAGCTACACTTTGCAAAAAGGAAAACACATTCAAACGCAATGTGTGAAACACATCATTTTCACATTAACTGAAGCATAAACTTTAAGCCCCATCTCTGCCAGCAGGTGTGGTTCATTTGTGTATTCAGCTACAATTGCTGGCGCAACAGAGGGACGCACAGTCAACGCCGCTCAACACTCAACAAATAGCAAATAATATCAATTGTCATCAGCATATCCTGGCACATCTACACCCCAGATGGATGCACCGCAGAATACACAACAAATATATATATAAATATATCTATTTGCATGCAGGACGGGAAGGGGAGGGAGGAGTGCTTAGCGAGATACTTCAGCAGTTTGTGGCAGTTGCCATTTGCAACACCTTCAACTCGATGCCATGCGAAGCTGCGACAAGCTGCACATTTTCCACATCATTAGTTTTGCCGAGTGACTCCATTCGCGTCACACTGGGTACAAACACACCCACACACACTGCTCCAATCCTCACTTTCTATCTTTTTAACTTGCTATACGAGTATACGCAGTAGTGCATCATGACTTTTACTACGCCCCCCAAACCCGCCTTTCTCCCTTGTCTCACAGCTAACAGCCAACAGCAGCGTGCTCCATTTACTTTTGCCATTATATCAACCAGTGGGAAGTAAAACGGCTGCTGTAAAATTTGCTCCCATTTTGTAAGTCGAATTGAAGAGTTGGACAGAGAAAGAGAAATAAGGAAAGTCGCTTTAAGCAAATTTAAATAATGCCATGCGGACACATTCTTCCATCTGAGCTCTTGAAGCTTATACATATATATATTTATATATATACTCGTATATAAACTTGTCCAGGTGGCGATGTGCCATAAATTATGCCTGCTTTTTAGCCTCAATTCGAATTTCATTGTGCAGTGGCTGTTGAAATCGTGTCAGGCGCTGAAATATAATGTTGCGGCTTCCCCCTACTCACAATCCCCCAGTTTCTGCAACTCTCTCTAGCTCTAGCAACCACTTCATAAGAAAATGAATTGACCCAAATTGCAAGTGTGTTGTAAAAGCAAAAGCGAGCGTGCAATTTAAAATATTTAAGTAGAACTTCAAGTGCTGACAATGTGCTCAATTTGCGTAAATGCAGCTGAACAAAAGCAGTTTAACAAGGCGGCAAGCTCTAAGCACAATTTTGTAGTTCTTTCGATGCTCGCCTTAAGATTCAATTAGTTTCTTTGCTTTATAACATTTTGTGTCCCAAGTCTGTTTAATTTATTAGTGAAGCTGATACTGTAAATCCACGTTAAATTCGCAACATTGTGAAATGCATTGAAAAATCAACAGCTACAGGAAAATTGCTTAAAAATTTGCGAGCTTGCTCATGAATAACTGATTACCGTGCGAAACAGAAACTAATCCTTTGGACAGGGAGAGGGAGGCAGCCAGTGAGCCTTTTGCCTAGCGGAACTAACGCGAGCCTAATGCGTTGCAAAGCTGCTGCACACAAATACACACACACACACACACACACACACTGAAGACACAAAGCGGTGGCTGCAACGGGGAATACATGCTACAACGGCTGCCACGAACTGACCAACTTTTGGCTTGAAATAAAAAGTTGGACGCTTTTAAAAAGTTATGCACAACATGAATTTTACAACTGCCACTCTAAAACTCAACGCTACTCATCCCTTCTCTCTCTCTCTCTCATCTCTCTCTCTCTCTCTCCCCCACACACACTCTCCCGTTTCCTCGCTAACGGCCCCATTAACTATACGTTAAAAAATATAAGCTTTCAGTTAGAGATAATTATACAATTTTAATTTTTTTGTTTTAATTTTCTCTTTTTCACCTTTTTTAATATATTATTGTGAAGTGTTCTTTGGAGCTGATTTTAAGTGAAATACTTGAATTTCAAAGAATTCGTTTAATGGAAAATGAAATAACAGAATGTTTAAGATGAAGAATATTAACTTCAAATTATGATCGACGATCGCAATCAAGACTGAGTTCGATGATCAGAGTAATTAAACTTGAATCCAGTATTTATTATTCTTAAATTAAGATTTTTCAAAACCAACATTATTTTTGAATTTGAGAACTAAAATGACAAGTAAGAAAATAGCACTCTAAGCAAATAACCTACGTTTTACGTTTTTAGTCGCTTTGCTGACTTTAGATACGTTTTGTGCATGGTGGTTTTTTGGCGGTACATAAAATTTTTCTAAGTGTACCAGTTAAACACACCTCTCTCTCTCTCTCTCTCTATCTCACTCGGTCTTTATCGCTCTTCCTTCCGTTTCAGTTGCAGCGAGGGACGCATTATGTCGGCGGACACGAAAGGCTGCGTCGATCGCAATGAATGCCTGGATATGCCATGCCTGAACGGAGGCACTTGCATTAATTTGGAGCCGCGACTGCGATATCGTTGCATTTGCCCCGAGGGCTATTGGGGCGAGAACTGTGAATTGGTGCAGGAAGGACAGCGTCTGAAGCTTAGCATGGGCGCCTTGGGCGCCATATTCGTCTGCCTGATTATCATATTGAGTAAGTACTGTAGGGTAGACTACACAGACAGACAGACAGAGGCCCCATGTAGAATCTCTGGCTCACTAAGCTGCTACAATTTGGCATTCATGTGTGTCAGCTTAAGCAGCTTAAGCCTCATTCGCAACCCTTTTCAACACGCCCCCTCGCCGCCTCCAGCAGCTTTCCCTATGGCAGTGCTCGTTGTTTCCGTTGTCGGATTTTCCTACATGTAAATGCAATTTTCTGTAGGTTGGACGCGTTGCACTTAAATCCCAGCGCGAAAAAAATCCCCACACGAAGCAAGTAAAACAAATACGGGAAAAAATCAACGACATTCGCATATGTTTGCATAGGGGTTGTCAACGGCTTCTAGGGGTGCTTACTGTTGGGGGTGTGTGTGTCTGGTGTGTCTCTCGTAAAATGGCACATTTCTTGTCTGGACATTTTGTTTTGTTAGCCAAATGGAAATGTCAGGCGGCTAATTAACAAGTGCACAAAGAAAACACCATTAAGAGTAATCTTCTCACATTTTATTTATTTTTTATTTTATTTCTTTGCTTTGTTTTTAACTCGCGACACATTTGGTTGGCTTTGGTTGGACAGCAAAAAATGAGAGAAAAATGGAAAAATAATTTAAATAAGCTGAACATTTGTTTTAAGTGTTTTATTTTATGCAATTTTATTGAAATTGGATTTCGAACAAAGTTAGAACAGCTGTCTTGGACATACCAACCAAAGACAAAGACTAAAAGTCTAATTTAGAAATAGAGAATGAAATTACAAAACCCGGAAAATTTGTTGAAAAATGTTGTATTCATTTCCGTTAGATCTGCATTTCAACTTTGAATTAAAAATCTTTAAAAATGCCTTTCCATTGGAGCTACAAAATGCATTTTTTTAATTGGAGAAATTCCATTCACTGAGCTAGAAAATGAGCAGAAAAAATGTTTGATTTTCGTTTTCAAACGGTCCTTTTTAATATTTTTTGATTCAAAATTTGAATTCAACGATTAAATATCTTTGACAATATTTCGTTTACATATGGATTACAAATTGATCATACATCAAGGCTATATAGATTACGCAAAGCGCAAATACATCGCGTAAAAACAGTTCAAACGCATTTTTATTTGGCACGAAATTCAGTTATTAGTAACAATGCATTCTAGACTTTCTTTCTCTCTCCACCTCTCTCTCTCTCTCTCTCTCTCTCTCTCTGTCTCTCTTTCTCTCTATCTCAGTCTCTTTGTCCATTCTAATCGGTATTTGACCATTTGGTCGGATTTGGTTTTTACTTTCGCAAAATTTTTATTTGATTTCAATTTGAGCTGAGAGTTGTGTGTGTGTATGTGTGCGTGTGTGTGTGTGCGTGTGTGTGTGTGTTTGTGTGTGTGTGCTTTTTGCAACACTGCCACTTAATGGACTTTGCAGCGAGCGTAAAGTGGATTTGGTCATTTTCCAAATGTTCGCTGCAGAAAGCGAGACAGAGAAATGTGAATGCCACGCAATGCATGACAATTTATTTTCATTTGCTGGCAATTCGACGCCTTTTTAGGGATTTCAAAAAGGGATTTTCAATTAGCAGCCCTCGTTTTTTTCTTCCTTTTTTTTGCTCAATTTATTTAATAGCTGTATTTAAAAGTGAAGCTGATTTATCCTTAGGCAACAGAATCGCGGCTAGTTTTAATGAGCGAAACGGATGCGGTTTAAAGTTGCAACAAAAAGCACTAGTGACAGCTACAGTAATAACAAAAAAAAAAGGAAAAAGATAAAATAAAGAAACCTTAAGCTAATTAGTCGCTTCGGGGCCAGCTAATTACACAGTTGCCGTTTTGGGGCTAGCACACAGCACGCATACGCAGTGTTGGCCATAAAACCGCTAAGCCGCCAAATAGGCGCCATAAATAAACGCAAACGAATGTCGTCGCTCAGCAGGAGAGAGTCCAAAAGAGAGTCCACCGTTTATGAAGTGAAAATTTTCACGAAACTGACAACAAGTCCGATTACACTAGGCGTTTTGTCTCGGCCATTGTTATTGTTGCTGTTGTTGTTGTTGTTGCGTTGAAGTGGCGTAAAGACAACAAAACAAACTAAATAATTATCTAACATTATTTACAGTCAACGCTTTTGTGCCCATCTTCCACTCTCTCACTCTCTCTCTCTCAAAATTCTATCTGTGCTTAAGTCCTGTGTAATTTGAGAATCGCTGAACTGTATTTCGGGCATACAATTTCAAGTGGACCTTCCAGTTCTTGGGCATGAAAGAAACTCACAACAACAAAAAAGCAAAACAGGAAGAAAAAACTGAAATTTAAAAAAATGGGAAACTTTGCTAGCCGATGAGCTGCTACAGCAGAACAACTGACCTGACCTGGTAATGAAATAAAAAGAAAAACAAATACAAATTCAACTAGAAAACCAAAAAAACAAAGTCCTTTTTTATGTATGTGTAGTGTAGTGTAGCCCAGTGTAAACAAAGCAGACCAAAGAGCCGGACAGGCGTTGTTGCTTTATGGGAGCATCACTCGGTAGTTGTTTTTTCTGCTCACAGTTTCTCCTCTTGTTGTTTTTGCAATTGCTGTTTATTTTTGAATATGGTTACTTACTGGGAGAGTGCACTGAGTGTGTGTGTGTGTGTGTGTGTGTGTATGTTTGACCTAAATTGAGCAATTACTGCAAGAGGCAAGAGGAAAGCTTCACCTTAAGTTAAGGAAAACAAAATAGTTCGAGGCATACAATCTAAATGGAGACAGAAATGTTGAAAAATTCTCAGCAAAAATTAGCTTTTATAAATAATTAGGTTTCAATTAATGGTAAAACATGTAGTACACGAAAACTGACACTTAAAGGCGAACGACAAATTTAATATAGACTCGAATTTTAATTGAGATTTTACGGATTTTCTAAAGCAATAACTTTAACAGTCATTTTTTGGTATCAAAATAAATATTGAATTTAATTCACTCTTTTTAACATCGATTTTAAGCTGGAAATTCATTCTTAAAAAATGCAACTTGGACTGCCTAAACTTCATTAAAACTAAAACGAAAAAAGCAATATATTTGTCTATATTTTCTGGCCACAAAAATCAGCTCTGTGACTCTTGCCAACTTTTCACAGGCGAAATCTGATTCTGAATCTTGTTCAATCCATTCACTTTCGATTTGAGCATTCTTCTATTTTCATTTGCATTATCATTGGGTAGCAATTACCCTTTGGTCCCCTCTCCAAATGCGCAGCTTGCCCCAAGTGGCGTCTCGTCATTAAGGGGCATGCCGCATGCTGCTCCATTAACTGTTTTCGCTTTTAACTGGCGAGTTAAAACGCAATTGTGTCATAAATACCAAAAGGTAAATGTCGACAGCTAACTGTAAGTGGAAGTGGTGACGGCGCCATAACAACAACTCCATTTACATTTAATGATGCCAATTAAATCGAAAGAAAAATGCCATTCCACTCCCTTTGTGACACGGGAGAAGGACACTTGAAAAGATGAAACAAGATAGAAGCAAAGCTATCGAAAATATTTGAAGAAAAGTTGGCATTGAAAAATATGAAAGAAAAAAATGCACTAACAAAAAAACGTGGCAGTCAAAAATATGTACAAAAAAAAATTGAAGAAAGCTGAATAAGATAATAAGTTAAAGTGATTTAATTGGATCGATTTGGTGAAACAAGAAGAAACGAAGCAAATCTCAAATTTGTAAAGTAGATCAAATTGTAAGATGAATGGAATATGTTAGAAAGTAAATTCAAGTTTTGTTTTAATTTTTCTTGATTTAGAAAATACAAATAGAAACCTGGCAAAGTCAACGATAAACTTGGTCTACAAAAAGTAAAATGGCAAATGTTAAACCTTTTAAATGCAGAAAACAAACAGACTCAGAGATAGAGTAGGTAAACACAATAAGAGTTGTCTGTTTCTTATGGTATTCTGCACAGAATATCTGTAATTAAGAACAGCATTCACAGCACTTGATGTTCTCTTAATTTTTAAGTACTGAAAAGCTCACTTTCATGGCTATTATAAATGAACCTTGGCTTGTAGAGCAGCTGCCAGTTATTGCAGTCAAACTAATGAATCCGGTGAAACAAAAAAAATAAGCAAATAAAACAGAAGCAGTAGAAAAAGAAAGAGAGAAAGACTGAGACAAATCGAGAGAGAGAGATAGACATAGAGAGAGAGAGAGAGAGAGAGATGAGTTTTAATTATTTTTGGTTGACTTTCATGTTTGCTGAACCCGCCGACAACCAGTAAATATTGCTGTCAACCGGAGCACCAATGATAAAATGCACTTCTTACAACATTCAACTGCCTCGCAGACCTCTCTCAACCACTCCACAGCTTGTTTACACGAAAAACTGAGTGAACATATTGCAAGAGCATCATAAAACTTATTAATAGCTTTATGCTTTCTGAGCAAAACTAAACTAAAACCAAAAGCGAATGCCCAGCAAAGAAAAGGGGAACTTAACAAGTTTTCTGCATTTGAAATGCTCGGGTTCTTGTTATTTTTGTTTTCTTTTTGGTACACTTAATCCGCTTAGCTTGCAATACATTCTCAACCCTCCAAAACTACCCTGTTCATATAGAAATGTAGAGCATTCGATGTCGCCAAACCACTAAATACATGCGGATTTCACAAGTATTTGTCTATGACGACAAAACTAATACTGTAACCAGTAACCAGTCTATCTTTCTCTCACACACACACACACAGACACACACACACAAATACTATGTGCCTCTCTCGCGCACACACTCTTTGCGTCTCTTTCTTTGACTGCGTTGGTTGTGGCAAAGTTTAAGCTGAGAATTACAAGTAGTTGCAAGTTTGGGCCAGCAGAAATAGTTGATTACCAGTTCGGTTATAGCGTAAAGTGCATTTAACCTTTAACTTATTCAGCAAACGAACTTTTTCTCCTAATGTGCAAAGATTTCGGTTTCGTTATCTATTTTACAATAATCTTCACATTTTACAAACTAGGCAAAGAAAAAAAATATCATAATTTTATGAAGCAAAGTTGGCTTAAAAGTTAAATCCATAAAAAGGAAAGTATTCAGCACAATGTGGCAAAATGTGGCAGAGTATAACCAGATTAACAAATTCCTTAAAAAATATTACTAATAATAATCAAATCAAGCACAACTGGAAATTACCGTTTGCAATACTAATTTAAAGTATCATTTATCTGGTTTTGTGGCAGTTCTCGCGTTGATATTCGTGATATACAATCGCAAGCGTAAAACCACCAAAAAGAAGAAACGCTCCGGAACGGAAAAGGATGTGCGCGAAACGGTGATTAGCTACGAGGACGAGGGAGGCGGCGAGGACGATATGACGGCATTCGACATAACCCCACTTCAAATACCAATCAGTGCACAGAGCGGCACAATGCCACCGGACATAGCTGCCTGCAAGATGCCCATCATATGTGAGTAAACACACACACATGTGTGTAATATGTGTGTGTGTGTGTGTGTGTTGTGTGTGTGTAGAGCATTTGTATTCATTATGGAGCACCAAGCACTGCGCACTATTTAAGCTGCATTTAGATGAGAATTCGAAGCAGAGCAATTATTAGCTCCGATAACTGGTTCTCAAAAATATATCCAGTTTTCAGATGAAATCGATAACGTTGCAATTGTTGTTTCAGTTCCGATTCGAAGGAATTCATTTTGCTGTCCACATATCATTTTAAATTCAAAAAATATGCTTTAACACGGCTTACAAATATTTTTACTCTCAATTTGAAATACTTTCATAGTTAAACTTTAACTTGCAGACTTCCACTAATAATAAATAACCTAGAACTGGTTCTTAAAAAATAAATGTAAAACTTCGATTGCGGTTCCACTTCTGAAATGTAGTCAATAAATTTGCGGTCCCTGTTCCGGTTTGACACGTTGCCTCAAGGGAATTGATGTGGTCGCATACGCATACCCTTTGCTTTTTTGGTTTTAAATTCCACATTGAACATATTTCTTCTTTCATCTGCTTTTTGGAATAATATAAAAGCAAATAAAATATAATTCTTATTACACATTGACTACAAATAAAGCTTTAATAGGCTTGTAGAAAGCTAACCTTAGCTGCTATTCATTTAAAGTTCCACTTACTATTTCAACATAGTCTTATGTTCTCTATAAATAAACTATAAAGTCATTCCAAATATTTTGAAACACGTTTACAATTGCCAAAAAGCCCATAAAATAATAAAATTGAAAATATCATCTACGAGCATCAATCATTTTACAATTGCTGTTTAGAAAAACTATGATTGCCCAAGCATAAAAATTTGTATCAAATTGAGCGTTATAAATTGCTTACTGTGCAGATCCGGTGATGACACTGCTGTCACCTGGCCAGGAATTGAATGTGGCCTATCTGATGGAGGAGCGCAAGCAGCGCATCGACAAGGATCCCAATGCGCCGCCCTTCGATGACCTGCGAAATTTCACGTTCGAGGGCAGTGGCAGCATTGCTGAATCGCTCAGCTCGTTGGCATCAGGTACGAATATGACACACACATATACAAATACACAGTAGAAGCAGAAGTACACTTCCTTTTTCACTATCCACTTGCCACTCTTCATTCCAATTGCAGGCACCGACGATGAGAATCAAGACTTTAACTATTTACAAAATTGGGGTCCACGTTTCAATGCCCTTGCCACGATGTACGTGCACGATAAAGCGAAAACCAAGCAGCAGCAGCAGCAACAGCAGCAGCAGCCTCCTCAAGTGGGCGTGGACAATGTCCTGGCAGTGGTTGCGACGGGCAGCGGGGCTGGTCCTGGGGGTGGTGCAAGTAGCCTTGTTATTGCCCCAACATCGGAAACCGGCAAAGTTGTATTATAAAAATAAATAAATTGTAGTTAAAAATGATGTTTCAGCTGTAAGCGTAATATTCCAGGATATAGAAATGAATGTGCATGTGTCGTGTGGGTGTGTGTGTGTGTGAGTGTGGATTCTGTAGATTGTGCAGCAATTTAAGCTCAAAACTTAAGTATTCAATTTTTGTATGTATTTGAGTCAGCATTTGTGGCTGTTACTTTCCAATGAGAATGAATGCATGTGATTGCTTTGTGGGAGTGTTCGTGCGAGTGCATTTATATTTAGTTTAGCTAGTAAGCAACAAATATGGATTATACTAAAGCAGAGCATTTACGAGTACTGTTACTGCTCCATAGATATTCACAGTTCATAGATATATACCATTCAAACTACATACAACAAAATATAACTTCGTAAACCAAATATTTCTACACAACTTTCGAACAACTTTTTATCATTGGTGAATTATTTGAAATTTTCAAAATGCTGTTATAACAAATTCTACATGTTCTTGCATTCGGAAATATGTAAAGAGCAATTTGTTTTTCACTTTAAGAAACTTTATCGTGTACACATTTCTTTTGAATTGGAAACAGAAACCATTTTTTAAATAATTATTTTTTGAAATTTCCTATATATTTTTTGTGTTACTATAATACTTTTTCAACAGCTCTTTAAAATAAATTCTGCAGTTCCATTTGTCTCGACTGTAAACTACACATGATCTTTCTTTCGGTCATCTCGCATATTTCTGTCACTTTCCACAGAAACATTTTCACGTGAACCAACTCAAAAACAAAAAAAAAAAAAAAACAAAAAAAAACAACTAAAAAACATAGTTAAAGACATAAAGAGAATGCGTATAATTAGGCATGCAACAATACTACTATGTAAACGAGTTTCTAAAACTTGATACGCAGCTAGTTAAACACTCTGTAAAATATACCGCATTAACTTTAGCACGTAAGTTGCAGCTATCCCCCCTTTCATCCCTTTCAACACCTAATCCTAAACCGTAGCTGGCATTTAGTTGGAGCAATTAGGAAATTGCAGCTGGGTCTTTTAGCTGCTGCGGAGTGTTAACTCCGTCACGTGTTAAATTGTGAACCGATTTCACACCTGAAACCTGTGAAAGCTGTCTGCAGTCCTCCCACATCCTTCACCCCCCACTAATGTGGCCCGAAAAGTTGTCTGTTGCAGCCGGCGGTGGCAACAAAACTTTTGGTGAAATTTCAAACAAAAACCTAAATGAAAAAAACATACAAAAGAGAAAAAAAAGGCAACTACCAAGTGAAAAAAGTACTGTAACATAATTTTGTAAATATTAAATTGTGTAATTTTAATATTAAATTATGAGCCAAGTAAAACGGCAATTAAACGAAATGAAAAGAAAAAAAGCAAAAAGAAAAAATAAAAACAAAATAATTAAGCAAATAATGGAACACACAACAAACACATAACTACTAGACTAATTGACAACAATTAAATTTAAATTAAATTAAATTTAAATTTAATTAACGCCCAGTTGATCAACCAATTTCATATTTCTGCATTTACTAGCAAATACACATGGTAAACAACAAACAACAAACAAAAACAACAAAACAAACACAATTCAAAATATGAAAACACATATAAAATTCGATAAAAAAAAAAGAAAAACGAAAAAATTATTATTATAATAATAATAATATTGTAACTTGTATTAAATGAACTTAAAATAAAAACGAATACAAACCAAAATCATAAAAATGGCGAATACAAAATGTTAATTAAATTTACGTTAGTTAATGGACAATTTGTTAGTAGCTAGCATTTAAGCATAATTTTTTAAAAATCAATAAACCCCCCAGAAAAACAATAAAATTGAATATGCAAAACATTCGCATTCAATGGGAGCCAACTAACTACCTACCTACCCCAACCCCCCAATCCCCACTCCTCAGCCTGTCAGCGCCTGTTCCTGCGCCTAACGATGCCTGAATCCATCGACCAGAATCTGGTTACAATTTCCGGACTACAACCAAACCAACTTTAAAATGGCTTTAAGCTTAAAGGTGCCGAAAAGGTTCACAGAATGTGGTAAGCATCAAGCGAGTTTCAGTAATTGATGGACCTCACAAATACCCTATAATTGTTCACTGCTGATTTGGGCTTTCATTTTATACACATTTGTTGGAGCTTTGAATAGTTTGAGCTGAGCAAATATATTTATTAATAGATTTAGCTTGTGGGACTTATGAAGACGGCTTGGCTCAAAGTCTTCTTCAGTTATTATCTAAATACGTAAATATATTTTCTAAAATAATAGAATATTTACAGAGTTGATATACCCCTTAAGAAATGGCTTAAAAGCAGATGTTGGAAACAGAATAGAAAACTTTCAGCGCCTGCCAAGCCTGAAAAAGCCAATGGAGCATGCGACAGGCGACAGAGCAAACATGGAATGCGTTTTATGCCACAAAGAGGGTCGAAGGGGAGCCGTTGGGATGAAGGGATCATGCGGAGCAGTGCCAGCAGTCCCACGCCTACCTCTTCTGCCCTACCACAACTGGATTTTAAACTTCATTGCGCACACACATGCTAAACACAACCATCAATCTTGATTTTGGCAAATAAAGAACGTTGTAGTTGAGCAAACGAAATCTGTTTTATTTACAAGGCAGAAATACTTTTATTTCAGTGAATTCGATTATCACGTATAGCAAAAGTACGTTTTTATACAGTCCTAAAATATCTGAAAACAATGTATTTTTTTTAGCTTACAGGCACAGTTTGCATTGAACGATTTCTTGGATCAGATAAAAAATGTGGCCAAATTGACAATATCTGAAAAATACAACAACCAATTTTAATTTGCATCGATAGCAAAGATACAATCTTCAGAATACATATTACACTTCACAACAAAATAATAATTGCTACATAAAAATATAAAAAGGCAGCAAAGAAAGATAATATTAGGTAAACCGAACATTAGATACCCTGGCTGAGCTGCTGGCATCCAATTTCCAGTAAAACTTAAACAAAAGACTGATTGTTCCTATAAAAGTTAGCTATATCTTAGAGCAGCTGGTGTTGTCCAAATTTTCGATTTGATTCGTGAAAAAATAGTGCTTTTCATGCAAGAACTCTTCTTTCGAGTGATAGTCTTCATGTCAGGCATATTATATATGTAGCTATACGATCCGGTTGTCCTCTACACATGTGCTACCTGCCCTAATTATATATATAATTTCTGAGGTCAAAAAAGTCGGCTTCATTTTGTTACACACTTCACTCAAAAATAATGATACCCTCTTCAGCCAGCCATTTTTGTTGTTGTTGTGCAAAGCTTATAGTCATAAAAAAGGACCAACCTGACCTTTGCGGATTGGCGGCCGTCTGGCAGTGTCGTCGTCCTCATAGTCCTTATCGTCCCCGCCGTGCTTCGCACCCACCCCTGGAATGTGATTTGCTTCCATAACATTTTTTATACATTTTTTTTCTTGTCGCATAATAAATGAGGCAGCTTTATGCTATCCATATGAAATGCGAGAATTGAGTGGACGAAAATTTGTTGATCAAATTGATAGCCTCAATTAGTTTAAAGATAACACGAATTGGAAGCGGGCCAAAGGCGGGGGTGGGATTGACATGAGAAAGAGAGGGGCGGGGATTGTGTGAGTGCCTTTTGGGCAAAACATAATTCTGAAAATTTGTTGGCCCAGCTTATGCATATGTGGAACAAATTATAAATAAGATTTTGAGAAAGACAAATTTATGGTTGCAAATGCTGCAAGAACTTCAAATATATTTGGCTTAAATTTACGAATTGATTCTTGACTTTCAGCTAGCGTGTTGATTAATGGCTCTTTTGGCAGAGTGTTAAGCCGGAATTGAAACCGGAAAACTGACTTTACCGAGTGATGTTCAAACCCGGAACGTGTTGCAGAAACTTAACATTATTTCAGAATCATAGAATCGAACACGGAATAAAAAATGTTGAACTGACTTATAATATTTGCGTGAATCTAAAGTTATATCTTCACTTGACTATTTTCTAAACGATCTACTTAAGATTGGGCTATTAAAATGTTCGTTTTTCTTTTCAACATTTTTGTTAGTTATTTATTTAAATCGATTATTTGAAGCAAGCATATTAACTGAAATAGGGTTTAGGCCACCCCATTTAATATTTTAATAATAATAATGCGATATTTAAAGCAGCCCAAATGAATTCTTTACTTAATAATTTATTTAATTTGATTGCTTTTGCCGGGATTATTTTAGCCATATTCTTCTATTAATTGTACATGTTAAATTCTTTTCGATTTTCTTGTACACTTCCAACTTGATAAATTGAGATTCCATTTGAGAAGTGTCTCCAAATAGGGAACCCAATTAAATTAGATAGTTCTTGGCGACTTAGCTTTAGTTACGTTGGTAACGGGCAAAAGGATTCAGCTGCGAATTGCACACAAGTCACTAAATTGTTGTTGTGTGGTAAGTGGTAAGGGGAAAGTGGAGAGGGGGGAGGGGGGAGGGGGGATTGGTGCAGTGCAGTTGGCAAAGCTGCTAATTGATGTTCGCTAACAATGCCAGCTTACAACTGCAGCTGAGTCCCCGTCAACAACAACAACAGCAACAACAAATAAAATTTGGATATTGCAAACCACAATCGAGTCAAGCCACAAGCCAAGTGGCTAAAAGCAGTGAATTAATTTATGACATTTAATACAGTGTGTACACACTGATTTAAACGCCATTGTTGTTGTTGTTGCAAGTGTTGCATGTGTTGCATGCGCTGCTTGCAGTTTGATTCATTTGCTGTTGCAGCTTAAGCTTGAGCCGAGCGA
The DNA here is from genome assembly GCA_035041595.1 of Drosophila basisetae. Lineage (NCBI taxonomy): Eukaryota > Metazoa > Arthropoda > Insecta > Diptera > Drosophilidae > Drosophila > Drosophila basisetae. The sequence continues at coordinate 7,053,762 of JAWNLB010000123.1, read as the reverse complement.
GGCCAGCTTGAAAAGTAACAAGCGAAACTAAGAATAAAAGTAATCGATATATCGATATGTGTTATCGATCGTACGCAGTACATCGTCTATCGGCTAAGTTACAGATTACCAACTACAGATTGGTATCACATTTCTGGGCCACACTTAAGGATCCATCTAGCTATCTATGTCTCTGAAGAGTTTATGAAATCCCTTAACAATTGTATTATTTATTATTATTTTTAAAGAATATACAATTCATTTAGAATGCTCTAATCGAGCGAACTCGACTAAGAGAACAATATATTGTTGATAGGAGTTCAATATGAAAATACTTTTTGGTTAACAAAAGCAGAGTTCCTTATCCGATGCTAATTAAATTTTACCTGATGATTGTTAACATTTCTGGGTATATTATACATCAATTGGAAAGCTAATCATTAATTAATCCTTATCGAAAATCGATTTGCATCCATAATAGAACAAAACTGGATTTACGTATGACAAACGAGAACTTATATTCCAAATTTAGAGTTTATCTCGGAGATCGGTTTGTTCAATAATAAATAAGTATTTCAAATAGTTAGTGAGACGGAAATATATTTACAATGGTAATATTATTATTATAAATATCAATTTTTATAGATTTGATTAGCATGATTTATTTTATATATCTTGCCATACAAATACAAATACAACTTAATCTTTAGCTCGATAAAATGCTTGAATAAAAATGAATATTCATAAATTATAAGCAAAGAAGAGTAGTAAAATTAAATTCCTCTCAAGCAGATTTAATTTACGATATTCCTGATTATCAAAATTGTGAATTAAATTCAATTTTCTCAAGTAAAAGCAGAAATACAAGCTGAAATTTGACTGGCTGGCAAAGTAAGCAAACGACTAGAAAGAGAGACAAAATGAGAGTGAAAGAGAGAGAAAATGAGAGGGAAAGCGAGAGAAAAAGAGAAAGAGAGAGAGAGTCTTTGAAATATCTAATTAAAACTGATGTTAATGAGTAAATTTATAAATAAGTAATCGAATTCAATAATCCGAGCTGGCTTATAATAATGTTCGGCACTTTTCTCGGCGTTCGGCCAATTTTCGGTTCTGGCCAAAAGTCAATTAGAAATAACAACAAAGGTCAAAATGTTATTGCCAATTTCGACTAAGTATTATTCGAACCCGGCTTAAATGGCCAAAATGCCAACGATAAGGGGGCGCTGCGAGGTGTGAGGGGAGTGGCATTTAGGCCTTCGATTAGTTTTGCATTTGTTTCAAAATAAATGCAAAACACTTTTTTACCAAGCCCAGTCGAGTTTTTGCATAACTTTTCAAAGGCAATGGCGGAAATAATAATAAAAAATAATTCTAATTAAATTGAGTGCAGCATATTCAAATAATTTAGCTAATTGAAAAACTGCAAGTCATGCGCCGCAAATTACGCAAAATTTCTATATCATTTGCATACGTGCATAAAAAAGCCATGGAACCCATTTGCGTAATTTAGTCATTGATATTCTCAAATATTTGTACAAAAAAACATAAAATAAAAATGGGCTAAAATTAATTTACTGTCCAAAATATGCACGTGGAAATCTACTTGAATTAAATTATTTAAATTCACAACGAAAAAAGAGTTGCAAATATGAAAATTTGCATATAAATAAGTGCATAAACAGGCATCTGCTAATCAATATAAAAGTTATTAAACGAAGTGTTTTAAGGAAAACAAAATCAGTTTTCTAACTATAAAATGGAAATAAAGAAATTTTTCGATTTTAAAATTTTGCGGCAACTAGAGCCATCGTAAAACATATTAAACATTTAAAAAGAGAACATTAAACATTTGGCAAGTATTTTCACAAATTTGAAGCACAAAAATAATAAACGAAATAAAATAATAATGAATTTAAAACAAATAGTTAAAGTGACTGATTAAATAATTCTTAAACACGATATATATATATATTGGTACAGAATGAAGCCCTGTTCCGTTTCCTTAAACTAGTTACAATAAAGATTATGCATTTTTTCAACAATTTTTTACTCGTTATTTGAAATTTTCTGAAACAGTTGAAAAAAAAACAAGGAAAACGTTTCTCCCTGGACACATTTAGGTTGTTGCCCTTGCTAAGAAGCGTTAAGAGACTTTGCTAAGGCACCGTATAACAGTTACTTTCACATGTAGCAGAAACATAAACCTCGTATAACAGAATCATTTAGAGTGCGCCGCAACTAACGCATACCAGTATTAATTGGGTGTTATACAGCACTATTTTGGCATACGTTAAGAATCAAACGGGTTCCATGCATTTGAAAATTAACAATGTGAAACGGAATATAAATAATAAAAAAAAAGCTATAACGGATACGGATGGTGCTGCTGATCAGCAATATATAGCTACAATCAAAATAATAATAGTGCTGCCACAATTGTATATTTAAACTCAATATTTATTTATGATTTCGATATTTATTAGTTATTTACTTCAATTCCCCATATATATATATTTTTTATATATTTCTATAATTCTTGACAAATCAACTCTCTTTCAAAGAAAATACCCGTCATTTATTAATAAGGAATCGCAATTTAAAACACTAAGTAAATGTTATAAGGTAAATTAAAGATAATAATTCAAATAATTTCAGCGGATTTCTCACACACATGTATATATATGGTATATATAGAAAGTTGTCCTCTACAAATTAACTAGTGTCTAATTCATAAAATTGCTTAAATATTTTTGCGAAATATTTGTTGAGCAACTGAATTAGTTTTTTATTTGCTGAGCTCTTTCTTGGCTGCAGCAAATGACATATTTTTAATATCTTTGGCAGCTTTAAGTAACAACTTCCGACTAATATCAACAGGAATTTTGAAAATATTTTTTCACTCAGTTGAAATTGTCTTTTGGTGCCAGCTTAAGACAAACCAATGACAATTAACTTTCCACAAGTCATTAACGGGCATTTTTTTCTCGTCGTTGCAAACGCAAAGAATGCGAATCCACTTAAAATGCTTTAGCCAAAATAACAAAAGAAAAAACGGTCTACGGTCATTACGAAAGGTCAACATGGATGCCAGAAAACAACAACAATAACAACTACAATAAAACCAACAACAAAATCAGCTTCCAGTTAAATCATCGATTTTTAGTTGGCAACAAAAAAACTGAGCAAAATAAAAAATAATTTGTAGCTAAAATATTTTAACAGATGTTTTTTTTTTGCCCGCTGCTTTAATGTTTAACAAATTGCGTGTTGATTGAACACATCATTACTAATTATTTGTAATCAACTTCATGTTTTCAATATTATCTTTTTACACATTTGTCATTTACAAATGCATTTTAACACTACGCTGAACTTTGACTTTTAATTTTATTCAACTTGCCGTCAGCGACTAGATTTTTATGACATGATTTATTTCGAAATGCGTTTGTTATTTTTTCTTTTGGAGTTAAATAAACAAAGAGTGAAATTATAGCTGGGCAGTGTAATTAAAATTAATAAGCTATTGATTAAGAGCACATTTAATTTCATGTTAGCAACTTTTCTGGTGGCTCTTCACCACCCTCCTCTCTGCGCTCTCCAGCCTCGAATTCTTTTCTTCTGCACATTTATCCAACTCACATGTTAAAATTAATAATTGAATGATTGATAGTTTCGCACAACATGTGGCAAGCAGCTCCCCTCCCAGCTCACACTCATTGTGTTGGCCAGTTTGCGGAGGCAGCTAACAGCGGGGAATTAACAACTACTCGCTGGGAATCTGTTTCTGTTAGTCTTTTTTCTTGGCCGAGAGTCTTGGTCGAAAGTTCTCCTCGCCTCGCCGTGAGAAATTTGGCGTAAACGTTTTTTGAATGAAGTGCGCTGATTGGTTGTTGTTGTTGTTGCTATTATTGGTGGCTTATTTGAAGTCAATACAACAATAATTTCACTCGATTATCAACTGTATAATTTTCGTAATTTATTTTTTAATTTTTAATCTATTTATTGCCATTCTAAGAGTTATTTTTATTTATTTTTAAGTTAAAACGAAGAAGGTGCAGCATTCTAGAAATGCGTCTTATGGGTTTCAAAGACAAAGAGAAATGGAGGAGCTACAGGCTCCGAAGGGGCCAATGGATAGATCGAGTGAGTTGCAATAAATATAATAATAATAAACCTAAATGTATATTTATAACCGATAGATATACATTTCTATAGACCCTATGCTGTAAGTGATAATCAAGAATATATATTGCCTATAGTTTATTAGCTGCTACCTTCTATCTTCTGTCATACTCTTGCCGAGCTTCATTTTGCGTTCTTACCCAATTTCGGATGGGTTCAGCTAATGAAAATGTTTAGTGCTCTCAAAGAGGAAGCTGGTGTTAATCTAGAATACAAAACACCTACTAGTTTGGCATTCGATCTCAGAGCTCTCCTCTATTCAGTTAATGACAATGGTTCACTCAGCTGCAGAGGGTCTTTAAACCCCAAATTGACCCAGTTAGCAAAAGTTTCTGATTTCCGTTCTATACAAATTGCGAGTGCGCTCGTATTATGCTCCATGCCCATTATATTTTACGAGTATCTCTTTTATTTTAGATTTTTCTATTTTTCTTGGTTGTTTTTGGTTGTTTTTTGTTAGCTGCAAGTGAAACTTTGGCAACAGACACTTTTATCGCGCTTGTGGCTTAAAGTGCACGCAAATTTGTTTAGTTAGTTGTGTGGTCAAAAGTTGGCTTGCTTTTTCTATTTTTCTCAGTTTTGTTTTGTTCGCCTGAGCTGCGTGCTCGGCATTAGTTTTAATGACTGTGACGACGAGCTGGCAAGCTGAGAAAACTGAGAAAAAGACGACACAGACAGACAGAGGAGACAGACAGACAGACAAGCAGACGCACGTGTCTGCAAAAAGCAAATGCATACCATCTACAGACCATAGACTATATATATTTATATATATATATATGTATATCCAAGTTAAGAGAGTCCATGACATTTGAGCTTCCTCAGTAACTGCTTCAGACACACCTTACGCACGTCTCTCCAAATTATTTCTGTGCTTGTCAAACTTTAACACAAATACGAAAATGAGACAGTTTTGGTTGATCGAGACGAGAGTGTTAGACTAGAAGATACCCTCTACTCAGTGATGGCCTACAGTCTCAATTACTGACTGCGCAATTTGGCCATCTGAAACTAATACTCGGCATAGATTATTATATATATTTCTTAGCATTTATGACACAAATCGAAAAGAAACAAACCACTAAAAATGACCTAATTGAGGTATATATTTCTAATCAAAAGTAAACGCAGCTCCAAAAATCGTTAGCCATAAATAATAATATTAAATTAAGCACTGTTTTTAAGAAACAAGTTTCGAATTTGCTGTTTTCTAACTGGTCTAATTAAAAAAAAAAAAAGGTCATTCCATTGTGCTCTCTAACTTCGTCTGTCGTCTCAGCTTATTTAACTTTTTCACTAGATACCCTGTTATCATCCATTGATTTCTCAATTATCGAACATTTTGAAAGTCATCGAACATAAATAGTTGGTCAGCGATGGATTTAAATAACCAAAATATCCTGCTGCAACGATTTTCAATGAATATGCAATAGGCTTAAATTAAAGAAATGCTTTATTATTTATTATATGCTCTACACGGCTGCTACACTCCTCAAAAAAATACACTACACTACCAACAAAATACTAAATGTTTATGAGCATCAAATTATGGAATTATATATATTAAAAAAAAAACATTGCGGTGGCTTTATTCTCTTTTTAGAGGGTATACAAAATATGAGCTGGCAAGCAGAGAAAGAGACTGAAATAAACTCTCAGCGTTGACTTTGGCTGCTGACCGAAGTTTATTACCCAAACACCCCACCCCCTGTCCAAACACCAAGAACAGCAGCGACCGCAGCGCGCAAGAGAGTGAGAAGGAAAACAGGCAATTCTAAACGGTAATCATTCACATCAATGGAAAGTGATGGGAACTGAGACGCAGCCGTGGAAGCGAAGAAGAAGAAACTGAGACGGGGACGAGTGGAAGCGAAGAAGAAACTGAGACGGAAACGAGTGGAGGCGAAGAAGAAGAAACTGAAACAGAGACGAGTGGATGCTTTTTTTTGGGAACTTTTGGCGGCTGCAGTCTCACACACACACACATGCATACATGCATACATGTAACTGTTTCTTTTTGAGATGCTTTTTGGAATGGAGTGGAGTTGGTTGGGTGGGGCGGGGGGTGCGGAGGAATGTGTTGTGTGCGTTAATTCATCATTCGCTTAAATGGGTGTTACCTGTTAAGTGCGTTTATCACGTGCTGCTTCTGCCTCCTCTGCTTCTTTACGTTCTTTGCCTCTTTTTATGAGCGCTTTTCAACTTGTTGTTTGTGTGTTGCTTTTGTTTTTTTCGGCTTTCGGTATTTTTTTTGGGGACATGCCCACTTTTTGTGGCGCTACTTTAAGCCACTCGTTTCTCCTTTCTTGAAAGTCAATAACTTTTGATTAATTCAATGCAGAACGTGAGGCATTTTAATTAACTTTTAACAACTTGCAGCTCAAAAAGTGACTTTAATGGCGGCTTATTGTGTGCATTTTAAGTTATTTCTTGAAAGCATTGAAGCCAGCTAAATTTGTTGGCATTTTGTCAGTGAAAAAATGCTAACCGGAAAACAAGTGTTTTTTTCTTGATGTTGTTTGTTTATGCGGGAAATGGGAAATCAATGAGCCTAATGAGCATTAAAAAAAAACGATGAAAATCTTGATGAAAAGAAAACAATAGTAAAAAAGTTTTGAAGTTTATTGACTTTTAAATAGAGATTGGGGTAGATTTATGCTTAAATTTGGGTTAGTATTATTTGTATATTGCATCATTATAAACAATAAAATATACATAAATTAAAGAGTTTCACAAAAATAATTAAATATCAAATGTTAAAAACTCGTTAACTAAAAAAAATGCATATTTAATTCATATTATAATACTTCATTTGGAAATCATTCATTAAAACAACCACAATTAACTCAAGAATATTATCAAAACAAAGTCAAAAAACTGGAGCAGCAGGCGGAATATTTTCAAGCTCAACGTGAATACTAAAAAATGAAAAAAAAAAAATGTTGTGGATTAAACGAATTCAGCGATTTTTTAGAAACTAATTCAGCGATTAATATGCAAAAATTTTGAATACGCGCCTATCTAAATAATTAGACATATTTATGTGTTTCATAAATTTACCAGATATGATTGCCACTTCGATATATTTATACAATCATTAGGCAAGAGTGTGTGTGTGTGTGTGTGTTTGTATGTGTGTGTGTGTGTGTGTAAAACACAACAAAAACTGAACCGAATCAAAATTTCAGCAGCTTTTAATTAAAACCAGATAAAGGCCCGGCAATTCGATGCGCTTGGTCAGCGAGACAAAAAAAAATAAAACCCAATCAAAACTGTAGAAGAATTCAACAAATTGAAAAAGCCCAGATATCCACAAAAAAGAAGAAAAATCAACAAAAAAAAAGTAAAAACTGTATGCATATATAAAAAGATTTGATGACGATTTCTTATCCCCATTTTTGGAGCGCACTTATTTATGTAAATCTTGAAAGCGTCCACACAGACAACCAAATGCATTTGTGGCCAGCTAGCTCCAAGTGCTCCACAATGCCCGCACTCCCCCTTCCCCCTTCCTTCCATTCCCCTACCCTCCCCCTCTCCAGCACTCTGTCGATCCACATCGAAAACGAATCCAGCAACTAAAAATCCAAATCAAATCGACCACTCGACAGACTCCAAAAGCCAAAAGCCTATTGAATAACTTTGATTTGATTTCTTTGCTGCCTTCTTTTTACAATACCCTGTACAGATTACTTGCGTTGAAAGGGAGTATTTATACAGCTGTGCATAGGTATGTAACAGGCAGAAGGAAGCAAGGATTATGAAAGGTAAATAAATTCTTGTTTCCAAGTCAAACTGTGTCTCAGTCTATTTAGGAACTATAAACAGTAAATTCAAACATTTCCAGTTAATTTTATTCTGTCGATCAAGTCATCAATTTAAGGATATGGTTCTCCAAGTCGATGGGAATATACCTTGGCATTATTTTGATTTTACATTAAATCATATACAGACTTACTTGAGTATCTCAGGCGTGCATGATGCTTGACAGGTAGACTTTCACACAGGGTATCTCTATCTAGTCATTCATCGCTACAATACCACTCTTGTATATACCATTAACTCATTGTAAATATTTGAAATGGCTATAATGAAGATGTACAAAAGTATGTAACGGACAGAAGTCCGATCCTTTAAAGTATATATATTCTTGATTAGCATAAATAACTGAGTTGATCTTGCCTAGTTCGTGGGTCTAACTGCATAAAGGAGTTGTTAAAAGGTTTTATATAATAACTATAGATGGTTATTTATTAATTTATTCATTTTTTTATGAATCGATAAAATCGATTTATTATAGCAACTTGAGACCCAATTCGGTAGGCATTGGATTGCTTATTCTTCATCCACTTCAGATATATTTTGTTATTCAAATCGGATGTTCTGCATATCTGCATATTTGGAGTCGTACTTCAGTATCAAGCACGTGCATACTTTCTACCAAGTAAAGACTTTTCTACAGGGTATCGCCTAGTCGTCGTGGCTCCCCTTCTTTTTGCAGTACAACACTCTTGCTCGAAGACTCGTAGTTTTATCTGAATTTTCTGGCTGCTTTAATCACTTAGTTACTTGATTTTCCACTTTATGACGGATTATGTGCAAATGTTTGTTGAGCAGCGGCGAATACCAAACCGAAAACGACAGAAAAAAAAACAAAGATAAAGAAGTATGAAAAGAGAAAAAAACTAAAAATAAATCTATTGAACAATTGTAAAATTTATGCGCATTGGTATTCTCATTTTTTATTTACCGTGACGAGGCTTACAGACTTACAGCGTCTTTGAGCCATTAATCATTTCCATTTCCATTTCCACTTGAGTCTTAGATTCGCCCATTGTAAGTTACCAACTGGTCCGAAGACTCTTAACAATTTATGACTTTATCATGTGAGATTACCAAATGATAGAACACCCTTTAAAATGACGATCGTATAAAACGAAGAAATAGCTGCAATTAAGTTGCTTAAAGCGGGTTTTGCGGGGATTTCCTTGGATTTGTTGTCTTCTTACATGCATTTTGGCTCGTTAAAGTCTTAAACTAGACTTCAACTTCAACTTCAACTTCAACTTCAACTGAAACGTATATGGGTGGGAGAAATGTTTGGATTTTATGTGCAACAATTTGAGTTTATTGATATCTCCAACAGTCATTACTTTGTCAAAACGCAACCGATTTGATTTATATCCTTCTTGTCTAAATTTCCTTTTTATATAACTTTGTGAAAAGTGAGCGGATTTTCAAGAATTATGCGTTTTTAATCATGGTTTGACATCTAGTTTGAAATTACATTTAAAGTTGGAAATGTGATTCTGTGATTCTGACTCTGGTTCGAAAATCATGTTGAAATTAGGCCCTCAAAAAGGGCTTATATGGCCATAACTTGGCCAAAACTGCTCCGATTTTTAAAAACCAAGTCTTTTTATGCATCATTTCCTCAAACTGCATTCAAAGTTGAAAACACGACTTTGACTCGATTCTCAGGTTAAAATTTTACTCTGAAAAAAAAAACAGTGATCTGGATGTGTTTGCGCCAGGTAAGTTTCCTGTCCAAAAACATACCCAGGTAGCGAACATGGTTCTCCTGAGGTATGACCGTGTTGTTGAGTCGGACAGTTGGACAGTTACCGTTCCTGAGCGCGAACGTGCAGTGCTGAGACTTGCTCCCATTGACGCAGATGTTCCACCGGTTGGCCCAAGTACTAAAACCATCCAAGAACCTCTGCGTAACCGCAGCTGCTCTCCAAGCAGTGGTGGAGTGGTGATGCCTGAAGCCAAACTGGTGATCAGGAATGGCCCTCTGGAAGCCTCTTACTGCCGACAATCTTCCAAGAAATATTTTTTCAAATATTTTGGAGAAAGTGGTCAGCAAGCTTATCGGTCGATATGACGAGACAAGATTATCTGGCTTGCCAGGTTTCGGTATCATCGCAATCACAGCGCACTTCCACGGAGTGGGGAAGTGGTGGATGCGAACCATGGAGTTAAAAAGTAGCACCAAGAACAATACTCCCTTCACTGGGAGGGCCTTAGCAACTCTGCCGTCAACGCCATCATAGCCAGGGGCCTTAGTGGACTTAAGCCTGCGAATCTGTAAGCGGACCTCAGTAGGGGCGATAGGGGTGATCGGTTGTACAGGATCTAGATCTGCATTTAAAAATGCTTCAGTGTCCTGTACCTGGCTGGGCGATGCTAGTGCAAAGGGCGTGAAGCGACTTTGCAGCTCGTCCGCAAACGCCGATGCAATATCTGCATCCGATCGACACCAAGTTGTCAGGTCGCATAATGGGGATCCGCCTGAGTGGCTGCCGCTTGACACAACGCGTTGCCTTCCACAAATTGAATCCATGATTCTTACGGGTCTATCTTTTTGTCTTTTTATCTGTCTTTTTTAACTTTTGTTTACAAGTATTATTATTGTTTTTTTCGAAAATCGATTTCCATTCGCAGAACGTTCAAAGTTATCGATAAAATAAAATAAAATTACATTTGAAATTTGCATTGCCAGACGTAATGACAATGTATAGAAAAAAGTGTTGCATACTTTGTCGTGCTTTGTTCAACTCATTGAAGTAATTCCCAAATGGTTCTGGCTTCGAGCAGGTAATATGGGTCTTTCTTTTTGTATTTTTATCTGTCTTTTTTAACTTTTGTTTACAAGTATTATTATTGTTTATGGTTACTTTTGTTATTTACATTTTTTTTTTATATTTGTTGACATTTTTTCTTTCTATTATTGGGAATGGTAAAAAAATCTTCTCAGTTATGACGTCACTCCTCGGCATTTCCGGGGTCAGCTGATTATAGATTTGTATCTTTTTATCTATTTTTTTAAACTTTTGTTTACAAGTATTATTATTGGTTTAGAGGTTAACCGTGATCACTACTAATATTAAAAGTAAAATAATACAAAAATTCTAACTTTTGGCTGATTCTGTTTTTCTTTTTTTAAATAAGCTTTATTCGAATTATCATCATCATCAGCGTCTGTTTGAACAAAGCTTTTCGAAAAAGATCCGTTGAACTATTTGGAGCTTTTCAATTGTGGCACATTCAAGCCGCTTTTTATACAACTTTACATCCGGTACGAGCAGCACCAGCTCCAACAATCCAACAATCCATCAATCCGTCAAACCGTCAAACCGTCAAGAGTTGGCCCGTTGACCATTTAGAGTTGAGCGACTTCCGTTACGCTTGAAAATAATTTTTTGCGTTTATTTGTTTTGTCGACGCTTTTGTCGCGTATTATTCAAAGCTTTGCTCCAGATGGCTATCTCGAAGAGGCCTTTTGTTATTTGTGCGGCAGGCAGGCAGGCATTAATATCGCAGAGCGGCGATCGCCTTTTATAATTGTCACACATTTTCAATACGAGACTCGCACTGCACTCTTAAAACTGGTTCTGCTTGCCGCACGTTTTTCACTGGGTCAAGCTAAAGCGTCGTCTGTGGGATAAATACAATTTTTTTTCTATCATTAGCGGCATTTTAGTGTAGCAGCATTTATAACTCGCTCTCTCTCTCTCACACTCTCTCCTTGGCAGAGTGACAATATTTTTATGTCATAATTACATTTATTTGCCTTATCATGTGGCTAATGAGAGAGAGAGAGCGACACGGCGAATTGTTCAAGGCTGCTTGAAATAACGGTGCAAGCGTGAGACTATTGTGGCAAGTGAATGATGACAAAGTCAAATTTGCCGACACTTAATGTTGAGAGAAATGCGTAAATGAACAATTGATTGTTGATATAATAATATATAAGATAATAAATTATAATCATTTACGGCATTAAACATCATTCACTTGAATTCACTGGTAAACATAAACAAGCGTTCATTTTACCGGCTTTTGCATGAATGCTCTCTCGCTCTCTTCCTCTCTCTCTCTCTCTCTCTCTTTCTCTCTGGCTTTCAGCCGGCAGTAGCAGCAGCAGCACGTGCACTAGAATAACACTAGTCCACACCAACAACACTGTGTGTATATCTGCGTGTGTATGTGGGGGGGTCAAAGCGTGTTGCACTCACGCGCTCTCCCAGCAACGCGCGCGCTCTCTTTGGTCGAAGAAGGCAGCAGCGCAGTCAGCGTGCGCGATCCCTCTCTCATCTCTGCAGTGGGCATAGCATCCCAGTTGGAAGAAGCGCGATCGTCGTCGCATTTGGTCTTTAGTTCGCTTTAAACACGAGAAGCGCGCGCGACACGGAATTATTTGCTTTAATCGCTAGCAAGTTTTTTGAACGTTTTTCGCATTGAATTTTATTCGTGAAAAGTGAAAAAAAAAATAGTGTGTGTAAATTGTGAGTTGCAATTGAGCAATAAAGGCGCAGCTGGAGGAGGAAGAATAGCACATAAATTACAATTTGTACCCTTTTGCTTACACTGCGCGCAATCTAAAGTTATTTTTAGAAGTTTTCGGATTTCGGTGTTCGGGTTCGAGTTCGAATTGGAGTTGCTGCATTAACGATGAATTTGCAAGCGAGCATTTCTAATATTGTTTCCATTCATTTCCGAGTTGCCAGTGCAGCCGTTGAAGAAGAAGAAGCAATGCTGTAAAAAATACTCGCATTTATTTTTGGTGCGCAACTCTTTGCCAGCGCCCCACCCCCACGTGCACCCGCTGCAACCCCCTTCGCGCTGGCCCACACATGTGTTTCTAATAATGAAGTGTTTATTTTAGGCGGCTCAAGTGCATTTTTTCTCTGCTTTCGTTTAATTTTGCCAACGACGCGACGGATTATCTTCTTGTGGCCATAAAACGTTTGAGGGTAAGCTTAACGGCACTTTTTATATATGTATGTATATGTATATTGAATGTATATTTATATTATCCGTTATTGTATCTCTATCTCCTCTCTCTCTCTCTCTCTCTCTCTCTCTCTCTCTCTCAGGCAATTGTGATTTATGCACTTGCATCCAATGCACGTACTGCCAGTTTCCTTTTGGGCTTTGTAATAAAATACACTCTCACTCTCCCTCAAACACACACACACACACACACACACACACATGCGTATTTGTCTTACGGGCGTTGGTGTGAAAAATGGCCAATTTAATGCCTGCTGTGGAAGTACGCACACACAAACACACACATGCATACATGCTTTTTATTATAATTTTTGCGATTGGCTCATTGAGATTAAGTTTGCTCTTAGGGCTTTCCAGCTGCGAATCTGCTGCTTCTCCTTCTGATTCTCATGCATACCCTTTGTATTTTTAATGATTTATCTCACTAAATTGGATTATATCAAGTTATGTATTGTATTTTATTTCAAAGGGAATATGGAGATAATAAACATTACTATATATGTAGTTTTAATGCCCCACAAATGATCTTAATTGGTCAATATTTTAATATTCTGGAAGGTATTATTTCATTTTTCATATTCACCTTGCTTTTAAAAGTGTTTAAGAGCAGGATACTAATGAGCTTAAATAAAACTATGGAAAATAGCTTATTTTCTTATTAAAGACATTTTTAAAGTTCTTAAAAAGTAGAAATGCCATAATTTTAAAGTCGCAAGACCACACCTCACCCACCCCCGGCGCCGTTGACAACCAGTCCCCAAAGTTTATATATCCTGTGAAAGTCATTTGTATCATGCCAGAAATATCTCAAGTGAGCTATTGTTTGTTTTCTTATTGTTGTTGTTGTTTTTGCTGTTGATTTTATTTTTTTGGTAATTTTTCTTTTGTATTATTAAATGTGGAATGTCAACCTCAGCGGGTGTTTTGCTGTTGCCAAGTTGCAGCACGGCTAAAATCCGCCTTCAGCAAAAACTTTTCAAAACAACAACTCACAAATCACATTGCACTGCTTCTGCTACTTCTGCTTCTTCTTCTTCCAGCAGCAGCAGCATCAGCAGCAGCAACAAAAGAGCTAAAACAAGGCGTCAGCAAAGACGCTCACTCCTCTTCCCTCCTCGGCTCCCCCTGCTCCCCAACGTATCTAACAACTATTTGGAAACATACATCTGACTTATGACGCCCACTCAAGTGGGCGCTGATAGGCGGCAAGTTCCACTTTACGGGCACCCTGTACAGTTGCTGGGCACTCTGCTGACTCCCTCCACTCAGAGAAACAAATTTGTGCAACTATTTTTGAAATTTTGCTTAACATTTCAAGTTTTTAGCGTGAAAAGTTAGATCCTAAAAATTCTATTTTTACATTTCTAGAAAACCAGAAGAGTAGAAAAAGAGAAATAATATTTCTGCCTATGAAAAATAAGAAATAATACGTCTGAAACTGATCTTCTTTATAACTCTAGCAAATAATTGAGTGGTAAAAATTACCTTCGGAAGAAATAAGTTCACTGTAAAAAAAAAAATTAAAATATTTGTGACCTACAGAAAAATTAGTAATTTCCAAATAAAAAAAAGTACATTACTAAAATTATCTATCTTAAAAATAAGACGCGTCGAAAAACAGAATTCATATTTGTCCCTATAAAATATTTGAAATTATATTTTTATCCTTAAGATTTAAGATTTCTGTTTTTGATGTTCTTTCAAATTACAACACTTTGTAACTATTACCTAGAGTCAAAAGTTTTTTTCAGTGTATTTTCTAATGTTGTTGTTGATGATGAGTCCACTTGCTCTCTCTCTCTCTCTCTCTCTTCTCACACTCCAAATGTACTCGTAGCTCTCTTTTTTTATCTGCCACCCAATGGCAAATGGCAAAAAGGCTTTCGAAATGAAAAATGCTGATAACTGCAACAAATCACAAACACACATTACCCACCCAAAACACACACACACATACACACACACATACACACGCACACACACATGCAAACACGCCCTTGCCCAATGGGCCACTTGTCGACCAGAACGTAAACGTTAAAACGTAAACTGAAGAATGTAAACTCGTTCATAAAAATCATTTATGGCCTGAAGACAATAAGAAGAAGAGGAAGAAACTGAAGATGAAGACGACGAGGAAGAAGAAGAAGAAGCAGTTCCCAAAGCAGCCCATCTAATGATGAATGCAATTGCCGCCATTTGTTTTTACTATTATGACACGAGGGCGTCAGTAGCAGGCCGGGTGGAGGAAGGAGGGAGAAGGATTGGGTGCAGAGGTTGCCAATGCAAAAGTGTGAGAAAGAGGGAGAGATAGTGCGTGGGGAGGGGTCCTCCTCTCTTGAGTGGAGGAGGGAGAGGTGGAGGTGTTGCCCAAAAGCTAAGATCGTAAAATGATAAACAACTTTTAAGACACACTCTTAAATGGCGTGCATGTGCTTGTTTTAGGGTTGCAAATTGTAGCTTTTAAACGGCAACAAATCATGTTTTATTTGTCTATACCCTAATTGTCAAGTTGGACAAGATTTCCCCCACAAGTATGCCATAGAAATAACATTTGACACAGATTTTCCAGATTTCATAGCAACTTGTGAAACGACTACCAATATTATTTCAAATTGCTTACTGCGTGTTTTGTTATATTGCTGATTTTTTTGGCAAATAAAATAACACTTTTGGATTGAGGAACCAATTTGTGTTTTTATTATTCGCCACAGAATTTCGGGATTTTAATTATTCCTTTCCAACTTATAACGTATCAAAGTTATTTTATCATGCAAATGTTAAAAAATTATAAAATGCTTTGACTTCGTTGATGTTATTAAAGTGATCTGCACTTTTTAGAAAATCATATACAATTTTTGATATCGAGTTACTGAATTGAACTTTGAATCGAAATGAATTTCTAACTTATCGTGAATATTTTAATATGCATTCGCCAAAAATTGTGCAAATTCTTTGGATGAATTTATTAAATCGTGTTGTAATTTTTAGAAAAGAAAGTCAAATTTTGCTATGCATCAGTAACCCAAATTAAAACACAATTTGTTGAATTTTTCTTTGAGTTTCTAACTTATCATAAATATTTTAGTTGAATTAATTAAAGAAATTTTGTTTTTCTTTTCGAAATTAAAATATAGATTTATCTTCAGCAATACTTTCGATTATTTTCAAGATTAGACTTTCAACTGGAAGTAAACACTGAATAACTGCTGTTATTGTTGTAAGCTTGTCGCTGGTTCAGCTGGAATTGACAGCAAAATAATACAGCGCAAAAATTGCCAAAAAAAAAAATGGCAACAAGAGAAAAACAAACAAACAAAACAAGAGGGAGTGGGAGAAGAACAGTCGCTTAGTGACAGATTAGTAGAGAGCGAAGGAGAGAGGGAGAAAGAGAGAGAGAGAGAGAAGAGTTGAGTTGTGGGTGATTTAAAGATCTGGTCTGAATTCGGGGGGAGCGCAGGAAACAGAAAGTTGATGATGAAGATGCGCTCCAAAAACTTGAGAGAAAGAAAGATGATGAGGATGCGCGCGAAAAACGTGACGAACCCAGGACCAGTTTAAAAGGCATTCCTCTTCTCTGCTTCTTCTTTTTCTTGCTGTTTTGTTTTTGTATTGTTTGGCTTGTTTTTGCATAAGCTGAAAAGGAAAAACAACAACAACAACAAGCGCACCAACATTAACATCAACTGCAACAAATGACAGTGAGAAATTTGACTGCTCTGAAAGCGACTGCTGCTGCTGCGGCTGAGCTTATGTTTTCTGTTTTTCTCTTTTACTGTTATCCGCTTTGTCTTTGCTTTGTTTGTGTGTGTTTTCCCTATTTTTTCCGCTTCCTTTTTGGTGGGGGATGTGGTGCTATCCAAATGTCAAAGTGCAACAAATTGAGCGCAACAACGAAAATATTGTATTATCGATGATGGGTTTGACAATATTGTCAGCTTGGTAGTTTTGACATTAATGTTAGTCGCAGCCAAAGAAATTCTTTGCACAACTTTGACAACGTCAAAAAGCGGGAGAAGCCAACACAACAAACTCAGAGTTGGCAGCGTGACAAGAACGAACTGCGCTCTGAAACTAAGACTCACTGGAAAATCGAACTCTTTAAGAACTTCCCAGCAATTTGAAATAACTAGTCATTTTCATTTAAATACAGTTTGTTTATAAATGTTATATGTCTATATGTATATATATATTTCTATATATATCTAATCTAATATATATCTAATCTATATATATCGATATTTTCAATTATCATGTTAGATGCTAGAACTCTAATTTGAAGACATCTATATAAAGATACTTCAAAATAGGTGCACAAAAACGAAGGAAACAATAATTTATTTATTTATTTATATATCACTTACAGAATTTTAAAATATATATAAAATTTAAAAAGAAATATATATAAATTGAAATATTGCAAGCTTACCAGAATATCACATCATATCATCTGGCCAGGGTGTCAAACCGGAGCCGCTACTTAAAATTCAGAGTTGCAATCTTAAGGAAAACTCTATTTTTTATTTTAAAGAAGAATGTACATAATCATAACCGTATGCCAAAAAATTATAAGGAATTAATTCATAAACATATCCAGAACCTTTAGATCCATCATTCGACTTTGTTTTGAATGCTCGATATTTACTCAACTCTTTTCACGCGCTCATCTCTAATCAGCTTGGCTACACACAGTTGAGTGTGTGTGTGTGTTTTTTTGTGTGTGCATCTCACCCACTCAGTGCCACCTCTGCCCCACTCAGTATCCCTTGCCCCACCGCCTCCTCCTTATACTCCCTATATCTCTGCTGTGTTGGACGCTTTGGCATTTTGCTAAATTTTTATTTGTTCCCACAGTTTGTCGCTTGGCATAAATACGTCGTTAGTCTCGTGCACAGTGCTACACAGCTCCAGCTTCAGCTACATCTTCAGATACAGCAACAAAAACAACAACAACAACAACAAGAAAAAAATACTTGCAGGAAGCCGCCGCAAAAAGTTGAACTAGACAACAAACCAGCAACAACAACAACTGCTGCAACATTTCGAATTCAACGTCGTCTACTTCTCAGTTGTTGTTGTTCTTGTTGTTGTCAATCGCAATAGTAATAGTACTTACTGCCATACAAGCACGTTTAATGTTCTTTGGAGGCGGCGCAACAACAAGAAGAAGAAGCTGTAACAGAAGACGCATACAAAAAAAACTAAGCCCGTGTTTTTCGTTGTGTGAAATGTTGCACAAGTGAAAACAGCAAATGGGTCGCCTTCTTGTCAGTCAGTCTACTTACTTACTTAGAGGCAGGCTGGCAGGCACCCAAGAGTCAGCTATAGCTGACCCCCCCTACACCTCTACCCCCAACTACCCCCCCTCTATCCGCTCCTCTACCTTTAGTGCCCCCCTCAATGCATTCACGTTTTTTGTCTCTATCGTCGATTAGCTGCCATTTCATGTCAATGTCTGTCGCCGGTTCGCCTTCCGCCCCCTCATCCACCTGATCCCTACCCTCCCCCCACTATCGACTGTCATGTAAAGTTGCACAATTCCTCATCGCATTGAGCTACCTCCTTTTACCCCCCAAGCCGCTCTCAAATTTTTGTTCTCGTTCTGTGTCTGTTCAAAAGATGAGAAATTGTCACCGTTTGTCTGTCTGTGTTTTTGTTGCAACTCTTTCTGAGCCTACTTCACACACTCTCCCCACAAATACAATTTTAAATTAACTGAGGTTCATAGTTTCTTTTTTTTTGTCTACCCTTGCAATGGATATTTGAAATTTGTCGTCAAGTGTGTTACGCATATGCCAGTAAAATCAAACCGCAGTCGAATCAGAAACAGGGCGGAAATGTGATATTCCCTCATATATTGATAGGGTGCTAAAACGGATCCGTTAATCCTTAATCCAACATAGCGATTGGATTAACTGTATAACAATATTTTTACTTAGCAAGATATTCTTAAAAGAAAAACATATTGTCTATAATTGTGCTCCTAACAAAACGTCGGCTATTCAGGTAAAAGCTTAATTAAGTTGCAAAGAGAGTTCACCTGTCTAAAAGGGTATATAAGATACGGCATGCCTAAGATAACTCCTCTTTCCTGCTCTTTTTTTTTGCAAATAAAGTTTTACTCGAAGGGTGGCACAGAACTAAAATTGCGACAGCAGCCCTGGTTAAGCCCCTGTACTAATCCCGAGGCCACTTGGAACGCATTAAACATAAAAAAAACATGTGCACGATTGGAGTTTTGTGTGGAGTTCCCTTAAAGAGGAAGTCTATATTTACCATATATTGAATGCCATATTCAAGTCTGTTCAACAGTTGCGAGTTCATTTGAATATGCCGCAAATGAGATCCCTTATGAGCAAAAAAAAAAAAGAAAGGGGGAACTATAAATGAAACTGTCAATTTATTGCAAACTCAACGAGAGGAAGTGTGGGAGAGATCAAAACTGTTAAACGATCCCTGGCTCATTTCATTTCGAGGTTGCTTCAGTTGAAAGAGCTGTTGGGGGAGCTATGAACTTGTTTTGATGTCCAGTTCAGCATATGAATAAAGTGCTGAAACTTTTGATTCAATTTAACTAATGCAGCCAGATCGAGAAAGAAGAGTTGGATATAGCCTTAGAAATGGATATAAAAAATTATAGATGTTATTGATTGATCGGCTTGTAAATGCAGTAAATGCTGACATTTAACAACAATAAAAAACACAAGGACTGTGAATTGATTTCAAAATTGGTTTCACTTACCGTTATGATACTATATAGTCCACAAATATCGTTCCATTAATTGGTTATGATGCTATATAGTCCAATAATCTCACTTTCTGTAATGTTGTTGTTTCTGTTTTGGTTCTGCATTTTAAATCGCTTCCAATTTGACATCCTGCTATAATCATAATTAAATATAAGCCAAGTTTGTTGAGTCTCTTTCGTAGTTATTTAAAAAACAATCAACTAACGAAGATGGCAAATCACACCAGCAATAAAATTTGCAGCCATTTGCCAAATGCTTGATCACTTTACTTTCTAAGAATGATAGCAAGTGACGATCATATCTTCTAGCTTGCTTCTCCCACGCTTAACACAAATGCTGCAAGCGCCGCAAACTAATTGTTTCATTAAACGAACTGAACCACGATTCACCAATGTGAATCTGCACTCACTCACACACGCTCAGCAGACTCACATTCACTGATTCACTCGCTCAATGAGCACCCATATCCGGAGTTGGCGCAAAACACATTTGGCTACCACTTAATTTGCAAAATAGTGAAGCGAAAGCTGGAGGCGTTGCACGTTCTCCATGCCCCCTTGCCCCATGCCGCATTTTCTATATGCAAGCGAAGAACTTCAACTTCAACTTCTGAGCTAAAATCTCAATTCCGTTAAACATATTAGAAGACGTAGCAAATAAAATCACTTAAATCGAGCAGGGGCAAGGAAGCGGGGGGCGAAGGGGGAGAATTAGGTGCTGATGCAGCTAGTTTGTCAACCAATTTGAAATACCTTTGGGCCAAAGTCGCGTGAGAATCTTTTTTCGCAGATAATACAACAAAAAACGAGAAAAACGCAAGTCACGCGCAAGATTTTGTTGTTGTTTTCTTTTTGTTGATTTTTGTTTTTTGGCCCAAAGCGTAGGTCGCCCAATCAGGTTCAACTTCAACTGCAACTTCAGCAACGCTGCAACATTGCTGATGCGGAGTTGCTGTTCTTGTTGTTGGCCACAAAATATGGCAAGAGTTGAGCCCGCCGCATAAAGCAATGCCTTGTCTTGCCTCCATTTCTTATTGTTGTTGAGTGCCCCCTTATAGCGCGGGCGTGCAAATAAATCTTGGCCACAATTGCATTTACGTCTGGGCCAAGGCTATTGTAGAAAAAAGACACTTGTTGTGCCTACCTCAGGGACGAACTGTGCACAGGACAACTGCAAGAGATGGTCGGATTTGTTTGAAGGATTTGTTAGCAATACGCATTGAAGGAGACGCCTCCGATCTCACAGAGTATAATTATGTTCTTGGTCAGTATCAATAGATGTGTAGTGTAGTCTACAAGGGTACATATTCTTCGGTGTCCCTAACATACCTGCTTGTCTTAGCCAATTTTTCGTATCATTTCTAGGCTGGAGATGGGGGACTGGGAATGCGAATGGGACGACTCTCGAAGTCAAGTTCTTTAAACGCTAAACAGTTTGATGGAATGCGCGAATGCTGTGATTGAAGGCACACCGAACTATCAGCGAACTGAAAAGAATTGAGTAGAACCCGGCAAGATCAGCATTCAATGCTAAATCAGGTTGCTCAGTTGCGAAGAAGCGACTCCTTTTTTATCTCTTGCCAATAATAATGCTGATGATGATCATTACGAGCGAGCAGAATAGTTTCATGTAGCTACATCAATTTATATGTTGTTATTTGTTGTTGTTGTTGTTATTGTTGTTCACATGTTGTGACTTTGTTTGGCATACATAATAACAACAAGCAGATGTCGATAGAGCACTGACTGATCATCAATTCGCTCAATGTTGACTGTCATTGTTGTTGCCAGCCTGCCTGCCTGCCTGCCTTCCTTAATGATCGCCATGAGTTTTATATTGTTTGGCATGTTTATCTGCATCTTTCATGTTCGCATGTCATTTACTTTTGCCTCTTAGTCAGTCAGTCGATCAGCGATCTCTGCTCAGTTCTTCCCTTCTCTTTCCCTCTAAAATGTTGACTATTCTTTGCAACCTAATTAGCTTTTTGACTTGTTGTCGCTGTCGCTCTCTGTCACTGTCTCTGATTGTTTGTTGTTGTTGCTATTGTTGTTGTTGTTCTTGTTGAGCGATGCTCTTCTTCTTATTGCTGTTTACGTCGCGTCAATTGTTCATGAGAAATAAAACTTGCTTTTCGTCCGAAGTGCTTAAATGGAAATCGAAGTGGAATTAGCCAGGCTAACAAGCCAACAATTATAGACCAGACAAGACCAAAGCAGAAAAGACCAGACCAGAAATTACCAATCAGTTCAGTTTAGCAATAATCACTCTGAGCAACCAAGTTTTGCACTTTCTTTGAAGTTACCATTTCCAGTGCAATCATTTAACAAACTATGCTCAATAAGAGAACTTTTTTATGCCCTTTCAGTGGTCATGGTTTATTTTGTATTTTTGTCGTTTAAAATTACTATTTAATTAGAAAATTATAATTGTATTTTATTTAGTTTTAAATTTAGCCAAATCGATACAGCCAAGTCTGTTGTCAGTATGTTTCTATATCTATTTTTATTTAATTTTATGTCTTATACACACCGCTTAATGACTGCATAAATATACCAAAGTGGCTATCATAGCTGGTAAATTTATGAACGCCATAAATATGTCAAATTCTTTAGATGGGCGCGAACTCAAAATTATTGCATATTAATCGATGAATTTATTTCTAAGAGATTACTGTATCCGCTTAATCTCGCAAGAGCTATTCAAGTATTCAAGTTGGATTTGAAAATATATGCCTCCTTCTGCTTCGAACTTTTAACTGCGGTCTCTGCAAGGGTATCTACTCTTCGGCGAGCCTCAGAAATCCCAGTTATTTCTCATTCAAGAAACTATTTCCTTTTTAATTTGCTGCACATATTTTCACATATCAGAGAAGAACTTCGAACTGAATCAATCGATTCAAGCTGCTGCTAACAGTTGCCTCAATTATTGTCTTTATTTAATTTTTGAAATACGTTCTTAAATCATTAGCGAACTTCATAGCACAATCAGTTTGGAAAATCGTTTCGCTTTTCAAGAAACTAAGTTTCAGAGTTACTCACCAGATACTGTTTATCTATTTGATTTTATTGAAATATTTCCACATATAATAATAGATCTTTATCGATGAGAGTAGCAGCAAAAGACAAAGACACATTGCCGCATTAGGCGATAGTCGATCTAAAGGAAATATAGCAACAATTAATTCAATTTGCATTTATTTAAAATCAAACACGAAATAAAAATACATTTTTTTTTTTGCTATGCTCCTACAGATATGCAAATTGAAAGACCAAACAATTTGTGTGCATATACATATATAGACAAATACAACAACAAATACAACAACAACAACAATTTGAGAGTCTCTGTTCGGCCGACGGCATCCAATTCAAGTCTGAAATATTTGTCGGCATGCGATTTTATTGACCATTTCAGATTCAATTAGGGGTAATTTAATTTCAATAATAACTACATATAGACATATGCATGTGTGGCTAGACCCAAGCGACACACACACACAAACACACTCTTGAAGATACACAGATACAAAATTGTATATTCTGCTACTGCTGACGACTTTGTGGGCTACAAGTTATTGGGCCTTTCATCGTTGTTGCATATTTGCGTACAGTCTTATTCGGAGAAGTTTGCTACACTTGTTGTGGACGGGTTTTTTTTCTTCTGTTTTTGGCTAAAACTCAATTGCGCTTATTTTATTAGTTATTTTATTTAATCTCAGCTAAGAGTCTCCTCCATCTTTTTTTCCGCTTCCAAATACATATTTGGATTGTTTCTTAGTTGCTTTAAAGGCTAATAATTATTTAAATATAAACTTTTATCTTTATTCTGCTTAAATCTTGAGCAATTCGAGATGCCTTAAGATTTAAAAAGAGTGTTGAAAAGATTTAAAAAGTACAGCAGAGTCGGAAAAGGCTAAATTGGCTGCACTGGTGTGCCTTATTCTCAACACAACTTATTCATTCCTGCATTGCTCAAAATATGCTCGTCAATCTGATAGTATTTTAGAAATATTTCCGAAATGTATTTGAAATTTGATGTGGAATTTGGCTACAGATCGGATAACAACTTCAATTGAAGCTCTTGTCAAATTAAAGTTGTCAGCTTTTCAACTTAAAGTTTGATTTGACATTCGCCTAATTATCTACGCAGAGTCATTAAACGCATAACCTGAACTTATTAGTACAAAATTCCAGCTGTCTGCCCCTCGTCAGGTATTTTTTAATTTATGTGCTCGATTTCAGCTAATTTGTTCGTCACTTGCCCAACGAAAAATGCCAAAAGATATTTTGTTCAGTTTTCAGTTGTGGCACTCTTGACGTGGAACGAGCCGCAAATTGTCTGCCGAGCATTTGTTGTGTGTGTTGTGTGTTCATTTGTCGCGTGCAGCAGTCGATGTCTGCGTGTTGATGTTGTCCACTCTGTGGTTGACCAATTTGGAGGTCTCCGCATTTCGATGTCGACCGACGGCACCTGCGAAAACAAAGAGCGACACGCAAATGACTATTGTTGTATACCCTATGCAGAAAGTGCGTACTCCAACTATCTCAGGCAATGTGCCGATCACATTCATGAGCAACATTTAGTTACGGGTCTATCTATACAGATATACATATATATATATTTATTCATGTCTGTCTGTTTATGGCTTAATGTGAATTCATCTCTCAGTGAAGTTATTATCTCGTTGAAGCCTGAAATATATACATATTTTAGCTGCAGGCAGAGATTTTAAATCGGGGTCTATAGTATATATTACATATTATTTTTAACGATTTGGACTAGTAATATCGGTTTCTGTAAATGGTTCTGATTCTGAATTTCAATCGGTAAAGTTATAGTTTACTTTTTTCAGGCTAAATATTTCAGCACCTCTCTGTTAGTGTATATAATATTCGGTATTTCGTCGAAAGCTGTTTTTGTTTGCTTTAATTTTCTTATTGTTGTTGTTATTGAGTTTTATTGAGTTTTATTTGCTTTGTGGTATTTGAAAATACATGGAACAACTTGAAAATTGGCGCCGGTGCGTGCGGCGTTTGAGTTTGAAAACCAAATTTCAAATCGAACAAAACTAAAATTATAATACACAATTTATGGCGGCAAACAAAAAGATACCAATAACCACCAACAACAATAACAGACGGCAGCCGTGAAAATGTTGTTGCAGCACACAACAACACGCACACATTGTATCTATGTTAATTAATTAACAATTAATTAAGCGAAACAGCAACAACAACAACCACAGCCACACCGACGACAACGACAACGTCAGCTCCTTCATCGATGACGTCGCTAATGGTTAATGATGAGTTTTCGGATTTTGGGTTTGGCCTCGTTTCCAACCTGGCCAAGAAACAGGAGTTGCTGCATGGGGGGAATGGGGGAAAGGGGAAGTCTTTGTCTCTGGCCAACGGTTAGCGTGCCGAAACAAAATTGTTTGAGCCGCTTTCAAGCTGCAGTCTCTCAGTGTGCCTCTGGCTTCGTGCGGGTGCTGCACGCATGTTTGTGCCCCAAACGCATATCCCAAGCCCAAAACAAATACGACCAGCTCTAGACGAGCGAAAGAGAGATAGAGTTCTCTCTCGACTAGCAAATACCCTAAACTTGAGGCATTACCTATCTAGAAGTCGGGTATGTAAGTGTATATAGAAAATGCTTGTGATTGCTGCTCTTATTTCTATCTTCTTTCTTGAATAGTCAAGGGCAAACCTTAACAGAAAATCCATATAATGTCAAGACCGATTTAGAAATATATATTTTACAAATTGTGTTTTTATTGACATAGTTAATCGATTTTTATCGACTTTAAGAAATGTTATTGATTAAATGAAATCAACTTGATCTGCATTTGGTATATGAGAACGTATATTCAAAATTTGTTATTTGATTTGTGTCCATCTGTTATAGTCTCTGAGATCGGCTCAGCAGCGGATGCTGATCAAGAATATAGTTACCATATGCTGTCATAGGTGCATGTGCACATACTTGTCCACAATTTCATTATACCCCTAATGTACAAATTCAATATTTTCAGTTGAGTCCAGTCCAGTTTGGTTGTTGTCGTTATCAGCGCTTATATCAAATGCGGGACAGCTTTTTATTAGAAGAGATAGAGCGAAGCGGAGAAAGAGACAGAGGGGGTAGACGATGAGAGAGAGAGCCCCTTTGCTTGCCGACTATGAAGCATATGAAATTGATTAATACAGCATGATAAATATTTTCGATTTCTTATATTTTTTAAATTTATCTTTGTGTTTCTATTAATTTTTGTTACATGCACGATATCGGTTAAGTCCATGATGTATAGTTTTTTGATAAGTTAAAATTGTTGTGTGTTCTGTTTATGTGTTTTTTCTTTATTTGTGTGAGCGAGTTGGTTTGTGGGATCGCCTGTTCAGCCTCCCAGAAATGTGATGTGATGTGAAAAATGCATTTAACAAAGAATTGATAAAGTATGTAATGAATTTTTATCTACAAGCATGGATAAAAATGATTAAAGATTGGTAGAAAGCAGAGAATGTTGAATTTTGATTAAAAAAATAATTGAAAATTAAATTCAAAGAAATTTCTGGTTTTTTAACATTCGAGAAAGATTAGATCTTACAAACTAAGGAAAAAATCAAGTAGTTGAACTTTAAATAGATATATTGCTTTATGCTTTAAGTTGATTAAAAAACTTTGCAGAAGAAGCTGGAAACTACATAATAAATTTAAGATAATCGCAAATCTAAGACAATTTCACCTAAAACCCAAAAACAAGGCAGCAATTTAATTAGCTGTCTATTCCCAAATAGACAACCACTTTCACACACACATACACACATACATACAAACTCTTACAAGTGTAAATTAAATTGAACGTACCAATTACACACGAATGCCAGCCAGAGAGTGGAGTATGGCGTACTTGTTGTGATTCCATTCGTAGCATCTTCAGACTCACAGCGAACACTCGCCACGAAAAGCTGTCTCAGCTCAGCCATCTAACAAGTGCAAAATCTGCGTATAAATCATTTAATCTCTAGCAGAAAATCGCGGACACCAAACACAAGCCAACGCCTTAGCACCTTAGCCAAAAAACAAAAAAAAAACAAAAAATAAATAAATAAACCCAACCCAAAAATGTGTGAAGGGGGTGCGGTGGGTTGGAGGCATTTATAGGTTATGGCCCAGAATGCTTCGTGTCGTCGCAACAACTAAAAATGAATCAAATTAGAATGCTTGCCAAGCCCAGCAAGAAGAAGAAGAAGAGAAGAAGAAGAACAACAACCAGACAACTTCCGGCTGAAAGTGAACTTTGGTGGAAAAGGGTTAACCAACTCGCGTCCAGGCCATAAAATAATTTTTGGGTGAGGCAACTGCTCTTTTACCAGTGTATATATGTGTGTGTATGTGTGGGTGTGTGTGGGTGGGTATGTGGGTGTTGAACACACACAAATTGCTTGCATGTCTGCGCAGTTTTATGGCCGGAGAGTCGAAATCGCAATCAAAAAACTTGTGGCTCTTAATTAATATTGTGCGCTCTGTGTGTGTATGTATTGTGTGTGTTGTGTATGTTGGGTGTATGTTGTGTTTGCACAAATTTTGGAAACTTGCCATGCCTTGAGCATTTCCGATGATTAATTCGTCACTTGATGCAAACTACAATAGATTAATTACCAAATGCAAATTCAAATAGTAAAACAGTCATTTCAATAATTATCATAAAAGCTGAAACTTAATTACATTTTGATGATAAGCCACAAAATTTTAATTAAGTTAAGGCATTTGAAGTGATTTGTTTTGATTCGATTCTTATTTATTTATTTAATGTGGACTGAAAACAATCCAAAGTTATGTTGTAATTTAATCTGTATAAAATGTAATTTAAAATGAAACTAAGAAAATAAAATAAATCAAGTATTAAATCTGCGGTAATTAAAATCGAAATCTATATTTTTGTCAGCAAAATGGTTGATAGATAATAATCTAAATTATTTACCAATTATGAGAAAAAGTGTTTAGTAAATATTTAATGCACTTGAGGCATTTAATTTTGAAATTTAAAATTAATTTATTATTTGCTATTAAATGAAAATCCAGGCACAGCATTGTATTATTTTTATATTATATATATTTATTACAGTTTACATATTATTTAATGCAAAAAACTTTAAAAGAGTCTTTAACTTTGAGAACTTCAATATTAATTTTAACCTTTTTCAGTATCGGAACTTATTCTCAAGCGAAGACAGCTAATGAAAATGCACAAGAGCAACAAAAATCAATAAACAGAAATTCAAGCCAATTAAATTAAAAATGATCAGAGTGAGGGTAAAGAGAGGGAATAGGACAGGTATACTGTACAGTGTGAACAGCCACGCCTCCAATTTCAATCAGACAGGTAAATAGGGTAGCAGGGAGAGAAAAATTGCTGCGTAATGGTGTTAGATCGATGGTCGAAAGTAGCTCAAACTGTTATGTTGCTACATGTGGCGCAACTGACGTCTTTCAACTTTTCATGTCAAATCTTTTAAAACTCATCAACTTCGTTTAGGGAAACTGACTGCATGATAAATGACGCAGATGTCCAACAGGAGTCGCTCCTTATTCGCTTGCCTTTTTTCTGTCTACATTATTCACTACGAAAAGTGCACATCATCATCATCATCGTCATGATGATTATCATGATTATGATTTTAAGCTTGATGATGCTGCTGCTAAGCAGCAGCAACAGACGCTGTAATCACATCAAGGATAGCTCAAGGAACTGAAAGTTTTTCTTTGGCTAACGCAAACTGCTCGCCAAATAAAAAATCCAAAATAAACAACAAAAAAATGTATTATACTTTTCTTGGAAAAGTGCGTGTACGAATAGCGATTGTGGGAGAAATGTATTTGTGAAGTTTGAGTTTGAGTTTGCGGGCACATGAAATGAATTAACCGCCAGCACTTATCACTAAACGCAGCGGGGGACTTTGGGAAATACTTCAATTCTTAGCAAACCACACTTTGGCATTTTTCACCCTCCCTCTCTCTCCCACAATCGTTTGCAGTTTATCATAGTACCCTGTTCCAATAGACGGTAAAGCGGGTATATCGAGGAGTCATTTGAAAATGTAAGTCTTACAATTAAAAATAAATTTATTTATATTTCCTTAAATTATTAGTCTGTAATCTTTATCAGAATTTATAGTTTCCTTTGATTTGTTTGTCATGTAGATTTTAACGCTTTGTGTTTTGTACTTTAGATCTGTTTGAATGCACCCTGTCCTCCGAATGACCATTGTCTGGATTTTGGAATACTCTAAAATTAAGAATAAAAGTATTTCAGGTAAATTCACAAAATTCCATGTATATTTTCTAACCTGTTTTTCAAAGTCCCCAAAACTTATAAAAATAGAAATACTATACAATGAGATATTTAAATATTCTACTATTAATATTATAAAAATAGATATATTATAAAAGAGTTATACTACTAGCTACAAACAACTCCTTTAATGTTTTAATTTTATAAATAAAATATTTTTGTTGATCGAAAAAAATGCTCAAGAATTAGAAACATATTTATTATTTTCAGTATCCTCTATCTAGAAAGCTACATCTTCAAGTTTATTTTTCTTAATATTACATCTTAAATATTAAATTGACTAGACAAATATGTTTCCTTGCTCGAAAAAATTGTCTTTATTTTTAAATATATATTTTACTAGCACAGCTTTCAAGCTAGACCAATGCCACCCTTATTGACTCGCTTGCAACACAACTCACTTATAAGCTTAATACACACTATAAACAGAGTATTACGCAGTCGTTGGCTTTCTTCACATATACAAAATCTTGTTGCTTATTGTTTTCTGCTCCGTTTAAATAGAGCAAACAATGAACGCATCTGGAACTTAATAGCTGCAAGGCGCTGCCTATATATAATATACGCTTACATATCGGATGATAAATGACGATATGTACGCAAATTGGTTTATGAGTGCAACATTTCGTAATTGATGGCTGCACATTGCAGCAATTGTTGAAATTCGGGCAAATTGAAGCCGTAATTAAAGGCGCTCTTGTTAGAGATTAGAGTCTTAAGTCGTTAACGCTTTTACGAGACTCTAAAATCAACGTTAATTACACAATTGGGCCAAGTAAATTAAACAGCAGCAGCAGCTAGCTGCAAACTTGGCTCATAAACATGCCCGCAAAGGAGTCCAGTTTCTATCTCTTTCCCTCTTTCCCTCTTACTCTCTCTCTCTCTCTCTCTCTCGCTCTCTCTCTCTCTCTCTCTCTCCATCTCTCTCTCTCTCTCTCTTAGCAAACCTTATGCAAATAAATCAATATTTAAATTTTATTAGCTAGAAACCCACGGGGCGTATGCGCACTATCAGTAAACAAGCAAGCAAGAAACAACGGAATGTTATTTGTTTGCCCCGTAGACCAGCACTGTGAATAATTGTTAATGGCTACATAAATACAAACAAAACTCGCTTTGAGGTTAGCTTAACTTGGCCGCCTGCCTGCTAATCAAATAGTTGACTTTACTGTGTGTGTCAGATTGTGTGTGTTGGAGTGTGTAAGTGTTGTTTTGAGTGCAGCTGCCAAATAATAACAACTACACTCCGACTATTTTAAAAATGCATGACTAATGCTTGTCAGCAAATAGGAATAAATCAAATACTTACAAATCCAATCGATATTCCCAATTTTGTATATAAAAATAACCCATTAAAAATTGACCACTCCACACACATTTTCACATTTCTTACCTTGAACCATTAATAGTTGGTTCGAAGGATATAATAGAGTTGCACAAAAGAAGACAGCCTGTTTGACTCCATAAAGTTTACAGATTCTTGCTCAGCGTCAAAAGTTGGGTATACTTACCTATTTTCGTCTATATGTCCATGAACAAGGCAATCTCCCAGATCTCAAAAACTTTAATTATAAGTTGTCTTATAACATGCTCAGTTCAAGTTTATTTAATTTTCTGGATAACTTACCTCCTTTTCCCGTAAATCGACACTAAAATAGAATTATTAAGCTTTCAAGACTTTCCATAGATATATAATATACCCAGACATATTAGTTTTAAAATGTTCATAAATGATCACAGTAAGACATATTTTGCAGCAAAACTACTAAAGATAATAACAGAGTATCACCTGGTTGAGCTTTTTTGACTCAAGCATTCTATTTTGTTTACTTTAAATTATTAATATTGCCATTTTTTGTTTTTGTATATATATATATATATATATATAATATATTAAATGGTAGACAAATTTAACTCACTCAAACATTTGAACATTTTGCCAAGCTGCCAGGCAATAAAATTCTCATACTTATTAGAAAAAGAAATATGTCTGTATTCTTATTGACAAATGGCTCTATCAAAAAGTAAGCAAACAATAAAAATAGTTTTGTCTGTATATTCGCATGCTGCTGTTCATAACAAATGTGCGATAGTGGAGAGGAGGGCTGGATACACACACACACACACATATGTGATTGAAGCTGGCTGGTAATGATAAACATTTTGTTGTTTGTATGAGTTTTACTTGGGTTTTGGTAATGGCACTCGTATGTAATGATTATGAGGCCACTTTTCTCATAAAAATTCAAGCGGCAGCGGCTCATCATCATGATAATGGCGATGATGATAATGATGATGCTGTTGATTATCATCGTGATGGGGGCAAGTGAGCTGATGATGTCAAAACAAGTAACAAATTAGACTGGCAGCAACAAAAACAAACACTTGAATTGAATCATTGATAAACAGACAACGACTTCTATTGTCTTTGATTATGCTTCCCCTGGGACTTTTGCAACTTATCGATGTGTGTGTCGTATTTTTTTTTATATATACCTTATTTTTGCGGCCAATTCTGGTTATGCAAAAAGTGTTTTGGCCAGCACACACATCTGTGGCCCAGACCATATAATAATCATTATATTTTATTATGTGTATTAACACCGACAAACCGAACCCACACAAAATCAACTAGAGCAATATTTTCCTGCAACAAAAAATAATAAACCTGCCTGCCTCAAACGTCGTTTGTTTTATCAACCAAAAATGTTCCAATAACAAAACAGCATTTTGCTAAGGGCTTCTGGTTTCCTTGCCTGACTGAGAGGGTGAAAAAATTGTGTTGGCGAGGGTGCCTCCTTTTGTCGGAGAAGGAGCGCACTGCGGAGGAGGAGAAGTCGACGCTTTTGGCTTGTTTTTGTGTCGCTCCTTGATTTGCTAATTCTCTGGGTGTGTTTTCTCGGGCATTTAGCCAAAGCCAAAAACGGGCGTTTTCCTCTTCTCGGTTTATGGTTGCCTTTTGAAATCTGATGCTCTCTCTCTCTCTCTCTCTCTCTCTCTCTCTCTCTTTCTCTCTGTCTGTCTCACACGCTCTCCCCTTTTCGTGTTGCTCAGTGAATCGGAGTGTCTTTCAAGTCAATTGTCTGTCCTTTAGTTTGCTTGTCCATCCATCTGTCGTCTGCTTCTCTGTCAATTGGTTTCTTGCGAAACTGAAATGAATCGCAAACGCTCTCGTTTTGGATTATTTCCGCTTTGATTTAAATTTTATTCAATGAACCATAAATAAGCAAGAAACTCATGCGATTTAAAGCACTAAAAAATGGCTTACCTTAATTAAAGACTACATAATTCGTGTGAGGTTAGAGATTTCTCCCAGTTAACGTTGTGCAAAAGTATGTCATTAGGAAGCATCTACGACTCCATAAATTATATATATTCTTGATCAACAATATCATTTTTGTCTGTCTGCTTGCCGATTTCAGAGCCGGACACTTCAAATTTAAAATATTAGTTCTTGCATACTTTATTTTATTTTATCGATATCTGCCTCCGCTCTCCGAATATCGATATAAATCGATTTTTTTTATATAAAGATATACCTCTCTGACTGATTTATAGTATACCCGGAATCCCATTAAAAAAGTTTCGAAGCTTCTCATAATTTTAGTTCTCTTCAAAAGTCACTCCACAACCAACAAGACTAAGGACGTTTCCCAAGCGTATTAAGGATTCTATAGATATAAAAATGTGATAAAAAATGTGTTTTTTTAATAAATTTTTTTTATTATTATTGCACACTAAGTGAAACCAATGATAGAAGCAAGAATTTCGCAGCATTCAACTCAATCTTGATGGTATTGCCCGATTCGATATCGATGCCGCAGAGATTGCTGAAGTGCCTCGAGCACCTGAGTCGATTCGTGGGACAGACACAGGTCTCGCTGCCCCTGAGGAAAGTCAGCTCCGATTTGAGGCTACTGTTGACTGGCGGGTAATAGTAGCAGACGATGAAAAAGCCATCAAACATAATTGCTGCACCGCAGCCAACGAACTCCAATCTCGGCAAGAGGAGTTGCGTTAGATTGCCCATTTTACCCTTTAGTTGCTCCTCAGTCAGTTGTTGTGCATTGAAGATCGTTGAGCCCAGTTCGAGGTACCATTGCCTCACCGTTCGACCCTGCCACTCGTTCAACACCTCATGTCGTCGTGGCACATACAACGAATTTTGACCCACCTGAAATCCACCATAGCCCACAATTAAACACGTATCCCTGAGCGGGCGACACAGATTCAAATACTGCTCAGCCATGTGCTGCAGCCGGGTATTCCAATAGATCAGATTCATTTTCGATAGCCGCAGATCGTAGGCCAGCTTGTTGCGCAATCCGTTGTGCATATGCACCATCTTCGATCGAGA
Source organism: Drosophila basisetae (assembly GCA_035041595.1). Taxonomy (NCBI): domain Eukaryota; kingdom Metazoa; phylum Arthropoda; class Insecta; order Diptera; family Drosophilidae; genus Drosophila; species Drosophila basisetae. The sequence goes on along the minus strand of JAWNLB010000123.1, from coordinate 7,020,347 downwards.
TCGCCGATCCATCCCGATGGGCACATAGCGTTTACAGATCATCGACACTTTTGCGGGATCCTTGGCGCACAGAAAATTAAATTTGCCATCCAAACAGTTGGCATGCTCGGGACAAATTGTGAACTTGCTGCCAAAATTATGATAGTAAGGATTGCCTATATCATTCTCGTTCACATCCTCGAAGAGTTCAGCAAGCCCGAGAGTTATGTGAGAAAACAACAATTGTAGAATGATTATTTTCATATCGTTGAGTTGTAACGAACAGATGACTAATTTAAGAGTATTATATATTGTTGGTGGTGTACTAGAGATAGTAGTAGAGATAGCAGTAGTATTAGCAAAGATAATAGTAGTAGTAAAGATAGTAGTAGTAGTAGTAGTAGAGATACTAGTAGTAGTAGTAGAAATAGTAGAACTAGTTGAGATAGTATGGATATTAGTAGTAGTAATATTCTATTCTAGTAGTTATAGTAGTATAGATAGTAGTAGTAATAGTATATATAGTAGGAGTAGTAGTATAAATAGTAGTAGTAGTAAAAGTAGTTGAGATAGTAGTAGTTGTAGGGATAGTAGTAGAGATAGTAATATAGATAGTGGTGGTGGTAGAGATAGCTGAGATAGTAGTAGAGATAATAGAGGGAAATAGAATATAAATAGTATGATCCACCTAAATTAAAGATTGAAAATGGGTATAAGGGTGAGTCAGTTTAACTAAGTATGTCGTCTGTATGCGTAGTAATCCCACAGTAAATAAACATCGAGATGAGAAGACTATATCATACAGGAACATATGAACAGTCAGTCGATAGATGAGTTCTTGTATGAGCAACTTTTCTGTTTATCCATATATCAATGTTAAGCTGCTCCTAACTTTATATAATTTATAATTGCCACAAAAATAATCAATGGTTTTTTTTTCTTGGGATATTTGAATGACGATAATACGAGTCCGCTCTACATTTATTCATTTTATAATTTTTTTCTTGCATGTTTGCCTTCAGCAAATTACAGCATATAATAAGTACTTAAGTAGTTTGTTTTAAATTTGGAATTAAGCATATTTCGACAGCTTATGATTATTGCTTGGGAAGGTATTCCATTGTCGAGCTGACTTTGATTTGAAATTGTTTCCCTCGTTAAATGGCATACACAAGTACAATAAACAGGGTCAATTTAGTTGGGCCAACTGATAACTGAATTGGCCACGTCGCATGCAACAAAACTTGAGCAATAAATTGAGAAAGTAAATTTCATGTGGGTTTTGCCTCTTAGCCAGTGCCACAAAAGCATTTTGCACTAGCAATCCAATTCAATAGAGAGCGACGGGTGGAGCAAAGTGGTGTGGGGGGGTCATGGATGCAATGCAATATTCTTATCAGTTTATTGATTTTCCACATAGAGAAAACAAACAGCAAACAACAAACAAACAAACAACCTGCTACATGTATCCACATGCCACATGTTCCACGCTCACGTAACTCGCTTTAAGACTTATGTCAAACGGCAGCAGATCAAATATCCTGTGGCTGGAATGCGATTCAGTGATAAATGCGACACACACACACAAACACAGATGCGACAAACAAACATTGAAAAGGGAACTTCGGTAGGGTGTTTCATTTTTCCTTTTATTATTTTCTTTCGGTCAAAGTTAGTCATGGGGTCATTTGTGGGCGTCACGGGACCCACGCATAATGCATGCCGGGTCATCAATATGTTCAACTTCTCCATATACCCCCCCTCGCCTTTTGGTAATCCCCACCTCTTGCGAATAGAGCTTGAAAAACTTCTTGCACGTTCTCGTGTTGCCGCCATTAGATTGGCTGGAGACTGGAGTTTGAGGTTTTTTTTTTTTTTTTGGGTATATGACTGTGTTGGTTTGTGGTTGAAATTAAATTGCAATTTCAAACTTCCTTTTTAGCCAGTTTCCCATTTTTTATGGGATTTGCGTTGCGCCACGCTTTGTTGCAGCCACAACTTGGTCCTGCTCCGCACAACGTCCCGCATCCTTCAATTATTCACTGCGTTTACGTGCAAAGTGCAGCATAAGTTTTTTACCACTCACCGTTAAATGGATAAATGCTTTGGGTTGGGCTTACAGCTAGGACTACGAATATGGTTTGTATGGGGAAATAGTTGGGATAAGTATTCGAGCTACCGTTACGCTTAATGTATTCGATTCTTGATGGCTTCTCATCAGCTCTCTCTTCCTCTTGCACTTCCTTTCACTTAAGTTAGCAGATTGTAGAAAAAGACAGACCTATCTGGGTGTGGAGTCCTATGATTATGTCTTTTAATGTACATATGAAATAAGGACTTTGCATAATTAAAAATGAATCTAAATTTTGACATTAACAGAAATAGTTGCATTAAAATAAAAACGAGATTAAAGAGCGGATTTCCTGCTTGCACACGGCTTAAAATACTTGTAGTTGCCTAAGCCCCTATATTAGCTTTTTTAAGTGTGGAACTATAGTCTAACCATAGACTAATACAACTACAATTGCCAGAACGATACTTGTGAGACATGAGTGAGTTTGATTTGGGCTCCAGTTATGGAAAAGTCAAGTCAAAGTAAACTAGTTGACTAAAGTTGAATAAATCTAATATAGCTGTTATCCCAACTAGTCAGATAAGTAAAGTAAGCGTATTCAAATTACACCGCATCCATTGTCAAGCGACGTTTTTCGCTGTTGTCTTTTATCCCTCAGTTTTGTGTGCCTTTGTCTTTTTTTTTCTTCTTTATGATGTTTTGTAACTTAAGCAAGGTTCATTCATTTAGCAATGTCAACAGTTGGCTGACCAGAGTTGCCTTTCTTCGCGCGCTGAATGTGCGAATGAATGAGTGAGGGAGTGAGTGAGCAAGTGAGTGAGTGAATGAATGAACGAACGAATGAATGGGATAAGGGCACAACATGGAATGGACAGGTTGTGCCTCTCATATTGTAACACTCACGTAGCCGCAGTTAGTTTGGGGTCGTGTCAAGTGTCGTTGTCACTGACGCGGAAATCACAAAACAAAAAAACAAAAAAGAAGAAAAACTTGCCAACTTGACAAACTGACTAACTGACTGAGCGAAATCTGTGCGCTACCAACAACAATGCAAATGGAGGCAACTTCGACTTCGACCATCCGCGATTCCGTTCAGTTTTTGCTAGTTTTGCGAAATGTGGCAAGAAAAATGATATGATGCCAAGGATGCGAGTGTTTCTCCTACTGCTTCTTCAACTCAAAACTGCACTACAAGTGAATTTGATAAATGAAACGAGAGTTTGCGAGCAGAGAACGCAAAGCTACAGCTGTCAATTGTATAGTGCGAGTCAGAGTAATGCAATCATTAAACAACTTTTTTGCCGCTAGCACATACAACGCGAAATGTTGTTGTAAAGCTGCAACTTGCAACTTATTCTATTTTTTTTTGTTTGTGCCTTTTTCAACTGAAAAAGAAGAAGATGCAGCAGCAGCAGCAGGCAGTAAGCAGCAGCAATCAACACTTAAGAGGCACCCACTAAAGCAGCTGCAGTTAATTTCACTTTCAATTTAGCGTCGGTCGGTTTTCATTTTTCTTCTGTAGGCGTTGTTGTCTCTCTCTTTCTCTCTCTCTCTCTCTCTCTCTTTCTGTCTCTCACTTTTTATCTTCCTCTTTGTGTGTGCTGCATTTAACGGCCAATGCGTTGTAAAAATTCAAATAAAGTCGAAAGCGCCCCAAGTTTGTGGCATGGAAATTAATTTTAATTGCTACAATTTAGATAATCAAATGAGTTTTCATACTAAGTAAATTAAGCGAAAAAAACAAAAGCAAAATAATTCGACACACCCACCCAGAGTGTTAAAAGTTAACGCTTAACACTTGATTCGTGAGCTCATTACACAAATTAAATTTGTTTGAAATCGAAAGAGATTCAATTGAAACATGGACGTAAAGCTGTTGAGTTCTCGACATAGCGAGCTGATATCATAGGGAACCCAAAATGAACATAACCTGAATATTTATATATTAAAATAAGACTTCTTTTTATGATAGTGGCATCATAATTAAAATCAAACTATCTTTCTTCTTCCTTTTCACCTTCTTCAATTTCTATTCGCATTTCGTTGAACCCCTCAAACATACTAAAGCTTTATAATTATGTTAGCCACACGCTGAATTTAATATAAATTAGTTTTTTTTCGGTTAGAAACCTTTTGCTCACCTAATAACCGGATAGTTTGTTTTTCGTTTTCTCTCGCCAAATCAATTAAACCGTCCTCAATTATTAAATTTGGTGTAAGCATCAAATTGCAATGAGCAACTTCCGTTCAAAACTTGACTGCTGCTTCCCCCCAATTATGCACAATTCATTTTTTATGTTCGTTTCAAAACCCAACATTAGCCCAATTTCTGAGCTTAGCTTCGGTTCTTCATTTTTACATTTTGGATCCGAGTCAGCAATTTAATCGGTAATTAATCGCTTTCGCCCTTCAATTAATGCAATCCACTTGCTAAGCAAATTCTGAATGCACAACTTTTGCGACCAAATAAAATCAACTCAGGGGTAGAAAAGAGACGACCTTCATATATTTACATATACAAATGCTTTATAGAATGGACCCGTTTATTTAATGAGGGAATTTTGATTTAGGTCAAAAGTAGCTAAAACTTGACCATCATTTTTGGCATGGAATTAATGTATTTAGGCGAGAAGTAAAATTCATATACAAATATTTTAATACTTTAAGGCGTTTTGCTAACTAAATTTTCTTTATCTTATATCTTGCATCTTATTTCTGACAACTTATAAATTAGTATAATGCATATAGAAATATTTATTTATAGCTTACTGCTTATATTTTAAATCTTAAGTTTCATAACTAATGATTCAAATCCAGGATTCATTAATCTGACATCTCAAAACGAAAAACTTGACTGCTTATATCTTATAACTTATATTATTTTGTTAATTTTTTGTGTCAGGCGCTTGGCACATTTATAGAGTATTTAAGGGAAGGAGAAGGGAAGCACATGAAAAATATGCGGCACAACTTTTGGCTAATGCCCAAAGCTTGTTCTGGTCGAATAATGAACAACTTTTCAGCGTTGCACGCTAAAAGAGACAGGTAGAAAGAGAGAGAGAGAGAGAGAGAGAGCGAGACAGAGAGAAAATGAGCGGGAGAGGCTGAGAGGTCACTACTTGCAAAGTAATAAACGCTTAAGTGTTCGCCATTGTTTTGCCAGAACAATGTTGAGTTTGTGTAGGTGACCAATGGTGCCGGCTAGTCAGGGGGGAGGGAGTGGTAGTTGTGTTTGGGGGTTGGTCCTGCGATGCTGGCAATATGCCAGGTGTAACGGCAAACAGAACTTATTAATTATTAATTTTGCTTTTATTTATATATTTCGTGTCTGGCTGACTGCATAAAAGCTTTCGTAATGCTTTACCTTTTTGCTGTTGCACGTTCCCCATACACGGCCCCATAAATCGCCCCCCCCCCCCCCACACACACACACATACACATACATACACACACAAACATCGATATCGCTTAACTTTGTCCTTGGCTGTGCCTTGAGAGTGTGGTCATGCCAATAGGAGCTATTGCCTGCCATTGTTTTTCTACATAGCCTGAAACTATTGAAAATTCCAACAAAAAGCAGTTTTAATACAGTTGTGCGGTGTAGGAAGCATGTCCGACTCCACATATATATATATATCTATATATATTCTTTATCGGAATCAACTATCGATTCGAGTTAGCCAAGTCTGTCTAATTTGATATCAGAGACTGTAAGGGCCAGAGACTTCAAATTTAAGATAGTTATTCTTTCTAATTTTACTGTATTACTAAATGACGATAAAAATCTATTTGCGATAATAATAAAAGTCAAATTTTTCCGGTTTCTATATATATATCTTGATATTATATTTCATAAAGATGGATTGAGATGAACATAGATTTTTATCGGCACGTCGCTGAGTCCAGAGTATACTCAAGTCAACCTCTCGCGACATTCTTAATGGACGTTGTTAGTTTTTTTTTATTTATTTTTGGCTGTTGTCTTCTGTTGCATGCTCCACTCAACTCAATGCGCTTTAATGTTTTGTTTTTAGTGTTGTTTTTTTTTTCAACTTTCGATGTGGCCAGGAGCAGGGCCTGAGTTGGCCAATTGACTTGTTTAAACTTTGACATTTTTACACTTTTAGCTTTTACCTTTTTGTTCTGGTCCTGTTACATTTTGCATAGTTAAGCTTGGCAAATTGCTTGGAGAATGTGGCACATGTGGCATTCGAACGAACGAATGTGCAACATCATTAATACACCCCAATTACTCTCGAGAGCAAATTAAATGCTTACAGCGTAATTAACTAATGAACTCATATATATTTATATATATCACTAGGTTTCTTTCGATAAGATTATGGATATTATAGCGAAAGAGAGATACAGAGCGGAAACCTTTACTTGGCTTATTTTTTTATTCATATGCACGCCATTAATTAACAATTGTTGTGGCATCTGCTACGCGTTGCCTTCAATTTATAATCAATTTGCAGTTAAAACAACAGCAACCACAACAACAACACACAAAACCAACTGCAATTGAGTGCCCGCCAGGAAGCAGCACGAAAATCCTATTTATTTTATGGCCCATGCAAATTAAACGCTTTTCTCTCGCTTTTTGGCTAATTGTGAAAATGCGTTGCGCCCAAAAGTGTGAAATGCAGACACATAAATTTGCCACAGACACCAAGCGGCGCATTCAGTCTGACATTGAACACAGACTAAGAGTGAAATGTGGGGCCAGGGTCCATGAGGAGTAGCAGAATGCGGTGGGGGAGGGTATTTGAAATGGGCCCTGCAGACGTGTTCAAGTGTCGCAGCTCTTAATTTATTTGAGCACTGTCCAAACTGCAACTGCTGCAGCAGACTTCAGTCGTAATTAGCCGCAAAACACTTGAAACAACTTCGTTTTTTGGCAAACAAACAATGCCAATTGTGTGAAGAGCTAGAGAGAGAGGGAGACACGCCCGGAAGAGAGAGAGAGGAACACACTCAAAACTCAGCTGGTGGTCCTCGTCATCATCAAGAACTCATTTGCAGTCGAGGCCAATTCTGCCCCACAATTGTTGTCATTAAATTATTAAATGGAGCGCGTTGTAAAGTATAAAAAAACGAATTAAATGCCACATTGCCAACATTAATTTCTTGCTGTTTTTTTATTTTTTGCATTTACAACTTTCCTGCCTAATCAAAAGTTGCACTGCAGACCGACCTTGTTTCCTGTTTTGGCCAATAGTCGGTTTCGTTTTTGTTCCCACAGCTCAAATGGTGTGTGTTGTGCAGGATTACCAACAATGTGTGTGGTTGTGTGTCTGTGTCTGTGTTTGTGTGTCCGGGTGCATATTGAGTAGCCGGTTGTTGCAATGCCTTTCACATCAGCTCGTACATTCTAATTGAGTTTCGTGACAGACACAGACACAGACAGAGGTGAGATAAACGAGTAGAAATTGCAAAGTGCGGCTGAAGCTTTTCGGTATTCATCTCTCGGTTCTTACTACTCAGTTCTCAGTTTGATGCATAGCATTTTAATAAAAGACCGCACTCGAAAATGAAGATTAAGCTCCTTTGCTAGAAAGTGTGTGGCAAATAACCCACACACACCAAAATATGGTTTAAATGGTGTGTGTGTGCAACTTGGGGCCAAAGCTTAAGGCTTAAGGTTTTTACTTTGGCATTAGAAATGGTTGACTATTTAAACGAGTAGTTTAATGTATGTTGGCATTTATTTTCCATTAAAGCTTATCAGCTTTGAGATACATAATTAAACTTGATGTTCAGCCTAAATAAATCCATTGCTAAAAGTCATATTTGTTGAACATTTGGCTAATTTATTAAAATGGAAAATTTTGTGCCGTTCCCAGCTATTTTTTTTTAAGAGCCAGACTTCCAACTTTAAATGTAGTATTGTTGTAGAGCTGAAACAATGACCAAAATATTCTGGATTTTTGCAAATCGCATTACTTTTGACAAAGTTGTAGCAATGGGAAATTTTGGCCCATCCCTAAAAGCACTTTTTAGTGGTATAATAATTAAATAATACCATCCTTGAATGTAGTTTTAATGTAAAGGTTAAATCATAATCAAAAAGTCCTGGTTTTTAACAAATTATAAGTGTGGAAAGTTTCCGGACTCAAGTCAAGATTTTATTTGAATAAAATCAATTTATCTTATGCATGGCTAAGCCTATTGTTCAGTATACATCGTAATCAAGTCTCTCGACAAGAAAATTCTTGCCTGTTTATTTCTGAATAGGAGCATAGCAACACTCTGTGCTCTGTGCACAAGCATTTACAATATGCGTCAAGAAACCTTTGGGTGGAAGCATCTGAAACACATTTAGAGATTGTCAGGATGCTGCACACATGAAAATCAATGTTGCCCTAAGAGCAATCGTACAAGTAGAACACATTATGATTTTGAGTAGCAGTCATTTTACTTGTGTGTGTTTCAATAACAGAAATAAAAGGCGGAATAAAAAAGTTTATCGCTGGGCAAAAATCTATTAAGAAAGTTTTGTCACAACGCAGCAGTTTTAGTTGAGTTTTTGTTTCTGAAACTGAAGAAAAAGCAGCAGGAAAAAGTTGCAGTTGGCCTTATGAGTTAAGTTTTATGGCCGGCTGACTGGCTGGCTGCCTCGGATAAGTGCTGGCGATATCCTTTTGAAGCGGGTGTCAAACCCGAATTGGAATCGAAATCGGAAACGCATGTTTACCTATTGAAATGCAGCATTCAAATCGGAATTAGAACATAAATTCAACATTTTATAAAACCCGTTTTGGAACCAATACATCTTAGTGGAATATTCTTATAGTTCATCCAGTTACTAATTAAACACCTGAACAGTAAAATTGGTGTAAAGACAATAACTTGTTTAAATTGCACATCTAAAATACAAGTTAGTTTTCATATAATCAAATTATTTATTATAGATTATGTAAGCAAGGCGACATTATTTCTTAAAGCTTAAAAGAAATTCCAACATTATTATGTATGTAACAGAATCGGAAGATCCAAAATCCAACCAGAAACCAAGTAGTAATTATAGTGTTTTCAACAACTTTGTTTAGCGTTGTCAACAATTTCTGATACGATTGCAGTTTTTCACTGGGTGCGGAAAATGTTGAGAATGTTGTTGTTGTTGTTGCTATTGTTTACTTTTTTGTTTGTTTTTGTTTTTCAGTTCAAGCTGTCAGGCATTTTTAGCAATTGAGTTTTAATTAAGAAAGTTGTGAGCACCTAAGCATTTGCACTACTAATTCAATTTCAATTTATTATACACACAAAAGCCACAACTGAACAATAACAATAACAACAACAATAACAATGAGCCTGCCTGGCTGCTTGTTAGCCCAGTTAACACTTGACTCTGTTGTCACTTGGCTTTTCTCAGTCTACGCACATTTAAAATGAAAAGCCAGACGACATATCAATTGTAAATATTTGTTCGCATTGTCATTATTTCAAGAACACACTAAAACACACACAGACACACACTCGTAGATAGTGTGGCTCCCTTAGGTCTGCTGGAATGTTGCCATATTTGCGTTTTGTTAACTGTCGAACTTGAAACTGCTTTTGAGCATTTATCTTTTTATTGCTTGATGCGCAGAAAAGTCCAAAAACTGGGTTGCAAAAATAAAACAACAAAATTTAATATTGCTGCTGTTTTGATTTTTTCTTACGTTTTGTTTTTTTTTTTGTTGTGCGAAACTTTTCCAATTGCAAAATTTCAACAGACAATAATTTAAACAATTTGTTTACATTTATAAGGCAATTCATAAGAGTATTGATAGTAGAAGAGAAGCAAAGTGAATTTAGATCAATAAAACACAATTCTTAGTGGTGGATGAATAACAAACAAATAGCTGAGGGAAACAAGAAATATTGTATTCAGAAAACTAGACTATTTGGCTTTATTTTGACCAACTTTTCTCAGAGAGACTTAAAAGAAGATTAATAAAAAGATCTGCTTAAGTCATTAAAAAGGAGACCTTTAACTTAACACTCAACGCTCAACCCAAAAATTAGATCTTGATATTTCGAGAAATACAGTTGCTTTATGAGAAATAAAACGCTTTATAGGAAATATAACTCACTAAGAACAAAACGAAAATATATAAATAAATCATATCTCGCAGCATTTGGGATCGCATTCAATAATAAATTCCTCACAAAAATAAATCAATCAAATTAATTAGCCAAATTGTTTATTTAAAAAAAAACATGCACATAAAACTGACTCTCTGGTTTATTTCGGTAAGCATTTAAGTTGCCTTCTATTTGAGAGAATGAATGATTTTTTCTGGTTTCCACTTTGGTCAAACACTTTGAAAGCTAATGAGCATTGAGTACGAACTTTAAAGAGACCACTTGACATAAATATATAAATAAATAACAAATACGCATTAGCAAAAAAACGCCACTTGAGCAGCCACCAAAGTGAAACCTGACCAAGAGAAGCTCTGTAAGAGTCCGAAAACGAACGTGCCTCGACTCGAGTCTGAAACCTCAGCAACTGTCAGAAAATGCCAGAGAAATATAGGGACAAAAGCAAGGATCAAGAAAAAGAGGGAGAGACATAGAGAAAGAGAGAGGGAAAGGAAAGGGGAAGGATGTGAAGCATCAGTGTCAACACCTTCTGATGTTGGAAAGTTGATCCACATTGTACCATTGTAACTGCCTAGAGTGCAGTTGCAGATTAAACAAGTTACCAGGAAACATACATTTTATTTTTTTTATTTTATTTTTTAAGTTATATACATTAAATTATAAACAGAAAATCGAACGTTTTTGACTGTATCTTTATTAGTCAAGCTTTAAGTTTGCCAACCGACCAACTCTCAGTTTCTGGTACATGATTTGATTTGGTCACGAATATATAAGTACGTTATTAAGGTCACAGATATCTCTTTCAATTCATGTCAAAGTGCACGTCAAACTTAAAGTGGCCTTTACAAGGGTAAAGGTTAGTTTAGGCTGGACAGCTTTTATCAGTTTTTCAGGACACTGATTCGAGCAAATTTTGCAAGCCTTGCAGGTCCAGAACAATTTGTACGACAAAAGAGCAACGGCTAATTACTGAAATAAATATTGTTTGAATCAACGTATTCAATTCGTTTAGGTTAATTTACTACAAGCGTAATCTGAATTTAATTTTGCGTTCAAATTTGATTGAGGTAGTACTAAACATTTGCTCATTGTGTACCCGCTTGTCAGTTTGTCGACAGTGTTGAGCATGTCCTTAGCCAGGAGAGGAGTGTCAGTGGCATGTGTCTAGCTGGTAACAGCCAGGTCCACATCCCAGACAAGACCAATGCCTGATTGTTGTTGCTGGTTGCTGGCTGCTGCTTGCTGTGTTTCTCAGTTGTGAAATAAAGATAAATGTTCAACTGTAAAGTTAAAGGACGAACAGGAAATGGAGCACAAGTGCTTCACATGTATGAGGCCATATTGGAATTATGGCATTATATTCGTGCAGATATGCATATGTATCCAAAGCTGGGATAAGAATGAGAATAATGCTTATATACGACTTACTGTCACGTTCTCATTTGTTAAATTTGCTCAAATGGAGAAACATTCTTGCAAACATTTTGTGGACCGAAAAGCTTAAAAATGAAATGTTTATTTTTAATAATTTTCTAACTATTCAACTTTTATAATCTGCTATATTTTCTAGACCCAACATGATGCAAAAGGTATCGTATTGCATTTTACAAACAAATAGTTTAGCCAAATAAAACACAATTCTATGCTTACTTATAAAACTTAAATATATATCTAGCTATAGTTTTTATTAATATGTTTCCGACTCCAGCAAAAACACATATCAAAATTGATACTTTGTTCTGCAATTAATTACATTTATTATTTCCCTATTTTTTTGTAGATCATGCAGATACCGCTCCGATGTTATATTGCTTATGTAAATTGGGGACTTAATATTATAACAAAGGTAAGCAAATAATCAACTTTTTCTAGTGAAAGAGTTGCTTGAATTTAAGTCGCAAACAACTCTGTTGAAAGCCATTCTTCATCATTATTATTTACTTATTATATTTTAGTTTAATTTAATATTGTTAATTCATGTTTTCTTGTACTCTGTTAGCAATACATGATAAATATGTGAAACATAAATGATTAAAATTGAGGAAACTGATAACATTGATAAATTCAATTCGAGAAAATAACTTATTTCCCACATTTTTAAGGCTGGAGTCACAAAGTTTTGAATAGAAGATTGCTGAATATGTGTTTTAAAGATCGGTCAACCAGTTTTCCACCCAACCCTATACCTTCCTCAAATATTAAGCAAAAATACCAAACTTTGTATACAGATTACTGATGTCCTTCTCCTAAGATTGGTGAATGAATTTCTTGGCCTTATTGCAACGTTCTCACTGGTTTTCTTATTTACTTGAGCAAATTAGAATATTTAAATTATTCATATGATTGCACAAGAATAAAGTTATATTTTATTGTAGCAAAATCACATTTCTTGCTTATTGTATTTTCTCATATTTTGTTCATAAAGTCCAATTTTTTTATTTAAGGCTGCAAGTATTTTTTATTGTTTTCTTGTATTTTGTGTTGCTTTGGTTTTCTTTTTGCAATATTTCGGCATTAAATTTTCATCGTGCAATCGCCAAGACGCAAGCATGCCGCAAAATATGTCTATACATATATATACATATATATATATATATATATATATATATATATATATATCAGTGTGTATACATATAAATGGATAAATATTCCACATTTAATATTCATGGGGCGTTTTCTTATTTGTATAACAAGATGCAACCAACCAAACCGCAACAACAACAAAAACAAAATAACACAAAAAATGTTTATTTACATAGAAGCGAATGGAATTTCTTTCTTTATTTTTGAAGCACAAACACCCATCCAAGCCTCCCCTCTACCCTTTTCCCCCCACCAATGCCTGACTTTTGCTCCGATTTTTCTTGGCATTTATCGTTTATTTTTGGGTTATTTCGCGCCACTTGTTTGATGCAAGTTATTTCAGCATAATTTGCCTCATTGAAATTCCATAAAAGGCGCAGCAACATTTAATTGCTTTTATTTTCTTTTTCCTTTGACCACAGCAGAAAATCCCTGTTCCCGATACGAAGTGTCGATAAATATTGATAGCTGTTGACGTAACAACTTCGCGCCTTCTTTTTGATGTTGCTGTTACACGTTTTTTTTTTTTATCGTAGTTAACAAATGAGTCCCTGACTTGGAGATACCCTACAGTTGTTAAATATATTGAATAATCTTTTTAACTACTTTTACTTTACTTACATGTAACAATTGTTGCACCAATTCTGCACTCAAATATGCTCACAAAACTTAAGAAAATTATCTTTGAAATATAATTTTTGAGTTGCATTTTTTATGCGTAGAAAAGACTTTATATAAAAATAAAGGAAATAAAATACTTTATGGGCAATTTTGCATTTCATGGCACACAAATTGTCTCAGTCGCTGTCTGTCTGATATCCTGCTGCTGCCGTAGCTGACTTTAAGTTCAATTCTGTTTGTTTTAAATATTGTGCTGGCTGCTGCAACATTTGTGCACACATTGCACGCACATGTTTTGTTTATGCCTCACGGCTCGGTATTTGGATTATTTTCTTGTGGCCTGAAAAACAATGCGCTTGGTTTCGGGCATATGGGCGTCTGCCCTCATAAAAGGTTCAAATTCATTGGATTTAATAAATAGTTGACCTTTCCGTTTGCTCTCTCTCCCCATATCTCCCTCTCCCTGTCTCTCTCTCCCTCTATCTCTCTCTCTCTCTCTCTCTCTCTCTCTCTCTCTCTCTCTCTCTCTCTCTGTCTCTCAACATCTTTGCAACATTCACGCACGCGCACATTATTTTTTATTATTTTGACTTTATCTCAAATGCTTATCCATCACTTAATGCCTTAACTGCCCCTTCGTCTCCGTTCCCCTCCCCGCCGCTCCACACCCCTCCTCTCGCCGCACCCTTCCTGCTTGTGGGTGCATGTACAATGTGGGAACATGCGTGGTTGATGACATTATTGGGATCAGCTCGAAGACCAGCATCTTTTTGTGGTCGCTGTGGCATGCGGCTTTGACATTGCTTGCCCTGCTTGGCTTTGACTTTAACTTGTGATCTGCTGTTGCGGCTGCTGTTGATCACATAATTATATAGTGAAGGGGGGAGGGGCGCTTTAAACTCACTAGGTATCGCTTACCCTCGCTTCTCTGCTTCATGCAACATCTGCTGCTGCTGCTGTTGCTGCTGCTGCAGAGGCTTCTGTCTTCGTCTGTCACATTTTGTATGTGTATTTTAGTTGGTGTTGTTGTCGCTTCCTTGTCTTTTTCATTTTAATGCTACCCTAAACGAGACGCATATAAACACAGGGTATGTTGATCACTTATAAAAACTTCTCTTTTTATGCAAATGTTTTTAGACCAATTCTAGGTTATTAACTAGTCAACCAATATCAACTAAAACCTACTTCATTTTGCACTTTTGACTAATTATTATCAATCTTTTATATATGCATATATTCAAACTGCCTAAAGGGTATCTCAAAGTGCACACACAATTTTATACATTTTTGTTGCCATTGTTTTAGTGGTCGATTTTTTATTTTTTTATTTTGTATTTAATGCATTTTGATGTCACAATAAGTTGAGCGCAACATTTCCATTTAATGCGCTTCATTTGTCGCTGTGTTGTGACATTTTCATTTGTCAGCAGTTCATTAGTCATCGAACTTGCCTCAATTCGTGGCAGGACACACTAGTGCACATGATACCCGATAGCTGACTGACTCAAATAAATTGACATTAATTTATGGTCGCCATATCGACACCTTATGTCACCTATGTGAAACTGTTGGGCATGTTGAGCGTGAGATCATCAGATCGGCACTTCAAAGTATATAAATACTTTATTGGGGGTGGATTTCAGACAGGCAGTCGAATGGATTACTGGAAAATTGTTATTAAAGTCTGCTTTGTGCAAATAGAAATAAAAAACTTGCTTAGAGAACATTACATTTTTATTTCTATTGAGTTTTAAACAATTATTAAGGTCCTAATAAAGGTTTCGGGTCAAAAAGGAATGAAGCAACCGGGGCAGAGAGGCTCCTATCAGCAGAGGCAACAAATCAGGCCTCAGAGAAGCCAAATATCTTCTGGGTGGCAATAATCAAATATATAATATATTTAATCAATAATAAATATGTAATCCAAATGAAAGACTTTAAATATGAACTGATCTCTTGACAGCTATTAACTAGTATTATTCCAATCAACTACAGACATATTAACATTTATCAAATTAAAAATATATCAATTAATATGATATTCATTATTAGTAGTTGCAATTTAATCTGAAATATTTCCACTGCCACATTCACTTTGGCATTTTCACACTTGACTAAAGTGTCCCAATTTTTGTGTGCAACATTTATCTGCATTTGTGGCACATTTACTTCTCAGCAGCTAGATTTAATTCGCATTTCGTCTACCTTTGTCTGGATTTGCCACTAAACTTTTTGCCAACTCAACAACATGATTAACCAGACACCCTGCACCCTCCCCTCCCCCTGTCACGCTCGCTTTTCATTTCGTTTCTTTAGCTGCACATTTTAATGCGACAGCTTTGGGGTTAATTAATTGCTGTGTGCCTTTTAAATTTGAAATTAAAACATCCTTAACCCCCAAAATCGTTGCCTAAGACCAACTTCACCCCCAGCTTAACCCTTAGTGGTCCACAAGCATTGCCAAAGAAAAAACTTACGCATTGCTGACGCTTAATTACAGTCACACACACACACACACACACAGACACACACAGAGAGACACCCTAGTTTTGTCTCGTGTGTTCTATTCTCTGCCGTGTTCCATTGTTCCATTTGCCAAAACGTTCCATTAGCGCTCCTTGCCTGCCGCCAACATAAAGTTCCACTCAGAATTCTGTTTGCTGGCGTCGCGTGCGGTGCGTGTTTTTTTTTCTAACTGCCCTCTCTCACTCTCTTTCGCTCGCGTCTCGTTGCGTTTGGCGTCTGATTGGAGTAACGGTAACGGTACTGTGGCTTTGGCCGCAGACTCCAGCACAAGTTGTGTACGACTCTGTTTACATGTGTGTAGGTGGGTGTCTCTGTGTGTGTGCATTCAGTTGTTTTTTTTCTTCACGTGTGCATTTCCCACTTGGCGTGTTCTCATTTCGCTGCCTGCACTTTTTGCGCTTACTTTTTTTCTGCTATTTCTTCTTTTTTTCGCCTTGTATCCTTTCTGTGTGTGTGTGTGTGTTTGTGTGTGTTTACTTCATCATATGGCGCGCATTTTACGTGCTTCGTTTCCCTTCTTTCGTTTCGTTTGCTTTTTGCCACTGCAGCTGGGGCCAACTTCCTGACGCGTCCTTCTTATATATGTTTTCTTTAGTTTTTTTTATAATAATTTTTTTTATTACTTTATTCGTTGATTTCATGCTAAATTTACCATGTTTATGTGAGCGTTTATTGTGTGCATAACTGTCGCTGCTGGGCTGCTTAAATAACGGTATATGTGTATATCGTGTGTGCATATCATATTATATTGGAGCGTTTTATAATTTTTAACTGCACTTCTCCCCCATCTCTCTCTCTCTCTCTCTCTCTGTTTTTTAGTTTAGTGAGATGGAAATTTCATTTTATGCTTTTGCATTCACGCAAATCAGAATTTACGAGTTTTAGTTTTGAACTGCGCCTTTTTTAATCATAAGTTTCTTGCCTGTGGTTGACTTTTTAGTTTAACACACTGGGTGTGGCTAACGGTTATATCTAATAGTTAGCGTTGCTAGTTGCTCCACTAAGTATACACTTTCGAAATATTATTAGATGAGAGACTTAAGATAAAGCCAGAAAAAAAATATAATTTAATTAAAAACATTTTTATATATTTCTTTATATTTTTTCATTTCATTCATTTGTGACAACAACATGCACAAATATGTCGAAAGTTATTGATATTTTAAAGTGTTAACTTAATCGTGGTCTTTGCTGTTTACTTGTTTACATTGCCAAGCTGGCTAAAAAGTTGAGGCCAAAGCCAAAGTCAACGCTTGCAAAGAGTTATTACAAGCGGCTCTCCAGCTGAAAAAATATTAATAAAGCAACTAAAAAAACGAGAGATGAAAATTTAACCAAAACGAGAGACTAGCAGAAACTCATGAAAATACAGGATATTATACAAACACTGATAAACAACATGGCGTGTGTGGCATGGGCGCATTCTAAGTGGCAAAAAGGAGAGTTGTAGGAAGTCAGGAAGTTTCATCTGTGGCTGGCAGCAGGATATGCTAGTCTAAGGATGTCCAAAAGGACTGCCAAACAGATGATGTGTGTGTCTCTCTCTCTTTCTCTCTCTCTCTTTCTCTCTCTCTCTCTCTCGCCCGGTCTCTTGCTCTCTGTGTTCGCTCTCAGTGTTTTCCAATTCTGCGCTCGCTGCACACATTTCACTTTTTTTTTGTTGGTGGTGGGAAATTTAGTCAGCCTAGGCAGAGTTTTTCAACACACTTTTATTTGAACGGCTCCGAGAACTTTTCCAGCCAGCTCGCCCGCTCATTGTGTCGACTGAGTTGCTTGTGGCAGGACAACGGTGTCGCAGTGTTGCACGACAAGAAATCCACACAAACGGTCCTTTTCAGCTTTCAGTTAGCGCCGCGCAACTAACTGAATGCAAAAGCATACAAATTACATATATATATATACATATATATGTGAATATACAAGAGACACACACACACATCCCTCTCGCTCTCTCTCTCTCTCTCGCGCGCCGCGTGTGTGTGTGTGTTGCGGTGTGTGTGTTGATGTGTGTGTTTGTTGCAAATGGGCACAGTGAAAAATTATTAAACAAAAATGCCAAGAAAAAGAATTTGCAAAAATTCTATGTAAAATAATACCCCAAAAAATATTTCAACTGCAGCTAGAATCGAATACCAACAAAGAAATCAGCAAAAGCATTGAACGCTATATATATATAAATATATGTATATATATATATATATATATATTTATGGATATATATATGGCAAAGTGAAAGCTAGTGATTTGTGTGCTTCATTGCAAAACTAAACAAACGCGAGAAAAGCGAGAAAAACTCGTTGCAAAAGAGAAGAAAACGAAAAAGGAAGAAAAAAACACGCAAGCGACGCAAACCGCATGAAAATCAATAATTTTTGGATTAGTAGCTGTTTTGTCTTCGAAATTTCGGCAAAGCAAAGGATTCAAAACAAAAGTAAGCAAAGTAAACAGTTTTTTTTTAATTTTTTATTATTTTTATTTCCATTTAAAATAAGCAGAATCGAAGTGCGAAAAAATGCTTTTAATTCATTGCGACCCGCTTTGAATAAATTGTAAAATTCTCTCAAAAAGTATGCAACATTTCAAGTTACTTTTTCTTTTTTGTTATTTACTAATAATTTATTTATAATAAAGAATCAACTTTACCTGTGGCAAAAGCGTGCAAAATCAAAAAAAAAAATATTGTTTAATGCTCCGATTTTAGTGTGTGTGTGTGTGTGTGCGCGCACATTTGAGGTTAACACACCTTAGACATGTACATACACGTCGCACACTGACACACACACACACACACACACACAGACTCGCTTGTTGGAGCTTGGCGCTCTCTCTCTCTCACGCTCTCTCTTGCTCTCTTTGACTGCTCCCGTGCGTATGCAGCACTTTTTTGAGACATGAAAAATCGATCGATTCCAACAAGCACAAACTCCCCCCTCCACTTCGTCTGGAGCGGCCTCTTCCCATCAATTCCCTCTCCTTTTTTCGCCCGCCTCCCCCTTCCCCTGGCTTCCGCTTATCAGCAAGTTAAATACTCCTTTGTAGTATTATTCTTACTATGTGCACAGGAATTGCCAGCAATGCGTCTGCAAAATTTCTACAACTACTACCACATGCACACATGCGTGTGTGCATGTGTGTGTGCTTTATGGTGGGTTGTTTTTTGCGCAGTTGTAGTCAGTGCAGCCGAAAAAGAGAGGGAGAGAGTGTGAGCGTGGCTCATTTTGCAGACTTTGTGCGCTGCGCGCGCTCTTTTGCTCTCGCTGTTGTTGGAGCATTCGTCTACGGCTGCTTGCTCTGTGGACGCTGCTGTTGCTCTGCTGGCGCTGCAGCTGCTTTTGATGCTCTGCTGTTGCTGCTGCTGCTGCTGTGCTGCTGTCTCTGCTTTGTTGGAGCTGCTGCGGCTCTGCCGCTGTTGCTCTGCTGCTCTGCTACTGCTGTTGCTTTTGCTTCTCTCCTGCTGCTGCTGCTCTGTTTTCGCTGCTTGTCTGCTGCTGCTGCTGCTGCTGGCCGCACTTGTTCTTGGCACTTTGCTTTTGCTTGGACTTTCTTGCCGGTTTTCTGCTATTTGCTTTATTGTTTGCTTTTGTGCGAGCAAAAGTGCGAGACAAAGAGAGAGAGAGAGAGAGAGAGAAAGATAGCGTATGTGGTAGGGATGGTTGGAGGGAGATAGAGAGAAAGCGAGCATAAATTTTTCCTGTTTTCGCCAAATTTTTGGGACATTTAGGATAGTTTTCGCGCTTTATATTTGATTTGTATTGTTTAAAGAATTATAGAAGAGAGAGGGAGATAGAGAGAGGGAGACATGGTAAAAGAGATACCATTAAATTAGAAGAGAGTCTACTTCTTCTTGGGCTTTAAAGTTTGTAAAATGTTCAGAATTTATATGACACATTTTTATGTGTTAATCAATTTATTTTCAATAAATTGTATATTTTTATTCCTATGTGATTTACACTTATTTATATTTTTATATCGCTTGAAAAATGATTAATAAATTGCTGAAGATTATTGTTAGATGCTTTAAGATATAGAGAAAGTACTTATTCAATGGCTTGAAACGTTAATCTTTGACAGTTTCACATAAATCGCAGCGCAAATTGTTTGTCAAAATGTTCATTTGATTGGAAATCATATTAAAAGAAACAAAAAAAAAAAAACTAATAACTATAATTCCACAGTCAATAACCGGCAACGACAAAAAACAACAACAACATCAATCTAGCAATTTGCCGGCAATAATGTAATCAGTAAATTGCGTCTACACTTTGAGTAAAAAACAACAACAACAACAACAAAAAAAAAGAAAAGTCAAAGCCTGAAAGCGTTTCGGAGATGCTTTATGAACAACAACAAAATAATATATACATAAATCTACGTGCCAGTCAGAAAATAATAAAGCCGCGTCTGCCCAACAGATGATGGCGGAGGCGGAGGAGGTGTAGGAGCCTGAGCAAAGTGTGGCACAATGTTGCACAGTGGTGCGTTTCTTATTGTGACAAACTACGAATGTAGCAGGCTGGTCAGGCTCGATCATTGAATGTTTGTTAATAACTCTATAAAATTTGGTTAATCCAGCTCGCAAATTGTGGGAGATATGGGATTGAGCATTTTCATGGGCGTAACTTGGGAATGCATTCATCAATCTGAGGAGGAGTCTATTAGGAAGTTATCTACTTCTTTAGTTTCGATCATTTTTGAAAGAAATTTGAGATATGTCATTTTGGGACTGCCTCTGAAATAAAAAAGAATAATGCTTTATGCAAAATATGTGTGGGACTACTTGTTCAACCATTTTCGTGCCACTGTGCGTCGTCTTTTGAGCCATTGACAGCCATTGGCCGCTGTGTTGATGTTATCGCCTTGGTCCACATCCCAGCAAAACTCAAAAACAAAAAAATAATAATAATCCGCTGTGGGAATATTTCAGACAACAAAAAAAAAGAAGAAAAAAAATTATGACAACAACAAAAGCGCAAAAAAACGAAGACGAAACATTAAACTTCGTTGGCACCTTGAAGAGCAGCTTTGATATTGGCTTTGTGGCTTGTTTTAGTTTCTTTTGGCCCTTTTGGCAATATAATTGACTTATCTGCCGCAAATGCAATGCAGACGCCAACATGCCGCCGCTTGTTGCTGTTGTTGTTCTTGTTGTTGCCACTTTTGAAGAAGGCTCTGCTCTGCGGTTGGCGCGTTGCAAATAATAAAGACTCGCTGGCCTCCTATTTGACTTATTGCGGTCGGAACTGTGGCCCGTTGCAACAAATAAAAAAACCCGCAAAAAAATTGTTTTCATTGATCGGCGGCGCGAGAACTACAAGAAGAACACGTGAAATATTGGGTCATAACTATTGATTGGCTTTTTTCCTTCCAGTTTTTTAAATATATTTTTTTTGTTTTTGCGGTCAAATTGAAAGGAAAATAATAAAAATCCGGAGAGCAAGAAATATTGTATGCAAAATAAGCTGGAACGGCAGCTATGGGAAGGGAGCTATCCAACTTGCCACAGCAGTCGCTGCCGTCATCATCAACATAATTATCATTCATATGCAGTTAATTTTTTGCCATTTTTCTTTTGGTTGCTGCAACTCTAATTGTCTATATCAAATTCAGCCAGCAATTTTCCACTCAAGCGACAAGTCTGAAGCCACAAATGCAATTTGTTTGAACTCGGAGCCAAAGTTTAACTCCCATTCTTGTTCTTCTACGCACGTTATGTTCATTCGTTCTGCTTGCCACGATTGTTGTATAATAAATTTAATATTTCTACTTTGTTTACTCTGCAAAATGCCGTAAATGCATCATTGTGACCTTTAATGGGAAACAGCACGTTGCACGTTGCACGTTGCAACATTTTTGCTTTGAGTTTGACTGTGCAAAATTTATTAAACACACTTGTTTTATTTAATTTCAAATGGAAATTACTAAATAATTGAGTTGAACAAATGTGTAGAAATGTTGAGGATTTGTTTGTGGTTTATACTTTGTATTCTAGATATGATATATAGTGACTACAAGAGTAAACCATTGTCATAATTCATTGACAAGTTGGGTATATACATATATATTTGTGGTGCTTGGAGTTTTGGTACATTTATTGTTCATATAATATCATATATCATTTATCAAGCATATCACATAGATTTTTATTATATATACAAGATTGAGAGGAATAAAATAACAAAGATAAATTAGTAAATAAATATATATCAGTGTTGGAGTCTCTTTAGTTTTCTGTTGGGGATACTGCTGTGGAGTAAATAAAGAGCTGGATAGTTGGGATGGTCAATCGAAATTGACCGATTGAAACTTAGGAACAAAATCGAAACTCGACATTCCCAAACAGGATATCAATCGGAAAGAGAATAAAACTATATTTTCTGAGCTTATAGACTACACCTAGTTTAGTTAGCTGACTTCTTGGTAAAATTAACTGATTGTGTGCTCTTGAAAATTGTCTCGAAGACCTTGTTCCGACACTTTTGTATAATCTTGATATTAAATTTGTTTGTCTGTGGCTCAGAGTTGGATATCTCTCGTTTATTCTTATCTGGTAAAAGTTTGTTTCCAAGTTTCAGCTTAGATTTAGTAGTTAACAAAGAGTTTTCTCAACTTAAAGTTTGTGACACCAAAATTGAGTTTTCTGTCGAGTCTGCGACACATATATTTTATTGTACTCCATCACAGGAATATGAACATTGTCGATTTTGATTGGGAAACAGTTTCATTCGATAAGGAAGCAAACTTTAGTTTGTAGTTGTTGCTTTTGTTTCAGCTCAGCAACAGCAAGTTGCAAACAAGTTGCTTCACTGTTTACTCACATAACCAATTAATAAGTTTCAACTGCAACCTAATTTGTAGAATTTCCATTCCTGGCAATCCTTTGACTGCATTTTATACATATATCTTAATTTTCTTATTATTATTTATTTACTTTTGCACAGTTTTCTCAGATTTTATGTATGCTGTTTGACAGTCGGCTATTTTTTTGGTATTTCTCTTGGGTATTCCAGAGGCGTACTCTGCCCATATTTAATGTCAATAAATCTTTGTTGGCCTGCCTGCCTGTCTGTCTGTCTGTCTGCCTGTCCGTCTCTGGGTTCGCTTTTGACCCGCAACCGCCTTCGCCTTTGCCTTCGATTTTGTGGCAATAAAATTTAATCTTTATGAATGAAATTCTTTGCTGAGCTGTCCACACATGTGAACCGCATGTTATCCAGCCTCTGTTGCACAGTTGCACAGTTTCTCAGTTGCATCTTGGAAATGTGTCTTTGGTATGCGGCTCATATTGGTGGCATGCAGCATTTGTCAGTTCGGTCGACTCTTTAATGGCATTTTATGCCAGCTTCTAATGCATATTTTAATAATACTTTTTTGCATTTGCAACATCCGCTTTTAAATGGCAGCGAAGGCCTTGCCACAAACAGTGGAACACCCGCAAATTTGCATTGCTCTTCTTTTTTTGATTTGTCTTATTTTTTTTTTAAATTTTCCACTGCATTCCGTTGCTAATTGACGACAATTAAAATTTATTAGCTGGCAACAGCAATTAAACGCAAGACCCGCACGCAATTTACAGAGCTCATCAGAATTACCCCCTTTCCCCATTTCCCCTCTGCGGTTTTTCATCAGTTTTAAGCAAAAATGCATAAAAATTGACTGCAATTTAAGAAGCCTGAGCTTTGGAGCAAATTTGTATTTACTATGAAGATTTGCTTGGCAAATTAGTATTGATAGTAACGTTAATCTTCAGCTTAGCAACAGAAAGTAATATAGGAAAAATTATATACAACTTTCTTATTTGGAAAAGTATAGTTTTGTCTTTCAATTGGTTGATCAACAATTATAAATAAAATATATTAGAAAAGCTAAATAATCTTCATACTCAAATTTAGCTGATTTGTGTACTTTAAGCTCTATTTCTATTCAAACTTCTCGAGAATTGTTTATACCTGCTAGCTTAATAGTTTTTGTAAGGATTCGAAGTATTTTCCAACTAAAAGATACTCAGTTTAGATCTTTATCCTTGCAAGTATTTATTATTTTTTAGGAGGCAGCATTTATCTGCGGGCTCTTTGTTTTTACTGACTCTGACCGGAAGAGGAGAGGAGAGTGAGGAGGGAAAGGGAGCAAACAAACAGAAAGTGTTGTTGCTGTTTTGCTGTCTACACGACAATCAATCAAACTTAAGTGGCTGCAACAGCAGCAGCAGCAGCGGCCGCAGCAGCTTTAAGTTTGAAGCGGAGGCAGTTGGCATTAGCAGCTAATCTGCATATTGTGTCAAATATGCAGCAGCAGCAGCAACAGCATCAACTCCGACGCTTGCTTTATTTATTCGCCAAGTGGCACTTGCAACAAATTGGCAGCAGCTGCAAATCAAGCCGTTGTGTGGCAAATGTAAGAGCTCTGCGGGTTGCTCAAAGACAAAGACAAGGAAGCAAAGTGTTCACACACACACACACAGAGAATATTAACACTGCAACCAGACCCCAAGAAAGATGAAAATCAATCGAAATTGCAACCCCAGGCAAAAATCGTAGTCAAAGGCAATGGCAAAGATTCTGCTACGGGTGATTGCCCTCTTTTTTTTGCCGGCACTGCGGCTACTATTAGAGAATATACTATATATATACGTATATATATATATATATATATGTATATATATATATATATACGAGTATATATAGAGAGAGAGAGCTTCCCTTTTGGACAGGCGGCACAATTCGCATGTGATATTTATGTGTGAGTTGCGCTCATCGCATCCTCTTTTTTTTGGGCCCCACCAGGGTGGCAATAACGGTGCCGTAAAAGCCAAACAGGGAGAGAGGGAGACAGAGAGAGTTGTAGGAAGGTTGGCGAGGGGTGAGTGGAGGGGATTTGGCGACGACAAATAGCAACCTGAGTGCAGCAATACTTCTGTCAAATCGTATACGCAAAACAAAAAAGTAAAGCAAAAAAGAAGAAAAAAAAGTTATGAGTGGCTGCGACACACACACATATACATATACACATACATATATGCAGGGACACCCCCCGCTTGTAGCCGGCACAGGCTAAAAAAATAAAAAGAAAGAAGGGTGCCATAAAAATGTAAAATTCATTCAGAGCAGCCGCAGCGGCAACAACAGCAAACTAAGACAAAATGACAGCAACAGCGTGACTGCGCATAAATACGTGAACAAAGCAAAAAAAAAAAAATCATAAAAAATAAACCATATATGCCAGAGAGAAAGGGAGAGATAGGGAGAGAGAGAGAGAGAGAGTGGAAGGAATAGAGTTCGTTATATGGAGGAGGTGGATTAGGACGAGCAGCGCAGCAGATAATCAATGGAATTGCCGCAGGACACTCGCAAAATGTTAGTTGCAACTCTCAAAAGAGAATTAAATCGAATATTCCATTTAATTCGCTTTGGTCTGTGTTTAAGAAGGAGCATAGGGATTTTATTGTTATTTTATTTGAAATGCCCTTGTCGAGGGTATTTTAATTTTATTCTATTTATTTATTGTTATTTATAATTTTTATTTTATTTTTGTATTTATTTTACCCTTGTCAATAATATAATTTTATTATTTATTATCATTAAGGAGTCTCCGTTGTTGTTAATGTGTGATTGGCAAAATTACAAAATAAAATGGTGAATCGTCTTATTTTAATTTATGAATAACAAAACAATTTATTAAAATGTAAGACATGCTATAAACACTTTTTTGCAAGCAATCCAATTAATAGGAAACCAATTAAAAATAATTTTATATAGATTTAGCTGTCAGCAGTAAATTATAATAAACACAAAACAAGACACAAAATAGTAAACCACTTTTTTTTCTAGATTTTATTCTTCTTTCTGTTAGAAAAAAATAGCACAATAAAAATATTAAATTAAATGATTGCCATTACTTTTTCAATAGATTTGATGATCATAATAATAATGTTTTTGTTTTAATTAGTAAAACTGAATTGGTTTTCTCGTCAACAGTTTTCAACAGAAAGCAAAACAAACGATACAAAAAATCATAGTGCAAAATCAATATACTTTTGCAGCTCACAGAATGAAAAACTGAAAGCACCCAGCCAAATAGAATGTAAACAAAATTCTATAAAAATGCAAATATTTAACCTTGATGCTAGTTACAGAATTGCGAACAAAGACAGAGTGAGAGATAGAGAGAGAGAGATAGAGAGGGAGTGAGGGAGAGTGAGGCATGCAACAACCCTCCGCATGCCAAACAAACGTTGCAAGTTGAATGGCCTTTTGAGCTGTTGTGCCTTTGAAACACCCTACCTCAATAGTGAATGCATTCACATTCACACTCACTCACATTCGTATTGATTTGAGGCGAGCCAAAGTCTGTCTTTGCCTTCACTCTGCTCTCTCCGCTCTGCACCCTTCGATAGAACATTTTGCGTTCTACTTTTGCTGTTGCTTTTGTTTTTGTATTGTGCATTTTCTTTTTGTTCAAATTCAATTTTAGTGCATTGCACTTTTTGCGACGCGACGCGACAACAACAACAGCAACAGCAACAACAACAACGATGACGACGCCGGAAGTGCGGCCAGGCAGCGACGGAAGGTGCTCAACGAGCCAAGGGTGGGGGAAAGTGGAAGGAGGTTACAAACAGACACTCATCATTGTATCTGCTGCTGCTGCTGTTGTTGTTGCAGCAGCTTGTGCAATTTGTTGCTGCTGCTGCACTTGGGGTAGCTGAACGTTTTCTTTTGCCTTTCTTTTGCTCTTTGTATACCCTGTAAACAAAAGCAAATAAATCGAATATATCCTATTTATTTCCCTGTTTTGTCTTGCATTGTACACAAACATAAAAAGATGTCTCTGTTTTTTTGATAAAAGTTTCTTAGTCTGCAGGAAGTCAAATTTTGTTGCCAATCAGCAATTGCAGCTCGAGTTGAATCAGATATAAGAAGTTGATATCCAATTCATTTTTTAAGATTTATCTCAAATTTTGCCAGGTTCAAAATATGTATTATTTTATAAGAAAGTTATGTATAGTCTAAAGCTGTGAATTCATGGCTGGTAAATAAGTATAATTTAATTTGACGAATACAGAGGAACATCTGGCAGATGATGAAGGAGAGTAGGCAATTACTGAGAGAAGGAGTAGTGGAGTCATCACCAACTGGGCCACAAGGAAAATCCATGCAAATTATGCGGCAAATTTGATTTTTATGAAATCGTATCGAAAGCTGGAGAAAGTTTCAGATAAAGTTTACTTTCAATTTGGTTTTTTAGGGTGATTTCTTCATTCTATTTGGCTACACCAACAAATGTATATTGGAATTAAAGTGATAAAAATCCTTGCTGTTAGAAAAACACTTTCTGCGTAATAAGTTTCCGTCAAAAGAATGTAAAATGCAAAAGTTCAGGGCAACTTTTCTTCTGAGCAAGCTCCTAATTGCTTACAGGGTATCACAATTTCTAGCACTGTCATTGGCAGCATTACGACACGGTTTGTTGCCAATTCTGGTCACATTTCATGCTTGATTCAGCACTCAACGGCAAAGGGAAACACAAATCATCAGAAATCGTTCGTTCTTCAAATGGGCAAAAATGTGTAATGTGTAATTTGTTATTTGAAATTTGTACAGCTTCTGGGGAAACCATTCAAATCGCACTTTAAACATTGCATGCTAAACGCAATATAAATAAATTACTAAATTCCTCTGCAACAGCTGCAGCAACAATGTAATCAGCAATTGGCCAAGTTCTCTTAATATCAGTCAAAGGAATTTGCCATTTCGCACGCAAGGCGATTTTTCTTTTTCTCGTGCAGGTTTTTTTGTTGGTTTTTTTTTTTTTGGAGAGCTGTCTGCAAATTTAATTAAGGTGTTATTACCTCTAGTCAACACCTTGCAGGCGTTCGAAGCACTCAAAAACAGGAGAGAAAAGAAAACCAGAGAAAAGCAACAGAAAAAACGAAGTTAATTTCCAGCCAACAGCTTCCAGGAAGGCAGTTAAAAGGCGGCACGAGACATAAAAGGAGGGCGGGGCCAAAGCTAAACGTTGGGGAGGGGTAGTGGGGGTAGGGGGGATCAGGTGCTCCATTGGAATTTAATTGCTCTGCTTAGATATGTAGCCAAAGGCTCGTTTTGATCGACCAAATTGTGATTAGAACACGCACACAGACAGAAGGAGGAATTTTTGAAAGCCTTGGGGGACGCCACTTAATGAGCTTATAATGGAAATTGTTTCGTACAGCAACCAATATGTAATCGCATATTATAAACACAATAAATATAGTAATTAGTGTTGCGCTTTGTTTTACTCGTAATTACAAATTTTTGTGCTTAGCAGCTTACATTGTTTCAAATGTAACAAAGTTTATTTAAATATCAAATTTTTAATTGCCTATTTGTATTTTTGCAGAGGATTTGGAATTGATTTTTATTGTATTTCGCTTCCGGTTGTGGTTTTAGCAACGTTCATTAAATTCGTTCATATTATAAACTAGTAATATTGGCTCCCGTATATAGTTATAAAAAAAAGCTGAATTTATATTAAGATTCTGTTTCCAGTTGCGCTACAGACTTGATGCCCTGCATTAGCATAATAATTTCATTAATAATTCTGCCCAGATATTGTCAAAACTTCAGCGCGTTTCGAGCATGGCTTGAGCACCTAAATAAAACGACATCTTAATCTGAAAACTCGCTCGCAATTCATATAACAACTTTTCCATATAGCTGTCAACATTTAAATGATCTCCCTCTCTCAACTCGAGACATTTTCCCATACAAATCAATAGCTTAGCGGCCGATTGCTGAATAGACTGGTTGTGCTAAATTAGCATTATAAAGTGTGAACACACAAAGAAAAAGAAAAAAAAACCAAAAACAACTCAGTTAGTGGTAAGTAGGCGCTTACCTTCTTGCAACAACAACGAAGAGTCTCTCTTGTGGGCCAATCGTAAGCGGCTTAAGGTGCAGCTCAGAGTCATCATTATCGTTGAATTTCCAATTAGGAGCACATGTATGTGTGTGTGTGAGTGTGTGTGTTGCAGCAGCAGCAGCAGAGGCGTGTCACCAAATGTTGTTAACACGTAATTTGTAGGGCTACTACCTGAACTGCCTGTCTGCCTGGCTGGATGGCTGGATGGCTGGCTGTCTGCGACAGGAGCCGATAAACGAGTTAAAAGTCTCGTGTTACCTGGCCAGGCCTTCTTGGCCAGCAAGACGAGCCTGGCTACTGTGTTTACCCTTTTCGACGGGCTCTTTTGTTTTTTTTCTCTGTTGCCTTTGGGCTTCGCGCACATGATATGCAAATATTTGCGTCTTTTGGCACGTGAAGCATACAGAAAAGTGCGTAATGACTTTATTTATGGGCACGTTTCAGTCCAGGAACAGAGACAATAGTACCCCCCAGGCCAATGTTTGCAGTGGTCTCGGCCCTTTTTGTCGTCTGCGTCTGTCGGCTCTCGTGAGTGTTGTTGTTGACGTGGCCAATAAATAAGGCCTGCATTAATGAGTTTTACGCTGAACTTTTACCAGAGCGCTGCAAAAAAGAAATCTGTCATTCGTATATTTTGCATTTAAATAGCCCAAACAACAGCTCAATTAATCATTGTCTGCTCTGAATCAATCTCTTTCTTTCTCTTACTCAGTATTAGTCCTTAAAAACGACCACAATTGGGCAACTTCACTCTCTCTCTCTCTTTCTCTCTCTCGCTTTCTCTCATTGGCAATCCTTGTCCAATTCATGTTTGATGAAGCACTTCGTTTGTCATCCGTGCCGGATATAATAGGCGACCCTCAGTCTCACTCCCTAGACACAACACACACTCGCACATCCCTTGGCTTAACAGGCGCCGTGCCCAAAAACCAAACCTAAATATTTCCCTATTTTGTATTCTATTTATTTTCAAATGTCCGCTGTGGTCGACTACCTGTACATATATATATATATATATATATATATATATAACTATATATGTGTGTGTGTGTGTGTCTGGCTTTGTTTGTGTGTGTGCCTGGCTGTGTGTGTCTAGTGCATTTGGGATTTGAGAGCAGATTTGCGCGTGCTTTTGCGCCCCTCTTTGTAGGGGTGAGTCGTGCTGAAATTTTTCATCTCACGTATTGTGCTGTCTGATTGTGAGTGCCACGCGCTGCGGCAACAACAGCAAGACAAACAAGTTGGTTGGATATTGCAAGGAGTGCTCGACTAGCAGATACTCTGAAACCAGGTCTTCAACTATTAATTAGTCGATTATTTGTATGTTGATGTGTACAGAAAATGCTTGAGCTTGCTGGTGGTTTCTTAAACGATTTTATGAAGTATATACATTAGCATATTAACAATATTAGGGCAAGATATATACAGATCCAATAAGAAAGCTCAATTTTTTAAACTGTGCTTTCTATTGTCGATGCAAAATGCAGAAAACATTCGTTTAAATTAAATACATTTCACATGAGAAATGGTGAAAGTTATCGATAAAATTAAATACGTAGTATAGTAAACGAATGCTTGTATTCCAACTTGAAGTTCTGTAGCTCTATTAATCTCTGACATCGGCTTATTTATACAGAGAGACAGACATAGCTAGATCGACTCAACTCTTGATGTTCATGCATAATATATATATATATTCTTCATGTGTTTATAGTTGATTTGCTTTGGTTGTTACATACCTTAGCACAACTGCATTATACCCGTTTAAGGAATTTTAAATGGGTTCGCGCTATAAATAGAAAATATAAAAATCCTTCCTTTTCACAGGACGTCGGTGGCGCGTTGTCGCCTTTGATAAAGTGTGCTTGAATATTTTATGCCAAGCTGCACACAGACAATATGCGTGTGTGCGTGTGTTCGTCTGTGTGTGTGTGTGTGTGTGTGTGTTTGAGTGTGTGTGTTGTGCTGTGCTTCCCTATTGTACGCTTTAAATTGCCTGCTAAATGCTTAGTTTCAATTTACATAATTTCTTACACATAGGGGTTGTGCCCGCAGCAACTGCTTAGAAATCCCTTTTAAAAAAATACCCAAATTTTGTATAATTTAATAATCATTTCCGTTAAGTTTTCATTATGGGAAAAGGTTAAAAACAGTTTGTTGAACTTGCCATATATATAAAAAATATGCATCAACGTCTATTTTAAATCAAAAATGTAAAGCTGTCATTTTTATGTTACCAAATTTGCTTATAAGCAAATACAGGAAAAAACAAGCGTCTATATACGAAGACGTTAAAACTATTTTGAAATTCAATATGCAATTGAGATTTTTATTCACTCAAGCAATTTGTTTGTTGTGGTCATTCAAAATGTCCCCAGTAGCTAAATATCAGCAACCGACGCAATTTGACACCTGACAAATAACCATAAAATGCCCAAAAGCTCTGGCCACATTCCAATACATTATTTACGAGCAACGCCCACATGCCACAAGATGAAGTAGAATGTAGAATGCGCAACAACAGCAGCTGCTGAAGAAGAAGAAACACAGCGTCAGAGTTGCCATTCACTTTCGACGCCTTTCGAGTTGTGTTGTGTTGAGTTCTCTGTGTTGCGTGTGTTGTGTGTGTTGTCAACATCAATTTATTTGTCACCTCTTTTTGGCTTTATCTTTGGGTCAGCATCTTAATTGCAATTAGCGTTAAAAATGTCGAAGGAAAAACGGTACCAGATTCTTCAGCCCATCAATGGATGTTATCTATGCGATCTACTAATCAGTTTGCCTACAACGGCTACTTTAAACAACAAATTGTCGAGTGCCGATGCGATTTGCATAACTTGCTCGCTTGCAGCACTAATAATCAAACCCGTTGTTCAAGATCTGGGCTTGTAAGTCGATTACGATTTGTTTTGGCCTCTTTTTGGTTTTTTATATATATATACATTTTTTCCATTTTTATGAAAATTAAATAAATTCATTGTTTTCACTAATTTGATTGGCGTCAAAATTCATTTGCGATTTGCAGCGCAGCTGATTAATCAAAATGAAGTCGTTTTTTTCGTTGGTATTTCGTTTCGTAGCAGATAAACGCAAATTTTTTAGTGGCACTTAATTAAAAACCCAAAGATAAAGAGCATATACAAAAACCAGTTTTAAACGTTTCAAGACGAAAAAAGAAATGAAGAAAAAATTAAAATAAACTGCGGCGTAGCGTTACATTTTGGCATAAATGAATAAATTATATAGTTTATTGGAATTTGATTTGCTTTAGATATGTATATTTATGCAACCATTGAATTGATTGATGCAGAATGCCAGCCCAAAGCTGCTCATACAAAAACTGACAAAGTCTTAAAAAAAATGGTTTTATTTTTTTCAATTAAGCAACAAAGTTGATGGAAATACTCGGCTGAGAAGGATTTATGGACTTAAATTAATTCACATTTAAAAAAAATATATATATAATGTGTTTGCTATGCGGATGGTAAACCAAGAGAAAAAAAACAGAACACTTTTTATATCAGAGTGATATTTTAAACATATGTATTACTTGACTTTTGAAATTAAATTGTTTGAAACACTCTGCTATCAACTATTAATTACTTGTTTTGTGCATTAATCTTATATTTAGCTTTAAGGCTTCAGCCAAGCTTTGTTAGGCAAACATTAAGGTCGATTTGCCACGCCCGCAAGGGCAACGCTGTCGGCTCTTTTGCCAGCCCCTCCTCCTCCAAACGCTGCCAGCAATTTAAAATCGATTAAAAATCGACGCCTAAAGACCACCTGCTGTGCTTTGTGGTCGGCGATCTGTGCCATTGGAGCTGAAGCCAAAGCATCTCTTCTATTTCAATTTCATCGTCATATAAAATACCCATTAAAAATGTGTAAAGAATGAGTTTAATGAAGTTGTGCAGCGGTTTGTAAGAGGCAGGGAAGAGCATTTCCGAGCCCATTAATGATATATATTTTTGACTAGCATCAAAAGTCGAGTTGATTGTCTGTCTGTTTATCTGTATGAATAAGCCAATGTTTGATACTATTTGAACTAGAGAATTATAAGTTCTCATAAACCATAAGCAAGAGAGTGAGCAGTAATGGTAAGCTTGTCACGAAGTCAGATGTAGCAAAAGATTATCTAGGCAGCTACTTACTGTCTGAATATGGGTAAGAAACTAAAAATTGTGGAGGATGCTGTGCAGACTCTGTCTTAAAGATGACGAGTCAAGACTCGAACTGAGACTCTTAAAGCTATGGGCTTGCTTCCTAAATACTGATGAATGCTCTTAAATCAAGTGCAATCAAGAACTTTAAGACATTTTAGAGAAGAGGTAGCTATTTTGCCTACCCAGGAGATCGCAGTTTTCAGTCTATATAACAATAATAATAAATATGCAGATCAAGTTTATTTTACAATCAAAGACACAGCAGTAAAGATAAAGCCTTGCGATTAAAATTTGCTATTATTAATCAATTGAAAAACGTTCATTGAGATCCATTTTGCTAACCAAAATCTATATTCATGTTGAACAAGTTTTCTATATATTTAACAGCTGTACTTAGGGTGTCTCCCTGTCGAGTTCTTTCGACCATCTCAATCTTATTTAATTTGTTTTTGTAGCCATAAGTTTGGGGCCGCCTTTTGGGCCAAGGCGTTGCCCCGCTCGCGTACATTGTTTATTAGAATTTTAAATGTAGGCAGCGTTTTACACAAGTTTTCAGTAGCTCAACAACAGCGGCGACAAAAAGCCCAAGAAAATAATAAAACAGGCCACATATTAATATTATTTATTTTCTATTGGTATAGTAACAAAAGCTACGCCCAACACTGCATTGCATTAACGCGTGCCTGGCGGGACAGCCCTTTTGTGTTGTATTATAAATATTTGAAACTGCTCAAATATTTCGGTTATTAACTGCATGCGGCCAATGCCAAATAATAATCATAAAAAGAAACTTGCTTGATGAAGCTTTAATTGTCGCTTTTCGATACGATATAATACCAATAGCAATACCAATACCAATTTCAATAGCAATATCTTTTCCTCTATCAAGTTTTTATTGATTTTCGGCCGGCATGCAATTAAAATTCATGGCATTTTATTCACTGGCTCGTTTTGGGCCACCCGCACAAATAAAGTCGTTATGGTCATTTCATTTCGTTTACCACTCGACGTCCTTTTCATATTTGGCCACAATTCCCGTAGACAACCAACAAAAATTTGACCAATATGCGTTTGAGTTTGTCCACTTGATTGCCACATAGTCAATTTGATGGTAGACTCTCTTTCTCTCTCTCTCTCTCTCAGTAAGTCGATGTATTAAATTCAATATTAACAGCAGCAAATATCAACAACAACTATTACATTTTTTGTGCAATGTTTGTCATGTCTCATTAAAAATTGATTGAAGCCAGCTTGGCGTGGAATATTTTTGGCTAGAAAGCTGGAAAGCAATATTCGAATTGTATTAGCCATAAATTGGAAAAGGATCGAAGTATGATTTAATCACACTTGTTTTGTGGATGATATATAAGAACTAACTTATCAAATTTTGTGTGCTTGCATTTAAATAATTGATAGATAGATAGATATACATAAAGATAGATAGATAGTTAGTTAGTTAAAGTTGAAAGTAGCTTCAGCTGAGAGTTGCTGGACAACAATATGTAGTTAAATATGACAGACAATCCTAGGCGGAGTCACAAGTTGCAAAGGCTTATTTGATGACTACTTTGCCTAGTAACCTATTTACAAGTTGCAGTTGCTGTTTGGGTATTGACAATATTCATTGGCATTGTTAAATAACTACTACTTGAGTTAATATATTTATAAATAATGTAATATTAACATTTACATTACTTTTCATTACCTTTTAAGTTATGCTGATGACAATTTGTCCGTTGTGCTCCCCTTTTAAAAAATCACAGATGTTTGTATTTATTCCTGGTGATCACTTCAACGAAACCACGAAACATTACTCACAGATGAATGACAAAATGTTGCATATGTATTTCAAATAAATTGTATTCATCTGCTAAAAGTTTTCCCAGCTAGTCTATGAATAGCCTCTGCAATTACGGGGGAACTCTCGCAATCAGCTCTACAATTTGTCAATGTTTCATTCGCTGACAAAGTCAATAATTAACGTGGCTTGTTATATTTGATCGTTAGATTAATGACACGACTGTTCTGTCAGCTGCTCTCTTTCAATCCATCTCTTTCTCGCTACATGCTCTGTCTCTCTCCCTCTAGAGTAAAGTGCATTTGCTGAAGCTGAAATCCTGCCGATAATTACGCGTAAAAAGCAAATAAAACTATTGTCAACACATTGCGCGACTCGTAAAACTTGGTAACGTGAAACGGCCAATATATTTATGTATATATATATATATATATATATATATATATGTGTGTGTGTGCATCTACATTGATATTATGAGGCGGCGCCTGCGCAGCTGTTGTCAATTCCGAGCGAACGTTTGTTAGGGCTTAAATGATAGGGTGCGTGCTGAATCGACGGACTCTGATCCGCACTTGGGTAATTAAAATAGTGTTCACACACAGCTCATTTTCAAGGGCGACCATGTGTGGCACACATTTCCCTTTATGGGGTGGGAAAAAAAGAAGAAGGAAAACCAAAATTCGTAATAATACAATAGCTGTTGAGGCTTACTTATGTAGAGCATGTCATCTCGCAGCGCAACACATCAAAGGGCAACTCAAACACCTCACAAAACAACAACAAAATACAACAAACAACATTTCAAATTCAGCATAAAAGCCTTGACTCTGCAACTGCTGTCAGCGACAGAGACAGACACAGGTTCTAACCCACTCTCCCTCTCTCTCTCTCTCTCTCTCTCTCTCTCTCTCTGTTTCTCTTTGGTCTTTGCACGTGTGCCGAAATATTCGTGAATATTTTATAATTTGCTGCTAATGTCATTAAAAAGTTTTTGCTTTGTGCAACATTTTGTGCGCCATGTTGCACTCACAACCAATTAAAATGTGAAAAGTTCACAATTTGCATACCCTGTAAACATAAAATACTTAAAACTAAGCATACAATACAGAGAGAAAATATTATGAAACTGTAACAAAAATGTTTAATCTTAGTTGCGATATTTTGACTCCAAGTTTAGTTTGTTGATAAAGCCGCCCTCAGTTCAATTTTACTTTGACTATATGCAAACAGAGTATTTGCTAGTTGTGCACTCTCAAAGCAATTCCTTTTGCTTACAAAATCAATGAAAACTTGATTAAGTTGCTGAAAATGTTTATAGCTAAATGCTGTCAAAGGAACGTCAGAGTTCCTCTTAATGTATAATGAGGATAGCAAACAACTTACATTTTCTGTTGCGCTTTTAATTGGCAAGTTTATTGAAATTCATATGTTAAAAATTATTCAATAAATATTTAATTATTCGATTGTACTAATTAAGTTGTTGGAGCCAATTTTGCACTTTTTGATTTGATGGCATTTTAATTTGAAATTTTATATTGAAATTTCAACCGAAAGAATGCAACAAAAGTAATATAAATGTTTTATGCAACAAAAAGGGAAAAAATGACTTTTATTTTATATATACTAGCTAGAATAGAATAAATGTAATTTAGGTAAAATTATTCAAAAGTTTAGACTATGCTTAAACATGCATTTTTTTACTGAAATAATATTTGAATTGAATAATTGCCAGTTTTATCAGCATTGAAGTAATTTATTGATTTTTTTGCATTTTATTATTATTTGTATATTTACTGGTAAATGCGATTGCGGCAAGAAAAAAACTCTATAGAAAATTAACTTTTATTTATTTTGTTTTTGAATTGTTTAGCAAATATATATAAATATAATTAATTAATACTGAAGCATTATAAATAAGAACACAAAAAAAGTCTACATTTTCTAAATCAACTCTCTCTCTTACTATTCTCATTACAGGCTGCCGCAGCTGCAACAGCAAAGATGAATTGATTTAGCAAAGAGTAAACATTAAGGGTATTTCCATTGAAAGCCCAAGTGGGTCTAAGGCAAACTCAATGAATAATTCGCGAGTAACTTGTAACTTGTAATATCAACAATTCGAACGAAAAATAACTAAAACGAATATCAATCAACTTGACGCAAGCAGGAAGCACTCACAACAACAACAAAAACAACAATACAGGGAAGAACAACTGAGGCAACAACAACACCAACCACAACAACGCTCAACGCGTGCCACCAGTCAAAAAATGGCGGCACGACGTTGCCCGTTGGCGCCAAAGGGGCGAGGAGGCTATCAACCGCAAAGAATACGCATTAAAAGCATGCCACATATGTTGCTGCCAATGATGCTGGCACTGTTGCTACTAACTGTGGCAACAACAGCCGACCAACAACAGCAACAACAGCCCCCAAATAGCTATGCCGGACTCAGTGCAGAGAATGCAGCTCGAATGCTCGCTGGCAGTCCGGGCGATGTGGAAAGTAACTTGCCCCAACAGCAGCATGAACAACATCAACAGCGGCACAGTGAAATGTCGCTAGTGTTGCCACACGATACCTATCCGGGATTTAGCATCAAGAAATTCAAAACGCATCCGCTGCAACAGCAACGGCAACACAATAAGACATCATCAACAGCAACTGCTGCTGGAAATGCTGCCTATCACATGCTGGACAGCGATTACTCCAAATATTTCACTGTGCTCGATGATGGCGTTGTTATGACCACAGCGGATATATCGCCGCTAATTAATCGTCCCGTGCAACTGATTGTTGTCGAACAGACGCCGAATGCCACAAATACGCACAACTTGCAACTGTTTGTGATGCATCGCAAGGATATGTTGCGTTTCTCGGGCTCCCTGCTCGATGCCAGCGGTGAGGTGCGTGAAAATCATCCAGCTGGCACGCGAGTAAGGGGCGTACCCCTAATGCAGGCATTCAGCGGCTCCATCTTGGATGAGGAGTTGGCCAAGCCGAAAAAGGTGCGCTACACCATCATCGATGGCAATGTGAACGACGCCTTTGCACTGCAGGAGCGTCGTGCCAATCAGAATGTCCAGTCCAATGCCAAGTCCTTGACAATTGATGGCGATGATGAGTCGGGTGTGTGGCTGGTCACCAATCGTCCCTTGGATAGGGAGGAGCGTGCTCATTATGATCTCTCCGTGGAGGCATCCGATGTGGGTGGCCTCGATAAGACAGTGTCGAAAATACAAATCACAGTGCTCGATGAGAACGATAATCGACCCGTCTTCAAATCGCAGGACTATAAATTCGCCATCGCCGGCAAAAAGTCACAGAATATGGAGGGCAACAATAGCATTAGTTGGCAACGATTTGCGATTTTGGGTAAAGTGGAGGCAACCGATGCCGATGGCGATAAAATTGCCTATCGCTTGAAATCGCCCAGCAATGTGGTCATCATCGTGCCCCAAACGGGTGAACTAATGTTGGCAGGGGAACCATCCACAAGTGAACTGCTCCTCGAAGTGATTGCGCACGATCTACGCTATCCCAGTCTGCTCAGCGCTCAGCCAGCGAAGGTGCTGCTTGAATTCCTGGCACCCGAACCGGTCTCGTTCATTATGCAGCACTTGGAGCACGATGAGGTCAATGCCCATTCGCATCATCGTGAAAAGCGACGCGTGACACGAGCTGTTCGTCCCACAAAGCGTATCGAATTCACCGAAGCCGATGGCGATACCGAAGGCAAATCCGTGTTCCAACTGGAAAAGGAAACGGACAAGGAGACGTTCAAAATACGCGACGATAATCCCTGGGTAACGGTAGAAACAAATGGCGCCGTGCGTGTCAAGAAGAAGTGGGACTACGAGGAACTGGGTCCAGATAAGACCATCGATTTTTGGGTCATCATCACGAATATGGGACATAATGGTGAGTGTAGTAAAATCTTCATTGAGCTAATTCGTCGATAGGCAGCTGCATTGTTACTATCGATAATTATTGCGTGAACCCATTAAAAATTTCTAAATGGGTAAAATGAATTTGTGTTAAAGGATGTTAAAGGATGATCCAATTTTTGTCAACCAAACCCTATTTTCATATTGAATAAACTTGTAATATCAGCAACGTATCTTCAACACGAGCTGTCTCGACTCGAGCATTCTTTTTCTAACAAAACTTATAACCATTTTGCTGAATAATCAAAGTTAGTTTAGATAAGCGAGTCAATCGATACTCTAAAATAGATTCCGACTTTTTTGTTTGTTCTTTTCAACGCTGTACTTACAATTATCTCAATTGAAAATGATTTACAAGGTTCTGGCACTGTTTTTGTAATTAGGCTCAGTTCTAAGCATTATGTTATTACAATTTCAGCTTGATTTCCATAATTGGATTGTCAGTTTTGGTTTTCCACTTCGCCACTCTCTCTCTCTCTCTCTCTCTCTCTCTGTCTCTGTCACTGTCTGGTATCTCACTTTGGTTGCATAATGTGGCTTAACTGTCTCGAGGCCTTGACAGCTAAATGCGAAGACATTTTGAAATTTGAGCAGACAGCACAAGGCAATAGCAAATAAGCAGCAATCCCTTAATAGACGAAGCAGACGCAACTAAACTTTGGAGTAACAATTAAATTGACAAAATGGGTTTAGTGGAATATATTTCGAGCACATTTATGACTACACAATATTATGTGTACATTTTAGGGGGCTTATGGGAAAGCTGCATGGTAAAATCATTAAACATTTTGAAATGTCAAATGATATTCAAATAGACAACTGCAACGCCCAAATAAATCAAATCAAATTTCAACAATGTCGCAAAGTTATTTTGAATAGTTTTCAACTAAACTCATACAGAGAAACTATTGAATTTTCATTAAGACTGTCAACAGCAGTCAAAATAGGGAAAAAGCTGCAAATGAAAACTAACAATATTTCACAAGCAAGGATGAAGTGTGGTCTCTTTTATCCCACTGTGCATGTTCAAATATTTGGTTGTCATGACAAGTAATTACGTACGAAGTGAGCACAAAGGATATCACAAAGAGATGAAAGTACACATAGAGAGAGAGAGAGAGAGAGAGAGAGAGAGAGAGAGAGGGAGAGAGAGGAAGGGAAATGGCTTTGTCGTTTGGCAGTTTCTTGTTTGGTTTGTTGGCCAGTTATTTCAAGTGTAACTCAATAAGCAAATATTGAAGCCTTCCTAACGGGAGAATAAACATGGTAAAGGACTTTAACTGAGCAGCCAATCAATTGTGTCAACCAATCTGACTGCCTGCCTACCTGGCTGACTGCCTGACAGACTGAATGACTGACTGACAGACTGGCTGACTGTCTCTTTCACAGTTTGTCCGCATCGCTGATTCGTTGGGCAAGCAAAAGTGGCCAAACGTCATTGGTCAATTTGACATGAGTCGCAAAAAGTTCAACTAGCTGACAGACAGGCTAATCAATTGTTGAAAAAATATACACTCGCTTCACACACACACACACACACACACACACACACTCGCATGCACACAGCAGCATCCGTCTATAACTTAAATGTCTGGCTGACTTTTGCTTTCGCCATATACACTGTAAAACGCACTTGAGAATATGAAAATGCTCTTAATTTTTGTTGTAAATCGTATATAATTTAACAAAAGACTCGAAAAATTGCAATTTAAATTACAAGTTCATTGGAATAATATAAAAGCCAATGCAATTAAAATGTAAAATAAACTTTAAAACAAATCAAAATGTAAAATGGTTCAACATTTATTGCAAAGGCTGATTGAAACTCTGAACAAATCCAATCAGCTCAAAAATTCTTAAAAAAATAGTAGCTGCATGATAAAGGAAGTAATACATAAAGAGGGGAGATAATACATAAAGAATTGGCTTTAACATTCGTTACATAAATCTATCTTGATAATTTCAGGGAGAAATTTGATATAAGATTTTACACTTAAATGTAGTTTATTTTACTCTCATTACACTCAAGAGTTATGATTAAATATTGTATGTAGATATTTGTTATAGTTAAGAAAACCTGCTCAACTCTCGAATATTAAACAGAATAACTGCTAGTCCATCATTGTTTTTGTTTGCAGCTGCTGCTCTTTTTCCGCGTTGCACTCGCTAATTGTAATGGGCATTGGAGACTGGGTCTCGTTTTGGGTCTGGGCAGCAGTTTGTGACTGGACATGTTGGGGCTGGTAGCTGTGACTTTTTATAGTTCTGTCTGTCTGTCAGTCAGTTAATTAAAAATGTTTCATAAATTCATTGATGTTTGCTGTTGCAACAACTTCGTTGCACTTCATCTGTTTTTGCTGTTGCTGTTGTGCTTTTTGTGCGCTTTCCACTGTTGATTTTGCATACAAGTTTTATTGGTTTCCTTAATGCACTTCAAAGAAGATTGAACTTATTAAATATGCATGCGGTTCTTAAGTGCAGCACCGTAAAATGTGAATGAAAGTTGTGAAGTGATTATTTTTATTGAGTTGCCACAGGGATTGCGCTTCATCCATCACTTAGCAACACTAAAGAATTTCATATGCTACACAGAGTTGCATGAAAGCTGCTTGTGGATTACACAAGTTATCCGTATTGCTACATAATATCATATGCTGCACAGAGTTGCATGGAAGCTGCTTGTGGATTACACAACTTATCCGTATTTCTGCAAGCTGTATTTGACTTAGAATAATTAATTAATATAAGCGACAATAAATAATAGCTCTACGCAGCACAACAGATTTCTCAGTGAGAGCAGTTACTATAAAATGTATGTATTACTTTACAACACTAAGCTCGAAAAATTCTCAAGTATCGTAATTCGAAAAACAAAAGAAAACTCAACAAGCCACTTGACAGCAAATACCCGACTCGAAAATCATT
Organism: Drosophila basisetae; assembly: GCA_035041595.1. Classification (NCBI taxonomy): domain Eukaryota; kingdom Metazoa; phylum Arthropoda; class Insecta; order Diptera; family Drosophilidae; genus Drosophila; species Drosophila basisetae. The sequence continues at coordinate 6,978,740 of JAWNLB010000123.1, read as the reverse complement.
ATCCTTATCCCAAGGCACTTGCCATCTACCCAATCAATACTATTCGACCAGAACTACACACACACATATATATACATATATACTCGTATATCATGTATCTGAGAAGAGTGGTACTTCAAATTTTGTATGCGTTGCACACATGTGTAGTAGTACTGATTGTTACGGTTGTTGCCTCTTGCAACTCGAGTTCATGTTTGTCACGCACAGGCAACAATGAAAGAAAAAACTACACAGTACTAAATAGGATGCCAGAGGGGCGGAGCGGGACTGTTGGGCCACTTGTGCGCGCCAGGACATAAATGCCAGATAAACATAATTCATTTACCAGAATGGAACCAAAAAAAAAACAATAACACTTAACAATGTGTAGGCAACTTGTTAGTTTGTTTTTCTTTTATTTTCTATTTTCCTGGTAAGGCAAGTACAAAAAATGTACGACAAACATTTTTCATTCATTTAAAATGCTACGTCAGTACACATCAGAGAGACAGAGAGAGAGAGAGAGAGAGAGAGAGAGAGAGAGAGAGAGAGCATGAGTGAGCGGGAGAGAGCACCCAGGAGAGAAACTGCCAGTGATACGAAATGAAATGAAACGCTATGAAACGAAATGGAAAAGTTGAAGAGCCGACGCAGACGCTGAGCAGACGCAGACGAGAGAGAGAGAGAGAGAGAGAGAGAGAGATGGAGTGCTGCCAGTGAGCATGCCACAGCCGTGCTTATTTCAGGGGTTGGGTTATAATGCAGTCGCGTGCCAAGTCCAACAGGAAAATGCTCGTAACAATTAAAGGGGATCCTCTCACACACACAACCTCCCTCCCGCCCCCTCCCACACTCTTTGTTAAGAATAAATGCATGATTTGATACTGATTTCAACCATTGCTGAATGAATACTTGGATGGGGGAGGGGGTTAGTTGTTAGATGGGAGTTGATTGCGTTGCTCCAGTTGAATGGAACGTGTGTTTGTTTTAGCAATTTGCAAGCATTGCATTGCATTATTTTGACCAAAACAAAAAGAAGAAAAAAATACAGCGGAAATGTATGCATTGCTTCAAGGGTTGATTTTGGTTGTTAATGTCGTTTTTATGCTTTGGCATTCCTTTACTAATGCACAGGCCATGCAGGCAAACATAAATGGAAGAGAAAAGGTAAAAGTATCAAAACGAGAGTGAGAAAGGGAAAGGGTAACTGTTATTGCTGATACCCTGTAAATATTTTGTTAGAAGGAGAAGTGTGGAGTTTTTGTTACATACACAACAAAAGGCAAATAGCGAAGGCATATATATATACATTTGTAAAGATCTGTCAATCTTAGAGACTAAGATGAGATACACTTATTGGAATATATCAAAAAACTTAACTTATATTTATGATGGAACAGAGAGACTTAAAATATATATATTAATACACACATAAAGTTTATTTCACTTCCAAGCTTAGAAAAATCTCACTTGCCCTTAAGGCATTGCTCTGGTTTCTGGATCATGATATATGAATGATTTATATAAGCATAAATATATATTTCATACATTAAGTAAGAAGGTATGTTTTGTATTTCAATTCCCAGCTTGGTAAATGATTTACAAATTGAGTTTATTTCACGTTTTTTATGTTTAAAATCCACTCAAAAGTAAAGTGGACAAAGTTTTATCGAATTTATGACTCGATTTTAATGTTAAAACTATACCCTCCAAAATTAACTTAATTGGGATTCGTTTCCATTGATAACTTTGCCAAATCTAGGGCTTCAAAGTATGCTTCATCAATTGTCAGCTGAGTATAGGGTATTCCCCAGTCAATCTCGTTACACGCATCTGAATTTGGTCCTTCCTGTGTGATCCTTTGTTGTTTTGTGTGCCATTTACAAAGGGCCGAGGCATGAAATTTATGCGGTGCATGAAAAATGAAAACTTGCACGCATGCAAAACACACAAAAAATACAATAACAACAACATTGTTGCCGAAACAGGACCCAGTTGTTGTGCAGCAAAAGGGGAGCGTTGTTAATGTAAAGCTATACAGTTGCTTGTGGCAGCCCTACCACTCCTCCCACTATTCTCGTGAGTGTGTGTTGCAGGTGGATTGTGGCTTGCAAGTGGCAAGTTACGGGCTGCTGCTTCAGCTTCAACTCAAAGATTGGAAAACACGAAAAAGTTAGTTGGCTTGTGTCCCATTCATGCTATTATTAAGTTTGGCGCTCTCACAGGATGTAACTGTTTTACATTTGTTATTTTTTTATATTTATTTTTTGGGGTTTGCGATAAAAACTTTGTGAGCCACGAGAACACGAGAAAAAGCTCCGGCTAAACTAATGTCGAGATAATATCAGAGACACAGGACCTGCCAAAAGTTTCGAGTGCACCTAAAAGCCTTGAAGGCTGTGTAGAGAGACGGGAGCAGGAGAAGGGGCTTGTTTGAAATAGTACTTAGATAAAACGTCATAAACTGCAGCTGGTGAGTGTTGAGCATGCAACTGTGCAACAGTATTGCTAATTTTTATTGCCCCAAACATAAATGAGGGGTGCAACAAGAGGAAGAATAAGCAGAAGAAATTGTGAGTGCAATTTTTACTTCTTCTGCCTCGTAAATTATGAATATGCAAATTTTAAGTTTGGCATTCACGCCAAGTCATGAAATCGAGTCACAAATATGCGTTGCCATTTTCCATGCTCTCACTCACAAAGTTGTAATTACATAACCAAAACACACACACACACACACACACATATGCAGGGAGTGTTTGGCTTAAATGAACTGTTTGCTGCTTGACAGACAAAAGCTACTCGCCCAATTAAGCATTAATTTCATGTTTTATATGCATGCAAGAAAGACACTTAAGTTCTGTCAAGACGAACTCGTCGAGGCTCAAGGAAACGATTCGGTTGCAAAGTCCTTCAGCTTTCACTCGCATATGTAAAATGTTTAGCACTTGCAACTTGCACAAATCTGTAGCAATTTTTATGGATAATTTTTGATTAATATTCTATGCCTGTAAAATATATACCTTTTTTAATATTTTGTTTAGTTATGGTTTCACTTTCAAAGGCGACAACTTTGTTTAAACTGAAGCGAACAAGAGCTTTAATATTGCATTTAAAGTTGAAAATTCGACTTTTAGTCGATTTCCATCTTGAAATGATGGCCCCAAAAAGTGCCTAAAGGGATTGCATAGCACTTTGTCAAAAGTAATCCGATTTTTATAAACTAGATCTTTTTGGTCTACTTAGAGTTGATATCTCGATTTCCATGTTCAAATTTTGACCTCAAAAAGGGCTTCAGGGAATTGTTCCAAACTTTTTGTGCACATTTCTTGATTAAAAGTGACTCGATTTTCAAAAACCATTGCATTTTAATCATGTTTCAACTGATTTGAAATGCAGATACCAATTTTGTCTAAATAAATCAGATTCAGCAACAGATAAAATCTCCCCAAAGCCATAACTCTATTAAAACTGAAGCGTTGTTTTGAAAGCAATGCATTTTTGCTGAATTTTAATTTAGATTCACAGTTCTGAATACAATTCATGGTTAAATTCCACCATGAATACAAAATTAATGTGACAATTCTAAAATGATTCAACCATTCATTTAGTTTTTTTTACGATTGTATCTCAGTTATTTTTTTGTACTAATTTTGCAACAAAAAGTAGAAACTAAATGCAGGCGAATAAATTACAGATGCTAGCGAGAAAGAGAGACAGTAAGCTGGATATATAATGAGAGGGAGAGTAAATGCTGTTGTTCTGCAAGGATTTTTATATATTTTATTTTACGGACCCCATTTTCTCGTTTAAATGTTGCGTTGAAATTCTAAAGTTGCTCAGCTGAATTGTGAAGCACATGTTTTGCACGAGTTGTGCAAAAAACCAAAAATAAAATAAAATAAAATAAAACATTGAGTAAATATCATTTATAGCATATTTCATTTTCTTGTTTTCCACACGCCTCCGACGGCTGATATTTTTTGTGTTGTCGTTGTTGCTTTTGCTCTTATTTGGGGCTGCAGCAGTTGCCATCCATCCATCCATCCACCCATTCATTCATTCATCCATTCGTTGCCCGACCTCGCAGCCAAGAGCAAGAGCTGCTGCTGCTGTTGCTGTTGCTGCTGCTGTTGCTGCTGCTGTTGCTGTTGCTGTTGCATCGCGATGCTCTTCTGGCTCCAAAGTGTTTTGGCCTAAATTTTGAAGAGCTGCTGCTGCCACGCTGAGGAAATCGCATAGCGAAAAGTTTCGCGGCACAAATTTTCTATATGCTCAACGCTACACGTTGGGGCAGTGAAAAGGGTCTGGCAAGGGAGAAAATGGGGGAGGGGAATCTGCACATCTGTGAGCTTTTCAATGTGACAGTCGAGCATGCTGAATGCTTAGCAAGTTTTACTTTACGCTACATAAAATTCATATATTGTACGCATATAAATTTCTGTATGACTGCACTCGAAGAAAAACCACAGAGCATTTTCCTGTTAAAATTCTAGGCCTTATTTAGGTATAAGTTGAGTGCACAGAGTAAAAACAAAACAATTAAGAATTAAGAAAATTAAGAAGAACACTTTTTGATTTAAGAAAAACAAATTAGACTTGTTTAAATGCTTCTATGTTAATATATCGTAAAGCTTATAGGTTCTTATGAAGGTTATGCATAGATTTAAAATACTTTATCGGTATTCGGTTTCGTTATATTAAAATATAGACTGATATTATCGATTCCTGGAACTGATTCTTAGAAAAATTGTGAATTATTGGTCAGGTGCAGCCTTGTAAGGGTTCCGAATTTAAATCGAGAAAGTTGCAGTTGCGATTACTATTTTGAAACTTGAAACCTCAATTTTCACTAAGTGTATTTGAGTTGTAGTTTTTGGTTGTGGATGTAGTGTTGTAGTTGTTTTTGTGCAACCTTGGATGGCAGCGAAAGACTTGCAAAAACAATGTAAAACGCGCAGGAACAACAAGTGTGCCACACAGCAGGGTTTTTGGCTAGGGGACTACACACATGCTGAGACTCAGCCTTACCTTTGTGAACTCTATATATATGTGTACTATATATATTTATAAGCACACACAACACTTGCCAACATTTAACCCAAATTAAAAAATGCAAATCGCTTAGCTAGCCAACAATTTGGACAGTCAATTTGATTGTTCACGATTATATTGATGTTGCTGTTGTTGTTCGGGGGGTTGGCTGTCAAATATGTAATTAGAATTGCATGCAAATTGCATTTGTTGTGCGGTTTGCTTGACGGCACACTCTTGAGATTAGTGCGGTTTCTCTGACAATTATTTGAAGCTGTTTCCAACAAATATGCTTAATTTAAACAAAATGTGCACTAAAAACAGTTGGCAGCTCATTTTGTGGGCAATCAATTTGAATTAAAATTGCTTTTGTTTATTAGTAGCAATTAAAAATATTACGCCTTGTAAAGCTACAAGCAATTAGAATGGTTTCAAAACAAGAATCAGCCTTTTCACTAATCTTTTTTGGTTTATTCGATTCCACTTTATGACAGGTATCAAAGCGGCAATTTTATCGATGTAAATTTAGAATTTAAGAATAGAATTTATCACGGAAGTGATACACCATTAAACCAGAAATATATCCACTTTACGTGCCGGAAGCGGAACTATAAAACGATTTGGCTTAACATCCTTTTTTCTAATCACAATTTTCCATGCTTAAATAAAATATCTACCTTGTGGCCTTTTGGGACTTAATGACATAGTTGCAAGTTACATATTTGAAAAATCGCTTCGATTCATTTATTTATTTTTGCTATAAACTAAAAGTAAATCTCACAGCTGAAAAACAACAGCAACTCGAATTGCTAATAAATAATACATGAAAATTGCATCAGTTTTGTTACGTGTGGAAATCGTTTAACAAGGAAAATTACTCTTATGTTTTGGATATCGATGTGAATTCGTATTTTTTGTATCTGCGAGTTCGAAAGTGATTTTTGGCAAGGCGAACACAACACCCAAGAGACACGAGCAACACAACAAGAGAGTGCTTGTTATATTTTATTTTGCACATAATGAGGACTATATGGACAACGCAACAAATGGCAAAAGCGAGTAAAAACAAACGGGAAGCACATTTACAAACATTATTGTTTGTTTGTTTATTTGTTTGTTTATTTTTACTACGACTTTCAATTTGTTTCACATACGTTTTCTTGCGCGGCCCTTCGCAGTATGCTTTGGAAAATTCGAATTGCTTTCTGGTCAAGCGAAGCGTACAATTTTTACAACTAGGCGTGGCATGGGCTGTTTTGTTATATGGTAAGGTTTCTGGGGGTTTTCTCTTTTTGGCAGTCTGCCGAAAGTACCTCTAAAAAGCTGCCATAAACCACGTTTGTTATACACTGTTCGCAGAAGCGAGAAAATAAGTATATTGCCCATTTCCTTGTGAAGAACATTTTAGTGTTTATTTGCACAAATTTATTTTCATCTTCAGATTAAGCTCAACTATTTTTCTCGCATGTTTTTTGAGATATGGAAATCGATGCCTTCGAAAAATGCTTAAGCTCTTTACTGTTATCACAGCGGGAACAGAGCATTATGCAGTTGTTACGCCCTCTCTTCACGCCTTTGACCAACTGTACGCAATAAAAGTGGCTGCCATCAAAATTGAATTTGTTTTTAGTGCAACATTTTCACATTCATTTCGAAAACGAATTCACTAACCAAAAATAACAGAAAAATAGCATGCAAAATAATGAAAAGTTTAAATTTCGCTTGCATTTTTGCTGTTTTAACTAGTTTTTACTGAGGGTTGATATATTTTGATTAAAATAAATTCATGGCATTTGAAAAACAAAATTCTGAGATTAAAATGCAGTAAAAAACGAGATTTCACAATTGCTTGCACAATGAAAACTCATATTGCGATTAAAATAAAGAAAATATGCAGAATATACAAAATTCAGTTAGCTGTGAGAAATTCTCTGAATAAAGGATTATTTATGGCTATTTTGTGATGAGAAATGACAGAAAGATTTGTTGGAAAATATGAATAAAATCGTATTATCTAATATAATGTTGAATAAATTCAATTACATATATGCTGAACAAGTGTGCAAAATAAGTATTAGTTTAGTCTGACTTTCAGTGTTGGACAATATTTAACACGTGCGTGGAAAATATGATTTAGATGCCTCCGAACTTCAATTACAATACATGGGCTTAATATGTGTTAATATGTGATGAGAAGACGTGCATACCTGGGGCCACGCCGATCCCACATACTCGTATGTATATAGAAAGTTTCTCTCAAGGTCTGCAAAGTTAAATTGTTTCGACTTTAAGTCGCTCAAGTTATTCAGGCACTGGTTATGAATTACAATAAGCTGGGCTTTTGGCAACAGCAGTGTTGAGCAACAACAAAAACAACGAATTAGCAACAACTACAGTGGGTCTAACAACTTTATTGACAAAAAAATGTCGAAGCCAAGCTAAAAAGTGCTACGCTCTGTGCCGTTTTGTCTAGCGGTGGCCAAATAATGAAAAAAGAAGAAAAACGAAAAACAAGCCCAACTGTAGGCAACTTTTACCATCAAGTATTTAGTTATACATAACTTTTGCTGCTGCTTGTCTTGGGGGGGATTCTTCTGCCTCTTTTTTTTTGTAGGCGGGCGCGGAAGGAGTACCAAGGGTTGTTGTCTGTGTTTACTTTTCGCATTTTGGCAGCTTGTCTAGATGTTTGAATCTCTCTGTCTCTCTCTCTCTCTCTCTCTCTTTCTTTCTCTCTCTCTCTCTCTTCGTCTCTCTGTTCGCCTGTGATTTGGTGTTATTATTCCATTTGTCGCTTAGTTTTCTACGAGCATTTCCTGTTTTGACTGCACAAATGTGCGCCATTATTTATCATTGGACGCCATTATATTTTATGCTGTAGCCATTGCATTTAGACTGGCCGCCATTTTGGCCCAACAACAACAGCAACAACAATGAAAATCGCATTGCGAGTAGATTTTGGCTGGTGACAGTGGATGCTGCTGCTGCTGCGGCTGCTGCTGCCATGGCAACAAAATGTGGCTACTCAAATCGAAAGGGCGCCATTTTGTTGCCATTTTCGCTTTGTGTGTTTGCGTGTGTGTGTGTGTGCTATGTGTGCTTGCCTTTTGTATAGCCAATGGCCCCTTAGGCGTTTAGCTTGAATTGAAAGTCTGGCACTCTGTGCTTTTGGCTTTTAGCCATTTATTTCGTTTCGCCTGTCTGTTCCGATTAGTTTGTGGCTGCAACTTCGCTTTGCGGCTTTTCAGCCAAAAACTGGCGCTGACAGCATTGCTTTTTTTTCGTTCACATTTGGTTAAGCGGATGTCTGCAACATTTCCGATCGGATTGCCGCAAAAAACTGTGCAGAATTTGTAATTAGTTGTCAGTATTGGTAGATATTTTGAATTGAGACTCTGATAGAAACTATATATTGAAAATAGTTTGTAGCTAACATAACTAGAACTAAGCTGTAGACGAATCATTAAATCGAGAACTAAGCTAACTAAATTAAATAAACTTAAGCAACTAAGCTTTAATCTAAACTGAAATGTTCAATGCATTAAAATGTATTGATTGCTTTTCGATTTACTGTTGAAATACATTTACCAACTCAAACACATTGGTTTAGCTCTTTTTAAATGAAAATGCAATTTAGCGCAATCAATATCAATCAAGCTGCCAATCAATCAAACAATAAAAAATTCAACACACCATTTTCAATTGCTTTGCGTTATTGATAAAATGCTTTTTCAATTTGCCGAGCAGTCAGCTTCTCTGGCCACTAAATGCCAAACGGAAAAGTGCAAAAATGTATTTGTTCCAATGAAAACTACAAAGTTGCGTTAAAGTTTACGTCAGTTCGTGTTGCAAGAATAAGAGAAGAGAAAAAAAGTAAACTACAAAGTAACTACAAACTTGCCACTTGCCACTTGCCTCACGGCTGACCACGCCCTTTCGCCGCCTTCGTGGAGCGAATAAAAATCCTTGAGAGCGCCTTGCAATTGCATTTTGCGCCTTGTTTGCCATTTGTATTGCTTGCGCTCGCACATCCGTTTTGGCCAACGCCGCAGTAATAATTCATGGCACAAATTGCGTTTATTACAATATAACCAACACAACGGCTAGCGAAACAAGCTAACGAATGCACGGACAAACGGACAAACGGACGGACAAACCGGAATAGCCGAAAGGTCTCAACTATTCACCATGTACACCCTGTGTGCATATATGGCATGTAGATTTGCATTACAAAAAACGGATTGTTTCTCGGAGAGAGGGCGTGGCTAAGCTACACAGCGAGAAACAGACGGTTCATATGCGAATAGAGTAAAAATCTGTGGTAGACTATTTATTTACTTATATATCTTTAAACACATGTCCAAAACTCTTAACGATCTCTAGTTATTTGGCATAACATTTAGCAAATGACACAATACAATACAAGCTAGCTGCCTTCTCACTTATTATTTAATTAGAAAATACTTCAGGTTGTAGATATTAATCTTTTGCTCAAACCTTAAATTTAGCTTTCCATTCTAGTTAGAATAGTATACATATATACATATATATTTATATATAATAGTATAGTATATATATGATAGAAATTTGTATTTTGAGTTATGGAAAACATTTAGTTTTTGCTGTGTAGACATTTACTTCAATTGCGGCAGTTATTTATCGCAGTCAGTTCAGCCAGCGATTGCTGTGATTTGTGTGGGCGTCATTTGTTGTTAGTTGACCAACAAGAACAGGAATACAATCACACAAATACACACACACACACCACACATACACAGAGCAAGAACAAACAACACGTCATGGTCTAATTAGCAGCGCACACCAAACTAAAGTTATTTTCACACTGCTTACGAGCAGTAAACACACACTACACCAGCAGCAGCAGCAGCAGCAGCAGGAGCAGACTTTCCACTTGATTTGAGCTGCAACAAATGAGCCACAAATCATCAATCTCAAACCCTGGAATGGCCCACCCCCCTTTATCGTACGCCCACTTAAAATTGTGCGTGGCTTGCCAGTTGATCCATAAAATGGTTACATGTCAATGATTTTGATTTTGCCACATGCCACATGCACCATCGCATGCTAATGAAATTAGTGGCTGCAAATTGTTAGCTATATAAATTTCGCCCCGAATTTTTAGGGTTATTTTTTACACTCCTTTTTTCCTTTGGTCTGGCACGTAACGCAAAAAATAAATATTTACATGCTGGAACAAAAGTTTGCATATTTAAATCTGTATTTACTTAAAGCTTACTTTAAATCAATATTGTTTTATAAATTCATTTCTGTACATAACAGAGCTGAAATTTACATTCAATTAATGGCAGCCCATTAAAATTCGTATTTTTTTTATAATACTTACAATTTTATTTATTTTTTGTAAATGCAAACATAAATGGAACTCTTTAAAAGGGTTATTGATCGCATACTTACTTTATTCCAATTTGTATGCTTCTATTTGATAGAGTTGAACACAGCTCATTAAACTAAGTAAATTTTATTTTAATTAATTATTCTTTAATATAAGCATATTTTACATGATTCTTATTATTATATAATATTCTATGTATTTATTCAATAATCTCACTCTTCAATAATATTGAAATCCAATTTATATCGTAAACTTTAAGACTAAATCTACAATTAGCTGCAGCAATTTGTTAGCTCTGAGTCCAAAAAAAAATGTGTTGAAAGAGTTGAAAACAATATGGCACACTTGCTGCTTAATGGCTTTGTCTTTTTGGGATACGATTTAAATCATCGAGGCGTGAATACAAAATGCAAAATACACAAATGCAATATGCTTGCAGTTTTTTCCTTAATATCGCTTTCGAACACTGAACACAATTCAAACAGCAGGTGGCCTTTTGAGTTGCTTCCACGCTTGCCATTTTGTGTTCACATTGCAAATACAAATTGTTCGACGGGGTTCTTTGACCAAAAAAAAAAAACAATGGTTTGTGTGTGTGTGTGCGGAGGGGTGGGTGGGTGGGGATCTACCATGTATGTGCTATGGACTTCGGTTCAAATTCGTTTTTGCAGTGCCAACACGAATTTGTGCAGCGACCCTGTCCAACTGTGCCCATTGGAGCAGTCTGTGACAGTGTTAACTTTAACACACCCATACAGTGCCTACCAAATGTGTGCGACCCCCCTCAACGTTTACTCATTAAAATGCAAAATGGTCGCTTGTGCTGAGCATTTGGTGGTTACCACAGCAATAGCAACAACAGCAAGAACAACAACAGCAGCAACATCAGAAAAATCTGATAGTGTTTGGTTCGCTGGGAGTTGAGGTCTTTAATGACAACATGGCCAACTGGTCAACATGGCCAACTGGAGATTGTGTGCGAATTGCAGCGCCATTTTCAACGATTTCAACTTTATTTAATGCGAGTACGCATTACAAACAACAACAAGAACAACAACAAGAATAGCCATCGTTAAACATTTACAAATTGTTCGCATATTTACTTTTAATTTCAGCAATTTGCCATCACTCAATTTGATCATTCTGTTTAAATGGTAGGCCTGCCACGTTCATAATGACATCTTTTCAGTATGCAGCACATGCCACACACAAATCAGCATCAGCATCAAAAAGCATTAGCCACAAACGCCACTTGAATTACGTTTTTTTCTTGTTATTTTTCTTTTTTTTATGTTACAACACGTTGAACAATTTTCATAGCATACTTTTCTGCGCAGCAATATGTGATTATGGGGTGTATATTGTTTGAATGGCTTTGGCTTTGGCTTTGGCTTTGGCTCTGGCTCTGGCACTGCCTGTGAGCCCTTATTGAGGACATTACTGTGGTTAGCTGCCTTTTAGCTGCGACCTAAAACTATAATCAGTTTTCTGTTGCGCTTCTGGTGTGGTGTTATGGCCAGGATTTATATGCGGGAAGTGTGCTTTTAAAGAGCAATTTATACTAGTTAATCACATAAAGTTATAGCTATAGTTTAAATGAAGGAAAGATATCAAAGAAAGCTATAAAAGAACAGCTGTTAAATTGGAAGAGGGAAATCGAAAACGCAATTTAAAAATTAAATTGTAATTATATTTTTATTTATTTAAAAAATAGTAATTATCAGCTTGAATTAAGCAAACATATTTTTTTGTACACATTGAAATTGGTCAAACAGAATTCGTGCAAATTTCATTTGATTTCAATAAAAACCTGTGCATATTTGATCTGCTATTGAAAGTAATTGAATAACTTTTTAAAAATACAAGAATTTGTAAAAATATGATTTTAAAAATATAGAACATAGTCAAGCCCATAATAAAAAGCCTCTGAATGTACTTCTATCAGCAAAATGGTTACTGTTCAATTTAATAGTGGGCAATGTTGCATAATGCAATGCCCAAAAAATAGAAACAGTAGCCAATAAAATTACTCGTCAAATAGATGTCGAAAATCGAAAACTTGTTCATGGCTGTGAATAGATCAAACATAATAATTAAATCACTTTAAATTAAATAATTAAAAATATATGCATGCAAAGTTAAACATACTCATAAATATTAATAATAAATGTATAGTTTGCTGAATTTTTGAAAAATATTTATTTGCTAAATGATTAGTTTGTAAATCACATTTGGCAGGCACCTAAAATCAAAAGTCATTCAAAATGCACAAATCACAACAGTCAACGTTTATCAGAGACTTTTACAGTTCAATGCATTTGCCAAGAAAGAGATATTTGTGTACATAAAGCTCACTGGCTCTTAAAGCCAACTCATCAATTGAGCAGGCAAAAACAAAATGGGGTAAGCAACTAATGTGGCTTGGCAATATGCCGTGCCTCGAGGCGTTAATGACTGACGGGGCCATATATTCAACTGACTACTCAAATGACTCACCTGCAAGAGCAATTGGTTTGATTGGTATGCAGCTGGCCTGGCCGCAGGCTGTTCCTGTATGCGCCTGACTGCTTCTGCCTGCTGTTGTTGGTTTTGAAAATTGCAATCAAGTCAGAAGCATAGTCAGAGGCAGATTCAGATTCAGAGGCAGATTCAGAGTAAGCGGCGCGCAGTTGGCGCACACAATCGCCATCAAACTCAATCAGGCTCATGGCTGATGGCAGGATAACAGACAGATAAAGCAGAGTAACAGCAGGACTAGCAGCAGTAGCAGTAGGAGCAGCATCAGCAACACCGCTTCGAGCCATGTCTAAACCACCTTTCGCCACTGTTAGCACAAGCAAAATTTCATTAATTTTCGCTTAATGCCTGCCATGTGCGCAATTTCACTTTAGTTCGCACACCAGCCCCAGAGCCATTGCTGGCTCGACCCCCACGCCACGACATGCCACGCCACGTTGCTGGTGTGGCAGCCATAAACAACTGAATACGGTATATTAAGTGTTTTTTTATGATGAATATTCTTATTATCATTTGGTGTCGACCAGCATAAATTTACTTGCCATGCTAAAGAGCTTTAAAGTTTACTGACTAGGAACGATTTCTGTGGGCTGCAATTTCAATATAATCTATATCTATATCATAAAGCTAACTATCTGGGTTTCTCAGTCATTAAAAATTTGGGTTTCAAATCGAAACTGGAACTGGTATCCGAAATAAGCCTAATCGAAGTGTATTATATATAATCAAAATCGACTATCTCAACCGGAACTTTTAGACTTTAAGAAATAGCACGGGAATCTAAATTAATTTAGACTTGCTATCCTGCTTAAAATTGAATGAACTACTTTTTAAGCCATGAATCCTAAAAATTCTGATTTTATTGTAGAGCTAAACATCTTCTGCATCGCTTTGCTGCATTATATAGCTGTGTACATGAAGTATCAGTGAATTTTTTGAATTTCATTTCTTTTATAATTCCTAAGTTTGATTTCTTTTAGTTGCTATTTCAGAATATTTTTAATATTTACTTCTGTTAAGCTATACATGCAACTAAGGCTGTTGTGTAACAATTTTCAATAGTTTTATATAAACTTCTCAGAGAATTGACATTCGATAAGCGTATTCCATCTGCCAATTGACTTAAAATATCATAAATATTAAACTTTAAAGTACCCTTAAAAGTGCTTTTTATTTAATTATGTAAGAGCATTACTTACATTCACATTTTCTTAGATTACTTCTTGCACTCGCTGTCTATTATGTTGGCTCCCCAGCCGTCCTTAATTTCTACCTCAATCCCGCCTTTCGCCCACTTATTTGACCCCACCACGCCCCCATTTAGTTGTCTTGTGAGTTCTTTGCGTAAATTTTAATTGAGTCTACGCTCGGCTGGGCAACTAAGAGTTCTTCGTCTTCGAGCTGGGATGCTTCTTTACGCACCCTCCGCTAATTAATTTATTAATGTTGGTTACTTTTTGTTGTATTGCTTTTTAAATTTGTTTTTATTTTATTTTTTCTCACTTTTGTCGCTTTTGCACTGCTTCGCTGTGAAATTGGCAATTAAGTAGAAAGTCGTTAGCGAGAAAAAGTGCTATATATCTGGGAGCCAGCTACTTGCGATGCCAAAAGTGTTGGCTCGCAGAGCTTATGCCTTATGGCTGTCCACCCACATCAATGTGGCCAGCAGCAGCTGAAGAGCTGAAGAGCTCAACGAGTGCGAGAGAGACTGTGAGACTGAGAGACTGAGAGAGATAGAGTGAGAATGCTGTTGCAATCGCGAAATGTTCGTTTTAAATTGCAGGCTTTATTTGTCAGAAGAGCAGGCACACTGATGGAGAGAGAGGAGGAGTGTGTAGGGTGGGGAAAGGGAGGGGTTGGTGGGTGGAGGTGGCGAGTGGGAGAGAAATGTGACACCTACTAAAGTAAAAGTCTTTATGGGCGGCAAGTGAAGCAGCCGAACAGCAGATGCAGAAGCAGAAGCTGAAGCAGAAACTAAAGCAGAAGCTGAAGCTGAAGCAGCATCCTCAACCATAACATTATCTTTATCTGAAACTGCCAATTTGCTGCCGTGACATGCGGCGAGGCGTGGCAGATAACCACACACAGCAGACACGGCAGCCACAGCGGACGTTGCAGCATCATACACTGTAAAACAAAAAACACAGCTGCATTCTTAATCTCTGGCAAATATCCTGAACACAGCCATTAAGCTTGTTATTCAATGTGAATTAATCGGAGCTTCTTACGAAATGCCGAAAAACTGAAGCTTGATTTTGAGTGAGTTGAATTCTGAATGAAATCTGGATTAATTTATTTTTAGAATCTTAAGCTGATATTAAGAACCACAATCTGGAATCAGTGGGTTCAGTATATATAAATCTGAATAGAAAATTGTATATGAATAATAATCTGAAGTGCAGCTAAAAGTGATTCACTTGCTGCATTTTAATTTAAATGTCCGTTTGTATATTGTGTTCTTCGGGTTGCTTGCTTTTTCGCTCAGTGTACAAGCGAGGCCATCAACAACAAGCAACAACATCTCTATCCCATTCGCAGTGTCTCTCACTCTATCTCTGTGCCACACAGTTTTTGCGCCTCGCTTGTCGCATAATTTTGCATTCAAAAGCAGAGACCACCTTTTGGTCCCCCCACTCCCAACTACCCACTCCGCATGAAACCACAAAACCCGCCTGTAGCTTGGCCAAGAGCTGAACAAAACACGTTGCCAGCTTTGCTACCAGGTGTTAACTCATTTGCGTAGCTCTTAAGTGACTCAATAAACGGCAACTCAAAACGAGGACTGCACGCTGTGTGACAGCCTCGACAAATGCATAATGTATCCATGCGTGCATATATATGTATATATGTGTCATATATCCATCCATAAATGTGCATAGTTATGGCCTTATATGGGTGTGCCACAGAGTTGAGAGAGTTGGGTTGCTTGTGTGGAAGCTGCTGATTTGCAATGACAAATTTGGAATGCTGTCAAATGTTTTAATTAGGCAGCTGCTGCAGAAACCAGTTGGCAGGTTGCATCTCAAATGGAGTGTCTAGAGTCGTGACAAAAGCTATTTCAACGAGCTAATTGCATTAACTGCGTTAATTGACTTAAATAATTTGTAAGCTTATTAAAAATGATTTATTTGATGTTGCCTGCGAAGCAAACTGATTCAATTCAAACAGTTTCAATTCATTTGTTGTGTGAGTTTAAAAAATTAAAAGTACAACAGTAGTAACAATAATAAACACCAGCTGCATAATTTTTTTTTAGTTAAAGTTTGTTATACAAACACAACTTTCAACAAAGGAGAAAAAAAACCCAACCACAAAAGTAACTTTTGCGATTTAAACGCACTAAAACGCGACTGACTTAATCAATAAGTTCAATATTTGAGTTTAGCTTTTGGCTTTTGGCTAGTTCTTGGCACACAATGGTGCCTTTGTTTGGCAGCTTCATTAAATGCACGCCCACATTTCCCATTCAGATGAAATGCCATATAAATAAGGAAAAAGGCAAAAAAAAAACAAAAAATACACATCAACCCCATAACGCAAATATTACGAGACTCGTAAAAGCCACAACCGAATTTTGCCAATTCCGCCGTTTGCAGCACGTAGTATTTATCGAGGGCATAAGCCAAAGCCACAAGCAAAGAAAAGCAAAGTAAGGAAAAAAACACACAAAATGGGTAAATGAAGAAGAAATTCATTTGTGGCCAAGACCAAAGAAAGAAGAAAAACGGGCAAAGAAGAAGAATAGAAAGAAGAAGAATAGAAATAGAATAACCCCAATTGGAATACCAAAGTCAAGATAAATTTCAACCTGACTGCATTTTAATCAAGTTGAGAGCAAAAAAAACAACCATCAACCGCAATTTGGTTCACCCACCTTGCCACCTTTTGATGATGTTGTTGATGATGCCAGTGTTGCAGGATATTGTGCGTTGCATACCTCAAAATGAATTGTTGTCCTGGCTAGCATCAATAAACTGACTGCCGAAAGTTAAGTTCCTGTTAAATTGAGAAAGTGAAAAGGAAAATTATGACTTTTATTTATTTGTCTTGCTTCTGTTGCACCAATTGCAAATTAATGTTGTGCAACGAGTTGAAAACAGCTGCTTATCATTATTTGTGGAATGTTTATGGACAGATTCTTATTTATATAAATAAAATGTTATATTTTTATTTATACTTTATTTTGTAGTGAAGGCCAATTCCATTTCACCAAAGAGAATACTTTAAGCAGCCGAAGAAAGCGGAAGCAAATACTTTACCAGAAGTTTTTGTTTTATAAGTTGAGTAAACTCAACTTAACTTTAAGCATCAGGAAAACAGCAAAGTTTATTAAATTATACATAAACACAATATAATTTTTATAATTGCTTTACTATTATTTCCGGTTATATCTTATTATTTCTTTTTATTTCCTTTAATTTCGTCATATTTCTTATTATTTCTTTCATTTGAGCTGCCAACTATGCTCAAGTTGCTATGGAAAGATTTACTTTCATAAATAATGGAGTTACTATTAAATTAACTTGAAAAGCAGCTAAAGACACCATTTAATGGGTTCCATTCAAAAGCAAATAGTGCAGAGCTCAGTTTTATACTTGCCTCGCTGTAAGCTCTTGTATTGTTATGAGCTATAATTTATTGCTAAATGAGTACTTCCAGCTGGTGTCATTGACACTTGCAATTTCTTATCAAAATTACCACATGCATTAAGTGACAAGACTCTCAAGAAGTCAAAACCATGCGGCAGCTGCAACACCAGTAGCTATTTTAATGCTCTGCTTATCAAGGAATAGAGATGGGAATGGGGATGCCTTTCAAAGCCATTCAGCAGCCATTGTCATCACAAGGCAAAGGCATGCAGCTGGGGGATGCTGTTGCACTCTAAACTTCGCATTCTTCTTAGGGGTTAGCGTGGAACGAGCCAAGTTTACCGAAATGCAACCCGGAAAGGCGCCACTCATTGTCTGGCATTTGCTTTGCACTCCAGCGACGTTTGAGACAACAATGTGATGTGGAGAGTAAAACAAAAATTAAGAACAAAAAAAAAAAAACACTCACACCGAAGGCCCCGAAAGAGTTTCAACACGAGGCTAAAAGTTGACAGTGTTGAAAACAACGGAAATCTGCCTTTGGTGTTGTTTTTTCTTCTCTTCTCTTTTTTGTTTTTTTTTTTTGTTTTTGCCAATCCATACCCTGTGAGTTGAAAAGGGCTAAGGTGGGTTCCATAGAACTATGCAAATGTGTGAGAAGAGGCAGCAACTGAGCTTAGTCAATTTTTGTATATGTTCCCATTTACAATATGCAAATTAAATATTTGACAAACTTTTGATAGCTTCAATTGTCACAGCAAAAATCGATGAATAATGCATTCAATTGCCATTTGTACTGCACTGTTAGCGCACAGGGTATCTAGCAGCCGCGCACTCTCAATTTCAGCATTGAATTCAGCTTTGTGTCGAACTTTTGAAAGGGGTACCATACACGGTTGCTAAAGGGACCCAAAGCCACGACGACAAGTTCGTTGGGATAGGCAAAGAACAAAGCTGCTTATTGTTTCAGTGGATTAAGTGGAAACCAGCTTCTGCTTCTGCTTCTTCTCCTTCTTCTTCTGCTTCTTCTTATTATTGCTCTCCTGCTTCCGCCGTGTGAAGTGCAAAGTGCGAAGAGAGTGTGGCAAAGTGCGGGGCAAGCGCAAGATGTGTTGTTGATGTTGCACAGCAGTCGATGCCAAGTCCGCCACACACAGCACAGAAAAGCCCTGGTGTCTGTCGTTTAGGGTGGCTGCACTGATGACAACTCTCTCTTACCTCCTCCATGCGCTGCGCCTCCTTACAACTTGCCTCACATGCGTGACAAGCTACTCGCAACTCGAAAGGCGCAGCGTCTGGCAAGCTTCAAGTGCTTAGCACAGCTTGAGGGTGTGCTTCTTCTGTTTTTTTTGTTTTGTTTTGTTTTTTACATCTTTGTACAGTGGAATTGAATTGTCAAGTTTTCAAAAATTAAGTTCAACATTTTATTTTGTAATTTCTGGGATTACAAATAATACTCGAATTCTATTTGAAAACGTTTCACAATTCCTTGTGGATGTTTGCTGGCATATTTGTTTTTTTTCATATAAATATGAGTTTGCATTATGTTTCATTTTGTTGAGATTTACATATACACATATAGATCATATATCAAAATGTATTTAAGTTAAATGTACTTTTTTCCGGGTGTACACAAATACATATACAGACTACTATTCTCTCCTTTGATATGCGACTCTGTCGTCCTTTGACGCAACGGAAGTTGCGTGGGGAGCACACAACTCTCTCTCTCTCTCTCTCTTTCTCTCTCTCTATCTGCCACTTTTCGGCTCTCTTGTCACTCTTTTTGTCTCTGCCTAACTCTCGCTCTTTTATAAGTATATAAATACAGGAAGGGAAAAATACTTGCTTGGGTGGTCCTCAATCATCCTTCCTCATTTCTGAGTCTCCGTTTCTTGGGTCCTTGGAATCACTGTGTGTTCAAATTGATGCGCATAAAAATTGAATTTGTTAGTAAAATTGACAACTAAAAGTTGTGTTTTTTGCTTTTGTTGTTGTTGTTGTTGCTACGGGTGTTACGTGCAACGTAAGCAAAATTTATTTATGCTCTACGCTTTGGAAATTTATTTTAATGGTCTCATAATGTGATGTCATCTGACAGCAGAGCACAGCAAGCAACTGAGGAGAGAGTGTGTGTGTTGTGTGTATCAGCTAAAGTAGATGATGATAGTTGCCAGCAATATACAAAATACAAAATTCAAATAATAGTCTAACATAAATCACTTGGATTTGTATACATAAAAACAATTGTATCTAAAGCATTGAAGGAGAGGAGTGTGTGGAAAGTTAAGATAAAACCATCTATTCCTATTTGTTGTATTAAGTTGAATTTCTCTAAAATGTGCACAAATGTCTACTACTTTAAACCAACTATTTTATCTACTTTATCAAGCTAATAGCAGCTAAAATGCATTTAGTAATATCTATCTACTTAGCTGTGCTTAATTTTTGGTTATAATATGGATTTTAATATTTATTATTTTTATTTATTATAATTATTGTACACTTTGAGCTAATTACTTGTGTTAAGTAGTCTTTTACATAGAGTCAAGCAGACAATAATTAAGTAAGTATTCGGAAAAAAATATTTCATTTCAAAATAATCAAATTAAATTGATTGTCTCAATTTGCGATGTCAAAAACACTAACCGACGAAAAGCAATTTCTCTGCCCAACTTTATTGTTTATTACACAACTCTTGAGCAATAGCTGAAGCCACCCGGCAACCCCAAAAAAATACGCTCGGAAACTGTCCGATTATTTTCAATTTCTGTTACTTATTCCGAAACTCAACTAAATCAAATGATGAATTGTAGATTGCTTGAAGTTGTTGCCAAGTCGAAATAAAATTGATGTTGAAAATCTTTTCTCCGGGCTTGCCATTTTTTGCCCGAACACAATACCAAATAACAAATCTAATACTTCAAGTCACCTCTATTGAAATGCCACCCCCCCCCCCCCCCCCCCCCTCCGCCCTACCCCTTGCAATTTCCCTTGACATTTTTCTCGTTACGTCTGCTGCCAGTTTTCATCGTGTGCATTGTCGCCACGGATTTCCGCCATGTTGGCTGCTGCTTTGTGGCACGTCCCAATGCACAATGTTGTACGCTCCCTTCCCAACAGCAACAGCAGCAGCAGCAACAGCAAGAGCAACTTTCATTTGTATATTTCGTATTATTTAAATTTCAACTTTACCTGCTGCGGCTGCTGCTGCTGCTGCTGCTGCTGTCGTTGCCACACACAATAAGCCATACAAAATCGTTGCAACAATGCTAAAAAGCTGGCAAATAGCACAACTTGCCTGCAACAAGAAAGTTGAGACAACTTCGTCGAATTGGATATACACTGGCATTCTGAGTGCTCCATAATCAGCTCACAATTACAGCTATAAATATACTTTCAAATAATGTTTTGTTTGCCGTAGAAACAGCTAAGCCATTGTTTCACGCTAAAATGAAACATATTCAATTAAGGATTCAAGTATAAATTCAGAACTCGAATCTTACGTTGAGAATGTGTTCCTACAAATGAGACTTGATTCAATGATTTTCTTTCTACAATAAACATTTTAATTCGTTTTATTTACCAGGAATATTCCAGACAAGCTTGCACAAATTTAAATCTACAATCTAAAATAAAGATCTTGATTCAAGGTTTTTCTTCCTAAAAATATTTGTAAAAAGACTTGAATCAAGAATATAGAAATTTAAGTTTTATTATTTACTGCTTGATAACCACCATTAATAATTTAAATATGTTTTATTATCTCCTTTAAAAATAGTAAAATGTATTCCAGTAATATTTTTTTTTTGCTTCAATTCGATGTATTCCTTGGCAAGTGTATCAAAAAAGTTGGCAAGACGCCGAAAGGGAGCAGCCCTAATGCCATTATTGCATTTTTGTGCAATCTGCTGAGCAACAGATATGAATTTATATATATATTTATTAGCATTGCTTGAGGTGGCTATATTTGCTATGCGTCTTTGTATTTTTTTGGTTCTGGTTTTGGTTTTGTCTTGCAACACGAGATTTGCTTGCTGCAAGTAAGTCGAGTGGGCAGTTGACGGGGGGTATTTGGTGTGTGGGTTTTCTCCTGTCGCCTGTTTACAATTCACTTTGCTGCACTTGAGAAATTACACATGCTGTGCTGCTACCTCTGTCACTCCCTATCCCCTCTCCCCTATCCCCGCCCACTCACCACCCCCTCTTGTTATTCACTTCTATTTATTTTTATTTTTTTTTCTTTTTATCGCGCTCGAATTTCATTTTGCTTTTGTACTCAGAATCCCCCTTTAGGCAAAAAGGGCAAGTAAATCGTCTGTCTTATTTGTCTACCACAACACTCTCTATACACACCCACACACACACACCCCCACACACACACATACACACACCTGCAAAGAGCAGCACACGTTTCTAATAAGCGCCAGCGACAACATTGGGGTTCCTTTTTGGTCCTTTTGTAGGGCTGCCATGTTTGTTGTTGTTGTTGTTGCTTTTGTTGTTGCTGCTGTTGCTGTTTGCGCTAACCAACAACAACGCCAACAACATGATTGGCATTTTCCGCTGCAGACATTTTTGCAAAATGTATTTTGTTACTTTTTTCACTCCTCCGCTTTTTTTCCGGCCTGCTCGCCGGGCGGCTTTTTTATTGATTTTTTCTCCGTCAAGCTCTGTTTTTTTCGGTTTTTTTTTGTGTTGAACTCTATTAACAAAAAATGTGCAAGTTTTGTGGAATTCTTAGAAGCAGTTTCTTTCAAATTAAAAACAGTTTTTGTTTTGTTGCCAGAACTCGAGACTTGGAAATGATAAAAAGGATTTTTAGTTAAAAGTGGATTTCAGCTGAATTCAGTACACACACAGAGAGCCAAGTAATACGAGTATATTTAAATTTGAATAATGTCTTTGGGATTGAGTGGGGAGGCTTCTGCTCAATATTTTAAGTGTATGCATATAATTTATATTCATGTTATTCGAACGCTGAAAGCATCTTCAGTTGGCTGCCACTTTAGATTTATTATTGGTCCGTAATTTTCACATTTATATGTTAAGTTCAACACTTAATTGAATATTTTTACCATCAAATATTCTAATTTGTTCATTGGGAACCTTAAGATATTTGCTAAATGCTTAATTTTATAGCAAGCACAAATTGGCACCTGTGTAAATTGCAAATATATGTATCAAGTGAGGCACAGTTGCTTGCCACCTGCAACATTCGGCTGCCTTGGACTGATTTTCTGGCTCATTGCATTTGCATTTGGCTTAAGTGAAACTCGAGCGCTTTAAATTACGTGCCCCCCTTAAAAGGGGCTGCCATTTTAGGGGTTGAGGGTGGAAATTCAATTCTCTGTTTTTGTTTTGTTCCATCTGCTTTCTTTGTGTTTTCCCCTTGACTAAACCAACTATCCATTAGTTGTAATAACAATGCCAGCAAAACCTAAAAATAAGCAAAAAATAACGAAAACTTTTTCGTTCACCACACACAGCATACAGTGTACGCAAAAAGTATCTATCCACACACACACATGAATATGCAAAAATAAAACCGAAAAATAAACAAAACTAAAATTTGGCATTTTCTTTGCAGCTGGCATCAAGTACACGGACAACCAGCGTGTGATTATCCTTGTCAAGGATGTGAACGATGAGCCGCCGTACTTCATCAATCGACCCCTGCCCATGCAGGCGGTGGTCCAACTGAATGCACCGCCCAACACGCCAGTGTTTACGCTGCAGGCACGCGATCCCGACACCGATCACAATATACACTATTTTATTGTCCGAGATCGGACCGGCGGACGTTTCGAGGTGGACGAGCGATCGGGTGTGGTGCGAACACGGGGCACAGATCTCTTCCAGCTGGACATGGAGTATGTGCTGTATGTGAAGGCCGAGGATCAGAATGGCAAGGTCGATGATCGTCGCTTCCAGAGCACGCCCGAGGAGCGTTTATCGATTGTGGGCGGCAAGCGAGCCCCACAATTCTATATGCCCGGCTACGAGGCCGAGATACCCGAGAACCAGAAAAAGGACTCCGAGTAAGTTGAAGGCAGGCAGGCAGACAGACAAATCACAATTGCAAAGTTATGCGAATCAGAGCACAACAACAACAACAACAACAATCAGAATGCAGTCCACAAACAGTCCAAAGTTTTGCCTCATTGAAATGCCAACTGAGCAATGTCGAAAGGGCAGTCGACCGAGTGACAGAATACAAATTAAGTTCCCTCACAGCCAGAACTCGCCTCCTTTCTAATATATGCTTGCATTTGTTGTATATCCCTCAAGTGGCTAGTGGCAGTTAATATCATGAAGAGTGCTCATCGCACATCTTGCAATTCTCTATCTGTTCCTAAAACCAGTCAAGACTTTAAGCAGACATCAGTCTTTCTAAAGTAATTGGATTTTAAAAAATCAGGGCTAATCTAATCATGGTAATGATAATCAATTTAAAGTTGAAAGAGCGATTCTGAAGTGATTTTAATGTTAAAATTTTAGTTGAAAAAAGAGCTTCCCTTGCCAAAACTTAGTAAACATTTTTTCAACATAATTTGACGTCAAATTTGAAACTGCATTCAAAATTGAGAATGAGAACCAGCCCTTTTTAATCATGGTCTATAGATTAATAATGCAATTAAAGCTGAAAACGCGATTCGTTTATGTTAAATTCTATCATAAAAAAGTACAATTTTCCTATTCGTACTCTTAAACAATACTTACTTCAACCAGTTGAAACTTCTGACAGGACTTTCTCAACATATGTTGACTGTTAGTTAAATGCTACGCTGAAAGTTAAAAGCGCAATTCTGACTCGATTTTCGATCTAAGCGCGATTAGCTCAGCTTAAATTGCAGCGAACATTTGTCATAGTCAAGGACATTTCCAAGAGACATTTCTCAGACTCGTGTCTCTAGTTGCCACTCCGCAAACATGTGTGTTAAATTGTTAGCCACAATCCCATTTGCCAGACTGTCAGATTGGTTGCCACGCCCCCTTTCTAACTGATTTTCCTGCCTATCATTTGCAGCATCATTTCGGTGAAGGCGAAATCGTTTGCGGACCGAGAAATCCGTTATACGCTGAAGGCGCAGGGTCAGGGTGCTGGCACCTTCAACATTGGACCCTCGTCGGGCATTGTCAAGCTGGCCAAGGAGCTGGACTTTGAGGACCTGCGGCAGCCGCATGTCTACACACTGATTGTGACAGCCACCGAGGACTCGGGCGGCTTTTCCACATCCGTTGAGGTGAGACAACTGACTACTGAATATACATAAATCGATTCTGGTATCCAATTATAAATGCAACAAACAACTTCAACAGCTCACAATACGCGTCACAGATGTCAATGACAATGCGCCCAAATTCGAGCTGCCCGATTATCAGGCACACAACGTCGACGAGGATATTCCCCTGGGCACCAGCATCCTGCGGGTGAAGGCAATGGATTCGGATTCGGGTGCGAATGCCGAGATCGAATATCTTGTCTCCGATGATCATTTTGCAGTCGATTCGAATGGCATCATTGTGAACAATAAACAACTCGATGCGGACAATAATAATGCATACTATGAGTTTATTGTGACCGCCAAGGATAAAGGAGAACCGCCTAAATCGGGCACGGCAACTGTTCGTGTTTACACGAAGAACAAAAACGATGAGGAACCAAAGTTCTCGCAACAGGTTTACACACCGAATGTGGATGAGAATGCCGGTCCGAATACTTTGGTCACCACTGTGGTTGCCTCCGACAAGGATGGGGATAACGTGCGCTTTGGTTTCGTTGGTGGCGGCACCTCGTCGGGTCAATTTGTCATCGAGGACATTACGGGCGTCATCCGATTGCACAACAAGGCCATCTCGCTCGATCGGGATAAGTACGAGTTGAATGTGACAGCGATGGACGATGGTTCGTGCTGTGTGAATGGTGATCAGACAATTCACACATCGACGGCTGTTGTCGTCGTCTTCATCACCGATGTCAACGATAATAAGCCCGTGTTTAAGGATTGCGGCACCTATTATCCCAAAGTTGAGGAGGGCGCCCCCAATGGCAGTCCTGTCATCAAAGTTGTCGCCACCGACGAGGATAAAGGCGTCAATGGACAGGTGAGTGGCGTTGACCAACTAAACAAATTAACTTTGACAAGTTATCGATTGTTTCGATAGTCGCAAGTACGCAAGTTGTCCTTTTGCCAAGCTGTCGATTGCTTGTATAATCGATAAGCGATATACATAGTATTTTAGATAGAGAAGATCAAAAATTGGTGACAATCCGAAACATATTTTAGTTGTTGCTCCGATTCCAATAAGAAAATTCCAATAAAGATCAAAAATTGGTGACTGCCAGATTCAAACTGAATCATATTAAAGTTATAGTTATTGTAGATAGTTTTCATAATCAAACTACAATTTCTATGGTATCTTCGATAGAGATAGATCAAAATCTCTGAATCTTAATCGATCAATTAATCAATCAATTTGGCAACGAAATTGGTAGTATCATTCATAGATTTGCAGCACTAACGAAAGTGTTTAAAAACTTTGTTGTAATTTCCAGCACTGCCATTAAATGATGGCATAATTCTTTTAAAGCTAAAACCAAGTCGAAAAGCAAATAATGCAAAATATAATTGCAGTTCAGTTGGCTTGAATACCGCAAATAATTGTCGCTCATTCGGCACTCTTCTAATTGCTCAAAAGTACAAAGTTTAAGGACTGTAATTATTACGGTCCAACTATTAATGGGGAGCTTGGCTTGGTTGGATTTTCGGGCCACGACACGTTTATGTCAAATTGCATTAGACTGGCTCGATTGAGTTGAGTAGAGTTGAGTTGAGCGAGATTTCGTGACAAGATTTCGCGACAGAGTTGCCACGCTCAAGTTCAATGCACTTGCAGCGTGTGCGCTTTGCGTGTCGACGGGGTGGCAACGCCACAATCGTGTCAAACATTAAATATACATTTTGCATATTTTTCTCTTCTCTTTTCTGTTGTGCAGGTTAAATACTCAATTGTACAGCAACCGAATCAGAAGGGCACCAAATTCACCGTTGACGAGGAAACCGGCGAAGTTTCGACCAACAAAGTCTTCGATCGGGAAGGGGACGATGGTAAATTTGTATCCGTAACGGTGAAGGCAACCGATCAGGGGGATCCCAGCTTGGAGGGTGTCTGCTCCTTCACCGTGGAGATCACCGATGTCAACGATAATCCGCCACTCTTCGATCGACAGGTGAGCTGATAAAAATAAACTCCTCTAAAAACGAATTAATTATAAAGATTTCATATTCCTTAGAAATATGTGGAGAATGTGAAACAGGATGCGAGCATTGGCACAAATATACTGCGCGTGTCTGCCTCCGATGAGGATGCCGATAATAACGGTGCCATCGTCTATAGCCTGAGCGCTCCATTCAATCCCAACGATCTGGAATACTTTGACATCCAAGCCGAATCCGGTTGGATAGTGCTGAAAAAGCCGCTTGACGTAAGTGTTTTGTTATCCAACAAATGAACGCCTCAAAATCTACTCAATTTATTTATAAATTTTTTGTTTTCGTTATGTTTGCGAACCCAACTAACCAAGTTTTATTGTTTATCATTTGAAGTGAAACATAAAAAAGAAAGAAACAAGAAAATAGCTCAAATATATATTTATGATTTTTAATTACTAACAAATTTGAAACTTGAAACTAAGCTGAGATTCAGAGAGTTTTCGAGCGTGGCTTGTGTGCAGCAGCAGCAGAACAATTTGAGTGTTCAGTTCAACTAATTATGATTTCAACTGCACCTTTCTTTTGTTTAAAGAAGCCTTTTCCCCCCGATATAAAAAAACATATATTTTAGGCAGCTATCAATTGTGTTGTTTTTTTAATATTGATAGTCCACAAAACGAATTCGATGTGAAAAGCAGTGCAAGTTTTTTTGTCACAATCGAAAAAACTACATCTCTCTATAAATATATATACATATAAGAAACAAAAAATGCCAAATATATATTCAATGCATTTTGTAATCCAATTTTTTAGTTAGTTTTCTTTTCATTTCACATCTTTTATTTGTGTTTTCTTTTTTGTTTAGTTTAGTTTATAGTGCGTAATTGGCCAACAAAAGAAAAAAAAAAAAACAAATGAAAAACAAAGAAAAGAGTTAAGAGTAAAACTCGAATGCCAAGCGAATTGATTTTTAACATTTTTTGAAACAAATCAACTAACATACACTTAAAAAAATAAAAGTGCTATTTTATATGGGTGCATTATTCAGGCTGGGTTGTGGTTCCGCAAGCTTTTAGCTGCCAGTTGCTGATTTAATAATTATTTTTTGGTGTTAGACTTATAGGCTTAAGTAAACTGTAAACTGTAAAAAAAATCAACTACAGGTTTTAACAACTTGCCCCCTATACATATATATATATCTATATAACTATAACGATCACGCCTATTTTTGAGCATCGTTGTACACCACATTTTTGATGGCTAAACAATGTGAATGAAAATATAATAACCAAATCATAAAAACTACAGAATATACTTTTTTTCAAATGTATTTTCTGATTATTTTGTTTGCCAATATTTTTACTCCTTTTTTTGCCACCCCCCCCAAAAAAAAATCCCAAAAAACCCACCCAAAATCAATTAGATAAAATAAACAACGTTTTTTGTCGAGACTATGCGAATTTTTGAAGGTCTCCTGCTGACAGCTATCAAAAACCAACAAATATATATAAATAAAAATGAATATTTTTTGATTGTTTTGTTTTTCATAAATCGAGATTTGATTGAGCGTTTTTGAGCATTTTTGCATGCCGATGGAAAATGCAGTTCAATATTCATAAGTCTTTACTTTTTTGTTGTGTATATATATATATATATATATATATATATATATATATAATCTATCAATCAATCAAGAAATAGTCAACTATTTTCAATGTAGGCGAAGTTAATTAAATATATTATTTAACTGCACCTTTAACAATATTTCATTTCCAACTAATTTCGATTCTGTGCGCAGTCAGCTGATTGAGGCGAGAAATTAACCAAATTTTAGCTTTCTGTTTCATTTTTTTAATTTCCGATTTCTATATATTTACATATGAAATGGTGTTATCCAAATATATCCCAACAATTTAGGGCTGTTATCCTGTAAGTAATCGTCAAATTATCCCCTATATCACATATATATATATCTATCTGTGCATATCTAACGAAGTGTTTAGATATAGTTGTGTGCTAACCCAGCAACAAACAAAATTGAATCTCAATAAAAGAAATGCAAATTTTGTAAGCTAACGTCAAAAAACAAAAAAAAAGAAAACAAAAATGGGAAAACTAACTTTCGGTTTGCCGATACACATTTTTCATGTTGTACATAAAATCTTAACGTAATAATCTAGTGTTGTTGGCGAACACACTACTTCAGCAAACTTTGCAACACACTTCATCATATTGTTGTCAGGATCAATCAAGAGATAGTCTCGTCAAAACATAGATAACGAATGAAAATCCCTTCCATAATCTAATCAGCGTGTATTAAATCCTTTGCTTATCCCGAGAAAAAGCTTTAGTTTTTGTTCCCATATTTGCCTGATTTCATTTGATTTATGTTTCATCTAATTGTATTTGTATTAAAAAAAAAACTATCAAATTAAATTTCAAACATAACGTAAACGACAACGATGCCATTGAAAATACGTAATCGTAACGTAACACCCAATACACAAACCAAAACCAACTAATATAACATGCGCGACACCTAACATTGTGGCTAACATTTGGCTAACATATAACCAAAACATCAACTGTTATTCAATGAAAAAAACATGAATCAATCAAACAATCAATCAATCAATCAACAGCGCGATCGTTATCGTCTGCGCGTTCGCGCCTCGGATCGTGGCGATCCGCCCTCATATGCCGATGTCGATGTTGAGTTAGATGTCGTCGATCGCAATAATAAGCCGCCCATTTGGGATAAGAGCATTTATGGGCCGATTCATATACGCGAGAATGTCACTGTGGGTACGGTTGTAACATCGGTTAAGGCAAGGTTTGTATAGCCAATACACTACATTACACTAAACACTAAACACTTAACACTACATACTACTCAGTACTACAAAAAAAAAACAATATTAATACTACTTTTACTAGAGATAATTCATAAGTCGAAATCGTAACAGCTGTTAGAATATTACATATGTTAACAGCATTTTAGCTAACATAGGCTTAAGCTTTCGTTTGTGAGTCAAACTTTGACAGCTACAAGTAACTTGAACTGTGTCCTTGCTAAGGCAGCAACAAAAAGTGTGTACTCACTAAACGAACTGTACGTGTACTCGCTTAACGAAGTTTACTCACCTAACGAAACTAGCTATAAGCTGCTTGCCCAGTACAAGTACTTTTTAACATACTCTGTTTTTGCTGTCTTTCGTCTCTCTCCCTCTCTGTTAATTTAACATAAAGTTTTGCGAATCAACCATTTTTTTTTGTGGCATATCGTAAAAGCTCAACGCTAATTTTTGCGCAATCAACAACAAAATCCATTTGAAAACTTATTCGAAAATATGCCAAAAAAAAAAGAATTATTTAAAAAAAAAGAAAGAAAAACAACTAATGGTTGTTGGTGTTTGTTTTGAGCGACCTTTTTGTGTATGCCAGTCTCATGTTAATGACGGCTAACGGGTAATTTTGCATTTTGCTGCAACTCTTTCTCATTCACCCAAACCTAACAATTACAATACAATTACAATTACAATAACAACAACAACAACAACAACACTTTTCCCATTGGATTTGCTTACCCAACAACAACAGCAACAACTACATCAACAATAACAGATCTGAACTCTTTTAAACGCCCCGTCTCTCTCTGTCTCTCTCTCTGTCACACATGGTAAAAAAATAGTTGCTTGAAATAAGTGTGAAGTTTGTTTGGTATTCCACATAAATTTGGTGTTGGTTCTAATTGGGAAAACAAACGAAAAGAAACTAATTACAAAATGCATTTTATTCGCAAGGTTGCAGTTTAGTTTAAGCTCTAGGAAAAAAACAAAAACAAAAGGTAAATAAAACTGTTCAAAAATGTTAAAAAGCAATAGTCGAAAAACGATGAAAAAAAAAAAATAAAAAATACAAAAAAAAAACAAATTCAAAAAGTATGCTACGAAAATTGCACAAAGCCCTTCTTTTTCTTTTTTGGTTTCATTTGTTATGCATTTAGTTTCCTATACCACAAAAGATTAATAATATTTATACATATAAATATATATTTGTATTTATGCTCTCCAAAACTGAATTATTCTTATTATATATATTATGTATGCGATTTTCAGTTATTGTCCAGTACGGCAACAAAATATACACATATATATCTACCATATGTATTTTATTTTGTTTACATTTTGAAGGCTAGGGTCGAGACTTGATTTACAAATAATTTGCACTGCGAGAAAAATATACTTTTGAAAAAGCCATTGAGACAAAAGTATAAAATCAAATGGGAATCACTCAAGTTTCCACACGTTTTTTTGGATTTTTAAGTTTTAGTGCTGTCTACTTTCCCCATAAAAGGTGTTGGTTACAACTTTTACAATTTTGATTTTTTCAACAAAAAAAAAACGAAAACAATTTGCTTTATTTTGTTTAATGAAGAAAACAAGAGTATTTTTCCAAACTATATATAAATTTTTTTGTATTTTGCCTTTTTTTCTGTCCAACGCTCGCTTGATTTTGAAACGTGCTTGTATTTTTGAAAAAAAAAAAAACAAAACGAAAAACGAAAAAAAAATGTATAAATTGAATTGAAAATGTATTTGAAATACAGCGCGAGACATACAAATTAGAGGCGATGGCCCAAGACAAGGGCTATCCGCCATTATCGCGAACGGTCGAAGTACAGATCGATGTGGTCGATCGGGCCAACAATCCCCCAGTTTGGGACCATACCGTTTATGGGCCGATCTATGTCAAGGAAAATATGCCCGTCGGCGGCAAAGTCGTCTCGATCAAAGCCAGGTCTGTTCGTTTTACAAAATCCAAAAAAACTAAAAACCCACAAAATTAAAAATAAAAAACCTAAAAACAAAATCCATTTAAAAATAAAGCCATACCATTTTGCTTAGTTATCCTTTGATAAGCTGTTACATTTTACTTATATATATAAATATTTTCCAAGGTGCTTCAGTTTCAATTACTTGCCATCATTTTCATTATAATTTCTCGGTGTTGTCGTCTTCTTCTTCTTATTTTATTATTGGTTTTCTAGTGTGTTTTCTGAATGTTGTTCTCTAGTTGCTTAGATCCTTAAAGCTACAGCTCCCCTCCCCCATCAGCCTGAGAGTGTCCTTGTTAAA
This sequence comes from Drosophila basisetae, assembly GCA_035041595.1. NCBI lineage: Eukaryota > Metazoa > Arthropoda > Insecta > Diptera > Drosophilidae > Drosophila > Drosophila basisetae. The sequence goes on along the minus strand of JAWNLB010000123.1, from coordinate 6,946,894 downwards.
TGCGTTAATTATTATAAAAGTTTTCATTTGCGCACTCTCGGCTTGATATAGCTCCTTTGCTCCCCCATCATTGCACATCCACATACTATATACCATATATATATATATATATGCTGCACCAGTAACACCACCAGTAACAACACATTGCATAATCTCTTAGAAACCTGCACAAATCACACACAGAAAATGCACAAGATTTATTTATTTTTTTTTATAGATTGAATAATTGTATATAAAGGACATTTATCGTATGCAACTGTGAAGGGGTAGTTAAGCTGCAACCACATTTTCTTCGTTGCATTGGGAACCCTAAAATGTTGAAATATTTTTATTTGATTTTATTCAAATTTAGTTTATTATGATTACAAAATGAACCCATTGAAAATAGGTGAAGAGCGTATAATGAACTTGAGCAAATTTATGTAACAGGCAGCAGATAGCCTCGACCATTAACCCCATTAATTATATATATATATATATATTTTTTTTTTAGATCAGCATTAACAGACAACTCATCTGTCTGTCCGTCTGTGAAGCCATTCTCAGAGATTCAAAGTACCCGAGACTTATAGTTTTGAATAAAGTTCTTGTATATTATGCAATATATTTCATCTTATCGATAATTGCCGACCAAATCGATTATCGATAGCGACTAAAGAAACAACTGTGAAAATATAGCATTGCAATTGATATAGAATATACCCTGACATAAGTTTGAACAATTGTACAAATTTTATTAAGGCAGAATAAGAAAAATATAATCTATTTTCAGATTGAAAAATCTACCATCAGCATATCTTTAGGCTTTGTTGAGGGTATCTTCCCGTCGAGCTTTTCGACTAGCGCATTAAAGGACACGTTTCGAACCACATAAAATATTTATAGATATACTTTATTATATATATATTATATATATGCTGATCAAGCTATAAATGTCAGAGCCTGCTCGTATCACTATATTATTTAGCTATCTATTTTATATATATAAATAAATAGAAATCAACTTTCGATAGATGAGTTCTCCAAGTTTCTTATGCTTTTTAAATTTTGGCAAAAAATACCATTAAAATCGGACTTATATTTTAGATAGCAGCCATAAATTTAAATCTTAAGCATGCCCAAGATGGCAATTCTTTCTTAGTTCAGAGTTGAACTCAGTTTCACTCGGGTTGAGTTTAATTGACCTTCACTGGGGCTGTGGCAGCAGCTGCACTTTAAATTACCTGCCACAAGTCAACTTTCTGACCACTGTCCACTGATGGGGCAGGTGTACGGGCAGCAGAAGGGGTAGCAAGTGCTGCAATGATCATAGAATTTGTCAAGTTGACGAATGCAAAAACAAAAAAAAAGAAAAGAAATTAGAGAAGGCAAAATGTAAAGTTTGTTTAAAATAAGTTTTGCATTTTTATAATTGCAATTAAAAACTTGAAGTGGCTCACTTAAACGACTTTTGCCTCGCTCTCTATATCTCTCTCTCTCATATATATCTCTCTCGCTGTCTCTCTCTCTCTCTCGCTCGCTGTGTGGCATTAACATAACGAGCAGAGTTTTATCTTCGTGGCAAGCCAACCACATGCCACTGACGTTTTAATTATGCGTCCGTTTGTGGCCAGTACACACTGTTTGTTTGTTTGTTTGTTTATGTTTTCTGTTTGCTGTTTGCTTGGTGGTTTCTCATTTTTCTCATCCTGCTTTTTTGTATGATTTTTAATTGTTGTTGGCACTGAAAGCCATGCACTTAAAATGGGTCTGCTTTGCAAATATTGCACATACGCACCGTGCACCGTGCACAATTCACCCACAAATCAAGCACCACCTAGCGTTAGTTTAGTGCGACCAACAACAAAAAAAAGAAAAGTAAACATTTCATTTCTATGCTAGGTATTTTTAGGATACTGCCAACTATTAAACGTGCCTGGGTTTAATTTTCACATTACGCTCGTGTCAATTATTTTCAACTCAAAAAAAAACCAAAAAAAAAAACTGAAATGAAAACAATTTATTTATTTTTGTTTTGTTGTGTTTTTGGGTTTATTTTTTGTTTGTCTTTGTTCCTTTTGCAATTATCTTGTCCCAGCACAAAATTGTAAACTTTTTATATACATATATGTACACATATATATATATACATATATTGCTAGACATGTGTATATATTACTACATATATATATATATATATATATATATATGTGTGTGTGTGTGTGAGTGTGTGTGTGTGTTTAGCCAAGATGCTATTAAGCGCGTAGCGACAAAGTGTGCAGAGCAGCGAGAAAACTGCTAAACGTCTAAACGAGTTTGGGGGGCAACACTGGCAGCAATTTTCAAGTGCGCGTATCTCATAATAAATGTGTGTTTGCTGTTGTTTGTTGTTGTCAGATTGTTGTTGGAGTTTTAGTGCGCTTAATGCGCCAGTTGTCGAGTGCTTGCCTCAAGTGTGGCATGCATTTAAGAATACACGAAAACAACAACAACAGCAACAACAGCAACAAATAACAGCAATAACAATGAGATGGGTTTAAGTTAAACGAGGGTCACACTCAACAGCAGGATTCAACGACAAATGTTATCAGCAGTGCTTGAAAGCAGACTATCAAACCGGAACCGGAACCGGAAACGCAAGCTTTGTGCTTAAAATGTGGTAACAGATCAACAAGCGAAATTCAACAATTCCTCTAAGTGTCAGTTATGAGAAAAATATATATAATAAATATATTATTAGTTCGTTAAATAATCACATAAATTCCAAAAACGGTTTCAGTTTGACAGCTTGCTTTTACTGAACTAAATATCTTACTTTCTATTCCGTTATATTCAATTGATAATCATGATTTTTAGCATTTAGATCAAATAAATAACTATAGCATTTAGGCGCCAACTGCAAACCAAGACTTTTATATACTTAAAAAATCAAAGCAAGTGCTCGGAATAAAAAAGAATTACTATAAAAAAAATCCACATAAAAATTCTCACATCAAGTTCTACACAAAACAATAGTTCTTTTTTTGATTTTGCAATACAACCAACGACAAATCAATTACAAAAATATATATAATACACCCCAACAACAACAAGTACAATAACAACAACAAACACACGACACTCACAGCCTCCAAATCCAATCATCTACCACCAAAAAAAAAAATTAAATAACAAAAAATGGAAAAAAATGTCCACAACCAACTTTTTTGCAACGTATTTTTTTGTTCGCCTTGTACCCAACTAATATCCTTGGCAGCAGCAACAACAACAACAACAAGTATTTTTGGCGCAACCTGACAGATTTTCTCCTACCCAGTTTTCTTCTTCCTCTTCTTTTTTTTGCAAAAACTTTGTTGTTCTTCTTCTTGCCCATCATCTTTCTGTCAGCTGCAAGTGTTGTCCAAGTGCAAATAAAATTTATTTTGTTTGCTTGCCGCCTCCTTGTGCCTAATTTGTTTTTCATTATCCTCGCCTCGCCTCGCCATGGCCCATTCGCTACAATAATAACAATAACAACAACAACAACACGCAGCAAGCAAACAGTCATCATCTGCTGGCCCCTCTACTCAAACCCCACCCCACCCCACCCCACCACACCTACAACCCCCTACTACACAACCACCCCTCTTGAAACCCGCTCCAACAACTTTTTGACACTCGAATGGCAATTAAATGTTTTGAAGCCATTTTTTGCGCCTTGCTTACTTTTTTCCTCTCTTTATTTGTTTGCTGTTGAAGCCGAGTTTTTCTTAGCTTTTCACGCTTTATTTTCTTTTCTTTTCATTTTTTTTTTTTTTTTTGGTTGATTTGCACGAAAGATGCTCAATGGAAAGGAAAAGTATTTTCCAATTTGAAGCGCAGCATTTTCTTCCTTTTTTTCTTGCAATCGAATTTCTTGCGAATATGTTTTTGTTGTGTGTCATAAATCAAACTTTTTTGTATTTTGATATGTCGCATGTGTGTGTGTCTGAGCAGAGTGTGTCTGTGTGTGTGCGAGTGTGCGAGTGTGTGTGTGTGTGTGTGTCTAACATGTATAGATATTTTATAAACTTCATCTAGCTTCTAAATACATTTAATTATTTTTGTGTGCAACCTAAGAAACTTGAAAATGAGAAAGCAAAGAGTTCTTAACTGCTTGTCAAAACTTTTTGAAAATACTTTTCATTGTTTTTTGCAAATTAAAAAAGTATTTAAAGTTGATTTTGTAGTAAAATAATATCATTATTTCCAAAACTTAAACTTCATGTAGCCAAAAAAGAAACTCTTTCTACACCAACTAACGACTGTCTCAATCACTATCTATCTATCTCTATCTATCTCTCTCTCTCTCTCTCTCTTTGACTGTCATATCAGTGTATAAATGAGACAACAATCTATGCCAATTACTTATATATGATTATTTTATTTTTGAAATCGTTGCTCAACACCCGCCAACGTCTGCAGTTCGGGAATTGAGGGCAATCCGACGGTTTTCTATAGATTAATGCCCGGCTCGACGGCACAGACGAACAAGTTTCACACATTCTATCTGCAACAGAGACCGGACAATGGCGACACCTGGGCGGACATAAAGGTCAATCACCCGCTCGACTACGAGAGCATCAAGGAATACAATCTGACCATACGCGTCGAGGTAAGTTTCCACATTTAACGACATTTGCTCAACTTGATACGCATTTCAATTACAACCAGCAAACTTTTTGCTTGAAAAAAGAAAGTATAAGGAAAAATCCTGGTCATTTTTAAGTCGGCTATAGCCGACTGCACAATGCGCTGGAAACAGTGCTGAGACTAGTAAATTAATATAGAATATTAATATATAAATTGAACTTCTTCTAAAAGAGTAGCCAACTTTTCTGTTCTGTTCAACAAAATCTTCAAAAATACACAGACTTTATTTAATATAAAATATATTTAAAATGCCTTTAAAAGTTAGCTGCTCTACACTTAACACGATATAGAGTTATATGTCTTAGAAGCATAAATATCTTGTCTCTTTCTAAGAAGTCAATTTTGATTGGCTCATTTTTGCTAAACAACTATATTTTATGGCTATTTATTTAACTTCAATTTCAATTTTTCGCATTATATTTAAACTATTCTTGAATATTTTCCAAGACATATGTTGCAAAGTGGCAAATCTTTCGCTCTCTTCAAGATGCAGCATCAAAACTAATAGACTCATTGTACGCTTCGGCAGGCCGCGAATAAATACCGAAAAGTGCCCAAAACGCTAAACGCAAAACCGAAAAAGTTGCTTCAAGTTTTCAAGTTTGCTGTGAGCTCAATTAAGCGCACAGCTCAAGCTGCGCAGCATGTATTTGACTTTTGTATTCGGGAATGACTTCCAAATACGTTTTGTAATTATTTTATTTGAAAAGTTTTAATTACTTGCGCGAGTTTAGCGACTTGTAACCACCACCATCACCACCACCAAACCGCCCCAGCAGCCCATCTAGCGTCACGTCAAATGCAAATGCAGTGCGCAGTGGCAATTAGTTGTGGAATGTGGCAACTGAACAACTGATTGAATGTCTGTCAGTCTGTCACTCAGCCAAGTCAAAGTCAGTCGTCGGCACTGTGATTCTCAATTGAAATTCAATCAATGGCAAGTTTTAGCTGGCTCTGCACATCTACCCCTTTGCTGGCCGCCATTTAATGCGGCTCATTAGCGTTGCCATTCAGCTGTGCTGGAAAATTATTGACAACTTGTTTCAGCTGCTCAATAAATTAAACATGCAACTGACCAGCTGCAACGGCAACAGCAGCGGCCAACAAATGCCACAAATGATGTGAATGCTGCCCCAAAGGACATGCATTAGTTTTATCCCTCTGCCATTAAAATGCAATTGCAACTCCCATTTAAAGGCAGTTAATTAAATATCCCCCTGGCATGCATAGCAAATAGGGCTAATGGACAGCATTGCCCAGATTATTATTATTATTGTTGTTGTTTTTGTTGCTGTTCTTGCTGCTGCTGCATCAAAGAATTTTTGGCGAAATTAATTTTTCAATTATTTGCGGTTGCCGCGTCAGATTGCAAGTTAATAAAATATATATTCCGTGCATATTTTGAATGCCATTCTGTTTTAATTGTACAATTTTTAGTCTTTTTATGAACTGTTTCTGCGGTTAGCAGCAAATGTTGGTTGTGGCTTTTCTAAACAGCTGAAATGTTATTTATATGACATCAACAGTCATTTATTAAATTTTTCCAATTTAAAATATACTCGTAAAGCAATATAGAAAAGCACAAACGGCTTAAAAGAAAACAGAAATAAGCAAGAAATGATATATAATATACATACATATATCCGATAAAGTATGCCCCTAGCTTAACTGTATATTTACAAAATCTATCGATCAGTCCTATAACAGCTATATGATATCGTAGTCCGTTGCTGATGATATGGGAAGCTTGAGAAGATACATAAATTAGAGCTTGATGCGGATATTATCGTAAAATAAAAATGTTAATCACAGAAGAACTCAATTTACAACCGATTGTTCCTGTAGCGATTATATATTGTCTGCAGCAGAAATGCAAATATATGCCAAGCTTGCTTCGATTGCTTCAAAGCTGTATATATATACATGTATATTCAGAGCGATGCCACCTTTAATGCATTAGAATATTCCGTAAGACGATATCCTGCTCAAAGCATAAATACAAATTAAATGAATCGAATAAGCAAAATTCACAATATTTGACAACAGTTTGTTCAATTGAGCTAACCAAATATTGTGACAAGTATTTAGTTGTATCAGTTGATATCCGCTGGTGTTAACTGTACCCATGGCAATGTTGTTTACCAAATCAAACTTGGTCAAAGTGTGTTCGCAAACTATTAATTAGCTGGCAACCTAACAAATTCATATTTACCCACAAAACTCGATGGCAAAAATAAATAATTCATTTCGAAATTATCAATTGCCTTAGATCTGCCTCATCCTATTACACACACGCTGTCTCTCTCTCTCCCTCTCTCTCTTCGTCTCTCTCTCTCTTGCTCTGTCTAACTGCTGGCAGTGTCAACCACATCCTGAAATTGAGTTTTATGTGCTGTCAAAGACAGTGTAAACACATGTTCCACATAAGTATCTGGAAGACATATCATTTGAATTGATTAATACACAGGCTTTAAGCAAATAGATAACCAATGTGTAGACACACTGTGTGTGTGTGTGTGCGTGTGTGCGTGTGTGTGTAATCAGTTGACCCCCACAGCTGTCCGGTTAAATGACAAACAGAATGCTGAATGCCTGCCTGGCTGTGGCCGTATGGACTCAGTAATTTAATTCATTCTCGAGCAGACTAATAAATTGCATAATAAAGTTTGATTGATTGATTGATTGTATTTGCTCAATCAATCATATAACAAGCAGCTAACGACTCAATTGCCATATGCTCATTAAAATCGAGTTCACTCAGCAAAAAACCTACTTGCTAAACTTCAAATTTCGATTGAAGAACAAAAATTATTGAGCTTGGAAATGGCTAAAAGCCTTTTACTGAAGTTTTGGAAAAGTATTTAAATGACAGAGGAAAATATCTGTTCATAAAGTATATATAGTCTAGAGAGTTTAAATTTTGATTTATAAACTGTAGTTTATTCCACTTGATTGATAACTTTAATCGCGTCCCCAATATCGATAAAAATCGATCAACGATTGCAATGAAAACCATAATTTCAAAGATTTTTCTTATACAGAAAATATACACTGTGATATTGATAATATTTCACATTTTTCTGCTTGATTATGGCGCACATTTTCTCTATATGTATAAATAAAAAGTAATTAAACAAATGGAAACAATAAATCTTGTTTGCTTTTTGTGTTGAAATCAGGTTTGTTATTGAATACATTTGAATATGTGCACTTTTATTTGCGACCCGCAATCAACAATTTTTGAATTATTTATGCAAAATATATATAAATAAACAAAAAAAAAAGTAAATGTCAAATTAAACATTTAAGAGTCAAACTTAACTGTCTGTTTTTTTTTCTTTTTTTTTGTGACATTATAGAATAATGGCGCCCAGCAGTTGGCATCGGAAGCGACCGTTTACATAATGCTCGAGGATGTTAATGACGAAATACCGTTATTCACCGAACGCGAACAGGAAACGGTGCTGGAGGGCGAGCCGATTGGCACCAAAGTGACACAAGTGAATGCCATCGACAAGGATGGCACATTCCCAAATAATCAGGTGAGCAACTCGTAAACGTAACCGAAACGTGAATAAATTGACATCAAGCGAGGCAGCCGGGACAGGGGATGAAGGGGGTGCAGGGGTTGCTTTGATAGGATGCCGGATTGGATAGAATTGTTGGCATGGGTTGGGATGAGCCACGGAAATGCCAGGCGATTGTTGGCAAATGAATGACTCTATCCGAGTGTGTCTCTCTCTGTGTGTGTGTGTGTGTGTGTGTGTGTGTGTGTGAAGTGAAGATGACAAAAAAGAGTCACAAGTTGGCAGTGTGGCTTTGGGTGGAGGGTCAACAGTGTAAAGCATCATTTGGTTAATGGAGCGTTCAAGCGACGCTTAAATTTCGGCTAACGTTTTAAGTGCAACTTAAGCGTTTGCAAATCTTCTCATACACCGTTATGTGCTCGTTCAGTCACTTATGCCACACGTGGCATGCGCCATGTGCCAAGTGCATACACGATTAATTTAGGCATAACTTCAAGTTGCCACTTCATTTCAATGGCTGCAAATCGGCGATTCATTCAGCAATTATTTAAGGTACAATTTACACTGCAAAACAGCAAGCGAATATTCTGATTTGGTGTGAAAAAGATTATTAAGTCATGCAAAAAGGAATAAAAAATAGAGAAAACCAACTTTATTTGAGCTATATCATATAGTAATTCAATGTTAAAGTGTTTGCGAGTATTCTAATAATTGTTAAGGTTTATTTCAGGCAGGACATATCAATTAACAGAAACGTTTTTCATACAAGAAGTGATTATTCCCATGGGTAACTCTTTGAAATAGTATTACGAGCTGTCAAATTTCCTCATGATAGACTTGAAGCTTACGTACTAATTCATATAGAAGCAGACAATTTGAGTTAGAAAATACACTGTGATTTAGTGTTTGCTACTATATTCTGTGTTTTGAATAGCTGCCTCACATCTTCAACTCAAACTCTTCACGAGCTCTTAGCATTTATCCACTTCTACGATTTTACCTAGTTCTTTATATAATCTATGGCCCCAGAGATGTCTGCTCACGCAAATGTCTGTGAACACAAGAACGGAATCCGATTTTACAATTATAGTGAAAAACTTGTTCTGCACAGCTTAAGCGTTTTATAATCAAACTGTCGAGCAGAGCTTAGATAGTTGCTGGTGAGCTGCTTTACCTTGGCCGCACTTTTGGGTCCAGTCCAGTTCCCTCTATTTATATGGACAGCGTTCACACTTTCAGCTCCGTTTTTTTTTTTTTTAACACACTAATTTTCTCCCATTATAATTGTCTTTCTTTTTTCTTATTTTTTTTGCTGCTTTCGCCGCCTTTGCTCGTCTGTGCAGCTGGGGCTAATAAATGTCAAAGAGTTGTCACTTTTTCCTTCTTTTTTTAGATCCCAGCAGCAGAAGTGTTTTCACACGCCCTCTAAGTACGTTAAGCTCTCAGTGAAAGTTCGCAGCGTGCTGGCAAAAATACAAAACAAAAAAACACACACAGCATAAAAATAGAAGAAAATGCGGCAAAAAACTAAGATGGAAAGAAAAAACACAAGCGCCTTTCATGCGTCTGACAGCAGACCTTGAGGGCGCTGGACCTTCAAAGAGAATGGGGCTGGCAGTAGGCGAGGGGCAAGGGGAGTGGTTGCAGGGGGAGAGGGAGGTGTGGGAGGGGAGCGGTTACAGCCTAAGGCGAGCCACTCGCGATTATAATAATATGGCACTTGGGTGATGGCTAAATGGTAAAATGGGTAACTGAACTGCCAACTGGTAACTGGTAACTGGTAACTGGCAACTGGCAACTGGCCACTGCCTGCCCTCCTTTCCCGCCCACAGTCTCTCTCTCTCTCTCTCTCTCTCTCTCTCGAGCTTTACTTGGCCAACACATTTCATGTCCTGCAGCCAAGTAATTTGCATGTTCGCGCAAAATGTTCGCACTAATTAGCGTTTTCTCATTTACAGCCGCAACTGTAAAACAGACGCGACAAGTTCGCTGCAAGACGCATTCCCTGCAGCAGATTTCTATTAGTGTTACACAGCGAGAAAATGTGAGAAGAAACTCACCTATTATTTGTGCGCATAGAATATTATTAGCAAAAGAATATTCTCTTTGGGAACCGGAAACCAAACTGAAATGATAACCACACCGATTACAATTTAGAGTCGCATTTGTTTAATTAGCAGTTAGTAGAATTAATATACCAAGAATACATATTAGAATAACGGTACCAATTAATAGTCGTCAAGCCTTGGCAATTTTCTGTGATATACTCCTTAAATTAAATCCTTGAATCAAGTTTCTTATTCTTATTCTCCAAGAATAGGGTCTTTATAATGCCGCAAATGAGTTCAAAATTCAAAAGTTAAAAAACTTATTCACCATTAATAAAATATTTGGCCTTAATACAGCATATTTTTCTCTCTGTGTAATCGAAAAGCGTCATCACCTTTTGCTTTAATGGGCCGCAGCCAGCTTTTTTGCCCATATTGCGCAGTTTTCGCTTGATTTAAATTCCTTTCTGCAATTTCCGCTTTGAATTCGACATGTTTTAATTAACTTCCTGACAATTATTTGATTTGTCAACAAAATTCAACGTATACACATTTTTTCCTCTGACTTTTGAGTAACGGTATGTGTGCTTTATCTATGTATTTTACAGGTTTATTACTACATTGTCGACTCGCCGCGAAACGAGGGCAAAGAATTTTTTGAAATTAATCTGCAAAGCGGCGAAATCTTCACCAAAACCGTGTTCGACAGGGAGAAGAAGGGCGCCTACGCCCTCGAGGTGGAGGCCCGCGACGGAGCGCCCTCTGCCCGACCCAACAGCAATGGACCCAATTCAGGTAAGCCCCCAACATTAGACACAACAACCCTCCCTTCAAGCCCCAAATTGTATCCGGCTATTGCACAACAATTTTGGCTATTTTGCTAAAGACTCCTCCTTCAAGGCTTAACAAAATGAAATACATATTTTTCTAACGATTTTGTTGCACACATTTAAATATTTCAAAGTTCATTTTTTTAAATACTTTATTAAGATGAACATAAGTAGCAAGAATATATATTGTGGTCGTAGGCCAAATCATATTTAATGAAGCAGAGTTATCCCATTTTACCCAATTGAAAACAAAATTTACCATCGATTGTTTTTTGACACATTTAAATCATAATGTGGAAACATACGCAAACTATATGCAAATTCATTATTAAACACTTTAATATGACAGCTGCATTAAATTGCACTCTAGGCCATTAGCTGGCAACCAGTTAAAGCATTCAACATTTCGCTTGTCAATACCATTTGGCAATAGCTTCTGCTTCTGCTGCTGCTTCTGCTTTTATTTTTATTTATTTTTTTTTTTGTGGCTCTTTGATTATTTGCATTGCAGCGAAACTAGTTTGCTGCCAGTCCCATTTCGAGTATATCAACGATAAATATTGACCAACCCAAATAGATGTGTGCCTAGGTGTGTGTGTGTGTGTGTGTGTTGATGTATTTGTGTTGGTGTGTTTTGGCAAGTGCATTTTGGATTTCATTGATGTGGCAGGCTGCTGCCCCATTCTGCTGCTCTTGGCCACAGTGTGTTTATTAAAAAAAGAAAAAAAAAACAATTATGCCCCAAACCAAAATCATAAACAGCAGCCGCAAAATGCGTTATTTAAGCGCTTAATTCAGTTAATAGAATGATCAACGTTTTATTTGCCAGCAGCAATAATATCCAATAATAATAAGTTGTTTTAGCTACCATTCGATTGTTTGCTCTTATTCCTCTTGTATATTATTGCAATAAAAGATAACAACAAGCTAGAATTTGCTGGTCGAGAGTGCGCGAGTTGAGGATATTCTGAACGCAGACTTTTCTCTGTGTATCTTACAAGTACTTTAAAAACTAACTTTCATTAAAGCTCAAGCTTAAAATCAACATTAAAGGCCAACAAATATGTTAAACTAACGTGAATTACTCAATTGCAAAATAATAGTAATACTTCAGTTTGAATTTAATGTTGCTTAAGAATGTCTTTCGTTTTTGGGAATGCTTTCAGCTTGGAGCCTTGCTAGAACTCAGTTCCACAAATATATAATATACGAGTATAGTTTTCCAGCTCTGCCAAAGATTTCGGCCAAGCCTTTCGCGGTTCTTTAAAATGATTACTTTAAATTTGTTTCCACTACATTTTTAATAGTCATCTGTTGGCCTGGAGAAAAAAAATTGAATTATGTTCAAAATAAAAGCCGTTTAATTATAAAAAATCATTTTGCAATTGAGCCAAGTGCTTCCTCCTCAAATTCACAATTAAAATGAACAAATTGCAGGCTTACAGTTAATTTTATTTCCGTTTTTCCTTTGTGAGTTGTGGTTGTTATGGTTTTTGTTTTTTTTTTGGTTTTTGCTGTTGTTGATTTTTTGTGTGGCATTTTTGCTGTTCATTAAAAACTGCCCCTGAAATGCCAATCAATTTTTGTATGCGTTTTCCTTGGCATCTCTTGTGATGCGTGCAAATTATTTTCCTCTGCTTATTTTCTATACTTTGCTCATTTTTTTTTTCTGTCCCCCCGATTTGTGCTGCTCGTTTTGTTGTAATTTTTTGATGTCCTCGACAAGTGCTCTTCGATTGTTTAATATGTCGCTGAGCCGCACATAAGCGCTGCTAAATGGAAGCGAAGGCAGCAAAGGCGAGTGCGGGAAAAGCGAGTGGGGGGAAAGCGATTGCTGGCAAAGCGAGTGGGGGAAAACTCGTAGCGTACTTTTTAGCTGGCTACATTGAAAATGATGTGCAATCAACACGCGCAAAAGCCGGCAACAGTCTTTTTTTGTGCCCGCTTTTTTTTCTTTTTTTTTGTTTTTGTTCTTTCTTGTGTTGGCCATGAAAGCGAGCACGAAAATTAAAAAGTTTTTCTGTTTGTTTTGAGCGCTTTTTGTCGGAGTGGGTTTCCGCAAGGATAACAGCGGAGCGGGAGGTGGAGGGGGAGGGGGCTTCGCATGTAAATTACAACAGTTGTTGGACTAACACATATTGATACATGTTCTTGCAACAGGCAAAAGTTGTAAGCACCGTCTGCGTGTGTGTGTGTGTGTGTGTGTGTGTGCGTGTGAAAGCTTGCAGGCCTTTGGCAACAGCTTGCGGTCTGCCAATTTTATTGCCAGCTGAAAGTGTGAAAAGCACGTAATATTCTGGTTCTCCTTGTTGCCCTTCGTTCATCAGCAAATCCATAAACTATTGTTAAATTGTCGACTTTTGTCGACTGTTTGTCGTTTCGCTTCAATTTAAATATTCAATTTGTGAGAGTTGTGTGAGTGCTTGAATCACGAATTTATCCTTGATTTGATGTGGTTCTTTTGCGACCCTAAGCAAATTGAAAAATGCATAAAAAGGGTGTATTGAAATTGTGCAGCAGTTTGCAACAAGCAGAAGAAAGCACCATAGAGTATACACTTGCGGTCAAAATAATAGTACTGCTGCAATAGAAATATCGCTCATTTTGTGCTTATCAAATCGAGACCCCGTCAAATTCTTCAATCTGAAATAAATTCAATTGAACAAAACATAAAATCTTTGGTTTCTCAACTGAGAACGTTTTAAAATACTATTCTTTCATCTCAGACTGTTAGTCTGTCAAGCTGGCTGTCAATTTGTCTGTCAGCCTGTCAGTTTGTGTGTCTGTCTGTCAGTCAGTCAATCAGTCAATCAGTCAGTCTATTTGTGAAATAGAGACTTCAAGCGTGCACATCAAATTATCACATAAATTGATCGACAACTTTGCCCAACTCTTGAATATATCTTCTCTTAGTGCTTACTCTTCGTTGCAGGGTATCTGCCACGTCGAGCACTCTCCTCTGTCTCATTCTTACTTATTTATCTCAGCATTAACTCACCTTATTTTACATTTCTTTAGGTTTGTTTTTCTTATTTGTTGTGGTTGCTTTGCCAGTGGTTTGAGTGCCACCTTCTATCTCTATTCCTCCTCCTCCCCAGTCGCCACTCCCGCTACCCCTCCCAACCGCCCTACAGCCAACCCCTCTTCTCTATCAGTGTACGCTTTCTGTTTCATTTGGTCGGAATTGTGATTGGGTCCATTGCTGTGCAGAGCATTTGCTGCGATTGCAGTTTGCAACTTTGTCTTTTCGATTTGTTATTCTGTTTGGCTTTGAAGCTGCTGGCTTCATTCACAAAGTATTTTTGCAGCAACAACTACAACAACAAGAACAACAAGAACAGGTATAGAATTGTGGTTTCATTTCAATATTGTCGTTGTAGTTTTTGCTGTTGCTGTGATTTGTTGCCTGCAAAGGTGAATTTCTGCTGCTGTTTGTGGCTTTACTCGCATTAAAAGTAATAACGCAATGTGACCCAAAATCATTTAAATTCAAATAATATATTGGCACACACACATACATACAAATGAAGGACTACAGATATATATATAAAGATATATATATATCTATACACAAATACAAACAGAGATACATTTATCAATGGCCTGTTTTCTGACTTTGCTATCTGCGTAGTCCGCTCTACGTGCTCTTTGCCATATTTACGCACACTTTTCGACTTAACGCACACTGACTTTGTGCCTCCACCTCCCACCTCCCCCCTAAACGCCCCTATTTGCCTTGGGGCGCCACAACAACAATGAAAGTGTAGCTGGAAAAAAGGCAAAGAAATATGATAAAAATGTGAATGTTTTAAGCTGTGGCAATTGAGCAAGCTCAATGATTGCATTGGCAACCCTGTGGAAGGTCAGTCAGTCAGTCAGTCAGTCAGTCAATCAATACTTTTAAATACCTCTCGAAACTGAAAGTGAAAGAAGTAAGTAGGCTCTAGTCAAGAGCGCTCGACGAGGAGTTATCCAGCTGATGGTATCCGATTTTAATGAAATGTGGAAAGGGTACATTATATAGCAACCAGAATACCTCCAATATATTTGGCAATATCTGTGACATGCCTAAAATACAATTGTGAAATTGCGAAGTATTTAATGAAAATTCTTTAATTACTCTTTCGTAGTTGCGAAGAAGAATTTAAAAATGAAATCAATAAAAATTAAGGTCTTTCTTATTCCTACTTCATATTGACAGTGTGTGGAGAGAGAGGGTGAGAGTGTGTGAGAGAGAGAGACAGATAGTCAAAGTCCAGTATTAATTACTATATTAAACCAAGCTATTTTCAAGTAAAGCGTTTGCTATCCCAAAATAGTTCTGCAAAACACGTTAAAATGATTTGGTCGAGAAAGCACGACTTGGGAGGGTATCTCCAAGTACAACTATTCGATATATTTTATATCGATTAAGACACAGATCTTTAAATTGGAGTACAACTTGTGTATTATTTAACAGGCTTTGAGGAATTGTGTATATTTGATTTATGATATGCCAAAATCTATTTAACATCAATTCTCTATTTAAAATGGTGTTTTTTTTTGGTATCGTAAATCGATTTCTATTCGATTAAATGTAATAAGCTGGATCTGGGTAGGGTATATGAGTTTCCACATGCCAAATTTGAAGTCTTTAGTTAAGAGATGGCTAAATCGACTCTGTTGTTGATGCTGGTCAAGAACACATATCCTTTAAGGCGTTGGAGATGCTTCCGCTGCCTGTTGCATACTGCTGGACAACACCAACTTTTCCACATTTTTAATGGCTATCAAAAGCTTTTCAGCTTATATGTATTTATGTGAAAAAAGGGGATAATCTGAGGCAATTTTTAAAATCGGCTTCCATCACTTGTCTAAAAATATAGCAAGGAAAGCCGAATTAATCGCTCTCTTGTAGCAGAGTGTGGCAGGTTTGAGCTGCTCGCAGCTGATAGAATAGATTTGAGCAACTGCTAAATGGAAATGCAAATGCTAAATGAAATATCTATTTTGGGGCATGTGCCTCGAGGGCAGCACCAGCAACAGCAACAGCAGCGGCAACAAGAGGAGCAACCATCAAAATTGCCACTTATAAAAATCGCATTAAATAAAATAAGCAAAATTTGCATGCCACATTTGACTGAGATGCTCGAGAATGGAAAACAATGCCTCGCCTCGATTGTTGGTGCACACATCATAAATTCCGTAGCAAAATCTTTGCCGCCCAAAAGCCAAGGGGCAAAACCAAACTCAACTCTTTCTCCAAGAAGTTATTAGGCATTTGTTTTTTTTGTTTTTTTTTTTTTTTTTTTTGTGGGGGGAGGTTTTTGCCGGTTTTTGGGGGTTTCTCTAATTTCTGGGGCGGAAATAAGTGCTCGTAAAAAATGTTCAAGCCCATAAAAATTGGATGCGAAGCAAAACAAAAACAAAAACAAAACAAAACAAAAACAAAACCAATAACAATAACAATCTCGCCATTCTCTAAACGCTTCTCGCCTCTCACTCGACTCATTTTTGATATGCGATAATGTTTTCATATGGCTTTGAGCCTTTCAGTTTGTTGGTTGCCGACGCTTTTTGGCCTATTGGCCATTCGATTGTTGCAACAGCTATTGAGCGGTAACCGTATTTTTAGTATTGGCAAATAGTTTGTGTGCCCTTTTTCGATTTTGAGTCGCCACCACTCGACTCGAACTGCCGCACCAAAAAAGGTTGTAAATTTGGGCGTCATCAGTCGTCATTGGAGGACTTTCACTCGTCATTTGGTCATTTGTCTGGCTTGGGAGCCGAAGGCGACACCAAGCTCTGACTGGCCCACACTTCATCATTTATGATCGATGTTTGAGCGGAGTATCTCCAATCACACACACTCTCCACCCACACTCGCCCACATTTCCCCGAACTACTTTAAGTTTCTGCTTTAGCCAGAATTTCACTTTAACATTTCTCTTCTCTTTTCATTGCAGGTATGTCAAACAAATTTGTCATTTATTACTTGTCACATGTGAAGGAAATGTTTTGAGGTTTGTTTACAAATTTAGTCTGCAAGTAAAGTGAAATTTACCTTAAGGCTTTAAGCTTAAGCAGAGAAAAGTTCTTGGTCTAAATTCACATTAAAGTTTTGGCTTCAGGCATTTTATGTGACTTGGGTTCAAATTATTCATTGCATTTACTTATCAAAAACTAAACGAATTTTCATAAAGCGAATTCTTATTAGCCAAAGTCAAGTGTTAAAATGTTGTCATTAAAAACCGAACAAAGTGAAAACTCAATTCATTTTCAAATAAAAACAGAACTTTTTGTTCCTGCTTTTACCTCTAATTCAATACTACAATCAAAATTGAAATCATGTTTAAATAATAACTAAAAAAAAGAGTGAAAAGTTCAAATTTTGCATACTCAAAACTTGGTCCATAGTTATCCGGTTCTCAATGACCTCTGCTTTAACTACTACTACCACTTGCAAAGTAGATTACCAATTAAACTCTTCAAACATGCCCTCAGCCAATGTTTCCGCTGACAAGCTCCAACTTTTCTTTGTCATAACATTGTCAAAACTACGACGATTTTCTAAAAACCAGTGCTTAACGAGCATATTTTGACCTCTAGTTTAATCCCACATTTAAAGTTGGAAATAGTTTGTTGCTCATGTTGTACTTGTGCGCAAAAAAGCATCACATTTTCTGACATCGCAGTTTATTTAAAAAACCAACAAAAAACAAAAAAAAAACGCTTTCAATATGAATTAAATTTCTTGTGCCACAAAATAGTTTTAAAATGCTGCCCTTAAGCTAGGCCAGCTAAGCAAAAATGCAATAAAAACAATGCCAAGCGGAAGAAAGAGAAATGAGAATGAAAATGCTAGGGAAATGCACTTGTCTGCCTCTCTTTCTCTCTCTCTCTCTTTCCCCCTCTCTCTCTTGGTCTTTATCTGCCTGCTTAAGGCTCTTTTTGTCTCACTAAGCAAATAATGAAAAATGGCATTTCCGCAGTGGCAACTCCATTTTCTTTTGCGCCCAGCCATTTTTAAGCAAGTCAACAAGTTGCCACCCCCCACCCCCCTCCTGCAACAGACGCATCTTAAAAAGTGGCAGTTGCATTTGCAGCTGTGTTTCTTAGCAACGAATGCCACAAAGGCTAAGGAAATAAATAAATAAATAATCAAATAAACTCCATTTGTCTGGCTGTGCTTCGAGCCAGTAAATAAAAGCCAAAAACACCCTAATTTCACCCCAGCCCCCTCCCTCTCTCCTTGCCACCTCTCTTTCTTTGCTCAAATATTCGATTTATTTGCAGCAAAAATGTTAAATTTGAAGCCAAATAAAATCTTAAGTCAATTGCAATAAATCTAGCAGATTATTTTAATTTCATGCAAACTATGAGGAAGAAAGAGAAAGAAAGGGGTGGGGGTGGTGCGGCTAGTTAGAGAGATGTCTGTCAACAGCTTTTGCGTAACAGCAACAACAAGAAGAGCAGCAGCAGATAAGCAAAATTTGTCAAGCCAAAGCAGTAACAGAAGAAGAGCAAGAGAAAAAAACACCAAGAACCCAATTTCAAGTATTCGCTTTGTCTTCGTTTCGCATGTTTTGCATCTTTGACTGTGTTTCAGAGGCGAGTCGCCGAGACAATGACTGCTAGCAGTGGAGCAAAAATAGTCTCACGAAATGAGGTTAACGTCCACAAAACGAAGCCGAACGAAGCAAAACACGAGCGTAGCCCGAAGAGAGCGTCCTCTGTTTTGCTAAGGTGAGAGTGAGCGTAATTTGAAGGAGCAATGTTTATTCGATTATTAGATGTGGTTTCTATTTTAACGCTTTTCGAAGTGAGAGAGAGGAGCACTGTTAACAGTTCTGGAGCACTGTTATCAGTTCTCTGTAAAGCATGAGTTGGAGACGGAATGTTATTTGCAGTTGGAGAACATGCTAGACATTCCTCACTTCAAATAACAGCATAGAAAATGTATCTGTTAAAGGTTAACATTCGTTAATGCTTAACATTTTAGTGTACTCCAAAATAAGTTCAATCTGCAAAGTTAGGCTAAGTGTTAAGTCTGCTTAGTTGTAGTTGCCATTAGGTATTCATATTTTAAAACTACACAACATACATATATATTTCATATTCTCCTCGCAAAACAAATGTTAAGAAAGTTGCAGTTCTTTTAGATGCTGGGGAAAAGCATTTGCATCCCATTTTCCATTTATATTAAATCCCCTCTCAAAACCAGTTCGAATTTGTGTGGACTCCAAGTTAACAGTTTGAGTAACTTTAACATTACGTATACGCATGTAAAAGTCTCCCCTCAAACTAGTCTGAAAATTCCTAACACTAACAGTATGTAAAACTGCTAACTGCCCCTCTCAAACAAGCTCGAAATTTTGGCATTGATATAATGTATCTCTCCTCTTAAGCTACATTATTGCTTATTGTGGATGCTATGTTTCTTACACATAAATCGTTAACATTAACATTCGATATACTTTTCCCCTTAAAATGTTCGATACTCTCCCTCCCCAATTGTTTGCCTCCGTTAACAGCTAACATGCTGGGGCTACTGTAACATTTCGAATTGAGCGCAAAAGAAATGTTAGCAAATGCTGGTGGAAGCCATTTAATGCTCTCACTGAATAACAACAGAGCCGGCTTTTGTGAGTTCTTTGAACTCGGCTGCATGCATGATTGGCCCGCCACTCTCCCCTACTCTCTCGTCTGCTGCTTTGTTGCTATGCATTTTTGAGCAGTGCAATACTTGAAATGTTTTACTCGCACTGCTGTTATTGTTGCTGTTAAGCGTGGCTGTTATGTGAATGTGTGTGACTTGACTGAATCTGTGTGTGCCATTTTATATTCTGACCTTGACTTGAGTTCACAATTGAATTTTTTTCTGCACACACCTTTTGACAGCTCCGCTTCTTTTTATTCTCTTTTTTCTGTGTGTGCATTGTGCTTGTCATCTGCTAACGGGACCCTTTTCTTTCAAGCCAAGTCCTTGACAAACTGGCAACTAATGTGACCCAGCAGCAAAGCAGCATTCAACGCCCACCAGCCAGACAGGAATAAAAGAGCAAAAAAGGATATATATATAAATATATATAAAAGAAAAGAGCCGTTTGTGGGCGGCGTCTGAATTGAAAAGGTTCCACACTCAAAACACCATAAAACCCTCTAAAAAACCATAAAATTCCAACTTTTTCAACTCTTGCACTTTTCAATAAACTGCTTAGTTGTCTGCTTGCCAGCCCTTCCCAGCCCACCCCCACCACCCCTTTCTGCCTGCCTGCCTGACGACACTCATAAAAATTCTACACTAAATTTTAGTAAATAGTCATTGTTCAGAAAGTAAATTTCCAACATTTTTGCTTGTGGCTTTCCAAAACCAAGTTTTGCATTTCTAAACTGTAGAAAACTTTGCCACGCAATTCATTGTTAAACGAATTTAACAGTAAAACACTTGTTTTAAATACGAGTGTTTCTAGAAGTAATGTTATCTAGAGTAATTTTCACAAATTATTTCTGAAAACAAGAAAATGTTCGTCATTTTTAGAAATTGATTTCAAAAACATGAAAACTTTATGTATTTTAGGGCGATTTGCTTTCTGAGTGCACCAACAGTAATAACAGCCACAGGACGACATCCTTGCTGTGATTTATAAGTGGGTCGAGCGACTCCACCCCCCTCCCCCACCCCGTGTGACCCTTTGCTTTGCATCTTGTTGCTATCAAAGTGCATATAAATTACCGTTGCCCCCGCCCCCGCCCCCGGCCACCCCCTTGCCACTTGCCCCTTGCCCATTGCCCAACTGCCCCCCTGTGGTCATTTTGACATAAATCGTTTCGCGTGTTCAGCTTAGAAAGGCGCTTTGCTAAGCGTTTTCTGATTAACTGGCTAACTGGCGCCATCTATGTCTGAAAGTTGATGCAGCTGAAGGCTTGCAACGTTTGCCATGCGGTCTGCTTTACATAATATGTGTGTGTGTGTGTGTGTGTGTTGCAATAATGGTCGGTTAATGTTTGTGTATTGGAATGATAGTCTGTTAAGCCATGCTTATTGCAATTATAGGGTATGTTTAGCAGCCTGTTCTAACAAATAGCAGTTAGTCGAGGCTTTAGACCATGAATAACTTTAACTATAACTTTTGCTAACTTTACAAATTTGGTTTAGAAATGTTGTGTTGTTCATTAAAAAAGTTGTTTGCCTTGTTGCAATGATAGTTGCTGAGACTTTCACAATAATAAAAGCGATAAAGTTGAGTTGCAATAAAAATACACTGCTCAAATATTTGTATAAAGTTGTAAAAGTTTGCTTCAGATATTTTATAAAGAAAACTGCACGCATTTTATGCAAACAGTAAGTTTCTTCAAGAATTACACAGTCGACGATATAAATAACTTTTTTTTTTATAATTGACTTAGAGTCATTTCAGTTGGCCTATTTTCCACGTATCTCGTTATTTACCTACAACCAGCTAACTTCTGATTCAAATATCAACATATACTTTTTACCCAATTTTAATTTGTTCATGGAATTATTGTAAGGTCGACTTATAGTATTGAGTAATGTCTACCAATGCCTTCAGCTCGGTTGGATTATTTTTAATTAATTTACAGCTTACAGATTTTTTGCAGATTTGTAGTTTTTAATGTGTAATTAAATTTCGGCTGCTAAAATTAGGAAGAATCTTCCTGTTAATATTTCTATATATGAATTATAAGTTGCTTGGAATATTCATTAAATATACATTTGTAATAAATACTTGATTACAATTTAATTATCTGCCAAATCATGTGAGCTACTTCGGTGTCTTTAAGCATTATTTCATCAAGTGCAGATCCTGGCTGAAGTTTTTGTTCTTCGCACAGTTCATTTGGTGTGGTTGGGATTTAATCATTCTGTTAAATACTTGCGGGCAGCCAGTGTTGGCAAATAGCCAAAGTCAAGGAATTTTAATTAGACCTCAGGTGACACACACACACACACACAGAGTCAGAAGGTGAGCAAAGCATGCAGCAATGCAATTGTTGACCTGCGCTGACCACAATTATTTCAACTATTTACGTTGCTGCTGCTGTTGTTGTTGTTGTTGTTGTTGCCGGCTATCATTAAGCGAGTGTCATTCACACTTTCACTTTAACTTTCACTTTTCGTCAGTGACACGTGTCAAATGTGTGCAACAACAATAACAACAGCAACAACAACAACAGTTGGCAATTGTCACGCCCACAAGATGCTTTTAATTGTTTCTTGGAGCCCTTCTGCTTTTGATGGGGCTGAATAGTGTTGGTAAACGCATGCTGAACAAGGCATTTTTTTGCTAGAAATTTGCGCTTTCAAATTGGTTTTCCTTAAGAAACACAATGAAATAAATTTGCTTGAAATAAACGCTGGCTTTCCTAGTCAAATTCTGTAAATCTACAGATATATATTTATTTTGAATATCTTTAATAACTTCAACTCTAAATAATAATACTCACAAATAAATCCAAAATCGCAGGGCATTTCAAGTTCGTTCGTAATCTGTATTTTCGACTATTTGCATTCGTTGCCTGTTTTGTGTGTGTGTGTTTTTCTTGTACGTAGTCAAAGATTAACGTCACCCGTGCCACTTGCCACCTGCCACCTGCCACCTTTTTGGCCAAATGATTAATGACAGCGATTTTCTGCTGATGCCCGTCTTTAACTGAAGCCACACCCCCAAGCCCCTACACTCTTTGAGTGGGGAAACTTTTTGGCATTTGATGGAAATCTACTTGTTGGCGCCAATTTAGCTGACGACCTTCATGATGATAATGAAGATTACTTTGTTGCCCACTTTTGTTCTTACTTCGCCTATTTTTTTGTTTTTGTGGACAGAATTTACATAAATTAATCAGCGCTCAAGTTGGCAACTACAAACTGAACGAAACCGCGCCACTGAAACTGAACGAAGCGCGCAAAGAGTCAAAGGCATCATCAAAAGTGCACACAGCGAAATTTGGCTTTTGCATGTCTAATCACTGCGCTCCTTTGCGTATATAGGAAAGGGATACAAGAGAGTGAGGGAAAGAGAGAGACAGAGAGAGAGAGAGGGGGAGAATAAAGGAGTGCTTTAAAAGCCGCTCATCAATTGTCAGCAGCGTTGCCAGATAGAGGAAACGACTGGCAAATTAAAGCAAAGCCTGCCAGGTGAAAGACAAAGAGCGAAGCAGAGGAAGAGTTGAAGAGAGGGGAAGATGAAGAGAGGGCGATTCAGTTAGATTGTCAGGCAAATTGAATAGTGAGTGAGTGGTGAGTGGAGGGTGTGGGGGAGGTGTAAAATCCATGTCGATTGTCGGCATTTGTCACGTGCAGCGGCATCTGACGTGCGGCAGAGGAAGTGATGCGACCAAAGTCGCGTTTTGTCTGCGCTTGATTGAGAGGCAGCGCTGACGACGCAGGCAGCGCTGCCAACGCCAATTTTGTTTGCGCAATGTTTTGACTGCTTTGCATTTGTAGTCGTCGTTTTTCCCTCGTTTTTTTTTTAGGAATTTTTAGTTGCCATTGCTGGCAGTCAGTCAGTCAATCAGTCAGTCAGTCAGTCAGTTCGTCATTCAATTTATTTGTGCGTTGTTCGACACAAACTACACCATTTTACATACAAATACGTAAAATACTCGCATATTTTTACATATTTATATGAGTGAAATAGATTGCAACATGGTGGCAACAACAACAACAACAACAGCAACAAAAACAACTGCGTGGAATGCGTGTGTGAAAATATTCACTTGGTAATTTACTGCAATCGCATTTTGTGTGCAACGCGCTTTGAGTCAAATATTTCGGACAACTTTTTGTTGATTTAGTTTTATTTTTCTCTCTTTATTTGAAAATTGCCGCATTCCAATTGGAAAGTCATAGTTAAAAACAGTCGAAAAACTGTTGCCACTGAAATGCATTTTCCACCTTTTTTGGCTAGCAATGCTTTCAAATCTGGCCACACCTACCCAAGGCATGTGATTCAGGATTTATTGTGCAGCCAGCAGGGAGTGTTCTGGTCATGTTCTCGTCGCACGTTCCCAGAACCCGCCAGTGAAGCGCTGCTCCTGCTTGCTGCAGCCTTGCGATAAACTTGACACTTTATGTGCAGCAGCAGCAGCAGCAGCAGCAGCAAAAGCCTGCCAGTGGCACGCTACACTTTTAGCAAAAAGAAAAAAAAAAAAAATTAAATTAGTTGCACACAGTTGTGAAAGAATTAATAGCAGCACTCGCACAAGAAATGTTTTGAAAGTGTCTTATTTAAATTTGTAAGTTTAAGCAACTTATGAATACATTTTTAGAAGTGAAAGACGAATAAAACCCTAATATTATTCAGCATTTTTAGCCGGTTTAAGTTTACTTAAAATTAAAATTGTATAATTCATACAATTTTTATTTTATGAAAGCTTGAAATAGATAAACGATTTTCATAGATTGCGTAAGAAAAGCTTCAAGCAAAGCTTAAGACTGCCCAAGAACCATTTAAATTTCTATAAATTTCAAATTCTATAAATACTGCTTGCTATTTATTGCTTATTTGTGCAACAAAATGGTTGCAACAGTTCAATCACATTTGGATAAGGCTTAGAATATTTTATGATTTTGCTACATGTTTGATTTATTGCAAATGAAGTTGTTAAATCATTGATTTCATTTTGGTAACATGTTATTTTTCATTGGCTTTGGTCACGAATATCAACTAAAAGGGCTGAACAAGGCGTATACGCAATGTTTGTTTATATTTTATATTTACACATTTCCCGCTGCTGACCTGGTTTTTTGAGTAAGCGTGTTTCAGCCATAAACAAGAAGCGCAACAAAAACAACAACAACAATTGTCGCATAAACAAGTTGGCGACTTAGCCGTGTAATTTAAATTGCCAACACGCGTGTGGCACATTACTTCTTGCCACCTACGTTAAGCCCGCACTTGCAACTCCCCCTCTCGAAACGGCTGCTGTTTCTTCGACTTTTTCTGTTTAGCTGTGCGTCTGTTAACATGGTCAGTAAGCCCGGTTCCAATTAGTCTCCGACTGCCATTTAATAGCCAAAAGTGTTGCTTAAATAATGATTACACTTTCCTGGCCACATTTTTACTTGCACCACATTCGAATTGCTGCAACAAACTGCGTCACATCAAATTAGTTTGCTTAAAAGCCTAATTGCTCGTATAAAAATACTATAAAAGTTTCCACACTTTTATTCAGCTCGATTTCTTTGAAGTCATTTTTCCCGACTCGCATCTGAAATCATTTCATTGGCAAATTTATTTATTAAAATTAACTCAATTTGCTGCGCTGCTTGGCATGGCAAAATTCCCATGTAAACGTAACAATTTAATTAAAAACTTTATGATGCGATGTCATTTCTATGAAAAACTGCCCAGAAGGGAAAAGGCATTTCCTGTTTCTTGGCTTTGTTTTCTTTTTGTATATATTTTTTTTTGCTTTATGTGGAATACAAGAAAAAATACTTGAGCAACTTCTGTGGCAGACAATTGTGGAAAGTTTGCCCATTTTACCAATAATCGCAATATGAAAAGTTGTTCTTGGCGTTGTTGCTGGTGTTTTAGTTGTTGCTTTCGTTGCTTGTTGTGGCTGTGATATATTTTGTTAAAAGCGTTGACGAAATGCAAAAATGTAAAACTCGCAAGCTAGAAAATCATCACAAAAAAAGATCCAAGCGAGGCAAGGAAGCCAGTAAAAATACACCGTCAAAATGGCCACAAATAGGCACAAACACACCCAACACACACCCAACACACACACACAGCTGTGTTTGACAGCGTTGAATCACATGAAAACAACATGTCGCTGACACGTTTAAAGATATACAAAAGATAGGGGGGGTGGTGGGTGGAGGGGATGATTCCCCTGCTGAAAAACCCACGTTAGACACTTGAAAAGTTTTTGGACAAAACTTTTCACATATTTTACTTACAATTAAATGCAATTGTTCGCAACACGGAAGTGAAAAACAGCCTCAAAATGAAGGTCGCTTAATATGCACAAGGAAAAATTAAAAGTGGAAAGTGGAAAACTCCGACTTTAAGCATAGTAAGCTGAAATTAAGATCTGATTTCTCAAATTGAGAATGTGAAGTGGAAAGACTGCAAACTTAGTTTTAGGTGCTTCAAGAATAAATAGAATATCTTCTGAAAAAGAAGAAATAAGAAGATGGCAGACTTGACTCGAAATATGTGAACAATAAAAACTATGTCGGAAAACAGCAAACTTAATTTAAGATATTTCAGGAATAAGAAGAATATTAAGAAGTAAAAATGGAAACACAGAATCAACTTACACAATCTGCGTATATATTTCTTGCTGTACACATTTGCCGCTCTTTGTTCATTTTTGCTGCGCTTTCTAATCGAATTGAGAATACGTTTTAGATTGTGTTTTTCTCAGTGTACATATAAGTGTGTACTTGTGTTGAAAGCCACCCTTGATTCATTGTGCAACAAACTCGAAACGAAGTTAATGTTGAGCCAGAACCTGAAGGAGGACGCAGGCCTATGGAAGATGGCAGAGCGGCGGGAGAGGGGGGTGGTAGGGGGCGGGAGGGGGGGCGTTGTCTGCAACGTTATAATTTATGAATGCTGCCTGCGCACAGCGCGTAAATTATGAAAATCTACTTAAACTTGCCGCCAAACTCAAACTCAAAATAAAACTCAAAATAAAACCGCACGCATTCTCCACATAAGATGAGACGATTGGAATGGGAATGGGAATGGGGTAGCTGTAAAGCTAACGAAGCAAAACAAAAGTAGACTTTTAGTGGCTCCTCTTCTGTTCGGCTGTTTTTCTTGGTTGCTGGTTGCTGCTTGTTGCTGTGTTGGCTCTTTTGTCTTATCTCCACTCATATTTTATACCCTGTTGCCAACGGGGGCCACACACAAATAAAAGCGACAATTATGATTTGTTTCGAGCTCACAGCCATTGTGACCAGATAATGCTAATTTATGCAAAGCTAAGATCTGCCGGATCAGGTTTGGCATTCACTGTTAATAATATGACAATTTACATTTTTTTCTGGGTTGAGCAGCAATTGGAAAAATTGTTGTCGGCATATTTTTGCAATTTAATTAATTCTTTAATTAATACAATTTCAAAGTAATTCTTCCATTTTCGTCTATATATTTTGATAGGTTTACACAGGAGAGAAGATTTACACAACATATAAAATTAAATTTCTCAATAATTATGCCATCGTTTTTTTTTTTTTTTTTTTTTTTATATAACAGTTATATTTTAAACATTAATCAACCTATTTAAAGGCTATAAAACATTGATTTGGAACAGAATGAATAATAGCAGTGAATTACAATCTATAACATAAACATAGAACACGTCTTCCAAGAAATATTTTTTCAAATATTTTGGAGAAAGTGGTCAGCAAGCTTATCGGTCGATATGACGAGACAAGATTATCCGGCTTGCCAGGTTTCGGAATCATCGCAATCACAGCGCACTTCCACGGAGTGGGGAAGTGGTGGATGCGAACCATGGAGTTAAAAAGTAGCACCAAGAACAATACTCCCTTCTCTGGGAGGGCCTTAGCAACTCTGCCGTCAACGCCGTATTATTATTGTTTTTTTCGGAAATCGATTTCCATTCGCAGAACGTGCAAAGTTATCGATAAAATAAAATAAAATAAAATTACATTTGAAATTTGCATTGCCAGACGGAATGACAATTTATAGAAAAAAGTGTTGCATATTTTTCCGTGCTTTGTTCAACTCATTGAAGTAATTCCCAAATGGTTCTGGCCTCGAACAGGTAATACGGGTCTATTTTTTTAAACTTTTGTTTACAAGTATTATTATTGTTTTTTCGGCTTTCCTCCGTTTTAACACCATGCTTGAAACATAGCTTTTCCAGCCCATTTACTGAGCATCTGCAAGTCACTTTTCCCTTACACCTTTTTCTATCTTGGTTTTTCTTTTTTGTTGCTGAAGTCAAACTCGCATTTGTCGCATTTGTTGCGCTTGAAGCACTTCATTATTCTCGTATCAAGACTTGCTACGTTTTATGCAAATTGTTCACTTCTTTCTATTTATATATGCGTATTTTTAATAATAATAAAATCCACATTGAGCAAACACAATTACAAGTGCTCAAAGTGCTGTCTTTGTGCAAATTTCTGGCTTTCATTGTATTATTTTTATTACTACATTTTATTGCGGTTGGCAGTTAGTTGTTAAAATGTATTTTTAATTACGCGTAATTAACTCTAATGAATTTTAATTGTGCGTTGGCCAATATAAACGGCATTTAATCAACATGTGCACGCAATTGCTGTTTTTCCGGTTGTCGCTGTTTGTTTTCATTTTGTTTGCCATTTTGTCAGCAGCTGTCAACCCTTGCAGTTGAACTCTGATGTGCATAATTATTAATTTACCATCGATTTGATTTCAATAACCCTCATAATTAGCTAATTAAATGCAATAATTATGCAACTTTCGACTATAATTGAGATGCGATTAAGCCAACGATTTGTTACAGCCAAAGTGCAGCAAGGAAAATACTTTAGTGCTGAATTTTAAATGTTATCTTAATTGCTATAAAGATACAAATAACTTAGCCAAAAGTGCAATATCAGTTGATTAACACAAATCTTGCCATAAACATCGATATTTATGTTCAAATTTTAATCAATCCTAAATCAGTACATCGATGTTTAATGCCTTTCAAATTTCAGTCAATCACAATTTGCATAACATGACTATAAGTGGAACATCAATTGCTATAATTAATTTTGTTATATTAATCAATATTCAATAACATCATAAATCTGCAAATTTCAATCATAATTTGAATAATTGATTTAAAATATATTGTTATAATTCTCGTCATTTTATATGATTAGAGCTCTTCAAAGTTCAATCAATCATTATCCAAAGTATCTTTGAATGTACATCTAACAATTTAGCTGAGACATTCAATCATCAATCTTCATTCACCTTTTTGAACGTTGCACAATAGTGCATATTTACCTACTCCTCTTCTTCTTCTTATACCCTTTTTTAATATATTTTTTTGGTAGTTAGCAAGTGAGTGAACACAAACACAACACAATTCAGGTCAAAAGATGCATAAAACTGTCGGCATAATTCACAAGTTTCTCAAGTAGCTGACAACGAGATATTTTTTTTTTTTTTGGTAACTTTAGGGAGCTGCAAGGCGGTGGGGGGACATGGGAGAGAAAGAGAGAGAGAGACAGAGAGACACGGAATACAAGTGCAATTACCAATTATAAGTTTTAAGCTTGCTGTGTGTGTTTGTGTTGCGGAGACATTTTCATTGCTCTTACTGATTTATAGCGAAAGAGACAGAGCGAAAGAGGGAAAGGGAGAGAGTAACTAAGAGAGAGAAAGAGAGGACATCGTATAAATCAAAGCTGCAAGAAGCGTAACAAGTTTTCCTTGCTATAAATTTCAAGCATGCCACAAGACAATAGACAAAAGCCCGAAGATGCAATAGAAATCATCTAAAATCAATAATAAAAGAAAGCGAAATATTCTCGCTTTAAAATTATTGCATTCTACTTTAGTTAAAACTTTAATCGTTCAACAACACTTAATTTCAGTAGCGGGTAAATTGTGCAAGGTTTCTTTTTGCATTATTTATTCACGCTTTATCAGCTGATTTTATATATGCAAATAAGTTTGTTGCACAACTTCTTGCATGCATTTAATTAAAAGCGTTTGCTGGCTGCTTTTAACTATTTTTCCATTTGTATTTTATTAAACATTTAATATGCAACACGCGCACACACACACACACACAGAGATCCACACATGCCACAGGCAAACATTGTTATTATTAAGTAATTTTTGAAGAGTTGCAACCCCGTCGCTCGCCTCTTGCACCCTTTCTTCCCTTATTGCATTTTGCTACTTTGCGGTAACGGAGAACATTTCGCATTGTTGTCAACGCAAATTTCCGTGCCACATGCAACAAGGCAAAGGCAACTTTGTACTCCCCAAAGAGAGCTTAACGCTTTTGACTTTTAATATGTTGGCGCAACCCAAAAGCCCTCGTTACCTTAAGCCCCATGCTGCACGCCCCCTCCCCCTTTACAACATACCCCTTGCTACTTGAACCCTCCAGTTGCCTCATTGTTGTTGCATTAAAATTACATATTTTGTTACTTGGGGGCGCTCCCTCTTTTTCTCTCCCCCTTCTCCGCCTGTCCCGAGTGTTGCTTTGTGTGAAGTGCTACTTGTTCAGCCGCTGCCACTGCCACTGCCGCTGCCGCTGCCGCTGCTTCTCTCGCTTGCCAACACTGCAAATTTATGGCTCGTTTCCCGTCTCGCTCTCGCTTTGCACACAGTCTTTTTATGAAAGTTTGCACATTTCGTTCTTCACATGCGTTGCTGCTTCTTCTTCTCGCTCTGTCGCTTATGTTTTCTTTTTTTGCCCAGCTTCCTATTATTTTTTTGTTGTTACTTCTTCAACTCTGACAATTTTTCATATGCATCGAATTTGCATACAAAATATAAAAAACAAAAAGAAGGCGCCACGCCGAAAAATTGTTGCGTTGCTTTTCTGTTTTCTTTATCTGCTGCCTCTCTAAGGGTAGGCGTGGGCAGGGGGGTCAGTGGTGTGTTGTACAACATTTCGGTTGTTGTTTTACAGCTACGCCTTGTGCCTCATAAAGATATGCATGCAAATTTTAGACTAGTTTTTTCCTCTTATGTTTATGAAAATGCATCCTTTGTCTTTCCTTATTTTGTGGTTTTGCGGTTTGGCATAAGCATCAAGGACAGCCCCCTTTAGCTGCCCCGCCTTATCGGCAGCTTATTAATCTTTAGCTTTTGTGTTAGAAATTCAATTTCGAAGTTTTGAAATCGATTATAAATCTAAAATATCTATAAATAATCTGAAAACATAATTCAACAATTTTTATATTATAGCTACAGGAAAAAAAACTTGAACAAGAAAGGCAAGCAAATTAAAGCAAAATAAACATTCAAGCATTCAATTAAAATTTATGTTTATCGAAAGTAAGTTGAATTGTTCGTTAGATAAAAGTTTTTTACTCTTAATGAACACTTTATTAACTCAAATTTGGAGCAACAATCTCAAATGTAGACTGAGCTCTTGCTGCATAACCAACTTGAGTCAGTGTTGTTTGTTCGCACGTTTTAACTTGGAAGCTTTGCTTATTTATTGGCATCAGAAGCCTTCAAATATTTACATTAAGCTAAGCATAAGCAGTAAAAAAAGAAAAGAGGATATTGAAAAAAAAAACGGAAAATGTAAATTGCAAATTGCAAATCGCTCTCAAAGTCGCAACTTTCTCATGAATTTCACTTTTGCTGAGTAAAACCAAAGAGAAATAAAAAAAATAAAACATATATTAACATATCAGTCGGATATAACCGACTAAGCCATGCTCTGCTGGCAGCTTTCAAGCTGAAATTTAACCGTTATACAAATTCATATCTATTGATTTTTAATTGCCAAATAAGCAAGAAATTCTTGAGTATTTCAACTACTAATTTTCAATGGCAAAGCTGGAAAAAGTTGGACTAATGTTTTTTTGTACCCCTTTTTTAAAAGAGTACTGAAATGTTGACAAAGGCCGCGGAACCCTGCATTTGCACTGTGCCACGCCCATAATTGGGGCAGTGCACAACTGTACACACACAGCACACACCCTTGAGGGGGTGGGGGAAGTGGGTGAGCCAATAAAAAACGCTTTGTTAGCATGCAAAAATTGAACATGTTTGCGTGGCTGAAACACACTTTCCAAGGGCTTTGTGTGCAGCCTTGTTTGGCTAGCTGTGCCTGCCCTGCAGGGGTGGGGTGGCGGTGGTGGGCGGAGTAGCTTATTCCTGCGATTATCCTGTGCAGCATGGCTGCGCTTTGGCTGCACTTTCTTGAGCTGCAGCAGCTGCCACGCACAGCATGCCGACAGGCTGGCAGGCAGCACAGGATCTATGATATTTGCATTAAGTTTTGGCGCAGTGTATATGCGTGTGTGTGGGTGTGTGTGTGTGTGAGAGTATTTGACGTATGTCAGGCATGTGTGGATTATTGCCTGCTCTTAAGAGCATCTGGCAACTTTATACCTAAGGCTTCAGTTCTCATTCTCCCTCTCTCTCTCTCTCTCAGCCAATGTGCAACTGTTTTGCAATTTGCATTACTTTTTGAACTCGACAATAACAAACAACAACAACCACAAGACTAAAATTGTGTTGCAAACTTTTCGTTGCCTAATTGCAAATGTGATTTTTGCTCGAAGAAGCAGCAGCAACAAATAAGATTTGAAATCGTTACTTTTACTGTTAGAATGTTAAATATTCTAGCTGCTTTAGAGTTTTTTAATTTTAAAACCTTTTTACATACTGCAACTTGAACTGGATTAAGTTGTATATGTTTTTTGAATTTTTAATCACTGCAAATTGAACTTGATTAAGTTGTATAGCAAAAAGTTAGTGGAAAGTTGACTATGCTGTTCAGAGACTAGTTTCTAAATGTCTATCTAAATTCTATCTTGCATTGTACTTGACAATCCCTCCAGAAGCCAACAGAGATTACTTCAGTATATACCATATAGTCAAAGGATTCTGGAAAGTCTCCTTCAATCAGTAATAAACGTGTTGAAGTGTTAAATTGTTATTAAATTCCATTTTCGGTAAAGCGAAACAAACTGAAAAATGTTTAAAGCATTTGGAGACATCTGGTCTCTATATAATAATAATTTCCGCACTCGAATCCCAAGTTTAAGAATAACTTGAAATGTGTCAGCTTTATATATATATTCTATATAATCTTAGCAGCCTTCTTCAATAGTTTCCAAGCTTTGCTGATACCCTTTGCAAGAGTTAGAAGAGTAAGCCAAAAATGTGTGTAATCTAATTTGCATAATTTGATTTAACGCTAAACTTTACAACTGTTTTACAAGAACGTAGATGGGGAAGGGCTGGGTGAGGGTTGTGGTGGGGAGGGGGGAAGTTTGTGTTTACGAATAACGTAAAATTAATTAAAATACGGTATACAAAAGCTGCAAATACAACTCACAACCTTCTTCGCCTTTCAGTTGCTTTTAACTGAGTTCATCAACAAATTGTTTTCGAATTCTCCCCCACTCCTGCTCTCTTCTTCTGCACTCTTCTTCTGCTCCTCTTACTTTCCCTCTACTGTTTTTTTTCGCGTATGAGAGCTTAATACGCTTAATACGCACAACGCGTGAAAGCTTATAAAGCGCACAAATTGCCTTTGTGGTGTGTGTGTGTGTGAGCAGGCAGGCGACAAAGCTTTGCTTATCGTTGTGTGTGACTAGGACGGAGACCGAGACACAAAGAGCGAGAGCGAGAGAGAGATGTTTGTATTTTACAGCTTGTCTCTGTAATCGGATGCGCTTAGCAATTTTTAGCGGTTTTCCGCCTGGTCACGACTTTACAGCACACAATCGGCTTTTTTTTTGGTTTTTTGCCGGCTTTAAGCATTTTGCTACAAATTGAAATTATATTTTTTAATAATTGAGTTTAGTGTTGTAAAGTTTTCAATTACATCTCACCATTAAATATAGAGTTTTACCTCTCTCTCTACCTCTCTATCTCTCTCTTTCTCGCATTCGCAAGCAGAGTTGATTGAAAGAGGCTTAATCAACAATCATTTTTGATTGCTAAACAAGTTTGATATTGAAATTGATTTTTGCTATTAGCAATTCGAGCAAAGTGTGACAACTAAATTATAGATCAGAGCGTCTTTGAAGTGCTTACATATCAAATCTGGGAGATTGGAGTTTTTTCTACGTATTCTCTTGTAGAATTGAGAATTGATCCCTCCAACAGTGTATGGAAAACATGTCTGCGGGCAGCTCAATTTTTCTCCTTCTTTTTTTCCTATTAGATTCCAACTGATTATCAGCATTTCTAATAAATCCTTTAGATCCTTTCGATACAATAACTGTCTCTGTCTTTGCTTGTGTAAGTTGATACTCGGCTTCATTTTTTTACATTTTGGATGGGGTTTTTCCTGGGCCTGTTCCTGATCCTGCGATGCATCCCTTTACAGGGTTAACTTTAACTTTTGAGTAGGTTTATGAACACAGATGGGATCCGAATGTGATAGAAATATTTTAGTAATACAAGAGTTAATTGCTTAGTGATATTACTCACTGAGTTAACTATTTATTATTAGTATCATTTATGGTTTTCTTACACTGTGTCTTGTGAGATCAACTGGCTCAACTTGAATTCTCTTGCAATACTGAAGAACCTTAGTTGTGCTGAGGGCTTCCTTTGTTTTTCCATGTAGAAGACTGATTTCCCCAGGCTCTGATTAAGGCAATATGCTCTGCTCTGATTCGCTTTGAGAATTGCGTCTCATTGTCGGATGACTACTTAGTGTCCTGTCAAGAGATCTGTTAGTGTTCCAAGTACAAGTCAAATCCATTGCTTAAATCATTTCTGATTATGGCTGCCCTACAAATTGGCCAGGCTTTTATCGGCTGCCGCTGGCCAGGCTGACGATGGCCCGCTTTGTTTCCCATAAGCTCTCCATGAACAAATAGTGCTTGAGTGCTTGACTCTGTCAGACTCTCGAGTTGGGTGGCCAATGAAAAGAGTTAAGCCAAAACACTAAATTCTAAATGCCAGCCACAATCAGACGAGGGCAAATGGAGAAATCCTTTAAAGCAATAAACAAACAAATGAACAAACGCCTGATTCTGCGTGTGTGCGTGTGTGTGTGTGTGTGTGTGTGTGTAGGTGTGTTTGTTTGTGCGGGTCAGTTGAGGTCAGCTTTTGGTTAGGGTCTTGCGGGAGTCAAAAGCCTTTGGCCAGTTTGGTGTCAAAACAACAAATTGTTTTTTAATGCGCCACGCCCACTTTTGCCACACACTCAGCAGCAGCCGCAGCAGCAGCAGCAGCAGCCAGACAAAAGGCAAATATAAATACCAATACACACACGTGCCACGTTGTCTAACAATGGGTGGCAACTGCTTGGGCGTAAATGACCAAGCAGGCGTGGCATGGGTCCATTCATCCATTTTGGCTTAAACAAAAAGCTTCTGTTATTGCATTTTCGGTCTGAATTCTGGCATATTCTAGCCATCCTCGTCGTCGGTCAAGAGTCACAACAATAGACCATTTACAACCTGAGTGTTGGTGGGAGTGGTGAGGGTGGGTGGGTGGCCCGGGGTAGCGGTAACTTTTCTGTGAAAGTAGCCCAAAACTAATTGTTGGCACAACTTGCCCAAAAAAAAAAGGAGCACTCACAAAAAAGAGCTACAAAAAACAGGAAGAGGCAACAGCTATTGCCACGTTATGAAATAGTTTTTCCAACACTTTTCATTTTTTTGGTTTTTTTACTTTTTTTTTTGCACCTGGCCTATTTGAAAATTCTTTTGTTATTCCACTTTTTTAGACCCGGCTTTCGACTGTGCGTGTGTGTGTTTAAGGCGGTAGAGGAGTCGCTTTAGCACTTGATGGCCTTTTGTTTTGGCCCAAAAGCTATTGCATATTTACGCCCAAATTAAATAGTTTTTAACCTTTTGCACATTTGTGGACTGGAAGCAGCCTGGAGCAAAATACGCTTTTCAGCAATGTTTTGCGATGGTTTTTTTTATGGCTTTATTTCAATTTTCGGCAGCTATCTACTGGCAGCGATGTTTACTTTTAGACTTGACTGTATTTAGCTTGACTGAGAAATATATAGTTAGCCTGTTGATGTTTCTCCTGGTCGATCTTATATTTCGGGGTGTATCGCAGTATTGGAAAGCTATAACTTCAAATTTCTGGCTTTTATTGCTATCGGATATCGATTAATATCGATATTCTTGAAGTGAGAGATTGAAATAAATTGAAAATTGCCTTGCATAGATTTATTTCAGTCTTATCGAGAACTACGACAACTTTTACACCACATTTAAAGTGTGTAGCTCTGATGGTCTCTGAGTTCGAACATGCCTGAGTCGACTCGACTATTGTTGCTGTTCATGAATATATATCCGCTGTACATACTCTACTCCTGTCTGTGCATACTTACGCACTACTTTATTACATCAGCCTATATCAATTTGTAATGAAGACTTGACACACATTTGCCGCACTTGAAGGACACTTAAACAAATCCAAAGTGAGATAAGTTCAACAGGCAAAGCAAGTGTAAATTGTTTGCCTCTTTTGAGTCGTTTTAAACTGATTTGTGCACACCTCGTCAGCTGCAAATTGGGCTGCCTAAGGCAATTGAGCGAGTGAGAGAGTTATATATATATATACATATATATATATATTTATACATTTATATAGAGAAAGGCAGATAGACTCTTTGTGCGCAGTTGGGTTGAGCTGCATGTAACATTCCAGGTAGTAAATTGGCTTTAATTTGCATTACCGTCAGAGTTATTTGCACATGTGTGCACTTTGCCCCCAATTTTCGGGGCATGCTTCAACAAATTGCAGCTCGTAAAGCGAGAAAACGTGACGACAGTTTTGGCCTCGTCAACGGGGAGCTGCTCGACGAGGCGAAGGAGGCGGAGGAGGAGGAGCACTCTCAAAGCCATTGGAAGTCTTGCAAGTAAATTCGTGTGCAACAAGCTAACTGGGGGAATAAAGTGACTCTTGCCCCTCCCAGTTGAAGACATTGCCACGCCTCTGGATTTTATTTCGATTTCATTTTAGTTGCACTTCGCTGCGCGTTTTACTTAAATGCTTATTGGCTTAAACAAAATGCAGCTGCAACTGCCACCATCGACTCAGTAAGTGGCTGCTCATATCCTGGCTGCCTTTGCGTATCCTTGCTGGCAGGACCGTAGCTGCCTCTAAGCAGCTTTGCTTGGCCTTTGGCTCAAATGGCTGATGGAATAACACAGCTATTTCATGTACTTATTGTCTGGCTTATTGAGAGTGCAGAGCGTGTCGTGAATGCACCAGAAAGAGATGCATAAAACTGAACTGAAGATTATTAAGTATTATGCATATATTCGAACAACAGCTCGAATACATTATTTCTGGAAGACATCATGTTTTGCACTCAACTTTTTAGTAACCTCAATTTGAGGAATGCAAGGCTTGAGTGCCTAGAATGATTTATTATTATAATTAATGTTGGATATTGGTAATGGATATGCAGGAAAAGTGTTTAGGCTTCCCATTAATCCACTCAAATGGTTTCTTTTCATACAATTTACTGATTCACTGACCAAATCTGTAAATAAAAGCTTAAAAAGCACCAATTAAAAATGTTCTCTTCTCTTCTCATTGCAGGTGCGTAAATCAAAGTCAAATACAACTGAATATTACATGTGAGTGAGAGCAGCAGATAATATTTACAATTGCGTGAAATTCAACATTTTATTTGGGGAAATTTGTGGATCAGCAAATAATAATTACAATGGCTACAAATTATGCATTTTATTGTATGGTTTTAGCTATTCAAAATAGCATTGCGTAATCTGTAAAAGCTTTGAATTTAAAATTAATCGCATTTTGATCCAATATTTGCGCATAAATAATCTTCTGTTTCAATAGATTTTAATGCCAAAAATCAGTTGAAAAATATAAAATGCGCATCGAACGCAAAAAGTCGCAATCATATATCACAATCAGGAAACAAATCGCTTCATAATGCATTAAATATATATGTATATATATTTATATAGATGTGTGCTGTGTGTGGAAATGCCATTAAAATGAGCTTAAAAATCAATCGAGCGAATGTTTATGAATGCACTTGCATAAAATGCCCAAGCAAAAGAACGACAACAAAAATATTAAACGCATACAACAAGTTGCCAATGCTAAAGCGGGCTGGTTGCTATGGGAGGAGGTGCTTGGCAGTTACCTGAAGGTGGAGGCGACGCCATTTGCAAGTCAGCTGAAAAGAAACACAAAATGACAACCAATAAGCAAAGGCAGCTGAAGGGAAAACAGCAGCAGCAGCATCAGCAGCAGCGACTGCCACAAACTGGGACTCAACTTGCGGCCCCCAAAGTTGCGAGCGTAGTTAAAGTGTCAAAAGCACAAAACACTCACAGCAACAGCGACAGGCAGACAGACAGACAGACAGACAGACAGACAGCTAACTGGCACACCCCCAATTCTACACCCAATTCCATTTTCCACTGGCTTTTTAGCCAGGTAGCGCGAAAACGTTGATAACCTGTTGGCAACCGAAATGGGCATGATTGCTTCTCTTGCCAAGTTGTGCTTGGCCAGCAGCAGTTATTATAGATTCTTCAAGGTATAGGAATTCTAGTGAAGGCAAAGAGATGCATTTCAAAAGGAGACCTCATCAATTTTCATCTCATTCCTGAGCACGACGAAAGTCGTTATTCCATTCGATTCAACAAATGTCTAGTGAAAAATATGCCTAAATTTGCCATGCATTAAGTAATCTTAACAGATTAAAATGAATTTGAAAACACACTTTTTTCAATACTAATAAAATGATCAAAACTAATATGAATCAAAATAAATTTTGCCGAAACCTTTGTCATTTATTAAAATAGATTTTAATTGATTTTCAACATTCTTTTCAATAATAATAAAATGAGTTTTTTAAGCCAGTTTTCTTCAATCTCATTAATAATATTACAATTTAATATTGTTTTGCCAAAGTGTATAAATATTCAGCGATCCAAGCTTGGTTTCCGAATATATTTCAGAACTTGTAAAGGCTAGCAAATTTCGTATAAAGATTCTCGCAACTGTGAATACCTCCTAGCAGATAACAGCGTATTGCGCAGTCGTTCACTCTTGAGTAGAGCTCACTATCTGCTTTCTGCATTTTTGGCACAGCTAAAGTATTTTAGATGCGCCATTTATCTTTAACACACAGGCAAACACACACACACACACACACACGCACAGCTAGAGAAGTGTGTGTGTGTGTGTGTGGGGGGGGGGGAGGGCGGTGGCGGAAGTGGGTGTTTTCTCCTCTGTCTGGCGCTGAGTGCGCGTTGCCGTCAGTGCCATATTTGTCATAAATATTGAACAAGCCAAAGCAAGTGGCCGACCAGCCAGCACCAAGCTGCCACCTGCCACCACCCACTTGACACCCACTCAATAGCCGAGGTATTCAGTTTGAATGGCGCCATTATTTTTACACGCTAACCGATTGATTTGAAGCTGCACTTGAAATTACCTGCACACAACAGCCATCTATATATATCCATAGCTATTTATATATATTTATAATATTGCTGCACTACATGTGAAGTCCAGGTGTCTGACAGCAGGTGTGTGTGTGTGTGTCTGTGTGTGTGTGTGTGTGTCTGTGTGTGTGTCTGTGTGCCCTTAAGTTATGAAGACAGCAGCGTTTCCTGTAATTTATGGCTTTCAAGTGCTGTGCCAGGCAAGGAACAAACTGCATTTTTCTCTCTTTCCCCACTGGTTTGTGGTATTTTGGGGGTCAGCCATTTGGGCCATTGTTTATGGCATCAATATGTCTGTGCAACACAACACACAACGCATCACAGCTGTCATACCAAAAATGGACATTGTTCATGCAACACGTAAAAAACGACAAAAAATAAATAAATAAATATATTGTGTAAACGGCAAATTGCACTCAATAATTTATGAAACAT
Source organism: Drosophila basisetae (assembly GCA_035041595.1). Classification (NCBI taxonomy): domain Eukaryota; kingdom Metazoa; phylum Arthropoda; class Insecta; order Diptera; family Drosophilidae; genus Drosophila; species Drosophila basisetae. The sequence goes on along the minus strand of JAWNLB010000123.1, from coordinate 6,907,317 downwards.
GTCAAAAGTAAATGTGATCCATTCGGATAGCCCAGAATTCAATTTTAAATATATGCTCTTTAGATATATTTAGTACTGGTTTTGGTTGAGTGTAGGCCAAGCTCGTAGAGATAATATTTTATTTATTAATGATTGATTTTATTTTAATTGCTATTTTATATTTAATTTATGTGTGTTTATAGTTTTTGGTATGTGACTGCATTAATCTAATTTTGATAGATTAATTTAATGCAGCTGAGCTAAGAATTATTTTGAGCATTGTCACAAAGTGTATTTAAATTCTGTGCAAGCCTCCTAGCTGAGCATAATTTTAATAACTAACAAATTAAGGTTTTTTTTCAATTCACAAGTTCATAAATTTCGAAATTTCAATTCGTAATCATTTTTGATAGCTGACAAAGTTTTTTTATAACTCGAACTTTGTGAGTCAAGTCACATTTTATGCACTTAATAAGTAACACACAATCGCACACACACACGCACACACACACAGACACACACACACCAATGCAAAGTGGATGAAATCATGAAGAGTGGGATAAACATTTCACAGCTCGAGTGTTTTTTTATGGCCGAGTTCTTAAAACTCCCACTGCCAACTAAACCTAACCTAAACTATGCAATTTGATCTTCATCAAAATCAGCTCTTTGTTGCCTGCTTTTGAGTGCTGTTTCGGTTATAAAACTTAGCAGAAGTAAAATAAGAAAAGATTTTTGCATTAAACATTGTTGAGGCGAGGCACGAAAGATGCTCTCCAAAAATATGTTCAACAGTTGCAATCTGAGAGGCAGGGTTCAAACGAGGGGTTGTGGGTTGGGAGGTGTCCACTAACTTAATGAGCTTCCCTAGCCTTGCCAGACTTGCGTGCTAATAAACTTTTACAGTGGCTCACATCGAAATGTTGCCAAACTAGTCAAAGTTATCTGCTGTTAACGGCTGCTGCTGCTGCTGCTTCTTGTTCAACTTTGTCAGCGGCTCAACTGCAGCTTAAGGATTTCTCTCTCCCCTCTCTTTCCATCTCCGTCTCCCTCTCTCGCTCTCTTTCTGTCCCCCTTTACCTCTCACTCACTGGATGGCATCTAAAAATATCTATATGCATATTTAGCATAAACTTGTGTTTAAACTTTATCATGTTAATTAAGCTGTTTGAATAATGCTTTAATTTCAAACTGTTCAAAAACACTCTTTTCATTTACAATAGTTTCACACAATCAACACTTAATATTTTTCTCTCCAAAAAAACTCAACAAAAGGAAAACAGCCCACAAAAATTGCAAGCACATTTCGCATTTCGTTAAAAGCTTTGCCACTTCTTGCTATAAAATAAGCAAAAAGCTTTCGAAATAAGCTCCACTTTTACATTTACTTGTATAAGCGAAAAGTTATGCCTTTTCCTGTGTCTTATATTTTGATCCATCTACTAAAATATAAAATAGGAAATAGCTTTTCAGCATTAAAAAAGACAGATGATTTCCCTTGTGGTAGAGGTACTTTCCATGACATCTACTAAAATGGAAATTTGTAGATTCAATAAGCACTTATAACTCCCAGCGCTTATACAGCGTATAAGAACGAATAGAAGAACATATAAGTGCCAACATTTATAAAAAGCCCAGAAACTTATAATACACAAAGTATGTATAAGCTAGTAACTAGGGAATTTATAAGTCCCGCACTTATAAAATATATGCCAAAGGAAATTCGAAAAGTTCATAGCTTAGAATAAAATTACGCGAATTTATTTTGTACAAGTGTATAAGTGAACAAAAGGGATATTCCACACTTATAATAACTTTTCTAAGGGCTAATGAGTTGAATTCCTTGGCAAAGTTTGTCTACAGCTTTTGTATCTTATATTTCGGAATAAAAACGGACTTTAATTTATTTCCAAAGCACAGCTCTTAAATACGGTGTATTTTAAAGAATATGGGCCTAGCTATGTTAACCCTTTGTGCCATAATTTTATGGCCGCGACTTTTGTATAACAGTTTTGCGACTCGTGCTTAAGAGTAAATCAGCTTGACTTTGACTCAAAGAGAGCAAATGTAGACGTTCTTAGAAGTTTAGTATTTTGCCAGCTTTGTCCTGCGGTTTCTTGTCTGCACTTGTTAGATTAAAGGAACAAGCGAAAGCCTGTTGATTAACAGCGCAGCCAAATAACAGAGAAAGTTAAAGTTGAAATTCTGCTAACATCTTATGTTAAGCTGCTAAACTGGTGTGGACTGTTAAGTGTCTGTTTGTGGATATTTTACCTGTTGTTGTCTGCTCTGCTTATACTGTCTGCATGACAAATACGCCAGTCGCTGCTGTTAAGCAAACAACAAGCGGTTGCAGCAACAACAACAACAACTACAACAACAGCAACAATGGAAAGCCAAGCACATTTGTCAGTCAATTTTCCATCAACATTTGAGCCTTTGAGCTGCACGTAAATTTGTTTGCCAACAGAATGCGGAATGAATGAATGGGCAATGGAAATGGGAAATGGGAAATGAGAATTGATATGGGGGCTCGGCACAGCGAACTGGATATGTAAGCGTTAAATGGAATTACTAACACGATTCCAATCCAAATCACAATCAAATTCACGACTCGTGACTTTTGTGCGGCCAAAAGAAACACCTGCACATCCACACAGCGAACGATAAACAATGCAAAGCCATATATACATTTATATATATAGTGTAGTGTATCCGCATAATGCAGTCAATTGAGTTCTTGTTTGGCTAACACAGTGTTGCAACATTCGCAAAAACAAGCAACAAAAAACAAATCACAGCAAGATTCGTGCAATTTATTATGCGCCCAATCGAAATGCGAAAGTTCGTATTGTGTATAGTTTGTCGAAGCTTTTGTTTGCAGGAAGCTGGCCTATTACTTATATGAATTAGAATGATTAGAAAACAGTTGTTTTTCAATGTAGAAAACTCTCTAATTTGATGGCAGAGTTGAGTTTGATCCTTAGAAAAGCCTTTATTTTGGTCGTAAAATTAAAAACCAACACGCTTTATGTGAGTTTAGGTTAAACAAGTCTAAAAATTGCCAAATTATTCCTTGTAGTTACTAAATAAAATAATGTTGCCTACTTTAAGGAGCACTCACCAAATTATACATTGCTCAATGAATAATGTGGCCACAAAGTTATATCTTTACTGGGACGCGTGGCACACTATTTATTTATTACATGGAATTCTTATATATACTTATATATATATATCTATTTTTATTGACTGACAAGCAGCGCAATTAAAAATCGATGAGTTTTAAATTAGGTTTGTTCTGAACGCGCTGTAAATCATTCCTTGCAGTCACTCAACAAATAAATTCAATTAAATAGTTTCATTTGCCTTTCTCTATGAATTAGGCAAAAATACTTTTTTTGTTTGACTTTTAAGCTACGCAATTAAAAGTTTGTCAAGTTTTATGTGAGTTTCGATTAAACAGGCTGCGCAGGCTGGTAAAATGTTGTCTGCAGTTGCTCAACAAATAATATTGCCTACTTTTGAGGGCTAGGCACAAAAAATTATATATTTAGCTAGTTGAAATTTAAAAGATTGAAAATCGACGAAAATCGAGTTTTAAGTTAGTTTAAGTTAAAGAAGTTGGCAAATCAAGCTTTGCAGTTGCTCAGCAAGCAAAGTTGCCTGTTTTTCAAGGTCGCCAACAAAATGTACATATTTATCTCAATGAGCCCAAATTGAAATGATTAATAATCCACAAGTTTTAAGTTCGTTTAGCTGAATCAAGATAAATAATGTTGCCTAAACTTAGTATATACATGAAATGAAGCCAACATTATCGCAAATTCACAGAGCGGAGAGTTGGCACACTTGAATTTAAATTTAGTTCACTCAACTGTCAAATAGTCAACGCAAAAATAATTGTAATCCATTGGACTGAAAAGTTTTAATTAAGCCAGCGATGCATAATTGCAAGCTGACACCCAAAGCCGCGTTGCATGCAACAAAAAGAAATTATAAATTGAGAACATATTAATTGCAGCACTTGCACTTTGCAACATTTCCCAAATGTGTGTATTGTATTGTATATTAATGCTGAATATATTTATGAGCAGCCCTGAAGCCCGCCCAGTAAATCACTCAAATGCTAACCTCAAATAATTGCTGGCGCGTTTCCTTTAGGAAATTACAATTATTAATCACATTTTACACATCTTATGCGCTCAACGTATTTATGTTTGATTTATGTGCGCGCTTTTCCTAATAACAATAACTGTTTGCCAGCAATTCGACTATTTCCATTATCCGCCTTTTATTATATATAACCCTAGCCCGTATCCCTTATAGACGAGTCTTATTGTTTAAGAGCCGCCTCACTCTTTTTTTACGAGTCACATAAATCAAACACAGATACAAACACGAACACACATAAAGCATATTTTGCGGCAGAGTGGACATTTGAGTTCTTGGGCTTGACAAATCTATTGATTGCCAGAATGCCACTGAAGTCTGAATCTTTACAACACAAATAATATCCCCAAAAAAAAAACACGAGATGGAAATAAGTAGACAATCATATAATTTATGAGCAAAAGTATTCTAATAATTAGGTAGTGATTATAAGCAGAGCCCTTTTAAGACGAGTAATGCAAATCTATGCAATTGGCGGACTGAAATATATCGGAAGCCATAAAATATATATAATCTTGATCAGGACTAACAACTGATTCGATTAAGACAAGTTCGGCAGTACAAACACGCCAATCCCGGAGACTATGAGACTGTGAGCAGTCCCAAATTAACCCAGATCAGGTTTATGATATCGATAACTATCGATATTCATCAATTTCCGATAGACATAATTGACAGTTGAGGAATTAAAACAAAGTTATATATAATATAGCTATAAATCGAATAAGAAATGCAGCTTTTGCTGCAGAAACTACTTTTGGCAAGTCTACTTCAAGTCGAGCTCTCTCGACTGCTGTGTTTCAACTTAATTGTTCTCAATTTATTTGCGTGCTCAAAAGCAAAGTAAATATAAGTCTGAAAGGGGAAAAGAGTTTATCTCAAACATATTGTAAATAGCTGAGGGGATTTCTTCGCTCAATCAAAACAGTTGTCGCAACATTTTCGCTGCACAGAAACTTTCCAAGATAATTTTTGCAATTTTTTAATTAAGCAACAATCAGCGAGGCATGAGGCACGAGGCACGAGGCACGAGGCAAACACATAGCAATAATGTAGCTGCCAGTCGAAAAGTGAAGAGCAAAGAAATAGAAAATGTGTCTCGTTTGTCGCAAGCAGCTGCAAGTTTAGTTTTTTCTTCTGCTGCAAGTCACACTTATATTTGCAGTTGCAGTTGCAGTTACAGTTACAGTTACAGTTACAGTTTTCCTGTCTGCCCCGCCTGTTTGCGCAATTAATTTGCAGCCAAGGCGGACACAAATCAGCCGAGTAACACGAACTGAAAGCAATTGCAGCAATGCTTGAAAAAAGCATGCAATTTCTGCTTTCTCTTGCTGCTTTCCTTTTTTCTCTATTTGCGCTTTTCCATTTCTTCTGCTTTTTTATTTTTGTTTTTCTTCAAGCTGAATACGCATAAATTCACATCCGGCGACAAGATGCCGTTTCTTTGAGACGCAGTGGGGAAGGGATTGCGAGGGGGGGTGGGGGTTGAAGGGGTGTCTACCTCGCTGGCGAAGAGAAATTGCCAACGTTGCAGTTTTTCGCTTCTTCTCGTTCGAGTTTGGCAACATGGCAACTTCCGCTAAGCGAAACGACACCAACAAAAAACGAAACAGCAACTGAAACAGAAACAGAAAGGAATGGAACGGAAATGTGCAAATGAGCAGCGTCATGCATATCTTAAGCAAAGGGTTTACAAGGGGGGACGAGTTGACTCCTCCCTTTTGACCAGTTACGAGTCCAGTTGCAAATTCAGAATTTTGCTGTGTGCTATTTTCATTTGTGCTGTTTTTACTATTGCCCAATTTTATTTCAACTGCTTGTCACTGCAATTTCATACTTATTGCCAGTGTTGTTGTTGTTGTTGTTATTGTTGTTGTTGCGCCATTTGCGGCAGCCATAAAAGAAGATGACAACAGCAGCAGCAGCAGCAGCGAAATTTTGTTTTCCTCACTTTTGCGCCCTGTTTTTGTTTTTGTTGCTGTATTTTTTTTGTTATTCGCCTAATTGGAAAACTATACGCCAGAGATGCAGACAGGGAAACAGATACAGATACAGTTACACAGATACAGATACACAGCATTAATATGCAAAAGCAGGCAGCGGAGGCAAAGGCTGAGCTTTTGAGAAATGATGCTGCTGGTGGCGTATATATGTATGTATGTGCATAATGCCTAACAATGATTGGCATTGCAAATTATAATTTGAATTTGAGTTTGAATTTGAGTTTGGCGTTTGGCGTTTGTTTTTCGCCCTTTCTCAAATTGTATTTGCAGCGCCAATTGCAAATATGACTCAAACTTAAGCAGTTAATAACAGTGACTTAACACAACCAGAAAAGTACAACAACTTCACACTGCTTATTAAGCAGTGCACAGTGCAATGTTAACTTTAACAGCGCGATCAACTTGCACATTCTGCAAAATATCAGCAGTTAATTTAATAAATGATTGCTATTGGACAGAAGTGTATAAACTGAAACCACTGATAGTTTTAATCAAACGTCAGCTGACTTAATGTAAGACAATCTATACACGAAGTGAACAACTTGCCAATTTGTAAAATAATTGCAAAGACCTTAACCTAAATAAATGAAAAGCCACAATGAGCATTTGCTTGCTGAGCTATTTCAATTTGTAATTCATTTGCACGTCACAAACAATCGGCACATATCGCCTTATCCCCCAGCCACTCTACCCCTCAGCCAACCCAATCAACTCGTCCTTGCCAATTGGCGCCGATTCATTGCAACTATTTTGAGCCCCCAATAGAAATGTTATTGCTTTACACATACATGTCTAGCTCGTGAGTGTGTGTGTGTGTATGTGTGTGGTGGTTTTACCAATGTGAGCCTTAATTAGATTGCATTTGCACTTAAAACAAGGAAAAACATTGCGTCAATTGAAGCAACAATAAAAGCAGAGCACCACAAGAATTGCACAGTAGGTGGCGCTTGATGTAATTGCATTTCCATCTAGCGTCAAGGTTAGGCAACAACACAAATTGTCGACAGATCAATGTTGAAAACCAATTGTAGTTTGTGGAAATTACGGAGAGACGAGCGGGCAGAGTGCGAGGGACTAGAGACTGAAGTTTACTAATTATATCGAGAATGTCTAACTAATACTGGCCATGAAAGTGAGAAGAAGAAGCAGCCAAATTAGAGTTTAATTACTCTAGAATATTGGGCTATTGGAGTCAGTCGACTATAAACGAAATCTAATCGAATATAAATCAATTTAATGTGAAAAATCTAATAAATAAATAAATCGAATATATAAAGAAAGATCAATTTAATATAAAAAAATGTTATATAAATGAATTTAATTTAAATAAATTATTAGTTGAGAATTTTGGGCATTCGAAGCACTTTCAATGCGGTTTTTACTTAGGTTTTAAGTCTTAAATTATATTTTGTGTCTTTATTTCTCTCTCTTTCTCACTCACTCACTCCCCCTCTCAGTCATTCACTCAGTCAGACTTACTGCCACAATATTTCATCAAATGCCACTGAAGTCAACCGCACACACACATTACACACACCCACTACACACACACACGCACACACACACACAACTTGTGACCGCAAAAGGCGCGTGTCAAAAACGCTGCGTGGAAGTTGCAGAGAGAGAGAGGAGATATGAGAAAGCGCCTGCTGTGATGAATGGCAGCGAAGAGTGTGTGGCATCATTCATCAGGCTTGGGCAACAGCACCAGCTGCACCCACCCACTCCCCATACCCCATCAAGCTCAAACAGCTTGAGGCAAAAATTGAAAAATTCATTACAATTAGTCGACACCACTGACCAAACTCCTCTCTCCCTTCTCTCTCCTCTCTCTCTCTCTCTCTCTCTCTCTCTCACTCTTTCCTTGAGACTTGCTCTAGTTTTTACGTCGGCTACATTCGATGAAATAACTTGGCAATTATCACATGCTGCCAAGCCAGAGACGAAACCGCTTTCGGAATGGAGCAATTATATGCAATTATATATGAGACTCATGAATGTTTTGCGGCAAATTGAAATTGCAAAATTGCAGTGAGGAGTTCACAAGTGAACCAGCTGCTTATATTATTAATTCTTGAGTTAAGCACATAAATATTTATCTGATTTTACAATAACAACCAGAAACTCATCATTCACATTTCAACAAGCTTCTCCATCAATAATATGTATGCATCAATAATACTCTTTCATTTCCAGTTAAATATACCCTAGCATTAAATACTTGAGCACCTTTTGCATATCACTTGCAGATTAGCTTTAGATAACATCAATCCTTTCAATTCGTTGTTCCACTTTGAAAAGAATGAAGCTTGTTCCTCAAAGCAGCTGTGAGACGAGCACTCTCGACTCTAAGCTGCTGTACATTTTACACTTGTTATTGCAATCTGCGCTCATTTTACTTTATTAACACGTGGCAGCTGTCATAAGTGCGACCTTTGTCAAGAGATAAAACATTTTCATTATCATGTCAACTAAGGCGACGGCAGGCGCCCCTCCCACACATATACAACTATATATAGAGACACACATTTCCCCTTCTGTCTGCCCTCTAATTGATCAAAGAAAATTGAAAAGCGAAGTGAAGAAAAGAATGCGAAAATCATATAAAAATAAAAATGTATCTTCAGTTTCTGCCTGAACAATTTTCACGGCAACTTAAAGCTGCTTAAGAGCTACTTAGGTGCGGCTAGATGCCAGGCCAGTGGGAGGCGGGCAGGGGTGGTGGGTGTTGGGTTGTTAAAACTTAGGCCTGAGTTTTTCGGGTTGAGTTCTTGACACTGCACAAAGAGGCAACTCCTCACAATATGAAAACCCCAACTGAACTCTGCGTACAAGTTTGCCGCTCATTAAGATGCATTTCATAGCAGGTGCCAGAAGTGAGTCGAATGGCTGGCAGTCTGCGAGGGGAGTGGGTGGTAAGGGAGGTAAGGCTGGATGGTAGGTGTGCATTATGTTCTCGAGCTGCGCGAACTGATAATAACGCAAAGTTTTTCCACGGCTCGACTTGATTATTAAGTAGAAGAGAGCCGAGAAGCGGCCTCGTGCGGCAAACTTGGAATTGTTAGTGCGTGTTAAGGATTTTGCATTAATTATCTGCTCATTCGGCGAGAGGGAGAGAGACACAGAGAGAGAGAGAGAGAGAGAGAGAGCGATAGAGAACGAGTGAGAGAGGATATATAACTTTAATTAAGTCATTATGCAATTGCATGCAAACCAATTAAAAACGCAATTAGATGTGCAACCCAACTGTGTGTGTCAGTCTCTCTGTGTGTGTGTGTGTGTGTGTGTGTGAGTTTATGTGTGTGTGTGCGTGTGCGTGTGTGTCTGTTTGTGTGTGTCTAGCTCAAAGCCAAAAACACACTGATAACACACTATAAAGCAATAAGCAGACAGCTCACAAACAAATCACAGCTCGATATAAATAAACTATAAAACTAAAAGCACAAAACGAGCTGAGCAAAAGAAGCAGGAACATTTTCATTCTTATTAAATACTCTTATTCTTATTAAATATATATTATTATTTTTTATAATTTAATTCTGTATTCGCTGACTCCACGACAAGTGTTTTTATTTTTTATATACTCCATGGAGAGATTCTGTGGAGTTTTAAGCTCGATAATATAACTTCATTCAAACATATTAAAATTCCCCATTGGATAGTTTACATAACAATTATTATATTACTCTTCAGACTGTAAAATGAATTGGCTTTAAGAAGCTGAACAAAGCCGCCTTCTTCAATGCATTACACATCGCATCACAAACTTATTATGGCCACTTTTAGGGTATTTACAAGCAGAGAACACACATCCATCCATCCATTCATCTCAACCGAAATCGAATATCGATAAATGCATCAAACGGAAAGAGGAAAAGTTTTGTGCGTTGAGTAAGAGAAGATAATGCCATAAAATAGCAAACTTAACGTGCCAAAAGTTTCTGACTGTCTGTCGAAGCAGCAGCATCAAAAATAGCAAAATTTTATGGAGAAAAGGAGTTTAGTTTTTCCTTCTTTTTTTTTCTTTTTGTTCCATCATTTGCTGCTTTCGTCAAGTCAAAGTTTGGTTTTTATTATTGCAAGCATTTAATATGACTTTTTTAGTTTTCATTGAGTTTGACTCAAAAAGTGAGGTGTAAACAAAATAGAGAAATCCAAAACGACTCGAATCGAATTGAAGCGAATCGATCAACTTCTGACGTCAGTAATTCAATTTGGCTTTAAGAGCGTCAGCTTCGTCAACTCTAAGCCAAGTTAAGTTAAGTTCTCGCTAAATTGTTTGACCAAGATTATTATTCTTGTTGTCCTTGTTGTTGTTGTTGTTGTTTCTTCCTCTTCTGTGTTTGTAATTCGCATTGTCAACGCGTGCACAATTGAACACAAGTGTTTTGGCCCTTGGCGGTAAACTTATATCACAACCAACACCAAACACCCCCCAGCCGCCTCCTTCTCCAGCTCATCCCGCTTCGTCACCATCGCATCCACAAGTTGAGCTCATAACAAGTTTAAATGCCTTCGTAGAAGCGCAGACTTTGTTGTTATTCCGACTGGGGATGCGGACAATAATAAGAAGAAACAGCTCAAACTAAGTTTGTGGGCATTTTATTTGTCGGTTTTTTGAATGAAAAATATAAATGCCGCTTTCTATGTGTGTTTCTGTGTGTGTGTGTTTTCTGCGCTGCTGGAATTTATATGATTTTTTTTTTTGTTGTTTGTTTTGCAGTTTAATGAAAATACGCATTAAGCGATTCATTTGTAAGAAAGCCGTTAAGTTGCTTTCGGGAAATAAAAAGAAAACTACGATTTTTGAGTGGGATGCTTTAAAGGTTGTGCGATTTAAGCATAAGTTTGGGCTATTAAAGATTATCCTGAAAACAGATTTTCATTGAGAACACGAAATCAAAACAAAACCCAAGCGAGAACTTCAGCTATCAGAAAGCTAGCTTCATAAAAATAGCTGTGCTATTTTTATTTATTGTTACAAAATTTATAATAGTTGGTCATTTTTATGCATTTTTGTATGCTTTGCAATTTAACAAAAATACAGCTCACACGATTATTATACAGGAAAGTCGTTATGATTACTTCAAGTAATAAAATATCAATGTTTTTGTGATAAATTCCTGCTGTGCGGCATAAGCAATTTGAAAACCAAAAACTTCTGCTAAATAAATCACAAAACTAGCATCATAAAAATCACATTTATTACTACGACTTTAATATTAGATGGCTCTTAACATGTTTTCCATTTTGTGCACACTCACTTGCACTTGTATATCATTCCTTAAGGCAGAGAAGCAGCCAGGCCAGTTAACATTTCTTCATTCTTAGAATGCACGTTTGCTGTTATCATCATTATTATGAAACTGAAGCGATGTTTATTGTCTTCTGTTGCTCTGCTTCGTCAGTTGCTGCTGCCCGACAGACAGACAGACAGACAGACAGACGCAGAGACAATGCCAGGGAGTGCAATTGTGTAAGGTCCCAACTCCCAACCCTCAAAGGCTATTACCATTATTTTATCTGTCGCCCACTCTTGACTACAGTTTAGCTTTTGCCCTTGCTTTTGCTGCTGCTGCTCCCCTCCGACTTCTCTTTATATATATTTTATTATTATTTTCTTTTCTTTTCTTTTCTGTGGTCTCATTGAGTCGCATAATTCAAAAAAGTTTATAATCAAAAAAGACAGAGAGAGAGCCGGAGGGGTGGGGCAGAGGGAGAGAGGGGACTACAAGGGCAAGTTCAGTTCTGTTAACAGCTAATTTAATTTTCAGCTTAGACCTTGGGCAGCTGTTTGCAGCATGAATTGGAGCATGCCTCGAGTTTACCAAAAGACTAAACTAAACATTGGCGAACACACAAATTAAGAGCAGACCTTGTCCAAGCAGATGGCAGTGTGGATGAAGGAGAAGAGTGTAGCTGTGTAACTACTATTACAATATGCTGTTGTTGTTGCTGCTGGTGTTTCTCTTGTTCTTTTTTTTTTTGTACTATGATAGTTTTTATTGAACCCCTGAGTTGGCACTGATTGTTGAGCCTTAATTTTGTACAAGGTGCACAGTGATTGCCATTGGGAAAACAGATACGGGTAGTTAGAGAGGGGAGCGAGGAGTGGGGCGTGGGGCGTGGGAGGTATTGTGTGTAATAGCTAAAAACGAGGTCAAGCCTCAAATACGGCATCAGCAAACACAAGCAGCAGCAGCAGCAGCAGCAACAGCAACAGCAAAAGCCAAGAATCAAAAGACAACTTAACGAAACTCAACTCAATTCCACTCAAGTCGAGTTGAAACAAGATTCCTGCTGCCTCAGCACAAAAAACAACTAGTAGCTATGACAATGAGAAGCAGGCTCCTTTGGCCTCTTTGTATGAAGAAATCAGGCAGGAAGACTGGCACTGCGAACAGCTCAAATAACAAAATGAACTTAGGCTTGGACACGTAAGATAAACAACAGGCACAGTGGGCACTCCAAAAGAGGACAATGCTGAGGCTGTTGAAAATACTTATAAATATTGTTAGTGCTCAGAAAAGATTAAAATGCGTTATTTATTTGTAATGATTGATTGACAATAGTTGTTTATTTAGTTCGAACTGAGAATCGTATAAAATGCATTATGCATTGTAAATTATTTATCTTGAACACTTTTATTTAGTTTAATTATCAATTTAAACATTTTTGAATATTTCTCTGTGAATTCAGAGTAATTTTAACTCTCGAATAACTTGAAATTTTGAAAAGTGATCAAAAGTCCTAAAAGTCAAAAGTTGCCAACAGACATTTTACTCAGAGCTTAACAAATGCTCTTTAAAATTGCTAGACAACTCATAAAAGAATTGTGCTAGTTTAGCAAGATTAGCAAGAAATTGAAAAGGGTTCATCTTTTGGAATCAATAAGAACAATAAGATAATAATTGCTTATCAATTGTCAAAAGTTGAAAAGTTAAACCGAATTTTTTTCCGATCTTAACAATTCCAATTCATTAAAAGTTAAGATTTTCAATTGCTTGAAAGTTCCCCTGATGGACAATTTTAATTAGGCAGAGACCACTGTAGTTAGTTGGCCAACAGAGGGCGTCACAGCGTGTGGCTCGTTTTGGCTGGGGGCTGGCTTTTTGTTGCTCGCTGCTTGTTGCAATTGAAAGTCGCTTGCTAAACATTTAACAGCTTAACTTTTGTGGCACAGCCAAGTTGGTGGCCAGTAGTCAACGACCAACTGCAATTAATCAGTGGTACGTGGCACGTGCCACGCGCAAAATCCAAGCCAAATGCTTTCCTATCGTTTGCACGCGCACAAATTATGGCCCAGCATGGCCAATGGACACCGGACTGCAGAGAGATACAACAAAATAAAAAGTATATAATATATATATATACATGGCAACAATGGTGGCGATAAAGTGTGCGTTTCCACTTGCAACGTGTTGCCAGATTGTTGACGTGACTTTTTCGTGCATCGTCTGCCTTTTGTGTTTTTAGCATTTTTTGTTCAAATTGTTGCGCTCGTCTCTGTGTGTGTGTGCGTGTAAGTGCAGCAATGCGTCAACTATTTGATATATTCTGTGAAATGGACAGCATGTTTTTCTACTTGCCGCAATGATGCTGATGATGATGACTCAGATCATGATGTTGTTGCTGATGAAATTGACAATCACTTTTGTGACATGCCACAACAAAAAAAAAAAAAAACAATAGCAAAAAAAGTGGCAGCAATACTTGTGACATTTTTTGCGAAAGTAATTAAGTGCGCCAGAGAGGGACAGCAAGTGGATAAAAAATATGATTTCATTCTGATTATAATTGCATTGAGGCACACAGAGCCACAGCGGCATTTGTGGCACGCATGCTGCCCATCGCATATTGATAATTATAAAAATAATTAAGCGACAATGGCACACTTTGCACTTTACAGCACTTACTTAAACGGATTGTAAAACTGCACATCAAGTATCGATTTTAACTGATTGCAAGACTTTTTCTCTCTCGCTCGCTCTGTGTCTCCCTCTCTCTCTCGCTCTCTAAACAGACAAAGGGAATTTATAGCATTGGCAAAATTTGTATTTTCGTTTTATGACAATTCTGCGTTGCTGCGTCTTTTGCAAATGTTTTCCGCTCAGTTTGCGTCTGTTTTTCCTAGCCGCAACTGGCAAGAAAGATTGCCCAAATAATAAAACTATTGTCTTAATTAAAATGGAGTATTTTTTTTGGATTGATGTACTTGCGAATGTCGAACAGATGCTGTTAGAAAAACATATCATAAAAATACTTTATATAAATTGGAATTTAAGAATAATTCATTATAGTTTGTAAAAACTTATATTAAGAACTTAAAATACTCAAATTAAGATATATAGTCTAACTTTTTGCTCCACTTTTGATCATCGGCAATTTTCTTTATTCTTATTTCTTGTTATTATTATTAATTCTTGTGTCACTTTTTTATTTATATTAAATTACAGCTCTGACATTGTGCAACACTTTGTTAAGTTAATCACTTTTAATTACTTTATAAGACGCAACCGAATTAAGTAATACAATATTAAGTGAAACTCAATCAATCAACAATGGAATTTAATTAAATTTTGCCTTGGCATTGTGTGAACTTAATTTGTTTATTATTAAGGTAAAGAAAAAATCCAACGCAACCTTTGCCAGCATTTCTGCACTTGGCATACGCACAATAATAAACCAAATTATATATATAATTTTTAATTCACAAAACAAATGAGGAATAACAACGAGGAGTTCAGAGCAATTCGTATATTTAATTAAAAATCAAGTATACGCGCATAATTCTGTGGAATTTTTAATAGAAAAATTGAGTGTGAATTTTGTTTACATGCCACCACCGCATCCACCACCTCAGTCAGCACTCCTATACAAGCTGATGAAGTTACGGTCGCACGCAGAATCAGAAAAAAAAAATAATCACAACAAAGTCGCCGTAAAAAAAGAAGGGAATGTGAACAATAGAGGGCGCCGTTTTGTAATCCGCTTAGGCTTGAGTTTGAATCATTTTCGGGTTTCGCTTAATTTGACTATTATATAAATATATTATATATAAAAAGATGTGTTTTTTTTTAACATGATGGGTTTTTCAATGGCCTCTCACGTAAGTGATCCACCGAACGCTTAACTTGTTGAAAATATTCCAAATTAAGTCGTTTGTTAGCGGACGATTTAAAGGTGTGCCTGCTTTACTGTTTGTAAGGTTATGTTCGGTATAATTACCATTAGATATGCGAGCAATTTCACGGCTGGACGCGTCGCTGTTGTCGCTGTTGAGTTGTCTCCAAAATGCATTTAATTAACTTTAATTTCTTTTAATTAAAACTTGAAAATGCTCTCGTTGCCCGCTGCTCATTAAATGGGGCTAACGAGATGCCCCAAGCACAAATAAACACACTCAACCCGACACACACACACACACACACACATACAATGCAAATATGCAAGTCTGCATAATCCTAAACAACACTAACAGCAACAGCAACAGCAACAGCCACAGCCACAGCAACAACAACAGCGCGAGTAACAGTAACAGTAACAGCACTTGGAGCGCTTAGAGAAATAACATTAAATATTGTTAAATGGCGCCCAGCTGCATTTTAATTACATTTGCATAAGATGCAGCTTATCTCAGCGGCACAAAGCTTACATGAATATAGATATACATATATATGCAGTTTTACAGCATTCGATGTATTTGCTTATACTTTTTTTGTGCATATTTAAGCGAGGTTGCCAGCGATAGAGTGTTTTGTTAGCAATGCAAGCTATTTATAGATGGACATTTACACAATACTAGAAATAATAGAAGGAGTGCTTTAAGAATATGCAGCATATTTTGAGTTTGAAGTGCAAAATGGGCAATTAAATATTGTGCGATTTTGTTGCAATTTAGTTCATTGGAAAATGCGTAAAGAAATGCAATATAAACAGATTATCCATCTCTAAATATAGTCAACTATTGAAAATGTAAATATTTAGGCGAATAAATTGATTAGCCAACTGCTGGCTAAAACATATATTTAAATATGGCCAACTGTCAAAAAAATGTATTTTGGGGTTGTGTTTAATACAAATTTAGCTAAAGCATTAATTTAAAAGTACATTAATTTTAAGAAATTGCGCCAACTGATTTATTTCAACAACAAAGTGACTAAAACACTCTTCTCATTTTTCTTTGCAGGTAAATTAACCAACTTTTGCCCAACAACAACTTCTACTATAGAGTTGCAGCTGCTGCTGTGGCTTTGAGACAGGTTTGGTACTTGAATTATTTAATTTATTTTTGGTTGCACACTGCACTTTTTGCGAGCCGGTAAAACTTTAATTACTTTGGCGCTAAAGTTCAGCGCACTTAACTTTGTGCAATTCACAACAAAATAAGAGAAAAAAATACTTTAAGCCGCTTACGAAATACGATTAACTACCAGAAAGCAAAACGGAACCCAAACAAACTGCTGCAAAAAATCGAGCGGAATGTGCTTTCCCTTTTTGTTTTTGCCTTGCTTTGGGTCAATACAAAAAAAGTGCCAACTGGGCAAGCATAAAAAAAGAAAGAAAAACAGGCAATACAAATATTCATGGCTAAAATGTGCATATGCCGGAAAACACAAATAAAGTATAAAGATTTGTGAAGCGACAAAAACACACAAACGCAACAAATCAAAAATCAGCAAAACCCAACATGAAATCTTCTCAACTTGGACCTGAATGTGCTTCCACCCAGTGCATATATAAAATTATAAACGCAATTTTGACCAGGTTCACTCTGCCAAGCGCTAAATGAGCAACAACATCAGCTCACAATAATCCCCAGCAACTGAATATCTTTTTTTTCATTTCCTACCACAAACAAAAAATGAAAATATTACGAAATTATTTGCGTCACAACAAAAATAATATCGCATGAACGTAATGAAAAATACAAAATCGCAAAACCTGCAAGCCATGGCCAATGTGAACAGATAAGCTGCGATTCCGTTTCAGCATTTGAAATGAATATCAAAAAAAAAAAACAAACAAAAACAAAAACAAATATTGCACGCATAGAAAAGGAAAATATTTGGTATACCAATTTGCAGTTAGCTTTCATAGTTTTCAATATTCATGGCAAATATGTAAATATTTTCAACTGTTTTGTATTCACATTTACAGTGAATGCAGTTTTTATTGACTAACTGTGCACACATACAGTGATGTGTGTAAGTCTGACAACATCATGTGCAATAAGCATCGAAATTTAACTCTGATTTTATTCTACTATTTTCGTGTACATTTAAAACAGGCTCTCTGCAAACTTTCTGTTAGACTTTGGTGTTCAAGCATATATATATATATATATATATATATATTAAAGCTCACACACACACACACACACACAGATGCTGCTGTAAGAAGCCAATCACTATGCATTAAATCAATAACAGTCTGTTAAATATACGATGACATAAAATACAATTTAATGCTTAGCTAGTTGGGCACATAACATGCCACAGAACTGTACACAGCAGCACCACCAGCAGCAGCAGCAGCACCCAAATGAACATTACAGCAACATAAATAATATTTATAGTTAGCGGGCGTGGCACACTGCCCTTTCTCTCACACACATAACGACCATAAAAGCCAAACATTTTCAGGCAGCTGCTCTCCTTTTCTTTCCCTCTCTCTCGCTCTCTCACTCTCTCTCTCTGTCGCTGTCTCCCTCTCTCTCTCTCTCGCACAGGCTGTAAACACACAGTATTTTATTATATTAACTTTGTGAATTCGATCAGCACTTGAAGCACATTTCAATGGTTTTTATGGTCAAGCAAAGAACACATCCATCAAATTGTCGACCCAAATATTATTGGCAAGTCTTGCGATTTCTAGTTCAATTTCCTCCCTTTTGGTTTTACAACTACCAAACACGCACATTGCGTATAAAAGTTGTCATCAAATTTAGTGGAAGCGGAAAAAACTAACAATAAATACATGTGGTATGCACTGCGTACACTGTGAGAAATAACTACATGCTAAAAATGTAATTGCACGTATTGAGTGAAAACTGTTCACTTTATAATGGAAAATCTTACATTTTGATTCGGATTTTAACTCCAAAATTCAACAGCAAATACATTTGAGAAGAGGCAGAAGCAGCAGACTCCAAACTTTACTTTAAGTTTCTCATTGAGAGATAAACAGCAAATATAGAATATTTATAGGAATTCTTATCACTTTCAATACGATCGTTATAGGCTGTGCATGATATATATTGCTTGTCATTCATTGTTTCAAGTTTCTCTCAGTGTGCACACTGCTACCAATATCTATGCTGATGGAGGCGTGCTGCCGTAAACTAGGCAACCATTTTAATGTCAAATTGACCAAAATAAAACACAAGTCGCCAAGTTTTGTGTGATGCTGCGTAATAGTTTGATAAATTGGACTAAAAAATTGATTGATTGCCGACAAATGAGACTGAATGAGAGGGGGCGAGATTGAGTGATGGGCAGAGGAAGAGAGAGAGCAAGAGGGAAAGAGGCGTCTGCCTGTGCAAATATAAATAGGCACAAATTGCGTCTGTGTCACTGCTGGTCATCAAGTCTATGACTCAAGCTTACTCTCCTTCTCTCTCTCTCTTTCTCTCTCACTCTCTATCTCTTTCGCACGCTCACTATCTCTCGCTATGCTATCTCCTTTGCGCCGCGCCTCAGCTTAAATCAATCTAATTAATGCGAATTTAGCAAATGCGTCGGGGTTTCGTCCAACTGCAGAGAGAGTGCCTCAAAGTCCCAGCTAAATGCCCTAATGGCAATTCGAGTACAATAATTATACACATTTGTTTTCCCAGCTCTGCGGTGTGCATTTGTTATTGTTTTACTCGTGTGTCTATCATTATTTACACGCCTTGCGCAGCAGACACTCCAGAGTCAAGGTCAACTAGCCAGCAGCTACACAAATGCGGTGCCAGACAGAAGAACAACGATGAAAAAATACCCAATGGGGAGTAATTTATTTATTCCAACATTCTAATTTGTTTGGCCGAACAACTGCATTAAACAGTTGCGAAAACTGACTGAAAAAAACTTGAATATTTACTGCATTAAACAGGAAAACCAAAGCATTCACTTTATATATTTGATCTTTTATTATTTTATATAGATGATGTAACTTAAAACAGATCAATCAATAAATTGATTTATATGTAAATATTCAAGTTCAACTGCTCGACAAAATTCATGTGTTTCTCATATCTCAATGACAAATAGTTATTTTATGCATTGATCAATTCACTAAATTAATTCCATAAATTGGCAACACTCTTCGTGTGCGATAAAAAAAATGTATGCAACAAAATTTTTAGTAGAGCGTCCCGGTTTTTTATGACTTTCCTCAGTAAATTCATAGCATAGATTCACAACGAAATATCGTAAATTCAATAAATACATTGTGTATTTTTTCAGGCACTATTAAAATAACTTTTTGAAATTTATTTGAGTGTGTCAATTTATGTGCTGATGTTAAATTTTGTAATAAACTTTATATGTTGAATTTATGAATTGATGTTTTTGCAGTTGCATTCGAATGCAATTATTTTATAAATTAAGTGAGCTTTTTTTACCCTGAAAATTGTCTGTAATTTTTTTGCACAGCATTTTTAAATCATCGCAATTCAGAAATTAAGGAAATGTTTTTGTTTTCTATATATTTTTCAGCGGTTTTAAATTGTTGCATTAGAGAAATTATTTAAAAAAAAAGGAAATTGGTACGAAAATGTTTTTGTTTTTGCTTTATGTAAGAATTTTCTGAAAATGGTTTCAAAATGAGGACAAGTTTTATTTAGAGCGTTTTAGAAACAAGAAAAGCAAAGATTGTTAAAACTAAAATCAAATTAACTTCAAGTCAAACTTTAGCAAGAATTTATGCTGAATTCCATACGCTCCTTCTCACTTGGGAGTCTCTCTCTCTCTCTCTCTCTCTCTCTCTCTCTCTCTCTATCTGGCTGTGTCACTCTGTGCCTCTGTGGCAGCTATCGGTTCGTCGGCAACTAGCTGAAACAAATAAATGTCCTTTGAGAATGAACCGTAGCAGCTACTCAAGGCAGCTCTGTTCAAGTCTCAGTTCAGCTCAGCTCAGCTTTAGTTTAGTTTGGTTTAGTTCATTTCGCCCGGCTGTCAATGCAAAAAGATGCCACAAACAAACAAACTTTGGCGCGCTGAAAGATACAATTTAATGCTTGATTGCCGCAAACTCATTTCACACAATTCGACAGTTGGCCAACACTGGTTGCTGTTGACGGCGATGGTGCTAAATCTGTCATGCCAGGCACGCGTATGCTTCTTAGTTAGGGACAAGTTGGCAGCGTCTAAAACTGTTACCTGCTGCTGCTCCTGCTGCTGCTTGCCTAAGGGTCTAATGGATAGTGTAACCAATCAATGCGTAAGCGTTGCAACATATGCCAACTGGCAACTTGGCAGCACTATGCTATTAAAAGTTTGCTAAAAGTTTCGCACATAATTTAAACTATGACACACACACACACACACACAGAGAAAGAGAAGCGGCAACTTGCCAACTTGCGTTCAACACGATTAGTCACCGTAGAAGCAGGCAGAAAGGCAGCAGGTGCCCCTCGTTTGGTTTGTGTCCCCGCTGATGATCGAGCACTTTATTCGATTTCGAAACCTTTTACGCTTCACAAATTCTCGGGCCAAATCAACGGACTATTAAATGACAGCCAATTGAGTAAACTGCACACACATTGCTCACCCTCCCCATTAAAAAAAAAGCAACTGCCTCACAAAATTGTGTTCAACTCAATTTACTGACCCGCTTCATTTATAATCACGACTGCTGGTTGAGCAGTTGCAAAACGCGCCATAAACAAGTCAAGTGCAGTGCAGACCAAAGGGTTTTTTTTTCGACTGTAGTCCAAAAATGTAATGGCCATTTGTTAATTGTGCGACAGCAGCAAAAACAAAACATTAGCAGCTATTTTTGTGCTTGGCTGTCTAAGTTTAAACATGTTCTGCAGACAGTGTTGACATGCTCTACGATTTTATTCTGCGCAACGTCCATTAACACTAGACACTCTTGTTTCTAGTTGTGGATGTTGCTGTTGCCGTTGCCATTGTGAAGTGAGCTCTTAACAGCAATTGGGCGTGTTTAAATGTGCAGTCTTCAAAGTATATATTTGAAAATAACTTGTACTTGAGTTGAGTAACCTTCTACCAAAAAGAAGAAAACAACGAAAATTGAAAGTAAATGTACACGGACACTGACACTTGAATCAATTTATTTCGTTGACTTTGTTCTCTTTGAGAATTCCGCCTTGAATTTTAGATCTTTATTTGTGAATAATTTTAATTTAGCTCGGCAGTTGTTCTTATCTGTATTGCAAATATTTCCCAAGAACATTGTATTTACAAATCAGTTGCTTTTACTTTAGAAAAGTATTTATTCAAATATTAATATATTCAATTCGAAGAGGTAAAACAACATTGCGAATCTCTATTCAAGAGTTTTTCAATCTAAATATCGATTCTTGGTTTCTGTTTACTTTTAAATCTAGCACACACATTATACATACTATTTAACCTGAGAAGTATTTCTTGTGCTGCCTTTTAATGTGTGTGTTTTAATTGCCAAGTTTTAATTAAAATGTCGTCACATGGCGTCACTAAAAATTAGTTCTGTTGGCAGATAGCAATGGCTTGCCATAAATTTCATTCCGAATGGAATCAAATATTTGCCAACAGAGAGAGAGAAACATATCATATATCATATATCACGCATACGTCAGCTTGGCCCGAATGCAGTCGTGAATATTGTCAAGCTGCTAACTAAATGTGCATAATTCTGGCTGGATAAGAAACCAAATGCAAATTGGATTCCAAAAGTTTTTGTTTGTGCAACACTTTTACAAATAATTATGGAATGTGCTTAAAATGTAAATATGATCAGGTGAATAACGCTTTGTAAGTTTCCCGAAACTTCGACTTACATACATGTTTATGAATATATATTTAACTTTTAGTATGCATTAAGCTCTGCTGCCAATCTGCAGCTGACTTACTTGGCCATCTTAATTTACCTTAAATCTATGCTGCTTGCACCTTAACGAAACTTAATATGCAAAAGGGAATAAAGGATTAACTTTTCCACACAGAATAACCAAATTTAATGTGGCTTTTAATGTTTCTTAATTAGCAGCAACTTGGGATTTTCACTTTTTTTCACAGCAACTTTCAATTAAGGTGCCACGCCTCCACTCCTCATGTGCCCTTTGTGCATTAACCGTCATGACATGCATTAATATTTACACAAAATGCAATAAATTTTCTCTCTGTGTCTGTTTGTTGTTATTGTTCTGCTTCTGCTGTCGCAAATACTTTTCATTAAAATCGACCTACAGTATTTTTTCCTTTACTGACTTTATTACATCAAAATTCAATTTATTTCCACATACATACAAAAACACTCACTCACACACACACACACACACACACACACACACATAGAAGAATGTAAATATAAAGCTGTTTTTATGACCAATTTTTCTGAGGGCAAAAGTAGCAAAAATGTTGTTTTCGTATTTATCGAAAGTTGACATTTAAGCTGTGAAAATTTCATGGTGCATGTTATTTGTAGCAGGCACATGCCACATACCACATGCCGCGAAAGGCAATTGAGTTCTCTGACATGAAAGCGAATCAAATTTTATTAGTTTTTATGACGGAATAATTAAAAAATATATCCGGAAATGTATGCAAAAAAGCGAGCTCGCCTAGCTGCTACCCTGTACACAAGTGTAGCTAGGGGAACCTAGAACAAATATTTGTTACATAAATATGCACAACTTCATCATATCCTATTTATACATTTATAAAGGGTTCTGGGTTTTAAATCGAAATAAATATTATAGTATATGCCATTATACTTGATGTTTATATTTTTAACATAGTTGCAAGCGATGCAAAAACACGTTAAGAGCTTTAATACACGACTGGCACATACTCTCTATTATATGTATATATTATAGACATATTATTGATATAAAGAAAAATCCCTCTGCTTAATGGTCTTGAATAGCGCAAGTGATATTTACATTAACATTTGCTGACTGTGGCCAGCTTAACCTATCCACTTGGCTATAATAAGTAGGTGAGAGGGGTATAAATGAAATCCCCAGTTGAGCTGGGCGCTTTGTTACTGATTTGCGAGTTGTGTGCACTGTTTATTCTTTGCTGCTGCCGGTGCTGCAAAACGAAACGAAACCCTTGAGTGTAGCAGCGACAGCAGCAGCAGCAGCAGCTCAATGGGGGGCGAGCCAAAAGTCCTTTGTATTGCCACAAGAATTGACATTGAAGCAATTTCGAGTGGAGTGTCAGAAATGAATGCATGTGGCTGTGTGCGAGTGTGTGTAATGGGTGTGTGTGTGTGTGTGTGAGTGTGGTTGTGGTAGTCAGGTCTGAGCGAGTGGCAAAATCAAAGTCAACTTTATCACTTACTTAGCTTACATAAAATGTGTCACAGCTGTGTCTCTATGTAACTCTCTCTCTCCCTCTCTCTCTCTCTCTGTGTATGTGTGTGTGTGCGTGTGTGCCTACCATTGTGTGTGTGCCCAAATAAATTGTGCTCCATTTGCCCAGTTGGCATCTTTAGTTGCTACGCTTTGCTGCACATGCCACACACGCTATGCGCTACTTTTCACGTATGCACGCACGCATATCAATATACTTACACATACACACACTCAGGTATATATATATATATTCATATATATACATAAATATATGTCAAAATCGCAGATGCCATATTTTTTGCACGCTTTATGTAACAATTTTTGCGCGCTACTCAATTATTTATACGCCGCATTTTATACTCTCATTTGTCTGAGCACTTCTGAAGTTGTTCACAACTCGTGTACAAGTTAATATTAAATTGTGCATGGTAAATAAATATTAGTTTCTGCAGCTTAAATGTGCTTTAACAGTTTCCATATTTAATATTTTTAATGCTCTCACAAATCGTAGATTTTAAATCTATAATTAAAATGTAATATTGTTGAGCAAAAATGTGGAACATATTTATAAAAATTCGGTATTAAAAAGTGATGAAGAGCAGCTGCTTCTTGAGACTACTAAATCATTCAACTCTCGACAACTTTCAACTGGCGATCCATCACTGTAATAATTTTGCATATACAATGCAAATATTTACTTTTGATATTTATGTAAAGAGCATGTGTGCAACGACTATGGAATCAGAAATTTGCCGACTTATTTGTTGGTTCGCTTTCGACAAAGTTTATCATCAAGTTTTGCACTCGACTGAACTTGAATATGATATTCAATAGTAGCGGGTATGCAACAAGCTGTGGTATCAATATCTTTTCTATAGAAATAAATATGTTTAGATATATTTTGAATGGTTTACTTTGGCAACTTCTGTGGCTGCAGCTTTAAGAACTAATTGGCAACTTGGCCTCGAAGCGATGTTGCATTTTACGACCGAATCTCAACATTTTACACATTGTGTGTGTTTTTGTGTTTCAGGAAATCACAACACGAATCTAAAGGCTGCTGGCTAAAGGAAGCGGAAATGTGTTGGCCATTAATGGCGCTTAATGTGCCCGGGCCATAATAAAGTCGGCTAACTGCATGTCCAAACAGTAGATATCAAATGTTATGTGTGTGCGTGTGTGTGAGTGTCTGTGTTGCAGCAACTGCTTACTTGGCCAACTTGGCATCTAAATTGTTGCAAATGTTTTATTGCAATTCTTGAAAGTGTCCTTTTGCAGCGTTTGCTACTGTTTTGTGGCTGTGTTTGCTCGTAAAACTGCTTGCAATGCATTTGTCGCTTGGCTGCCTCGTTGATTTTTTTATGATTGCCAATCCCTGCCACCTGCACTCCTCTTTCTCTCTCTGCACGGCTCTGTCTGTGCGACAGCTGTTCAGAAATTTATGCAACATGCAAGGTGGCAACAATGTTGTGTTGCGGTCTTTCCCTTGCTGCAATAAAAAACTAGTTTTTGATTTTTGTGTGTATGCCATGTATGTGATTGTCATGTTTGCGGCTTTTGAGGCTTTCCTTTCTCTCCAACTTGAACAATTAGGAATTGTGTGTGCATTGCAAAAATATCCATATACAAAGAGATCCTCGTTCTTGCGGCTCGGCAATTAGTGAAATAAGAAAGTAAAATTATTGGCCATCGAAATGGAAAGTCAAGCGTTGAATTTGTTTTGCAAGTTGAAGCCGACGTTGAAGTTTAAGCACTTTATAGTTTGAGCAAATTGAAAACTGTCTCCAACATGTTTGCAACCCTCGTCGAACAGTTTTAATTAGTTTATGTGCCAGCGACAGTTTCAAAGTCATTTAAATCAATTGACAGGATACGGCAAGGATACGCCACTTGAACGCTTATATATAAATATATATATGTATATATTTGTATCAACTTCATGCAGCAGCCAGTAATGTTAATGGAATATAAACAAACAAATTTTTGTCACGTACGCTTGGATAATTTATGAATGAGCGCATTTTGCCAAAGCTATAGCAGAAAATTAATTGTTAATGGCGTTTAAAATCAGTCAGGTGTTTGATAAATTACCCCACAAGATTTATGACTCCGCAAATGGATTTTTAAAAGAAAAATATTTGTTCAAGTAGGGGAAACATCATCACGTACGAGTATCTATAGTCAAGAATTTTTCAATCTAAATATCGATTCGTCTGGTTTCTGTTTACTTCTAAATCTGGCATACACATTATACACATTGGTCTGTTGCATTTCTTGGGCTGTCTTTTAATATGTGTGCATTAATTGCAAAGTTTTAATTAAAATGTCGCCACATGGCTTCACTAAAATTCAGCTTAGTTGGCAGATAGCAATGGCTTGCCATAAATTTCATTCCGAATGGGCTCAATTATTTGCAAAGTGCGAAAGACAGAGAGAGTGAGGAAAATATCATATCCTATCACATAACGCATACGTCAGGTGGGCCACAATGCAGTCGTGAGTATTGTGAAGCTGCTAACTAAATGTGAATAATTCTGGCTGGATCAGAAACCAAATGTCAAAGCTAAATGCAAATTAGAATGCAAAACATACACGCCGACAACATAACACACACAACTTGTGGCAGAGTCATATGCTTGAGTATAAACTGATAACTTGACATCTTGTCACACACACACACACACACTTGTGGCTAATGTGTATAATATTTATGTAGGCGTAACCTGAAATGTTTGGAGAATTTGCCTGGTCAAGTCTTGTCGCAGTGCTGAATTTATTTAATTAAAGCAACCCTTTTGTTATTACTGCTGCTGTTAATGCAACAATTATAAATGATTTATGTAATTTAATTGGCACTCGACCGTGTTCAATTTCCCCTCTCCTCTCACCTCTTGAGTGACCCACAAATGCTTATTAAATTATTATTGCCTCAACTAATGCTGAGAGTTGAGGGGCTAATGTTACTTAACAGTGCTCATTGAGCGAAAGATTTAGCATAATTGGAAATATGAGCATATTAATTCTGGAGACTATATATGCATTCAAAATATATATTTCGATAACACTTCAATTGTTTATTAAATATTATAGAATTTGCCCCTCTTTTAGAATTTGGCTAGAGAACATTTTTATTGGAAATGCATTTCATTTGAAAATTTATTAAGCTTGAACCTTTCACGCTTAGTTTTATTTGTTCTAAAAACCAGCTTTTGTTCAAACTTAAGACTTTAGTCGACTCCTTTGCTTACTTTCTATTTGTTACCAATTTGCAAACTTTAATGCATAGAAATTGTCATCAAGATCACATAAATTACATCATCACATAGTCAACGGGAATTCTTTTTTTTCCTTAGAGTTGTAAACAAGTGAAAGACACAAGGACTACTTTAAAGTATTTATTATGCAAAACGCGTTTAAATGCTTGCCAGAAAAAGTCTCAAATAAAAATAAAACAGAAGAAGAAAAAAACCAAATGTTTGTCGCCTTCGAGTGGAAGGCGTCAAATTCTTGTTGTTGTCTTATAACTTTTTGCGCCTGCTGTTGAGTGTGCCATGTATATACATACATATATATGTACGAGTATACATTACTTTTTCCTCTGTCTAGTACGTGATAATTGCATACTTATAAAAAAAGGAAAGAAATAGAAAAAGTACCAAGCCTGTAATGTTGAAAATGAAACGAAAATGTAAGTGAAAAAGCAATTTTTGTATTTTTGTCGCTTCAGTCACCAAATTCATACGCATTGGCATCGCCGATAAAAACGATAATCCGCCCTATTTCGACAAATCGCTGTACGAGGCGGAAGTGGATGAGAACGAGGACATTCAGCACACAGTGCTCACTGTGACAGCCAAGGATCACGATGAGTGTAAGTAAACAAATACGCATAGTTGCATGACTCTTTCCTTTGGCGTATTGGCGAACATTTGTATAATATGCCATATTGCTAACAATTATTTTTTAGCCTCACGTATTCGCTATGAAATCACCAGCGGCAACATTGGCGGCGCTTTTGCGGTTAAAAATATGACGGGTGCCATTTATGTG
Organism: Drosophila basisetae; assembly: GCA_035041595.1. Classification (NCBI taxonomy): domain Eukaryota; kingdom Metazoa; phylum Arthropoda; class Insecta; order Diptera; family Drosophilidae; genus Drosophila; species Drosophila basisetae. Next base: position 6,879,600 of record JAWNLB010000123.1, on the reverse strand, counting down.
GCCGGCGCTTTGGATTATGAAACGCGACGCAGGGTAAGCCATATTATTTTTCCACTATTTTTCATTTAATTCCCAGCCATATTTAGAGAGATTTCACGATTGTTTGTGGTTGTGCTATCAGCACATATATCCTATCCACATTTAAGTTTAATATGCAGTCGAGTGTGAAGAATCCTTGTCAAACTGTTTTACATTAAGCAGTCGAACAAATGCGAGAACGAGCTTGTGCAATCAGTTCAGCAATTGAATCTGCAAGCGAGATGTGACTATAAAATTCATTAAGAAAGTCGAATGCAAGTGCTTTTTGCCACTGAATTTGATTAGGTGCTGGTTCGGCTGCTGGCCGCAAGGCTAGTTAAATATTTAACAGTTCAAACCAGTTTAGCCCCACAGACTGGGAACAAAAAGTGAAGGACGAAATCAGCACAAAGTCTAATAGAAGAAAGTGCGGCGAAACATTAATTGAAATTCATTTGGAACAATTGGCTTGTATTGAAGTTGATTTTAATTGAATCGAATTGAATGCGAAATACATGAAATGCATACTTAATTGCAATCAATAGTTCTGTGCATGACATTTAATTAAACAATCAAACAAATAATTTGTTCATTCAGTATGAGCTGCGTTTGGCCGCCTCCGATAATCTGAAGGAGAACTATACGACAGTCATCATCCATGTCAAGGATGTCAATGATAATCCACCCGTGTTTGAGCGACCCACTTATCGCACCCAAATCACCGAAGAGGATGATCGCAATTTGCCCAAGCGAGTTTTGCAGGTCAACAAGAATTCACAATCTTAAATGTCATCGTTGTCATGATTTTGATTTTTACCCTTACTCGAGTAGTGTTTTTTCTTATCGTTTTGTTACTTCTTTTTTGCATATGTGTATATGAAGCATACGCCACGTTGCCCCTCCAATAAATATCATCCATAAATTGTCCTTTTCTTAGATTTGTATTGCATGTCCATTCAAGTTTTGCTCGAGTTTGAATTGCACATCAGAAATCATCAAGAAATTATAATTTATTACGTATTTAATTAGTTAGCAATAAAATAGTCAATCGCTTTTTATCACAAACAAAACAAAAGATAAATAAGCATCCTTTGATTAAAGCCATTTCAATTTGGTTGAAGCAAAGCAAATATTTATTTGTATTATTCATAGTAGATTAAGGCTTAAATTCCTCATTTTTGTTTTCTACACATATTTTTGTCGTATAAATTATTATTGGTTTTCAATATTTAAAGTTATTTGCTAGTGGATTTAAATTGTAAAAGTAAATTAAATTTATAAAGCAATAATATGGCAATAAATAAATATAAATACACTATAATAAACCGGCAACAAATGAACTAATGGTCAATTTAAAAATACAGTCACGAGCAATGAAAATCATATGTATTTATATTGATAAGTCAGGAAGGACGTGCATCCAATTATAAATTGTATACTGAAAACCAGAGAATAATTGAATAGGTCAATAAAAATTGGCATTGTGAATCAACTGATGTCGGTAATTAAAACACACAGTTAATAAATGGGCACAAAATGATTACAAACATGTGTAAAAACCACATGCGACGGACATTTGTACATTCAAGTTCAACTTGTGTTTTATGGCAAACAATATTTTAAGTTTATTTATAATTTATGTATTATTTCTTATGTACTTACATTTGTTATGTTTGCGTTTTTTTCTCTTGTTTTTCTTTTGGTTGTATTTTTTACTGGCTTTATTTATTGGCACGATTTGTTGTTGTACGGGATAGTACGAGTTGAAATTGGTCGCCTCGGACAGTTTAAACGAGAATCAAACAACAATCGTGATTAGTGTGCGAGATGTCAACGATTTGCCGCCAGTGTTTCCCCAAACATTGTACGAGCGCAGCCTCAACGAGGAAATGTCGACGCCCTTCACCATAATGCAGGTCGCTATACACATATATATATAATTTGCCCTATTCTACATATCGTATGTACATATACATATACATATATATATATAACACACAAGTGTGTGCATAACAATACCTGGCAGTGCTCATATAACAATTAATTTAACATGACAAAGAACAAAACCTCATCGTAATCGGTATTTCGCTCTCATGTAAATTACGAGTATGTGTACAAAAATATAAGCAATAACACACTCTGATACAGTACTTAAATGTATATATATATATACACATATAGTTAATATAAAGGATATTCCCATTTGGTGTAAGGTGCACAAATTAAATTTCATTGATACGAAACGAAATGAAAAATGAGAGAAAATCTCATTGACAAATATGATTGTTATTAAGGTCAATATCCAATTCAATTATTTTTAACCATTTTTGTTTGTACTTCTTAGGAGAAGCGTTAACGCCTCTCAAATCGCCAAGCACCTTTTATTAATTCTCTGTTTTATTTCATAATTAATTTTAATAAAAAAAAAAAGTTAAATATGATTTTCATTAATGTAAAAGCTTTACTTGCATAATTCGCATTGTGCGTTTGTTGTTTGCCTGTGGTTACGAATGTAAATGCATGCATAAATATTTTGAGCACTTTGACAATTTTATTACACACACAGGCCCACTCATGTGTGTGTGTGTGTGTGTGTGTGCTGTGCTGAGCTGCTAATTAAATTCAACGTGTTATTTAATAGATAATGCGACAAATTTGTATGCTTAAATCTGTTGCATGATTTCGCAGTTTCAGCTTTCAGTGGTTTCTATCTGCTTGTGGTTAACTAACATTTACTAGTAACTAATTTAATTATAGTAAATACATAAATGCACAGAGAATTGCATTTAATCCCATCCCAAATAAAATCAATAACTAAAGTGTTGGCATTTAATACTTGTTCAACTCACAAAATCCAAACTAACAAAGTAAAATATTTGGGAAATATTCCAACAAGCTCTGCAGCGACTTAAGCGCTTAGCCCCTGCAAATATATATATTTTATTTATTGCATGCACTCCAAATTGCCAGTATTCTGTAGTTTTGATTTCTCACATATAAGCAACAAAACTAATATTGAATACATATTATTGTACATTTCTGTTCGCACTGCACTGCAATGGATTGGATTGGATGGAAAACAGGTGACTGCCACCGATGGCGACAAGGATCGTCCGCAGAATATTGTTTATTTCCTAACTGGCCAAGGCATCGATCCCGATAATCCAGCCAATAGCAAATTCGACATTAATCGCACAACAGGCGAAATATTTGTGCTAAAGGTAAGTAAAACAAAATAACGATATGAAAATAAGTTACAAAATACATAAAATTTAAAACAACACAATAAACTGCAATTTAAGCGTTAACAACAAACTGTCACCAAAACCACAAACAAGTGTGATGGAAAAATAAATAAAATTATAAAAAGCAAGTGACCATGTTAATGCCGAGAGTGAGCGACTTAAAGACACCCTGTAAACTGCTGTAAAATGCCTTAAATAGGCTGATTTTTGGGTGCAAGTTGTTAACCAGTTATTTAAAAGATATACCCAACTTAAAATGGCAACACGGGGTATTGTACAATTAAGTCCTGCTTAAAAAATAAATTCGTCTGCCGTCACATTTTCATATAGCAGATGGTGTGGCCAGCGGCAAATGAAAATGATTGCGAAATATGCTCACTGATTAAGGCTCCATCAATGCACACTTAATCCCTGAGGCAGCTGCAGCAGAGGCAGCAACAACAGCAGCAGCAAGGGCAGCTCCTACTTAATGCCAACCGCAAATCCAACCCAACTCAAAGTGCGAAACTCATTATTTAACATTTAAGTTTGGTCGGTGAACAGTTTTATTTATTTATTTATTTTTATTTTTTTGTTGTTGTTGCTTTTTTTGACTTAATGCGAAAATAGTCAATGCATTGATTTATGAAGTTGCTGCGCTCTTTACTTTCTGTTTTCTTTTTCTAATTGGTCGCGTCGTGCATGAAGTGTCTGAAGTGCTGTAATAATTAATAAAGTTTCGCGCAAGTCAATTAACTCAAGTGAGTTTTAAACGTAATATTGAGCGACTGCGAAGTGGTGGGCTTTGGCAAGTGTGTGTCATTAAAAAGGTAACGTTTTTGAGGTGCAATTCATGAAAAGTGTTTGCTGCTTCAGACAATTGCTACACAGCATTCAGAGAAGCAAATCTCGAAATCTTTACAGCTCCTTTAACATGAATGTTAGCGCTATGTTAACAGCTCTGCTAATAAATTGGCAATTTACATTTAATACATTTTCAATTGTTTTGTGAATTGTTTTTAAAAATAATTGGCAACGCTCAGCTTAAAACTTGTGTAAAATCATAGAGCCATGGGAGCTCCAATGAAATTCCCATAAGCGCTACAAAAGCAGCCAATGCTAAGCCAGCAAAAACATGTTTATATATGTATACATATATTTTTTGTTGTCGGTTTTCGACCATTAGGAAAAGTAAATTGTATCAAAATACACAGCTAAAAGCACAAAAAACTTTTGTGGTTAAAATAATAATGACGAGAGAGATAGAGCAGAATGTTGAATGCTGAATATGTAGCCCAAAATGGAAGAAAAAAAACAAAATAGCGCCAAAGGAATACAAACAAATACTATTCACACACACACGCACACACACACACACACACACACACGCACACGTTCGTAACTGAACTAATCCCTTAAATTGAATATGTTATAGCATTGCTGTCAAATTTGTCATGCAAATTAAAGCGATGACGACGCATGCGAATATTTTTACAATCTGTTGTTGTTTTTTTTTTTTTTATAGATTTTTCTCCCATTTCATTTTTCACGACTAATCCAATGTCAGCGCGTTGTAAAAGCTGTTCCTGTCTGTCTGTTTCTGGCTCAGCCTGCATGTTCTGTCCTTCCGCTATTGTTGTATTTGTTACGTTATGCGCTGTGCGGGGCTGTCAAGTCAGAAAGAGGGTTTTGGGGGGGGGGGGGGGGGGGGGGGGTTCTGGGATTGTCTGGTTAAGGGTTGGGATGCGTTGGGGTTTTTTTTATTGGGCATGTCGCATGTGGGTTGTCCGTATCCAGGATGCGTAACAACAGCAGAGCAGATACAAAGTACTGATTAAAATCGGTATTTTTTTTCTTTTTGTCAGTGCTTGTTATTATAAAGGTGGTTTCCCCAGGTGAATGCTGAAGTTAAGGGCTGGGGTTGGTTGGGTAACGGTTTGTCGGGTTTGTTTCGAGCTTTACATCACATCACTCAAGCTTTTGGTTCTCTGCTTCTCGCTCTGTATGCATATCAAAGTCAAAATCAGCACCGGGGACCTCGCCTGCCACTGGCGACCCACAAAGCTCTGCTCTGCTCTGCTCTGCTCAGCTCAGCTCAGCTGGGCGGGCTAGCAGCCATTGTGAATGGATAATTTCACACACACACACACACACACCAACATACACAGATACACACCGAAAACTTGATTTCGCTCTAGAGTTTCGTTGAGTTGCACTTGTGTGTTTTCATTGGATTGCAAGCCATGTGACTGGAGAGGCAGTGGCAGTGACTAGCGGGGCAGGCAGGCAATGTTTTCACTGATGTTAATCGGTTTTGTGGTTATGACAGCTAAAATTACACAATAGCCGCGACGCACACAACACACACACACACACACACACACACATTGGCACACCTTTCGAGTTGTCCAATATTTTTTAATGAGCTCAGAATGTGGTTGCAAGCAAATATCAAATAAAAAAGAAATACATTTTTTTTACTTATTGGAAATATTTTGAAAAGTGTATTAAGTGTCTAATCATAATTTGGGATGATATAATTAGAGTATCAGTTTGAATAATTTATTTTTTATTTAACTGTCTTAACAAAGATATTTAAATGAGTTGTTTACATGGTTTCTCAAACTCTTAAAGCCCAGTCAAAGCTTGGCCTTTTCCATTCACAGTCTAACTCCTTCTTTTCCATTTGCTCTCTTCTTTATAGCCGCTGGATCGCGATCAACCGAATGGACGACCACAGTGGCGCTTCACTGTATTCGCCCAGGATGAGGGCGGCGAGGGTCTTGTCGGCTATGCGGATGTGCAGGTCAATCTGAAGGATATCAACGATAATGCGCCCATTTTCCCGCAAGGCGTCTACTTTGGCAATGTGACAGAGAATGGCACCGCCGGCATGGTGGTGATGACCATGACTGCTGTGGACTACGATGATCCCAATGAGGGTTCAAATGCACGACTTGTCTACTCAATCGAGAAGAACGTGATTGAGGAGGAGACGGGCTCGCCAATATTCGAAATTGAACCGGATACGGGTGTGATTAAGACAGCGGTTTGTTGTTTGGATCGGGAACGTACGCCGGATTATTCGATACAGGTGGTTGCCATGGATGGCGGGGGGTTAAAGGGCACGGGCACGGCGTCTATACGTGTCAAGGATATTAATGACATGCCGCCGCAGTTCACCAAGGACGAATGGTTTACCGAGGTGGACGAAACGGATGGCACCGCCCTGCCCGAAATGCCCATACTCACGGTGACCGTCCACGACGAGGACGAGACGAATAAGTTCCAGTACAAAGTTATCGATAACAGCGGCTATGGCGCCGACAAGTTTACCATGGTGCGCAACAATGATGGCACTGGTTCGCTGAAGATTGTCCAACCCTTGGACTATGAGGATCAGTTGCAGAGCAACGGCTTCCGCTTCCGCATCCAAGTGAACGATAAGGGCGAGGACAACGATAACGATAAATATCATGTGGCCTACTCGTGGGTCGTCGTCAAGCTGCGCGATATCAACGATAACAAGCCGCACTTTGAGCGCGCCAACGTTGAGGTCTCTGTATTTGAGGACACCAAAGTGGGCACCGAATTGGAGAAGTTCAAGGCCACCGATCCAGATCAGGGCGGCAAGAGCAAGGTCAGCTACTCGATAGATCGCTCCTCGGATCGCCAGCGACAATTTGCCATCAATCAGAATGGTTCCGTGACCATTCAACGTTCCCTCGATCGTGAAGTGGTGCCCCGCCATCAAGTCAAGATTTTGGCCATCGATGATGGTTCTCCACCAAAGACGGCGACGGCAACCCTAACGGTTATCGTCCAGGATATCAATGATAATGCACCCAAGTTCTTGAAGGACTACAGACCGGTGTTGCCCGAACATGTGCCACCAAGGAAAGTCGTCGAAATCCTCGCCACAGACGATGATGATCGCTCCAAGAGCAATGGACCACCCTTCCAGTTCCGTTTGGATCCCAGTGCCGATGATATTATACGCGCCTCCTTCAAGGTCGAACAGGATCAAAGTGAGTACCCAAAATGGAATTTTAACTATTAATGATTATTTCTTTTACTATAAAAATGAGGGCATCAAATCATGACCTATTATTAAAATCCCTTTTTGAGGGTATAGTTTTAACAAGATTTTCGAGTCAAACCATGATGAGATTTGACAAATTTATGGAAGCCATTTCGCTCATTCATTGTAAATGTTATTTGTAACGAACTCTAAAGTCTTCTATTAAGATTAAAATATACATCTTTGACTTCTGCACTCAAAGCTGTTGACCGCAACTCAATTAAAATGGATATTTTAAGAAATATTTTTTGTTTTGCTCGCATGCGAGTATATTTAAAGCATTTGAATCATTTGCGTAGCCATTTGACACAGTTGCCCAACAAATTGCGGCACATGTAGGTTCTGAAACGATGTTCCCAGGAGAGTTGACCCAAGTTTGCAAATTGCATTGGGACAAGAACAAAACAAAAAAAAAAAAAACAAAAAAAAAAGTATCGTTTGCGAAATATTTGGGTCAAAGTTTAAACAATGCGTATGCAAGCAACACTTCCTGCAGTATTTGGAGTAGAAACCAGTTAGTTTATATGGCGTATGTATAAAGTCAGCGAATAATAAAATTGCATTGTTCGAATAGATACTTCGAAATTCGATAGCAAACACGCATCGAATACAAATTCGAATTGTGCGAATTCTTTTGGTTGTCACACTATCTATGCATAAATGTGTGTGTCTATGGATGTGTGTGTTGTGTGTGTGCAGATATGTGTCTCTGTGGGACTAAAGCCAAAACATAAAAATGCAATTACCTCGAGAATAACGAAAATGAATAGCACGAAACATGGGGCCATAACACCGGAAATAGTCAACCGCAGCAGCACCAGTGCAAACAACATGAAAATCTAAATTAAATAAGCCAAAGCAGAGATATACACACCTATACACACACCTATACACACCTATACACACTATAGTTGCACACCTGAACTGGTCGAGTGAAAAAATAAAGTGACTAAAATGCACAAGTTTTCAATTAGATTACCTAAAATGTTGAGTTTTTCCTTCGCTTTCCCTCTCGCTACTCTCTCTCTATCTCACAAGCCAAGCCAACAGCATTTGCTTATAAGCCCAGTTTGCTTCTTTGCCCCCCACAGAGAGTGCAAGAAGAAAGTCTTTGGAGTCGCAATTTGTGTAGGCTTTATGAGTGTGTCTGATTGTGTGTGTGTGTGTGCTGGTATATGTACATGTGTGTGTCTGTGTAAGAGTGTGTTTCTCAGTGTGTGGGTGGCAATCCAATTTTGATGCCCCAAAGTAGAGTCGAACAACTTTCCACCAGTGGCTTGACTTTTGTCCAATGCTTATACACAGTGTTGACCCCAAAAAAGCTAATTCTTTGACTAACTGAAATAGCAAATTGGTTTGTTTTTAAATTAAACCAAAAAGGAAAGAGTTAACAGCAACATGAATGTCAGCTGTATATATATTATATACTATATAGCATATTAGTAATGATATCCGCAGCAGACTTCTAGGCATGCTTATCGTACGCTTCACATAAAGTTTTCTTCAGCAGACTTCAAAGAAGGAAAAATGGGTTTTTCACTTGCAAAAGTAGCCAAATCGCCAACACTGACGATGTACACTTTACACATATACAGATGCATGTGTGTGTGTGTGTGTGTGTGTGCGTGTGTTTTGGCCTTGTCTGCTGAACATATTTGCATACAATTTGCCTAAAAACACACCATGGAGTGTCTTTAAAAAAACATTTGAAATGCGCGTTTTGGGCCCCTTCAGAATACCAGGTGCAAATACTACAAGCAAATAGAAAAGGTAAATGTCGAGGGGGAATAGGAGTTGTGCGAAGTTGGATTAGTAGTGAGCCAAAGGGAGAGAGAGAGAGAGAGAGTGAGCGAGAGTGTGAGAGAGAGAGAGAGTGGGAAGCAACAATTGTTGGCTCAAAGGCGTAATTGCAGCAAATGGCAAGCAAATGTGGAGAGTTGGCTTTGCTGGTTTGCTTCTCCTGTCTGCAATCAGCCGGAAACGGAAACAGGAGTGCTAATAAAGGTGCTTACTTTTTGAGGTTTTGGGGACTGTAAGTGGAATAACTGGGACAATGATATTCTTCCTTCCTTCCTTCCTGCCGCCGCTATGTGCTCTCATTGCACAATTAAACTAGAAAATGCTTTTAAAGGCTTAGCTGCAAAGCTGCAACTGTCATTATCATGAAGTATCCACAATTATCCAACCAACGAGCTGCAAACAGAATTTGAGTTTTGTGTTTTGTGCTTCATACAAATTATTTTCGAAATGTTCAAGTGAAACTAATAAACACTAATTCGTGTAAATGGATAAATTAAGTTTTGGTGTCAGAAACACAACCAAGCAACTAAATGTGTTAGATGTGTATATACTTAATAAAAGTAATTGACATAATTATCTCTCTTTAAATAAGCACACATATTTGAATCAGATACAAGCGAAAGAATGCTTATAAGTAAATTGAGTTCTAATTAAAGTAGAGTGTGGAAAACATATCTGAAAACCTTTCTAAAATATCCTTTCTGTTTGCCCCCTTTGCATTTTCAGAGGGCGCCAATGGTGATGGCATGGCTGTGATCTCATCGTTGCGCTCCTTCGATCGGGAGCAGCAGAAGGAGTACATGATACCGATTGTGATCAAGGATCACGGCTCGCCGGCGATGACAGGCACCAGCACATTGACGGTGATCATTGGCGATGTGAACGATAACAAAATGCAGCCCGGCTCAAAGGAGATCACTGTGTACAACTATCAGGGACAATCGCCAGATACGCCAGTTGGACGCGTCTATGTCTATGATTTGGACGATTGGGATTTGCCCGACAAGAAGTTCTACTGGGAGGCACAGGAACATCCGCGCTTCAAGCTGGACGAGGACTCCGGCATGGTCACAATGCGCGCGGGCACTCGAGAGGGTCGCTATCATCTCCGATTCAAGGTCTACGATCGCAAGCACACCCAGACCGATGTGCCAGCAAATGTAACCGTTATGGTTCGAGAAATACCCCACGAGGCTGTCATCAATTCGGGATCGGTGCGCTTGTCGGGCATCTCCGATGAGGACTTTATACGCATTTGGAACTATCGTACCCAGGGTTTGAGTCGCTCCAAGATGGATCGGTTCCGGGATAAGTTGGCCGACTTACTCAACACGGAACGTGAGAATGTGGACATATTTAGTGTGCAACTGAAGCGTCGTAATCCACCACTGACCGATGTGCGATTCTCGGCGCACGGTTCGCCATATTACAAGCCTGTGCGGCTCAACGGAATTGTGCTGATGCATCGCGAGGAGATCGAAAAGGATGTGGGCATCAATATCACCATGGTCGGCATCGATGAGTGCCTCTACGAGAATCAGATGTGCGAAGGCAGCTGCACCAACGCACTCGAAATCAGTCCGCTGCCCTACATGGTGAATGCGAACAAGACGGCGCTGGTCGGTGTGCGAGTGGATACGATTGCCGATTGTACGTGTGGTGCGAGGAACTTCACCAAGCCCGAATCGTGTCGCACCACTCCCTGTCACAATGGTGGTCGCTGTGTGGACACACGCTTCGGACCCCACTGCTCGTGTCCGGCCGGGTATACGGGTCCGCGCTGTCAGCAGACGACGCGCAGTTTCCGTGGCAATGGATGGGCCTGGTATCCACCCTTGGAGATGTGCGACGAATCACATTTGAGTCTGGAGTTTATCACACGCAAGCCGGATGGTCTGATCATCTACAATGGACCTATTGTGCCGCCCGAACGGGATGAGATGCTCATCTCGGACTTTGTGGCCCTGGAACTGGAGCGTGGCTATCCGCGATTGCTCATCGACTTTGGCTCTGGCACGCTCGAGTTGCGTGTGAAGACGAAGAAAACCTTGGATGATGGCGAATGGCATCGCATCGACTTGTTCTGGGATACGGAGAATGTGCGCATGGTCGTGGATTTCTGTAAATCGGCTGATATCAGTGAAATGGAGGATGGCACCCCACCCGAATTCGATGATAGCTCTTGTCAGGCCCGTGGTGCAATTCCGCCCTTCAGCGAGTATCTGAATGTGAATGCGCCACTGCAAGTGGGCGGTTTGTATCGGGAACAGTTTGAGCAATCGCTCTACTTCTGGCACTATATGCCCACCGCAAAGGGTTTCGATGGCTGCATCCGGAATCTGGTGCACAACTCCAAGCTCTACGATCTGGCGCATCCGGGACTGAGCAGGAACAGTGTCGCTGGCTGTCCGCAGACGGAGGAGGTTTGTGCTCAGACGGAGACCACAGCACGCTGCTGGGAGCATGGCAATTGTGTGGGTTCGCTGTCGGAGGCACGTTGTCATTGTCGGCCCGGTTGGACGGGTCCGGCCTGCAATATACCCACCGTGCCCACCACCTTTAAGGCGCAGAGTTATGTCAAATATGCGTTGAGTTTCGAACCGGATCGCTTTAGTACACAGGTTCAGTTGCGTTTCCGCACCCGGGAGGAGCATGGGGAACTGTTTCGTGTGAGTGATCAACATAATCGGGAATATGGCATACTGGAGATTAAAGAGGCACGTTTGCACTTCCGCTACAATCTCAATTCACTGCGCACCGAGGAGAAGGACTTGTGGCTCAATTCGGTGGCCGTCAACGATGGCCAGTGGCATGTGGTGCGCATTAATCGCTATGGCTCCGCATCCACCTTGGAACTGGATGGCGGCGAGGGCAGACGCTATAATGAAACATTCGAGTTTGCCGGACATCAGTGGCTGCTGGTCGATAAGCAGGAGGGTGTCTACGCGGGTGGCAAGGCTGAATATACCGGTGTGCGCACCTTTGAAGTCTATGCGGATTATCAGAAGAGCTGTCTCGACGATATACGGTGCGTATACTTAATTGAATAACAGTTTTCGTTTAGGAGCATAAAGTCACAAAAGATACTTCTGCACAGTTGCGCAGTTGTTGCCAGTCGCAACTTTTCAACTTATGCTGAATTAAATTTGAGCATTTATAAAGTTTTCCCACTTCTTTTTTCGTTGCACTTCCTTTGCGCTCTTGAAATAATCGTCTTAATTTGTTGTGCTTCTTTCCGCTTTTTCTCGTTTTTCAGTCTGGAGGGCAAACACTTGCCGTTGCCACCGGCGATGAATGGCACCCAATGGGGCCAGGCGACAATGGCGCGCAATTTGGAGAAGGGTTGCCCCTCGAACAAGCCCTGCTCGAATGTCATCTGCCCCGATCCCTTCGAGTGTGTCGATCTCTGGAATGTCTATGAGTGCACGTAAGTATTTCACCATGCAGCCAACTCAAACAAACATTTTCGCATTGCATTTTTGTTCAACCCAAAAAAAAAAGAAAATGAAAAAAATGTACAATAAATTCGACTGCTCGGACTGTATAAAAAAAAAAAAAAAAAAAAAAAACATATCGAAATGACGCCCGACAAATTAAGCAAGACAACGAAAATTGTAACAAGCAGTGGCAAACATTTGATGGCGTTGAACATTTGATAGGCTTAATCAATTAAAGGCTGTGCCAAAAAGAAGGAGAGAAAGTGGAGAGGCTAAATTGTGCGAGGTCAACAGAGAAAAGCTTACTGTGTGTCAATCAAATGATGTTAGCCAGCCAGTTAGCCAGCCAGTTAGCCAGCCGGCCAGCCAGTTGACCTGGCTCGCACATACAAAAGTGAGGCTGTTAACGTTGCGTGACAAATCAATCGGATTAGGTTTTAGGGCCAGTCAGCCTCTCACAATCTCGATATGCGTCGTATGTTCTTGTGTGTTCCACCCCCGCCCATCTCTCTCTCTCTCTCTCTCTCTCTCTCACGCCACTGTACATACACATTGTGTGCACGCTTTTTCATCAGGCACAATAACACTCACAGACACACACACCTACACACACAATAGATTTTTGTGGCATTTAGCAACACTACTCACTTTTCGATTAAGCACAGCTGTACTTCAATTCGAGCTGATCTAAAGCAAATCAGCTTACAACCAAGTTTCCTTAACGTGCTGCTTTGGTCAAGCATCCGTCAAAACGGTTAACAGCCAACGGTTAACGGTTAGCATTGCTCTGCTTAAATCTGGGATATACAACCAGTGGAAATGTTGTTGGCATCAGTTTTCTATTTTCCAATAGGCTAACAAAAATCAATGAACAGCAATTGGTTAAAGGAAAATCATTTATGAATTTACATTAGGCCCAAAAAGTGTTTGGTTAACTTGCAGTTTCTGCATTTTAAGCGGTTAACAGCAATCGGTAACAACATTTTTCTATGAATATGCTAACAGTTAACAGCGATCGAATATATGGCTAACTAGCTATACCTAAATGGAATCTAATTGGATATTGCTATGCCCGAATATGAGTAATTAAAAAGAATTAATTGAAAATTAAAAGTAGAGATTACTGTCTCTTATGGGGAAAATGTGTAGGCAACAACTTTATAACAATTACTAAGGCGCTTGCCAAACGGTTAAAAGCAATCGGTTAAACGGTTATCGGTTATAAAATCAGCTGGACTTACTTTCGAACTAACCAACTAACCACAACAACATTGGCGCATTTATATCAATTATATATATATTTTTGGTTATCCGTTGCTCCATCGATCACACTTATTAAGTAGCCCGTTAAATAGAACTAACATCGAACTTAATTGATTAAACTGTTTCAATTTCGATATCGAATGCGAAATGCGAACAATAGTTGCGGCGAGGGACGGATCATGTCGCCCGATTCAAAGGGCTGCATGGATCGCAACGAGTGCCTCGATATGCCCTGCATGAATGGTGCCACATGCATTAATCTGGAGCCGCGTCTCCGCTATCGCTGCATTTGCCCCGACGGCTTCTGGGGCGAGAGCTGTGAACTGGTGCAGGAGGGTCAGACCCTCAAGCTCAGCATGGGCGCCCTGGCGGCCATTCTCGTTTGCCTGCTGATCATACTGAGTGAGCAATCAAAATCTAAGCAACAACAGCAACAACATATCAATCTATACAACTATATGCAACAACAACTAGCCTCAATTTATATACATATATTTATAAATATGTATATATATATATATATATATATAAGCAACTAGTGCTTTAGCGAATGCCTTTAACTAGCATTTAGCGTTCCATTTGTAACCCATTTATACCGTTTTTAATCTGCAATTTTTACTAGCTGCTCATTCATGCCAATAACCAATATATCCGCATATCCGCATATATATCTGCATATCACATATCATTCATCACATACATCATGGCTTTTCATTTACAAAAAATTCAACGTATTTTCAACTATATTTTGCATTTAATTTTAACCGAACTCGAAACTCACATATAAATATAAATATAATATAAATATATATATATATATATATATATATATATATATATATATAAGTATGTATATGTATATGTCGTACATATGTTAAATGCACAAATCCAATTATTCAGTCACACATGCATCGATATATTCGTTGAAAGAATCACAGCTGACTGCATTCCCAAATTTGTTCATTAAAATTAAAACATTTTTTTGATATTTAGCCAGCCATGTCCCTGTTATTCCATGATTTTTACTTCTTCTTTTTTTAGTTTTATTCAAACATGAATTAAATCCATAAAGCTTGGCAATTTCATGTTCATCTGCATTCCATCAACATCGTTCGCTGTCAAAATAACCTTTCTGCTCTTTACCCCATTATTTGTTTATGGCACCTTTTCTGTTTTTGCCTGAGAAAATTCCAATCACAATTGTTTCTCTCACTATTTCAATGTAAATTGTGTGTGTGTTTTTAAATATTTTATAATGAAATTGATTGCCTAGAAACAAATTGAAAAGCGAAAGGTATGTACTTACATATAACCATGTTTCATGTAGTTCCATCTCATTTAATAAATCATTTTGTGTAATTATAAAAAGTAAATAAATTTATTACATTGTTGTTGCTCTGAATATGCACAAAATTCCATGTTAAATATTTAGACAAATACGTGTAAGGTGTTGTGAAATATTTAACATTGCAATGAGAATTATTACAAAAATATATATAAAACAATATATAAAAAATATATTTTTTAAATGTGCATTTGATGTTACATCTCGAGCTAAAAAACTGTTGAGTATAATTAAAGTGCCGCTTTCCACGAAAAGTAAATCACTTTAGACAAACAACTACTTACGGATACATAT
The DNA here is from genome assembly GCA_035041595.1 of Drosophila basisetae. NCBI lineage: Eukaryota > Metazoa > Arthropoda > Insecta > Diptera > Drosophilidae > Drosophila > Drosophila basisetae. Next base: position 6,864,138 of record JAWNLB010000123.1, on the reverse strand, counting down.
ATGTATACACCTTACGTGTAAAATTGAAGTGTCACGCCCCTCAACTCCCACACACACACACACACACACACACTCACACACTCATCTGAGTTGCACTTAAAGAAGCCAAGAACAGAGAAGAGCTCAGAATGGCATCAGGTAATGGGAGAGATAATAAATGTGCAGTCAAAGCAACACTCGCATCCTGACAAGTTAGCCAAGCCAAGGGGACAGGATAAGGCCAGGCTCTGCCAGCTGAAAGAGCATTGGCTGATTTTAGCTTTGACATCGCATACAAAAATCACGTTGCACTAAATCCACTTGAGCAAACAGTTAGCAGCAAGATATAAGACTTATACCAAGCAATACCACAGCAATTGTGCGGCGACTCTGGCATCGAGGGCGGGATAACCACGAGCTCAAAGGAGCTGCCAGTTTCATCTGAGAAGCCCCGCGAGGATTTTGCAGACACACTCACACAACTACACACGCAAACACACACACACACACACACACACACACACACACACTCAAACACACACACACACTCAAGCACACACACACACTTTCATACAACTTTTTTTGTTTCTACTTCGTCTGCGGCGAGTTTTCATCTTCTGCTTTTTTTTTTTTTTTTAAATACAAGCTAAGAGCATTTTGCCCAGTAGACATGTGAGTGTGTGTGAGTGTATAGTATACATAATAATATAATATATATACGCAGATATATACGGTTCAAGTTTTAGGCAAACATTTTATAGGTAAATAATGTTCAAAGGACCAGAGTAGCAAGTAAAAAAAGAAAGATAAGTTACAAAGTGCAAGACTATAGTGTTGGAAATTCCCAGGAGATACCGTGTAATCAGCTAAGCAATATATTTAGTGATAGTGATACACCGAGCTTCAGAGCTAGTGCAAAATGAACAAAGTTCCATAAACTCATTAAAATCATTGATTTAGTTTTAGAAACAAGCGGGTATATTATCAAACCATACCACATTATAGTTATATAATCCTGTATGGGATAAATATTGAGAACAAATTAGACTTATGAATTTGAGTACTTTGTATCTTCTGTTACATAGACTAGCACCCATTCACTACACCCACTTCATACGTACAGGGTATAAAAAGAAATTGTTTCATGCCAACTTTAAGTAAAACTTAATGACGTAAAATATGGCAAAGTTCCAGCCAACAGCGCACCAAGAAAATGTATATATATATGTATGTCTGTACGTACACAGTTCTGTGTATATATGTCTGTATATATAGCGCCCACTTTTGATCAGCTTAAACTACGCACTGGGGAGCAATCAGTGGAAGGCGCTGCGCAAAAAACTATGCAACTTTTTCTTGACTCCTTGTTTGCCTGGCGCTGATTTAGTGTGAAAGTTTCTACTGGTTTTTCTTTTTACTCCTTGTTTCCCTTTGCTTTTTGGCATCTTGCTTAACTTCTACTGCTGCTGCTGCTGATGCTGCTGCTGCTGATGCTGCTTATACTTCTGCTACTGCCCGCTGTGCGGCGCTTTTGTGTACGAATTTATTGGCTCGTTGGTGAAGAAGTCTCTGCTATTTGCCCAATAATCATCAATATATCAAAAATGCTCAATATCTGCTTGTGAAAAGTGCTCAGCGGCACTCGAGTCGAGTCGGGTCGAGTTTCGCAGCCAGTTTTCATTTGACAGAGTCCAAAATGCATCAGCAGCAATCGGAAAACATTTGTGTCATTATTTTTGCATTACTGCACACAACCGAGAATTGAAGCAGCAGAAGTGAAGTGGAAAATGGAGTGCAAACCAAAACTATAAGTTGCACAAAAGTTTACTTCTCTTTGCGAAACCATTGGAATAGATATAAAAAAGAAAAGTTTCCTTTGTGAATGCATTTTTGTAAAAAGCTTTTAAAAATCCATTTAAAATGTATAAAAGTCACACACAATTATTAGAGAAGGGTTCCTGTAATTCGTGTATTGTCTTGATTTAGCTTCTGGTTTCCATTCTAATAAAAACCACAAAACTAATCAAAAGAAAACTCACACAAGTGCCAAATGGCAAGGAAAACAACCAGACACAAGACCCAAACTTTATTCAATTCTGTCAGCAACAATTGCCTCATAATCATAAAACAACAAGCCAAACAAAAAAAAAAAAAAAAAACACACACAAAGAAGTGCAAGTGAGAAACAAAAGTGCACTTAACTTTTTATGGGGTGGGGGATGTGTGTGTTATGTCCAAAGCAAATGCATAAAGTTTGCCACAACAGCAAAATGTTGCCTAGCAAAAACTGAGAATGAAAACTGACAAAAAAAAACTGTACATGGAAACGCGCCAAAGTACAAAATAATAACACAAAAAAAATAAAAATAAAGCAAATTATAAAGCCGCAACTCTAACAACAATAAACAAAGCAAGCGAACCAAAAACCGAACTTGTCTTAAGACTTCGTGAAAAAGGTGTTCAGAGGCAAAGCGGAAATATTAATTCTCATAACTAGTAGCAAGATCAAAAGATGTGCGAAGAATAAAAGCAGTGTTTCAAACATCCTCACGTAAATCATTTAAAAGTCTTTCAAATCAACTACTTAATGAACAGTTGCTAACTAAAATACAAAAAACGGACACTTTCCAACACTCTTTCTCTCTGTCACACTTGAACAAACGCATTTGCATGATGTACAACAATCTATTTTGAAATAATCTCTTTGTTTTTTGTTTTCCTACACTCTTTTATAAACACACACAACTCGACACACACACACACACACACATCCACACATACGTTAACGGTTTTGGGGCTCTGTCGCATTCAGTTGTCCGGCTGGCTACAAAGTCTCCGGCAGCAGTTGCGTCAACGAGAACGAATGCCTCCTGTTCCCCTGCCGCAATGGGGGACGTTGTCGCGATCATCATCCGCCCAAGAAGTATGAATGCCAATGTCCCTTGGGATTCACGGGCATGCACTGCGAACTGGAGTTGTTGGCCTCGGGGGTGTTGACACCATCACGTGATTTTATTATTGCCCTAGTGCTCTGCCTCAGCACACTCATACGTAAGTACACACAAGACACACACATATACATATAAAAGTCGAGGAAGCAGCGCTGAGAAGTGCGACTAACCCAAGGTTAAGTAGCTTGACCCAACAAATATCCTTGACATAACATAACATATAACAAAGTCTTTGAAGTAAGTACCGACACACTTTGCATGGCTTTGATACTCGTCTAACAAAATAATCCAGCAAAGCTGTGAATCATTTCTGAAACCATTTAATCAGCTGTAAGCTGTAAGCTGTAAGCTGTAAGTACATTGTATGTTTTTTCACATTTTGTTATTTAACAGTTTAATTTTGCTCTTCATTTCTTTTCAATATTTTACGAAAGCTTTCAAGAAATCTACAGATTTATTATTGCCTCACTTTAAGTATCAACTTTTGATTTCACTACAGAAAATATTGCTAAATGTTTCCTCATTTATTGTTATTTTATAGTTGAACATTCTATTAAAGCTTTTAATTTTGTCTAAGACTTTGCTTAATAGCCGATTAAAGTAAAATGTTGAAGAGCTTAAAATATTATGTTTGTTGGTTTCGCAAATTGCGCTCCATTTGTAAACCTTTTAGTTGAAAGCATTCAAGCAAAAAGTAAACAATTTATTATGCAACTCTTGCGATTGGCAATTCATATGTTGAGATTAAACAGAATGCTGGCATTTCAAATATATTATTTAAATATTTATGAAATCGCCTTTTGCCTGAAAATTAATTAAGCCATGCAATTTCCAATTGGCCACGCCCATCAAGCCATCAAGCCATCAACTGAGCCAAGAGGCAGATGCAGATGCAGATGCAGATGGAGCAGCAACGTCAAAAGGAGGCGGAGGGGTAAAACACCAACAGTTATTTCCGCAAATTACATGCGGCCGAGCGATGCACATAATTAAAGTTTATTGAATGAATCGATGCAGATAAATGGACACTGTTTCTGTTGCGCCTCTTTTACCCAATTCTTCTGGCGGAATGTTGTATTAAACTATGCATGCATGTGTGGAATGAAACGAGATAAATACGAGTTTGAGTAAGACAATAATTGCAATTACGATGCGACGTCCATTTTGGCCATTGCCAGCTGCTTGGGTAAAAGTTTTTCTCTCATTTCTGTTAGCCAACTTCGCCTCTCTCTGTCTCTCCTCTCCCTCTCTCTGGCTCTTGGCTAAAAATTACTTTGAGGTTAAGCTTGTATGGCTACTAACTGCGGCAAAAGAAAAAAAACAACAACAAGAAGAAGCTGACAAAAAACTTTGTGGTGTGCAACAGATGCTGCAATATGTTGGAAATGCGCGCCACACCAATTAGAAAACAGCGACGCGAAACAGCAGTCAAAAATAACACAAGCTAAACTCAAATGAAACGCAACTGAAACGAAACAAAACGAAAACAACGCGACACAAGTTGGCCAAGACAAAGCGACGCAAAGTCGCCAGCTGCTGATGTTGTTGGCTGCTTGCAGCTCGATTTTGCCATTTTGACAGTCACAGTTACAGCCACAAAACCTGGAGAGAGAGAGAGAAAGACAGACAGAGAGTGAGAGCGAGAGGGAGCAAGCGAAGACAATATGCGCTGTATTTGTTTGTACATTTATGTGCCCTTCCCCAAAGAGAGTATTGCAATATTGTCACCAACTGTGTAACGCACAGTAAAAGATGCAATTTTCTTTGTTTTTAAATTATGAGCAGCTTCAACATTTGTTGCTGGAAGCAAGCCAAAAACACGCCCAAAATTAGCAGTAGCAGTAACCGCATCTTTAATGAACAGCATAAATAAATGTTGCAAATAATAATAATAAATTGTGAATAAGTTCAGCATTTGATGCGAAGAATGTTGAAAAATTGTGGAAAAACAAAACCAAATAATAGTCGTTAAAATATGAAAAACGAAAATTGATAGTAATAATAATTTAGTTTATCACATTCCTTTGTCTAGCTTTATATAACTAGGCATTGCTTATTTATTTTTTATAATATATAAATATTAATTTTCTTATATACAATCTATTTTTGAATTAATATTCTAATTTTCTAAAATTAACTAAATACTTTGTTGTTGAGAACTTACTGACATCAGCTGCTATTCTTGCCACAAGATCAAGAGTATTCAAACTCCTGCATACTTTATACTTATTCTATTTTTTACTCTTTACTCTTTTTCCTTTTTATTTTTTTCTGTCATTTTTTAAAACTTTGTGCATGTGTTTTTTTTTTTTTTTTTAGTGCTTATAGGAATTTTTTATGCAATTCCATTTTTCTACAATTTTGGTGCTTTTTGCGGGAATTTAATTAAGAATCTTTTTTGCCATTGCTTTAGTTAAATTCACCATTTAAATGTCATTTTGCATGCTAAAGTTTATTTGCTATGGGTTATTGCATTTGTAGTAACTTGGCACAATTGTTGTTGCATATGATTGATACTGAGTGGAACTGAGTACGACAACTTATTAAACAAACTGTATTTCGACTACTCACAGTACTCGTTCTGGTCTTTGTGGTCTACAATCGACGCCGCGAGGCGCATATCAAATATCCGGGACCCGATGACGATGTTCGTGAGAATATAATCAACTATGACGATGAGGGCGGCGGTGAGGATGATATGACTGCTTTCGATATAACACCACTGCAGATACCGATTGGTGGACCTATGCCACCAGAACTGGCTCCCATGAAGATGCCAATAATGTGTAAGTATTTCAGCTGCAATTTGTGTTTCTTCTTGCATTCTGTGAGTGCTGATTTGCGTATACAACTATTGTAAAACATGCACCATTTTTGTACTTTTTCTTGCGCAGATCCGGTGATGCAGCTAATGCCTGGCCAGGAGCCAAACGTGGGCATGTTCATCGAGGAGCATAAAAAGCGGGCCGATGGCGATCCGAATGCGCCCCCCTTCGATGATTTGCGCAATTACGCGTATGAAGGCGGCGGCAGCACAGCCGGTTCACTCAGCTCGTTGGCCTCAGGTGAGTCTCGCCATAATGGATACATTCATGCATTTGTCTTCCATTAGCATTATTAAACTCACCATGACAACTAGATTTTGCACCCAATATTGCGGCAGTTTCTACACAAATGAAGTACTAGCTGAATCAATAGCTGCTCCCTGCCCCAAAAAGTAGGCTTTCAAGTAGCGCAAAAAGCTGGTAAAAAATAAAAAAAAAAACAGAAAATCATTTGAATTGATTTTTAAATTGTTTTTTTGCAATTTTTTACAGGGCAGCAGCGCTCAAAAACCGCCGAATATTGGGTGTAAATTTAAGTAAATACTAATCAAAAATAGACTTAGAAAACTAAGTGCAGAGAAATACAAAAATCCATTTACGAAATAAGTAAAAAGGTTTTAGTCGTGAGAGCTGTACTAGGAGATGAACCTGAACCCAAATATAATGGATCAGAGATGTTTCCTTCCTCTTATTATATACTTTTAAGCAAACTTATATTCAACACAAATAAATACTTCTAATTTGTATGCAGACAACTTTTAACACTTGCAAATTAACATACGTTTTGAATACTTTTCGCTGATTGCAGGCACCGACGATGAGCAGCAGGAGTACGACTACCTCGGCGCCTGGGGGCCCCGATTCGATAAGCTGGCCAATATGTATGGCCCTGAGGCGCCCAATCCGCATAATACCGAGCTCGAATTGTAAGTTTCCAGCCAAGTCCAACCAAATAAGAGACGATGATGAGGAAAGCGCAGTTAAGTGGCCACAAAAGTTGCATTTAAATAAAAGTACTAAACGAGAGATGAGGTTAGGATAAATCGTAGGCATCGTTGATACCCACAGCTGACTCAGACACAAAGAAGCGCAACCAAAGAAGCATGGCAAAAGCAACATTAAGTTAAAACAAAACAAAACAAAAAGGCGAAAACTCTAAAACTAAAAAAAAAAACAACAACAAAAAAACAAACAGAAAAACAAAAACAACAACACATATGACACGTAAAATTACATTTGTAAAAAATACTTCATCAGCATTTAAATTTAACAATTATTATAACTAATTTATTAAGTGTGTAGTGCGAACGACAGAAAACGCAAGTATCGAAAATGCGTTGCAAATTTTTGATGATGATGATGATGATGGTGATGATGATGGTGATGAAACCGAGACAGTGACAGAGGAAGTTCAGCAGGAAGAGAGAAATGGGAGCGAGAGCATACCAAAGTTTAGTTTAGGCGAGAGCAAATGAATTTCCAATTAATTGACATATTATTTTGTGAGAGGGAAATAAATTTATACATATTTATATATGTTGTGCATATTACTTTTAGGTTTTTGCGATATTTTTGTAATTATTATTTTAAGTACACACATCTATCATTTTTGGCTATCGAGCGGAGTCATTTAGCGCTTGGGGCCCAGCAAAGTACGTTTAGTTGATTATATTTTTAATTTAATTAGTATATTTAAATTTACTTAAGTGAGTATTATATTGTTTCGATTTCGAATTACTTTCTAAGATTTAAAATTAAAAGAAACGAGAAAATACAAAAAGAAAAAGAAAAAACATAATTAAAATTTATATAAATGAATACCCAAAGACTGTTTTCGTTCCATCATAAACAACTACATATATATACATGAGAAAAAAAAAAAACAAAACCACATAAAAATATACACATATATATAAAAAAAAAAATCTACAACAATTTTTAACTGGCATTACAAGGGCGTTACGTGTGTCGCCACATTTGTGTATCACTACGAGTAAATTTAAAAACTAGAAATACACAAAAACAAAATAATAAAACGCTCCAACTCAAACAGTTAAGGCTAAAACCCGTTTCTTTCCACAAGCAGTTAAGAACACGAAGAAGAAAAATACTCCTAAAACGATATTCTAAAACAAAAACTTAAGCTAAAAGAAGAAAAAAAAAAACGTAGTAGAAGAAGGAAAACAAAATGTGTCTGGCAGCAGCTGATGACGATTAAAAGTGGAAAAAAACGAAAAAATTACCTTTAGATGAACTTAGCGCAATTGATATAATTAAAAATGGAAATACTTAAAGAGAGGAAAACATACGAGAATGAAAACCATTATATATGAGGAGAAGAAGAAATGGAAAAAGTATTTTACATTGTATATATTATTAGTTTTTAGCACGTTAAGCAAAAAGTAATTAAAGCATACGAAATTGGTAGCAGAACCTAAAAGTCTTATTAAGTCATTTCAACTAGAAACAGCAGCAGCAAATGCAAATGCAAATGGAAAATGGCATCTGAAGAGAAAGTTAAATAAACCAAACAACACACTTTTCATATAAATATATATAAATATTTATATATATATATATATATATATATATAAATACTACTCGTACAAAACAACAACAAACCAACTGCATTTAAAACTAAACTTTTCCACACGAGAGCGTTAAAAAATGTGTTTTGTTTTTGGGGCCGCTTTAATTTTGAGTTTGTTTGCAGGCGGCAAAAATTTGACCCACATAGTCTTAGGTAAGAGCAAATCCGCAACTTTCGCCACAAGTTGAGCCACAGTTATGAGTGCAATTTAAAAATAATAATACATACTCCAAAACGTTTATTGTTTCATTTGTTGCATGCAACGTATATATTATATTATATATACGAAACAAACACCACAATAGTAGTTATATATATACATAGAGAAGAAACTCGAATTGGGAAGCCAGTTAGGTGATTACTTTGTTGATTTTATGTGTTTTGAGTTGAGACGAGTCAGCCAAGTAAGTACATAAGGAATTACACTGCAACAAATCTAGTTCGCATGCATAAATCACACAGTTTTCCAGGCAACAAAACTGCCCAAATTCCTAAAGCTAAAACAACAGTTGATTATAATTTTTCTTCCCAAAACCAAAAACAAAAATCATTAAGAAAATACATACAGAAAAAAAAACTACAACAAGAGTTGACTATTGAAAAGTGCAAAGATTTTAACGTAATTGTTAAACCATACAGCGAACAGAATATTGAAAAGTAAATAATAAAAAAAAGAAAAGTAATATAAAAAAGTATAATATGCAAACTTTGCTGTACTTGTTTCAAATTTAAACAATTTTAAAAGCACATTACTGTTAAAATTACATATATAAACAAAATTCAATACAAAGTAGCCACGACATAGAAACGGAAAAAACACAATTTTTATATTGATGCGAAGGTTTTTATATATATTTTCCATACACTTCATTTTTAATGCTTTTGAACAAACGGTACAGCAACAACAACAACAAAAACACGTTAAACACTGCCAATTTAATAATATACACAAATATATATTATTTCAAGACTTCAAATTCAACGAATCTTGATTTTGGAATTTTAGTAAAATTGCAGTTTGCTTCTTTTCGGCATACTTTTATTTAAAATTCCATAACTATATAAATTTGCATTTATCTATAGGCGTATAAATTACTTAAAGGCAGAGTGTCAAATCGGAAGCGGAAACACAACTTTACCGATTGAAATGCAGAACTGAAATCGGAACTAGTTAGAAGAGCCCATATTAGTGGTTATTGGTCGATTAATAAACTTTGCCGCCACCGGAAACCGAATCTAAATACGATTCCGTTTGACACCCTGCTTAGAGCACATTCTAAAAATGGAAAATAGTTGCCAGATCTTACGATATTTTGTAACAGCAGCACAGCAAGTGAGAGAAAGTTTATTAGAATGGGACAAATACATTAAATAATCATTTACACACACACACACACACACACAGACACAACACATACACAGACACACGTATATTTGTTATATATTTTGTAACGTAAGTTAGAGGCATATACGAGAACATATACATAAACATACATAACAAGCAGAACAGAACACATACAAACATATAAATATATATTGCACACTTTCATATAAACCAAAAAATAAAAAAAACACACAAACATTTGATAACTATGTATTTATAATGTATGCATTTTTTACCAACAACAACAACAACAAAAATACAAACAACTCTATAGAAAATGATAGAAGGCATTCACAATTGAGTCAAATGAAATGGAAAAACGAGAAGAAAAACCCAGAAAACCAAAAAGCCGATTTCCAATGCAGTTTTAGATAAATTTGCATATAAGTACATTATTATGTAAAATCACTTAAATATACAGTAAAAGTAAACAAAACAAAAATTAAAATTAATATATAAAAAAAGGAAAAATAACAAAATGGCAACTAGTATTAAAAACAAACAAAAATTATGAATAAATTACGAGTAATATTAAAAGTACTAAACTGCAAAGCGAAAACTAAAGAATTAAAATTACAAGTGCGACGAAAAATGCAATGCGAATTCTCTACACAATTTACACTGTGCAAAAAACTACATGCAAATGATGTGAAATTGTGGCAAAATTGTGTAAGCAGCATGAGAAATCTTAATTTAAGGCAAATTATACACAGACACACACAAACACAACACATATGCAAACACACACACACACACACAGACACATACACATACACTTTTACACACACATTTATACAGACAACAACAACTGCAATTATATTAAACGGAAATTATTATAAAAGCAACAAAATGCAAAAAAAAAGAAAAGTGAAAAACAAAATAAAACAAACAAAAAAAAAACAACAAGAACTAAATAAAGAATCTGTAACGTTATATGGAAAACCAATTAAAATCGCATTTTTCATTTTTATTCAAGGATTTTCAGAAAAAATCTTCTTGTTTCTTAGAGATGCGCTCATGCCGTAATTTTTGTCGTGAGTGAGGCACGAAACTGTGTGAAAATCGTCATATTTTATATGATGCCATAGCTTTTACTGTGTTGATCGAGCTCTTGATTTTCAGCACGCTGCCATCTCGGACACAATAAGACAGTCAGCAAATACTTTAAGCAGCAGCTGCTTAGAGCGTACTTCAAAAATAAACCAAAAGAATAAAGTAAATTACTGAATTCATTCACTTTGTACACAATTTCATAAAGCACTTGCACGAAAATTGTTGGCAACAAGAACAACAGCCGGGCTGGACTACTTGAGAAGCAAAACAAACATTCTGAGCATTTAACAAGCTGCCGTAAAAAGCAACAGCCACAGCAAACCAAAGCAAAGCTGAGTAAAAAGGAGCACGATCGAAACAAGGACTAAGCTGGGTGCACATAAAATTAATGCCCAAGTCAAAATCAATACAATTTGCTGGCTACCCAAAGGGCGCGCTGAGGCAATAACCAGGACACTCCTTTTTTACTGCAAATGAGCAACGACACAAAGTCCAGAAAATATTGGAAACTTGTTTGGGAAGATGAATGAGCGAACAACACAAAATTCATGAATATGCGAGCAGGCAAAATATGAATAAAGTAAAAGAAAACAGGCACTTTTAGGCAAACCGAGGTTAAGATACCCTTCCAGAGCGAAAGCGAATTGCTGGCAGCTGAATGTGTTGTTTGTTTGTTAATTGTTTGCTCAACTAATAGCAGAATAATAACTCAAATAACTTTTAAGTTTCATTTTGCGGTATCTTGGTAAACAAAACTTAAGCCTTCGTTTCCAAGACAGCTATAAGAATGATTGATTCGAACCGATAAAGGTAGGCGGTAGTGATACAGACATAATGCAATTTCTATCAAGACAGCTTCAAAATTGAAGAAACTGAGCCATATCGAAAAGCGAGTGTATGTTTGCATGAGGCTGATCAAGAATATACACCCTTTGGTGCCTGAGACCAAGCGTTGCAAATTTCAAAGTAAAATAAAAACACGCCCAGCGAGAGTAAACTCATAGCTAAGAATAGTTTACGCAAATGGTGGATTTAAAAAATTGTTGGAGCATTATTCATTGGCGAGCAGCGTGTCGTATGCGCAATTTGTTAGCCGCCTTAAACAATTGCCCGAACGTGCTTCAAGCGGCACAGAAAGCCAGGCCACGCAGCAAGGGTGTTGCCGGGGGGAGAGTTGGTGGTTTGGTTTGGTTGTAGCGCATAGACAAATGTTCAACAGGGAGCAATAATATTGTAAATTTGATGCTCCATTGGCGCGTTGGCAAGGAGTAGCTCCAAATACACACACAAAAAAATTGCTAAAATAAATAGATACAGAGTATTTGATTTGCGCAAATGAATCTTAGTTTCAATACATCTACTATCAGAATAGATTGTAGTCAAATCAATGTTAGTGCAAAGTGTACTTACGCCAAGTATGAAATCCTTAAACCTATAAGGACTTATACGTATATCCAAGTAGCACAGCAGATCTGAAAATAAATACATTTATTTTGTACTTGTCGCAGTCAAACTTCCTCTACTCACACTCTCTTGGCTTATTTCACAGTGTATCGCTTATTATATTTGTTTTGTGGTTGGCGCAAGGATTCCCGTTCGGCGTTGCGAACCTTTGCCTATAAAAATGCCAAAATGAAGTCACATAGGACCAAAAATCCCTGTACAAAGGCAACGTTTTTTCATTTTTCGCTTTTGCTTGGCAAATTTAAAAAGAAAATAACAAAAATCGGAAAGGGAGAAAAAAGAAATAACCCGCAACACATACACACAAACACAATATTTGTTAAGGAATTTTTTGTGCCGGCAGCTAAAAAGATTTTTGCATAGTACAATTTGTAGCCACAGTTGCTTCCCAGACCTGTCGCTTAAGTGTGTGTGTGCGACTGTGTGTGGTCGTGTGTGCTTATATTTGACGATGGTGTTGACTTTATTTGCTGATAGTGCAACAAACAAACGCCAAAGCAAAGGCAAAACCAAACAAGGATATACTATAAAGTACACGTACATGTATTATGCTCGTGCATTGATCCTGACCCCAGGTTGTTTAACTGTCTATTGCTTTTCGCTTGGTTATACAATATGCATTTGCCTGTGGATTCCACACATATACATATGTATATATGTGCATATATAGTTGGCATTGTTTGCTGCCCACAGCTGATAAGAGATTACAGACTGAAGCATACATAAATATTTGCATTGTGTTTGGATATCGGTTTCGATTAAAGTGTGTGTGTTAATCGATTCTAGATTGCTTTTTGTATCCCATGATGCTCATTAAATATTGTCCGCTTAACTCAAATGGTGTCTGTTGAATTTCCGAAAACTGAGAAGGGCTTATTAGCCCTGACTCTAGAAATAGACTTTTGTGATTGTGTATGTTGAGTTGCTTTAGGGAAACCATTAAAATGTAGATCAAATTTCTGAGAAATCACCAATTGCTGTAGGCATATGGAAATATATAAAAAATTGTAACTCGCACAAAAAAAAAAGCCCCATTTTAGTTTTGTCACGGAAACGTGCAGAAAATATGTTCTTTCTTTTAAGTTGATTTCTATTCTTAGGCAATATGTGCGTCCAAAATTAATCTGAACAACCGTAAATTCTATTATGGCCAAATATGAGGAGTATGCAGGAAATACGCCCACAGAATAAGCACACATTATCTGTGCTGCATCTGTGTGTGTGTGTGTGTGTGCCGGTGTGTTGGTGTGTACTTCCTTTGCTTTTTCATCTCAACATATATTTCAATATTTTGTCAACATGTCACACAGACGACATTCATTTCCTACCGTCAACACGCACAATTTGTCGCTTTCGCATAATATGAAATACTTGAAAGCAACAAGAACAGTGCTCTACAAGAAGATACCCTCTATTAAGGTGTAGTTCATTTTTGAAGTAAACTCTAATCATTATTAATATTATTGTGGGGCCTTATGAATTTCAGCAACTTTTATTTACTTCCGACTCATTTTCATTTCAATTTCCACAGTAAATTAAGCAACTGCTCTAAATATATACCTTGTAGAGTACAAAAAGGATGCCAGAAATGTAATAAGTATGAACTCTTTATAAAACCAGAAAAGACAAGCAATATTAGTAAGACATTGTTTATAATTTAGGTATACTCCATTTGAAGGTTGCTTAATACAGGGTAAGCGCGAATCGGTTAAAAAAAAGCATAAAAACAGAACGAGTACAAAGAACATTTTGGATGTGTAATACAAATAAAGGCGACTAGACTATACCCTGCATGGAGAGAATGAAGCTATGAAATATATCAAAAAACATAAATGTGTTCTTAAAAAAAGGGAATCCAAAATAACAACTTATTTAATAAAAGCTATAAATTGCATCCTTAGTGATTAGAAGTTATCTTTCGTAGACTAAAAGCTCTGTTTAGCTTTGAAATGAAATGCATTTTAATCAGTATTTTATTGTTTTGGCCTGTTTCCCTCTCAACGTATACAATTTGACTGAAATCAAGCAGGGTAAATGATAAAACGTAACATTTTTGAGCCACAAAAGCAAAAATCAGCACACATCCAAAACCAGAGGTTAAGCAAGAGCGAGCGAGGGAGAGGGAGAGGGAGAAGAGAGAAGGAGAGAGGGAGATAAAAACGCTATAGCTCGAGGCGAAGACGGCTTGAAAAACATAGTGATATACGGTCGACGTGGAGCATAGAGAGGGCGGGGTGTTTAGCTAGAGAGAAAGAGAGAGAGAGAGAGACACGCGTGCACCCGGCACGGAAATACTTCAAGGACCCATCAAGAAATGGATAGAGGCTACAGGAGGGGCGGTGGAACAGTGAAAAGGGGTCTGAGACTTTCATTTGATTTCAGCCTTTTTAGATCGGGCACCCAAAAAGTTGAACGAGAACAATTTAAGCACCGCAATCATACTTGATAGAGGCGGACGAAAGCTGTCGGGTTGCTCGTTAAGGGCAACTTGTCAGTCAATCAAAGGTCAAGGGTTAGAAATGCTAGAATCGAACCCTTTCCCCCCAGCCCAATGCAAAAAGGGACACATTTTGCCGAAATGGCGTCGAATGACTAGCATTAGATAAATAGCGTAGGAAACATATTAAATTTTGTGGTTACAAATTACTTAATGAATGTGAGTCCAGCCGCAGGCACGCTCCAGAAATGATTAGTGGACAGGCGGGCGGGAGGAACGAGGAGGTTGTTAGTTTTTGGAGCAGCGACACACGCAAGATATGCAAATACATATATACTTCATTATTTCAGACACCCACATGTAGCAAAGCGCAATGGGGAAGTCTGAGTGTGCAAGCTCAGAGGATATCCTGTAATCTGGCAATAGGTGATATACTCGTATAAGGATCTCGATTGTGGATTGAATTCTGTCCCAAGAAATTCCAGTTAGGCTCAAAACCATCCATAGTCAAAAATGATTTATTCGTCATGATTTGGGACTTGAAATAATACTACATTTAAAGTTGGTATCGCGATTGTGGCTCGAAAATCATGTTTAAATTATACTCCAAAAAGATACTATAACATTTCATAGTTGTGATTGCAATGCCAACAATACTTAATTATTCCGATGTGCTTGATCCCAGCATATATGCCTGATTCGTGTCTAGGGTATTCATAGAGCAATGTTTTCATATGTCGACAAGAATATTCATCATTCGTTGGTCTGGCAAGGTTTATTTCATTTGCATTTGCATAAGCCCAAGCCCAAGCTCAAACCCAAACCCAAACCCAAACCCAAACCAAAATCCAATCCCGAGTGGAGCACGTAGGCGCTCTGTCTAAATAGATATGTATGCTGGCTCTCTCTCTCTCTTGGGCAAATGTTTGGTTTGGTTTTTGTGTTTTTGCGGACCGCATCAAAATATGCACAACTTAATTGCGCCTAAAAGAGTTTTCTGGGTGATTTGTTCACTAAGCTAATTTTAATTGCATTTGCAGGTCTCAAGCTGAGATTTGTCTGTCTCTCTCGTTATATGTATATGTTATGCAAACAAACTAATTAGTTATCAAGCGGTTAACCGCTATTTGCTTTATTAATTGATGTCTCAACTAGTTGGCCCACACACAAACACGCACACTGCTTTTGTGTGAATGTTTATTGGATTTGGTGTTTGTCAAATGACTTTTGTACTGCGGCAAATGGTTTCCATTAATGCATCAAGCTAATCTACTTCGAGTGTATTAAATTACAGCAAGACCGCATTGCAGGCATCTTAGCAAAGTTGAAAGTTGAAACAGCCAATCGCAGTGGGGAGTTAAATACACAGCTCAAATTGCCATTCAAAATACACCCAATTAAGTTGTGATCTCGTTTCTTATGTGCTTTAGTTGACTCAAATTACCCTGCCTGCAATCGCAGCTCTCTAATGCAATCTAATACGGGTTAGTGCAATCTCCTTTAAGCAGCTTTAAGCAGCTTTAAGCAGAATGAGTGTGAATGAGTGCGAACAAGTGTGAACACATGAATGAGTGAATGAGTGAGAGAGAGAGAGAGAGATAGTGTGCGACAGTGTGACCACATAAGTCGCGTTGCCTGGCCACACACAGCTTAAGATGATGCGCTCTTCTCCGCATGTGGCTTCGAAGCACTTATGTGTGTTTATTGCCAATAGTCTATAAAGCAGATAATCATCAGTGTTATATTATGATGACGTTCAAGTTGAAATTGCGTACAATTAAATGAACACCAAGATGTGGTCCCATTAATTAAGGCATAAAGGTCATTATGAATGGAGCATAAGTTATGTAATGGGTTACGGATAGAATTACGACAAGTTAAGGGTTGCTTGACCTACAAATCGGATCTGGAAATCGAACTTGGCTGATTAATTCGGAATCATCAATTTCGCCACTAATTTTAGTTTGTTTAAGATAATTAATTTGAGCATTGTTCTTCGATATACATATATTTATAAAAGGTAAGCTATTATTGGCAATCAAGTTAATAGCGGAAAAGGTTTTTGCACAAATTCTATTTTATCCTGATGAACCTTACAATAGGGAGACCATATAAGGGATCCATATTTAAGAATTCGACAATAAAGAATGTTTCGGGCTCGGTTTGTATCATAAAATTGATTCACTTATTAATTGCATTCATTTTAGGACAACTATTCAAAGCAACTACACAACTAAAGCTACAAATTACTTTAAAGAATAAAGAAAATGGAGACACTTAAAAATAAAATTGCTTGCTGTTTTTATTTATTGCCTTTCCTCGCCAGCAAGTATAAAAGTTAAGAAATCGTTTGCGCCCTGTGCAAAAATAAATAATAATTGCTTGAGTTTCAATGGCGTCGATGAAACAGAGTTGCACTTAAAACTGACGGTAAAGAAAGGAAATTGACAATTTAAAAAAAAAAGGAAAATTAAATTTGCTTGCATAATTTCCATGAAGTTATTAACTTTTGTGTGTTGCTGCAATTCATTCAGCAACGTTTGCTTAAGACATGTATATTGTGTGTGTGTGTGTGTGTGTGTGTGGGTGTATCTATGTTTGTCAGTCACATATATGGTGTATATGCATGGGTATGTGAATATGTAATTTATGTGTTGGCATGCAGGAGTCAATGGCCACTGCTTTTTATGGGAATTAATCATCGCAATTATGCCGGAACGAAATGCAATTTACGTAATGAAATACGGCACAGTGGTGTGAAATAAGAGTAAAAATCACACAAAAAAAGCAACTCTATAAGATTGTAATAATACTTGCTTCAAAATTCTTCCAAGTACTCTCCATACATTGTTTATTTATAAATTTAATGTGCACTTAAAACAGTGCACAAATTTAAAAAAAAAAATTGGTATATATGAAATTTTTAAAACATGAGCGCATAAAATACAATCAATTTTATACCTCTTTGCGAAGTGTGAGAAAATTGTGGCACTCATAATTTATCGCCTGCTTTATATATATTTTGTACAGCTGGCCCTGAAGCAGGATGCGTTTCAAGGCGATTTCTGCGCCAGTTTTGACGTCTTTGCTGCACCGCATCCATTTAACGTAAATACACAATGACAACACACACACACACACACACGCATATTCGCACACACAGATACGCAATTGGCTGCTTCTCTTTGCACAAATGAATTTTACACATTTTTTATTTGAGTGCACACTGCAGCAATCGCATGTCCTTGTCCATGCCGAGCATCCTTTCCACCGCTCTGGCATTTATTATGTCCTTTCAACGGGCAACGGTGCACGTCAAAAGCGCCACCAAAGAGTTTATCAACACAGCACCGCTTCCCAGGGCATCTCTACCTCACCCTACACAGTGGGAAAAACTTATGACTTTTGCTAACCTTGCTTCAAACTAATTTAAAATTGAGTGCTGAAGCGAAAATCAGAAATTGAAATTATAACCTGGCCTGGATTGAAAATTAGAGCCCAAACCGAAAAGCAAACTTCTTTTAACAACCAGCTACAAAAACCGATATTTGTAGACTATATAGTATACGAGTATATACCTTCAGGGAATCGAATACCGAAAAATATTTGGAATCAATCTATAACCTTTACCGGCAGCTTAACACTTATTGGACTCAGAACCCAAATCACTCTGCTTGAAATCCCATTTTCTTGATTTTCTAAGTGCTAGCTCATTTATTTTTCTCTGAGTGTGTTTAGGTAACGCTCAAGCATTAATATAACGAATGGCACATATAACAGTTGGCACATCGAATGTTTTTGTTGTTGTTGTTGTTGTTGCTGTTGTTGCTTCTGCTGGTGTTGTTATGGTCATTGGCTTGCGCTCCTCTCGAGCCGCGGGCTTAACCCATTACACTCATAGGCCACACCTTGTCCACACACACCCGCACACAGAGGAGTTGAACAACACACTCACGCATTTGCACTCTTTCATTAAAATTGGAGAGCTGTTGGCTTTTATTAAATGAATATCCATAGGCCAGCACTATACACTTTCAACTGCTGCCCCCCAATACACCCCCGCCCACAACAGATCCGCCCCTCTGTGTGCACCTGTCGCTATTCCTGCTACTTTATCCGCTTGACTACGAGCAATCTTTGCCAACCAAATGAAATGCAATCAGAGAATGCTACATGTTTGCCGTATTCGAATAACTCCATCTGAATCCCAACAGTTGCCACTTTTTAACTTGATACAATTTAATGGACAAACTCTTCCTTGAATAATTGAGTGATCCAAGAAACGGTATTTGTTTTCCGTGAGTAATTCGATAATATTGTACCATAATTGTGCTATACATGATCAGTGATTGTCAACCCGTAACTGGAATTTGAAATTCAGAACCGAAATCTCAATTCAGCATTTTATGAGCAGCATAGCGGAACCGAATACGGATTCATGTAATAAGCTTTACTGGAACCTTAAAGCTCCTTTCGGTTTGACAGACTAATTGAAAGACGACGAAAAGATTTGGTCTGCCAGTTCTCAAGAAGCCTTAAGCCTTAAGTACAGAAAGAGCTTAAAGAAATTTATTTAACTGAATTAAATTTCGTTTATATTTCACTCTATCAAAATTAAAATAAATAAAAAGTTTTAAAAAATTAATTTTGGACTTAAACCAGTTTATAAAATGCTTTCGGGTTGGGGTTCTCTGCCAATAAGCCAACCGCCCTTCGCCCGCACACAGGTGTGACAGGAAATGCGTACCATTTGGACGGATGTGCACAATATTTCATGAGCCACTGTGAAAATCACGTAAATTTCATTAACAATACTCGGACAATACAATAACCGAAAGAAGTGCAATAAAAACAATAATAATAATTGCACACAGATTTAATTGTACTTTCTGCTGCAAAAAAAAACAAAGAGCTGCAGCCCCACACACACACACACGTACGCAGACAGGCGTGCGTGTCACAATGCGGCCAAGGTGCAAAAGGGATATGCGCCATGAAAATCCGTATGCTTTTAATGTTGAAAAATGAGTTTGAGCACGTCGTATGCCTCAACTTCTTACTACCCCTCCCAACCCGCCTCCACTTCACCACCCACTAGCTACTCCTATCAGAGCACCGCAAGCCAACCCACATACCTCTTCACACACACACACACACACGCTCTCTGGCTAGCACTTTGTGTGTGCAGCGAAGCAATTTGGCGTATGAAACGGGTCAGGTCAGAGCCGTGCTTTCCACACACACACACACCAAGTGCTGGCATTTAAATAGCACTTTGGAAAAATATTGTTTGTGTTGGTGTTGCGAATGCTGATGTAGTTCAATATATGCACTGACTGCCAGCCAGCCTCTCTCTCCTCTCAGCAACCCACTGCACTCTGCCATTAAGTCATTAAGCGTATCGATGTGTGTGTACTCGTATTTGTGTGTTGGCTCTCTTTGCCACATTTAATTGAAGGAAATTAGTTTTAAAGTGGCTTTAATATATTTCATTTCAACCACTGGCAAATTATCGCATTAAATGCTAAGCAAATGAATCCAAATTCATTGAATTTCATATTCGATTCGTTTCCATAGCCATTTATGTTGCGTGCTTTTTGGCGCAAAATAGAATTCACGGAATTTATTCGAACAGTAAACAAAATCAAAAATTTGACTTGAATTTTGCGGCTTAAATTTCAAGCGAAATGAAAGCTTCAATTATATTTTCAGTTCTAGCAAACTGGCAACAAACTAATTAAATGATGTTCTTCAACAGTGTGAGAACGTTGCAGTCAGGCAACAGCGACTGTCGAATACTCTGTTATCAGTCTGATAACAGCTCATAGAATGTGGGGGGGGGGGGGGGGGGGCCTTTAAATTGTAGCTTAAAAATTGTAGAAGATATGCAGTCTTATCGATATGCACATGGGAGTAGTAACCCAATTTATATATAAGATATATTTCAAATTTCTACTAGTTAAAAAATTGTACATTGGACAGGATGACGGAGATCGCAATCGAATCGGAGAGAAAACAGAAGCAGACCAAATCCAGGAAGAACGCTTTTTAAATGCCCGACAAATTTTCCGATCTAAGATTTGTATTAATGTTTGAAGCTTTATTGAAGAAAGAGAGATTTGCACGGCTTAAGAAAAACATACATAGCTTTCTGTTACTTAAAAAAAAAAAAAAAAAAGTATAAAATAATATCATTTATATTTGAAAGCAATCAATTTTGTAGCTAACTTTTTCAAAGGATTTTAAGCGTATTTAATTAACGCCAGCAGGCATGCAAAATTCAACTTTTCAGCTTATAAGCAAAGCAGAGTTGGCACAGCGCAGATATAAATGGTTATGAGCATTAAACTTAGCATTTACCTGCTTCGTTTATTTCCGTTTCCGCTGGGCTGCGTTTCTTATTGATTTCAGCTGCTTGCTGCGGCACATGTTGTTGAAATTGAAATAGTTATGACAAGCCAAGCAGGGGGTGGAGTGCGGCAAGTGCGTGCGTCAAATTACCATCTAAATGAATTACATCTCAGTTGGATTGCAAAAAAGAGAGCGCAATAGAGACCGATAGAGAGAGAGAGAGAGAGAGAGAGAGAGAACGTAAGACTCGACGACAGCAGCCGCAAAACGTTTTTCCAATTTGCCAAACGGAAATGATTTTCTTATTATAGTTGCAGGCAGCTGCAACACGCACTCGCTCTGGCACTCCCATTGCAGCTTGATTAGCTTGGAGGAGGCGCCTTGCCACATTAGCAACACTTTTGCTGTCAACTTAAAGTGAATTATAATCTTGCTGCCACGCACGCAGGAAGCTGCCGCGTTTGCTTTTGGCTTCTTCGCCGGAAATTGTCGCTGTAAGCGCAGTAAGGCTATGAAATCACAAGTGCACAACGCCAATTCTCAGTATTTATGGATGACCCTCAACCCCCGCCACCACTCCTCTCCCCTACCACACTCCCCCATAAGTCGAGGCAAGTTTTTGGCTGTAAGCGTGCAAAGTTTTTGTGTAAAAATTGGCATCCCGCAGGAAATTAATCGAAATGATTCTTCAACGACAGCTTAAGTAGATCTTATATGTTATTTATATATATTATCGCTTCTGGATTGATGTTGTTATGGCATTGTTATGGCAAAGTTTATTGCCATCCCCGGACCAGTACTTTTGGGAAAGCATTTTAAGCTGAATTTCTGTTAACATCTAAAAGATGAGCTCGCAACCCATTAATGGAAATCTTTACGAGTCTGAACGTATATATAGCCATGATCAGTCTCTTAGTTTTAAGGCTATATTGATTAAACTTATATGGCAATCAAAATCATATCACTACTTTTCTGCTGGCCAAGTTATGTCAACCGAATCCATCAGTTATTCATTTTATTAATGCTCCTAAAACTTAGAAAAGTAGATCATCAACATTGGTCTACTACATTGTATAGCTTTTGAAATTGATAGTAAAATTTAGATGTCGAAAGGTTGACTGAAATCTGCAAGGGAATCTAAGCTTCGGCTTGGCTGAGATAGGCCTTCTAACTTGTTACAGTAGTGCATAGGCCAATGAATTAGGCTTAAATAGAAGTTGGCCCGAAAATACTCAGCGCTTGTGACTCATTTTTGGGGCACATCATAATTATCATCGGCACACGGCCCACGAAATTGGCTAAAATATAGCTACAAATGAATAAAACATTTAATTTGTTCTATCAACACATGCAACACCGTTGGGCCAAAAACAACACAAATACACACACACAAAGCCACACAAATACAGAAACATAGAATTGCGTTAGAATTTAAAATGATTTTGAGCAAAACAGTTACAGTTTTAATGCAGATTGTTGTTGTGCTGTTGCCGTGGCCAAAACTAATTTCAAACATTTTAACACTTGTTTTCTAATGTTGCAAGCAGCACCAAGGGAAGCCTTGTTGTTGTTGTCGTTGCTGTTGCTGTTTGGTGTTTGTAATTTTATTTGATTTCACTTTTGCCACATTTTTTCACATTTTGGCCACATTAAATTTGCTGGCAAGCATTATTATTACACTCTCATTTATATATTTCTCTCCTTCTCTCTGGCTCTGACTCTGGCTCTCCCTCTTTCTCTCACTCACTCCTTCTGGGCTTAGTCGGTGTTATTTGTTTGTTTTTGTGTTTTTATTGCCCAAACATTTGTTCAAATAACGAGCAACAACAACAACAACAACAGCAACAACAACAACAACAACAGCAACAGAAACAAAAACAACAGCATAAAATATGTATCCACTTTTATGGAGTTTTAATTTGTTTTGTCGCCAAATTTGCCACTTTGGTAGCACTTCTTTGCCTTGGCCCAATATCCGTTATCCATTTTGTTACCAGATTTTTCGGGTAACGCTAAAGCACTCCAAAAGTGTAATTACCCAAATGGCGTTATAATTTAGATATGTACCGCCTGAAAGAGGACATGCGCAAGCAACGCAAGAGGGGCAAAGCAAAGGGCTGACTTGTTGACAAAGTCGAAGGAAAGTTTTCAGCATTTTGGGGCGAATTTTAACAGTTGAAAGGGGGAAACCAAATGAAATTTTTTGGCAATCATCTGTGTATTTGACAACAATTTTAATTCGTTTATAAGATTTATAAATGCACATAATTTGTGTACTTAAGACTTCTGGGTGGAAGTGTAATGCGGCTAACATAATTTTCAAATGATTAAATGCTGGTCACAAAATGGTTTATAAAATGTTAAAAGAAAGTAAAGTGGATATTGATAGCAAAGCTTTATTGTCCGTAGAAACTCAAAGTAGAATTTAATAACCTATTGCATTCGAGAGAGAAAACATGCTGATTATAATCATAAAAAACAACAGGAAAGCGATCAACAAGAGCCAAATGAAATACTGAATTATTGAAAGAAGAATTATCGAATAGATTTATCTAAAACCGAAAATCAACATCAAAATATATTAATAAATGCATTTGTACCTGATATTGCTATATCGATATTGCACTTTTGCAAGCGGCAATCAAATCACAATTCAACTAACAAATAGAATTAGATATAATCTGCCACACACATAAATTCAAATTCACATTCAAATGGAAACAGATATGCAGCAGCCGTTTGATAAATCACTTAAATGCGAACCAATTTGGCAATTTAATCAAATGTATAAATAGTCCAATTCAAATACAAGCTATACTCGTACAAGCTATGTGTATGCCAAACATATCAGATGCAACAAAAAACTCCTCACCTAACCGACAACAATAACAGATTTGCAAATAAATTACATGCCCAAGCAACTAGAAGTAAATCAGAGTGTTTTGACCAGCAGATGCCCTGTAATTTGACTTAAGGCAAGTTGTTAGGGATTCTTGAGTAACTGAATTACATCTACATCTGACAAGATAAGCACAAAATCATAGATAGATACAGATATACTTTAAGCGATATATTTTATAAAGAGACTAGAACTGTAAAAGGTATGCTTATTTGTGGCTCGTTTACAGGGTAGAACTATACGTGCAGCAAACTAAAATATGTTTTGTGGAATGCCACCAAAATTTTGTTTTGGGGCAACATGTGCGCGCCTCTCTGTAACTGTAGCATTTGCAATAAATTTCAGTGATTTACGCGAATTGGCCAAGCGACAAGGATGCACGCTTAACTAACTAAATAAATGTTTGCAACTTTTTGCGTGCATCCCGCCCACTTTCCATTGCCCTGCTCTTACCACACTTACCCGGCCCCATTGCACAGTAATTTTTTTTGCAAGACGGATAAAAAGACGAGTGCATGCAAACTTTGAGTAATTCTTTCTTGTTTTTTTTTTTTTTTTTGTGTGTAGCATAAATTAAACATTCAACTTCTGAATAATGCTGGATAAGCATCATTTGCTTCCACAGGTGTGTAAACACGAGTGTGTGTGTGTGTGTGTTAGTGTGTGAAAGCTTTTAGCGCCTAGAGGAATGCAAGTGCTAAGCTGTGGTAACAAATAGTGGCGAGGTTGCAAGCTGCTGCACAGCAGAAAAAAATGTTGATAGATTTAACTTAAAGTTTTCATGCTCAGATTCATTGAAGATTTTTCTCAAAGAATGCATAATTTTGAAAAAATACCCTCATTACTAGCATGAAAATATTGTGCAGTTGAAACAATGAAATAAAATATTCAAATCGAGTAATATGAATAAAATAATAGATAAGCGCATAAATTCATGACTTTCAATCAATTCTTATGCAAGCAGACAAGCCAACAAGAAAACCCTTTTCTGACTGGATTCGTGCCGACTGCTTTTTTCTGTGTAAGTGGCAAAGAGCATGTTGCACTTGGAATGCAAACGGCAGTTGTCATTAACCCTGCTTTGGGGTTGCAACTGCTCCAATCTTGCCGCTGAGTCGGGCACATTCCATTCGGCACACGCCTTTTGTTGCAGCCTTTGGTGGCAAAGTTTTCGCATTAAGTCGACTCGTGATACTCGAAAAACTATTATAGAAAAATATTTTTGCTAGCTTCGGCACTCCAACAATGTATTAGCTGTGTGCCACTGTCTATGTGTGTGTGTGTGATTTTGTCTGTGTTTGAATGCGTTGCAATGAACTACTCGCTATTGACAGCCAACATGAACACCAACATGCATGCCTCTGTGGGCATGCCTCAGCCTGGTAAATACAACTACTTGCCACATTGTGCATGCTCTGTATGTATGTGAGTTGAAGCTATTGCACAGTGGAACAAGATGGCCGCTTTCGATGTTAAAAATGGAGCATTTTTAAATTAGAGTCAGGGTGTCAAATTGGTCATGTTAAATGAGTTCTCAAGCCAGTAAAAATCTGTTATAAGTTAAGAGTCCGACAATGAGTAGTTCTAATAAATTCCTATGTTTTTTATGCATTCATTTAATATTATTAGAAGAAAGTCAAATCCATTATATTCATTTATTTGAAATCTGTTCAAGCAATCAATCAGCGTTTTCAAATACAGCAACGCTTCCGTTGCTAATGACTGCACTGTGCAGCATCGGTTTCTTCGGCTGTTGCAAGTATAGATTGGCACTCGATAGACGATAGACAGCAAGCTGCATTTCACATTCCCGCAACGTCACTGGTCCCGAGTTTCGTACGCATTTTCAGCTTAGTTAACACAAAGACACATATTTACTTATTTTTTTGCTCGACCAAAGTTGGCTTGCATCAAATTTGGGAAATTCCAGCAGGACCCTGCTGCTAAAGCTGGAGTATGGAGACGGAGATGGACCCGGAGCAAAGGCTGCAGCTCAGACTTTCAGCTCAGTGACTGACGGCAAATCTAATAAAGAATGCCAACTAAGGCTAACAGCATGTGTGTGAGTGTGTGTGTGTCAGTGTGTGTGTGTGTGAGCTCTTAGGTATAAGCCAGTCAATGCGGTCAAAAGTTAAAAGGCTGAGTGCTTTATTGCTGCAGAAATGACAACAACCAAAAAAGATAAAATAAAATCTACATTTTGTTGGATAAACTGTTTTAGTTATATCAAAGTCCGTTGGCCTTACCATATTGTGCTAAATTTCATTTTTGGTCCATTTCACTTTGAACACAGAAAAAATGATAAGATTCTATTATCAATTCAGATATTCTACTCTTGAGTCACATTTCGATGGTTAAATATTGCACTTAGTGTAAATATATTTCTTAGCTCTGCGCTAATTCTAAATGTTAGATAAAATGTAACTTTTTTGACTTATTGAAAAATATAGAAAATGTGCTTCATGTAAACTTGAAATTTGTTGTACTGAAATTGAAAGCTATTCAATCATTTTTCTTTCTGTGTTGCAAAATTTTTCCATTCCGCATAAGATCAAACAATTTGTTTGGAGCATAAATTGAAAATTGCTATGGGATATGACAAAATGTATTTTGGTCGCATGTGCTGAGAAAACAATTTGCCCCAAAGCTTTATGTTGAACTCTTCCCACTCCCTCTTTCTCTCTGTCCCCCTTTCTCACTCTGTCTCTGTCTCAGCTTACGTCAACGCGCGCCGTCTTCTGCGAGAAGTGCAACCAACTGTTGCGCTGATGATATGTATCTTGTCAGAAGTTTGTTGACGCGCAGATTAAGCGACGTCTAGCGGCACATGTTGATGCCACACTGGGGATCATTTATCAAGTAGCCGACACCGACACTCAACCATATGCATGCATATATAGCTCATAATATATACAAAACGATGCTGCAGGCAAACTCATTTCTGACTAGGTGTTGAGTTGTGACTAAGCACTTTATTTCATGTACAATTCACGAAAAATAATCTTGGATTTGGCTTAACTCGCAAAAAAATGTATGCTAAGCCATTTTAAGAAAAATGCTGTTGTATATTTAAGTACAACTGGTATTCCATGATAGCCATTTTGTCCCAAATGTAGTACAACTAATATCAGGTTTAAATAATATGAATATAAATGCAATTCTAAAGGATATCAAAATTGTGCGTGGAGCTTAAAACTCTACAGCTTACTGGAAGGACGCTCTGAATCTCTGAAGACGAACATCGATGGGAATTGGAATAAATTGAAGGAAATTAAAAAATAAAAGGAAATTTTTAAATAAGGTTGCCAAACAAGAAATGATAAGTCAACAACATAGTCTTAAAAATTGTTTATTTGGCCTTTAATAAAGCAAATTAAATTATTTGTCCTCTAACTTTTGGTTTGCAATCTCAATTTAAAGAATATTTTACATTCCAATGAATGAAAAGTGATTACAACACACATATTTCTCATACAATTAACGGCTTAAGATAATAGAAATATGTATATATAAATAAATCTACTTTCATCAGTTCAGCCTGAGCCATCAAGCATAAAAGGGTTTTGGGAGAACCCGAAGTTGTGCTTGATTAAATCCATTTGCCAAGAGGATTTAGCCAGAAGTAAATGTTTCAAGTGCCGAGTTTGCTGTGCGGCATTGTTTGGGCGCGAACACAAAGCAAACTGTTAAAGCAGCACCTGCTGTGCTGTGCTGTGCATTGCTGTGCTTTGCTGTGTTGTGCTGATTAAGTCCTTGAGCATAATGTGGAGAATTAGTGCGTGACGTCTCCTTGATGGTCTTTGCCAGAAAGAAGACCAAAAACAAGGCTACAAATCACAACAATCATGCGCGTTCAATTGCGCATATTGATTGTCAGCAGAATAATGGGCCACTGTCGCAGCTGTTTTGCGAATGACAATGGCTAAGGATGCATGTGGCATGTGGCTAAGGATGTGGCTATGTCTCTGAACGAGGCTGGTTGCGTGTTGTTCCGTTGGCGTTGATTACGCTTACAGGTCACATAGCAGTCGCCCACCAACTGTGCACTGTGCACTGTGCCACGCATAACCCAAGTCGAGTTGAGCTAAGTCCGTTATGTCTACTTTTATGCCTGACACGGCTGCTTGGCCTTGTCACTGGGTTCGTTGTTTCTTGTGGCTGTTTGTTCTTGTGCCTCCCAGTTGTCATTTGTCTATGTCAGCACGTGTGTATTCCCAGGCAGCAACTCGACGACGACGACGACCAGCAAGGACTAGGTTCATCCATCTCACGTGTGCGAAAGTCGTCTAACATTGTCGCGCTGCTGTCTGGCCTTAACACGAATTCTCCGTGGCAAGAGGTTGTGGGTCCTTGTCTAACTTCAACGCCCTAAGGAGCCCTGCACTAAGCGAGAGAGAGAGATAGAGACAGAGAGAGAGAGAGACAGAGATCTTGAGTAATACGAATATATTCTTATTTATTTACTTACTACAGTTGGAAAATACCTCAACGTTCTTGAAAAAGAACTTAATAAATAAATTCGAAGGAAAAATAAATAAATAATCAAATCATGTAATAAATCCTATTAAATTATAAGGATGCAAGGAGAGTAAACACGCTAAAGGCTGAGATCCTGCGGTGTTTAATGTTTATTTATTAATAATAAAATCAAATTTGCTTTCATATTGACAATTGCTATTAATAATAATCTGAAGCTTGAAATAAAAATATCAATAAATAAAATATGCACATCACTTTTCTGGAAATGTAGTCAAGGTTTTCTCTCAGTGCAGCAGCACACACTCGCTCAGTGTGTAATTGTGCGTATCAAGGTTAGCCTCGTTTGTCATTATTCCAATGAATTATACGGATAAATTGTGGGCTTGCATGATGCCATCTTTACTCGATCATTTTCATTCACCTTTAAGCATAAACTAGACAATCATAAAAATGTATAAATGTAGTTGAATTTTTGTTTTACTTTCTAAGTAGCGGGTAGTGCAACAGCAGTTGGACCAAGATTTATAATAACTGAATATTCATAACTAGTTCTGCTGCCAAATAAAACTGAAACCAGCTCTCTGACTTTGGCTTTGGCTTTGGCTCTGGGTGTGGTGCCGGCTTAACCCAAATTTCGCTTGGCATTCGCTAACAATTTCCATATCTTGCACATGTGCGCAGCACCAAACGAAAACTAACGAGAAATGCATATTAAAAATATTTCAACAAAGTCCAGTTAAGGTCAGGCCAAAGCCAAATCCAAATGCAGAAAAAAAGCTTAACTAAATAACATAAGATGTAAAAGTGGCGTATCAAATAAAACACATGAAAAAATATATGCAGAGTTGAAAAAATATTTATAAAGTATAAAAAGTGTATACAGAACTGAAAAAAATGCATAAAGTAACCGAAAACATTTTGCAAACTGAAAAAGCAACACTCTAAAATAATTTATAGCAGAATAAAAATATAAAATTAGTATTTAGTGAAGTATTTAAAAAAATATTCATATTTGAATGTTCATTAAAATAAGTAGAAAAGTAAAAACAATCTAATAGAATAATAAATGTGAAATATCACAGCTAAAATTTAAACTCCCAAATTGGTTTTATTTTCAAAAACATAATAAAGAATTGTGGGATTTACCAAACTAATACTTATCTAAGCCCCAACATATGCTCAACTCTTGCTTGTTCCTCTCTCTAATTCAATAATACCCTTAGAAAGTGTATTAAACTAGAATATATAATCAACTGTAGCCTTTGGCGCTAGATAGGGAAGATAGTGAGAGAATTTGTGTGTTGAGTGTTTGTATTTATTGTGATGAGTAAACTGAGCTCTGCTGGCACATTTGCATTTATGCCAAGCACTTGAAATGCATATATGAAAATGTGCTTGACTCAAAGTTTATAGTCAGTTTGTTAAATTTCACTACGCTACTCATATTTAAAACTAAACAAAAATACGAACATGAAGGCTACGCCTTTAATTAACACTCAGCAATGGCATTTTCGAGCTGGCAAAAATCAAGTAAGGCTCACACAAGACCTCAAAACGCTTTCCACTGCCATTGCCTGATTCATTAATCTCCTTCAAGTGTGAGCAGTGCATACTCTGTACTAACGAAGTGGCAAAGAAAGTGTAATTTATGTGGATGTATTTTGCAGTTGAAGTCTTTTCAGACTCTACAAAGTACAGCCAGATGTTCTTCTTCCTGTTATCAAGATTTTTTTGTTAGGCACTGAAAACTCTCCATGAATTGCACAAAATAATGCAAAAATTGAATTCTACAGAGAATAATGAATAAGAAAAATATGTTATTTAATTGACAACAAAATGAGAAAACATAAAAGTTAATATCAGAAAAGAATTAATGAATCAGCTAGCAGATTTAAATTTATTGAAAAAATGATTTCAAATATTGTAACAAGTGTTGTTCGTGGAATAAGACAGGATATTTAGCTGTGTAGCACTTTCAGTAAGGATAACTAACTTATTTGACTTGGTTTTTTGTTTATTTGCCATTTTCCTGCCTCTTCTGCGCTGTTTCTCGACTTCTTCCACATCAACATCCACATCATGTTCTGGGTTCGTAAAATATATGCCATGGCTTCATAAAGTCATTTAAGCATACAAATTGCACTTTCATTCGGTCCACTTGTCACACACACAATAAACACAACACAATTACCCAGTCACAACACATACATATTCCCTGCCTCGAAAAACAGCTAAAACCCGTTGGGAAATTCAGTGCTTATGCCTGGAAAACCAAAAAAAACATAACAGTTTTTTAATGATGCCTTTCGAATTTGTTCTGTGCTTTAGTGAGACCAAACAGGATGAAGACCTCATATTAAGTTGGCAATTAAAACAAACTATTTAAATATTATTTGTAAATAAGAAAAGCAAAGTTTTTAAAAATCATAAGGAAACGCTCTAATAACAATGTTAAAGTTTTCAGAATTGTTGAAGAATTGTCTTTAGGCTATTTTAGGCTAATAGCAACGATCTGATTCCAAGCAAATATTGCAAAGATCTATGCATATAAATTAGTCATATTTGAATAATAACATGCGTTATTATTTTAATCAATTTGCAGCTATTTATGCATTAAGCTTCAGGCCTATGGATGCTAAAGCTAAGATAATCTTAACTTTAATTGTGGTTGAAGTTTCCAAACTTCAACGTCTTGTTTATAAACATTTTGCATTGTGTTGTGTTAGCCGACTGAGTAAATATAGCAAATAATGTGCGTTCATTTTTGGTAATTTTTGGTAATTTTGTGATATTAGCCACTCTTCCTTTAGGCTCTCTTTTGCTGCAATGCTGTTGACCTCAAAAGAACGGGCTAATTAACGCACCAGGCTCCAAATTCATGGACTCATAGTTCCTGCTCATAGCCATAGTCAGAGTTATGGGCCATGTGCTGTGCGGCAGTCTAAAATTATGCATTAATAACCCCAGTGCCTGCACCACAACCCTCTCTCTCTCTCTCTCTCTCTCTCTCTTTCTGCTCATCTGTCTGCATTGTAATGACAACAGGCTCATTTTGGTCATGGAAGCAGGATGCATGCTGCTATTGGTACTGGTACCGAGTGCTTTACATACTTTTGGGCCGTGCAACAAATTACAATGCAATTGTCAAGCCAATCGGTATCTGTGTGTGTGTGTGTGTGTGTGTGTCACGTTGCAAAATGTGTATGTGTATGTTTGGCTGCATTTCCTGCATTGACATTTACTTGCGGTTATTACCGATGCACAGAGGGAGGCGTGGTGAGAAACACTAATTCTGCATAAATACAAACTGCAAACAGGAACTGAAAACTGAGAACTAAATAGTGCATTGTGCAAACTGGAACTGGAACTGGAACTGGAACTGCAATTGGCAATAGAGTTGCAAAATCTAGCTTAACTTGGTAGTTTTTCGTACAAAGACTGTGCTTTCTCTTCAGCCACAAAATCAAATATTTGTAATATTAGAATATTATTTATTTACATTGATTAGAGTTTTCAAACAGGCTGTTCACATTAAGAAGCGAAACATTTTGTAAAGCACCAGTTACAAGAAGCGTTGTTATTAGTATAAAGGAAGAATTTGGAATACATCCATAAATTAATAGGTACCAGAATAGAAACCCTAATAAACGTAATACTGTTTAATAAATGAATTAAGTTTTATTACCAAATTGAAAATGTAATTACAAGTTTGAGCCTCAAGTTAAAATCTGAAATTTTAAGTCTAAAAATGTATTGCCAAATATGGTAATGTACCTGAAAAGTAAAAAGCCAACAAGCTTGAAGAGAGTTAAAAAGTTGATTCATAAGTTTATGGAAAGTTCAGCCAAATCAAACTTGATATGAACGATTTGGTGCAACACTAGCTGATAACAATAATGTCTGTTTTTGACCGTGCTTTGCGGTTGCAAATGGTTGCGCGCTATTTTTTTTTTTCTCCGCAAATGGTTTTTGTGGAGAGCAGCAGGCTTTTCAACACTGTTGTTGCTGGACCTGTTTTGCGGTCAACGGAAATCCTGTTTGCTCAAAGTATCTATTTGGACGCCAGCTGCCCTTTAAACTCGGCTTTAAAGTAGCTGGGCTATATTCGCTATGCAGCTGTTGCCTAGTTTATTTACCAAAGTCAGACAATTCCCACATTGTCGGGCCAAAACAACAAGCTGGCAAGGTATACACATACACCAAAAGCAAACTTCAGTTTGCCGAAACCATTACGGCCCAAGGCGAACATAGAAACATCTGCAGTGAAACAATTGCAATCTGAAGTGGCAGCAGCAAGGCCACCCCAGGCAATTGAACGAATTATTAATGCCCTATCCATTATGAAACTCAAAATAATATTTATCTGGTAATTTATAGCAGTTAAATCATTATATGTATATTAGCTTTTGCTATTTATTGTTCTAGGTATATTTTGAAATTGATTATTCAGCACAATCTTTGAATTTAAATCATTTTTATTTTATTACCTATGTTTAATTTTTGCCCTAGATAAATTGATAATTACTGAAACGAAATAAAGCATAATGTAGATACTTCGCTCAACCAAAAAATAATAAATGTGACTTATAAATTATCTTTAAGCATACGTTTGTCAAATCAAAAACAAAACCACGTTTCAAAATATTTAGCACAGTTTATTCTAAACAGAATTTGTTATAGGGTAACCAGCGACCCGCCCAAACAGCAAACAAGTTTGCTTGTTTAAATCTGCATTTCCCTCACTGAGCCTATTTTGATAACATAAGACATAACAACAAAGACACGCACAAACAACAAAGACACACACAACACAAGCTGGAAATTGCTCAAGTGCATTTCAATTTGGTAAATACCAAGCGATTTGAGTCTAAGTGCTTAGTGTTGTTGTTGTTGTTGTTGTTTTTTCTAGTATTTAGCTAAAAAGCAACCAGCCATTCGTAGTTGTATACCCAAGAGCTTGTTTCGACTCTTAGGTCTTAAACTCCAAAACAGCAGCAACTTGTTGAAGCTGGAAAAGAAACAACGACAACAACAATAACCACAACCACTTTAATAGAAAAACTTTTTAATCGGAGGCGCAACAGAAGCGATGATGACGGAGACAAGTTGTTGGCTGCTATTTTTGTATATATATACACTGTATGTGTGTGTGTGTCTGTGTGTGTGTTGGATGGCAGGCAAGCTGCCAAAATTCGATAACTTTCGACACGCACTGTATGAAGGCGCATAATTTCAATGCTTATACCAACTTTAATTAAAACGGCTTTGGCACGCGCTAAACAGCAATGCAGCCGGCAGCTAAACAAAGACACACACACACACACACACATACACATCTCACTATCACCTACGTGTGTGTGTGTGTGTACGCCAAGCCACAACTACCAGTGAAAATGCTCGAGACGAGCGAGCTCAAAGAGCAGATACCCTGAAACCAACCTATTACAGACAAAGTGGGTCAAGAACATTAAACCTACAAAGCAACACTAATACGATGTTATTGTTATTGTTATTGTTAATTTGCGACTAATCTATTTTCTTCATCTTAATGATTTCTACAGTTGATAAATATTAGTATTATATTTTATCAACTTAAGTATGTATCCCCAAAAATTGTATTTGTATGTGTTATCGATAACTGACTCGAATCGATATTGCAAAGTACTGTACGTATGATACATTAGAATATATTCCAAACTCAAAGTCTGAGCTCAGAAGACGGACTGGCGAACGTGACTAAATCGACTCGTCTGTTGAGGCTATATATTTTATGGGGTCGGCGCTGCCTGCTTCCCCCTGTTACATACTTTTGAATAATTGAAAAGAGAGCAAATATGTAATATATGTATGATAATAAATATAACATAATAAAAATAAATCGTGTCTTATAATTTTTTATTCAAATGATAGAAATAACCCAAAACCATTGCATTAACTTTCGAAAGATATAAAATTTAATAGCCAAGTGTCTAGGAATTGTTGCTGTTCGTTTCTTATCGAGACGCAGAATGTCGTGTCAAGCAAAAATAAAACGCAAGCATCTCTAATATTAACACAGTAAAGCATACAGACACACACAGAGACACAGACACAGTTTCTTGCCACTTGACATGAACCTGGTAATGAAGTGAATGAATACCTTAACAACATCAGCCGTTGATTTCCATGTGTGATATGTGTGTGTCTGTGTGTGTGTGTGTTTGTTTGTTGAGTGTGCTCATAATAATTTTGATGGTCACGTAAAATTCAAACTAAAATCACTCGAGCTCAAGCATATATACATATTACTTATATATACATGAGGAATATATGCGAATGTTTTTGCAGCTCACCAGGAAGTTACCGAAACTTAACTTGCAACAGTAATATACAACATTTGCACGTGACTTTGACATTGACAGCATTTATTTGAGCGTGGCGAGTTTGACTTCACTTCCAGCCCCGTTAAGTATGCTATACAAAACAGCCTTCAACATACATTACCAACACACACAAAATCACATTGCTCGCTTTCAATTTATGCGTAAAGTTTGCCCAAAAATAAAATATATTTGATAATACATAATTTACTTGTTTGTATTAAGTTTATTTCAGCAGTAAAGTCCAATCCAAAGCAAACTTTGCACATAGAGTTTTGACGAATGTACAAAATACAAATAGCAATAAGTTAAATTAACTCAAGCGGTTCACTTCATATTCACAGCCTGCGATCAACATAATTTAAAACTAATCTATAATTTAGTGCTAAGCAAAAACAATTTTGCAAATAAATTGAATTGCAATCAGGTTAAACACACACGCACTTTACACACACATACTTAAAACCGATGCTGACCCCAAAATTTGAGAGCAAAACTATCAGAAAGCAGTGGAAATCCTTTTATATATACAGTGTAAACGGCTTCTGTATTCAAGTTATTCACAATGCTTAAGTCGAGTACTCATACTGCTACTCGTACTGGTCTTCGAATACGTATTTATAGTTTCGCTTTGGGTGCACGTGTTTCGAATTTCCAATCGAAATATTTGCGCAAAAGCCTTGTTTGTTTGGGGGCGTTTTGGGGTTCCAAATTCGGCACATTTTCTTCATTTTTTTTGTTTGCGGCTTAGGAGGAAAACTGTTGCTGTTTGACCTTTTTTTCGGTTAAAATCAATGAGTCCAACACAGCAACAAACAAGCAGCAACCATTGAAAATACACGCTTGAGGGGCGAAGGCGTGGAGGGGGCGAAGCTGGCTCTTATAGAGACTAGCATATCCCCGAGATCCTGCTCAATTATTAAACAAAAGCAAGCATCTGACCGCTGGCTTAAAGATACAATGCCCGCAGCTGTCTGCGTTATATAATACAATAATTAGGTAATTAATCATATAATGCACACAACACTCCAGGCTGGTCATTAAGTCAGAGATGCCCTACCCTTCCCCCCTCATGCAGTCTCTGCCGTTTTGAGTGGACAGCAGGCACAAATTGTTAATTAAAGATAAGCAAAACACTTAAAGCATTTAAACGTGAGTCACGTGGGAGGAAAATGATGAAAATTGAAAAGAAAATATATAATTATAAAGACTGCACTAAGTGAAAACTGAAAAAAAAGTTTACCTGTTGAGCACACAAAAGCACATTGGCCAAAACAGCCGAAGCCTGGGAAGGGTCTGAGCAAAAATAACTTGGGGCAACCTAATGTAATTTATTATGCTACTTGGTAAACTTAGAAAATGTTCTTCTTTTCACTTTTTGGTGTGCGAGAGCACAGCAGGCTGTATATAAACTTCCATATTAAATATAATCATTCCTTAATTGTTAGAAACAAAAACAAACTTCTAAGTAAATAAAATAAATATTGTCTATAATCCCTTATAGTCTCTGATGTCGGTCACTGTTTAAATATGACACAAATTAAGTAATGGACTTAATTGAATGTAAAATGAAGCGAAAACTTTTGATTATGATCAAAATTGATTCAAAAAAAAGATAAAAACCACAGGAAGAAAAGGAAACAAGAGTAAAAAATAAGAAATATCGGCCGAAAGGAACAATTTAAAACTCATCAACTTTCGTGGAAGCTGAGCGCTGAAAAACAAGCGAAAAAAAAAAACAATTGAGCCGTAAATGCTTGTTTACTCAAGGCGACAAAATGAGGCAGGCTGTTGGGGCGGGGCGTAGAAAAAAAAAAGAAAATGTATAAGCAGAAACAGCAACAAACAAAGCAACAAAGAAATTACAGGAGCCCATCCCAAAATTCAACCACGGGTCTGTTTTTTCTCAACGTCTCGTTTTGTGTGCAGAAAAGTTTTCATAATTGAAATAAATAAAATAGCAAAAAATAGTCAAAAGCAAAAAGAAGAAAGAAAAAGAGCATTTTTATAGGCGGACGCGCTCGTAATGCGCCTGGGAAATGACCCGGCACACAAAACGGCCAAATACCAAATCAAAGTATCAATGAAAACTCATTCCTATACACGCAAACAAATACATATATATATATATATTTATAGAATATAGAGGAGAGTACAGTATATACATATAAATATAATATGCCGTATGCCCGGCGGACTCGTAGAGAAAATTTAATCAAGCTTTTGCCTCAGCGCGCAAATAATTTTCGCAAATTCGTTTACCGCATTTTCTTGTCTGCACCGCCCCACCACCCCCATGCCCATTTCCCCAATTGGGGTAATGGACATGCAAAACGCTTTTTAATCCCAGCACTTTGAGCTACTCCGGACAAACGTATTTGCCCAATTTAAGCCAGAGTGAAAGCGAATGGAAAAACTGTAACCAATGGCTGATGGCTACAAGGCTGCATGTAAACTGACAGATAAATATATGTATATATATATATATACTAAGTCTTCAATATATATATACTAAGTATTTTCATATATATGATTGTGTATTTGACGCTGATTTATTCTGCGGATGCCAGGCTTAACCTGATGATGGCTTTTGCTTACTTTCAAGGCTGCCTGGGTTGCCATACAAATTGTTCAAATCAGTTGTTTAAAAGTCATTTACTTCTGAAGATCACACAGATTAACTTGCTCACTGGCCTATTAGGCATAGAAACACAGTATTTTCATTCAATGTGCTGCTTTTTAAATCAACGACTGTTTCCATGTGGACATACAGCATTGCCATCTTGGGAGTTTAACAGAGTTCAACACACAGATCCAACTTAAGATGCTCATCCAAACTTATACATTTTAAATTCATCATTATGCCCATTGCTATAATCACTCATGACTAGAATTGAGCAAAAGCCCACAATCTTAATCTAACTTATGCCATGAAACATTTCATTATACATTGTGATTTAATTATACATTAAAGTCATGGACATTATCCATTCAAACACCTTGATAATTTCAACTGACTTGTTCGAAGCATTGCACAGGTGAAAGAAGACTTGAGATATCTTCACGTACTATTATTCCAAGACGACCACTCACTACTCTTACTCAACTCCAAACTATTTGTTACCAATTACTCAATTAACCAACTCGCCTTCAGTTAAAAATCTGCTCTTCAGCTATTAATTTGCGTCCTTTACACTTTATGTACTCGCCTGAACTTCATCTCCAATGTGTTCTTATTAAATCGATGTTTTCTAGCTATTTAAAACGATTAGTTCGCCATTCTAATAAATACCAACATTATTATTACAGACTCAATACGGTAATTCAAATAGATGTTCGGTTAGCTGCAGATCATGACCTAAACAGGTCATCAAACATAAAACAAGCAAGCAAACAAAACAATTACAATTTAATTTTATTTTCCATTTGCATATTTTGCTCACTGAATTGAAATTTGTTCCAAAATGCTGTTGCTAATCTTTTTGCAGGTGTATACAAAATGCTTCCTCGACATTTATTTAGATTTGCTTTGAATCCTTTGCAGCGCCTGTTGTTCTTGTTGTCTGTCGCAACCTTTGGTTAGATTGAAGCAAGCCACATTATTATTATCATAGCTGGTCTGCTTGCCGCTTCTTTTCTTTTATTCTATTCTTCGTAGTCTGCTTTGCGTATTTTCGTATTTTCGTATTTTATTATATTTTATTTGCTTTGCTCGGCTGCATTCAATAACTGTGAATAAAATGAATAGATGACCCCCTTTGGCAACCTTGCCACATCCCCACCCGGGGCCAATAAGAAGCAACAACAGCAGCAGCAGCAGCAGCCGCAGTTTCTGATTCTTTGTGTTCACAATTCGGTTTATTAAAAATAAAATATATACATTTTTTTTATATGTATAAAATATTTAATATAGTTGCATGTTTTATGAATTTGGCTTAGCTGTAGCCGGCAAAAAAGAAAGTTTAACAAAAGTTTTGAACTAGCGGCCAAAGGCCGTTGGCCAAAATGTCAGCTGGAAGTGGACAGCTTGCAGTTTTTGTGGCAGCGCAGGGCAGCTAAGAGGGAAGGCTGCCTTCATATACACAACAAGGAAGAGAACTCGAGTAGAGTTTGACTGACTAAGCGAATTCTTCGCACATCTCAGGTGAGTTATTTAATTTAGTGAATGTATTTTTATATATTGTCCAATGTATGACTTTAAGTGGTTGATGGCAATTGACAATTGACATACGTATGTATATCAATAGATTGGTCCATTGCAAGTTATATTCATGCTTTTACTTGCTCTACTTGAAAACAACATTTTAACAATCAGAATTTCATGCAATCAACCATCTTTTATTGGTCGAATATAAATCTATAATAATTGTTATAAAGAAAATAGCAAAAATAATTGATTTATTAAAATTACTCATATTTGGAGTCTCAGTACTTCTCAAGAAGTACAGGGTATAAAAATATACTGATATTTAAATTTGGGCAGCTTTTGAGTTTTTGTTTGGACATTGGTTTTGTGTTTTTTCTGGCATTGCGCATTTGCATTTGATATCTGAAGCCAAAGATTTATTTGTCAGATACGAATTTTGTTTTTTTTTTTTTGGCGTGATTTATGAAGGTTTGTGGGCGGCTGGGGAGGTTCACTGGGGAAACACACAAGTGTCGACTGAGTTCGCGAGCCTCTGATAAGCAGCAAGCTGTGTGCCTGGGCAGCAGGCTGTCAAACTTGGCTAAACAAAATGTTGAGTTACACACAAAATACACAAGTCGAGCAAGCAAAACGGAAACAAAAGGTGAGGCAGCCGTAGCAGTAACAGTTGCAGAATGCTTACGGACGAGGCGCCACCGCCGTTGGATCCCCAACAACCGGTGCTCTATATTGAATGCTGTCAAAGTCGGGCAGATTATCGACACCGCGCTTTGGAACTGCATTTGGGGCTGGCGGAGGCGCTGCATGCCATGAATCCCGAGGTGCGACTTCAGTTGCGTCTCAATGAGAACAATGCTGCACGTGAGGGCGCCTTTGAAGTGGCGATTGCGGCCACGCCCACCGCAGATATCGACGCTCGCCATATGCTCTGGACGGGCTTGAGCCGTGTGCCCCAATCGGCAAAGGTGCCCAATGTCGATGACATCATTGCAACAGCTTGTCTGGCCCTGAGACTCCGCCACAGCCATGCGGGCAGCAGTAGCATCAACCTAGTCCGCACCAGCGATGGCGAGATCAGCAAAATCATACAGCGACATGGCAGACGCAGCTTGTAATTGCTTCAGTTGCGGTTGCGGTTTCGATTCTAAATTAACACAAGCATCAAATTATGTGAACCAATAATGTCATTCATGTCATTCAAAATTAATGGGAAACGCTGCAAAATATATATATTTATATATATATATATATATATATCTGTATATATATACATATATATAAATTTATTTATAAGCATTTGCTAAATAATCATTACAAAAAAAGTAACAAAGTCTACTTATAAATTGTTAAATAAACTTTAATCAGCTGGCTAATTTGATTCTTATTTTAAGGGCTGTGTCCCCAAATTTGATGTCAACATTTTTACCAAAAACTGTATAGTTGCTAACAAAAAAGAGTCCATTATATATTTTTATACACTTAAAGTTGATTCGATGCAACTGTTGATATTTTGCATAATTCCTTTTGGCTGCAGGCGAAGTATAACATCTTCATGCAACCCATAAGTTATAAAGTTTTCCTTTGCCAGTTAAGCCAGTCAGGGGGCAACAGCTTAAAAAGTATGAAAATAACGAAAAAGGCAGTTAAAAAAGAAGGGGGAACCCCAAGCAAAACGAAGACGACAACAGCAAGTGCAGAACAAAACCGAATAGAACAGCACAGAAGAAGAGAGCCAAACTTAATTATAAGTAGACGGCATCATATTATCACAATGATGTGTAATTGCCGGCAAGTTCAGTCAGTTCTGTCCTGTGTTGTCTTGTGTTGTGTTCTTCTTCTTCTACATTTCTTCTGCTCCTTTCTCAATATGCTAAAGAGGCATATACAAAGTGTGTGCCCTTAAAATGTGAAAGCTGAAAACCAGGATTGGAGGGGATTGTTAGGGCAGACATTGTGCTTCAGTGCTGTTCTGCTTTGGAAGACAGGCGACTGCTCATTTTCTCTCTTGACACACAAAGCGCTTTGCTAGTGAAGAGGCCTGCCTGTGTGTGTGTGTGTGTGTGTGTGCGTGTGTGTTTGTGTGGCAGTTAAGACGTTGGCGTGGAAGTGATAGTTGCAACAGCGGCAAGCTGAGTGCTGAAACTCAACCTCACACACACGCCGACACACAACCATGCACTACCAAAAAAAAAAAATGATGGGACAGAACTTCAATTAAGAAACTGCTTGGAAATAATTAAAAACGAATTTTTACTAGTTTTATAAATATTTAAAAATAACTGAGTACTAAACAGAAGCTGTTAATTTGCTGATTGAACCGAAAGCAATACACAATAATTATTGTTGAAAACCAGTTAAGGGAATCAATATTGTTTGTCCTCAATTGGAGCCAATTCATAATCTTGACTGGAATCGCAAGCGAAATACGAAATATATATAAAATTATTGATGTATATTATATACATCCCGATATTTGTTTTGGGCAGTGCAGACGTGTGCATGGAGCACAATAAATCCCATTTTAAAGTAAGTAGTGAGTTGGGATATGTTTGTACATTGCATTTTGTTTGGCTTGCCCCGCTGCATGCATCAAGCTGCTGAATGGCTTGCTGCATGACTTAAGTTTTCAGCACAGACAGACAGACACACACACACACACACACATGTATGGAGACACTAACTGCGCCGGGGAGCAGTCATTAAACCAACACATGCGCACTTGTGCAACTTGTCAGAACGTGCTCGTTGCGTCCCTTAAGAATCTGGCAAGCCTGAAAGGCAGCATAAGTAGTAGAAAACGGCAGCATATTAATCTTAACAACAACAACAGCAACAGCAACAACCGGGACAACAACAACCGCTTAAAACAATAGCAGCAAAAGCAGCTTTTGTTCCGTTTCCTTTTCTGACAAGTAAACAGTAAAAATAAAAGAAAGGAACTTGATATTAAAGCCTTCTTCCCTTTTGTCTTTTGCATTTTGCCTTTTTGCATTTGAGTTGCGCACAAAGCTCGCAAATGAAGTTCATTATAAAAAAAAAACAACACTTTGCGAAGTGTGTTTTCTGATTTTTAGACTGCATTTGAGCTGACTTTTGGCATATGCCGCTCAAAGGATATGTCTGCCATGTTAGATGTCTAACACGAAAAAATGCCTTTGCCTGCTTTTTCTTATTAGCATTAGTCCACAAAATATGCGAGTTTTGACACGCAAAGTGCACCAGTTTGTGGAATTGACTCTCGACCGAAAGATGACCTTGTCGACGAGGGAAGGAGTAATGCACAGTGCTAGGCTTGAAACTGAGAGTTTGAGATACTTTTTGTTTTACTCTTTTGAAACTTGCTTTGAGAACTCATGTTAATCAACTGGCTTGGTCCATTTCATCAGCATCGATTATCCTATCATTGACTGTAGCTTTTTTTCTAATGCGTCTTTCTTCATATTTTGTTACTCATCTTTCTAGCTTTTTTTCGTATGCTTCTCTTTTATTCGCGTGAAGGCCAGATTCTTGTTTTTCTTCGGAAAAAGTGTCAATCTCTTTCGAATCGTGAATAGTCCTTCCCACGTTTGAGAAGGTAAGTGCTTCCTTATAGCTTCACAGGCCAAATATTGCTTTTGCTTCCATTAAGCTTAAAAACTGACTACGACAAAGCTTGCTAATTTGAATCTTCATACACTCCTCAAGCGGAAAGCCGAGTGGTTAAAGTTTCGATCGCGTTTTACGGGTCTCTAAAAATAGACCAATAATTTCATCTCACGATCGACTTTCTTCAAAGAGTAGAAACAGTCAGGAATCATCCGATGTACAACAATAAAGATAATATCATGAATCATATGCTAATCGTACACCGCTACTCATATTTAGCCTCCTCTCCCCTACTATATTTTGTATTCTTAATCTCCAACTATCCTATTCAAAATGAACAAATTTTAATCTTCATATTTGCTACTCTCTTCCCTTCCCTCATCTTATTATATCCGACTTATTCTTCCTTTCTCCCTACAAAGAGTTTTTGAGTGTAAGCATTAATAGCTATTTTACTGTCTATATTAAAGTTGCTTTGCTTGCAAATTTTGTCCAGGTATTATTAGCAAATCACTGAATTAACTTCAATGCAATAGTTTTTGACATTTCGCTATCGTAATTTTTGCCATTTTAATAAACGTGCGTCATTTGCAATTGCTGTCGCTGCAAGTATTTAACAAGTATAGTGTGTCAACGAGAGCATGCTCGACGCGTAGATACTCATGGATAGATAGTTAGCAGATGGTAAATAGGATGTATTAAACGAGACTCAAAGATAGTCTTCAATAACTTTGTAAGTCAAAGATACTCTTCAATAACTTTGTAAGTTTGTCTCCGAGTTTTCTCTGAGTTTGTTCTCAGAGTTTTGTTCTTTTAGATATTTATTTAATAAAAGAAATGGCCAGTAACACACATACTCCATAAGACCAAAGAGACTATAGGATATACAAAAAAGCGTGTAACTTAGGAAGGAAAAAAAGACGGCGACTGCATCTATGCAAATTTAATGCTGCTGACGCACATTTTGGATCGGATTCGCAGTCACAGTCACAGTTCCAGTGAGTGGAGCGAAAAGGGTCTCCTGGAGGCACTTCCTTGGATGCATAATGGCAAACTGTCAGACGCCTTAAGGCTGATGACGATGGCATTCAATTGGATGACGCAGCTGCCATTTAGCATTTTTCTCTTTAAAAAGTTTTTATCATTTGACTTCCATTAGTCGAAGTGGTGTCGACTTGACATTTTTTGCGACACCTCCAGAAACTGATTTATCTATAAATCGAAATCAGGAATCTGCATTTCGAAGAGTTCATTTAGTGACAATAACAGATCGAAATCAACTCGTTAATTAATAATTGCAATTTGATTGATTGTCGGCTCAATCAGATAGCACAACTTTTGGTTCATCTGAATTATTATACCCAGCGAATACTCA
The DNA here is from genome assembly GCA_035041595.1 of Drosophila basisetae. NCBI lineage: Eukaryota > Metazoa > Arthropoda > Insecta > Diptera > Drosophilidae > Drosophila > Drosophila basisetae. Next base: position 6,820,260 of record JAWNLB010000123.1, on the reverse strand, counting down.
ACAATTTGATAGCCCAATGCACCCGCATCAAATGCATTTTGCAGAGTTAATTAAATTTTCCAATTAAATTCAGTGACGCAAGAGGCGCGAGCATAAATATATTTTTTGTTGTCTGCTGCCAGCATTCGTCGAATGCAACACGCCAAAATTGCTCAACAATTGTTTTGATTTTAAAGCAAAAACCACAAACATAAGAATGATTTAATGGAACGTGCTCCACGAGAAGCAATTTAAATAAATAAATACCTGGTTGGCTTTGAAAAGCGATTGGGTAGGTTTCAGTATACCAGAACAGTCACTTAAGAAAGGCTTAGTATATATGATGGTAATCGAGAGACTTTAGACTGCAATTTATAATCTCGGAGATTTTAAAATTGAAATACGAATAAAAGTTAAAGTTATTTTAGAAAATGAGAAAAGTAAGTGACAGGTTAACAATGGTTTTTATTTGATGAACAAATTTAGCCAACAACAGGACATAGGGCAACTGGAGCAGAACTGAATCTCGATTTAAATTACGAGAGTGAGACAAAGAAAGACAGACGGAGAGAGAGAGAGAGGGAGTGAGAGAGAGATGGATGGATAAACGGACAGCAGGTGGCGGCAAGTGCAAGTTGCGTGGTTGAAGGAACTGTAAAGTGAAATGGGAAAAAAATGCAAATACGTTTTTGACATATATCCTGAACGATGCTGCCAAACCAAGACGGACTGAGAGACATGTCGACGGACAGAGAGAAGGACACAAGCTGAGCACCTGGACAGGTGGACAGGCGGAATGTGGACGGTGAAGCGAACCAAGCCAAAAACTGGCACTGGAAAGAGAATAGAGACGGAAACTGGATACTGGAGACTAGGTCAGTCAGGCATCTGCGGTTCCACAACGGAGCACAACTGACAACTGACAACTGACAACTGACGCGATTCAGTTTTTGGCCACTGAGCACTGCAGCACTGCTTATTGCCCATGGATTGAGGTGCAACACACTGACAAAAACGACGCCCCAAAATGTTAAACCTTACGAAGATATTCGCCATCGATTAAAATCATTTACTCAATTCAAATTACTTATAATATTCTCTTTTAGAAATATTTTCAAAGCTTCGAATATACATTTATTGCACTAATAACTAAAGTTATTCCAGTTTATAAAACAACTTATAATTTTAAAGAATCATATTCCTAAAAAAATGAAAAGAAATTTAAAAGTCTCTCCGATTTTTCTATATACTTTTGTAAATAGCAAAGTAAAGATGTAAATTGCTCAATTGAATCATATTATTCTACGAGTGTGCCACATATCAGTTACGTATACGCACCTGGTACCTGGTGTGTATAGATGTTGAGGCAACTCCTGAAAGGACTCTGGTTACTGGTACACATCAAACGGTATCCTTAAACGAGGCATACAATATAATAATATGAAAAAATAAAACAAGTAACAATTTTAAAGCTGTTTTTATTTGCAAAATGGAGAGCTATAAACAAAGGAATTTATTATGAAATCTGAATAATTGAAAGCTTTTTATGTTTCAAAAGTAAAAGCATTATTAATTAATTGTAAATATGTAAAAATTAAATTAAGCAATTGCGAATTTTATTGACGGAATAATTGAGTTTAGGGATTTGAGAACTTGTGCAAATCAGCATATAGGAGCTGCAACGCTTGCCCCACTAACACCAACAGACACTCACAGTAAACTCGGTTGCAAGTGTCGCCCGTTGCATGATCTATCGCCGAGCATAAATTTTTACTAGCAATGGGAAAACATTCGGTTAGAAGTGGCCAAATGTCAAATGTCAACGACGCACATTTCGATGCGAATCGAACATTTCACTTCCCCTTTTTGTTTTTTAAATTATTATTACTACCGATTGTGGCGAGTTTAACAAGGGAGCAGGTAGATGGAGGGGGAGGGTGGGCTGGGGAATAATAGTTGGTTTGCCAACGCCAAAAACTGATTGCCGGAAATGTGTGCAAAATGGAGGGCTGCGGGCTACTTTTGGTGGGTGTATTGTTTTAGCCACACTTGCCACATGGGCATTTGTGGCAGCCGTCGGCAGCGTCGACTGTGGCAGTTTCAAGCATTATTGTTATTATTTTTGCGGCAAGCAGACTGCATAATGATTTATGCATTCGCTATGCATAGAAATGTCACTGCAGGGGGTCCTCTCCCAAACTAAGCTTGGCTAATTTAAATGCACATTTGGGGCAACCCAGCAAGTAGGATGCGGTGGTGTGATGAGGTGATGGAGTTAACAGTGCAACATTGCCTGTCAACTGTTAACTGCTGTTAACAGTTAACGCCAAGCGTTAACATCAACTGCAAGCAACAGTCAAAGAGCACGAGCAAAGAGTAAATGTCCCTGGTAAGAGCAACAACTGCTAACAGCCGCTGTTAACTGCTTCAAGAGTTCATTTAACAGTGCAGCGCTCTTTGCTGTTAACTCAACAAAATGAAGGACCACAACAAGAGAGAGGCGTCGTAGGTCAGTAATTTGTGCGACACGTGCAACATGCATAAATCAGTGGCAAACACAGTGGTTTTTTCTTTTTTCTTGCTGAACTTGTTTGTAGTTAATAGCATTGATTGCGTTTACATATTTTACTTACCACGTCACATATTGTTATTGTGATCTGTAAGAAAACCAATTGTTAGATCTATAAGAAAACCAATTTATAAATTGAAATCAAGTCAATTAATAACTTATTTATTTCTTATGGTTCCAGGCACCACAACATTTTTAAATTATAGAAATAAATAAATAAATAATAACAATAAATAAGACATATGTTCAAGAAAAAAATAGAATTTAAAAAATATATGTAAATATAAACTTATTTATAAATAATTTATACATATTTTTTTTATCAATCACTTTAATAGCATTTTCAAAACACAGCCACTATTTTCCTATAGAAAATCCAAATATTCAATATACAAATTATAACTGTTTGTGGTCTTAAACCGCGCGAAGTATTTAAGACTTATAGATAATGGATTCAATAATAAATTTAAAGTTTCAATGATATCTACCTATATAGAAATAGTTATGTATACCTAATATTTAACAAACAATTTTCTTGGCAATTAATTGATAAATGAGCCAGAAATGTTTATCATTCACATATTTTTAGTGTGTCATGCAACACTAAAAGCACACACACTATGCAGAATCGGAAAAAGCAAAACTAAAAACAATTTACAAAATTGTTGCTCTGTTTTAATTATGCGCCAATAATGATACATAACGACAGCAAACCCGTTTATAATTCTATGCAATGTCATGCAACCCAAACACTCCTCACCTCTCCCAACTTTGCAGCTACCCCCCTCCCCCTCACGCAACCCATTCCACCACCCAACACATTAGGCAATATGAAAATCCGCTTTTAAAATACAGCAAAGTCATGGGTAGCAACAAAACCCTCGGGTATTATAACTAGTCAATACCTTCCTAATGGAGCCTGCAATCAAATCGAACAACCAAACACACAAATACAGAAACTAACAACAGCAACACTTTAAAATCACATACGCCTGTGTGCTGTGTGCTGTGTGTTGTGTGTTGTGTGTAAAAGCAAAGGTCAATTTGGTATTTAAGTTCGTTTAACGGCGAAAACAATGAATCCAAACAGCCAACAAAATGTTGCGTGCTTTGAGCTCCAAATTTACGAGTCTGCAGCTGGCATACACTGCAAATTTTAAATTGGCTGGTTAAGCTGCTGTCAATTTTTGTCTTTGTTTAAAAAGCACAAATATAACAAAAAGAAAAAAAACATGCAGCAACAACATATGTTCAGCATTAAAATTCATGAATAGTGTTATTAATCGATTATTATCTGTCTTATTGATAAAATTAATCCCTTCGTGATTCGTGAAATATATTGGAGTGTATGAAAAACAATATAAAAAAGCACTTAGCCTGGAGCCAGCATAAAAAATATTTAAATTAGAAAAAAAAGGCAACAAACCATAAAAACCATACAAAAAACAAATGATTTAATCTTAATCAAAATTTAAAAGTCTGTAACAGAGGATATGTATATGTAATATATATATATATATTAGGAGTTATCTATCAATTCGTTCTTCTCATTTTTAATTCGACTTTTGCGAAACTGTATTATTGATCTTAACGAATTATTTAGGGTATAAAAAGAAGACTATTTAAATTCATTAATAATATATCTCAACTAAAATCTCAACTACAGAAAACTCGTTTAAATATTTACACCGATTGTAAAACTCAGCCGGCTATAGTTGATGACAAAACCAAGTGGATTCTAAAGCATTTAGAGCATAACGAGTGACTGAATGGACATGGCAGCCTGAGCTGCCTGTCGAAATTGTCGCCTAATTTTTGGGGGCCATTGCTGTTTTCCAGTTTGTGGCTGTTGATGCTGTTTTTGTAGTTCGTGTGAAGCAGCAAATTTGGCAACAAGCAACAACATCAATAACAAGAGCAGTGGCAGTGGCAGTGGCAGTGGCTGTGGCAGCCACAACAACCACAAAGCAGCGGTTTGGCCAATTGGCAATTGGCGTCACACGCGAAAAAGCAGTAGTAAAAAAAATGGAAAAGATTTTTAAGGCCAGCATCCAGAGATATGCCACACCAAGCAGGCAAGGTGTGCGTATGTGTGTGTGTGTGCGTGTGTGTAAATATTTGTGTGTAGGTGTATCAGGCTCAGTTCTGCGAAACTGGCTCTTTGAGCTGCTTAAAAGATAGCGTCGAAGAAAGACAACAGCGAGAAATGTGCCTTTGGAATGCAGGCAGCAACGAGGAGGCAGCGATGGAGCGGCAATCACAAAGCGACGTCATCAACAACAACAATAGCAACAGCAAAGAATCAAATGCTGGAGAACTGCTCAACCAGCAGATACCCTGCGCGCAGTTTATGAAAGATAAAAAAGGAAAATATTTAAATTGGGTTTACTCCACAAGTTTTTTCCGTATTCAAATATTTTCATAATGTCTAATATCAGCTGAAGGCACTAAACAAATAAACAACATTAATATTAATAACTATAAAAAATTAAGCCTAAGCATTAAATACTGAGTTGATTATTTTTTAATGCGTTTTGAGAAGGTATCCATATCAGATCTGTATTGGCTCAAAAAGTACACAGATCATTATTAAATATTGTCTTTCACATTCTACTTCAAACTTAATGCGCTGAGGATTTTGATGAATAATTATGCTGTGCATTTTCAGTTTTACCACTTTCGACTTGGCAATCAACAAGTTGCTCTCACACTGAAAAACCTACTAGACAAAATCTAGTTCTTATCAACGTGTATTGAATAGCCATAGAGTCGTAGCTAGTACTAGTGAGTACTAGTGAGTGTACTATTATCTAATATATTTAATTAAAAAGAAAACTTTAATTTAGTTTTTGTCGTTTTTGCGGGTCTCAGCGAAAATCTTACAAGTTTCATACATCTCAGATCTCAAAAAGGAATCTCTCAGGTTTTGACTAAAAACAAACACTTGCCAAGGGTGTGCAAACCTATCTATCTATCAAACCTTTCAGTATAATTACAGGGTAGTGGAAAATGCGTTGAAGTCTGTGACGGGCGCAGACAAAGGCGGCAACACCCCAGAGACAATGACGTCGCGAGTCGAGAGTCGAGTGTCGAACGCCGAACGGGCAACGATGATGAGTATTCGCCAAAAGAATGTGAATTTCAGAGTATGCCACACGCGACGAGTGTCAATATGAAAATGTATGCGTGCCGTTTCTGTTGAGAGTTTCTTCAGCTATCTATGTGTGTGTGTGTGTGTGTGTGTGTTGATATGAATTATTCATAAAATGGCAATGGCTTGGCTCGAGTGCCACACAAACGCATAAAAAGAAAGCAGCAGCAGCAGCATCAGCACCATCCTGAAGGAGAACTCGTGACGTTTTTAATTCCATGCTGCTGGTATTGTTGTTGTTGTGTGGCAGCCGTAATAAAAAGTGCCATTTGAGGTGACTGTGGGTAAACGACACACTATCAAACACACACAAAAGGTGTCCTCAAGTTGTAAGTGCCGCCAAGTTGCAACCAAAAGTTAACCGAAAATGATTTTTTTTTATATTTAAGCCATGAAAAAAAATGTATTTGAACTTTTCAATATTAAATAAAGACAAACATTATTTAGTAATTTTATTAATATGTCAATTAAAGCAAAAGTCACAGTAACGACTTGAAAAGGAACACTGCATTTTTAATATTTTTTGCCCATATGAAATTCAAAAAGTATTACACCAAAGTTTTGATGGAGACATCAAACTGATATAGAAAATGTATAAATATTAAAAATCTTCGTGGTAGCCAAAACAGTACTTAAGTTCAGGCACTAAAGATGCAGTTTTGGTGAAAAAGTTGTTAAGCCTAGAGTGGAAAGACTGATTCCTTACAAATGAATATTTGTATACCGCTTTGACTCATAACTCGATTTGTGCACTATATATTTATATAAGGCTCTCATTTATTGGTTGAGTATGTGAAGCCTGCCCCCTGCGCCTCACCACCCACACTAGCACTCAAATTCTCTGTTGTTAGTTTGACTTTATTGATATGTAAATGTTGAAAGGAAGAAAAACTCAATTTTCTTCACATACATTTCACAACCTGTTTTTTTGCAAAATGCTGAGCACGTCTCGCAATTATGGCTCTAATATGCACTTGACAATCTAATGACATTTATTGAGCGAAATCTGTGAGACGACTTTGTGAAGTTCTTTCTGCAGCCGATGCTGATTGAAAGTGTCAGCAAAGTTATGACTACGGGTGAGGGCAGATTGGGGAGTGGGAAGTGGGGTGTGGGGTGTGGGGTGTGGGGTGTGGGGCATCTGCAGCAGACATTGTTAAAATGTGAAAGAATTTCGTTGCGACTGCGAGCGAGCGAGTGAGCGAGTTGAATAGCGTTAATTCTATGTCTGCTGACATGGCAATTGACAATTGACAAGTGCCACTGAAGTCCTTCTTCCAAAGGACGACGACTTTTCCTCATCGTTGTCACCGTTGTCGTCGGCATCCTGTCTGCGGTGTGTAATATTTGCCAATATCGGGACAAAAGCTTACCATTTATTAATCAAGCCATGTGGAAGCCAATCGAATGTGACAGGCAAACCGAATCGCGGTGTCTGATTGCCAATTATACAGTGTGAAAAAAAACACACACAACTTTTATTAAAAATCCCTTTGTCGCTTTCTCTATCTAGATCAAACCTCTCCAAACTTATTTAGTTCAGATAAACCCTATCTGTGAAACATAAATCTTTCCTTAGAGCGTCTCCACTCCCTTTTTGTGTCCTTTTTCTTTTTTTGTTCTTGGGATTTTTACATTCTCGTTCTTTTTAACGCGTAATTTTTTATCTGATTTCATTTTTATTTTCTCTAAATTGCTGCAGTTAGCATTAATTTGATCTGATTGCGTTTTTCCACGTTTTTCATTGAGAGGATTTTCTTGAAATGTGATTCATACTTCTTAAAGAGTGTTCATTCTTTACATTGTTTACAATTTTGATTGTAGAATGCAAATTTTCTCTGTGTTTATATGCTTTATTTTCTGCTGTGCATCCGTGTGCCATGCTACCCAGTTATCCGCCAATCTACCAAACCATTCACCCATTCATCCATTCCACCCATTTATCCATGGTACCCATGGCGTATACGTAACGCCGCAACGAAGCAAATGTTTGCAGACACCTAATCAAACGATTTTCAGTGTTGCATATTAGCCTCGCTTGCGGCGCTATCCACGCTAAACTACCGCACCCCGCACCCCGTAGCACCACTAACGAATCCTTCCCCTTGCCAGCATAGTTCCCTTTATGTTTGGCCTGATCACCGCTCAGCGACAAGCAATTAAATTTTTGCTTTGAGTGAGAGTTGCGACAAATTTTTATTATTTATCAATATAGATGCAGTTGCATTCTCCCTCTGCCCATCTATCTCTCTCTCTCTCTCTCTCTCTCTCGCTTCCTCTGTGTGTGTGTGTGTGTGTGTGTGTGTGGCAATTTCACTTGACGAAATGAAAAAATAACACACACAGTTCATATAAAGTGCAGGCTGGCGAGCGTGAAGTGGATTAAAGCTACAGATACAAAAGATTTGCATATCATTTTGAGGCAGCAAATTTTCTTTTTGCCCAATTTACAAAATATTTTGCCAGTCAGAGAAAGTGAAACTTTTTAGTTTGATGCAGAAGGTACTAAATCTAGAAATAGCATAACAAATAAAGTTAAAAACGACTTTTGCTTATGCCAAATTTGACAACAAGCGAATTTTGTAACTTTTATATGAAGACTGTTAAATAACAAACAAGCCAATTTTGTCATATTTACTTCAAGCCTGTAAAATGTACTGTGTTTATTTTGTTGTCAGCAATTTTTTTAATTCAACTGATGATGATGAGTTTTTGACATGAAGCGTTGAACAAACTTCACCTTTTATTTGACAAATAAAACCAGAAATATACTTTCGGCTTAGAAAAAAAAGAAGCAATTTCAGATACTTGTTAGCTGTTTACCCTCATTGAGATTCGCACCTTTCTGCCGAGCCCAGGTCCATTAAATAAATCCCCAGCTTGACTTTCGACACTCGCTCCACGGTTGACGTGCCTTAAAAGGTGCTCACATTTAAATTCGCATATCGTTTGTCTCTACAGCTAAACCAGGAGTTATGTGAGCTATATGGAGACATATAGACATTCAGGCAAACATACAGAAATACAGAAATACATATATCGCTGCCAGACTGAGTCATTGGGCTTAGGGCTAACAATGTTTTGTGGATTTTGGTGGCTGTTAACAGGAATGTGGATGCTAAATTGCAATTGAATGAATAAATGAATGAAGGTCTATGGAAATTGAAATACTCATTTTCCAAGTCAAAATGAAAAAGTGTTTTCAATTTATGCAGCATTTATCAGCGACTGCATATTTTCTTTTTGATTTATTCGTGCATTCAGCGAGCTTCTGTTTTTTGTTTTTTTATTTTTTTATTTTCAATTATATTTTTGGTTCTCGCGCGATTATTTTGCTTGGCTCTTTGCACATAATAAAATTATTTATTACATTATAAATATTACAAGCAGCACATAATAACTTTTTGCCCAGCAAGAAGGCAACCAGCCAGGAAGAAGCAGCGCACATTTTGTATTCATTCAAAATGCTCTTTTCAATTTCGATTTGCTTCAATAAAAATAAAGGGGAAGGGGTTGGTGGTGGCCATGGAAGAAGGGAGGGGCTTGTAGTATTCCATTCCTTACATTCTGCATACAAAAAGGCAAACAAAACAAATAAAATTAAAATACAAATAAAAATTTCTAACAGCGTTGCGCCAATATTGCAAAAGGGGGTGATTAAAGGGGGCGTGTGTGTGTGATTTTATTGTTTATCGATACGGTGCTCGTAAAATACCTGACAACGGTGCCATAAGCCCACACACATATGTGTGTGTGTGTGTGTGTGTGTGTGGTTGCCAGAGCTGAGTGAGTTTTTTGAATTTGTTGCTGTGACTGTGAGCAAATAAATGTTCATGCAAATGTAAGCCTAATGTTAAAATGTAAGAGATAAGATCGTTATTTAAAGTAGACACAAATCCATGTACTCAAATCTGTAAAAATGCTTCGATTATCATGCTTCTCTCTTCACTCTGTATAAAATTCAGCTTGCCGCAGCTCTTTTCTCTGACTGCATTTTCCAATATATATAACATAGTTTGCTCAAGATACATAAAAGGAGGTTTCCATTCCAATCTAGCTGAAATTTGTGCAGTTGTTCAAAAATATGAAAAGCTACATACAAAACTTAATTCAAATTGTGACTCTTATAGTGATTTGTAATCGATTTTTATCGATATTCGCGAAGAAAACAAAATAATCTTAATCTACGCCTAGTATTCGAAGCATACATTCCAAATTTAATGTTGTAGTCTTACAGTGTCTGAGCTCAGCTTGTTTATATAGACAGACACATGGACATGTCTAAATCAACTCGACTCTTGCTGTTGATCAAGAATATATATGCGTTATGGCGTCAAATATACTGTCTTCAGCCCGTTATATGTTTTCTGACCATATCAATATACTCTTTTCCCGCTTCTATTATGGGTATATAACCAAATAAATTTAAAATTTATTTGCACAGTGTATATGTGTTTATCGCACTTCGATCATCTCCATATTGATGTATATTTGTGAGTTTGGTTTCTGTTTCTGTTGCTGTTGACATATTTGAAATTTCCTAATGACTTTGCTCAGGTTTATTGGCCAAACAACCCCACCAAAACGCACACATACACAGACACAGACACAGACAGTTGGTATTCAGAAATGTGTGTGTGTGTGATAAAATACCACGCCCACCACCCTTTGCCCTTTGCTGACTGTGTGTACCTCATGCTCATTTTGGCATTGTTGGATACCGCTCATGCTGCTTGCGGCTGACACATTTTGTTTTTAAAATAGAGTAACACACTCACGCACACACACACACACACACACACACACCCTCACGCACACACACACTCATTTATAGAACATGTTATTGTATATTTTTGTTCGCTGTCCACGCTGCGTATGCGGTATAATTCCAGTTGATGCCCTATGGGTGTCATCCACATAAAGAGCGGTTCTGTCTATGTCCCACTGTCATTTGCCCCTCTTCACCCGCCACCCCTCTGCCTCCCTCTGGCATTGTACTATTTGGTGTAAATAATATTAGCACTAAACAGACAGGCAGCAGTAGCAGCAACAAGATGAAGCAAGTTGAACAACAGCAGCTGAGTTTGCTTACATTCATTCGTCACCATGGGTCAAATTTTAGCTGCAAATGAATTTGATTATTTTGAACTGAACTACTAATAATTTGCAGCTCTTTGAATAAATCCTAAGGCTATATTTGTGAGGGTGCTTGATTGATGATGATTCAATCTCAAGCAAAAACCCTTCATAAACTTACTGGCAACAAATAATATATTAATCATCTATCATTGATTAACAGCAGAATACTTCTTAGTATTGTCTTTCTACATAGATTAATTAATGAAAAAAGTATTTCGCTTTTCTATATTATAAAACTATAAAACTATCTCGGGCTTAAATGAAATTTCCAATAGTAACGCATCTCTTGGAAAACTCTGAAAAACTGGCAACACATATTGAAAATTATTATAAATAAAAAGAATAGCTCTTGTTATTTATTCCCCTAACAACAAATAATATTAATATTATAGTTTCAAAATGTCTACTTTTGGATTATATATTTCTGCCTAAAAACTGATCAGTTTTTGCAATGGTGCCGCTCTGCTACAATATCCATTTATGGTGCTAAAAGTATACGCCCCGTGGCCATAAACTTTTCATTAGCAAGTCAGTTTACTGTCGTTGTGGTTGTTGCTGTTGTTGTCAAAGGGACGCCTTGAGTGCAGAAGGAGCAACAACAACAATAGCAAACAATGCAAATTTGTCAAAGGATTTATGTCAGCGAGCGGCGGGACTATAATTGTTTGATGCGTCCTTTTTGTTATTACTGTTCCTAACAAACTATTATCGCAAATGAAGTGTGTATGTGTGTGTGTGTGTGTGTGTAGGAGTATGTGTGGTAGCCCAAGCCAAGTTTCCATAAGGAGACAACTGGCAGCGCAGGCATTAAACATCAGACATGACTCGGCACCCAGTTCAAGGGTTATTTGTGGCAAGGACACGCACATTTCTCAAGCCAGCTTGGCAGGCAGCAAACAACAAATCAAAGGCTTAAAGCCGAATGCTACGCAACTGGATTTTAAAGCTGGTAAAATGGAACTGTAAGCAACTGAAGTGGCACATTTGTGTATTAAATTTTAGTTGGTAGATTAAGATTTGGTCAGCTTCTAAACTATTGTCAAATTTGTTAAGCATAAAAAACAGGATAGTGCTGTGGCTTGTGTCTGTCGAGGCTAGTTAAAAATTGGAACAAAATACGTAGAGAATATATCAAAAAACCTTTCTCGTCAAGATTAGATCAGATTAAGCAGCGCTTTAATTAGATATTTCCACCTTATGGGGTTTAAAAAGTGAGTGATTCAATTCAAAACAAGACAAGAAAAACAAGACTTAAAAACTATCAATATTCCAAGGGTGGCCTTAACCTTAATCGCCTTTTTATTGGCATTAAATGTTGTCTGTTAATGTTGAAAAATTTAAAAAAATTAATTTTTCTTAGTCAACTTGTATTTTATAACGCTAACTATTTAATAAAAAACTAAACCACAAAAAAAGAGAAATCTTCAATAAGATCACTTTGGCGAAACAAATCCACATAGAAAACTCCAACCAAAGAATATCAATAAATTTGAAAATGGATTCTTGTTGTCCTACTTAATTTAATAACAAATTAGCTGCTATCAATATCATAGAGTGATTTGTATCTCAAAGTGCAATAACTTTATTTTATTTTCACCTGTTTTTAGATTTATGCAGTACAACTTCAGATTGTAGCTTGTTTTTAATGGTTTTCTGTTAGCTACTTGAAACTCTTGGCTAATTAGGCAAATTGAATTGCTTAAGCCGAAACTATGTCGATTGAAAAACTTTCACGAGCTGCTGCGTTGATCAAGTGGAAAAGTTTATTTTGCCTAAATTTTACAGTTGACAAGCGCGTTGAGAAATGCAAAACGATTTCTAACAACTGCAGAATCATCATCATCATCATCATCGTAAACACTCTGCTCCTGCTGCTGTTCCCGAATCCCGCTCCTTCTCCTGCTTAACCCATTTGCCGCATAATCTCAACGCTACAACAACAACAACTCGTAACACGTAAAAATCCATAATATTTGCGCAGCATAAAAAAAGTTAATCGAAACTCAAAACTAGCTCAGAACAAGAAAGAAAATTTCACCGCATGCACCCTGAAATTTAAATACCCTTGCAGACCGGAGAAGTTATCTAAATTTGATTATAAATTTAAAAAACCCGACAAATTCTTCTTATGAATGCTATATGATATAGGAGTCCGATCTTAATAATTTGTTGCTGTATATAATTATCATTATTATCATCGCATAACTGGTCAGTTTTGTTAGGATAAATTCTGCAACAAATTGACAGAATTTTGCTATTTCAGCTATATAAAATAGTTAGCCGATCTGTAAGAACTTTGTTTAAAATGCGAGAAACATAATAAAAGTCAAAGGTGCTGAATTTCATTATTATAAATTCTTAAAGAAAAACGTTTTTCATACAAGAGGCCATCCTTCTATAGATTGTTCCTAGAACAACTATATTTATTAGTGGTCCGATCCATATGTAGCAGCTGCAGTAAAATGAAGACGTCTCCTTCAATGCGTTACAAGCTTGACAACCAAATCACAATATCCTCTACAAGTGTATTAAAAAAACGGCTAGCGAATCGAAATTCAGACGAATCAGAGTTGGTGAAAAAAGGGTGCAAAAAAGCTGAGAAAGCTGTGTTGCGTGTGCGATGTCAATTTGCATTTGAATATCGCATGTGTGACTCTTGGTATGTGTGTGTGTGTGTATGTGTGTGTAAGGATGTGTGTATGTGGCATCCGTATCTGTAGCTGTGCGCACGTATTCGTTGTATTTCCTTGTTGGTGAGCATTGCAAATGTGCGCGACTTTCAGTTCCTATTCGAATGTGATCAAGTGTTTCAACTTTTGCCACAAAAACAATGAAGGGAGACTCGACTGGAGTGCAAGTCATGTGGAGTTGCACAATTAGCCAAAGTCAAGCGAAAAATCAGGCAAACTAACAAATGGTTTTCTTTTCCAATTGAAATTGGTGTGATGATGCTGAGCAAAATGATGTAACAGCCAAAAGGAAGCAAAGATGAATCCTTAAAGCATATATATTCTTGATAAGCATGAACAGCCAATTGCACATAGCCAAGTTTACATGCCCATCTTTAGGAACACCATCTCAGAGACTTTAAGTATATCAGAGAGAATAATAGTTCCACACAGATAAATTTATTTTTAATTTTCCGACATTTTCCATTTATTAAATGGCACAATGTTAAGCTATAGCCTACCAAACACTATACATAATATGCCCTGAAATATTACCTATTAGATATATTTATCAACTTTAACTATTTATCTAGAATCGAACAAATAACACAGATTTTGTTTACCAAAAGACAATTTTCATACCAAACAAACCAAAACAACGAAGTATTTAACAGCTGGGCTTAGGATATCTCCTAGTCGAGCACTTCTTATCATTTTTTTTTTCACTGAAAGCCACGCGAGGCGTTAAGTTGGAAATAATTGAAAATTCAACATTTTCACGATTTCAGGCTTTTCCCCATTTTTGTTATCAACATTCTTAAAGTAACTCAGAGTAAGAAATTTTACATATAAACCCCTTGTTTTAAGCAAGTTAAGGCTTAAAAAAGAAGAAAGGTTTTGTTAGTTTAAATGAGTAGAATACTTTGTTGAATGCGCGTAATTAAAAAAGTATTCACGACTAATTAAAAATGCGTAGAAATTGTTGAACTTGATTGGCAGCATTTGTTTGACTTTGTAAATTACCCAAATGAATGTAAACAAATTCTTTTTGGCAAGCACAAAAAACATAAATACAAAAAAATGTAAGCCAATTAAAATGTTGTGTGGCCAAAACAAACAAGCCACACAACAAAAAACTTAAAACGAGCAATCATTTGAAGGGTAAGCAATACTTAAAGCCAGTTCTAAAATTTATAGAAAAATTCTGAGAACAAAAAGTAGGTTTTTTCTCAATTGCAGTGGAGAGGAGCAAGAAGAGGTAGGGAGTAGTAGTCCCAGACAGCTGGAGAATAGCTGGCATTTTCCAGCTGAACGCTTGCAGTCAAAACCGAATTTATAACTTGCCACAACCCCCCACCCCCACACACCACCCCTCACCCATCACCCTTCACCACTCACCACTCTCCACTTACGCCTCAAGCCATAACCGCTGGCCAACAAACAGTTTGTCTGCGGCTTTTGCGGTTGCTGCTGTTGCTGCTGCTGCTGCTGCTGTTGCTGCTGCTGCTGCTTCTACTGTGGCAAGGACAACAAATGGAGCAACAACAACAGGAACAACAAGTTTTGGTTACTGCTTTGCTGGACTTTGGCGATTGCCAGGACATTCGCCTAAATGCTTGCCTCCGTTCTTCTCTTGTCGCATTTCATTTCGTTTCGAGGCAGCGCGATAAAATTGTGTGGGCGTGGTCTCTTAGAGAGAGAGAGAGAGAGAGAGAGACAGATGGAGAGAGAGAGAGATGAAGAGAGGGAGAGGGCGGGAATCTCCTCCAACAGCAAAGACATTGTTATTAGTCGATTTTTTTCTTCATTTTTTTTTTGCGTTCCCCGTTCTACGTTCAAATATTCTTTATGACCTATCTGACATTTTACTAGCGCAGGGGTGGCTGGGGAGGGGGGTGGTTACCAAGTTGCACAGCCAAAAAATAAAATTCCACAGACACGCACAAAAATGTGCAATAAATGAAGATATTTGTTGGGCGACTTGAATTTAAATTAAATATTCAATTTAATTAAATAAACAATTTATATTGATTTTGCATAGTAAATTATTTTTATTCTTAAATAATTAATTGAAAGTTTTGTATATGGTCGAATAAATTTAGTATTCTAAGGTTATTTGACCTGAAGCCAGCAAAAAAAAGAAGTAAATTTAAAAAAAGAAGTAACCAAACAAAAGATAGCTACAAAAATTAAATAAATTATTATTTATGAATAAGAAGTCTACGAAATAATTATTGCCTTAAAAAAATAAACTCAATTTTGGGTCCACTAAAAACAACTTCAATTCTTTTTATCGGATATTTGAATGCTCCAATTTGGCATACTTCTATCTGACTGTGGATTATTTTTCTCAGTGTGCTAACCGAGTCGAAAACACTGCATGAAAGGCTTGGAAAAATTTGAATTTTACAAAAAATATGCAGTTAAATTTGTTGTTGCAAACAAAAAAAAAGAGAAAGCAAACCAAAACAGAAACAGAAACAGAAACAGAAATAAAATGCAACAAACAGAAACGGCAACAAAAGTTGGCAACACTCGAGTAACGGCTATCGGGTTTTCGGATTCGAATTCGAATTTTTGTCGAACACTTGAATCTTTTTTGTTTTTGGCTCTTTCCAACTTTTTACTCGTTAGTGTTTCGTTGTTGCTGTTGTTGTTCAGATTTATGTTTTATGACTGTCTGGAATACAGCCAGTTAGCAGCATCAAAAAAAGAAAAGAAATAAATAACTGGCCAAAAGTGTAGCATGCTTCAAGGCTTATGTTTATTGAGTGTGTGTTTGTGTGTGTGTCTGTGTGTGTGTGCACAACATGGTCAGCCTCATCTACACAGCACTCTTACATATGTTTGAGTATCGATTGCAGACTAACAAAATTATGAGTCTTGGCTGGAATACAGTTTTCAGTTTATCCAAGCCTCGCCAAGGAACATAAATTTCCAACGAGCTGTAAATTGATTAAGTGCAATTTTCTTACGAAGGTAATAAGAAAAAGTATGTTAAGAATTGACTAATCTATGGAAAAGGATGACTTTAATTTGGCTTAGATTTTGTTGTTTCAGCTTTGAAGAGCTGGCAAAAATATACGAAAACATTTTATTATAAAGCTGAACTCTTTGAAAATGATTAAAGAGGGTATATTGGTTATGTTAAAAGGTATGTAATAGGCTGGTATATATATATATATTCCTGATCTATGAGCATGCGGATCTCAGAGACTATAAGGGATAAAGACTTCAAATTTGGAATACTAAGCGCAGATTCTTAAAACAGACGCTTCCAATTGATATATATTATACATTGACATCTCTTTGAGTAACTGGGAAAATGTCATCAAGATCGGATAAAAACAAAACCTCTTCTTATCATAATAATCGATATGTTTGTGTGTATTCTGCAGATTCCCATTATCTGCATTATCATAAGAAATAATAGCACTGCAAAGCCTGCTTACATTTCGGTGTGCAAAAAACTTTTAAATGGGTATTTGTCAATGAAACTAACATATCTAACAGCTGGGGACAGGGTATATCGCAATCGAACTCACGCGACCTCATTTCAACTGTTTGCTCTAATTAAATTGAGAGGCGAACTCTGTCTTGGAGTTATAGCACACTCGAGTATAGATTAATGACAAATAAGGAATTCTATATATATGTATATATATATATATACATATATATAGATATATAGTATATTAAGGGTGAGGGAGATATAATTTTGAGCTTAAATAGAAATATATTTACTGTTTCCTATTTTTCAAGCAGTAAATATTTATAATAAATATTTTTGTGGCGCGAGGAATACTTGTTGTTATTGTTGCTGTTGTTGTTGTTGGGCTGTCTGCCACACTTGTGGCGCAACCATGTTGCCAGTAATTTTAACTGTAACAGTTACGGCGCTACCACGGCAACGTAAGTGTGTGTTGTGTCTGGCCGTGTGTGTTTGTGTGTGTTGTGTCCTTGCAACTGCTTGTTTTCACATGAGTAGCATGCGTGGCGAACGCGATAAGTTAAATCAGTTTGTGCTTGCAGCAGCAACAACAACAACAACAACCAAAACATGAGCTACAAATTGCTTAACACAAATCGCCAACGAATGTTTTAGATGCGTGTGTGTGTGTGTTGGGGGCAAGTGCAAATGCCGCTTGCTGATAACAACACACACACACACAAACTCACACAGCAAATGACAACAGCAGGTGAACGGTTCAGTTGTGTTTCAAATTTAGCAAAAACACTTTCAGAATTCATGTCGCCAAATTTGATAATTTGATAAAACACTCGAACAACAACAAGAAACTTTAAACTAAAGTGTACAATTTTTTCAATTCAATTGCATTCATATCGACACTTGGTAAGTTTTGGTCATGCATTTCGAGAATATTAAAATAATACGAGTTTGGCTAAATCGGATTTAAATAGAGTAAAGAGCTTATTGCTTATGTCATTATATATAAATGAAGCGACGAAATAATTAATATATTTCAGATATATGTATATTATTTCTAATATTATTTTTAAATATATTTCATTATTAATTATTAGAGATTATTAAAACTAAAAAAACATATTATAGAGCTTAAACAGTTAAAACTAGGTCCTATCCAAGTGCCGAGGAGTGTTTCTACCACCAATACCAATACCAAACGCTCTGTCAACATCAAAAAAAACACATCTCTAAAAATATAAACGGATTTTTTCAAGATTTTTGCGGCTGTCAAATGTTTTTCATCTCTGACGCAAAGCTAAAACACGTGCACCCAAAAAATTAAAAAAACAAATTTACCTCAAGCGCGACGTGTTGTGACGGGATGACACGAACTGAGAACAAAGACTTAAATAAGAAAAAACTGTTTTTTGGCACACATTGCATTTAAAAGAAATATACGAAAAGATAGTTTGAAAAAAGTCAAATCGTGGGCAATTAAAGTCAATCTGACTGAAAAGTTAATCCCGTTATGAGACAGAGAGAGAGAGAGAGATAGAGAGAATGCTCACGCTGCTCCCTTTTTGCTCTGTCTCTCTCGCTCTCACGCCCAGAAACAGGGTTATAGAATGTAGGCATCCAGTTAATTAGGAGGCCATTACGCCGTGTTTTATTAGGCAATTTCAAATCAGTGGGATATTAATTGATCACAATGAATGTTTCTTGTTCTCTGAAAACAAGCTGTATTTAAATGTGTAGAAATGCTTTAATCGAGCTCAGAGAACGAAGTTTTGAAAAGTAGTCAAATCCCTATATTTAAAATTCCATATCAAAATTAGTGGGAAATGAATTGACCTCTTTTTGTTTGGGTGCAAAATGTAACAAAGTTTTTACTTGATTAACAAAGGGAAATTCGCGAAAGCCAGGCTTATGGACGAGAGATTAACTTGAATTATTCCAGCAATGATTTCATTCAGATTTCTGGGCCTCTTCTCAGTCGCTTGTGTTGCCTGGATTCATTTATCTCTTCGTGCAACCGGCTGTGGCACCACTTGAAATGGCAATATTCACTTGGTGGCTGACACAACAACACAAAAATTGGTGTACTTGTGATCGCTATTTCAACGGGTTGACTTCCAGTTCCAGTTCCCAAGAAAAAAAATTAATTTACGACTTTGCGGCCAAATTCCAATTAAAAATGAATAGCTTTAAGTGTTTCAGTCAGTGTGACCGTATCTATTTTTTCTCTTTTTTCTCATGTTGGGGGAAAAAACAATATGGAAACGGGCCATTTTGTTGCAGGCACCTTGGCAGGGGCATAAAGCGGCGTGTGGCATGTGGCATATGGCATGCAGCACGAGGCATGTGTTGCTAGCCAGCTTAGTCGTTGCCCAGCAATTAGAGCTCCAACAGTGGTTGACCAGCTCACCACACACACACACACACTGAAAGAAAAAAGGTAGAAGGAAAAATGCACAGCAAAAAAGGAAAAAAGAAAAGAAAAATAAAAAGAAAAAGAAAATCGCACAATCAAAACGAAACTGCTGACCAGCATTGAACGGGAATCGGAATCGGAGTCGAAATCGGTACGGGGAATGGTCAAATGGAATGGAAGAATAGAAATGGCAACCAGCAGCGTTACCAGCTGTAAGTCAGTGCTGAGCAATTAGCGGCAAAGCTATGCTAATTTATATAGAAACTGAAGCTGGATCTGAGGCTTAAAAGCCATATTTTGCTCAAGGTTTGACTTCTGGTTTAAAACTGCTTTTAAAGTTGGAAATTCGATTTTTCAAAAGTAATTCTAGGAACGGATTGAAACTTTTCGTTGCCACAGCTTGGTCAAAATGTAATCAATTTCGAAAAATGGATTTACAGTTGCAACTTCGATTCTGGCATGATTTTCCATGAATATACTCTTAAAACTTTGCTTTGTCAAACGGGCAAGCTTAAAGTAGAATTCTTAGTTGATTTTAGCTCTGTAGGAATATAATGCTAAATTTAAAGACGACAACGATTTTCTGAATTGAATCTTCATTAACTTTACATACCTTTTATTAAATAAAAGTTGTAAATGTTAGAAATTAACTCAAGCTGAACTGCAATAAAATTGCTTCGTTCCGATTTCCAACTTCTGTTTTAGCTTTTTTTAGATGAAAATTCAGCCATTTTGATAAGCGTTAGTTGGCATCAGTTGTTCAGCTGGCGCTTAAAGAGTGAGTGAAAGGTTGCCGACTTTTCCTTTTGGTGTAAAAATGCATGTTCGCCAGTGTGACCAGAGTGTCCCTCTGATCTATGCGCAGTGCCGCCACCAACAGTGTTGTCCTATTTACGTTGCATGTCTGTGTGTGTGTGTGTGTGTGTGTGTGTGTGTTGTACTCCATGCATTTCAATCACCAACACACAACACAATTTAAATATGCTGATTGGGTGCGGAAATTTGGTTACTCGTCACCATTTTGACTCCTGCTCAGGAGTCTAGGGGAGTCGGGAAGAGGGGTGGGGAGGAGAGGGGTGCTGTGGGTAATGTTCCCAATGTTTTATAGCATTGTGCCACGCCCACATTTGCTGACTGCTGTTAAGGCGTGTCTTTAATTGGCTTCGGCTTTAGTTATCGCCTTTATTGGCGCCCCATTTTTGGGCACATTTTGCTGTTGTTTGTACCCGTTGCTGTTATTGTTATTGTTGTTGTTATTATTGTTGTTGTTGTTGTTGTTGCTTGTTGTTTTCCGTGTTCGCTGCACAATTGTGTTTTTAGCCATAAATTTTGTTTATTGATGACTTTTTACTGCTGCTTCTGCTGCATTGCATATTGCACTCAAAGCTGAATGCAGATGTGACATTTGCTTAGCTGCAAATATTTAATTAATTTTCATTTGAAATGAAAATCACTTGCCACAGCATGTTGCAGACACATCAAATGACTTTCCACAAGCATTTTTAGCGGATATAACACAAAAATAATTAGCTGATTGGTAAATAAAATGATATCAAGTAAGAATGTTCTGGTCGAGGGTGCACGGCTAGGAGATACCCTACACACATCCATTAAATATATCTATAAATCTAGTTTTATCTTGAACATGCCATGAAATATTTAAGCCCAAAGCGACTGCTAAATATTTATATTTGATGTTTTTAATGCTATCGGAAATCGATTTGTATCGATATGTACGAAATGGATAAGGTTATCAATCAGATGAACTAAACATTATATGCCTATAGACAGTGAGTAGAATAATATGGAGCAAGAACGCCATAGTCGAGAGTGCTCAATGGAAATGATAAATCTTTTAAATTGCGACATTTCTTTCGGAAATCGATTTCCATTCGCAGAACGTGCAAAGTTATCGATAAAATAAAATAAAATAAAATTACATTTGAAATTTGCATTGCCAGACGGAATGACAATTTATAGAAAAAAGTGTTGCATATTTTGCCGTGCTTTGTTCAACTCATTGAAGTAATTCCCAAATGGTTCTGGCTTCGAGCAGGGTAATACGGGTCTATCTTTTCGTCTTTTTATCTGTCTTTTTTAACTTTTGTTTACAAGTATTATTATTGTTTATGTTTACTTTTCTTATTTACATTTTTTTTTATATTTGTTGATATTTTTTCTTTCTATTATTAGGAATGGTAAATAAAGCTTCTCAGTTATGATGTCGCTCCTCGGCATTTCCAGGATCAGCTGATTATAGATTTTTCAGTAAGTGTGCTATATTTATTTTTGTTATTTTTAATAAAAGAATTCCTATCACAGCTTGTACTTCAACTCGTCCTGAGTTGTGTGATGAAGATGCCGAACTATTTGTGGGTAGTGGGTAGTACGCACCTCTTCAACGCTGATTTCCCTGGACATTATCCTTTAGCCGAATGCCAATAAACGAAAGAGTTACTGCTATCTGCTGCTCTGCAGGGGCATCGGCGTCGCCAAGCTAATCTGCTAGCTGTCAAAAGTCGCAGAAACAATTGGAAATGACAACAAATATGAAGCAATGCACACACACACCCTCACACACACACACAAAGAAAGGGCGCACACATTTTGTACATTGTCCAAATAAGCTGAGCCAAAGCAAACATACATAACAAAAAACACACACACATGTGAAGTATATCTTCAATTGTGAGGCGAACACTTCCTCGACGAAAACTGCTGACAGTTGCATAAACAATAAATGGCCACCAAAAAGGAAAAAGAAAAAAAGAGAGCGAGAGCGAATGCGGTCAACATCAAAAGGAGCACTACAACTGCTAAGCTGCTGCAGAGTGTGTGTGGAAGGGAGACGGGGCAACAACTCTCTCTCTTACGTACATCGCTGAAGATGAAATACCCATTAAAAAGTGCTCTAAGACTGCTCACATATAAATTCAATTGTTAAATTAAAAATCAAAAACGAAGCGATTAAGGCAATATGAAAATGTATACAAGTTGTGACTCATTTATTAACTGCAGCATAAAAATACGCATTCACTGCAAACTCTCTTCAATATGCGCGACAACACCAAAATACCCTATTTTCAAGGGTATCACAAAAATAGGATATGTAACAAGAAACTAGAACTATTACTAACTGCACTCACACACGCACGCGTAGACACACACACACACGCGAATTGTAATGCACAACCATAAACGACATAGTGTGTGTGTGTGTGTGTATGTGTGAAGGGCGTAGGCGGAGGCCGGTTGGCTGCTTGCTAAAACAACAATCTGACATTTTTTGCGCTTTGACGACAATTTCCCTCGCGGGCAGAGAGAGAGAACTCCAACTCCAACACTAACACCAAATGCGAATGCGAAAGCGAAGCCGAATTTAACGGTACAAACGGCAGCAGCTATGCGAGAAACATACGAAAAAATATCCAATATGAAAACCAAAATGCAACAGTTTACACTGAGAATTAAATAAAATACAGTAGTAAAATTAAGCAAACAAAAATTATTTTGTATAGTTTTCAGTATACTTGCTTTCTTCTCTTACGAGAAAAGAAGCTGTTTTTTTTTTTTTTTTGTTGCTTTAAATCGTGATTCAATTCACAAAATACACAATAAAAAGTAAAACGCTAAAAAGTTGTATTGATATAACGAATACTTTACTTTTTGGGTAGCAAATGTTTGTCTGAGTGTAAAAAAGCGGGAAAGAGAGAGAGAGAGAGTAAGGGGGCGGAAGAGAATTGGAAGAAGTCGTGCGCTCTTCGCCATTTGTCGTTAGTCTTTTGCCGCATCACAAAAGCTCGAAATTGATTGTGTAAATAAGTAAAGGAAAATGCCGTTAGTTTACGTTTGACAAGCTCTGCAAACGGAGAAAAGCAGCAGAAAAGATGCTGAAAAGCACCAGAAAAGACAGAAAAATAGCTCAACGAAATTAAAAATGGGATTCGCTCGTTAGCAGTTACAGTTACTTCAGTTTTTTTTTGTCAATAGACTTTACTGCGAAGTATTCTGGCCAAAAATTGGTAGTTGAATTTTGTAATGAAAGAATGAAAAACACACACAAAAAGGCTGATTTATTGAATGGCCAATAAAGATGTATGTGTGTGCGTGTGTGCTTGTATTAATGGCTAAATTCGACTCAAGATTTTGCTTGAAACTGTCGCGATTTGGCGACAAATTAATCAATGTGATAATGCGACTTCTATTGATCCCCATTTGCAGTTAGTTTGAGTATCTTTATGAAGCCTATCTTAAATGGGAGTTAATTTGAGTATCATTCATAGAAACTATCTTCTACTCTTCTTATATCTTCTATCTTCTTTTACATATTTAAATTGATTGATAGAGAATTGATTGGAAAATTAGAAAAGTTGTACAAAAGAATGTCAAACGGAAAAAGGAAAGTATCTTCGACCACGTAAGGTATATATATATATATATATTTGATCATAGTCAACAGGGTCGACAGAGCCCTCTGTCCGTCCAGCTATATGTTTATCTGAATGAGCAAATTTCACAACTCTCATATTTCATATTGAACTCGGTTTAACTTAATTTTACTCGTGTTCCTCAAAATCGATTGAAATCGATTATCGATAGCAATAAAAACCACAAATTTAAATACATTTCCTTTCCAATTGACTATAAATCTTGACAATAACAAAATCGTAATCATGCTTAAGCATTTATTCATATTTACAGGGTATCTCATCTTGAGCTCTCTCGACTACAGTATTCTTTACGATTACAGTCTATTTTGAAATACCTGCTGAGAAACATTTCAAACACAAGCCAAATATTTGGCCAAACAATTTGCCTATCTGCAACATTGACTTTCCTTCCCCAATGCGGATATAAACACACATATACATATATATAAAATATATGTATGTGTAAAAGTGCTTAGCTGACAATCTATCAGGAGAGTTTTCCGCTTTTGGCGATAAGCAGTTAGCTTGCGTCTAGCCTGAGTTTTAGGCGCCATCTCAACTCTTGGCAACTGCTCAAAGTTTGCTCAGTTCTTTTTGCCATTGCCCTTTTTGCCAGTTTACACCCAATTTTCAGCCAGGCTACACTTAAAGAAAAATACGTATAAGCAAATACGTATTTCCCAAACTTTTTAAGTTTGCTCAGAAATACAAAAGAAGGGTTTTTTCCATGTTGTCAAAGCGTAATCGGAATCGGAATGTAATCAAAAATTGGAAATTTTCAAAGAACCAGTTACAGTCTGTAATGAAATCGAATACCGAAAAAATTGAAACCAATTCAGAAACCGGAACGGGAACCGAAATATGAATCGATGTCTCAATCTTGCTTTTCAAATAGCTCGGAATTCATAGTTTTTGTCTCTTTAATCTTTTTGAGTTAATATTTGTACTTAAAATTCTCTTTCATTGTTAAAAAATGTGGGCTAAAAATGATTTCAAATTTTTTTTTAATATTTATCCTAAAAATTCTATTTAATTTGTTGTAAAATATTTGTAGAAAATGTTGGGAATATTTGTATTAAAACGCTCTACCTTTTTACGAATATTTATGCAAAAAATTGTCTGTTTTAAATAATTATGCTAAAATGCACATTGACTATACATTATAGTGTAATCAGAATATTTTTGCAGTTTATTTGGAAAGTGTGCTTCTAAATTGAATGAAAGCACATTTTGATTGAAAGGAAATTTGCGTTAAACTTCAAAGACACCAAAAACTCCTCGCAGTCCTTGGCTAGGACTCGGACTCGAACTCAGACTAGTCGAAGGCTTGAGACACCCACAATTTAACAAGCAATGTGGCGTCGCATAGCCCCTACCCCTCCCCCATCCCCCCTTCTCCACAACCTAGATGTATCAGTCAATGTTGGAAAATTAGTTAAAGGCTTGGCCAAAAACAACTTTCTTTTACGTCAAGTTGGTCAACAAGTTGCCAAGTATTTGCCAAATAAGTCAAGTTAAAAAGGGCCACTGATAGGTGAGGGGCTCAAGGTTGGCGGGGGCTGATTGGGGGCATGTCAAGTCATTGAGGCCATCCCTTCTTTATTTGGCTGCTTGCGGTTATATTTGAACTTTTAAGGAACTTTAATATTAACTCTGTCTTTCAAATAAGTAGGAAATTACAAAGTAAATGATATATGTATAGATAGTCGAAGCCGATGTGTGCAAATAGCTATATATAAATATAAATATAAAGTTAAAGATATGCGATCATTTTCGAGTAGAGACGTTTTTATTTGTAACCGAGAATTTTATTCGCATTAATATTTATTATATTATAATTATTACATGCTTGTTGATTATATTTAGTGCATTCAATCTAAAAACTAAACTATTGACTCTCCTTTCCCAAAGAAAAGGGGATTTGTAATACAAGTTACAAATTCATATGTATGTATTTATTTATATAATAATTGTACAATCTTTTTGTATTGGGAAAAATGGGAGAAATAAATACATTTAAGTTTTGTTCAACTTTTGTGCCCGTTTTATTTTTATTTTGCTGAAACCCAACATTTAACAATATCCAGTTAAGTATTTAAAAATCGAAAGCTGTAAGTTTTGATTATCTACTTTTGCAGTGTGTATATAATTTATATAGTGTATATATATATATTTATATATAATTAATATAGATTAAAGTTTATCTCTTATGGTATTTGGCTTCAAAATCCCTTCTCATTTATTTGTATATATTCTTTAGTCATAGCTCGCAAATATAATGTATAATATATAATTGCATCTTAGGTACCCTTTGACATACATTTAGCACATTTAAGTATTTTCCATATATTTGATAATACATATGCATATGCAAATTTTTATCTTTGATTAGACGAGTAATTGATACAACGGAAAGCACATTAAGTAGTTTGTTTGTTCTTTGATAGTTGTAAATTGTTTTTGTTTCTTGCTCGCATAAAAGACAGTTCCACAAATAAATAAAGTTTCTTAAACTATAATTAATTTGTTCTACATATTAAATTTAAATCAAACTGAAGAATTCTCATAAGAAAAACTATACTACAACAAAGGAAAGTAAACAAAAAATATATTATAAAAAAAAAATTGTAAAAATAACGTTTCTCATTTCAAATTTAATGTTTTCTGATTTTCTTTATATAAAATATTGTTCATATATTTGTGACTATTTTTGCGCTTAGCGTCTGCTTCAACTTCTTCTTTTTCTTAAATATATATCCCTGCAAGTTACCAGAAAAACTGTAGCCAAGTGAAATCCTGTTTGGAGCCTTGAAACTTTCCCCTGTGCTAGTTGAGGCGCAAACCAGAGTTGCGCAACAGTTGTGTCCGTTCAGCGCTAATAGAAAGCTTTAGTGTTTGGTTGTCGTCTTCGCTGTGGCACCCAAGTTATTGGCCGGTTCATGCAATGGCACCCACTGAGCGGTTGCGTTCTTGGCTCGAAACATCTCCTCAAAGAATATCTTCTCGTCGTGCGGCACCTCGGCCGAGCTGCCAATCAGAGCACGACCCAATATCTCATTGGAACCTGTGTTGGAAATTGCGAAAGCTTTCATTAGTCAGAACGATTTTTAGTACAGTTACGGATTCAATGCAACCTGCGTTGAATATGCAAATTAGAAAAAAGCCATTTATTTACACACAGAGAAACAATTTAGCCAATATTGGTTCATAACTAAATTAAGAATGTCAACAATATCTACAATCTTAAAGGTATAAGAAGTTGAGAGAGAGCAGAGGTTATACCTATCATAAATTAATTATAACGATATATATTGAAAGTTGCGGAAATTCAAAGGACTTAAAAGGATAAAGGGCCTACAGCAATATATAATTATTTATATTCTCTATGAAATTCGAATAATATATCTTTAAAATAGCGGTTATTTTCTATGGAATATCGATAAAATTATGGACAAAATTCAAACATTTGAAAATAAAATATATTTAATATATAATTCATATATTTGCGCGCTTTTTGCACTTGAATCGAGAATATTTCTCTGCTAATGTTTTTCCCATTTGCATAGTTTTACTCACCCAAAACTCCATCGTGGATTACTGTAAACTCCATCAGGCAATTCTTGAGCGTCTCCTTGCCCACATCAAAAGCGAGCGCCTCATTGTAAACTGGATTAACGGTATTCCGTTGCACGCCCGTCTTGCGTTTCTTTATCTTCTTGCCACTCGGCCCGAGGAGCGAGACTTTGACATACGGATCCGATGAGTTGCGTGCATCGTCCACAATACGCAAATTTCGTGCCTTGATAAGCACAACCATCAAACGCTCCGCCGACGGCAGATAGGCCAGCGAGACCATTATATCGCCCAGATCCACCTTCATGTCCTGTGCCGAGGCCGACGTGAGCGGCGTCCACAAACTAAGCTGCTCGCTCAAATCCAATGCCGCCAGTTGCAATTTGGTGCCGCCAATGCAAACGTGCCGCGAATATGCATCGAAATCATACAAAAGAATCTCCACGCTGCGCTTATCGATGACCCCAGCGTTGACCTCGAACACAAATTGCTCATCGAAAACTGTTGAAGCAGAGCAGATGGCATAATTGCATAATTAACTTTTGTGTTAGTTTAGTTATTGTTAATTTGATTTATTTATTAGTTGAATTACACTCAGAAAAGAATTGATTTATCGAAAACAAAAGCTTGGAAATCAGACATATTTTTTCAGAAATTTAGATTTGCTTTATGAGTGTAGCATTGCTGATAATGCCAAATTTTCCATAACTTTTCATCGTTTTTGATTGAAACTTCCACTCACCTGGATTGAGGGTCTTCTTGTGAATGCGCGTCTGCCAAAAGTTCTTCTTGTCGGGCAGCAAGCGTATCTTGGCATAGGGATCGGCGGTGCCACTAAATTGACGTGGCTGCAAGTTCTGTGCCTCCAGCAGACGCACGT
Source organism: Drosophila basisetae (assembly GCA_035041595.1). NCBI lineage: Eukaryota > Metazoa > Arthropoda > Insecta > Diptera > Drosophilidae > Drosophila > Drosophila basisetae. The sequence continues at coordinate 6,792,009 of JAWNLB010000123.1, read as the reverse complement.
TGAGCAGACCACCAGCTGGATCATAGCTGAGGCAAACATGCAAGTTGCCACGCAGCTCATTCAGCGGTGCAGCGGGGCAAGCATGTTTCGGCTGCGAGTTCTGCAAAAGTGATTCAAATTATGTTGACTGAATTCAGTTAAGAAATTACAGCATTTTTTGTGAAACAATTTGACGCTTAAATGAAAGCTTAAACTCTCATACGAAAGAATCACACAAGTCAGCTTTATAAAGTGACTGAAATCTCATCCCAGACTCGACACTCAAAGAAATACCTTACAAATCCATGGGGCTTTTGTTTTGACAAGTAATTTACTCTTGTAGCAAACACAGCTGAACTTACTTGGAAATTACACTGCCTTATTAAGGAGATGTGCAACTTGAGACTCATCGAAATTTATACATTTTAAATTCACACTTTTTTCCATTCATAATTTTCACCATTTAGGAAGTACCTCAACAATAGAGCTCCGCAAAGGATCGATGCCATAATCACTTGGGATTGGGCAATCTCCATTAGTAAGAGTTAGCTGAATCTCAAGGAAACACCTTGATAAACCTCAACACAAATCAAACTCAAAGAGACTTCAGCTCCCTTCACGTACTGCTGAGGGGGTCCCAGAGGATTATCCACAACTCTTAATCCCCACAACTCTCAGAAAGTATTCCAGCCAACTTATGCACTCGAGTCACTCGAAACTCTTTGCCACGAATTCTCCAACCAAGCAATGCAAGTCCAGTTTAACAACCTGCTCGTGTCTAATCAATCTTCAACACTATCCTATCAATTAATCATTAATTAACAGCCTTCAAACTTTAAGTAGTCCTCTGAACATTATCTCCAAAGTACTCTCATTAAATCATTGATTTCTACCTATTGAAAACCTCAGTTCACAATTCCCTTGTCCGATTTCAAATTTGAATTACTATATTAGAACTGTGGTATATTTTACTCACGCTGCGATAGAGGGTCATGTCGATTTTGGTGTGATCCAGCTTGGCGTTCATGGAGGAGACTCTCGGCCGGGTGGGATTCATGGCGAGGACAACGTGCTTCTCGGAGCGGGCGATGGGCACCGATGTGGTCGAGCAGTAGGACAATGTATTCGACTTGAGACTGCCTGTGGGCGAGGTGGGTGTGGGCGTGGCCGGGGTTGAATCCAATTCGGTGGAGTTGGTGGCATTGGACACCTGCTGTTGCACGGCTGCCGTTGTCGATGAAGTCACCGAAGCGGGCACCCAAAAGGCCGGATCAGCATCCTCCGACTTGAGTGACGTGGGACTCAGGTTGCCCACATTATTGTGTGGGTTAAACTTGCCACCATGCACATTATCCACATTATTATAGCCAACTGCGCCAGAGACAAGCGCCTCCCGGCTGAAAATTCCACAAATAACGCATTATACAATCAACATTTGGGGGAATTGAGTGGTGGGGCAGCGGGGAAGCAGGGAACTTTACTTACCTTTGCTGCTCCTCATCGTTCTCGCTGGCAGATTCGAGCAGGTTCTGCTCGAACCAGTTGAGGCGATAGCGTTTCGAGCAGGTGGTGTAGAGGGCAGCACCCACCGCTGAGACGACCAGAAACGACACCGACGCATAGACGCCTATCTGCGTCAGCGACAGCTCCTCCTCACGTATAACAATATCCATCCCTCTCCCTCTCTCTCTCTCACTTTCTCTCTCTCTCTGTCTCTGGGAATGAGGCAAATCAAAAAAAAACAGTACGTATATATCTTTTTATATACCTCTTAAATTTTAGATGCGTGCATATTGCGCAACTAAGTTTGTGGCTTGTGCAAAATTGAAGAGAGTCTTGCCAGGAGTTTGAGATACTTCATACATTTATTTATTATGACTATTTTTTGTTTTATTTGCTTATCTAAAGTTATCTGAAAAAGACTTTCCTTGAGTTTGGGACAGTATTATAATTATATGTGGTCTAAGAAAAACATTGATCTGGTTATGAGTTATTCATATATTTATAGCCTAAAATCATTAAAAATGAGGAAAATGTTTTAACGTTAGAAACTGCAAATTTATTTTTAGTGTGGGTTTTAAAATAATAATAATACATATTAATAACAAACATTTAAAATAAAAGTGATCAATTAAATGATATATAAAAGTTTAAATTGAAAGAAAAATAAATACTAAATTAAAGGATATCTTAAATCTGGCGGTATTTAAATGTAAAATGTAAATCCGTAAAAAAAAAACCAATCAAACCAAAAATTGTTAAGCGCTGTTAGCTTATTAATAAGCAAAGCAAAAAGTTTAAATGCAAAGAGAAAGAGAGAGGGAGAGAGAGATAAAGTGTGAGATATAAAATAAAATAAGTTAGGCAATTCTCTGAAACTTTGGAGTCAGGTAAGATTACACAGAGCTAAGTTTTCGCACACGCACATCTATCAAGTGCTTTGTTCAATAAATTGGATTTAAGTTCATGTCAGAAGAAATACTTACAGTGTTCCTAACAATGGCTTTGATTGTTTTTCGCCTTAATTTGAGTGGGTCAATTGTGTTATACAAAAAAAAAACAAGCTTGGGGCAATAATCAAAGTTCCAGGAATATACAAATAAATATTTATTCGGCTATATATAAATATATATATATATATATATATCTATATATATACATGTGTGCTTTCATCTGGCAAGAGAAAAATACAAATTCTTTTAGCTGGAGTATAAAAAGTAAGAACCCAATTATTTGGTGTCCTGCACAGCTTAATGGCAACACAACTACTTGGGCATAAAAGTTTCATTAACAAAGGTCAGCGCATAAAAGACTGAGGAGGCACCCTATGAATAAATCAAGGTAGCGCAGTCAAAGTACAAACTCCCCTCAACCCACCCCTATCCACTTACCCCACTCCCTTAGGCCAAGGGAAACCCGCTCAGGCGTACTCAGTTTTTTTGGCTTATTAATTGCGCTGCTTGAGGCAGCTTCCATGCGACTAGGAAGCCGGACCTACTTCGTGCACGTGCTGGCGTCTTGAGGCAAGGCCTGTCTGCCACAAAGCTGACACTGGCAGCGGCAGCAGGTGGCAAGCAGGTGGCTTGTTGGTAATTAGCTGTGCCAAAGTGAGCAACTTTAGGCGGGCTAAAAAACAATTGCTGTCAAATTGAAGCAAGCAAAAAAGTGAATAAGCAAAGCCCGCTGATAACAACTTTTCAAGCTCGACAAATTTATTACCTCATTCTGTTAATTAATAAACACTTTGAACCTTAACCGTTAAACCTTCTGCCCCTTTTTGCTTCTGTTATTTCACACACCTTCTCTCTCTCTCTCTCTCTCGCTGTCTCTCTCTCTCTCCCTGTCTCGTATTTTGGCCAATTTGTTTTGGAGTTGTTTATTTATTCATGGCAACTTTTTGCTTGTCAGCAAATGGAATTGCAATTGAAAGAGGTGCACGTCCCGTATGTGTGTGTGTGTGTATATGTGTGTGTGTGTATGTGTGTGTGTGTGTGGGGGAAGTTCATGCTGAGGTCGTGCCTAAATGATTTATAAGATGGGTCCGAATGATTTATGCTTTTATTAGCTTCATTTTTCATTTGAACCTCGGCCAAAAAGCTAAAAATACCCAGCAAAATCATATATTTAATTATTTGGCTTCTAGCTGGCGTAACCAAGAGAAAAACGAGCTGCGATTAGCCGACTGTAAAATACTCTGCTGCCAGACACTAAAAACATGAGGCAAGGAAACTTCAGATTGTTATAGATTGATAATGTAAACTATAATCCTTGAAATGTGGAACATGTGGGATTTAGCAATTATATTATTAAAGAACAATCTAGTTTCCAAATTTGCCTAGAAACTATGCCGGAATTGTGGTTTTATCGATTCGCACTTACCGATGTTATCGATTTCCCAATTTATATAATTAATACATACTGAAAAACGAATATGCCCATATAAATTTGTTAGCAGAGTATAAAGTGGTTAACGTTTACATATTTTAAAATGTCGTAAAACAATAAATGCCTTTAATTAATAAACTCATCATCATTGTCCAAAATAAAATGTGAGTTAGAAAATGATTTATTTGTAATAAAAATTTGAAATATTATTCTACATTTTTGCACTTATTCGATGCATTTCCTCTAATAATTATTCTATGTTCGGTATTTTATTTGTATTTTTTATTAAAGTCAACAACAAGTTGCCCACATCCATCAATCAATCAGTTAACCCAAAGGCATAATTTTACCCAGTGCGCCTGGGTTAAATAGAGGCTTCCTCGCATCGCAAATAAATCTCGACTAAACCAATCATGTCAAATTGATCGGATCGTGGGCGGGCCGCTGTAAATCGATGTCAAGCGAGCCCCAAACCCTCCTCCAATCCTCCGTCTCCAACCAGCTATCATCCACCGCACTAGTTGCTCACATGTCAGGTTTTCGCCATTTCTGACGAATCGCACATGTGTCGCAGTTTATATGTGTAGAGGCGTACTTTAATGCATTTTAGAACCTTTTAGCTGGAAATGTTTTTTTGGTTGCTATATATGTATATGCATATATATATATATTTATATTATGGTTATATATTGTGCTGCCGAGCGGTTTATGACAGTTGCCATAAATTTAAATGTTGTTTTGTGGCTTTTGGCATTGTGGCGGCATTGTTGCTCTGGCTTTATAAACAATTTGCAGGCTCTTATCACATTTTCACTTTTGCTGGACAGACAGAGGGACAGACCGGCAGACAGATAAGAGCCACTATTTCCGCTCCGGACAAAGTCAAGGGCAGTTGAGCAGCTGGCCAGCTCTGGCTGTCAGCCTCGTTGAATTTATTGACTCGCTGACTAAAATTATTTTTATCTAATCGATAAGCTGTTGGGAGGGGGGTGGGGAGGAGTGGGACCCCCCTGCCACAAGTTGGGTTCCACGTGCCTCGTTTCTGATTCGAATTTTCATTCAGCTTCGCTGGCAAATTTCGAAACACAACTTTTTCGCTTTTCATCAAGGAACAGAATTTTGCCAACGGCAAGTGACATCAAATTGCAAAATTATGGTCCAAATTATGCTCATTAGTCTAATGAAGTGTTTTGTCATACAAAGTAGCGACCCTCAGCAATCAGTCCACCTCCCACTAGTTTCCAGCTGCTACAAGTCTGTCCATCAAAACAAACCCTTCATTTTGTGGGGAGAGCATTTCTAGCCAGTGGAATGTTGTAACTAAACAATTTGTGGCTTTTTGCTTATTGTATTAGAATGACATATTTTCAAAAATTGAGGCAGACACTGCGAAGGATACAGATCAATATTTTTAAGTTAAATAACACACTAATTTATATATACAACTGCCAGAAGTAACATATTTTATTTGAGGGCACTCATAAAGAAATTGGTTCTAAAACAAAAAATTGTCTCTGCAAATAATTTGTAACTAGAGGAAAAAATATTATGTTATGTATATTTTAAAATTGACAAAATAGTTGTGAAAAAACACAGTAGTAAAAAGTACGCTCAGCCCAGATAAAGAATTCTGTGTTAAAATGGCGGAAAGAGTGGATAAGTAGAACTGAAAGTAGGGCATTGGAGGACAGCAGAGTTTAGTAGGAATAACAGGGGAGGGCGATGAATATAGTAGGAATGTAGGATGCAGCAGGGACTGTAGGATTAATTGAGCAAGAGTGGTCTCGGACAGAGGTGAGCTATGAATTGTATTTGTGGCCGACTCTGGTCTGGGATCAGCAGTGTTTGAGAGGGGGATTAAAATGGTTGGACAGGAGCATTGAGGGGGGAGTTGTTTTACTCCCAGCATGAAACTTTCACAAGAGACAATTGCTATTATTATGTTTTCTAATGTGCACATTAAAAAGTTTACAGCTTCTTTGGTAGAAAGCATTGTTATAATTTGATTAGCGTCAATAAGCAGCTTTAATCAGCTTACAGAATTGTTTAAAAGCAGATAAGCGTTTTTTTTTTAAAGAAATTTGTTGATAAGACTTAGGAACAGCACAGTTGTTGTTGAATTGAGGAGAGATAATAAGTATAGTATAATATTAGGGGGAGTAGAAGGATTTGTTAGTTAAGAGGGACAATTTGGGAGGTAGACCAAGAGAGTATGAGACGGGAAGAAGGATTAAAGGGAGAATATAAGTAGAAGAAGAGAAGAGAAGTCGTTGCTTAGGAAGATAAAGATTAATAAATACTGAGGGATGATTTTCATTTGTATATTATATTATCTGTATATTAAAAAGTTGCGCTGAGTTAAGTAGGATAAAGTGGAAATGTAGGGAGAAATAGATGTGTTAAATAATACCTTTAACAAAAGACACTCGTTAAGAAAATATTTGACACAATGTTGCTTAAATTATTATGCAAGTTTTAAGATACAGAGAGAGTAGAAATAGTGAAATTCTACACAGAGTAGCGAATTGTATAAAATAGGATAGTTGAAATAAAGAAGAGTTGTCAGCAATGTCTTTTTTAATATAAAAAATCAGATTTAAAATAAAATTGTGGTAAATATTTTATAACGAATGTCTGTGTACAGTAAAAAAGACCATGCTGAAAACTCTTCTCCGCTTTTGCCATCCTAATTATATCCATATATGTATAAAGCTTACAGCTTGTTTGCTGGAGCGCAATGATATAATTCGATTACCGCGCTTTGAGTGTCGCCCCACAAGCAGAGCATGTCCTGCAGACCCAAAGGAGCAAAATAGAAAACAGCTGCCACATCAGCTCAGTTAAGCTATTTCATTTTCACTTTTCTCCCACACACACACACACAGTCACACACCATAAACGACTTGTGACACGAATGTGGCCCAAAGGTGTGAACGTGAGAATTTTATCCCTTGGCTCAAAGCTGATACCAGCCACAAATAGGTGGCGTTAAGTATACGACCAAGTAGACTGCAAAGTTGATGAAAGCTTCAAAGACTTTTGTCTGTGTGTGTGTCTATGTGTGTGTGTGTGTGTGTGTAGAAAAGCAGCCAGCAGGCAACAAACAACAACAATCTTGCCATCAGCAATTTGTAATGCTGCTATAATGATATGGACTCACATCAACATCAACATCAACAACAACATCATTATCTGTCTGAACTTGTCGCTTAGTGTGTTAATATGTTGCTGACATGGCCAGCAGATTGTTTCTTTTTTTTATTTTTTGCCTGTTGTTCAGTTTGCTAGGCGAGTTGATTATATGCCAGCCACTGGCATTGACTTTGCGCTCTGCCATTACTGAATATTCCCTTGCCACGACTAGCATCAATGACAACAACAACAACTGACCGACTGCCTGTCTGACTGGTGGCTGTCCATAGACTTGTGTAATTAACGGGCAATGAATATTTATGGCTTGTTGGATTTGAAGGCTATTCCTTACTCCTAAGTGACATAAGCAGCTAAGCTACAAGCAGATATATCCATTTGCTGTATTGCCGCTAAATGTCAAGCAGAATAAATATATATATATATATATCTGTATTAGCGGTAAATGCTAAGCGGGTATATGTATTTGCTATAGGTGCCAGTGGATGCCAACATCAGCAGAATGAGCAATTGGAATTTCAACACATTTTATGCTGCCTACTTATTGGGGCAGCAAGAAATTAAATTTGCAACAATTTGGCTAAAAATGGAACATTTATTTAAGAAATTCAATTAGGGTTCAATTTGAACAACAATGCAAATAGGTATGCTGAAAATAAAATATGTGAAGCAAGTACAGTATGCCTTGTACAGTGAATACCTGCAGTTAACCTTTTGTTTAGAACTTTCTATCATGAAACCTTCATTAAAAAATTGGCAAAATAGAGGAAAAGTATGTTGCAGCCGGAAGAAAGCATCTGCGAACATATAAGCTATGTATATTATTGAACAGCATCAAAAGTCATTTCAAGATGTCTGTCGTCATCCGTAGATTTTATGTTTAGAATAGAGCCTATTTATATTTATAGATAACTTTTCCTGTTTTGCGAATATCGATATATATCGATTAAATAAGCTAGGCGGCTCTGTATTTAAAAGCTATACACAGGATATGCAAGGTATATTCCCAGTTGAGCGCTCGAGCATTCTAATTTAGATTGTTGTGCTTCACAAATATATGTGTAAATTGGATTCCCAAAAGTGACTAGGTCTCTGACCGTTTATTCCCCGAAAAACTTTGTCACTTTATTAAGCTTGACAATCTCGTCTTGCTGAAAAATAAAAAGTTTTCCATTGATTGTCGGCCGTGTCAAAAACAGGCAACCACTTTAACAAATGCGATGAAGGCAAAAGAAAATAAAATGAAAAGGGAAAACTGATTCCACGAAAGTATCATGCAATGAAATACGAATGCCCTTAATGGGCAACAAGCATATGTAAATATAACAATCTACCACGGGCCATTTAACAAAGGAAATTGAACACAGAAACAAAGACAGAACAAACAAAAAATAACAACAAAATCTTGTCAAAAGCAAGATAAACAGCAATTTAATAGTAAGGCTGCCAAGATAAACAAAATGAGAGACATTAAGAGCTTTGCCAACAGTTAAATACCCTAATGCCTAATGCCAAATGCATCAAATATTGATACAAACTATGTGGGCAAGTTACACTCTGTCAAAATTAAAGGATATTTTGTAAAACTGTAATTAACATTTTTGATATGATTAGTTTATTATGCTAAAATTGATTAAACAATTAAAAAACGGGTGAGTTTAAGGCGAGAATCAATTAAAGGCACTGTTTTAAATGAAAATTATTCAGGAAGACCGTTTTGAAATGCAGCATAATACTCCAGAAAATGCGAAGGAATCTAAGGCTGTAACTTATATTCAGTTTTTATTTTATAATGAAAAGGATCCATCCAAAAATGTCAGACTTCTGCATTTTTGCAGTATACTCGTATCGCTAAAAGTGCTATGATAATAAAAAAAATAAATAAACAAAATAAATTTGTAGTGGAAACATTTCGAAATAAAGTTTATTTGCATGCAGATATGCTAATGTATCCTTTTAATGTATTTCCTCTCGCAGTTTTATGGCTCCTTTCTGCAACTATTATCCTTGTCCCATTTAAGACAGCATCACAGTGTTGGTTAACACATTCACACACACTGTTACACACACCATTGAATAATGCGTACGTAGTGTTAAAACACTGTGCTGCTGACAGAGTATTAAGAAACTTGATCATTAAAGCGCAATATGCCCGGACACTTGTTGTTTGCACATAAGGCAACAAAGAGAACAAGAAGCGGGCTATAAATACACACACGCACACACAGACACACACAGGCAGACGCACACTTAAACGAATGCTTGGGGCCATGTGTGTATGTGTGTGCATGTTGAAAGGCAAAAGTTGCAGCCGCAAATTTCTGATGCTTGCTGCCAATAACTCAGCATGTCAACAAATATTGAGCAGCTGCCTCCAGTGTTGACCTTCGCTTCCCCATCTCGCCTGCCTCCCCCCCTCCCCCCTTGCAGTCCCCTTCCTTGGCCCACCCTCACTTTTTATTGATGTCACGCGCCAGGCTATCAAAGTCCTTGCCGCATTCTATTTTTTTTTTGCATTAAAAATGCATTAATCCCGGACAAGTGATAAATATTCATGGGTCTGCAGAGTTGCGTATTACTATATCTATTTTATATGAATGCAATTTGCAATTGCAGCCTAAGGCGCAATATTTTATCATACACTCGGCTTTTACCCTACAGAAGGTCGATTTGCGAGTAGGTGTGTTTCTGTGTGAGTGTGTCTACATAGACATGTGTGTGTGTGTGTGCGTGTGTGTGGTGTGTCAGTGACTGTAAGTTTCAAGGGCGTGTTCGTGTTTGAGTGGCCAGGGCCAAGGTAAACACTAAATGCGCTCTCAGCTCGAGGCCAGCTTTCATTGTTTTCCAACACAAATCTCCGCCAAACATGTACACTAAATTCTAACGGGACTTAAACGGCGTGCCACAAATTTTAACCTAAATGTGAGCGTTGAGGAATATTTGTCTTTTCCGCCCACCAACCTGCCTGTCTCCCTAAAGTCGGAAATAAAACAATGTAGAACATATAAATTATCAAATTAAAATGTGAAAAATATTTATTAATATGCCCTAAACACAGATATTACGGATATAATAAAAGGAAGCATCTCCGAGATGATAAAGTATATATACTCGTAAAGTAGATATATAATCAAGATAAAAATCAAGTCATATGAGCCTTGGTCAAACTGTATGATCAAACCGATCTAACAGGCTATAAGATTAGATACTTCACATGCAAGATCTCTTGTTTTATAAGCACTTTACCTATTTGCGAATTATCGATTCAAATCGATTACAACAATTTTCTGTATATCGGGAAATCGGGAAACCTTTACATACAGACATATATACATCCACATAATGAGTTTCGGAACATTTTTTGGCTATCAATTTAGTCAACGTGGGCCACGTTGCGTATGCTTGTTGCAATCCCCAATCAAACTGATAAATATTCAATTATTTTTTATGACTCTGGTGAGCTCAATGTGCACTTTGTTTCTATTAGAAGCTAAGCCTTTTCAGTTAATTGGAATTAAACTCTAATGGAGAATCGAACGTTTTTTATTAAGAAAATAGTTGTGTTTGTCAGAGGAAATTAATGAAAACATATTCTTCGGACTATTTAATTCAATAAACTTAAGACAAATGACTTGAAAGTAAGCAATGTTGTTTATTGTTACAGCTAAACTTTTAAATAGTTTAAGCAGAAAGGTTAAACAAACTATGCAAGTTATATGATATAGTATCACATGTGAGAAGCATATTAGTAAAGGTTTCACCACAAAAACACATTTTTCTACCTGACCAAATCCGAAATATAAGCTGCCTGTAGAAACGAGATATTTACATATGCCAAGTTTCATTAATATAAATAAGGAACTCAGTAATTTGTCCCAATTTAGTCAAGGTATTAGTGCGGAATCCAATATTTGTCTTCGCTAATAGTTCAAAGTTCCACATTGATTTGAATATTTCACGTATATAGTTGGGTTAATGTACACAAGTCAAATGTACAAATGAATGTATAAGCGCTCTAATAAGGCACGTATTCAATTTCATTAATTTGTCATTATTTTGTATATATTAAACGATAACAGTTTTGTCTCTTTAAGGATTCTACGACCACAAAAATGTTTGCCACAATCAATGTCATTATTCGCTTCAGCTGATGGAAAAACATATTGTGTGAATTATTTTTAATCTCCCCATTCAAGAACCATTAGATTTAAAACTCAATTTTACACTTGAAGGGCTTCCACACAATATATTTAAGCTTGAAGCTTTCACACTTACCAGTTATTTGTGCTTGTTTAGCAATGTGTTACAAGCACAAACACAAACACACACACACACACACGCACACCCAGTCAGAGGGTCAAGCTAAACAATTTATGTTCTTGGAATTGCTGCACGCAAATGTTATTCGCAACAATATGTTGACTTATCCTGCGGCTCGACGTGTCGTATGCGCAATATGCTCTAAAAGCAATCACCAAAGCCCGGCATTCTGCTTGTATTTGGAAAAGCGCTTTCAAAGTAATTTAGTTAGTTGTCTGCGTGCATCAATATTTAATTGTATTAGTTCAGAGACAGAGCACTTTGATAAACGATATTTCAATTTATTTATATATATATATATATAAATATGTATATATTTTGCTGATGCGCCTCGAGAGCAGCAACAACTTGGCCAACGCGTTGCTCAAACTCGACTGTGTTGTTGCTCGCCAAAATATTACACACAGTTCCAGTTTGCTGTTGATTCCCACACACACACACAAACACCAAGACACACACACACACATAAACCAGCACACAAACACACATGCTTACACCTAGCCAGAAAGTTTCGCTTCCTATCTGTTAGCAGTTGCTCTTATCAGAGATAAGCTATTTAAATATATATTTTTTTTTTGTGAGATTTCTATAAATATTTTTGAATTCATTATCTTTTGGTTTAGTATAATTTTCCTTAATATATATCATAAACCGGCATTTTTTTGATTTTGAACGCAAAAGAATATGCAACGTTTGTTGTGAGTGCGAAAAGTTTGCGGCAAAAGCTTTGGCCACAAGCAACAGCTGCCGCATTAGTCAAAAGCTCGCTCGCGACCAAGCCAATTGTTGCTCAATATCAACAACTGGCTGCCGTCGCAAGCTCGCCAAGGAAAACAGAAAGCTTTGCTGTTAACAGTTACGTTTGGCGTTGCCACAGCTGGGCAAATTAGTGATTTCTTAGTTATTTATTTGTTGTTTTACTTTTGTTAGAAGTGACTGATTGGAAGAATGAATCTCAGCTTAGATTTCTGCTTTTTAGAAATGAATATATAAATTAATAAACTAAGTTTATGTAGAAAAATTTTAGTTATTTTAGTCAGTTCCATGAACTCCATGATCTATTTCCTAGTCGTAAGAGAAGGACATATATTTCTTATTTATAGACTCTGCAAAATTCTTTTCACATAAATTAGCCATTGGAAAACACGTTGAATTCAAAACAAAACAAATTTTTAGAGCAACTTTGTATGCCAATTAAGAAAAGATTGAGATTAAGGTGCCATTTCATTAAAGGCACCGTGCTTAAGGAGAACATTATTTAAGATATTTGCTTAGAAATGCAACATTAAGAGTTTTTATGCTTCCAGATTTGTTAGTCACCTATATATATATATATATACATATATGTATATGTATATATGTAGATTAATACGTGAATGACTCGCTGAGTTGAGCATTATTTATAGCCTTGAACTTGTATTAATAATGTTGTCAGTCAATCCCATTAATGTACAAACTGTTGCTCTGAAATTGATTTATTCGCACGCTTTTGATAAGGGGACTTATTCAGTTTGTAGCAAGCAATACGTCTATGATTATTACACTTTAGATTTGATAGCATTGCTGGGCTTCTAAAAAATTTGATGGGCGGATTCGATCCAGCTTATGTAGAAATGTTTACAGGATATGTCATCATCAAAACGTCTTAATTACTTATTTCTTAGCCACTCGTGTCTTAGAATATACGACCCAGATTAAGAAGTAATAAAAATACCCTGATTAAAAAAATAGACTGCAAACCCAATTAAAAAGACATTTGCAATTTTTATACAATCTTTTTAATAACTTTTTAAGTAGACACATAAAAAAATGGAACACTTGGTTGGCTTTTGCATTATCTCAAGTTCAAATGTATGATGAAATATGATATGCATTGCGGTTGCCAAACACAAACAAAAAAATGCTCGTGTCGACCTCCAAGTCAAAGTCAAGTCGCGTAACCCACTTAAAAATGCACACACACGCACACACGCACACAAGCATCGCCTAATACTTTCGATTATACATCTAATTACGCATTGAGCTAATTGCGGTCGGTTGCTCGAAGTGCGATGTTTGAAGCTCGACGTTGATCTTAACATTGCCAGCCCATATCAAATTGCCTCAGTTTTAACACTCGACAGTAGAGAACTGCGCACATTATTCATGAAATATTACATCCACTTATTGTTCATAATATTTTGCACATTTTTTTCAAGAATCAATAATATTTTTCAGCAATTTGTAATTTGTATAAAAATATTTATGTATAAATTAATTCATTAGAAATTTTTAATCAGCCGCAGCTGTTGCTTGGCAAAGTTCCAAAAAATATTTATAGTTCAATGAAAAATCATAGATTACTTTACTATGTGTGTCAAACAAACTGTTTGTGCCCATTTCGATGTGCATCACAATTTTTTTGAGAAATCCGGCTGAAGCCAGTTCATAATCTACTTTGAGTTCTGAACTCGTGTTCTTTGTGCTTACAAGCTTAATTTGCCTAAGAATACACAAGTGAACTCTTGGTTCGATATTTCAAATGCCAAGACAGCTAATGACATTTGAATAATCTCAGCCAGAGTTCAATTTGGTATTTTTGGGCTCGGCGAGCGAATAATAATCAGTAATATGCATATTCTACATTATTTATATTTATTTATACTCCATTAACCTTTCGCAATTATTTACGTCATTATTTGCGGCATGCAATTCATCAGAATGCAATGATAATAATCGAAGGTGATTGACTTTTAAACCTTGTGTTCTGAGCGTAAAACTCAATTAATAATTTCAACTCACGCGTACTTGAAATGCTCGACTAAATGGTATCTAGGATATTTAAGTATGCGGCATGCTACACTCTCAGCTGCCTTGTAATTATTTGTATACGTGTTTCCTTGGAATTCAGGAATATTCAACTCGTATATTTATCGAAATTGCATTCCAGAACTCAACTTGCAGTTAATATTTATATTGATATTGATACAGTCTCCGGATGTCATCAGATCGACTCGTCTTCTGATGGTGATCGAGTACATATTGACTTTATGGATGTGGAGATACTTCCTTCTGTGTGTTACATTGCACTTGCTCCACTTCAAAACACCCGTTTCACAGATATTCAAGGCTTTCAGGGTATAGTATGAACAACCTTCCTTATTTTTTTCTTTTTTTGTATGGTTCCCTGGGAGCATTCAACATCTTCTGAATGGGACGAGTTTATATAGTACATAATATTGAAAAAACAATTATTTATTTTTCAAGTACGGATGAACAGCGTCGAGTATATTGTCTTCCTATTTCCTTTTTTCATTCAGATTCTTAAGAAAGCACTTTGGTTTGAGATTGAAAATCTGTATTCATTTATTAATTTATCCTAGCGCTATAAGTTGAAAACTTATAAATAATTGCGTTAGTCACAAGGCAGGAAAATTATGAACTATTGGTTTATTTTTCATTATTTTATTTTCTTGAATAAAATGCACAATTTTTCTTTTAGAATGATTATTTTTGTAATATGAGATTATATATTATCTTCTACATTGTAAGCATAAGTCGCTTGTGTGACGTCTACTTTGGAAGCTCTAACTTGAAACTAGTTCCAACACAAGTATTTGTGTTACAAATTTGTCTGGCTGTGGTCAACTTCGATCGACGTTGGCAAGTGGAGGGAAGCCTTATCAGCGTTCGATGATTGGCAAAGATTCACGTGTTGTCACTTATAAAGCGATTACAGCTGCCAGCGAGACTCACACTCGATTGCCAGTAGCCACATGAGGCGCAACTAAACCGGACTGGAACACAGCTCAAACACCCAACAAAAGCGAGAGAGAGAGAGACAGAGTGAAAGAGAGAGAGAGAGAGAGAGAGAGAGAGAGACTTGACTAGTTGACGCTCCAATTGACACGCAAAGTGACGTCACGCTGCGATAGTAGTTGTAGTAGTAATAGTAAAAGTGAAAGTCTAGACGAGAAACACAAAACCGGAATCAAAATGTCATCGGCATTGACAAATCTGTTGCAAACGCTGCGCCTTGGACCCCTGAGCCCGTCCATCAAATCGAAGCCGGGCTCTGATCTGATTATGATCGAGAAGACCAAAGCGAAACTGGATGTGAAATCGGTGCCGGAAATCACATTGGAGGAGGTGGCACATCATGATAGCTATGACGATTGCTGGATTGTGATCTATGATCGGGTCTACGATGTGACACACTTCCTGCGCGAACATCCTGGCGGCGATGATGTCATCATGGATCATGCCGGACGAGATGCGACAATTGCATTCCACGGCACCGGCCATTCCCGTCATGCGGTCGAGCAAATGCGTCAATTCCTCATCGGTGAACTGCCCGCCGCACAGCGCATTTTCCGCACCAGCCAGCACCGGATCCTCTCCTCGGGCATACCAGAGTGATGTGATGTAATGTGATCTGATGTGATGTGAAACAACAACTAAACACTTCCGAACTGAATTCAGTCAGCCGTCCGAATGTTTTCTTTCTTTTATTTGTTTTGTGTTTATTTATTTTGCATTCTGTGTAATACCATATTATTTAGCTTTTACTTTTTAATCTGTGTTTTTCATGTTCAACTAAATATAGTATAATATATGTATAAGCATTTTATAGACTTGCTACACAGATTACATTGATTTTGTTATTGCCATTTTCGATGTGGCTGCACATTTTTGTTGTTTTGAGTACTTAAGTCTGCCTGTGCCAAATGTTTTCAATATTAAATGTTTATTAATCCCAAACAAAATGCATTCAACAGCGTTTTTAATGCATCGCTTGCTCAATGCAAATCACTTGTTTTGTGAATGTCTACGGGAAATTTGGAAGAAATGTTTTATAGCCACTCCGATCAGCATCGAAAGACGAGTGTATATAACTCGTCTGTCCTCAATAATATATCAATAATTTGGCATACACTGCCATGGAAAGGCCTCTTTCAATTTAACATTTTAACACCAAAATTGTATTATTCTCATATTATTCCACAGTCCAAGTCAAGATCAGTTCAGTTTTGACAAAGGTAGAACCCGACTCTGAATGCAATTCAAAATAATTGAAATGCGCCAAGTTGCACATTATTTGCCAACGTTTCCAATTCTAATCTTAAATCTTAAAACTAACTCGCAAATACTTCAATATCAATAACAAAAAAATAGCTAACGTCAGCATTACCATTCAGAACTGTTTTCGAATAGACCCTGCTACTTAGTATTGTTGTTCATGAACGTATATTTATTTGTCGTACCGATTATAGTCGTCTTAAAATCTATACAGACATTATCATAAAGTATGTAAATGCATAAAAGGAATGCTTATGTTTATAAAAGAACTAAATATCACTTAACACATTTGCTCAACCTCTCTCCTCATGACTAGTACACAAATTGACTTCAATATATATATATATACATATATATATATATATATATTCGTATTGCTTCTCTGATTAATTGGCCTTTGCTCGTTGCGAGCCTTATTTAACTGCTGCCACTTGTTGGCGGCTCATTGTGAGGTCCTTGCAACAGCGCCTGCAACTTGGCCGCTGCCGGAAATGCGCCCAAATCCAAAGGAGCTGCTCCCGTAGTGCTTTGTATATATGCGAGTAGTCTGAAAATGCAAATGCAAAACTCATTCATGATTTCATTCGGATAGTGGCTTTCAGGCGTTTGTTTACCTGCGTAGCTCCTCCAGCGCATTCTGCTGCATCAGTATATAGTTCTTGGCCAGCAGCAGGGTGGCAATTTTGGATAGTTTACGCACTGAGGGTGAGTGCGCATAGGGAATCACACTGCAAGAAAATAAATATATAAATCAATTCATATATCTATATATAAATATGAACAAGTGGTGGGCGCTCAACTAGGGAATACCCTAACCCAGATGTTAAATATATAGTTGTTGACTTGTCTGGGTACCTCATATATCAAGTAGAAGTCTATATCTTAACAATTGTGTCGCTAATTGTCATTGGAAATCAATTTGTATCGATATTCGGGAAGCGCTATAAGTTATCGATATATCAAAATAAACTTTGCGTTTGGTTTGCAAGAACTTATATGCCAAATTTGAAGTCTCCGACACTTATATACTCTGCTATCAGCTTATCCAGGCAGACGAACAGACGGAAATGGATAAATCGATTCAACTTTTGATGCTGATCAAGAATATATACAGTTAATGAGGCTGGAAACACTTACTTCTGCCAATTACATACTTTTACTAAACATCTTTAACCACTTTTTAATTATATATACATATATATATATATCTGTTTTACCTTCGCAACTCATCCAGGGCATCATTCAAATCGTGCATTCTTCTGCGCTCTCTGGCATTGATATTCAGTCGCACCGTTTTGCCCTGACGATTCTTTTGCTTGCCACCATTCGCACCACTGCCACCCGGGCCGCCGGACAGAGCACTGCCAATGGTGGACATGGCCGCTGTGGTGGTGCCACCGCTGATTGCGGCAATTGCCATAGCAGTGGGACTCAGCGGCTTATCCGCTGCACTCGGTCCCGGCTTATTCTCATCCGTGGACGTCTGCTGTTGCTGGGACATGCCCATGCCTTGGGCATAGAAGCCGCCGAGACCCACCGAGCCGAGTGGAGTGCGACGTCCGGGTACACTCTGCGGGGGACTGGCCGTGGGAGCGGGATGTCCGTGTGCCCCAAGCATATTGGCCGTGGGCGGGATCGGCATGTGTCCATGGCCAGGCAGTCCCGGAAATCCAAATGCCAAATTCGAAGGATCCATTTGAAAAATCACGTCTTGTTTTTAACCCTGCAAGTGCAAAAAATACCCTTTTAAAGGCAGAACTGAAATGTGTGTAATTTGAGGGTAGTCGCCACAGCAGGGTTGTCAACACATTCAACGCTCCAGTTGCGCTGCCATCTGGCGGTCACGTAAGCAAAGCTTTAGCATGCACAAAGTCTGCAACAGATGGCGCTTTGTGTGTGAACGAATTTTTAAATTAAACATCAAGTAGATTTATAAATTACTTGATATTCTTTGCTGGTTTGCTTAAACTATTCAAAAGTAATTGATTTATGTGTTTAATATTATTATAATTTGTCTAGAATTATTGTGGAAGATATCAAATATAGATTCTTCTTGTATTCAAGTTATTATTGAGTATTTTTCCTTTTATTTCACATTTATTTCAGATTTTTTAAATTAAATTAAAAGTATAAATCACTTGGTTATAAATTGATATTAAGATATACATTTTTAAAACTCTATGTTATTTATTTATTATACAAATATTTAACTTGTTTTTAATACTTTTAATTTAATTGAATTCAATATTAAATTATGATATACGTTAGTTGTTCAATTTATT
Organism: Drosophila basisetae; assembly: GCA_035041595.1. Lineage (NCBI taxonomy): Eukaryota > Metazoa > Arthropoda > Insecta > Diptera > Drosophilidae > Drosophila > Drosophila basisetae. The sequence goes on along the minus strand of JAWNLB010000123.1, from coordinate 6,773,335 downwards.
TTTGTACACTTTAATTTTATGGTTTATTCATAGCTATTATAAATGAATTATTGGCTTCACTTTGAACTCGGCTCATATCAAAATAACTATGCCACACTTTAAGGATTATTTATTTAAATGAACCGCAAATCACAATCACAATACAAGTGCCGCAGCAGAGCGAGACGGCAATATGGAAACATATATATATATATATAAATATATGTGTAAAGTATATATTAAAAGACACGCACCACAAAATTAAAATGCTGCCGTTGCCGTTGATGCTGCGGCAGGATTCGAATTCGATGCGCGAGTGAGTGTGAGTGGTGAGTGGCAGTGGCAGTGGCAGTGCCAGGAGTTGCGGGTGCCGGCCAAAACAACACAGCACACAACCGCGATTTTGTGGTGTATATGCCAACTTATAACGTATAACGATTTTTCCAATTTTTCGCTGCTGCTGCTGCTGTTGCTGCTGCTGCCAACGCCAGCAACGCAGCTCCGATTATAATTTTTGTGCCTCGCCGTCGCCGACGTCTGCGTTGCCTGGTGTTAATCTCAGCAGTGAAGGAATATTACGAGCACACTTACAACACACACACAAACACACGCACACAGATACACACACACACACAGATACTCACACTCATCGACACACACACAAATGAAATGTGTAAATGTGTGCCGCTCTGGTCTCTGGCGTTGACGTCGGTTGGTGGTTGACGTTTAGTGGTTGTCCTTAGACTCGTAATGCAGCATTCAAACCAATACCAGCGCACCAGCCAGATGGAAAAACAATTTTCACAAAGTTACCACGAAGTTGAAATACCCTTTAATCGGCATTTGAATTTGTTTGTCTGCATATTTATTTAAAAACAGGCATGTTTCAATTTGCGAAAACGAAAAATGTTTCCGTTTTAATTTTTCTGGATGCTCCCATTTTCAAAAGCGGAAAATCTTTCCTGTTTATAATGCATACCGAAAAGCGTTGGGTAAGTTGGAGCACTCCTTATAATTGTTATCGATGAACACACATCAAATCAATTTAAATCTGAGCCCATAAAGTAAATTCACAAACACGTTGCATACGTTGGGGCACACCTCTCATTTGTTCGTCCAATCTGTTATCAGTTGTTGTATGATTATATAAGTTAATGGCTTACTCGTTTTGGTGTGACATATTTTTAAGTGGTCACAATGATGCTACCATGAAGTACTTGAAGTATCACATTTATTTTATTTCATATTTTTTATATAAATTTATTTACATTAAAAATTATTTAAATTTGTAATACAACTTTTTGTGGGTTATCCCAAACAAGTAGCTAGAAATAGTAATGAACAAATTTAGAAGTATTTAACTTAGTACTTGAGAAAGAGAGATGAACACCACTAAAAGGGTATACAAAAAGTGGCTATGAATCTGTTTACATAGCACTTTTAATGCCAAAAGATTCTTGTTGGCATCGTTTTGCTTTCACATATATATATTTTTTTTTGTTCAACCCTGCCACGAACTACGTTAGGAGTTAGGAGGCAGGCAGGGTTCGTTTCGCTTTGTCTCTGATTTCAATTTCCATTGAAACTGAATCTAATCACATGCTTGCCACCGTCGCTACCGCCGCCGCCGCCTGCTGATGCTGCTGCCTGCCTGCCCCGTGACAAAGCCATTCCCCTTTTGCGCCCATTTTGGGGGTTGAACGCTTGCTCGCCCGCTCATGCATCATAATACGAATTCGAATGCCCAGCAACAAAAACAACAACTATATCTGCATGTAGTTTGATATATGAATGTGCGGGTCCATTCCTGGTATGTGTGTCTGAATTTGTGTGCCTGTAAAATATGTTATCGCATTGTTCAAAGTTGGGAACAATGCCAGGCAAAAATTTGGCGTTGATTCAACGGGGCCAGTGTTGTACAGCGGCCAAAACTGTAATCGATGCTTGTTACAGGAATCGATGCTTTCAACTTCAGTTGCTAGCGTAGATAAATTTGTATAATTATATATACATATTTCAAGCAGCATTTACATCTTCCTTCTTTGAATTTCTGCTTTGAATTTATACTTTATTTTAAATAGCAGATTCGAATTAAATTTCATTTTCTTTTTTGCTTTCATTGGAATTATTTTATAATGATATAAATGTTTTTCCTTCTTTTACAAGATATTTGTAATGTTTAGAAAGTTGGCTTTTATTTACAGTATGCATATATACATATATAGTTTTTTCTTATTTAGTTTGCTTTTAAATTGGGTTATTTTGTGCTCTGAATTTGTGTATAATTTTATTTTGTAGTTCTGCTGGCACTATAGTTATATAAGGCATATATACATACATATATTTATATTTGTATATGGGGGTAGGTAGTGGACGGGATCATGAGGAATCTCGTTAAAATTTACATAATTTATGCACGACCGTGATTTGCATAATTATGATTTGCACATTTGCGTCCAGTCATGATTTGTTCATTCTTTCATTCATTCATTCACTCATTCGTTGCTGTTTTTGTTGTGTTTTAGCATAGTCGTGATATTTCCTTTTGTGAGCATATAATTACAAATGCTAAATGCCAGCAGCCCAGCTTTAAATTACGACCCCAAAAAATATCTTTTCATTCCATGTGGGGGAAATGCTTCCAAAAGCGTATCCATCATTAGTATTTTATTTGTTGCCATACCCAATTTGGCAACATTTGCAGTTTTTTCTTTATGGCCATCTCATCTCCTCGTGTCGTGTTCTCGTTTACCTTATTATCGATGATGGGTTTTACTCGCATGCCATATTTATGGGGCCGCCTTGAAAGTTGCTTCTAATGATTCCCCAGCGTATCATTTTGAAGGTACGAGCGTGCACTATGGCTTCCAAATGATTAGCCATTCTTCCCCATCCAAAAAAAAATAAAACATACACATATTTATTTATGTTACAAAGATGTGTCAATTGTACGTTGGGGAAATTGCAAGCCTCTCGCAAAATACAACAAAATATTTATATCTTACTTCACGAGTCGCGATGCCTCTTCAATATAAGCTCTTTTCTCGGACATGAACTTGTCAGCTTGGTTTTTATTTGTATTTTATTTATTTATTTATTTTTGGCTTGCACCATTAGCAAATGTTTGCACGCAGCAGCAGCAGCAGCAGCAACAGCAGCAGCTTTAATTGGATTAGCAAGGCAAGTTGCTTTTGCCTAGCACTGCGTACACCGGAATACAACTTTGCGAATTGTTTTCGATTTAAAGTTTTGATAGAAAAACTTAAGCAAAATATATTTCTTACTTTTGTGTTTATTTTTTGTTTTCCTTAGGTGTTACTTATGGAGTTGGTTGCATTGGTTGCTTTTCGAGTTGAGCAACTAGTTCATGCAATTAAAATGCGATTCATTTGTATTGTATTTTCATGACTATTGTATTAATAAAATTTGCTGCTTGGAAATGCAAATCTAAAATAAGTGTATATATTTTATATATAATCAGTTAGTCTATAATTATTTTGCAGTTGTGCGGGTCTTTGAGTTTTTATTGATTACATCTAATGTTCATCAGAAGAGGGGCGCCCTCTAAAAAAAAAAAAAAAACACAAAATCCAGGAACAAAGAAACAGCGTGCAATATTTTATCAAATTATGCGATGTATGCAACATCCTTTGCATTGTTGCTTCAACACCCCTGTGGGATGAACCCATTTCCATTACCACTCCCAGAGCACCGAACAGTTCGCAATCCCAATCCCAAACCCAAACTCAATACTCCATCCACCCAGCTAACGCACTTACAATTTATCAGCATCAAATGGAAACCAAACAGAGTCGTGTCCTCAGTCAGAGCAGTTGTAGAATGAGTGCTCTACGGCAACAGCAACAGAAACAACAGCAGCAGCAACAGCAACATCAACAGCAACAACAATAACAATGCCTGCAACAGCAATTCGAATTAAAATGCTGCCGGATGAGGAACGAGGATGAGGAATGAGGCAACGAATGCGAATGGTTAGATTGGGCAGGGTATGTGAGTGCGAATGTGCCACCCCGTCAACCCAGCATCATCTCATCTCCACATCGATCGTCAACATCATCGTCGTCGTCGTCGTCGTCGTCGCCTTTCGCAAAAGGGTGGTTTTTGTCGACTTTAGTGTTGTTTCTGTTTTTATACGCAATACCCATTAAAGGTGTTAGCTACAAACATGGTTTAATGAGCCGAGTAGTAGGTATATGATAAATTGTTGACTTAGTGAGATTTATGATAAGAAAATGAAACTTTATCTGTCGTAATAAATAAAAAAAATGAGATAAAATAGCTTGTTTTACCTATTTACAAATAAAAGATTAACTATGTCTTTAGACTAGAAGCTATGCCCATTAAAAGTATTATGTACAAAGCAGGTATAATGAACTGAGTAGTAAATAGAAAATGGAGTTTTGATTTCTTTGTGAGATATTCAATGCAATATTTTTTTTTTTATTTTGCCAACTTTTTACAACATTATAATATATATTAATAAAAAACCGAATACAAATGCCTGTTTTTATTATAATTGTCCTAACTAAACTAGACGCTGTATCCCTTAGAAATTTAGTATTCCTCAGTTAGATATTCGAGTTGGGCTTTCTAAAATTTAAGAAGTTTTCTTTTTCGTTCTAGATAATAATAGCTTGTTTTAAATATTTACAAAATACAGAACATTTTAACCTTATTTTGAGCTGTATGCCACACAGTCGCCAAGTGGTGGCTCTTCTTCAAAAGCATGTGAGAAAAAGACGCTTGATTCTTAGCCATAACAGAGTATTGAGTAGTCGTTTAATTGCTTGTTATCTGCTTGCTAAATTGTTCTATATTGTTTATATATTTTTGGATCGTTGCCTACGAAATCTTATACAAACAACAAGATAACTGACGTAAACGCAGCAGAAAAGTTGCAAAAAGGAACAAAAACAAGCATCAGAAACAGATTCGGAATCTGCAATTGAAGCTACAACTTTTGACAAGTTTCGCAATGAAAGTGAGCACAAATTCGATAAGTAAAACTGGGACTGAGACTGGGACTGGGACTGGGACTGACTCAGCGCACTTTGCGTAAGTTTGGTGGCGCTACGACTCTCATACTGCCACTTGCCCCGCTTCTACATGTATTTTGTGGCTGTTTTCTGTGTCTCTCGTGTGTGGCACTAAAAGTTCGTGACACACACGCACTTTTTTGATGCTGCCACACGTACCTGCAATTACGATGCCACAGACTTAGCTCATATGCATGTATTTGTGTGTTTATTTCCAAGGTACCCACTGAATTTGGAAATTTCCATCTGAAGTCAACTCTGTGTGGTTCCTGTTGCTGATTGTGATGAATTATGCACCGAACCCATTGTGAGTATGCACAATGTGCTTGGTTGGATTGTTGGACTCGAATGGAAAATGCTTTGGGTGGTGGATTAGTCAAGCAACCCAAGGCACTGGGACTGCTCCTGCTGCCTGTCTGGGATTGCTGCTGCTGGGCTGCCCTTAATGATGTGTCCTCATTTCTAATGCTTTCAGCGAACGCACAGATTAGTTTTGTGCCCGGGCCACAGTTATTTAACAAGCATATACAATTATTTTGATTAATACATTTATAATGGAAGTGTGTTGGCCATGTATGAATCATATGTGAAATAAAAACATGAACAAGTCTCGCTACTGCACTCAGAAAATAGATCGCTTAGAAGTTCGCCATACTTTTGACGGTAATTATTTCTAAAAACAAGAAAATCTTTCTAGTTTTCATGGCCACTTTTTTCCGGGTGTTTAAAGTCAGTTTCTTATTCATATTAAAAGTGGTTCAAGTAAATTAATGTGGAAATTTCACGTTGAGTGCTGTAAGTATATCATCTAAGCACTAATATTCTACATAAATCAAATTTATCTCCCATTTTTTATTTAAATTTAAGACATAATCTATAACGATTCGCATTATTTAAACATTAAATACTTCATATTTTATTTTAAAGACTTTATTACATTTTTAGCATGTATAAATTGTGAATTAGAAAATTGTTTTTTAATGTGTCCTTGCCGCAACGCAGAATCTTTGCTACAAACCCAATGCGACCAGACGATAAACACATGCGAGTCCGGTCTGTTCCGGTCCGAAATCCGCTGTTGTTGTTGTGGCACTGGGGTACGTGTGTGCACCGCCCACAACATCCATTAAATGGCAACAGAAAGTGACAAAAGCGGAGACCTGAATTCATAACAAATTGCTAACGCTGTTGTGCATGTGGCTGTGACGCTGCGTGGCTTTCGCTTTGGCTGTGGATGCTGATGCTGATGCTGATGTTGATTAGACTGCTGGACGCACCACCCACCCAGCCACTCAACCACCCAAACAACCACCACGAAAATACAAAAAAAATAAAGAAAAAATCAGAAGCAGTGACCATTGCGTAGTCGACGTCAGCAAATCTAGGGAGAGGGCAGCACTTTTTGGGGTGAATCTACCCCTCATATATTTTTTTCCTTATTCTTTTTTGCAACAATGTTAATGACTGATTGTGTGCTTCTCAGCGTATTTTTCTTCTTCTTTTTTTTTTTTTGCCAAATGGAATATTGATTGTATCCGCTTACGTGCACATTTACTTGCGCCTTTCGGGTGTTAATCATTATTATTTTATTTTATTATAAGGATCTTTGGCTCTGACGTGGGGTTCTGCTTTGTCACGTTTTGGCAACAGCATTTCAAATAGTTATGTCGAAGTTTTGATTATTATTATTTGATACTCGTGCAAGCAAAGTATAAGAAGTTGCTGCTGACCTCAAAAATGTGAGAGTTGACAGTGGAATTATTTGTGAAAAAACAAGATTACGATAACTATTGGTTTTTTATTGGAGAAAGTATTGAATGTGGCTTAGTTGGCCAGTTTTATTGATAGCAATGAGTGAGCTTTTAATCGTTCATTTTATTGATATATTTGGGATGATATTCTGCATGCTGAAGGAGCTGTGTTAGGTGCTGGTAACGTGGCTTAATGAAACCTGGCAGTGATATTACAGGGGTTCCTCAGCAAGCAGTTGAGAAGCAGCCCAAGAAACACCAACAACGAACAGAAGCAGAAGAACGAGATTTCTCTAACAGAGAACATTTCTTTAGCTCTGAATTGCAACAAATTTCGTTAGGATACCTTCAAAATCTGAGAGACTGAGAAACTGCAAACAGATAGAGAAAAAGTAAGGTTGATCAATAGTCTATATGCTTTCTGGGGTTGTAGCCCTCTCCCTAAATGCAAGGGTATGCAATATTCTTGTTAGGGTATTTGAGCTTCGGTTAAGTCGCACATATTTTTGAGGTCTGATTTCAATGTGCAGTCGAGCGCACAAAATGTGCAATACTGAATGATGATGCCCGGCTCACTCTTGATGGCCAGCGCAGTCCTTGTCCAGTTCGGACCACAAATTTGATGTGCATATAACATGCTGGATTTTTATGCTCTTTTCTTATTCACTCGGAACTTGTATACCAGTTCAAGTTTGAGTTCGGGTAGCGGGTGGTGGGTGGTGGCTGGTGGCATGGGAAGAGTGGAAAAGAGCAGGGGCAGGGAATTGCTGACATCGTTAACATCATCAGTGAAGCAGTCAAATGCTAATAGCTGCCATTTCCTGCAGGTCCGGCATTCAGGAAAATTATGCGCACAAGCGAGCAGAGAGTTTTCCCCTCGCTCCTTCCGCGTCTGCTGATTCCTTGGATTTTTATTTATTTTCCATAGTTTGTTTGCAGCAAAATCAGCTTGCAAGCAGCTTCAGTGATTATGCTTTGTGGAATATCAAGAAATAAGTATGTAGATAGATGTTTACTATGTACACTAAGAGATGTTGCATTTACATTTTTGAAAATGCAGCAAACGGAACGGGAAACGAAGAAGAGATTGAGAACAGAGAGAAAGCTTGAGGGAATATTAAAAGAAATAAGCAACTTAAGCTTACAATAAAGAACTCAAATAAGTAGAGCTTAATAATGCTGAAGTACATAGAAAAAAAATATTTATTATACCTGGAATTTGAAAGTAGATTTAACTATAAAAATTAAATTTCAGCTTAATAGATAATAAATATATAAAGCATAACTCGTAACTAATTTGCAACTCAAATCAATCTTAATTTCTCACTCATTCAAGTAAGATTGGAAAGCATTGTTTGCGATAAATGCCAAAAACAAGAGCAAACAAATAGCAATAATATGGCAGATGTAAAATTCATATAATGATTTGCAAGCCAAAGTAATAATTTCAATAAAGAAATTCCACAAATCATTACGCAAAACCACAAAATCACAAAGAACTTGGGGAACCAAGTTTGTGACAGGCAGAAGGAGCTGAACAAGAAGTCGACTTCTTGAGGAGAGATGAAAAATAACAGAGATGCTGCTGCTGCTACTGCTGTTGCTTCCACTTGGCCCTGACAGCCTCAAATAAATTGAATCAAACGAGGAAGTACAACAACAATAGCAGCAACAACAACAAAAAACAACTTGAAAATGGAGGAGAAAGAGTCGAACGGGAAACTTGTTCGGATGAGGCAAGTTTGCGAGCTTCGAAATTCAATTCTAATTAACATAAATTTCCACAAATGAATGTCAACCACAAGAGGCAGCAAAAAGAATACTATGCACACACATACACACACCCACACACACACACACTGTCAGTCAGTTAGTCAGTCAGTCAGGCAGGCAAGTTGTAATTTAATTTATGTCGCTTGGCAACTTTTTCGTGTGTCATAAGTCAGACAACAGGTGAGGGGGGGAGAACTTCTTGTTGGTTTGATTAAAGTGCGCTTAATCCAAGCACATTGTCTCGTATATGTGTGCTACATACACTTAAGGATGTGAGTGTATGTGTGTGTTATGTGTTTGTGTTGTTTCCGGTTGCTGTGCGTTGTAACTTGTATTTTGTGCGTTGTTCGCTGCTCGATGGTTCTGCTGTTCTTCTGTTGTTTCCAGCTACTAATGAGCTCCACAAGCAAGCACAAATATTATTTGAATGTAATTAATGCATGGCATAGAAGGTTTGCCTTTTATTTGTTACTCTTCCCTTGGGTATGCACACACTTTGATTCCTTTCAGTAAAAAGACGGTTGCGTGAAATCGAAACCAAAATCGCTATTGAAATGCGAAAAGCTGGCCTTTATTTTATGACCAGTTAACAGACACTTATATTATTAGAACCAAATTATAACGTCGAGTGGAACCTGTATTCTTCACATCTAGGCGAAAATAGGAGCTAAACTAACCAACTAAAAGTTATTTAGCTTATTAAACAACTTAAGAAAACATGATTTATCTCACTAATTGACAAAGTTTTTAGTTTTTTTTCTTATTTTTATTATTGCTTATTTATTTTATTTCATATAAAGCTAACTTTTGGTCTCAACTTCAAAGTAATTTATTTTCAAGAGCAAAAGCTGCGAAGACCAGCAACTCGTTGAGTTTTTGTTGTAATTAGCAAGCTAAAAGGGACAAAGTATTTATAATTTTATGAAAATATGCAATACAAAATGTTATCAATCAAAAACATAATCTCATTTATTTACAATAAATAATTATATACTTTTCTGTCTGTCCTAATATAATTTTAAATTGATTACTTCTGATTTCATAGCCTACACTTTTAAATCAAATTAAAAGTATTAAAATATTTATAATTACCGGGCTAAACTAATTTTATTTTATTTTATATAAAGCAAACTTATAAACAAGATCAATAATACTATGTTCCCTAATATAATTATTAGTATTAAAGTTGTATTATTCGTATGAGGGTATTGCAAATTCGATGTGAAACTATTAACTTCAATTTCGTGAATATCAATGTTTCTTTTTGCGCTAGTCATGAGCTTTTGTTCTTTGTAAAAGTTGCCGGAAACGGAAATGGCATTTTGTGCGCACTCTTGCTGATGCTGATGCTGCTGCTGCGGGCCAAGTTGACTTAACTTTGCACTTCAAGTTGCCGAATAAACTTGGAAATGAAGCCATGCCGGCGAACAGAGCAGAGTAGAGCAGAGGGGTACCCAAGGGGATTGAGCAAGGCGCAATGCTTGATGGGAAAGTCACGATGGCAACACGATGCAGCGATGCAAATGCACAAACAGAGGGCGGAGGGCAACGGCAGGACGCAGGGTGGTAGGGTGGAAGGGTGGCAAAAGTACATACATACGATTTAAGCATGTAGAAAAAGGAAGGGAGGCAGTTAGGTAGGCAAGCAGATAAAGGTAGGGTAGTCCAAGCTACGCAAGTGCAGCATGAAGCGAACTAAGGGCAACAAATTTGCCAGCGGTTGCCAGGACAACGAGGCACAACAAAAGCCACTCGGCGATAGCGCTGGCGATGGCGGCGCATTTCAGGATGCGCAGCAAGGATGTCGATGGCGATATGCAAATTAGATACAAATAGTGAGAATGAAAAAAAAAAATGTAAATGCAAAACAAAATAAATTCCACAAAATCCTTTCACGTATCCTGTGTAACTCGGTGTGTGCATCTGCATTTGTATCTGTAGGCCAGTGCTTGCTTGTAAAGGGGTGCACATGGCCCGCAAGGGTGGTGTCCTTGTGTCCCCCGTCTCCTGACCGTCTGCCAGCCTGACTGCCTGACTGCCTGACTGCCTGAAAGCCATTTGATATGCGCAGCGTCATAAATAATGTTCAACATTTAATTTCATTTCCATTTTCATTTTACGATATGATATTCAGTTCACTCACTCTCTCTTTTTTCGTCTCGCTTAGTCTCGCCCCCTCTCGCTGTCTCTCTCTCTCTCTCTCTCTCTTTCTTTCTGTCGCTCGGCACAGCTGCCGTAGCGTGCAACCGAAAAGAAAAACTTGACTGAATGGAAAGTGTAATAAAATTTTGAAATTGTATTTTCCTTTCGCGCACTTTCCATATTCCGGTTTGCGACAGCATTTAATTTTATGATTTCGGACTTCGATTGCAACATTTGTGTGCCGCATAAAGTGGCACCCATTGCCTTTGTCCCACAACTATTTGCGGCCAGTTGCTTTTTAATGGATCTTGATATTGATAAAGTTCTAATAAAAAGCGAAACAATAAATGATTTAATATAGATATGTATGTACAGTGCTGGGCATAAAAATAACAGTAATGACTGTTGTCGTAGCTTGGATTAATGTTTTGTATGTTGGAAAATGCTTTAGAGCTTGTGTAAGGCGACTACCGAATGCCCAAAAGAAAAGAACTTCAGCCGCCAAAGCATCTTTGATCTTACATTAAAAGAGCAGTATCTGAAACCATATCAATTAAAAACGAAGAAGCTGAATGCACAACAAGAAATACATGATCTGTTAATCTATTAACGATAAGTAAGACATTTAAACTAGGAGCACATAGAAATCCTTAACCGGGCATAGATTCTGACATTCGCAATTCGTTTTATTTTCTACAAATTTTTCAATTAAAATGGTGCATTTTTTAAAGCGTGTCTAAATAAACGATTTCCTGCAAATACTTTTTGGAATAGCCAAACTAAAATAACATATTTCTTGCGTTATGGTTTGTTTTCATAAAAAAAAAATAAAGACAAACTTCAATTTTGGTCGTATTTTTCCTGCAACAACAATATTTATAGACATTAATGCATGCAGTAAAAATAAATAGACAGCTCAGCTATGGAAATGCATATGAATATATGAATATCGAAGCATAAATATTTGCCTACAGATGCAATGGACAGACGCCTACAGTCAGACGTTTGCAATACTCATGTCATATTATTTGTTAAACAAAGGATATTTCCAAGCGAGAAAATGTTCTAAATCAGTTTCTGCTTCGCCTGTCAAGATAACAATGCCAATTGCAAAACTTGCACACCCCAAAGCAACAATATTCTCCATCAAAATAAACCATAAACCCCTGATGCACCATGTGTGAATTGGATCAGCAAAGTCACAATGCAGTCGACAGAGACTGGTCAGCGATTAATTAAATGGAATACATTATGAATTGAAGGCAACCAGGCCTGATGGCAATATCGATTACAAAGGCATAAGCCTAAGCCTAATGGAATACACCTGCCAATAGACAGATAGACAGAAACTCAGATACTTCGATACAGATACAGATACATATGTATCGCAACTGTACTCTTGTCTTGTGTGCTTGTGCTGCCTGTGTGGATTTGCATGTGTTGTACTTTTATTGTATTTTGTATTTTGTTTATTGATTGCTGCCGATGCAAAACCAAAGCCAAAGTCCGACCACACCTTGGCAACACTGTCGAAAGCCTCAGGCTTAACAGCAGTCACTCAACAGCAGCTTTCATATATCTTCCATCCAACAGTAGCCATGACAGCGGCTTATGCTATACATGTGTGTATGCAATGGGTGTGTGAGTGTGTGTGTGTGTGTCTCATTCCTTGTTGCATTGTTTGTTGTACGTCAGACCATCAGTTGTTTAGCCATTGGTGATTTACGTCAGCCCACATTCACTGCCGATGACTTTAGACAACAGTTTCTGTTTCAGTCTCTATTCTTTTCGCTTCGGTTGTGTTTGGCGATGTCCTTTGCTCTCATCTACCTGCTTGTCTGTCTGTCTGCCTGTCTCTCTGTCTCTTTATCTGTCAGGCAGCTCAAATTATTATTACCAAGTGCACTCGGGCGTATGCGCAATGCTTTTTTCCACTTGAGCATGTCGGCTGCAAAAACAAATCGCATTCACATTTCCTACATTCAATTGCAGCATTTCCAGCATTTCCACTTTGTCAAACGCTTGGATTTTAGACAACATTGATTTTAATTTGCTTCTGTATACGGGCCATTTGCGTTCTATATTCAAAAAATATATTTTGATTATAGTTTTATTTTATAGTTGTACTATTTTTGTTACCAAAATAAATTTTACGTTTTTTTACTTGAGAAACCCGTTCACAGAGGAATTGCTTGCCGCAATATGAAAAATTGAGTAAACATTTAGAAAATGAGCTGGACTAAGAAATACGCTGTATACTCGACTGTACCATTAATCAATTGTAAGCATCGTTAAAAAAGAATAAATAAATAATAAATATATATTCATCCCAACTCCACAATATGGTTCTTTGGCACCCTCAGCTGAAATGAGACTGACATTAGAGTATTATGCAGTTGGTTACGCTCGACTACAACTCTCTCACCTGTCTGAAATTTTGTTGATAGAGCATCAAAATGTTGTCTAGCTAATGCAAATTTGCAGAGCTGTTCTGATTTTATTTCTTGAGTTGCAACTATGGCAAGCAACAATTGTGGATTATTCATTTGCAAAAAGTTGCTTCGACAATGCTCCACACAATTACACACACAGAGAAACATACACACATATATGTATATATATATATATACACACAAGCAGATATGCAATAAGTATTTGTTTTTATGGTTGTTGGCATTGCAAGGATGCTTGCCTCGCCAGTTCATGATGATTATAATGATTTCGATGATGATTGCTGCAAGGATGCTTTGCCATTTTCTGCGAATTAAGCCAATTCATATGCCGCTCAGATATCGTTCAGCGAAACATTATGCAACACTGCAAATGAATAACTGAAGCCTTTAAAAGTTTTTTAATAGCCCGGCTGCAGTTCTGTGTTTTCAGCCCCTGCTTCCAACTCGTCCCCAGTTGCTGCTGCTGCTGCTGCTGCTGCTTCTGCCGCTGAGCCTCACTTCATTAGCGCTGAAAATGTGACGCTTGAAAATTGTTTTCCATTAGTGCAACCCACACATAATGTTTGTGGGGTGGGTTTCTCTCTGTGTATATGTGTATTTGTGTGGGCGTGGTTCCCAACGTTGCCACTAAGCCTTTATGCATTTGATGGCTTTGATTGTAGCCATGCCAGCTGCTTTTACGTATGTGCACAAAACTTTGTCCGCAAACTCGTTAGACAAATTGAAAATTTTGTCGTCAATTGGCGCTTTTAGTTTTTTGCCTCCATTATTATGTTGTATCTAAGTGTGGGTGTTTATTTTCAAAGTTCACCCTATAACATAGTCGTATTTGGCTGACACCGTTTGCCCAAAATATAATTTGACATATCCAGTAATGGGCTTAGAGTTCTTTCGGTTTGCTGTTGTTGGCATATTTCAAAATGGTTAACTCTGAAAGCTGTCAATCGACAAAGCCAATTTTCATTAGCCGAATATTTAAATTGTTGCAAGTCCGCTGTTCTTTCAAAGGGTATATCTGCTTACATATAATATAAGTTGTGGTACAAAATTGAAATATTCTAACAATTCTAAGAAATTTGCAAAGTTTTCTCTTAAAGCCTAAATGTGGCTGGGCTTTTACAGCATACAAATATATTTAAAGACCATTTCACCAATGGAAACTCTTGCAATTTATGCGCATTGCACAACTTTTCGCATCACTTAACTGATTCAGTTCCTTTGCATTTTTCATATTTCAAAATTTAATTCAATTTTTGTTTACCCAGAAACCAGTTAAAGTGGATGCAAAGTGTACAATGAAATTGTTTAATAGTATGTAACACGCAGAGCGAAGCATCTCCAACTCCATAAAGCATATATATTCTTGTGATGACTCGAGTTAACTATATCCGTCCATTAAAACAAAACCATTTGAAATATAGATATATATCTATAATATTGAAAATCTGTATAAATTCAAGCATTCCTATTTGCATTACGATTTATGGATAGTTGAAAAGTTTTTAAGTTCAGGGTATCTCCAAAGTCGAGCCCTCACGACTTGCCACCTATTTGGCTTTCCTCGGCATATTTTAATTTAGCATTTATTTCAATTGAATGATTTATTTCATTTAATTTCAATACACACGTGCAGTTTAGACCTTTTGTCATGGCTGGTTATATGAATCCTTTAGCCATCTGCTGTTGCTCGTAATTCATGTGATTTGCAAATATTAAAAGTTCATCGTATAAAGACCAAACAATACAATAAATACGAAAATACAAAAATACTTGCTAAACAAATATGTTTGCAAATAAAGAGCACTTTAAGCTGCATACAGTGGGATATATAAATATGTACATCTACATATTGAAGTGCTCCAAATGGCAACTTATTCTAGTGAGTGGCAATGCAATCGAATTGGGAGGCAGTCAGTTAGCTACCCCTTTGAGCTATAAGCCATTTTTATCTGTGCAGCTGCTGGGAATTCTTTTGTATCTTTTTATTATTTATTTACTAGTATTTGTTGTTCTCTGCTGGCAAACAAACCGTAAATAAATAAATCAATTTCCATTGAAAAGTATATTTTATTTGCATTTACTCAACTGCAAATTGTGTGTGTGTGCATCGAATATTCGTTGGAAGAACCCTTGATGTTGGACGTGCAATTTGTGCTTGCAATTTTCTGTGAATTTCGCTTGGAATCGAATACCAGCTTTGCTCTTGGCTGCTGTGACAGAACTTAAATATAAGTTTTGGCGGCTGCTTTAATGCTTAAGAGCAAGTGGTTCAAAACGAAACCGAAACTAGAACGTTAACCGACATTTGATTTATTTATTCAATGGGGTAAAGTTTAAAATATACAAATTTAAAATAGTCATACAATTAAATGTTATATAGAATTGGAATTGAATAAGTTTACAATTTATAATGAAATATACAATTTTGTAGGGGCCAGTAATCAGAACTGATATTAAATAAGACCTTCCAATTCACTTATTTTTTGGAACCTAAATTCCTTTCGATGCCTCAGAATATATTATACGAATTCTTGCCCCAGCTGACAGCTATTTCTCATTGTTTTCATCCATTGCAACTGTCTCTAAAATCTCATAAATACACCATAACTACAAGAGATAGTCGATTGAGTTCCATTATCGCAATTTATCAGGCTGTCAAACTGGATCGTATTTCTGTTCATGTATGCAAGGCAAATGATTTGAATTGGCTCGAAAATTTGTTCGGCATAATATCGCTTTCTGTAACTGTTTGTTAAAAAAAAAAAATCTCCATTCGTGCTCTGAATTTGAATCAGTACAGTTGCGATTCCGGTTTCAGTTTGACACCCTTTCATATTTCATACGCAAAGTACAAATGGTATTCACTTTTTTGCAATTCAATTTTCATCTTGAGTGTCTTAAGGTGTTATATCAACTTATCAGCATTTAAAGTCAGAGAATGAAAAGCTAAGCAACAGCAACAAGAACAGCAACAAGAACAGCAACAGAAAGAGAATAACCAGCTAACCTAGAAATGCGTAAGAAGCGTTAAGCTGGCTTCTTTGCCTCTCCTTATCTCTCCTCTTAACGTTCTGGCTTGAAGCAAATCTAAAATCTAATCAGCACACGCTTGTCACCTCACCTGTGCCACAACCTCAACTTGAGCACATAAAAATATGCAAGCCACATACTTGTATGTAAGCATATATATATATATATATATATATATATATATATATATAGGTATATATATACATATGAAAACATTTTTTGTTTGCCACATGCCAGAAAGGAAAACTTTTGCCTGCCGCATGGAAAAGATTATTTTTCTCTTTTTTTTCTTTTGACTCGTTGTGTGTGTGTGTGATGCAAAAGAGTCATCGATCCATTAAAACCAAAAGTCTGTGCGCCCGAAAACTGTACAAAAGGGAGTCGAAGCCAACGAAAAATATTCGAAACGGTCCAAAAAGAACTCAAGCAGGATGCGGCACGAGGCTAAGCTGGCGGGGCATGAGCACAGGTAGTCAAGGTTGCCATAGCAATATCTGGGAGAGAGCATCACGCATACTTCACACAAATACATACATTTATATGTATACATTTATATATATATAGATATATATATGTATGTATACCATGCTCCAGCTTGTCGTCTCGTATCTGTTCGTGTTCGTTGTCCGTTGCTCATACGCCATGTTGTGCGCAGCCCAAAAGCCACACGGGTGTCATCGAGCATTTTTCGGGTGCCCCGAGTATAAAAGCGGTTGTCAAGCACAGCTCGTCGCTCAGATGCGTTGCCAGGTGGCAGCCACAAGGCCAGCAGCAACAGCAGAAACAGCAGCAGCATCAGCATTGAGCTCCTTTGAGCCTTGGCTGGGAATCTCAAGTGGTTGCTGCTTACATTTTGTTGGGGTTATTGAGGGTATGTGGGGGAGTAGGTGCATCACTAATGCGGTTAGCTGTAATGACTGCATCTCAAATGCATAGACCAACTGCAGCACTTAGTAGCAGAGAGTACACTTTAAGACATCGACTTAATTTATTTTGAGGTACAAGCAAAGCAGTTTCATTAATTATTCAACAAACGAACACATTTAAACATAGAAACTTTATTCTTATTTGTGTTTAGCCATGTTCATTAAAATTATACATTATAAGCAGTAATTTTTTGTTTGTTTTTATCTTTTGATATTCATTGAAAATCATTACAAACATTTATGTTTATTGTACTCATGTATGTGGGAAAGAAAGTACAAGTTGTTCATCATAATATGAACACTTATATAATAAAAATACATTTATTTATTATCCTTTCAAGTTGAACTGAAGTTTGTCAGGTCTTCATAAAAAACATTTCCGACCTTTTCTTGATTAATCGTTCGGATCGGATGACTGTATCCTATAGCTCAGACGAAAAATTACTTCTTGACAACTTTTTCTACCGAGTAACAGAAACCAAGCTCAATGTTTATGCGTGTTATTATACACCTAAAATTCCAACAAAAATTCATCAATATCGAAGCAATATATTAAAAATAGTATGTTAAATTTTAGCATAATTTTCTCACATTACATTGCCCGCATTCGCTCAGTGTATGCAATGACGCCTGCGCTCTGCAGCTCTCTTGGCAAAAAAAAACATGGCTGCGCTCACGGCCAGGACCCACACTCACACACACACACACATACATACTTACAGTTGCTGACTGAGACAGACAAAGGCCATTTCCCCTTATCAAATGAGCAAGATACACACACACACACATTTACATACACACACATGTATGTTGGTTGCTCAGAGTTGTGCAAACGATTTTCAACACATTTACAAATATTGTAAATGTGTGCAAAATTTCAAGCATTATGCATGTATGTGTGAGTGTGTGTAGAGTGTGTGGGAGTGAAAACTGACAAAGAGAGAGTGTGTCCTCTATGTGTGTGTGTAAGGTGTGTGTGTGTCCGGTGTGTGTGTGTGCAAAGTGAACATTCGATTTTACCGGTTGCTGCTTTTTGCCGGTCTTTTGCTACCAAAACATCGAGAGTTTGGGAAACTGAGTGCTGCTCCTGCTGCTGTTCTCCGCACTCTATCCAAGAGGAAGAGTCGGATGAAGCGGCAGAAAGAGAAGCAGAGAGAGAGAGACAGCGAGAGAGAGAGAGAGAGAGAGAGAGAGACAGAGAGAAAGAGAGAAAGAGAGAGAGGGAGTCGAAGACAAGGGAGTGGTGTGTGGAAAGACCTGAAGCTGAAGGAGTCAGTAGCCCGGAGACCGCAACACAGAACTCTCCCTCGAGTGTGACGCTGCTGAGTGCCGTCGCCATATTTGATGTTTGCCTGTTGGCCTGTTGTTATTTTCGATTTGTCGTTAAGCAACAACAACAGCAGCAACAACAACGATTGAAAGTTGGCCAACTGCTGTCGATTGTTGCCTCGCTACACTACTACCTACAGTTCAGTGCACGTTCTCCCAAGCGTACGACATCCATCTATCTATCCACCTTTGTGACCAGGTCTAGGGCAAATACGTGTTCTTGCTCTATAAAGTATCAGGCCTTTGCAGCTTTCACATCAAGTTTATCATTTATAGACAAAAGGGAGGCATAATTAATGATCTGAGCTCTTTTACTTTAAGGGTTATATATGCTCTCAAATATATACACATATATCAGAATAGGTCATCTGCTTTTTCAATATGTTGACGAAGTTCAACTTTAATTTAAAAGATTTTTAAAGTTGCTAACATCTCTCTAAAATTGCTTAACAATTTATTTAGCACTGAGGTCCCAGATCAATTTCAAAGTTAACTTAAAACAAATTGCAGTGTATATTTAATTCGCTATACGCTCCGATATTGATTGCCATTGCCATAACTTCTTCCTCTTCTTTGTCTTCTTGTTACGGTGTTTTTACTAATGGCCAGCCAGACGCCATTGGAAAACGCCAAACGCGATGGCGGCCATTGCTCGCAAATGTTTTCGCGTTGGCGTGCCCAGGCAACTATACACACCAGCACACACACACACACACACACACACACACACACACACTCAAACAAGCGTCATACAGCGAGACAAAGACAAAATGAGAATTTCACGTATATAACAGCAAATATTCGCTGCGCTGCTAAATGAAATGAAATCAACATGGCTGCCCAGGATCCGGACACGGACACAGATCCGGATCGGAGTCTGGGTCTGCGTTCAAAAATACAACAACAGCAACAAAAAGAAAAAGCAGCTGAACCTGCAACGTTGGCAATTTTAACACAGGCTACGCTTTCATTTGGTTTCGTCTCGTTTCGTTTCGTTTCGTTTCGTTACGTTTCGCTTCGGTTCCATTTGGCTATTATTGCTGCGGTGGCATGCCCCAAACTCCCAAAAGTCCTCAAACTCATGCCCACGTACAAAAGTACATATATATATATATATATATATAAATATAAATATATATGGGCAGAGGCAGAGGCGTTTGCAAATGCGCTTTAGGGCTCATTAGGCCGCACCGAAATTTAATTGAACCAATTCCTTTTATTTTGTTGTGCCGAAAACGTGCTCAAATTAAAATGATAAAAAAAGAGCTGAAAATTAAGCGTTGAAAATATGCAATTCGAATTTTACATGTTATGCGTATACACTTGCAGAGGGTATTTTAAGGCGATCGTTAAATGTTTAGGTGACTTCTTCGAGTCTATGGAACATATATATGTACATATTCCTGATCAGCTTCAATAGACGAGTAGATATAGCCATATCCAAATTAGTGCCTCAGTTCTTAAAATATCTTTATGACATTTTCTATAGATTCGTATTTTGCTGCAGGCAGTAAATGTTTCGAAGATGGATGGATCGATTACTTATATCTTAATTGACTTAACAAGTAATCCAGAGTAAGCTCACAAAGTATGCTTCCAAAATTTAAACACAAAAGTCATTCATATCGTATAGCGTCCATAGGAACAACCCATCGATTTTTCATGTTTATAATGAAATTCAGACATCGGCAGTTTGACTGCGACCTGCGACCTGTCAGCAGTGTATGTTATCTTCGGCATTTCGAATACAGTCCCGTTTTGTAGTTTTTGCTTTGATTTGGCTTGTGTTACGCCAACCGTTTAATTCAATTATGTAATTTTTAGTAACGTGTTTTCCAAAACATCCCATTCATCTAATTGAAATTTTTCGAATGCAAAGTTTTGTTGTTACAGCTGCCTTTTGTTGCCTAAAACAATTTTAATAAATTCATTACATGGCCCAAATTCACACACACACACACACACAACAGTTGGCCATTTTGTGTTGTTTCTGCTCTTAGCAAGTGCTAGAAAAGTTGGCCAATGTTATTTTTACTCTACTCCAAACTCGTCAAATTGATTGGAAAATATTCGAGCAAATCGCAAACAAGCTTAGTCATAAAAACACAATTTTTCATTCAATAAAAAAAAGTCCGAAACTTGGTTAGAGAATGTGTTTCATGGGGATAGTTTTAAGGCTAAAAGAGTAAATGATTTTGTTTGGCAATACACTGTGGACAAGTTCGTTGCGAACGGGAAAACAAAGATGTTTTCTTTTCCCAACTAAAATTCACTATATTTTTACACAATATATTTATTGAAATTCCTCAACATATCTCGTACACTTTTACATTTTTCTATGCCATTAACTTTGTTAAAGTTCATTTGAACTTTATTGCCAGGCTTCCTTTTGGCACTTTAAATCATCGCAGACGCTTCTTTGTTTCTAACTTAAGCTTGTGTAAAGTTTTTCTCTGCAATAAAATATATATAAATGGTATATGTATATGTATAATAAATATGGTGTAAAATTTTGCCCACATGCTACAGTGCTGCATGTGGTATGGAGACGCTGACAACACTTTAATTTATAGCACAGCGACGAATTTTCGTTGCCCTCTTCATATATATATATATATATATATATATATATATATATATACATGTATACATATATATTCTTCATTCTGTTAATACTCTGGACAAATTAAAAATGTGTGAGAAAGGTATGATGAAATTGCGCCGAAGCGTGTAACAGGCAAAAGGATGTATCTTGAAATACACAAAGCACTTATATTCTTACATATATATAGCCATTGCCATATGTTCATGTCCTTCTACAGTCTGTAAAGGCTAGAGACTTGCTAATTCTCATTAAAATTGAGTTTATTTCATTTTTTCGATAGCCGTATCCATTTATAGAATGTCGATATAAATCGATTTCCAACAGCATTGAAAATAAACTATTTGGATGATCGTATTGATTTCTCGAAATAATATCAATCATTTGGCAATACTTCAACAAGATTGTTTAGGAAACATGGAAGAAAATGGTATTTTCAAATTTAAAATGTTGGCTTCAGGATATATTCTAGTCGAGCTTTCGCGACTCGAGCATTCTTACTTGTTTTTCCTACTGAGGCTGAGCTGGGCTGTGGCTTTTGCCAGCGTTTTCTAGTATTTGGTGCGCTGCGAAAACCACTTTTCATGCACATCAGTTGCAGCTGTTACAACAGTCAGGCGGGTAGTGAGATTGGGGGTGGGAATGGGGGTGGGGGTATGCTGGCAAGGGCTGCAATTGCAATGTGCGACGGGCCAACGAGTAACGAGAAATCTGCTGCAACATCAACAACAAACAAAACGAAATATTTCTAGAACCCAACTATTTGATAGAATATTTTGCGAAAGTATGGGCAAAGCTTGTTATCATTCGGTGTCCACATCTGTCACCTTCTATAAATCAGCACATGCCCCTTACATACACATACCAAAACATCTACTTACTTAGAGTCTTATTTTTTGAAGTCTATGCACAGCAGTACTCTGGTGTTTTCGTTGCACTTCTTTTTATATGCCACGTTGCTGCTCGGCAACTAATTCCCTTAATGGAAAATTGCACAAGCATGTTAAGAACAAAAAATATATAGAAAAAAGGAAAATAAACTGTAACAGCCGCAAGAAGTTGAAATAGAAGGGCAAAAGGCATGTAAGTAGCACGTGACGCTGCTTAAATACCCTGATAGCATTCAGTGGTAGTGGTAGCTTGCACAGTCTGCCACACGGGAAATAGATACTTGAACTGGAAATGTGCTTGAAATATCACAGAAGGCATATTTACTTATAATCGAAATGAAGATGTTGAGCTGAAATAGTTTTTGTTGCGCACTAATAAAATAATATTACTTTACTGTGTGCTTATTTCTTCCTTTCAAATTGAAACAAATTTTTAGTTCGTGTTGATTATTCATTGTATTTGTTAAGTTATTTTCCTGCTCAGCTTAAGCACTTTTTCATCTCTTGGGTACAAAACTAGTTTTCTCCATCCATTAATCACTTAATCCTTGCTAACTATGCCAACACTGACATTCAAAAAAATAAAGTTTTGTTAGTCACAAATGATTTTGAACCTTCATGAAATATAATAAATAGTTCAGATGCAACCTGCCAGCATATAAATTGCACTACCAATTTCAAAAATCAAGTGATTATTCCTTTGAAAGATATATGATATAGTAGTTGGATGTTGATGATTTGTTGTCCACATGTGAAGAGCTTAATAGCATCCACAATAGTTTAGTTTGTAAGTTTGTGCGATTAGTTTGGTAAAAGAATAAGTTATTCATATAACCACTCATCTGTCGACCGATTATTCCTATTACAGCTATAGGATATAGTGATTCGATCCAGCCGACTTCGAAATACGTTCTTAACGAATCAAAATTGATGAAGGTAAACCAAGTTTTATCAAAATAGCTTCAAAATCTTAACAGAGAGAAACAAGACTATATAGACTCATCTATTAATTTTGATTCAGATTTGAAATAGTCTATATTAAGTCGGAGACTTCTCTTTCCATGATTACAAACTTCATGCGAAGCTAAAATATTCCGCACAAGACTATAATTAAATGAGAGTTTGCTGCTATCTTTATTCGACTACTTTTTCTTGTTACTTTTTAGACTCCAAATGCTTTTCGTTGTATCGTTTATTTCGGTCATGTTCTTAGAGCTGGTAATTTATGGAACGACCCTCGATGGCATGGCAAATATCTGTGTTGCTTTTACGCATAATATATTAGTTGCCGCATTGCAATTGTTCTTGTTGCGTGTTGCGGGCGTTGCATTGTCTCAATTGTACGTCTGTTGTCCCTTTGTTTGCCATGGGGCCCACCCTCTAACACATCTCTCTCTCTCTCTCTCTCTCTGTAGCTCTCTGTAGCTCTCTGTGCTTCTCTTTCTCTGTCAGCCTATATATTTTTTGCCATTGTAATGCAGCAGCAGCAGCAGCATCCCCGGTTAACCCACCCAGCTGCCAGGCCCAGGACCAGGCAAACCGTCTGTTGTTCGTGCTGTCGCATTATTCTTCCGCATTTTCAGCCACTTTTCTTTATCACACACACACACACACATACACAAACTCGAAAACGTGGCCCGATTTTGGCCTAACCCCGACAATCAAACGTGACCCGTTTGGCCCGTGCCCCTCGACTCTAGATCTAAATGCATACATTGAATTCAATATCTCGTGTTACATTTCATTGCATGCGCCAGATTTATTGTAGTCCGCAAAATGGATAACATGGTGAAAACGAAGCTAAAGCGCAAATCACTTGAGAATTTATGTTTGTGTTCACGCCTTAATACCTATCTAAGTCTTTTTGCTTAGCTGGCAAAATTCTCCAGTTTTCCATTTGTAGCACTTAAGCAGATTGCGAACGCATTTCTACATTTCTATTGAAATTGCCATTTAGTATGTTAAATTGGGCATCAATTTGCTCTTCCCATTTACTTTGTATTTTGAAGTTGTGCAAAGGTACAGAAAGAAGCTCCTCTAATACCATAAGGTGTTTATATTCTTAATCAGCATTAGCAGCCGACTTGATTCGTCCATCTAAATACATAAATACTTATAAATATTGAAGCCTTAAGATGCATGAGCTAAAGGCTATTATGTATTTATTTTAACATACCTTTGAATAAATTGGTTTCTTATCAAATAAACGAGGAATGTGGCTTTGAATTCCCATTTATTAAACTTCGACAATCAACTTACTTCAAAGTTGTGCTCTGAAATCAAAATCAATTTATAATTCTTATTGCGCATTTTCTTAAGTGCAATTTCATAATTATGGCAAGTCGTATCTACAGTGATTTCAAATGCTGTGTTCCGTGTAATTTGAAGACAGATACTTTTAGCAGGCAGTTTGCTACAATGCTTGCACTTTGTTGTCCTGCAACTGGCAGATGCTCAAAATGCAATATCCTATTGAATGCTAACCGAGTGTGTTTGTGTGTGTGTGTGTTAGAGTGTGTGTGTGTGTGTGTGTGTTTGCACAAGATTTATATATTTTCAATTTCCGCTTTTATGAGTGCAATGCGAACATTTTCATGCATGAACAAATCGAATGACCTCGCACAGCATAAAGACCACAAACGGCAATAGCTATATAATCATAGGATATAGTCATCTTTCATGTATGTGTATCTCTAGTTGTGTGTGTGTGTGTGTGTATCTATAGCTTGGCAAACACATATGCCCATTTGCTTTGAAAAGCGATGGAAAAGTTTGTGGAAACCGCACGCAATTGCATTGAACTGCTTATGCAAATGGCAATCAAAACGTTGTTGCCTCACTGAAAACAACCACACACACACACACTCACTCACACACACACACATACACACATTGTTATGCAGAGTATGCAGATAGCAGTTGTGCGAGAATTTGCATAAGGAAACATTGGCAAACATTGTTGGGCAAAAATGCCGACATGGAATTTAATCAGTAATCAGCATTGAGCAGTTATTAAATTTTGCGTTGATATTGCTAACAAAAATATATCCAAAAGTTAGTCACTGCAACACTCCAAGTCTCTACTCAGCATAAGCAAGTGTAAATTAAAATGCGTTGCACATGCCCCAAGTGAGCCCATGTGCCACATGTGCGTAGCTGTGGAATATATTTTTCCGCTGCATGGCCCCAAAGCACTGTGTATGAAAACCCAGGCAAGCCGAAGCTTAGATACCCTTGTGAGCTGGATTCAAATTGCTGAAAATTGAATTTCGCTGTAAATTTCAAGTATCTTCCAATTATACACATAAATAATAAATAATATAATAGTGCAATGCTTACAATTGTATACCAAGCTGGTGAATTTTATGGCAATAACTTGGAAAACAAAAACAGTTTTCCTTAGGCTGAGTGATTGCTTCAATGGCATACCAGATAAAGACGAATATATTCAGAGTTTCTTCAAGACTAGATTGTATATAAGCAGACATGACTATATCGACTCGACTAGTAATGCCAGTCAAGACTATTTATACGTTATCTCCTTCAATGATTTGCAGACTGCACACTAAATTATAATACCCTGACACTGCTCGGCTATAAATAATAAACAGAACCTAAACGGCACAGAACTGAGCAACATGTACATGGGTATGCAAACACACACATACACAAAACTACTCAAACATGTATATTTATATGTATATATGCACCGTATGCTTGGATATATAACTTTGCAATGCTTTACAGCTTATGGGTTAAATAATGCTGCATTCCACTCATGCCTTTGCCACTGCCACTGCCACTGCCACTGCCACTGCCTCTGCCTGTGCCACGTCCACACTTTAGTACGCCTGGCTGGTTCATTTGTCACAAGCAATTCCCAGCACATTGCCTCATGCATTTTAGATACCTCGTTAACATGTAACTATAAATTTGGGTTAGGTTAGTTAGTTATTCAGCTAGGTTCGAGCTAAACATAATCCTATTCACAAAATTTTAGTAAGTCATCTAAATGAACAGATATCAAGCTACAACCAAAGAAGATGCCAGATTCGAAAGCCTCTTTCTACTTATTTTGTATGCTTAAAATCCACGTCTTAACAAGTAAATTTAATAAAAATAATTAAATAATATATGTTTTATTATAAAGTGCTTACATATTTGAGATAAACTTTAGTAAGAATATAATTTTCACATGATGCATAATCAAATTATAAGTCGAAATTACTTTAAATATGAATAATCTGACCGTTGACTTGGCTGAGAGTTTTCTGTTACTTCAATAAACTTGACATCTTTTAAAGGGTATTTTCAAGTCAACCATTACATCATTCAAGCATACCTTTACCAGCTGCATATTTACATCCATTTTGCTATCTCAGAGATTTGGTTTCTTTGATTCGTTGTTTTTGCTGCCAGTCTTCGTAAAATATTTCGATATTAAATTCTCTAAGCATGCCTTTTACCTGTGGCCATTTTTTTACTATTCTCTCTTCGAAAATGTCAAACACGTTGCTTATTGCATTTTTCTGCCCATGCCCTTTTTTTATAACTTGTATATAACATTTTTCTTTGCCAACCTTGTTCATCTGGCAAACAGTTAAATGCTCCTCACTCTGCACACTGCACTTCCTTGTGAGGTGGCACATTTCCGCATCCGTTGTCCTTGTGTGCATCGTTCAGCCTCCATCCTTCCTTATGCATTTAGTCCTTTGGCCGCTGCAGCTAAGCTCCTGCTAATGCATATTTGTGCAAGGACTCTGCATGTAGCTGACGTTAAATTAATTTCCGCCAAAAGAAATTATCGTCTTCCGCCTGTCCTTCGTCGTCAACGTCAACGTCTTCGACAAACCACTTTGAACAGCTTATTGGCATATTTTAGATGGCATCCGCATCAATTATTTTGGGTATTTTTTAATCAGCTTACCGGCTGCCTAATGGAAACCACCTTTTATAGCTTGCATTTTATGCAAACTTTTATCTACTTATTATAAGCAGCCTCTTGCTACATATATTTACTTTTCCCTCTCGGAGTTTTGTTTTTTTCGAAAGAAAATCCTTAGGAGTTGAACGAAAAATAAACTTCCTGCACTTCATCTTCATTTTTTATACAAAACTTTTGTAAATTACAAAACAGCTTAGAAATTTATTTAAATGAGTTTACTAACAATCTGACGAACTTTTTTGCTTATTGACAACCAACAGATTTTTCTTAAGTTAGACTCTTTGCTGAAGCTGTTAAGATTTTAAAGTTGAGCAAAGACTTATAGGAATTTCCTTTGGACTGCTTTGTAAATCGGTTAAGTCTCTAAGTCAAGCCACACCTTAAGTTATTTACTTAGTCAATTTTGTACTGCTTCTTAAATACGTCTTTGTTTCTTCGTATCTTCAATCTCTTTTTACTCTTTATATGAAAGGTCTTCAGATACATTTGTACGTTAAATGACAACAATTTGCGCATTATTTCTCTTCATATTAAAAGCCTTAAGTTCGATTTACTTACCCATTAAACACACTAACTCAATTGATGTTATGGAATGCTCATCATAAAGTAAGCACGTATCACATACACCACTTTTCTCATCATAACCAAATCAAGTTTATACTCAACAAAGATGTTTATTAGCTTTCTTGAGTTTCACTTCACACACACTTTAAAGCAGTCGTTTGCTGGTTATATTTGAATGGAAGTGTAGAGTTTCGTTCGCTCTTGGCATTCACCGCGTGCCTTATGGTCAAAAAACATAGAGGCCTACAGTGGATACCAGGAGAAAAACGTACCAAACGACGGCACACACACCACACACACACTCACACACACACACACACACATCACTTGAGTTCTGCTCACGCAAAACAGGAACTTGCATAACGAGTGAAAAATCAGCTGATGATCGCAAAGGCGAATGTCCTTCGCACAAGGAATCGCTGCTTGAGGCAATGACCCAAAATGAACCGCACCGAACCGGTTTTTATTTATTTTTTTTTGAGAGGCACTTGGGAACCATTTACGTCTTGAAAGTGGGTCTGTCACTGGCACTGGTACGGTGACTGGAACTGGGACCGTTGGGAGATGCGTTGTGTGTTCGTTGCCAGTGTTGCGAACGAACTGCTCGAATTGCTGAATGCGCCGCGCTACAAAACTCTCCGTTCTCTGTTCTCAGTGCGGGGCAGAGCCTTAAGTAGTCGCGATCCCAACATCATTTAGGGGTTGCTTGATCCCCGAGCACGGCGCAACGTAACAGGATCAATGCCGCTGCTGCTGCTGCTGCTCTCCCTTCGCCCAGTGGTGAAATCTGGTTTTTGGTTTTTGGCTTTGGGTTATCCTGTTCAGGCAGCTGCCAAAAAAAAAAAAAGAAAAAGAAGCAAAATATCAAAATTCATTGAAACGTTCATTGGGCTTAGGACATATCAGCGACGGAGAGCGCCCGCTGCTCCCTGTTATTGTTATCCTTGCCGATTTTTATGATTATAGGCATCTCTGTGTGTGTGTGTTTGCGTTGATGTCTGTGTGTGTGTGTGTGTGTGTGTTTGTGTGTTGCTTTTATATTGTTGCTGGCGTTTACGGCGTTGCAAATGCATTTTTATATCCTGTTTATGTGCGCGCGTTTTTATCAATGGAACTCGTGATTTATTCCTGCTGCACTTTATCTCCCTCTCTCTCTCTCTCTCTCTCTCTCTCTCTCTCTCTTACTCTCTCTTACTCTCTCTGCACCCCTCTCTACACAGCAGCAGCAGCTGAGCTGCAATCAGAGCCGCAAAAGGTGCAATGTCATCCACGTATTTTACAATCCTGATGGTTTCGTCAACTTTAAAAGTGATTATTTTTTTTATATGCTTTTATTGTTTTTATTGCTACTGTTTTATTAAGGTGATTCCCTGACGCTGATAAGCAAAACAGTTTTAGAAGGGTTAATTTTATGTTTGATATAATGTGAAACTTTCAACGGATAAATAGTTAGTTATTCGATGATTATATCGTCATAAAAAACTCATAAAATTTGACAAATAGTAGAAAACCGTTTTCTCTTATTTTTGGGTATACTTTTTGCTAAATAATGCATTAAGGAGTTCATCAAATAAAATTTCAATGGACAACATTATTTAAAATAAAAATACAGAAAAATATTGGCTGTTTGGAATTTATTTATATATCTGAAATTGAGTTCTAACTACGTACTTTGAGATAGATATTTTTATTTAAGACTTCTAATTTGTATACCCTGAACCCAAATGACAAAAGCGAACAATGAAATTGAACAAAAGTAAGTAAACAGCAGTAAAATGCATCTTCGACTCCATAAGATAAATATATCATTGATCTGTCTTTCGATCGCAGAGACTATAAGATCTAAAGACTTAATATTTGGAATAGAATTTCTCAAATGCCATTCTCATAGCACATCAAGTTTATTTCATTTTATCATTAACTGTCCCCGTTGCACGAATATCGGTTTTAATTAATTTTCGATAGCAATACAAATCTGACTCTTATGAGGATATCTTCTTAACATATTTATAAAGCATACTTTCAGTTTGCTGGCTTGAATATCTAACACTTATGATAGGCAAAGACTGCAGCTCAGAACATCTCCAAATTGAGCTCTCTCAATTAAAGCATTCTTACTTTTTTATTTTGCTTTTAATATTCTATATTTTTATTTTCTATTGATTTATCATACTTATTTTTATAATTTACCATAAAATTTAAATATAATAGATATTAATCAGATTTCTCCCATTGTCCATAATTAGCAATAATTAGTTTTTTTTCAAGCAATTGTTGTATTTGTGCTTGAGCTTCGTAGAAAACCAAGTTATAAATATAATAACACAAATAACGACAACTGTTACGATTCGATCAATACTAAATACACACACACACAGAGGCACAGGACACAATCAGGGCACATCTGGAAAATGTCGATGCGAATAAAAGTCATTTGTGGGCAGAGAGAAAATGCGGGGAGAGAAGAGGCAAACAAATGCAGACAAAAGCATAATGCGTATTGTTGTCAACGGCGACAGCAGCTGATCGAAGAACGCACAACAAATTGAATAGCGTAGAGTCGAGTACACAACAACACAGGACATGGCAGGACATTCTGCTATCAACTATCAGCCGTTTGGCCCGTGACACACATTTGCAGCAGGCTGCATTCAGCAAAAGGTTTCCAGCACGAATTGGCGCCCAAAAGAAAAAAAACATAGAGGTAATACAACAAAAGCAATAGGAAAAATGCCAGGCAATTGAAAATTGAAAATTACATCAAAATCAGCAGCTGTCAAGCGAGTCCTTGGCTTATGCCAAAAACAGCTGTGGGCTGCTGCACACACAGTTTATTGATTTTGCTGTAGCTATTTAAATTGCTTCTGCCAGTTGCCTTTTTATCGATTGCCACACACACACACATATGCACTGAGGTATAAAAATAATAATGCAGCTCCTCACATACACTTTGAGCTAAAAGTGTCTCGACTCGGCAAATGACGCGTCACATCATAAACTCTTGTTGCCCCCCTTTGCCTCCTTTCCCTCCTCCTTAGCAATCTTAGCATTCTAAAGTATGCATGAGGAATATGCAAATAACTGAACAGCAGTTATACACTGCAAAATAAAATGTGTTGCTAAACGAAGAGCCAACGAACTGAGTTATAAAAAAATCTACAAGGTTTGAAGTCCACTTTTAAGTTTGTTTTAGGAAATTATTTAATACTTAAGCAAGATAATATTTCGGAGATCATATATTGAATATAGTAAAAAAAGTACAAGTAGATACTGTTCTGAGTAGTATTAAGTAGTCATTGGAGATTGGTTAAAGAAGATACATTCATGTAGCTTTCGAATTATGTCCATAAGTCAATTGTTATGTAAAATGAATTTTTAACAATTTTAATTGGTAAATAATGATGCGAAAAGGTTGTGAAGAAGTTGAAGGATGTAATAGGCAGAAGGACGCATCTGCGACCCCATAAAGCATATATATTTGAAGCCAAGTCGATTTAAGCAAATTACTTTATACCTTTGTATGAAAGAGCCAATATCAGATGCCAAAGAAGCTGGAAATTTAAAATTTGCAAAGCCAAAACAAATTCTATTTCATATTATGTAATATATATAATACCCCCACATATGATAAATCAATTGTAAAAGTTTCGTTAAGGTCGAATAAGAAACGCAGATTATGTTAACTAAAATGAGATTTGATATTCAACAAACTACAATTTCTATGCTTGCTGTATTTAACAGTTGGGTTCAGGCTATAGCCTATTCAACCTCTCCCGACTAAAATATTGACGAGAAATAATATTTCTCTCAGTGTGCACACACTGTATATATATATATAAAGCGAGTTTATTTAGTTTTGCTCTGCTGGCTGCTGCTGTGGCATAGAAATTTTTATGCTCGTCTCCCTTATGGCTTTTATGCATGCACACACACAAATACACACACTGACACACACACAGGCAAACACACTGACATGCAAATGGTGTCCTGTTCACAGTCGAGCCCCTGATTCTCTGTATATCCCCCTCTTAGTGGGAAACTGTCTCAATGGCTGGCAATTAGCTGCTGTTGTTGCGTTTGTTGTTGTCGTTGTTCTCAACGCTGTCGCATTGCTGTCATGTGAGGCACTTAAACATGATTTTAATGTCAATGGTTTCCACGCTTCGCCATATTTGCCACAGAGAAAGAGAGAGAGAGAGAGAGAGAGAGAGACAGAGAGAGATAGAGAGAGCGAGAGAGATATAGGGATAGCAGCTTGTTTGCACGCAAAGAAGATGAAAGTGTTGGAGGTCGTCGCACCTCTTCGCCTTTTTTTATAGATTTTACTTTTTCCTTAGCTGTGCTGAGGTGCTTATTGCCTTGTTGCCCCCCAGTAGATGTCAGGGCTGCTTCTTGTTTGTTTAATTTGCCATAAAAAGGTGCTGAAGCAGCAGCAAGTGCGACTCTTAAGCTCTCTCTCTCCCTCTCTCTCTCTCTCTCTCTCTGTCTCTCTCTCAAGTTGTTGTCGTAATGAGTACAAAAATCTATTAAGCCACCAACTTGATGAGCATTTAAATTAAGACAGCGATTAAGTTTGAAGAACTGTGACCTTGAACTCAATTTTAGCTTATCCTTCTTATTTTAATAGTTAAGAAAGATGCGAAAGTGAAGGATTCAAGATTTTTTCGGCTACATTCTAAATGAACTAGTTCAGGGAAAGAGATTGATTAGAGATTAAATTCAGACAGATATTATATGAAAGAGTACTGGGAAAAAAGTACTGAGTACTGAAAAAATGTAATTTTATTTTAATTGATATTATATATCGTGATTTAATATCAGATCACTCAATGTAAAAACTCTTACTTTTTGTTACATATATTTATAATACAGAATCTTATATCTTATTTAGTATACCATGTTACACGATGACAACTATTCTACGCTTCGCTTTACTACTTAATAAACTTAAGTAAAGCAATATATGTATTTTTAAATACCATGTATAATGATCTACTCCTTTGAGGAGAAGAGCAGTTGTAAGCTCAGAAGGAGCCCAAAATTAACTAACAACTATATTGTGAGCACAGCTCTAATTGATATAACTGCATTTCTAATTCATATCCCCGTTTATACAATAAATCAGTGAAAAATAAATTATATTTGAAGCCTTGACTAACATTTACATTGAAAGTTTCTATGCGACTTTGGACTAACTCAAACAATTGCATTGCTACTCCTAACAGTTTTCCAAGTCCTCAAGAAGTCTTAGCTTGCTTGACTAAACTTTTGCCAAGTAGTCAAGAGTCAAATGCTATTTATTTTGCACAAAATGAAAAGCCACACAAATAAACTCAAAATAAACCGAAATTCGAAAGAAAAAGGAATAAGCCAAAAAGTAGTAAAAACACAAAGCGCAGGCAACCAATTTGAGACGCCAGCCAAGCGTAAGAGATAAAGCAGACCCAACTGGAATGTAAATGCAGAAAAAAAATTCAAATATTTGCAACGCTTTTTATGCACAGCACGTAGTCCAGTATTTTTTTTTTTTTCTTGTTGCAAGGAGGCACCACAGCGAGCAGCATAAAAATGTAATTTCCTTCCGCGCACCTAACAACAACAGCAACAACAACGATAACAGTAATGCCAACAACCTGCCATTAATGCTCGCATATGTACACACAGTTGTGCACACACACACACACACACACACACACACAGCCAAAAAGCTACTACTACTACTACTACAACAAATCATGCTAACAGCATCCTTTGCACAGCACGGCAAATGGGGAAAAAATAAAAATAAAATGTGAATAAAGTACGAGAATTTTTTGGGTGCGGTCCTTGACATCGCGTACGACGCATGACACTCGCCAGCCTCGCTGGTATCCTTGCTGTTATCCTGCCTGCCAGCCTGCTTCTTGTCTATGCTTGAGATTCGCAGGGTTGCCTGCCTGCTGCGAATACTCGTTTCGAATTCACGATGAACTCGATTTTACGACAGCACCCGCCATCAAGCAACACACACACGCACACACACACACACACTAATACTACTACTACGATGCTGTCCAGAGAGACTTTCAGTGTATTAATATGTGTGTGTGGGTGTGTGCGCGGGCGTGTGACTGACTACCACAACTACACACACACACACACGCACACACACACACTAAGAGACTAGCAAACATTTTTGGGTAGCTCACCAAAAAAGCCCCAACGGCAACTCTGCAACTTATTTATTAGTCGAATTTTGTTCGTGGCATGTTTTCCGCAATTCCCCTTGGCATTTCTGAATAGAAATATTTTCACTGCTGATCGACAAGAAGTTTTTAGATTGGGTTTTTGTTCGATAAAAGATTTAACCCAAAAGGGTTGCGAGTTAATATGTATTTAGAGGGATTATAAAAGCTGAAACTCTAAGAACTATTCCTTAGGGCCTAATACGAGCTTTTTACCTTTTTTTTTATAGACTTACATAAATGAAATTTGAAATTAAATCCATTCCTGCGCTGAAGCTGTAAAATATTGAATCTCATTCTTTAACGATTTTTCTGTGACTTTTCACAACACGATGAAATATTTGTGTAATCGTTCTAAAATCATGTTGAATACAATATTTTACGATTCATAGAAAATATGTAGTAAGCAAAAATGATATATAGAATTTTTAGGTAACCCTTTTAATTAAATGTTAATATGTTAATGTAATATGAAAAATATGTAGACAGAATTCTTTATCAAAACAAAATATACGAGTATAATTAGCTTTAAGAAATATACATTTGCGAAACTTTGTAAATTAATTTTAAATAATTATTAACGGCTCTTAAAAATACCAACGGAAAATCCTAAATCGTTTAGGGTGTTAATTTATGTATAATGTGTATAGTTGAAATACATATATTTTTATAAAAATATTTTTATGTGATGCTTATATAGAAATTACAGTTTATACTCACTTTATAAGTTTGTCTCTTAAGATAAACACAGATATTTTGGGCAACATTAAACAACATTATGGACAACACCAAGAAATTGACAGATATTGACATATAGGAGACGTAGTAGGAGTAGTAGTAGTAGTAGTAGTAGTAGTAGTAGTAGTAGTAGTATATTCCATTACAACATCAAGTACATACCCATTAGCATTAGCATTACCGTTACAGCGCGCACTTTTTAAATATGCTAATTGAATTTTATTTTGATTTAATTATATACTTAATTTCAGTTTAAGCTTGTTGAATCTTTAATTGCTTTGGCGTTGTCACTTTTTACTTGCATTTTATTAGTTGTATTCATTTTATTGGTTGTATTTTAAATTTGCACAGAGTTTCACTTTTGATTGCTTTTCGTTGCTTTTCAGTTTTTTAATGCAGCTCGGTAAAAAATTGTGTAATTAATTATATTGAATGTTTGTCGAGTGTGTGTGTGTGTGTGTAAGTGCATGTATGAGTGTGTGTGTGTGTGCGTGTGTCTGGTTTTATTCTTTTTGCTTTGTGCTTTGTCCTTTTGTGTGTGTTATGTGTCTGTGCAGTTTTCGCTTGGTCCAGTGTCGAGTGTGTTCTGATTTTGCTTTCTTTCATTTTTCCTGCCAGCCATTTGTCAAAAGGACAAGTGTGCGCTTCTTCTTCTTCATTTTCTCTCTCTGTGCGTGTGTGTATATATATTGGTGTGTGTATGTGTGTGTGTGTGAGCAGCAGCAGCAGCAGTAACTGTTTTGTTAGCCGTAGCAAAACGTGGCTGAGCGTGGTGTAAGCGCAGCACCAAGCGCACTAGTTGACGCCTAAACGTCTACTACGAATTGCGTTTGTTGTAGCAAACCCCAATTTCGAAAAATTCCAAATGGCGGCACACGCACACTACGACAAAATACGACAGCAGCAGCGGCAGTCGCAGCAGCATCCGCAGCCTCTGTCGCTGCTTCTGTCGCCGCCTCAGTCTACAGCTGCAGCTGCAGAAAGCGCTCTCAGTTTGCTGCTTCTGCTGCTGCTTGTGATTTATGTACAAAATGGCACAGGCAATAACAACAACAAAATACTCTCACACACACACACATACACGCACAGCACAGCACAGCAGTACAGCATCTGAGCAGCGCTGCTCGCAGCCACGTCGACTTAATCCCAGTTGTGTCCTGTTTTTGGTGGTGGGCACTGGCAAAGCTTCTGCTTCTGTTTACATAGTTGCCTATGTACAAGACCAGCTCATCTGTATGCGTGTGTGTATTTGAGTGCAGTCTCTCTCACACACAGGCAGACTGTTGCTGCCGGCTTTCGCTTATGAGTCAGCCTCAGCAGTAAAGCTTTAATTGAGTGAGTTTTTTTTCCTTGTTATAATATTTGTTGTTTTCCACTTCGGTTTATAAATTAAAATTTTGATTTTACTTATCTAAAGTGCTGCTAGAAAATTATATTTTATATATGTATATATATAAATATACATAAATAAATAAATATATATTATATCTCTTTATCTTCAATGAAATTCCTAGCAAAACTCAATTTAAATTTAATTTAACAACTTGTCTTAAAATGTTTGCCATATTGTCTGCAATTATTTAATAAAATGCTACTTTCTAATACTACTCCCTACCTCTTCCCCCACTCTCTCTCTCTTTGTCTCTCGCTCACTCTCTTACTCTCATTCTCTTCATCTCTCCCACGCACTTTGAAGCTTTTGCAGCCTGGGCGAAACTTAAAGCTTTGCTTTGCTCACAAAAAAAAGCTCACATAGAGAAAGTTGTGCTAACAGCATCTCTGCTGCTGCTGCTGCTGCTGCTGATGCTGCTTCTTCTACGTACGCCCAAGGTGAGAGTAAAATGCTGCCACACAGATAACAAAAACAACAATAACAAAAAGGAGCTGTGGAAACAGCAGCAGCATAATAAAAATCCATTTTTATAGTCCCAGCAACATTGCTGTTGCTGTCGTCGTCGCTGCCGCTGCCTCTGCTGCAGAAACCACCCCGCCGAAAAAAAAAGATTTACAGAAATGATGCTGGGGTGGCGTGTATATATGTGTGTGTGTGTGTGTGTGTGCTTTGAAAATGTATGAAATTTTACTGCCTGCCAACGTCAACTGAAACTTCAAACTTTTGCTGCCGACTGCGCTGCTGCTGTTGCTGTTGAGTGCTTCATTGAGTGAACGCGAGAAATGTTGCCATATGCCGCCATATGTACATCTGTACATATTAAATACTTCTGCTCTGCTCTCTGCTCTCACTCTCTGCTCCATATTGCTATCTCTCTCCAACACTCACATCATATCTCTCTCTCTCTCTCTCTCTCTCTCTCTGTCTGTCTCTGTCTCTGTGTGCGGGGTACAGTCGCTGCCAGCAGCAGCAGCAGCAGCATCAGTCGCTGGCAGCGACGCTGGCCGCAACAATAATGTCCGTCCCTTCATCCCAAGCGTCCAGACGTGCAGACTTTTGACTGTGTGTGTGGGGTGACCACTTTTTCGTGCTTGACGATGTTGCTGCTGCTGCTCCACGTTATTGTTGTTGTTGTTGTTGCTGCTGTTTCTTTGATTGGCATAAACAGGGTGCTGCTGTTGCAAAAAAGAAATAGAACGAATTCGAGGGTGCAGTAAATGAATATCTCGTGAATAGAAAGTGAATAGGTAGACTAGGCAAGTATTGCACATTTATAACAAGATATGCTTTAAGCACTTACAATATAAAAATAAACAAACAACATTAAATTAAATTTTAAATAATCAACGATTGATTGTTCACATTAACCCTTACACGCACACCTTGTATACAAAGCTATTCTAATAGATAGCAAATTTGATTTAATAAATGTAAAATCGATGCACGCGCTGAATAACAATGTCCATAATACAAAAAAGCTACTACAACTAAGGCAATTTACGGGGAGTTAACACCCTGTAACGGGTGAAATAAAGGGTTAGTCACGTATTGCACAAATAAAAGCAGAAGGGACGTAAGGGTGTAGCACCCCGTATGTTGAGGAGCTAATTATCCTTTGCCACACACACACACACACAGACAGACTGTACCGTTCTATAACTCTTCAACCTATTCATTACGCACCATTTATATTAAATATATTGTTTTAGAATTCTTCACTCTTTGCATGACACACCCAGTATCGTTATACAACTCATTGAAGAACTTGTTTTCCTTTGAATCCCACACCTGTATACATAAATAAATATTAATTCCATTCATCAATCACTCTGCATTATTCTAGAACTCTGTATCCTATTCATTATCGTTATAGAACTCTTCAAATTATGCATGAAGCACCCTGTACAGCTATAGAAGTCCTCATACTTTCCATCATATACCCTGTATCGCCATATAATTCTTAATCTCATTAATCAATCACGCTCCATCTCTGTGGAACTCTTCCGGCCTTGTATACCTTGCTTATACAAATATTCATCCCATTAATCACTCACCCTGTTTCGTAATGGAACTCTTCATCCACCACACACCCTGTATATATTCCCTGTATAATTTCATACTCAACATCATTGAATGGGAAGTAATTTTGATTTAATAAAAAAAATAAAAACACAATGTTGCAGCTAAAAACGAAAGGGAATCGGCGTTGCACGGACACCCTGTATGGGGCCATATTTAAGTTGAAAAAAGTACATAAGCACTTGGCTTGAAGCACATAAACAGCGAAATGGAATTAAGTTTGCATAGCAAAGAACATAAACTGCTGCAATTACAATAACAAGGGCCTTCTGACGACACCAAATTGAAACTAGTGTAAAACAACAACCACTTCTACAACATCAACAATAACAACAACTATGATAATAATACACACATAAACTTTTCTATGCTTTTTTAGTTGCCAATGGCACTGAAAGCAAAATAGACTGAATGAAGGAGAGAGAGAGAGGGGGAGAGAAATATAATAATAATAAAAAAATGTAACAGAGTATGTAATTTATAATATCCTTTGTGCGCTCTCGCTTTGTGTTGCTGAAAAGTGAAAATAAGTGTGTGTCTGTGTGCATGTGTGTGTGGCATTAAGTATTTGACATGTACAAACAACAAACAACAAACACATTCACACACACACACACATAAACACACTTTTATAGCTGCTGCTTTTTTGCCGTTTGCCGTTTGTGTCGGGCAAATAGTTAAAACTAAAATAAACTTAGTTGTTGTGCGCACACACACACACATACATATATATATATATATCACTCATGCACAGACACAGACAAAAGATAGCGCCGCCGCCATTTTGGTGCACGTCCTTCGCGCCTTGTGCCACACCATTGCCCAGCGCTGATAAGTATGCAACGCTTGTGTTTGGCTTTGGCTTTGGCCCGTTTCTTTTGCTTTCGCTGCCACTGCCACTGCCCTCTGCTGCCGCTGCTGCTGCTGCAACAGCCTCAGAAAATCTCATTATATTTGTTTTATTTTATTTGCTGCCACATCGTCATTTTCTTCTTTAGCTGCTTCTTAGTTCTTCTTTCCTTCTTTTCATACCCTGCACACACATTAAAAACAGCTCAAACGGCTAGCCAGAAATAAACAGCTTCAATTCTATAGATATATATATATATATATACTACAGAATTATATATATATTCTACATATTAGTTCTTAACTGCAATTTTGCTATATTCATTAAAAAATAGTAATTGCCTGTCTTCAATACCCAATAATTAGTCTGTCTGTGGGTTTTCGTAACTATAAAGAAGCAGATCTCTAATTTATTATTTATTCTGTAGCAGATATATAATATTTTATACAATGATATACATATTTTCAATTCAAAATATTTCCACATATCTTTCACAGATCAAGAATATATCAAGAAGAAGCCGAGGTCTAATTAATTTAATACAAAATATTCACTCACTGAAATACCTTCCTTATTTATAAGTATTACAGAATACATGAATAACTTCAAATATCTTTTGGGTCTATTTCGGTGCAGCTTTAATAGGGCATCGCGCAGTCGGTCATTCTCTACTTAAGCTTTTTTTCTTCCTTTTTTATGTCAATTTCTATGGTTTGGTCAAAGTACTTTTGTGTGTATATATAGTTATATATATTTGTATATGCGCAACTGTGACTTTGGCCAGTTGCCCGCCCACACGACCACGCCCATGGCATTGTCATCTACTTACTTACTACTTATTGCGCGCTTAGTTATTGTTTTAGTGTGCCCTTTTGTTACAAAATTATTAACAATGGGCTTTGCCAAGTGAAAATGCTTGGACTTGGACTCGCTCCTAATAGCATTTAATGCACCTGCAAGCACACACACACACACACACACACACATACACACTCAGACAGACACGCCTTTAGTTGAAGTTAAGGAGCTTTGTTCTTTGTTGCAACGGCTGCTGCAACATTGCAGCTTTAACACACAGACACACAACCCAGAAACACTTTACAAACTAATACAAACACTACAACAACAACAACAACAGAAGCAACTCCATCATCATCAACTCTTTATTATCTTCATGATTGAAGAACCTAAGCGGTTTATAAATCCTTCAATTTCCGTGTTTTTTTTTCATGCACTATTTATTCAGTTGGCTGCTGTTTGTTATGAACTCGCTTTAATTGCAAAATTTTAAGCTACTGATTCCATTCACAAATTGTTCAATTCAAATTGTGCCGCATTAAGCTATTTGAATTTAATTTAAAGCTTGTCAAAGCTGTCCAAAGTATTAAATGTTATCGAAATAATTTCCAAATGATTTATTTGCGTTAATGCAAGCAAACTTAATTGTTGAATAATTATAAATGGAAAAGGATGTATTGAATTGAATAGTGATTGTCGGATTCTGGGTTATTTTGAATGACAAACCCGGATTAAAAGATATCGACTACTGCTACATCTGAGGGGATTCAAAAAACGGGTCTAAGCCTCCCAGAGCAAGATTAGCATTTCTGAAAGCAGTGCTTTTAGATCATGATTTCACCTTTAGTATAATCAGCATTATTATGTTAAAATTATATCCACAAAAGGACTTAAAGGAGTTAAAACTTCTTAGATCTGATAAAAAAAAAACCAAGGTTTCTACATCATTATTTGAATTTGAATTGAAACCACATTTCTCTATTTGGCTGTTCAAGTTTATTAACTTACGAGTATTATTATCAATAAACAAACATTTGGATTGTGCTTAAATATTTCTTCTTGTGCTGTTTGCAGAAGGAATCAAACTGACCTCCTCTCACTTATCACTCTATTGCCGAATCAAAAGTAAATGTATTTTTCTGTTATAGTTGATTGTTTTCCATACAAACCTGGATTCCGGTTTGTTCCGACTTACAAAGCATTCACATTAAAAAACGTGTGTCAAAAATATATATTTAGATTTTGAGAACATTTTAAGAAAAGCAGTTCGCGTTGTCAATACACAAAATCACAAAACTAAAATTGATTGAAAACGGCCCAAAGTAGATCAGTGAAATAGATTTATTTATAAATTAATAATGACCAAAAAGATGGAATCGTCTGGCCGGGCGAATCTGTCGCATTTGGTGCTCGAGAATCGCTTGGTGGGCAACAAATATCGCCTGATCAGGGAAATTGGCAGTGGCTCGTTTGGTGTCACATATCAGGGCTATAATATGCAGGATGGCAAGGATGTGGCCGTCAAGCTCGAGGGAATAGATGTGAAAATTCACCTATTAAATTTCGAGGCAAAGGTGTACGAGCAAATGGGTCAACATGCCGGCTTGCCAACACTCCTGCACTATGGCAGCGAGAAGGACTTCAATGCAATGGTCATGGAACTGCTGGGACCCTCGCTGGAGGCACTCTTCAACATATGCAAGCGCCGTTTCACCGTGAAGACGATCCTCATGCTCAGCGATCAGATGCTGTCGCGTGTGGAGCGTGTGCATCAGAAGGGTTTCATTCATCGCGATATCAAACCGGATAACTTTCTGATGGGTCTGGGCCGGCATTGCAGTCGCTTGTATATTATTGATTTTGGTTTGGCCAAGCGCTATCGCGATCGGGAGACGAACACACATATACCGTATCGTGAGGATCGCATTCTCACCGGCACAGCTCGGTATGCCTCGATCAATGCCCAACAGGGTATCGAGCAGTCGCGT
Organism: Drosophila basisetae; assembly: GCA_035041595.1. Lineage (NCBI taxonomy): Eukaryota > Metazoa > Arthropoda > Insecta > Diptera > Drosophilidae > Drosophila > Drosophila basisetae. The sequence goes on along the minus strand of JAWNLB010000123.1, from coordinate 6,731,824 downwards.
CGCGATGATTTGGAATCGCTCAGCTATTGCATCATGTACTTCAATATGGGCAAATTGCCTTGGCAGGGCATACCAGCTGCAAACAAAAAGCAGAAATATGAAAAATTAATGGAAATAAAGCGGAGCACATGCATCGATGACATCTGCAAGACGTGGCCCATTGAATTTGGACTGTTCATGAAGTACGTGCGCAACTTGCGCTTCCTCGATGAACCAGACTATGTATATTTGAAGCAACTGTTTCGCATCCTCTTCCGCTCGCTCAATCACAAATTTGATCATGTCTTCGATTGGACTCCTCAGCCGCGTGCCACAAAGGATGGTGACGGCGATGGGGATCGTGTGCGTCCGCGTCGAGAACATCAGCTGGTGGAGTTAGAAATGCGGCGTCATCGCAGTAGTCGTCCCCATGCGACGAATTTGCGTTTAGATTCGGGCGATGGGCTCAAGCAAAAGAAGCCCTATGCTAAGCACTCTAAGTGATCCATATCTGTTTGAAATCTATCAGAATATCATGTCCAAATTATTTAAAAACCCGATTTGCATAGTTATTTTAAATTGTTGAAATCTTTACAGTTGTCTTCACTGTGTTTTATTTGCATTGATTTGTCTAGCAATATTTTGGAATGCCTTTATATATATATAAATAAGCCATGTCGTTGTAGAACAGAAATATAGAAATATAGAAATAGAACAAAAAATATTGGCTCAGAGGGGGCCACAATAGATCTGATGGGGCACAGTGCATAAAGTCCCCTAGTAATAATCTTGAATAGACTTTTAAAGTTATATCAAAGTCAAATATTGAATAGCCTTCCAAACCTTTGCCACAACTTTGTATATATTCCAAGGTGTCAAATCAAATCATACTTCAGTTCAAGATCAGTTTAAAGTGTCAAGGTTCCGGTTAAAATTATGAATTGCTTCAACATTTTTTTCAATGGAATCGTAAATAAAATGTGGAACTTCATTTGCGTTACCAGTTCCAAAATTTCAAGTTAAGTTTCAGTTCCAGTTCGACAGACCAATATATTCTATATGCACAGAAAGAAATACCAAATTAGTTTCTTCTAAAATAAGCTGACTCAATCTAGAAATCAATTCTTCGTTTAAAATATTTATAGATATTTATTCCTGATTTTATTTTGTTTCATAGCTTTGCACAGACCACAACAGTCGATTTTCCATTTTGTGTTTAGCTTATTAACAAACTTGATTTTCTAGAAAATGTCATTTGAAGCTTTATAATTAAATAAAACTTGGCTGTCAAATTGTCATGTAAACTCGACTTGCTGCCAGCATCAGTTCAAAACATTCGCCAAACTGAATCCAAGTTTCAGGTGGGTTTATTTTAGCTAGTTCAGTTATTTATTGAGTGGCATACACACACACACACACGCACATACACACATCCGCACACACTGCGCACAGACAGGGGAAAAAACACTGGCAGGTTGTGCGAAAACAAAATAAATTTTATTGCAGCCGTAAGAACACCATTCTCGAACTTTCTGGCATTTCGGACCAAAAAGTGCACAACATACATGCCAATAGTTTTGGACCCAACCGCAATAAAAAGAAAAACAAAATTTTTCACATTTTGCTTGCTGCTGCGTTAGGTGGAAAAGTATCTTTCTTTTCTTTTTTTTTGACTGCCCTGCTTAGTTCTGTTAAAGACGGGGTTGCCACATTGCACCTGCTGCCAAATGAAAAGGCAAACAGAATATAGAAAAACGAGCGAAAGATGAAAACACACACCCAAATTGAGTGAAGCCAAAGAAGTTCTGAAACTAAAGCACAATAGAGGAAAACAAACAACTATGGCCATGACAGTCAAGCAATTTCAATAATTTATGACACAGGCTCTCTCAACAAGCGCGCGATTCATTTTGACATTTTCTACCCATTTTTCTTGCACAGAGAAAACTTGGTCCTGCTGCAGTGGAAAACATAATTAAGTGTCGTCTTGAGCGACTCCCTCAATTCCCCCCTCCCCTGTAGTTCCAACCTCCTGTCCGCTAGTTGACGTGGCAAAACTGTTGATGAAGTACTCACAACAATATAAAAACAAAGATCGAGCTTAGACATGCCCTGTAATCAAAACCTGAAATCCTTATTTTACTATAGATTTCAGTAAAGATTGGCAAAATTCTAGTCTTAGATTGAATTGGTTAATTTTAGAATTAACATCCTTGATAAATTTATATATATTTATGTGTTTTTCGGCCATGCATCCAGTTTTAGTTTTAAATTCTGTTTCGGCTTACTTTTCAATGAACAGCTTTGCATTAAGTTTTTGTAACAAGGTTGTCACAACCTTAAGCCAAGATTGAATTGGTTAATTATTAAAAAAAAATAATAATATCCATTAATTTTGTTTATTTTTGAAGGAACAACTAGTAATCAAGTATTTGTTGTCTCATTCTTCAGCTTGGAGTCCAAATGCGCTCTTCTTCTGCCCATTTTTAAGAACACATTCTTGATGTGATTTGACAGATCCTTAATTGAGTGTAAAATACTTAAGATTAAGATCCACAAGACTAAGGTTACAAATCAAATTCCCGCAATGTATTCTCAAATAATTTCTGTTTTTTGATCTAAACTTTAAATAAGTTTTTGCTCATGTTTGTTGAGGGAACTGAAAATATTTACCATATCCATGTTTTTTCTGCACTTCAGCATCCAAACACCTATTTTATTTTCCGAGCACAGGGTATGCAAAAAAAAAAAGACAAACCCTGCCTGGGGATAAGGAAATGCTGGCAAAACACGAAACGGCCAAAAACTTGCAATGTGGCAAATAAAACGGCATGACAAGTGACAAGTGGCAAGTAAACCGTAAGCTGTAAGCTGTGAATTCCGAGATGTAATACAAAATGCCACATAATGCAAAAGTGCTGAGCCTTTCGGTCCTGCTGCTGCTCCTGCTGCTGATGAGGATGCTGATGCTGATGCTGCTCATCCTGGCTGAGTGAGTGAGTGACATGCATCGGCACCTGCAGCCATGACAGTTGGCATGTCAACATCTATATATACATACATATACTCGTATACACATCATATATGATAAATTGTACAACGTGTCGCGACAACTGCTTGAAATGATGTGCCATGGAAATTCAACGTCCGCTGACTGCAAATGTCGCCGGTTAGTGGTAGATATGTGTAGTGCAAAAATTCGTCTAATGTAATTGCACATTCCACTGTATGCATGCCAAATAGCTGTTTATTTAATTTGCCGAGTGTCGCATGTGCCCCAGCAGCAGCAGCAGCAGCATAGGTGCCACACGTAGCTGCGACATTCCTCAGACTGATTTGATATGACAAGCTTCAAATAACAGGCACTTTGAAGTGTGTCCGTTTGGGAAGTGCTTCGAAATTTTCAAAATTGATTAAAAGAGACTTAGACAAGTTGGTTCCGCATTGAATACTTAAACTTTCTTCCAGCTCACTTTAGTTTGTCAAAGAAAATATTTAAATGGTCTCTGGCATCGTTTTAAAAACAAATTATATTTTGAAAATCTTAAAACAAGCTGACAGCCTTTTCAAATTGTTATTCATGTATTACCTTTAAAATCAACTTTCCAGCTCGACACGAAGTTAAATTTCCTTTCACTTTCTTTCAAATCAAATGACTGTTAATATTTGCACACCATTTCATTTAAAATCTTAAAATTATTTGACTCACAATTTGTTTGAATTAAATTGCATATTTTAGCCAGATTTTTGTGCTGCATGACAATTATTATCAACATTTCTGCTTGGCTGCTTTGGTTATTGTTATCATTATATTTACAAGTCTGTGGTATTCTTCTTATGCCCAAAAGTGCTTCAACTAACAACGGTCGGTAACATTCTGAAGCCAAAAGCTATTTGCCAGCTAAATCTAAATTACTTGCGTAGGTTGGGAGCGGTTCGGTTCGGTTTGATTCGGTTTAGCTCTGGTTCCCGGTCTGGGTCCGAATCTGAGCTTCAGCCACTTCATATGCTAGCCGGACTCTGGCGCTTGGCAACGGCTAAGAGGCACTTATTTTTATTAACTTTTTGGCAACTAAGTGCACTTCAAAGTCCGCTTTGTGTATGCGTGTGTGTGTGTGGATGTGTGTGGATGTGTGTGGATGTGAGTGGATGTGTGTGTTGGGTGTGTCTGATTGTCTGAGTGGGTGTGTGTGTTCGTGTGTGAAACCCCGTCGGTTGTTATGTGAACGAATCATCTAATTCAGTGAGTTAAGAGGCTCCATTTGGGATTGTTCTCCGCCTGCCATATTTACCATTGCAATTATAAACTTAGTTCAGCATTTCAGGTTTTATTTCTTATCTTATCGCATTTCCAACTTAGGCTTTAGAAGAAAGTTGTAGCGAATGTTTATGGGTTGCGTTAATGTATCTCAAAGGCAACATTCGTGCCTATCTGGCAGACCAAACTTATTGTCCATATGAAAACTAAATGACATAGTAGTACGTGAGGAATACAATAAAATGGACAAGTGTTGATTTCGGTCCGGCTACTAACTACTAACTCATTTTTCGAGAGATTTTTCTTATTGCAGTTTTCTTGTTTACTGTTCCGATCCATCTGCACTGCCTACAGTGAAGAGACGGAAAAAAGCTGTGGCTGCAGCTATGTCCCTACGCTGATCAATAACATATCTAGGTTATATGTATTTTTCACCATTTCATTTTATCGTTTTTATTAAGATCTATAGCTTTCAGATCATCCGTTCTTTTTTATTCTGGTGCTATAAACTACTTTCACTATTTAAACAAATAACACACATATTTGAAGCAGTATTCAGTACTAATTGTTGCATGTGCATCGTTTATAAATCGTTGGCACTGTCAATGCCAATTAATGGAGCGTATTTCATTAATTAGAGTGGGACACACACATTGGACTTGGATGCAATCCGTTTCAGCATTCGCTATCAATTTTCATCTCAATGGTGATATGGGCATTTTTGTTTTTTGTTTTGGCTGATTGACGAACTTGCACTGCATTCACAGTTTTGGCAGCAAAAGTGTTTTGGCAGAAATCACTAAGCTGAAACAGGCAAAAACGATTTAATTTACCTTTTATTTGGTTTTCTTTTGTTTGCTGTTTTCTGTTTTCTGTTTTCTGTTTGCTGTTTTGTAAGTAGAGTCGAACGTAAAAACGCAAACCAGCACGGACACATGCCCAAAACTCAATATACAGCATAATCCGTATCCTGCAGTGTGTTCTCCCCTCCCTCCTCCCCCCTCCCCCCTCCCTCCACCATCCCTCTCTCTGTTTGTTGCTGGCAAAAAGCTGAAATTGAAAACTCAAAGTACATAGAATGTTATTGGCATTATTATGGTCTGCTGACATGCATATGTGTAGCCACATTTGCCAGCATTTCGCACACTCATCTAAATATAGCCACACACACACACACACACATCCAGTTGAGAGTAGGTGGGTGTAGACACCTGCGTTGCATGACGCACAAACAAACATTCAATTATAGCATACTTTTGTGCGTCGTCTCAAAATGGCGTCGCACTTTTCGCATACTCAGCACAGTTACAGTTGTCGTTCTTTCATTCGGTTGCTTAGCACTCCTCTCCATCTGGTTGTTAACAACAGCTATGAGCATATGCGACTTTAAATGCTCTCAAATGTTACCCCATTGAAATTGTATCTCCTGCATAACTAAATCTGTATTTACACGAATATTTGTCAAAGATTTAAATTAGCATGATTAAATTTTAATTCAATTTAAAATTCATGTTATAGTATAGACCACAAAATATGTATGCGACCCTCATCGACATAATTATATTCTGTATATTCAAATACATATTCATACGTTGTCCTGTTGCAACTATTTCAAAAATTATCTTTTTTATCTTTACACTATAAATCACCGCCATAAATTAAAATGTTATTATAATATAAAACAAAACCTTAAATTGTTTAATAATAGTTATAAATTACTTTTATTTTTATTTATACATGATTTAAGTTATTATATAATTCTTGTTTGGCTTTCTATATAAACTCTTCTTATGATTATTAAACCCAAGTTAGGGCACTTAATATTCGAATTGTCGCAGTCAGTCGCAGCTTGTATTGTTCTTTTTTGGAGCTTACCACATTTTTTCTTCACATACATGTCTTTTGTTGTTGTTGTTATTGTTATTGTTGCTCATGTTTATTTGTTGCATGCATCAGCTTTGCACCGGTGTGCAATGGCTTTGGCTTCATTTGGCGCACAGCAACCAACGTTAGAGGAGGAGAAACGCAAAAAATACTAAATACGCCCACACATCTAGTTGAGCTGTTGCCAGCTCGAATGTGCCTGTGACTATGTGTGTGCGTGTGTGTGTGTGTGTATATGTGTGTGTGTGTGTGTGTGTTTGTGTGTGTGAAATGGCAAACTGCTGTTGGTGCCACTAATAGTTTTGCAGCTCGTGAAAGCTTTGCAACGAGCCTTCGATCTCGGCTTGACTTGCTTTGGTTCCAATTGTTGCTGTTGCTGAGTGCTTTCTTTTTGTTGTTGTTGTTGATGTTGCTGTTGGTATTTGTGTTTTTGTTGCTGTTGTGTGCTTGCCATAGCGGAAACTTCCCAGGCAATTTCCGCTTTAAGTACCATTAAATTCGTATTCGTTTTAATGAGCTCTCAACATGATGCTTTGCCATCGCTGTGAAGCATCTTCAATGACTCGGCGCAAAAGCAACTCTCCTCTCCCTCTCTCTCTCTCTCTCTCTCTCTCTCTCTCTCTCTCTCATCTGGCTGGTCTTGTCTTTATTTTAATGACATTCGATTTTGCATTTATCCTGCTGTTAAGCCCCAGTTGAGACAGCAGCAACTTGAGTTAGTTATTTTGGCATTGATGATTTTGTTTGCCATCTTGAAGCTGGCCAACAGACAGTGAAATCAGCTTAGCTTGTCTAAGCACCGTACACCTGCTGCTGCTACTGCTACTGCTACTGCTGCTGTTGCTGTTGCTGTCAAACAAATCGATTCATTATCAGCTTTGCTTGTTAACCACATGCACACACAAAAAGATTGCCACACTGCTGCTGTTTCAGCTGCTGCAAAACTAATTAATTTTCTTCTTGCTTTCAAATATGACGCATACGCCACGTTACACATAATTACTTAGGTGCTGCTGCGGGCTCTTGATGCCATAATAAATAATTCAAAGCGCATATGCCGCAATAGCTGCAAATGTAGTCGCCAAGACACAGCCACAACAATAACAACAATAATCACATTTAACAACACTTTTAGTTGTAAGTTGTGAATGCTTTGGATTTTGTTTTTTTTATTTCATTATTATTTTTTTTTTTTTGGTATTCGCTATTAGTGCGCAGCAGACGCAATTATTTTTGTGCGAAAACTTTGAGATTCTGTGCAAAGCTGAGACTTGCCTTTAGGTTTTATTTATTTATTAATTTTTTTTTTTATCCTAGTTTGCTGCTTCAAGCAGCCATTAGTTGGCTGAAACTAAATGTGAAGGAAAACTGCTAAAAGTTCACTTCACTTCACTTTTTACAATTTTGTAGTTTACTGGCTTAGTTTTTGCTTTCATGCTATTTTGCTAATGGCTACCTAGGCAACTACTCTAAACGGATTAGTCTAACGATGCGAAGTGGTTGCTTCTGTCTCTGGCTTAAGCACTTTCTTTGTTTCAACCAAAACATACAATGACACGTATAGCTAAACTAACGGTGCTTGTAGATTTATTAATAATATATATATATATATATATATATATTTGAGTATGTTTTAGTTTTCTGTCTCTGAATTTGAGTGGTTAATGCATTTCGCTCAAACTCAACTAATTTAATTATGAATATTTATTATTATTATTCAATATTCAATGCAGAAATATGTATAAAAATTGTATAACTAATTGCATTGAATTCAATTATGTTATTAGCGAGACAATTGCAATTAAAATTCTTGACAAGTACAATTAACATTTTATTGTTAATTTGCGAATGCAAATGTATTTTGTAGAAAGAACTCCTTACGACCTACACTTAACAAATATGGTAGGTGTTTCACATTCCAACCAATTGCAATTGCGCTTTGTTAGGGACCATTAAATGTGAAATTTATATTGCAAAGCCTGAAATAGAGTGGCGAGCGGAGGAGTATTTTACCAAAAAAAGAAAAAAATATATGCTATAGCAGCAATTTAATTAAGCTCCGCAAAAATGTGGCAACTACTTAAAGAAGTGCGCGGCATAAAGCCTCACAGATCCAGGACCCCATAATCGCAATTCTAATTAAGTGCGAATTTCCAGGACAAACGACGAAAATGTCTCCCTTCAGCAAAAATGGTGTGTTGTCGCCTAGTTTATTTCATCTGGATTTTTTTCTACTGTGCCAGCTGAATTTAATTAAATTTCCACACTTCAAAGCGTGGGCAATGTGTAAAACAGTTCAACCACCATCCCCATCCCCCGCCCCTCCCCCACATCGAGGAGAAAGGACGCAAAAAAGGAAAAATAATAGCAATGGTTATAAGGGCAAACGGAAATCTTAATTTTCTTTCCCATTCTTTGTACGTTTGCAGGGGGTTTTATAGCTTTGTTGTGAAGTATGTAACGCACTGAAGGAAACATCTACGACTCCATAAATTATATATATTCTTAATCAGCATTAATAGAGAGTCGATGTAGCTATGTCCACCTATCTGTGTATTTCTATCTGAACTAGTCCCTTGTATAAAAACTTCTTTGTTTAACAAGATATTCAAATATATACATATATATATATAAATATATATATATATATATATATATATATATATATCTCAGATTATAATATAATCGGACAACTAAATCGAATAGTTCCCATATCAATAAGTTATATCCACTCTGCAAGAATATTTAGTCTTCGTCGTGCCGAATTTAGCCGTTAGTTGTTGTTTTTTTTTTCATTTTAATGTTGCCATCGTTATTTTCTTCAACTTTGTTTCCTTTAGGTTACAAATTGCTTGGAAGCCGCTTTTTGCTTTGCTTAGCTGGTTTTTCTTTCTCCTTCTCCTTCTCTCTCTCTCTCTCCCTCGCTTTATCTCTATGTACATCGCTCGTTTTGTCTGTGTTTTCGCTTTCGTTTCAGATTGTGCTTCCTTTACTAATTAATTTCGATTCATTGAGCACTTTACAAGAAATTACACACCCACTCGACATGGTCTTCCTCCGCTTGTCATTTTTATTCCCAGTTCCACTCCGAATCCGATTCCGATTCGCATTACGTTTTATATACTATTAGTTGGCAAGTTTCAGTTTTTTTTTTTATTTTGCCTGCTTTGCTTTGCTTTTCCGTTTTGTTTTAGCTCGTGCTTGCCATTCCAGACAGCATCAAAGGCACCAACAAATGATTGCGCTTCAAATTGTTGCCAACAAATTTGTTGCCATCCGATGGAGTGGCCAACTGGCATCGCTGTGAGATGGCTAACAAAAGCATTCTAATACCAATCTATCTACAATATAACTTATAGCAGTGTGTGTATAGGTTGGCATCGTATCAGTTGCGCTTCGCTTCATTTTCCATCTTATCGATGTGTCAATTAAATGGTCTTAGTGTAATGCATGTGTTAGATGTCATCCGCATTAAGTGGGAGTACACAACGTAGCTGTCAAACTCTTAAGACAGCCACCGACACACATTGTACACATTGTATGTATTCCTCTGGTCCTTGTCGCCATTTCTACAATGCAATACAAACATCATTTATAGACGCAGAAATAAATACAAAGCCGTTTGTTAATTGTTCTCAAATTATACAAATAACAGAGGTCTGTGATGAGTTCTGTCATCAGTGCCACTTACTGAGATTGTGCAGATAGCTTTAATTAAGAAAATAAATGGGATTTTCAAATCGATAGTTATCTATTCTGTTTCTAGTTATTGGACAGCTTTGAATTCAACAGGGGTGAGTAATCGATAATTATCGATTAGTGGTGGCAAATAAAAAGTGCTGATGTAAGACAACAAAAATTATGTTGTATATTCCTTTTAATATCGAATGGAAACCACTTTGAATGCTTTTATAAAGCTACAGTGTATGGTCCCAATTTGTTGTCTCTACCAAAAACAGATTCTGATTTGCACAAGTTTAATATATCCTCTCCTTTTGACGAGTACAGGGTATAGCAATATATGTAATGTTTACGCATTTTAATTATTTTTCACCCAGGTATTTCTTGTGCTCCAGTAAGAGTGAAAACTAATCGAAAAGTTTACGCAACTCATCAGCAATTTCCAGAAACGTATGCATTTTCCGCTTTCGACCAGACCACATCAAAAGTTTGCTATATTTTAAATTTGCAAAGAAACTTAAGAATTTACCTCAAAGCAAATAAAATAAAAAGCAATCATTGCATCATTTTGAGCGGAAGTAGTTTATTTTGAATGCATGACATTTTAAATTTGAAGCCAACCAAAATACTTTTATAGAAATATGTCACATAAACCACAAATTCCATTTTATTTTTCTGTTAGCTGTTAGCAATCATTGGCTAAAACAATATTTGCCAACGGAAATTAGTTTTGTGAAAATTCACAAAAATAAAGTGATGCACTCCGGAGAAATTATGCCAATAATAGACGAGTTTACCTAATAACATTTAAAATGTGTACATAAATGTGACAGACAGTTCGATAAGTGGGATAGGAATGATTTTGTATTCTTAAAAAACTTTTCTGTATTTAAAAAAAAATTGTTTCTATGATTCTAAAATTTGCTCTCTCGCCTGATATATTTGCTCAATGGGAACGGTCCCAAAAGAAGATTTCTGAGTACAGATCTTAAAGATACAGCTGACTTTAATAAAACGAAAGGCTAATAAAATAATGAACAAGAATAAAGATTCGAATTTGTAAAACCTTTTGGTTTACAAAGTTACTCAACAATAAAATCATTAACATGAGACCATTATTTCTCTCTCTCGCTCTGTCACTCTCTCTCTCTCTCTCTCTTTCTCTCTGCTCCGCCTTCTCTTCATATCTCTCGCTATCTCTCTCTCTATACAATCTACAATCTGAATTTGACATTTAAGTTTTGTATCTACAGACTTTGTTCAGCACGTGGACATATTTAATCAGACAAGTGTAACATTAAAAGAGAGATGGACTCAGCTATGAAAGCAACAATAATAATCTAATTCAAATGAAGACCTGCTTGCTTTCATTTCTATATTGTGATACTTACCCCTTTTTTGCCATAACGCACACAAATTCCAACCTCACATTTTGCAGCCCAACAAATATTTGCATACATTCTTTGGCAACAGTTAAATGAAATAAAAAGTATACATCAGACATATATGTGTGAAATGTTCACTTTAAATAGCCCAGATGCCAAACTGTACAACGCTGCAAATTGCTGGGCAAACTTTTGCATTAACCGAAAGAGCCCGCAGGAACCTCAACAGCCAAACCCACATGCGAGAACGCCGAGTGGCAAGCATGTAATAAAAAATTTACAAAATAAAAATTAAATACCTCAAAAAAAAAACCAAAACAAAAATGATAATAAAAAAGAGCGAGAATTGCTAGTGATGCCAACAGCAACAGGAATTGCAACAGCAGCAAAAATACAACAAAGCAAGCAAGAAGAGAGCTCGGCTAGGACATACCCTCTGTCCGTGTATAATTTACTAAATATGAACAAACGATTTTCTCGAGTTTTACATAATGATGTCAATAACCCATTAGATAGATATATCTTTAATCGACTTGTATCGATATTTAAGAAAGTTATCGTTAATTGGAATAAACTTGATCTTGTTGTGTTGTGATCGGTGATCGGTGTATTTGTACAGACAGACAGAAAGGTATATATAACGACTCAGCTGATCAAGAATAGTGTCTGAAGTCGGGCAGGCTTCCTTACATTGTATTGTACAACTTACTCATAACCGTTTTACTCATTTTTAGTGTATAACAAAGAGAGTAGTGCAGCCACAAACATACAAATACCGAAAATGTATTAAATTTTTAGCATGCTCATTAAAAAAATATTAAAATAAAATTTCTATGGCAACACACACACACACACACACATACACACATACACACAAAAGTACACATGTATTGTGAGAAATGAAAATAAAAATGAGAAATCGTCTAGCTGATGGCAAAAACATAAGTTGCCTTCCCACCCTCATTTTTGCCACAGTGTATGGAATGTGTGTGTGCGTGTGTATGTGTGTGTGTGTGTGTGGAAGGGTGTAGAAGGGTGTGCACGGAGACCGCATTAAAATTGGCATCACAAATACACACACAAACACACAAAGACACTCACAGACTAACGCAATACGCCAAGCACATTAAAACAACGCCACCCTCTCCCCCTCCCCCTGCTGCCATGCCCATTTTGCAAAGTGGCGAGACAACAGCTAAGAGGGGAGGAAGGGCTGTGGTTCAAGGAGAGGTCAGCAGCGCAGAGGGCTGAGTCAACGATATGTGAATATCAAGATTTAATTTAAAGTTAACTAAGTAAGATTAAGCTTTAGCATTGCGCGCACACACACACACACACACGCACACACACGGCAATTTGCAGGGTGCAAACATGTTTAAGGGAAGGAAGGGAGGAAGAGGTAAGTTAGTCGTCGCTGTACTCGTATCAAGTAGAGCAGAAACTCTTAATAAAGCAATTGCCTCTGGCAGTCAAAAAGTAAACGTCGACATCGTGAACCAACCTGATTACGGAAGGGAGCAAAGGAGCAGGGAAAGAGCGAGGGGAGGGTGTGGGGCGGGCACAGCACCTCGGTCTAGTGCCACGACCTCTGCACGTGTGTGTGAGCTTTCATACGAGAAGACCTTTTTTTTGCGAAACCCATGACATAGCAGCGCAGCAGTTGCCTCAGCCACTTTACAGAGAGAGAGTCGAATGGTTTTTTGGATGGGCGGCTGGGTGGATGGGTGGGTGGCATACAATATGTGTGCGTATCCAGCTGCAGATGAAACCCACACGAGCAGCATCAACCGTCCACTCTAATATCAACTAACCATAATTATATATATATATATATATTGAATACCGCAACTAGCAGAAATTCGAAACTACAAGCGATGCATAACCAACGATGGACTAAATTTAATTAGCTTTACAGTCTCGATTGCAATTCACTGTGAAATATAATACGGTAAAATACATACTACGAAATTATAAAATACAAATTGCTTAATATTCAATTTGCCTGTTTGTGGAGTTGAGTTTATAGATAAGTCTTATAAGCTGTAAGTTTTCTATATAAGAAATTTCCCAACTTTAAATAAATTGTAAGCATATTAACTTTTTATTTAAAAAATATATTTATTAACTAGTTTATTACCAATATTTTTACTCAAATAAATAGTCATGAATCGAGAGGTTCTTTAAGGATTGCAAATTTTATGAGACTAAAGAATATAAGCTATATGGCATCCATATACTCATATACCTTATACTTTCAAAATGGATTCAATCAAAAATAAAAAATTGCTTTATATTTAATTAATTAATGTATCCCTAAAATATGCATTTTATATTTTCATTTTCCCAATAGTAAAGTTGGATTCGTTGTCTTCGTTCATTCGGTTTGTCGGAATAGTAAATAAACATTTCAAGCTAACCAATTATCTTTAATGGACTAAAGATTATATTTTAAAACGAAATACTCCAATTACAGTCGTAAAATAAATCAGCTTTCGTTCCACTGTACCCTGCCGCAATCGAATCTCTGCCACAAAAGGCAAATTACATAGCAGCAGGCAGCATATTATATGCTGCAGCTTCACAGCGACAGCAACTTGGACACATGAAACACAGCTACCACGGCAACATCAGCAACATCAGCAAACAACAACAACAACAACGGCAACATAAATTTTACCAGCTACAACAACAGGGATTTGAAAGGGTGCTCAACACGACAAAAAAAACCCGAAACCTTTCCCCTCGCATTATTATCTCTATGCATAAAGATATTTGCAGCGCTTAAAGAGAGTGAGATCGAGAGCTGGAAAATAAATTTAATGTAAACATAAAAAGCAAGTTTTTTGGGAAAAGCTAGTTTTGCATTTTATAATCAGCGCACAGCGCGGGGGTTGTCCACGTTCCTCACTCGATTAGGGGGTTGATGGGTTGAGGGTCGCTGAAACAGGCTGAAGGTTGTTGTTGGTTGAATGGGTGGAATGGTGGGTGAATGGCTGGGATGAATGAGTTGGAAGGGTGACTACTCGACTACTGTCTACTGGCCCGGCATGTGCTGCATTTGATGATGATGCTTGGCTTGTCTCAGTGCACCAAATGGCAGCTGTGCGAACCAGGAAGGCATAAGCAGACTGCCAGACTGCCAGACTGCCAAACAGACAGACTCTCACTCGCATCGCCCAGAGCCATAATAGTGCGCAGGAATACTGTTTTCGGTTATCGTTTTTTGTTTGTTTTTTTTTTTGGACCAGAGCTTCGTCTGGCCTTTGTGCTTTATCAAAAGGGAAATTTTATATGATTTTTAATGCTTCGCGCTTCATAAAAATGTTGCCATAGCTACAAAACACAGAAACAGAATGCAAATAAATTGGCTTCACATCGCTTCACTTCCAGCATGGCAGCCCCGAAGCCTTTGAGCCAATTTTTTTTATGTTTATGGCCAGCACTCTACCTCTTTCCATCTTTCCATCTCTCTTTCGATCTATCTGTGCTTTTTCATCTGCCATATCTGAGTCATCGTTGTATTTGATTAACACAGCGCAAAATGGCCAACAGCATTTTCAAATATACATATTCCACTCAAATTAACATTACAAAGTTGCTTCAAATACAACTTTGAGCAACAATTTATGCAAAAATCTCTTTTGTATTTGCATATTTTTCAAATTTTGTGTAGCGCATAATTTTTGGTACCAGCTTAATTCTGGGTTACTGGTCACAAAAGTGTTCTTCAAAATGTTACAAATCCTAATTACGTATTTTGGCTGGTTGGCAAAACTTTTACATAGGTCTAGTTTTTGTTTCTTAAATAAACTTGCCAGCAATTATTATACGTATTGTAGTTGTAGAAAAGCATATAATACGCAGAAGGAAGCATCTCCGACCCATTAAAATATATATATTCTTGATCAGAGCCTATCAGATTTAGAGACTTTAAAATTGAATATAATTTCGCGTATACCATATGTTTTTCTTTTTATTTTATTATCCTGCCGGGCACAAATTGGATATTTAATCAAGAAAGAAAAAACATTGATTTGAATTTGCAAATTTTTTTTAATTTCCTTCTGCTTATCTAAGCGCATTTCATATGAAGTGGAAGTCGCAAATATTTCCGCAAATATATCCACTTGCGTTGTTTTTGAGTTTATGCATAATATGAATATTTCATACAACCAAACAGCAATAATTTGCATATTTAATGAAGCAACACTTCATTTTAAACAAATACGCAAACGTATAAATGTGGGCGCGCAATTACAGTGAGCGTAAAAAGTATGCGACCGCATTGCATTAATGGCTGCCTAGCAACTGGCTCGTTATACCAAAAAAAAAAAGTAAAACCAATTAAATATAAAAACGCGCAATGCAACCGAACAAGAAAAAAAAGAAGAAGGAAAACACAACAAAAAGTGAATGATAATGCACACAGAAATACACACACAAACACACACACATATACACTCACACACACAATCATTTACGCCCGGGAGCAATAAACGCTTACGCAATTTAATTGCACACAAAATGGCAGCCAGCAACAATGCACAAAAAAGAGAGGAGAAATTAAACAGCCTAAAGCTTGTTTTAAAATAGCAGCATAATTAATATGCCATAAAGTACGCACAGTTGGAGGTTATGACAACAAAAAAAAACTCGATTCAATTTATTTAAATATAAAATGGCGAATTTCAGTTTTATTTTGTGAATACTCACGCCATTTTATTGTTATTATTATACCCCAAGGCGAGCAAAATTGGTTAAAGAGGGTTTTACAAAGGCGTAAAAAAGGTTGTGCACAGTAAACGTATATTATATTTACACTCCACGAAATTCCATTAATGGCATCTGTGTTTTCCTCACAAAATTTAAAATAGAATTTATGTAGTGTTCTATTTGTTGTTTGCATTAAATTAACAAAAATCTCAATAAGAAAGATTGCTATATTCGAATTTAAAAAGTTATGTTTTAAAGAAACACATTAAAATTAATTAGTTTTAAACCGCTTATAATTCCATTTTTATTATTGCAGCTTTAAATGACAGCTGACTTAGCTATTTGCTTTCGTAATTTATATTTTATAAGGAAGGAAGCTATGGCTTTCATTTAAATTTCGCTGAGTGTAGTAATCTAATAGGTATCTACCTTAAGCGTCTTCAATTTCTTTTAACCCTTTTTTTCTTTTAACATGATATACGTATTATATATATATTTTTTTTTTTGTATATTCCCCTAAGCCTAATCTCATTTTAATATTCCAAGCAATACTCTGGCATATATATTTTTTTACGACTACATAAGAAGTCGGCTTGTTGCTGGGGCCCTTAAAGCATCGAAATTGAAAATTCAAATTGGGTTTTTGCACACGTCAGATGAATGTCAAAGTATTTGCAATTGCGAGCAGCAACCTGTCGTCATATTGAATGTTGGATTTTGCTGCGTAATTCGAATAAATAAGCAAATAAGCAAATATTTAATGATGCCTCTGCACAGATGTCAATTAAGTAAATGCCTCGGCTATTTAGTGCATGCCAATCCGCATTTATTATACGGGGCGTGCACATGGTCACAAATCCGCCGCCAGGCATCTCAAAGCTTTCTGCTTATTAGGAAATATACATTTTTTTCTTTTTCATTTCGTTTTTTTTTTTGAGCCAAGTATGCAGGACCTTTTTGCCTGGCGGCAGCAAAAATCGCGTCTTCGTGCATTTTGCCTCATTTTCATATTGCTTTCCCTCCCTGCTGTTTGTCATCATATTGCCTCGTAACAGAGAGCAGGAGCAGCCGCACCCACAGGCCATTCTTCAGTGTCAAAGGCAGCACACACACTCGCACACACACACACACACACACACACGTATACACTTTTAATGCGTGTCGCTCACATTTTATGAGCTGTCGCAAAGTGCGAGAAGGCAAATGGCAAACAAAAAGAAAAAAAGCAAAAGGAAGTGCGCGTTCAGCCAGCTGTGACCAGCATCACAAATAAATGAAAAAAGTTCAACCAAAATCATCAAGAACTGATTTAGTTGAAGCACAACGAAGCCTAAATACACTGAGAATGTTTTGTGTTATTTAGAAGGTAATCAGAACTCCCACCGAATAGAGAAAATTATAGTGTTTTCAACTGTTTTCTAAATTAGTATTGATTTCAAAATTGTAAAAACTCATATTGAATTATATTAAAAGGGTATAAGTCGTTTTAGTGGTTTAGGTTAAGTGGTCTTAAACACTTATTTAGCTTTCTCCAGCTGAAGCGCTCTCTGGAAATTTAAGGTTTATATTCTTAAATCTAAGCCGCAAAAGCTTCATATTAAATGTACATATGTACACCCCTTACACAGTCCGTGATAAAAAATATATACCCACAACTGGGTTGTAAACGAATATCAAACAGAATAGCAGCATCGAGCAACAGCAATATTGCGACAATAGGTACAAAGTTATTGGTCATGTTGGGTGACTTTTTCTTCTTTGATTTGGCCGGACTCTTATTTAATTAAATGTCAGAGTCTGTTGACTGGCATTTGATTTGATTTTACGATATAGTTTAGCTGAGTGACAGGCAAACAATTGAACAAATTGTATCCGAATTTGATTTTAATTTTGAACACACTCATTTAATATTATTCAAAAGCTGCTTAGTTCTGAGAGAATTCAGATATAAATCCGATTAAGTTTACACAAGCTTTAAAGACTTCACTGATTTATTAACACATAAAATGCGTATATATATTAATACATTACATATATATTACTTCATTTTATAATTAGCACAGCTTTTCACATGATAAAATAATATAATTCATATATCATGTGCATTCATGTACAATTAGTTCGCAGCGGAGATCAAATTATTGAATTTCCTTTATTTCCAATTATCGGAAAATTAATTTACATGCCACTTACACGTGCCGCATTCCAATTTCAATAATCAAGAATTTCAATTAGTAGTCAAAATATGCCGCGAGTCATTCTATATGTATTTATATATATATATATATTTGCAAATGGTTGAAAAGGGTATAATTTGTGTAAAATTATGAAACAGGCAAAAGGTTAGTTGTTAGTATATATATATATTCCAGATCAGCTTCAACAGACTATGTGAATGTCTATGTGAATGAAACGATCTCAGAGAAATTAAGAGGTCGAGACTTTAAATATAGAATGTAGATATTCATATAGCCGATTAGGGTAAACTCATTTTATCAATAACTTATCCATTGAACACTTTTCAATGTTTTGGTTTAAATATCTGTTGAACTTATCATAGGCACAGAGCTGGGTATCTGCCAGACGAGCTCTCCCGACCGAAGCATTCTTAGTTGTTGAAAATTGCAGTTGTTGTGCACAAATCGAAGCCTTTGAAATCAGATTTCTCCACAATTATTGCTGTTATTACTATTGGTAGTTTATTACATTGTAAATGAAATTTTTTTCTTCATTTGCAGTCGATGGGGTATAATGGAAGAGTGCAACATTTTCAGCAAATGACGTTATAATTACACACACGATTACATGTGACGCAAAATGTTTGAACTTATTGTGCTAATATGTCATTACATTTAATTAACCACAAATACGAAGGCACAAAATACACGCACCCAATATGCAAAGCTCCTTGTGCCAGGACATCAAAAGCACTCGCCTGTCTGCCTTCCACATTCGTAATTAGAGGCCACACACACACACACACATAGCACATACAGAGTCAACCCAAGCGTATTATCAATTATGCACAGAGATTCGCCTTTCTGGCTGATTGCCACTCGACAGTCCCGAAATTTGTGGTCTTTAATTAGTGTCAAGAGCACGTGAAAGCGCCACAAGCAAACACTAAAATTCAATTAAACCAAATTGCTTAATTTCTACATAAATAACCTTAAATTTGTCGACATTTTCTTTAGATGTACGTATATAAAAGTACTTGCGAACAAAAATGCTCATAATTGCATGGCCCTAAAAGTTTTCCATTTCTATTTGAGTTTGTGACTTGATTTACCCTGAAAACGACAACTTGTTGTTGGGTTTTGGTTTGCGGTGGACTAAACAATTTTCCAAACTAATGCCCACATAAATCGAGGGGGGGTGTACACAGAGAGAAAGAGAGGGAGAGCCTGCCGGCACATGTGCAGACAAGAAACCCCAACCAGAAAGATTTAGGAACAAGTCGAGAATGTCCATCTCAAAGTTATCCTGTACATAAGAAACCAGGTCTAACATTATGCCAATTACAGAATATTTTAACAAAATTTGTTGATAGCATCGAGCATTGGATATCAGAGAAAAATGTTAGGGGTTTTAAGAATCAAGAAGCAGATCAGAAAACTATAAAAGCGTGAAGCAAACACTCGAAAATACGGAAAATATATAATATTATATAAACTTCAAATATATATAGTCCATTTAATTGCAGCAACATAGTATCATTTAACATTTTCAAATTGATGCACATTCATTTTATGAAATAGTAAATAAATTTATATATATATAAACTCTAATAGGGTTATCGCCAAGATGCCTTATCTTAAGCACACACTAGGTATTATATATATGAGGAATAAGAAAGAAACGAAGCCAAGCAAAAAGACGAAATCCCAAAAATCCCTTGATTTATTTATAATGCTCACCAGCACACACGCCCACACACACACACACACACACACTTTCAAATATATAGGCTGGTAAATAGAGCAAGTGAACAAGAACAACAACTTCGTCACATCCCGCAGGAACTAAATTGTGCCAGAGGCTGGTTTTCTTCTTCTTTTTTTTTTTGCTTTATCTGCCCGCTAACCAACGTCCTGTGCCACACATACGGAGACACACCCGCACACAGATTTTGTTTAGATACTCGTATCCTGCTGACGCTCTCAAGGCTCACAAGGAAGTGCGCAAAAAGCACGAACATGCAAAGTGAAGCTAAACGAAAGTGCCTCAATTTAAGTTGTAAGCTGATTTGCTACAGCATACGAGTAATATGGCCAAATACGCACACGCACACACACACAAAACACAACCATACACAAAGATACACACACACAGATACACACATGCGTAGGTTGTTTTGTGTGTGGACTTGCCATTGCCAGCAGCGCACTCGAGTAGAAAAACTTTTGGCTCTAACTGTAACAGCAAATGCTCAAAATTAAGGGAAAACTTTTCGCATTCTTCTCTTGATTTTCGTGTAGTTGCAAACTGTATGTTAAGTTTGTCCAGCACTTTGCTTTCCAAAATATTCACCACATAAAGGAAGACCAGAAACTTATGATGATCCTCAGCTTACTCAACTTGAAACAAACAAAAGACTATTTAGGAAGAAGCTTTAATTTGATCAGATGAAAACCCTGCAACGATAACTGAAATGGGAGTGCATAGAAAATAGGTTAAACAGATATTAAGAATGAGAAATTATGTAAATCTGTTTCACAAAGGAAATCAAAGGAAAAGCCATTAAGAGCCCACAAAAACTGTTTAAGGAATTTTCACGAAATAAATCAGAGAGGAAACTGGAGAACGGGCACCGGATATGCGAAGCTTAAATATAAATCATTTCGAAGCCATCAAAATACTAAAGTTAAGCAAGCTAAAATACGAGCCTTCAACAATGCTTAGACTGGCAGCTAGGGTAACTTAAATTTATCATTTAAATGGCAGGCAAGAATGCTTGTTTGGACCGGACGCGTCTTGTCTTTGAGTTGGCTTTGGTTTTTTTTGTTTTTTTTTGGTCTGATTTTGACACAAATCCCATTGGTGCTAAAGCAATTTATGCGGTTGTAGCTATCGCAGGGACGCAGGACGAAACACACACACAGATGCGCCCTGAATATGCTTATATATACATATGTGTGGGTGTGTACGTGTGTGTGTGTATGTGAAACTGCCTTTACTATAGCCCATATGCACTTGACGGGGCTTTTGCTTATGGTTGCTCGGCTGCTTGGTTGCTTGGCTGCTTGGTTTCATGGTTCACTCAGATTGCTTGTTTGCTGGCTGAAGCTGCATAAGTGCAATTTTATGTTTTGCCCAAGAGTTGATAAATGGGCAGGCACGAAGTGCCCCCGCCCCCCAAATGTATGCATTCAATATGCGAATACAAATCTCTAAAGCTACATTTCCCAAACAAGCCCAAAACTGAACTATGTCTCAGCAGTGACAACAATTTACATAAAAAAATGTAAATTCTTGCGCATAAATCTACAAATTGTCATACAGATATATATATATACGAGTATATATAAAAGAATATTTTTTATGTGTTTGCCACGCCTAACGAGCGCAGCCAACGCCTGTGCCTACCTTTGCCAGAAACGTGGTTGCAGATAAAAGGACCCAAAACCCAGCCCTCTTCCCCAACTCCTTGCTGCAAAAGTAATGCCCAAACATTTCATGTCATAAATTTAACGATATAAGCGCGAAAAAAGCTTCACAAAGCCAATGGCCGAAAAAAAAGAAAAGCCGAATCCAGAAAAAAAAAAACTGCGTGACGAAGATTTAATACTCTTGGAAAAGTTACAAAACAAACAAAAACAGAATAGCTGAGAGTATTTAAGCTGTAAATAAAAGTAAACAAATTGCGGTAAAATAAACTGCATTTTCAGCGATTGATCCTCACATCATAAAATAAAATAAGACGAATTTGTGCATGGGTTTTTAATCCTTTACTATTATAAGCAAATGCAAAAAAAAAAGAAAAAAATGTAATAACAATTAGCAAGAATATAAAAAGAAAAATATGATATTGAATGAAAAAATGTTGTTTATATAGAAAAACTGGGACTTCCATTATTTCATTTCCATCAGCGTCGACGTGTTGCAAGTTTCCTCTAAATGTGAAAACACCTCTCACAAAACCACACACATAAATATTGATTTACAATTCGTGTTTTTGTGTTTTTAGAACATTAATTTATTTTGGGCATAACCCAAACCCATTCAAATGGGCTTTACGAGATGTCTGTGTAACGTCCAAAAGCGATAAATTAATTTAAGTGCCTAAAAATATATGTATACTCGTATATCTGATAACATGCGAATAAAATCAAACAGGCCAAAGCGGATACAGAAAATGTGTGAATCGGAGGACTATTAAAGAAAATGAGCTGAAATGTTGAACTAGTTTAATAGCTTCATCTTTGTACAGGGGGAAAATTGGTAGCCTAGCCTAATATTTGACCAATCTATATGCAGGACTTTGCACATTTTATTTGTCTTATGCTTGAAATTTTAATTAAAAAACGAAGTTTCGAAAGAAAATCTTGCTTGGACAAGTTGATGGCCGGAAATGGGGCATGATGTGGCAAGGCGGGTCAGAAATGGCAAAGTTGAAGCAGCGTTTTCAACGGCATCATCAGCATCAGCAGATACAACAAATACCCAAACAACACCAACAACAACAGCAACAACGATTTCTCTTCGATTCGTTCGTTAAGAATACTTTCTGGAATAAATTGTGTTTTGGGGGAATTGAACGTCTCTAAATCTTGGCGGGGGGCTGTGTTGGTGTGAGCAATAGATTGTAACTGGCACAGAGTTTGGTTTTGGTTTTTTTGGATGCGAATGCTGATGCGGATGCGGATGCGGATGCTGCCGTTTCGCTTCGTTTGAATCTTTGGCAGTGTTGCTGTTGTTGCTGGTGTTGCTGCTGTTGTCGCTGGGGAGTGGAAAATTAATTGCATGCAAATATTGGCGGAGCGACGCAAGTAAATATAATTTCGTTGTTTGCTCATAAATACGCATTATTATTTGGCAGAATGAAAAATAAAACGAGCAGCAACAACAAAACCGTATTCAGCACTCACAAAACACAAACAAAGAACCCGCAGCGAAAGCAGCTCGAATATAAGTTACCTGCAAAAAATATTTTATCTTTAAAAAAAAAAAAAAAATTGAAAATTAACTGATTATAGTTTTTGCAAACTTATACGACAAAATTAATCATATTTAACTTTTTATTTTCCATGCTTGAATAAAGATATCGAGATATTGGAGATGCATAATACAATACAACACAATTTTAAAGGCAGAATGTTTATACTGGTGCTGAATAATATATAACTTGTAAATTTTCTATATATATATACTTTTTTCTATATATATTATACTGGTGCTGAATAATATATAACTTGTAAGTTTTCCAACAATTAACTAAGAAATATTCAGGCTAAGAAATATTCGTTTGTTTACGTTAAGAAATCAAAAAACAATAGAAAAAGAACTGATTATAATATTTAAAAAATTAGTATGTGTGGCATTTAGGATTAAAATCAAAAACTTATGATATTTATTTAATTTGTAAAGAAATAAGAAAGATATTTTGAACTCTATTCATATCAAATGAAAATCCACTTAACATATCTAAAGGCTTCAGCTCCTTTATATTTCTTAAGATAAATAGTTTTATACAATAAGACGCAATCGAAAAGATATAAAAAAAAGATCAGCAGTTATTCATGACTGCATAGAGAATTTTATAAAATACACTTTAACCACGTACTCTTTTTAATACCGACCCCATATAATATTTGAATGTAGCCAGGGTATACCCAAATCCAAGACAAAGACAGCATCTATTTTGGCTTACAGAAATAGCAAGAATTTCGGGGTGAGTTGGTGGCATATATAACCCATACATCAACAGATTTGAACATTATCTAATCGTTTTAAACAGTTTGTGAAAATGTTGTTGCTTAATTAGCCTCATTATCTTTGATGGGGTCACGCACAGCTGAGTGAACAGATAAGGGGCGTAGCACAATATGGGCTGGTGAGCGGGGGAGCGGGGAGGATGTTGATAAATAGGGTGTTCCTTTCGCTTTGAAAGTGGTAATTAATGGGCAAGTCAAGCGAAAGCATTTTCAAGTGATAGAGCGCCATAATTAATGGGCGTGATAAGCAGCAAAGGTGAAAGCGAACTGCTTCTAATTACTCAATAATTGAAGTAATTTCTCCATGTAGTTGCTCGATTTACTTTACATTCCGCCATAACTTTAAGACATTCGAATTAATGTTGCCAGTGCTGCGTGCATAATCATCAAAAGCACACTGTGCTGCCTTCCTCTGAAAACTTTACACATAAATTACTATGCAAAATTAGTAGGCACAACCCTCGAGCGAAAGTTGCCGCACAAAAACTGTGCTACAATTTAAAATTGAATAAGAAAAAACACAGCGCCGCCCTCTTGGCTTAAGATGAAATATGGTCTGCATGCCCCGGCAGAAGTAAGTAAGTAAAATAATCACAGTCATGTCAGATAATAAATGATTAACGTCCCATGAACTCCTATCTCACTCAAATCCCAGGCATATTTTGCTTTGGTCATTTATTTGTTACTCAAACTCAGCAAAGGGACAGGATGCACTTTAAAGTTGGATGAATGCTTGAAAAATTTACGGCAAACGGACAGTGTGTATACCCTGTACCAAATACATTAAAGTGTATAAACGGTGGCATCAGCATCACTCAGATTTCGCTGATTTTATTGAAACTGAAACTAAAAAATTGAAAGTGCATAGAAGAAAATACTGAAAGAAATTCAAAGATGTTTTTTGTTAATTTTTAATTTTATTCTGCGAATTTCATCTCATCTATAGACTACCTTAAGCCTAGATATAGGGCATATAACAGTCTCCATATTTAACTGTATCATTTTATTTAATTCCAAATTCTAAAAAATAGCAATAAAAACTACTTTTGACCTTCAATTAAAAAGCCCATAAATTCGGAATGTAGTTTGAAGTTTTAATAGTTTGCAAGTTTGTAAGCATAGCTGACAATTTACTAATATATGCAGCACTAGCTAACTAAACGCCACATACAAAATATATATATATATGTATATATGTAACTATTACTACACCGAACATTGCAAAATACCCGCATAAATTTAGAAACTCAATTGACACAAGAGTGCCGTGCCGCGTATAATCCAGTGGGAGATTGGCGTATTGGGATTACAATTGAGTAGCATGGCCACAACAAAATTGGTGCTGTGTCCCGTTGTGGAAAGGATGCCACGACGCTCTGCCGTCTTGTACAGTGGACACAAATAATTGTGACGATCGGGCAGATCGGTGCGCTTGAGGGGCCTCAGCCATATCAATGGCATCGTATCGAACAATATGCGTGGACGCGATTCCATTAAATATTTATTTTTGCGATCCCAGCAAGCACCCTCCAAGAAGATGCCATACACGAAGACACCATCATCGGGCGGCGGAGTACCTGCCATTTGTGTTTCCTCCAGCGACAGGACATCATAATCAAAGGCCAACAGATCTATGGAAATCACATATTTACGTGCATAATTCTGCTGGGCACCGGTCAGAAAAGCCTGTGTAAAGAAGAAACCCGATAGCCAGAAGGTTGACGGTGCTCCATGGTCATACCAATGCTGCAAACAGAAAATAACAACAGGTTTAGACGGGTCTGTCAGAGAGCAAATAAAATAACAACAAAAAATACTTGCATTAAATATAGACTTTTCAGATAATAAATCAATTTAATAAATACTTAATATTTTTAGTTGAAAACTCTGCCTTTAAATAATATATATAATAATAATATATTATTATTGATTGCCCAATTAAAAAGCAATCTTTCGAATTTTGAGACGAGCACCTTTTCTTTGAGGTGTCCAGCGTCAAAAAATAGGGTCACAGCTGGGACGAGTGGCCTAGTAAACATAATTGCTGCCAGGACAACAACAACAGCACAGCCCTGGTTGCCATGACAAATTGTTGGCTCGATTGCGAAAACTTACCTGCAGGAATTCGAGGCGTCGCAAAAAGTCCGCCACATAGCTGCCAAGTGGCTTGAGACTGGGGTAGGACTTGCTGGCCCACATAGCCGGAATTTTGGCAATCAGCACGGATTTGTAGACCGCCTCCACGGCAGCGGACATGACCACCAGACCTATACACAAAATATAACAAATAAGCAACAAAAGTTAAGTACAAATAGCAGGCGCTGAAAACTTTGTCAAAATAATCAACAACGTTGCCAATTACGATTGCTGAGCAATAAATTCAATTAGACAACGTTCTACACACGTGCAGCAGTTAAGTGATTATCAAAAGGTTTCGAAATATTGTGCGATTGGCAAAAAAAAAAAAAGAAGAAAAATAAACAATGCCTGCGCAGCAGGAGCCGGGTACCATGAATGTCCTTTACGTGGCACGAGGTATGCGTCACAGCAGCACCACCTCAATGCACAGCTCCTCAACCGCCATCGGTGAGCAGGCGAAGCGGGTCAAGAGCTCCAGCTCCAAGGAGCAGCCGCTGCTGGTGGAGCAGCAGCCAAAGCATGCCAAGCGTGTGACATTCAGCAGGCAACAGAGACCCCAACATACCACGGTCAAGGACAGTGAGATGCAAACAGGACTCACATCGTGCCTGATAACTAATCCCTCGCGCGATCCACGCGCAGCAGGCGGTAAGTTATTTAACTTGAAATTTAGAAAGTAGAGTGTCCAATTAGGCCGTCTTCAAAATAGGTGCCAACAATCCGGCAGAACGCAAAGTTGGCTGGTTGGCGCGCACGGACAGCGAATGCCAGTTTAAGGCACCTGGCATTGATTTCCTCACCGATCGGGAGACCGATGTGCACACGTTCGAGGTGAAGATGCGAGAGTCGCTGCAGAGCGTCAAGGATTACACAACCAAGTGCGACTATTTTCCCACCTATGTGGACAAGCGACGCTACAAGGATCAAACCACACAGACACTTTATAGGTATGTCCAAAAACTGAATACAATAATAATAATAAAAAATACTAACCTGAATATTAATTAATAATTGAATTATTTGATTACTTATACAATACGAAAAGTAAAAGTTATTAATTAAAAAGTAAAAGTATTAATTAATTTCTCTTTGGCTCAAGTTATAACAAAATTAAATAAATATATACGAGTATATATATAGCTTGACTAATTTAATGCAGCAAATTAATATGAAAATAAAAGAGAATTTTTTGTAAAGAAATAATTCAATAAATTAAATTATTATTCAAGTCTAAATCACCAACTTAAAACACAGGGAATCATCGGCGCAGACTGTGGCCTATTTGCCCGATATTATGGACAAAGAGCAGGATGAGCATCTGGAGCTGTTCAATCTGGCCACACTGCTGCCCGGCGACAAGCCTCCCGGTCTAAATGAGGTTGAAATTTTGGAGCGTGCCCGCAAACGTTGGGCCTTCAACCAGGCACTGAAGACGAACTTCAGGCGCCAGCTGCACGAGGCACGGGAGAAGGTGATCAAGAGTAAATATCGTCCCATACTGGAGGCATTCGAATGGGAGCATTGGATGGAACGGGAAGAGTATATACAGGAGTGTCAAATGATGCGACTGGAGATCGTCATACGAATGTTTGACAAGCGCGAGAAGCAAATGCATGCGGAGTCCAAAACTCGGATCGAGGTCGCCTGCGAGGGCATCGAACAGAAACGCCAGCGAGGATTGGCCAAGAACGATGTGGAATATCAGCGGGCAATGCGTCGATTGCAGATCAAGAATGCGGGTCTATCACGTCGCTGGGTGAAACAGAGTCCCATGTATGCCCTGGGCTCACCCTGCTCCGAGTTCTATGGACCACTCATACGACATGGTGTCGATCCGGCACGACGCAGTTTTGTTGGCGATGGAAGAAAAGCATTCGATATGCGCATCGATGATCTGGAGAAGCGTGTCGACATGGATAAGTTACAGTGTCCGTTCACCAAACTGAAGGAATGGTCCAAGCCCAAGGAGTATGTGAAGGAGTACGAGCAGAACTTCTGCTCCGACAAGCATCTGCAGAAGCTGTACGAGTCCCTGAAGACACTACGGTCGCAGGCAACCAAACAGAAGACAACGCCCAAGTGCCTGAAGCGACGGCCCAAACCGCCCTCCGAAGACGCAGAACGTCCATCCTTCAACTTTGAGGAGATGCACAATATTGACGATTACTTCCAGGATCGACGCAAGCTGTCCAGTCTGCTGTCCAAGGACAGGGATTCGGTCTACAAACAACAAAATTTGGCCATTGAGCAGCATCTCGAGTACGAGGAGCAGCGCCGTCGCCAACCAAATCTGGCCAAAGAAATGTTGCGCGAACAACGCAATGAGGATCTGGAACAACTATTGCATATGTACGAGGGCAGCACCATTGGCTGGATTATGCAATTCCTAACCGAGGAGATGGAACGCCTCCAGGAGCAACGTAAACTCCACTTCTTCGCGATCCTAACACAAAAGGAGCGATGGCGTCGAGAGGCAGCCGAGGCAGGTCTACGCCAGAAGGAGAACGATATGCGACTGGTCTACGAGGAAATGTTCCAGCGGTGCAATGTGGTTCACACCGAGACGGCTCGTGAATATATCGATACGATATTAACCACCGATATGGCCCATATAGCCGAATGCGATGCGGCTGAAACGGTTACGTTGATGGCCAAGCAAATCGATGCGGATATTCGGCGTTGGCTGGAGAGCTTCAAGCTAATCCAAACGCCACTGACCTACGAATCTCTACGGAATATGCTGCACGACATGGTCGTTCCCGATTTGAATGTGATGCTCGTGAAATACGAAAAAGCCCTGACAGTCAAATACATTATTGAGGATGTGCTCTTTCCCCAAATCTGGGAGAGTCTGGACTCCTATGACATAGCCAGCGTAATCACAAGCGATATGATTGATCGCCTGACTGATAACGATCTGTTGCTCTTCTCCACGGAAAGCGAAAGCGAGGAGCAGTCCCAACGTGAAGCGGAGGCCATAATAAGAAAGCTGATAAGGCAGGCGGTGCCAGGACGTCGCTGGAAGACCGCAACGGAGCGGATTGTGCACGAGAACTGTGTGACACTCTTTGATGATGTTTTCGCACAAATTATGGAGCGAATGAATGAGGAATCGTCCGATGAGCCCGTCGATCTTCACTGGGCATGCTCACGAGCGAGAATTTCGCCCACAGATAAGATTCGTGATATCGAGTCGGAGATACTCCGGGTAAGGGAACGCGATACTTTAGGTGATGGCGACTACGATATGACATACGAGCGCACTCAAATCCTTTCACTACTCAAGAAAATGAAGATCGATAACATCACTAAAGATCTGGCTACAGACGAAGTATATGATGACACTGGCACAAAGGAAATCATCGGTGGCTCTCAGTTCCTTAATTTGACAGTGTTCAATCAGGCGTCCGAGCAGCAAATGTATAATGACCAAGTATTTGGCATAATAAGCACCGTGGATATTGGCAAAGAGGAGGATTTCTCAACGTTGCATTCAAAGCCCAGAGAACCGTCCAGCTCATCAAGTCCACTTAGCATTATTGGCATTGATTTTGGTGAGCGTGAAACGCAAACACGGCAGGAGGATCAACTTATTGGCGCCTTAAGCGATATCATTTCGTATGCTAGTGATGAGGAAAGGATCATAGTCGAGGAGGAGAATACCGAATATGAGGCGGATGATGAGCGCAGCTGGTGGAATATGCCAACGGAAGACGATGAGGAGATCAAGCAGGAGGCGAAGCAGGAGAAGGACTTAGTCTCAAGACTAACGCTGATAGATGAGAACGATGACATGTTACTACAAAACGCATCACGGAAAACCCTGAATTTCCAGTCCAAGCTGGACACAGAGAAGTTAAGTGGCATGATCAGTGACTATGAATTGCAACCAATAGCCGAAGACATCAATGAGTCCAACCTAACCAAACAACCGTCGCGCTTGCAATCGAAACGCGAATAAATTCCCATATTATATTTTGTTAAAAATGATTTCAAATTAAAAGTTAACTAGTTTCAAGAGCATGCATTAAAAGCACGATTTAACATAACACATAAGAACACGTTGGGCCTAGAACTAGATCTAGATCTAAGGTGCCTAATTGATACCCTGAATCCAATCGCTTACTATATTAGACCTTACAGGGAATCTCCTAGTCTGACAATTTCTAAACTAAATAAACTGGTTGCAAAAACAGTTTATCAATTGGCTGGCAACATATGTGAAATTATCGAAAATCGATTTGTATCGAACAAATGAAATAAATTTGATCTGTGAAAGTTTTACGAGAATCTAAACTGTCAATTTCATGTCCCTTATTCAGAATATTAATGCTATTGATGCTGATCAAGAATATATATACCTTATATAGTCGTATATGCTTACTTACCTTTGATGCCCTTCTTCAGCGTTATCAAACTGGTGCGTATTGTGTTGAGCAGCACATTGAACCGAACCATTTCCTGGACCAGCACCGTATTCATGCTCTGATGGTAGAGTGTTGGATAGCGCAACAGAGCCGCCTCCCGATCAAACAGTTTGGGCAACTTATCCAATATATCGGTGGCCACATTCGTGACCACTTCCTCGGGTGTCAATGCCTTGGAGCCTTCGCTGTCGTCGCCTGGAGCACTGGTGTCCTTCAGTGGCATATTGTAGAGTGCAAGGAATGGGGGACAGGTGGTGGGATAAGTGGGTAGGGAAAGGTTTTCGGGAAAGCGTTGCGACAGCACATCTACATAAAGTCTCTGACTTTTCTCCAGTTTCTAAAGCGCAAGCATTTTTTCAGCAATTACAAAAAATCAAGCAGTTAAAAAAAGCGAATACCAGAAATACCCTTTGCACAGCGAACAACTTACGCGTTTCTCATGGAGATCCTGTACGGCATGCATGGAGCAAACAATGTGTGTTTAAAGATCATTTAGAAATAGGACTTAACTTCGGTGTACTCCGAAGTTGAAATACCCTTGCAGACAAAGAACAGGAGCACAAAGTAGTGTTAGTATTGTTCCTAAAACCAGACATAATCAACAGACGAATATATAGCTATATAAAATACATTTACACAAATGTATAATTTTTTCTGAAATCGATTAGTATCGATACTCGCAACTTCGACACAAGAACTTATATTTCGAATTGGAGTTTTGCTGCCAGAGATGCTTCATTCTGCCTGTTACTTATTTTTACACAAACCCTCATTAAACCCCTTTTGCCATTAAAATGGATTCATTCTATATATTCTGCAAGGGTAAACCAATTCATAACTTGAAATATTAAACTTACCCAGCGTTCCTGTTAGCAGCAGCAGATAAAATGATATAGGCAAGCAAAAGTTTAGCAGATTATAAGCAGAAAATGTTGTAATACAAGACATATATATCAACTATATATATATATGCCATAATTCAGTACAAACCCAGTGCTTGCAACACTCTACAGTCCAACTTACCTGTGTCAATAGTGTGTGTGAGAGCAGCATATCCGTTTCCTGTTGATCCTTCATGATATCGGCATTGGCATGGAAACCGAATATGGATGGTGGCGATATATGTGGCAAATCACGGGTAAATGTTATATATAACTCGGCCTCCTTCAACACGGGCACATAATAGAAGCTCGTCTCATCCAAATAATATGTATTCTCCAGATCAATAATTTCGGGGCAATAATATCGATTCAAGATCGTTTTGAGAGTGCGACGATCCCAGTCGTCTGTGACACGACCACCATAATTACACTCTCCGGTCAGATAGCGTAGGGCATCATAGTTAACCGTCTCGTACTGATTGAGGAACATGCGCAACTGCATCAGGGAAATGCGCAAATCCGTCTCATTAAACTCATAGGGTATGTTCCAGCCAATGGGTCCAAAGTAGCGACGCTCCTGAATCACCGCATGAAAGAAGCACAGCGCGTAGATCAACTGTTTGAAGACGCGTGGCTGAGTGCAGCATTCATACCACTCCGGATCACTGATCGGATCACTCAGCATGGAACGCGTAATGTTCGAGCGCAAACCCTTGGGCGGCTCATTGGTCATCTTGATGCCATTCTGCAGCACCACAACCGGAAAATGTTCCGCCGGATACGAGGTGAGCCACAATCTAAAATCCGGATGTGTTGAATCGGGCAACAGATTCTCGCAGACCTTCTCCAGCAATGGCATAAAACTGGCAGCCAAATGGCAATTCTGCAACACAACCCAATTGCCCAGTTTGACGCCCTCATCAATCATCTTGATGGCAATGGGACCCTGACCCTGACCCAAGGACAAGGAGAACAATCGATTTGTGCCAAAACCCTGATCCTCGGCAAATTTGAGCAATGTTGCCGTTGGATCTGAGCCGGGTGTAAGCACAAATATCATAGGGACACAGCAATGGGAGTCGGCAAAGGAGGCCATCAAATCAAATTGAGGCGGATCCACAAAACGCGGACCCATCTCGGTGGAAACAAAATTCAGCACCGCTGGCACCAGTTTATCGGGTCGAAAGACACGCAGCAACAGCAATTTCTGGAACATGGACAAACGTTGCCAATTTGTTGGTATCGATTTATTATCCTGCGGTGTACGCGAATCGAAGAACTCCTTCCAACTGGACGAATTCGCAGTGACATCCTCGCGTAATCCGTTGAAGTTTGGTAAATTGGCCAGGCGACAGCATTCATCCCAATTCTGTATACCCAGCCAATTCGTGGGATTCTTGAAGGGATTTTCGAGACCAACGCCGCCCGTGAGTAGAAACATCCATTCGGAGTTGTCAATCAAATTCTCATGCTTCAGCAGATTGATGTTCAATATGAGCGAGAACAAGAGCTTATCCTGTCATAAGAGTACAATTTTATTAGCTTTTAATGCGAACGCATATATACATATATATACATAGTATATATGGGTTTATAGGCAGATGCCATTTCACTTTTCTTTTCTCGTTTTTTTTTTGTTGCCAAGCAAATTAAAAGCCAAGGGCTAAGGATCAAAGGGGAACTGATGGAAAAGGCTAAGCAAAGGGCACATCGCATAATTGACTGAAAACATCATCAGGCCAGAAAGGACGTTCTCCTTTCTTTTTTGTTGGAATTTGCTTTTTTCTGTTTTGTCCTTTTGCACACACACTTTTGATACCCGACGATGTTATCACATTATAAACACACACACAGTGAAAGTGGCACAGTGGGTAAAAGAAAGTTGCGTATATACGAAGAGCTGATGAACTCAGAGAGATACGAGTATGTACTGAATACCTCCTACGACTGGAAAACTTAAGTAGCTGTCATAAAAGAAGGTACTTATGTAATGAATGCATTTCTCCGTATCGCACTCGAAGCAAAAGCATGAATTCCAATTTAAAAATTTCACAGTGCTTTGGCAAAACTTGACACCTGGGAACAGGCACAGAAAAAAAACTGGTCGCTGTCAATTGAAGTGGCAGCCGGGGCACGAGTGCTTAAAGTCCGTGGAGGAAGCTGAGGCATCATTATAGCGCAGTGAAGCGCAACCAAACGCAGCCGTTGAGAAAATCAAGCGCTTAGCAAATACGTTTCAAATACAACGCAATGGGATTAAAATCGCAATTACGACCCAAGTTTCATATATATATATAGCTTAGTGGTGACCCAAAAAAAAATAGTTAAGAACACTTAAGCCGACTACGAAATACTCTGATGCCAATGAGACAAAGAGGCATTCAATTGTTGATGGATTGTTGAAGGATTACCTACCTAATTTAGTAACTTTGCAGATGATATATGCTTTTAAGAATCTTTATAGTATATCTTCTGCAAAAGATATAGCCATTTCTGAAGGTGAACGTGGCAACGCCGATCTTTGAAGGACATCACCAAAAACCTACCAAGCAAATTTGTTGATTGTGGCTTTGAGATGATAGAAGATATGGGAATTTATCGATTTGCGATTATCAATCTTATCGATTTTCTAGCCTGGTAGAAGTTGAAGCAGCCCAATTTTAACATCTTAACAGATACAGACTATTATATATTCCAAGAGTCAAGGCTACAGCTTTAAGATGCGGCAGCACAGACAACAAAACTAATATGCCACTTTGCATCTTCGATATCAGTGTATCAAAAGAAAACCTAACCCATGTTTGATGATAATTGGCATTGAGCTGAGCTGAGCTGAGAAGTACTTACACGCTCAAACAAGCTGCGGCAGATGTTGACGTAGAGGTTGTAGGTGAAATGATTGCGCAAGTCCTTCAAGCGCGCCTCAATGTCATCGACCTTCTCTGTATTATCAATGGACGACGTGTAAAGATTGACAAACCAAGCCAAACTATATTGATACATGGGATCAATGTTGGCCAAATCAACTGCAAGACAAGTTAAACCAATAACATGGTAAGAGCTTTGGGTGGTGGTCTCAGTTAGTTTACCTATGGTAAAGAATAGAATTGTCGAGTGCTCGGCAATGGGTACATAGCTGAGTCGAGCCGAATCAATTTGTTTTTCAGTTGCTTCCGTTATGACCTGTTTCTCATTGATGTCATTCGCTAAAGCTTTAGCCGAGCTCAGGATCTGCACAGCAGTTTCGTCCTCTAAAATATTCTCGGCTGATGAGAGCACCTCCAATATCTGATCCTCAGTCTCTTTGAGCATCCGTTTATTCTCGGCACCCTGAACGATTAGATTATTCTTTTCGGCCTCCAAATCGGGTCGTTCTCTTGCCACAGTTATGCCCAGCAATTGATCCTGTAATCCTTGTGTCGTAATCATGAAATTTAATAGCGTCACCTTCACAGCCACCTCGGGTAGATAATGGGGATTCCTTAGCTTGGTAGTCATGTAGAATCTGATCAAGGCAATTCAAGTTATTATTTATAGTTCAAACACATCATTCATAATCTTTACTTGAAACTGTGATTGTATTCAATAACTGAATCGCCCAGTTTGATGCACATTGTGCCGCCCTGTTTGAACAATTGTTTCAGCAAAATGGACTCCAGTATGGGATCCAGCTCCTCCCCAATATTCTCCAGCAGCACCGGCAAACCGAATTGTATGGCATTCTCCAGGACACGGGTGTAATCTGCTTGATTCAGTCGTATGACACACAATTTATTGTTCTTCTCATAGTTCTTAATCCATTTATTGGCCTGCCCCTGTGGATCAATCATCAGCGGCCAGCGACGTGCATTTCTATCAAAGAGATTATAAGGAAAACCGATAAGACTGCTATTCGAATGGGTTACACCCGCAGACCAGTTTAAAGTCTGTTAAATCGAATAAATAAAGTAAGAAGTATGCAGTTACCAAAGACCCTTAATATACCTTTTATACTTTTACCATACGATTATCATTATATTCAATTTTAATTTGCTTTTATATTAAATCAGAAATCAATGCCATTTTTACACCGGTTCCTGTTAATCTTGCTACTTTAATGAAAAAAAAAACCTTTTAAGTGTCCCTGCAGCCACATTTAATGGTTGCATGGTAAACACAGTTCAGCAAGAAAATATTTATAATCCATAAATAATTAACATTTAATTTGCACACATGACCAGTTCAGAATCAAGGCACACATCATTCAAATAAATCGACTGTCATAGATGTTAAGTGATTGATAAATAGATACCCTAAGATTTGTGAATTTAAAGAAGCGTGGAAAAGTGAGCTTAGATTAGAAATAAATTTCATAAACGTTGCTAAATTGAATTTTACGTGCTTCCAAGTTTAGTTAGCTTTACAGTAAGATATATTCATATTTAAAGTAACTCTATATGCCGCTCTCAAGTATTATTTATAGGGTACATTTGCCGCAAAAAACTGTCAATATTTTATAAGCGTAAATAATGCTATTGGAATTATAAATATAATAACCAATACACAAAAATGGAGTGGTATATAAAAAAGCCACACAAAACAATTGTTCGCTCTTATGTACAAATACATATAGCTATGCATATATACATGTATTTATAAATAGGTATTGTGACTGTTTAAGTTCTTGAATACATGTGCGATAACTCACAGATACACAGATATTCAGATACGTAGATACAATAGGCAGGCAACAATAAAAAGCAACAACAATAAGAATAAATGGTCGCCTGGCAACGCGACAGCAGAAACACATGACAAATTCACACCGAATACAAATTGTTCATGCGAATGAATGAACATTTTTGTAAATTGAAAACTTGATGAATGAAAAATATTTGATGCAAAAACAAAAGAGCCAATTTCAAGCCACCCAACCACCACCACCCGGTCCTCTGTCCGTCTGTGAAAAATGTCAGCGAACAAATGCGCATACTACATACCAAACAAAATGACTATACGGTCTGTATATAAACATATATATGTCTGTTTGCATATATACATACATATATAGCTGGCCAGGCACGGACAATACACTGGAGAATGCAAATACGAACAGAGAACGAGGCAATAGTCGCGAGTGCTCGACTAAGGCATATGCTGTAGACAGCTCTAAAATGATCACTTTAAAACATTGCTGATTAAAGATGTAGAGTTGAAAATGTGATTATAATATTATTGATAATTTCTAGTTTATACTAATAGAAAGGTGAGACTTTATTAAATCAATATACTCAGAGCTACAGGGTATTAAAGGAACCATTGCTGGAGCGAGTGTGGTGGGCAGTTGGAATGTAAAAAGTTGCCACAGTTCAAAAGCACCACAGGGGCCACCAAGCATTGAGATTAACCAAAACAAAAAAAATAAGGAAAAAGAAAAACTGACCAAAAAATTACTGTAACAATGTACATGCAATAAAAAGAATACGACATTGAATACAGAGAAAAAATCTGTTGGTAAATCACAAAAGTTCTAGGCAGTTATGTATGTATGTATGTGCGGAAGGTGAAATGATTGCTTGATTTTCCACAATTGCAAAACAAATGCGAGCCTTAAAGCCAAACTTGTACAGCACTTTAAGCTTAAGGCTAGCAAATGTTTTGTTTTGTGTGTGTTTTTCTTTTTCGAACCTGCTTAAAATGCAAATCTCTAAGGACAATTCTCGCATAGAGGCGTCCTCATCCAAATTAACATTATTTAATCAAACATTTATGCAAAGAAACATGACCCGAACCGGACCCAAAGCGACTCTACACCTGCTACCCCTCACATTAGCAATTTACGATCCAACTGCCATTTTGAGGTGCGGGTCGATGGGTGGTTGGGTGGTTGAGGCTCAGCATGATGTGTCCGCTCCCAAAAACAAGGGGAGAATCGAATGAAACACAAGAAATTAGAGACTTTGACTTTGCCGAGAATTAAATACCCTTCAGGATATTTGACAACTTTACATTATAATTGCTATTTTTGCACTTTTCCGCAAACCAAACGTTTTAAATTGCTGCCACAATTGGGTTCCATAGAATTCGGAAAAAAAACACGAAATAAAAGACTTTGTTTTTCAGGTACCGAGAATTTAATACCCTTCAAGACATTTGACAACTTTAATTTATAATTCGTGTTTTGTTTTGTGGTTTTCCGAAACACGAAAGTCTTAAATTGATTCCTTCTTTTTATTTTGAGACTTGATTTTTATCGAAATTCAAACTTCAAAATTAATGGTTCAAACTTTTCATTGCTGCAACTTTGTGATATTTATTGATATTTATCTCATCCACTGCTGAAAACTTTGTCTTATTATTTAAGACACTCGCCACGAATAAATAATGAGTTTTATAAAACTTAAATAGATGCAATTAATAGCATTCTGACATTGGATATTGACGGTATTCAATATGGAACTAGTTTCAAAACATTTTCAAATTTTATACCTAAAACTTTATCATAACTAAAGAAATTTTCAAAGCCATTTTATGCCTGTCGGTGATGTTTTATACTTTAGCTTAAAACAGCATTTCAAATTGATATAACTATTTACTTTGTATTTTCTAACATTTTATGAGACAAATTTTGATAAGTTCATAAGAAATTTAGCAAGATAGCTCTAAGCAAGTGAAGCAACATTTTTGCATAGAAATAGCAGACATACCTTATACACATCTCTCTTATCTCCTTTAATGCTGCACACACTTAACAACAGAATGACAACAATTACCCCCAGCTAAAGTGTAGGAAAACAAAAGACAAAACAAAATAATACAAAAAAGTGTACAAGACACAAAACAAATACAAATTCATTCGTCTTGTGTGCCTCAAGGAGATGCAAGCAAGATGTTGCTAGTGGCAACTGATAGTAACTGGCAGCAAGCAAATCCCACCAACATCATTCATTTGCCATGTCCATGGCTCGAAATTAAACGTGATGCGCAAAGGGCGCACATTAATCAATTGCTTATCCTTTGAGCAGCAGCGACTCGCACACACACACACACACACACACACCGTACACACACACACACACACACCTCAGGTATTTGTGGGCATGCTCCAAATTACTTTGAACACTCACAGACCAAGAATTTCCTTTATTAAATCGACATGAGACATGGGACACGAGTCGTGGAGTGCGTGGCATGTGGCAAACGCGACGTTTCGCCCCTCCAACGAAAAACACACCAGATGCGTAATGCGTTCTCTCTAACACACGCATCAAACATGAAAATTCCACGCCCATCCCCACTCGCACCAGCCCCTCATCTTC
Organism: Drosophila basisetae; assembly: GCA_035041595.1. Classification (NCBI taxonomy): domain Eukaryota; kingdom Metazoa; phylum Arthropoda; class Insecta; order Diptera; family Drosophilidae; genus Drosophila; species Drosophila basisetae. The sequence goes on along the minus strand of JAWNLB010000123.1, from coordinate 6,693,245 downwards.
GCCGTCAGCCCTTAGTTTTGTACCTTGAGCTGAAGCAACCACCGGAGCATGCGGTGCTCCTGTATCCTGGCCGCATGCGGGCACAACACACACACACACACACACACACGCAATCATACACAGACACACACACCCCCTACTACTGTGTGCAGCATCCGGTGTTGTTCTCACACTAGCCACGGCGCAAATGCGGCATATCTTTAATTTTCTTAATATGCGTGAATTCAAACATTTTGTGAAGGTTGCGTTTTTTTTTTTATATTGTTTTGTTTGTGTAATTAGAAATAAGAGGCAAAGAAATCGCCAACTGAGTTATGCGGCAAACTTAATACCCTTGTGGCAAACACATTAATCAAATTACTTCACGGTCAGCTACTTAAAAACTTAAGCTATAAAGCGAATATTTAATACTTACTTAAACTGTTCGAATCGAAATCCGTGAATAGGAGTCGTTAATAAGATATTAGGCTTACTAATAATAATTGTCTAAATAAATAAATAAATAGTTAGTCTATATAGTTATATATATTAATGTATAAAAATTGATTTTTCGATCCGTTGCACACTTCTTCACAAAGCATTGAAACTCTTTGTAAGTGTATATTAAATGAATTCAGAATTTCGTGCTTTTGACAAGCGCTCAGGCATAATTAGCGTGTCGTGTTTAATTGAACGCGGTCGCAAATGCATAGTAGATATGTATACATATATACGAATATACATATATATATATATGTATATGAATTGAGGGGCTGATTCCACAGCTGTTGCCAGGCTAATGAAATCTTGGGCGCTTTTTGCATCGATGTCAAAGCTAACGACTTTGAGTAGCTGCTTCAAGACACGCTTCCTTGGCTCTTACGGAAGTTATCTATCGTTATATATTATGGCTCAAGGGAATATGCAGCTGTATGTAATTTGACCCAATTTTAATTTCCTTACCCTAATTAGCATTAATATTAATAAATCATAAAGGCAAGCTCAACCCACAACCCACTGCCAATCAAATGATGCCTTAAGGCACTTTCCGCCACTAACTGCCTCAATTCACTATAATATATTCGAGGCGCCTTAAGCCAAATTTAAGACGTTATACTTACTTCATCATGATGGCGCTCTCCACGGAGAACGCATCTGTTGGCAATCCGCAAATATTCCAGAAACGTATCTCAACCGGTTCGCCCAGCACAATGGCCAGCTGAAAGTCCGGCGAGCATGTTACTCCATAATCGAGGCACTTTGCCACCCATTTGTGTATTTGCGTAAGTCGAAAATCTATGGTGAACGGTCCCAGATACGCCACAACTCCCGACGAGATCAACACATCGCCGGTGACACTCTTAAAGCTGGCCTGCAGCATCTTGGCCGTCTCGGACCAACGTGTCCGCTCACCCCCCAAACCAGAGATTAGCTCCTGAGCACGCTGCAACTTCTTCGTACACGCTTCATGCTCAGCGAGTAGAACCCTAAAATTAGCAGATATTATACGATTTGTCTATATATTTATATATAAATATACATTGGTTGCCCAATAATAAGAATGCTTTGGTTCATTTTTAAAGTGCTAAAACATGTTTAAAATTATAAAATTATTAATTATTCGACAGTTGATTCTAATTCCCAAACAAATATAATATTCTGATATAATATTGTCTGATATATATATTGTCTGTTTAAAATTATATAGCTTTCATTCGTGAGTTAAGTCTAATTTCCAGACAAATCAAATATCTTTGAACAATTTGATTGATTTTCAACTTGTTTTATTTAGAAGTGTTTGAGAAACATACAATGTCTAAGAAAAAGATTATTCAATCGGAATTTGTTAAATTTCTTTTCTATTTTTAAATTTGATTAAAATTATATACTATTCTAATTTCTGCAAGCTTTGACAAATAAATACATTTGTGCAAGTCACAATAACTCACCCATATTGTCGCAGCTGTTCGTCCAGAATCTTCTGAATGGCGGCCAGATTAGCTTCGACTCGAGCCAGTTGGGCCAACTTCTCGTTGAGCAGTTTCATGGCCGCATTGTAGTCGGCCTCTGCGGCAGCGAGGGCAATCTTTTTGGGTGCCACGACCTTGGCAACCACATCGTACTTGGACAGGGCAATGACCCAGCGACAGAGACCCTCGCAGGCCGTCGAAGCCGTCTTAATTTTGTCAGGATCGAAAGCTTCATTGGTGAGAATACGCTGTTGTAGCTTCTTCATCACCTCCGGCGGAATGTTGTCCTTGTCGAAGTTTAGTAAACTGTCCAGGAACTTCATGTCGCTCAGCACACGTTTCGATGGACCCCAATAGTCCTCCACAGTGCCGACACCACTGGGATTTGGCACCTTGTCTGGTTTCATATCCTTCAAAATGCAAACGGCTTCCATGACGATGCGCACACCGATTGGCGGACTCTTCATGGTCTTGACCACGGCTATGTCCGCCGTTGTTAGCGTATTCAGCGCCGCCAGAGCTGATTCCAAAATGGGCAGCGCTTCACCCAGCTTGGCATCGCACTCATCCTTGATCTCCTGGGCAACGGCTGCCTGCACTTTCGCCGCCTGCTCATCCTCTTTGACCAATTCCCGCTGCTCTGCGGCAACTTTGCTGTCCGCCGTCACCTTGGCCACCTGCTCGGCCACAATTTCGGAGGCCTCCTTCAGCTTCGGCTCCAGCGCCTGCAGCTGCTCTTGCATGACAGCCACCTGCTGCGCAGCAATATCCAGCTGCGAAATGCCAGTCAAATATCGATTACGATTCGTCGTTATGTTGCTATATAGAAAGGTAAAGATTTTGTTAGATTGGGTGTGGATAATAAACTCGAAAATGCGAATTGAAAAAGATATCTTCAATCCCTTAAAATATATGGTATGTGAACTTGATAAGCATCTGATTGAAGTAGTCCATGTATCATGTATATAATATTCATACATGCATTAAATATTTAAATAGATCTTTGTCTGTCATCTGACAAGTATTTTTAGACTATATTCGAATATTTGATTGCTTTATTATAAGGCTTGTCGACGAATGAATTTTATTACCCACAGATTTAGTATATCCTCTTATTTGCTTTTTTTTATAACAATGTCTCAAATTATTCAGTTTGAATTTTGAATCATATAATTTGTATGATTAAATTTAATTGTAAATTGATTTTAAAACTTTGAATGCTTCAAAAGCTTGTTTTAAATAAATAAGAACAAACGGACCATCAGATGGAACGACTGGCAGACAGAACAACTGACAGACAGGCCAATCATACATTATATAGACTTCAGCACAACATCATTGTACTCTTTCTACTAATTTTCATTGCTACATCTACAGGACTAGGTTTTCTAAATTCTAAAATCTTCTCTCTTCGTTTCATACTCACTTTCGCTTCTGGCTAAGCAGTGCCTTGAAGGTCTGTATCAATTCCAGATAGGATGTGGGTGTCACATAGTTATAACGATGCAGACGTGTGAAGAACTTTGCGGACAATTCCTGTGTGGATGTGTGGAACTCCATGCACATATCAATGGCTGTCTTCCTCTCCAAGGCAGTCAGTTGCTCGGTGGCCAGGAAACGTGTGGAGACGGCTAGGAGGGCATCCTCCGGCCAGGGCTGGAACCAATCGATCGTACAACAATTGACAATCGAAGGAAATTTGCGAATGCGATTGCGCAGAGCATCGCCAATCGGTGACATGGCCAGCACGATGTGCAGCTGATCCTTGCAGGTCTGGGATGGGGAATGGATATATACAAAGAAGTTTAATTAGTACAAACTGGAACAGATGAAAGGGATCGTGGTTAAATTTTGTAGCTCCCACCGTAACAAAGAAGTTAAATAGGGCAACGGGACTGCCATCGGTTTGGACGGACTTGTCGCGTTGCTTGTCGATTTGGGCCATCTTCTCGACGACCTCGATTTTCTCCTCGTTGCTAAACAGATTAGGCACTTCGCCCGAGTTCAACAGATTGTTGATATCCTCCAGAAATGATTCGTCCTTAATCTACAAGTCTCAGGGAACACACACCATTAGCACAAATATTTACCCAACTGAATAAATGTTCACTACAAATTTTGAGCCAGTCAAAAGTAAAAGAACAGAAAACTAAACAGAAACAGAAACAGAAACAACTCCCACCTGAACGTCCGTAAATAGGAATACGCCGTGCATTTCGGATGCACCGATTTTACGTAAAATTGTCTTGATATCCTCATGATACTCGTATGGCCCATACAATCGAGTGATTTCCACTTGAAAGAGCTCATAGTCGCATATATGCGAAGCCAGTCGAGTCAAGCTCTGGCGCCCGGAGCCACCGACACCGATGAGCAGAGCATGACTACGTGGCTGCTTTATGATGCGACATATGCGCGATAAATGCTCGATGGCAAAGCGGAAAAGTACCAGATTCATTGGCTTCTTCGACATGTTGTTGTACTCCACCAAATATGATTCGACCACGCTACGCAATTCCTCCACATCTTGGACCTCGACATAGTTTTTGGTATCCGCTTTCGGATTGGTGAAATCACAATAGATCAATTGTCGAAAATCGGACTCCTCCAACTCTTTACCCTTGCCCACAAATCGGCCAAACAGACGCGACGCATCCTGATTGAAACACTCCTGTACGGTGCTGCATAACTTCTGAAATAGCCAACTACGATCCGCATCCTCAACGAGACGATCTCCATAGACGCGCAACACTTCGTGCACCCACAAGCGACGCATCGAGTTCATGTCCTCGGTTGCCTCGGGCACACTTAGCAGCACACCCTGTATCACGCGCGAAAAGTCACGCAAATTGAACAGATAATGCGACTTCGCTGGAGTTGGCAACAGATTCAATTTGGCATCATTGTAGATGCTCAGCGTGGCACTGACGATCTCATCAATGCACGGATCAAACTCCTTCGAGAAACCCCTGCGACGATTAGTGGCATGCAATGGGAAGAAAGATTAACAAGTGGTGATCAAGTCGAGAGTGCTCGACTCACAAGTGCCCTGTACCCACGCCACGAAACTGGGTAACTTTAATATTACTTACATTCATTCTTTGGAGAATACTTTCTATTGAATGTGAACATTTTGGTATTCTAAAGAAATCATATTTAAAATTGCAAATCCTACAATCAATTATTTTTGTCTAGTATAAAAACGGCCCAAAAGAAATTTGAACTATTCGTGAATTAGAATTATGCTTTTAAAAAAATTTAATTCTACAAATTCGCTATACTTTTGGCGTTAAGAGTTACATAACTTGCGGCTTTCTTAATAATAGTATTTGCATTAGGGTGGATTTTTCTAAAAGTTAGAAAAAATATGTATAATTTCCAGAGTGTTACTTTTATCGACTTTTTGAAATCGAAGAAATCTTTTCCACTTTTGGGATTGGCGATAAAGGAAAGTGAGGAAAAGTTGACCACTTAAAAAAAAATGAATCTTTAGCTCAAGAGATGCTCAATCAGACAAACTAAATCGGCAAACTAAAACACCTCATTAGCCACTTTTAATGGTTACAGGGCATAAGTAACAACCCCGAATCAGATCTCACTACTCACCTCGCGTCCAAATGCCAGAGCACAATCTTGCCAAAGATCGTGGTCATAATGTCATCGTTGAAATCATCAATTGAGATGACATTGAAGAAACGCTGAAATCGCGGCGTTACAGTATTACCTGTCGACGGTGGACCCATGGCGACAATCATCTGCAAATCGATCAGTTTCATCGGCACAATATTCTTGCGATCGTACCACATCATGTGATCCAGCATCATGCGCAGCAATTCGATGGGCGGCTGGGCGCCATAGTTCTCCTTTAACGGCATGGAAACGTCATCGACAAAGATGACAAAGCGTGTATTCAACGGCGGCCCAAAGACACCCTTCCTGCGCTTGTCCAGCTTCGACATGATAATATCCTGCGTCTGATTCGCCGATGTCTGAGCCGAGAAACTGATCAGCAGCGGCTTATAAAAACTGAGATCCATGCGTGAGAGCATAAAATCAATGACATAGACACTCTTGCCCGTCCCAGTGGGTCCGACGAGCATCAACGGCTTGCCATGACGCACCAGCAGATCGAGTACGGCTGCAATTCGCACACTCTCATTCGTCTGGATGATGATCTGATTGACGGGCACATCACGCGGCAGTGGTGGCGCCGCATTCACATCATCCTGCCACGGTTTCCACTTGCCCTTGCCCTCCTTAATGTAGCGATAGTCAAAGACCGAACCATTTTTGGGTATGGGAAAGATGAATGGCTTCACCAACTGTTCCACATGCAGTTCCTCGGGCACACCATATGTCTCGTATATGCTTTGTGGGAAGTTCTTATCCATCAGTGCACGAAAGATCAAATTGAACTTCTCCCGGCTCTCCGCCGTCAAGGATCCACCCAGTGACCAAATTGCCGAGAACAGGAATATCCCCTCGGTCTGGGCACGAAAATCCAAATCGGATATATTCGCCACATATTTCTCATCGCGATAATCATCGATGAAACACTCGAAGAAATTCATCAGACTAACCATCAGATTCGTATCCGAGGTGGGGGCAATCTCTCGCAGACTCTTGCGAACGATGAACAGGAGCAGCGGACAGAATCGGGTGATCATCGATGAGATGAGATTCTTGCTCACGCTATGGAATGTTGGGGGTAATGTGTTCTTCCAGGAGGCAACCAACGGTTCCCAGCCCAATGAACTCGGTTCCAAATATATCATGCCACAACGCGAAACGGTTGCCGGTGAGGCAACCTCCAAATCCATTGGTTCAAAGATCAGATTCGTTGTGTTCGAGAGTTGGATAATCTCACCGGACATCAGACACAATTTCTTGTTGTCATCGAGCACAGTGTTCATGTTCTCAATCCAAATGGCATCGACGGGTCCATCGAAGATCAGCCACTTGCGATCCGGTGTCTCGGAGACGGCAAAGATGCGATAATTGACAGCCAAAATGCCATCGCTCCACTCATGCGAAACGGCATCAAACTGCCCATAAAGCTGACCCATTGTTATAGCCTTCGGATTGATAACCGTGTAGATGGCACGATTCTCGGAGCCATCCTTCTTCTCCATGCACTCCAGTGTATCGGCGAGCAAATGATATGTGGTGCTCTTGCCACCAAATGGATACCCGACCAACATCAGGCCATGACGCACTACAATCATCTCATACAGCTGGGGTACACAGAGAAAAATTACAATTATTTGCACTTGTAGTTATAAATAAACGATTTATATTTTTTTAATAAAAAATATGTATTGAAGAAAACTCCAGAAGTAGGACCAAAAAGAAGGGAGATCATCCTCAAGTTTTTACCCACCTGTTGCACCTTCTCCAGGACAAAAGGAGTGCACTGTTTATTCTGCTTCTCGCAGGCCTTTAAGACGCACTCATTGAAGAGGACATAATCCGCCTCGGGCAGCGTAACGCCCGGGAACAGATCCGAGGTGATGCCCTGGAACAATGGTATATCCTGATTGAGGAACTTGGGCAAATTAACATCCTTAATGGAGCGCAGCACTAGAATATCCTCGTTCTCATCACGATAGCGTAGCTTTAATGCCCCCGCTGCTTTCAGCACAGATTTGACAGCTCGCATGCCGTAATCATAATGGCATTGGGTACTTAACTGCTCCGAGCACAGACGATAGGTGGCCACAATCTTGATGGACAGCGGCTTGGCCGTGAGGAAGCCATACGAGTAAAGCTCAATTTCCGAAATTAATGCATAGTCCGGCACCATCATAGCCACGGAGCGGAACAGAGCCTGCCGGATAAGAGAATTTGATATAATCTCAGCTTAATTAACATGCAGCCTTCAATTACGAATATTTGAATTATCTTTGCCGAAAGCTATACACTGAAATTAATGCTATTTCATGTATACTATTTAATGAAGAGTAAATTACTTAGCTACTTAAAGCTGTAGTTGATATTTAAAAACACAAATTAACTTTGCTGTTGAGAATATAAATATAAATGTAAATTGAAAGCTGGCATAAAGATTATATTATTACTTAAAGTCCTGGCGAAAGTAGAAAGCCATTGGATAATATTTGAAAAGATTATCCCTTAAAACACACACCAAATCAAAATGAAAGCTTACTTAAGAAGCTTCAGGCTAAAACCACTTAAGGAAAAATAACTTTACCTTCAGATTGTCGGGCAACTCGGAACGGCCCGCATAGCCCGGATTCATGGTAATGAAGACGGCACAAGTCGGATCCAATGTTAGAGTGGTGCCCTCAAAGACCAAAGTGGGCAGACCGGAGTTGATGCCACGCTGTATGGTCATAATCTGTTGGGCGACCACCGACAGCACCTCGAGATCAATGCGATTGAACTCATCGAAACAGGACCAGGCGCCGCACGAGGCCAGACCCTTGAAGAACTTGCCCAGCGCCAGATAATCGAGACCATCCGAACAATTGAAGACGACACATTGTTTGGCCACCGCCTTGGCCAAATCTTTGGTTGTCTCCGTTTTGCCCGTACCCGCCGGACCCTCGGGAGCACCACCCAAATGCAAATTGAGAGCAGCAAACAGGGTGCGATAGCAACGATCCGTCAGTGGAGTGACCACCAGTCGCGTGGTATTCCCCAGATACTCATAGCCATAGGCCAGCGAGCAGTTAATCATGCGGGTATCCAGATGGTTTTCCTCCCAGTAATAGCGCAACTGGCACAACCACTGAAAGTCCTGCAATTGCTCCACGCCCTTCTCCACAATCTCAGCGAGCACATCGCGAGCATGGACATCGAGCACGACGAGGGCACCGAGTGTTATGCGATTCTGGGTATTGAGATCTCCGCGCACCAAGTCGACAATTTTCATAATTTGATTCATGCACTTTTGCAGATATTTGGCCAGGCTCTCTTTGGGTGTCTCGCTCAGGAAGCACTCGGTTATCTCCAGCGTCCAGTAGGTCAACGATATGGACTGAACACACTGACCCGGCCAGGTGAGCACCCAAATATTGCGCTGCATCTTGACATAGCTGTAGAAGGCCTGGGATATCTTGTGATGTATACTCTTCTTCATGTCGATCTCGAGCTCGAGCAGCCATTTCTCCACCTGACCACGTGCCTTTGCCGTGGATATGACATCGACGAGAACGACCTCTTCCCGTTCGGACGAACGCATCGCAGTCACCTCCAATTCCTCGGTGAATTTCAGTGTAGCCATGCCCTCGAAACACTTCTTCAAATGCGGCTGTACGCGTGTCGGATCCTTTGTCTCCGATAGTATTTCGAGTAGTTCATCATTGGACAGGAAGAAGAAGCGCGGGAAATATAAGCGCTTCTTCTCCAAGTACGCATTGAGTCCCTTCTGAATGATCTCCAGCAGTGTATAAGCCTTCTTCAGCTTCTCGTTCATCTTTTCGATCTGCACAACGGTCATCACACGCGGATCTGCTGCCACCTGCTTCATTAGCTCCTTCCAGATCTGTAAAGAAAGCGATTTGTGTAATGATATTTAAATCAAGCAGCCCTGCAGCTGAGCTATAGTCTTAATTTTAATTATATTCAAACAAAAACTACATTTTTTGCCCATTTTTGCTATTTGGTTCACAAATCTTCAAGAACTTCACTTTGAACACAATGGCGTACTCAGGTCTAGGCAGAAAGGATTAGCTTCACCCGTAAAGCAAGATTATACATCGTAAAGAATACAATTAATTCTTATAAAAGAAATAGACTAGTTTGCAGGAGAAGAGATTGACAGACGAAAAGGCGAACTCAACTTAAAAATATATAAAAATTCCGCGCAAAAAATCGTATCTTTCTTTAAATGCCCTCATTTCAGATGGGAACATAATACTATATACACGGATACACCTTATGAATCCCATTATTTCCTTAGATCTGAAATAATGAAATATACTTTTCTATAGCAATTCTATCATGTCTCTGTACAAAACCAGATAAGAAGTATTATTGCCTTAACAAAGCCAGGCAACAATAGAATGTCCACGAAACAGGTTAAATGCTTAAGGAACACACCTTATCCACGGCACTGAAGCGACGACCCTCCTCGGGCATTTGTTGCTGAATATCTGGACTGCTGAAGATGGGCTCCAGATACATCCAGGTGGCCTGGACGCGCAGCCATTCATCGAGTATCTCCTGGAGCAACATCAGTTTCGCCTCCCATTTGCTGCAAAAGGACAACAGCAACCAATGAGAAAGGGGACATGCACAATCACATGTGTGTTTCGTGTATGTGTGTGTGTGTGTGTGTGTGTGTTGGTTGTGAGTGTGTGTTTGTGACACTGACAAGTGCTGGAACAACACACGCTTGAAGGAGCTGTCGTACTCACAGTATATCTGCCTCAAACGGTTTGATGTAGGGCGAACTCTTCATTGTCTGCGTCTTGATGATTTGATCGTCCAGCAATATTTGGATGTCATCCACGGCGGACAGCTTAAATGTGCCCGAGTCCCTGCGGTAGACATTTCAATTATGTGCAAGCACAAATAAACAAATAAACAAATAAACAATCGTGTTTTAGAAGCGCAATCGCCAAAAATAGCGAATTTGTGGTTTCATTTGAATTCCGTGTTTAAAGTTGAAAATAATAAAAATAAAAAAGCAACATTTTGCATTTCAAAGCTGATTAAAACGAATTTTTGTTTAAGCCTTTAACTCAAATGGAAATTAAGTTTTTCAAATATTTAAAGGAATTATATCGAATCTAATATTTTGAACAGAATATCTGGAATCATACCTGTATGGCGAAATGGTGAACTCGACGCCCTCCCATTCGTTGGCCATTTTGGCCATGGCCTTTTCGAGATTGTTTTCCTTGGTGGCGCTCTCCGAAATGGCCTCAAACTTGGGCACATACTCGTCCAGCTGATACTCGATGATCTTCTCCAGCGTCAGCTCTGGCGACACCTTAATGGGGAAGCCAATAATCTCGGAGACTTGCTCCCAATGGCGCGCCTTCATGCCCGGATTACCCAGGGTATTAATGATTGGCATATGGCCACGGAAATTTTCCATTTGCTCCTTGACATCGAGGATTAATTGCATGGTGCTGGGATGATCACCCATTTGCTTCTCCAGCTTTTGGATGACGCGATAAAAGTTGGCCACATCCTGATCGATTTCATCGGGATCAAAGGAGCCAACCTGCGAATACATCCACAGCTCCCACTTGTCGATGAAATCCTGGCCAGCATCAAATAGATTCTTATACGGTTTCAGCTGATCATGCGCCCTCTTCCGCACCGGATACTGTGACAAATCCCAACCGTAGGCAGTCTCCTCCTCATTAATCTGATCGATGGTCTCCATGGCATTGACGAGCCTCTGATCCAAAATGCCGGCACGTTTCTTATACTTGGACAGCTGCTTAATATCGCCCCAAGTATCGTAGAGCTGCACCTGATCGAAATAATTCTGGAGTTCACGTCGGAACATCTCGATGCGTTTCTTGAGCAGCTCCTGGTACTCGATCACCTTCTCGGCAATGATCACACGATGCTGATCAAAGACGGAGGCCAGTTTCAAGTACCACTGAAATGAGTTGCTGTTGTTCTTGATCTCCAGCGGGGAGTAGAGCGTGTGATCCATTAGCCAAAGAATCTCACTCATGTTGACCTTGAGGCGTGCCTCCATTTCGGGCACCAGATTCTCCTCGGCATGCACCACATATGCCTTCAGTTCCATCAGCTCGGCCGTATCCTTGGGCACCGTCAACGCCTTCTTCGCAATCGTATCGTATTCCTTACCTAGTCGCGAGATCCTCGCCTGCTGATCTGTCACCATGCGTGCCAGGAGATCCATTTGTAACTGTCTCGCACACATTTCGAGGTGCGTTATAAACGTATCCCGATGGAATTCATAGAGACCCATCCGGATGACACCCCACACCTCCCTGGCGATGCGATCCTCCTTATCGCGATACTCGTAGACCATTTCGGTGTACTGTTCGAAGGTGGCATCGCTCTCCATGAAGCGACCACATCGCTCCGAATCCGCACTATTTATCAAATCGATAAACGCATCGAAATCCTGCAATCTCAACTCGGGTCCAATTCGCTGCTCCTCAAGCATATAGCATATCCGATTCTTTGTGTCCGCCACAATGCTATCCGGCACGGTGGGCGTTAGGAACAGTTTCTTCGAGATCTTCAGATCCGTATACAGCTTACCCTCGATCCGTGGCAATTGTTGCACCGAGTGCACAATCGAATCGATGACGCGCAACAATTCACTTTGGATCTTGGCAAAGCCAGGCGTAAACGTTATCGTGTCCTCATCAGCCAATATGCAGGAGATCTCAAAGCCAGGATTCGAATACTGCCCGGGAAAGTAAAGAGCTCAATATAAGTGTAAAACTATCAGACATATTACGATCAGAACTTAAACTTTTTTGGTTATATGTACCATATACGATTTATGTTGGGGAACATAATAATAATATTCTAATATTTTATTTATGGACATCCAAATTTTACTATAAATTGTGATATGTGATAAAGAAGTCCGAAATCGATAATTGTTAATCAAAATTCTAGCAGCTAAATAACACTCGTAACTGTCAAGCTTTTTGGGGATAACTTGTAAAAATAAAGGTTTTCGATATAAGAACTCATCATTCGACAGATTTTTTCCGATATCAAGGATTTTTTGTCCAAATGTTATTAGTATAATAAACTGGTGAGTTTGATTAGAATTAGTTATTAAACAAGAAACTTTTCATAGAAAAACTCATCTTTCCCGTGTAAGCAATAAAATAAAGTATAGTAATAATATTAGTAAAATTATGGATATAATCCAATCTTAAACAAGATGGATTTGAAATTGAAAACTGCTCTATCGATGCAGATCAATAACATATATATATATACGAGGTGTGTTCAAAAAGTATCGCGAATTTTGTGTTTTTTCAAATATTATTTATTTATTCATGAATATCTATTTTGTCCCCTTCAAAGTAATCCCCATGAGATATTATACACTTGTGCCAACGGTTTTTCCAATCTTCGAAGTTCTTTGATCCATTTTTATGAATAGGTAAAAATCGAAGACGATCCAAAACACGTGCAAGCAAAGCAGCTGTCAACAATTAAGTGAACATTCAAAATGGCCGAGCTTGTCGCATAAGTGAGAGACATGAGTACCAACATAACGCTACAAAAAAATCGAAATTCGATTATACGTAGCCCGCGAAAATTCAAAATTCGCGATACTTTTTGAACACACTTTATGTGGTCACAGATTTCTGCTTACAAAATTAACGATAAAAATCAAATTCCCCAGCAAGGTTATATAATATATGAGCAGGAGTGCAAGCTTTCAATCGTTAAGTCGCTCAATCAGTCAGTCAATCAGTCAGTCAATTGCACTTCTATTTGCATATTTACTTACACCAAAATCGCAAACATAATCGGCAAAGGCTTTCAGGCTGCGTATGCAAATGTCCTCGAGCTGTTGGGTCATTAAAGCGGCAACACAGTTGAAAAACCTTTTGACCAACGTCATCCGTCGTATATCCGGCAATTGGCCACGTTTGCTGGCCCGCAACAGAGTCGTGTGTATCTCCCCGTACCACACATCCTCCAACATTGTCTTGCCGGCATCAATATGCGACCCACAAACATACTGCAAGGGTTAGATAAGATCAAAGACTTACTCTCGGAGTGTGGAATGTTAAAAATCGTTGCAGAAATCTATATCAAATAAATTCACTACAAAATGCTGTGAAAAAGGCTGGACGCTTTAGTAATTATATTTATGTATTCACTTCTATTTATATCTTGATATTATTTGGACTAGTAATTTATAAGTTACACATTTCTAAAGCTGGCATAAATAAATTATTATTAAGTAGCGTATTTTATTTGTATCTTAACTTTTTTTAAGGAATATAAGATATCAGTTTAAATAAGTTCTAACTCAAGCTGATTCTCTCTTACGCTCTTTAATGAGTGCTGAAAGTTGAAATTCATCGCAGTAGTTTAAATCAATTAATTTAACGGAAAATTTCGTTTTAGATTAATTCGATTCAAATATAAAATCATGAAAATAAAATAATATTTAAGCATACTGTATTATTAATATCACATAATAATAACTTAAGTTCAAAGACTTTTAACGTTAAGATAAATAAATTAAATAAATATATAATTGGTATTATTATTTATGATTTCCTTCTAAGCTTTATAGCTGGCCTTAAGCACATTCTCTTTTCAGCTATTTGAAGCACCTTTCGATTCGTCTACAAGTCTTACATATGAAAATCTATTTGATCTTAAAAAAAAAACGCTTAAGTCAAAATATATTCTTGCGAAATACTTACGACAAAATTGAATAACGAGAATGGTTGTTCGACTTTGCTCAGTTCCTCGATGTTGACCAATGTTTTGGAGCTGTACTTCATGCTCCACACTTCGAGAATGCTTGCAACGCTTCGATGGATACAAAATAGGGTTGTCTTCAAACGATTGCGATTCTCATCGTATCTGTGGCAGAAAGTTAGAAAGAATTTATGCAAATTATCGGGAAAACGCGAAAAACTTTTCACTTGAGCTACTTTAATGCGGCCCATTAAGCAAATGCATTGAGGCAAAACGCAGAACGCAAGTCGCAAATGGCAAATGGTAAATGCCTACGCCCACTAACCGGGCTAACTGGGCTAACTTGGCCTACATAAAATGTTGCTAAATGCTTCCCAGCTATAAATAAAAAGCATCTTTCCCACACACACACACACACACACACACACACACACACACACACACACACAACTTTGTCGATAGACGACCCACTTTAAGAGGCGCACCACAAAAACTTTTAGCATTGCAAGTAGAGGCATTTTAAGTGCCACGCCCATCCGCCCACAGTCAGCCACTCAGTGTCAGCAGCAAGTTCAATTCATTTTTAAGCATATCCTTTTTCCACACAACTTGTGTTTCTAGATACGCCCACAAACGCCTTTAAACCACAAACAAAAAGGACTAAAACCGAATGCGAAATACTCTTTTTTCAAAAATAATCACAACTGAAAATATGGAAAAGTGGACGGAGGGGAAAAAATCACCTCACATCTGAAAATCATCAATTTTAAGTTGTCTTTCGTAAATTGAGATTCTAGTTCTTCTCCTTGAGGGTTTCAAATTCATAATTAATTAAGATTTCCCATTCTGGAAACTTGAATGAAGATTCCCCATTATGTTTAATGAACTCATTATACCCTGAACACATCAAAAATGGCAAAAGGGTATATTTCAGGTGTGCTGTGGTATGTAACAGATAGAAGAAAGAATATAGGCATATGTACATATATAATCTGGATCAGCAATAAGAGTGGAATATTAGTTCCCTTATCGACATTATTTAAATTTATCGATAACTGTCCCCGTTCAATTCGTTTACAAAGACAATTCTAAAGATAAAGTCTTCATATGATAACTTAGTAATTAAGAAAGAAAAAGACTTAAGAAGATTGAGAGATACAGCTATGGCCAGAATATCTTCTACTCAAGCGCTCTTTACCTAATTATATATACGACTATATACCACAAGTATCTCTTTGTCTATCTTGCGTTTATAAAACCAATATACCCCTTTTTGTTTGCGCTCTTGATCAGTGTATGAAATCTCGCCCCTTTTATCACATTGTATCGCAGCTGTTTTACTGTTGCTCATCAAATGTCAAACCAATACACAGGGGAACTTAACTTTTAGCTACACCACCTCTCCCCCCCTACCCCCGCCCCACCACCTGGCAACCCCTGCTGTTTTTCCATTTCCGTTGGAGGAGTTTTGAGCCACATTGTGCACTTGTTGGCAGTTTAAAAGTTTTTTTTGGCAGACGCAGAGCGATTTCTTGTGCTGCTCTCCCAGCTCATAATAATGTCACACCAGATTCCGCACCCCACCTCGATCTACCCTCCCTGAGCTACTCATATATATGTTTATATAATGTACATATAATATACAACAGACTTTCATTGTCAAGTTATTTTATAAGTTGTCACGCGCTCCGAATTGAGCTCTTTTATTTCTCACAAAAAGTAAAATATATACAAAGAAGGATCCTTCCTAAGGGAAGCACTGTGTGTGTGCGTGAGTGTGTGAGTGTGTGTGTGGGTGAAATTGCATGTCAATTGCATGCCATGAACCACAGAAATTTTCTATTAAACTTTGATAAGTTCATAACGACTTTTTTCAATTAAGAAAGTCTCTTTGTATGAAAACAAACCGTTTTTAACGAGCATAAATTATTCAGGAACTTTCTTTTTTGCATTAAGTTTGTTGCTTTTTTAAACGAAAGTTGCAGTGGAGTTTAATTTAATTTAATAGCTGACGGCTTAAGGTGTTAAGGCGAGCACTTGTTAATGAGCATAAGTTACGGAGGTAATTTCTCTTGTGCATTAGCAATTCAGGTTTTTAAATGAGGAGAGTGAAGTACATTTTAATTTAATAATTGCTGACTTAATGTTTTAAGTAAGCCGTTTTTAATGAGCATAAATTATGTGGGTAATTTATTTTTTTCTGTATTCAAATTGAATTAGAGTAAAATATAATTGAATTTAATAACTGCTGACTTAAGGTATTAATACAAGCATAAATTACGAAGGTAAATATAATAATTTAGTTAAATAAATTATATCTTGAGATGCTTTGTTTTCACATTCCCCCATATCTACGAAGATTGCTCCCACACTTACCGATAACGCCAATGGTTCATCAACTTGTCGATCTCCATGCGCTCCGCAGTCTTAAATTTAGCAGGACTTCCTTCATGCGTGAGGCGATCGAGGACCGAGTGTCGGAGGACAAAATCGACGACAGCCTTCTTCATGGCAAACACATAATCGGAACGCACTTCGGCTATATTCTCCACAAAGGCCGAATCCCATTTCTTGAGAAGAGCCGGCACAAGATTATCAATTCTGCAGCGAAAGAGTTTAATAGTTAATAAAAGATTGGAGAGAGATGCTTTAAGTCAACCCACCTTTGGAGCGTCTTTTTGCTGATGGTGGAGACGTGAATGGTGTCGATGCCATGCTTAATGTAATAATAATAGCGTAGCACTTCCCGTTCGCCCTGATCGGGAAATGGTTCACCCTCCATTCGGTGCAGCGTCGGATCCGGATCCTCATCCATGTGCAGAATCAGCTCGACAAGTTTGCTACGAAAATTCTCACGCTCTTCTCGCATTATCATATAATTGGATTTGCCTTTGTGCTCGGCATCCGAGCGCTTGTCGTTGGATCGTCGATGCGAACGCTGGCTCTTCGAGCAAGACATACTCTCGGGCAGATCGGAGAGGGTTTGGCCATCGAACAGATGACTTGCACATTCGGGCATATTGAGTTCGTACCACAAACGACGCGATTTATAATCGGAATTCGCCTTCGATTGCAGTATGCTTTGCAGCACGTCGGGCTTGGGGCGGGTGTAAAGCATCTTCGATTTCGAACAGATACGTCGTGCCCCGCAAACAGATGTAAAACTGGATATTTTTTTATTCGGATTATGTTTGTCCATTTCGCTGGGTTTTCAAATTACGCGCGCAACGTTCGGCGAGGTGGCAACGCTGCTCGCATATATATCGAAAGAATATAAATTATTTACAGTGATGCTTTCGATTCATCGATACGTGTGCGTGCGGGTCTGTGTCAATTCGATAGAAGTGTAAGTATGTACTAAAAAATACCAAAATTATGTGAAACATAATTTATAAATATTGCACAAGCAATCAAAAGATTACAAAACTTACTTTAACTAGTTAATGTTTTAATTACGCGCCGCAATCGCGTTAATTTATTAATTATTTGATAGACAGAGCCGGTGTTTTGAACATGACGACGCGTTGAAAACAAATGGAAAGCACAACGAAATTGATTTAATAAAATAACAAAAATTCAATTGTTGCCACTGGCAGCAGGCTGCGAGCAACAAGTTAAATATTCCATAGCAACCCCAATTGGCTAACTGGAAATTTACCCAAAAAAAAAAAACAAAATTGTAATATAAGAGAATGTGGCTGCAAAAGTTCTGTCGGCGCACGTTGCACACCACGCGGCAATTGTGCAACAGCCTGGAAAAGAGCGCTTTGTCTACGCTCCGCAAAAAGACCGGCTACACTTTTGCCAACTGTAAAAAGGCGCTCGAATTGCATAACAACGATGTCAATCAGGTGAGTTGAAGTCGCGAGAAAGGCGAAGGGTGCATGTGCTCAACTGATATTCATCTGCTATGCTTCCAGGCAGAGAAATGGCTGCATGAACAGGCGCAATCGTTGGGCTGGTCAAAGGCCACCAAGCTCTCGGATCGTGTCACGACACAGGGCCTCGTCGGCGTGCTCGTGAGCGGCAATCGTGGCGCCATGGTGGAACTTAATTGTGAAACGGATTTTGTGGCACGCAATGAGACATTCAAGCGGTTTGTGGATCATGTCTCACGCATTGTGCTCCACTACACAGATCTAACGGAGTTCGATGGCGATTTGTGGAAGGTAAGTTGGTGGATGTAATTACAAACAGCTGCTTGAGGGTGGTTACAATGAAACTCAAACTGTAACCAGTGAGAGTATGTATTAGTATTTGTAGATGTTAATCTTTAATAATAATATATTTTTATACATTATGTAATTACTTAGCTGTAATAACAGCAGCTGCTTGTCTACGGGTGTAGTGGCAATCAAACTGTAACCATAAATCAGCTGTATTAACAAGCATATGCATCCAGTGACACTCAAAGTGTAACTAGAAAGCAGTAACGCTAAAGATAATTGATTTATGTTTTAGTTGAATATATATTTATGCTTTAATCTTTGTTTGTATAAGATATTTTTGAAATCTGATAAATTTACAATTCATGTGAAATACATATTTTCCAATTGATCTATTGATTATAGTTATAGTTAGTTATCGACATTTAAAGCATATAGTGATTCTCAAACTGTGGTTGTAAGGAATTGAAAGCTGTAAAGTTTATATGGAAAAGTAATTGATAACACAAGTGGCTTGACAACTGTAATGGATTTTGAATTTCAAATGCATTTTTAATTTGCTGTAAAGAAAAATCCGATTTTCAGGCTGATTAGCAAACTAGAAAACCCACAGAAACAAAAGCAACCAAAATTCATATTCTTTTTCATTTTTACAATATATTCTGCAATTTATTAAAATCAATTACATTTTCTTTTTCAGCTTGGTTTCGAATCGGAGGCTCTTAGAAATCTGGAGACGCCACAGGGCGGCTCATTGGCCGATCATCTGGCGCTGTTGATTGGCGCCGTTGGTGAAAATGCGAGCATTCGCCGTGCGCTCTGCTTCAAGGTGAACAATGATCTGCGCCTCGCTGGCTATGCACATCCTGCGCCGACAAATGTCGGCACCACACAGGACATAACTCAGGTGGGCAAATATGGAGCAATTGTCGCCTATCGCTCCCAGCTGGATGTCGACGATCCCGAATTGCAAAAGGGCATTTGCCAACAAATTGTGGGCATGAAACCGCTTAAGGTGGGTGAATACGATAAGGATACGCCGGCGGAGAATAAGGACGATGAGACGTGCCTCATCCATCAGGAGTATCTGCTGGATGCTGACAAGACGGTGGGCGAGGTGCTCAAGGAGCACCGGGCCAACATCATCGACTATCACCGCTTCGAGTGCGGCGAACAAACGCAACAACATCTCAAAGAAATTCTGCAAGCACAGCAACAGAACAGCAATTAAAAATAAAAATACAACTATTATTAAAATAATAGCAAAATAATATTAAAATTAATAGCCTGACCTTCTCTATTGACGCTACCAAATCTGTTGTACAAACAAAAAGATATTCGATAGATTAAAAAAAATGTGAACAAAACATAATTCTCGAATGTATTTTTTAAAGAGCATGACGCATGCCCCATGTTGAGGGTAGAACGACGAATGCGGGAAGCACGCTTGAGCGCCTCTCTCTGCTGCCACTGCTGCTGCTGGCTAAAAAGCAAAAACAAAAAAAGAATGGCTTGCTTATGAATCAAGTTTTGTTCTCTGCTCGCCGGTTAAATTACCCGCATGTCATGATAAGTTCCACTTGCCCCCCACCTCGACGGCAAATGAGATATGCGGAAACACACACAGGTGGTTAATGTAACCCCTCCATTTTGCTACAGGGTTAATAAAGCGTAGAAAGTACTCTGTTTTTTGTTGTGTGTAGAATAAGCTCCCCCTTCGAGCGTGCTGCATTTGACAGCTCCTAAAACTAACAATGCGACACTTCAGTTTTAGTTTTGGTTCCGTTTTTTTTTTAGTGTAAAAATAAATATATATGTATTTTTAATGTAAGAAATTATTGTGTGGGATTTAGCGATTAACTGGTGACCTACTAGATTTAGTGAAGAGTTGCCTCCACTAATTATTATTAATGGCAATGCGACTATTCAGTTTTAGTTTTTTTTTTTTGTTTAGTGTAGTCAAATTTTTTTTTATTTTTATAGTGTAGCTAAATATATGTTTGAAATGTAGAATATTATCAATTTCATAATTTTGGTAATTAATTAATAATATCATTTTGTGATGTAAAAAATGATTGAACTGATTTTGTAATTAATTAGCTGCCCCACAATATATATTTATATATTGTAATTTTTATTACAAATGAGAATCTTATTTTCCGGTGTTTCGAGTAAGTCTTTGATTTAAATAAGTTACCAACACTAGCATATCAAACTGTCAAAGACAAAATGCAATCATTTGTCAAGCTTGACAAGCTGACAATTTTATAAAAAATAATTGTAAAAAGAGAGAGCGAAATGGACTTTACGGATCTGGAAACATTTCGTTCCAAGTATAGCGATTTAACGGTAACCGCCGTTCCAGCCAAGCGACAAAAGTTGGATACGCAGCCAGAGAACTGGGATGCGGCCAAACATGTCGAAAAATCGCCAACGGCGCTTGTGGAAATTATTCCCATGATAGCATCAAACGCTGCTGCTTCCACGTTCCAGCAGCGCAGCAAGCGAATTACCAAGCAGGAACAACAACAACTGCAGTTCCAGCAGCAGCAGCTGCAGCAAGCAGAGGATGATGTGGCCTATTCTAATGAGTATCAGCAGGTGTTGGCCAAACTGGAGTATACCAAATATGCTCAGGCTCAACTCCAGCTGATGTCTGCTTCCAATGGCATTGCTGGAAATAGTTATGGTAAGAAATATACAAGGAAAAAACTTTACAAAAAGTTAAAAAGTAACTAAATTATTACAATTACCATAATTTCACCTCTAATGTGGATGTGTAAACACTTTTTTCCGCTTTTTCACAGATTCCAATGACATTGTTGGAAACAGTTATGGTAAGCAATATAAAAATCGACTGAAGACTTACAGAAAGTTAAAAGAGACAACTCCCTCTCTCTTTGACAATATCGGCAAAAAAAAAGACTAAATAAGTACAATTAGCATAACTCCAACTATTAAAACCAAACATTTGACTTACACATGGATGTGCAAACACTGTTTCTCTCACTCCTCACACAGATTCCAACACCACTTGCAATATTGTGGATGTGTACGACAACCTGTTGAGTGTCATCGTTGAAATGCAGAGCTGCTTGGGACCCACAGCGATGGGTTTGCGTGCGCCAAAGGAACGTCTCTTGCGTGACATCGGCCATGCTCGTGTCCTTGTGCGTGAGTGTATATTGATGCTAATGCACAATCAGTGAAGAAGTGACGTCACTCAGCAGCCAGTGACGTGACGTGTTAATTGCTCTAATTCGTGTCGATGATGCTTTTGTTTGAAGTGTACCCCAATAAAAGAACAACAATAAACAACCACAAAAGCGTGAACTTCCAAGAACCTACATGCACACACCTAAACACATGTCTATACACACATTAGGTAAATTTACTCACTCACACATGCATATGTACTTTTTTGGTATGGTGTACAAAAAGGGTCACAAAACTGAGCGACGCCGACGTCGACTGCGGCAGCGACTGCGACGCATGTTTTGACATGCGACCGAGCCTCGTTTCAATTGAAGTCCAAATGCCGTTGGATATTCAGTTGTAAGCCGACTTTTCACGGGTTAAGCCAACTGCGATCGCACACGCATCGCCAATTGTTAAAACTTGGATTGGGGCTGCTTCCGTTCACAATTCGGGTTAATTTGTTTGGAAAGTGCGCAATCGTTGTCGAGGTTTTTATTTCCGCTGCACAATTTTCGCAACATATTATGAGAGTTACGCAAAAAAGAAAAGAAATAGAAATAAATAAACTGATGTTAATTATGTATGCTTGCTGAGCTCTTCACACGCATGCCTGTCTCTCTCTCGCTCCACCTCTAGTGTATGTAACGGTTAATTTGCGAAAACAGCAAAAGGCGAATTAGGAAAGCAGAGCGGGAAAACAGCGTTGTTGGTGACAGCTGCAAAAAAACATAGCGAAGTGCGAAAAAGATTGTTTAATTTGTTGATATTGCTGTAATTGGGGAGCGGCATTTGCAACTAACAACAACAGCTGCTGAAATAAGCGAAGCCAGCTGCGAAGTGTCGCTTGCAGTCTTTCTTCATTTTGCTTTGTGCTTTGCATTTGCATGACTGCAAAAACAACACCAACATAAAACAGCAACAACAAATTAGTGTACAAAATGCCGCCGTTTAATTTCATTAAGCAGGTTAGTGTGAAAATAAACATCAATTTATATAATACATGGCCTAATGGCTATATTATTCTGCAAATGCAATAAATGAATGCAAGTGAAAATTACGATTTTTTTAGCCGTACACTAATAAACTACAACTAAGATGTCAATTAAATTGAATAAATAATTTTGTATAATAATTATAAAGCTTCGGAAAAACTACTACTTTTTTTGGGGATTATATCATTTTTCCATAATTAATCTGCCTATTTACATATGTAAACATAATTATCTATGATAATTAAAATCGTTTTGCGAAAATACAAATTTAGTGGCGATCTGGCAGCAGAGCATATCATACAACAACTAATCTGCCTATCAAATTGAATAATTGAATAACTAATTGTGTATTATATTTATTTGCTTCGGATAAATTACAATTTTTTTCGGCGATCAGTTGCATTATTCCATAATTAATCAGCCTATCAAATTGAACTGAGTTAATATTAACATACATATATAAACATGAATGCAAGTGTCTACATAAATAATTATGTACAATATTTAATTCGCTTTGAAGAAACTTAGTCGATCTGGCAGCATATCCCTAAAAGCTTAAGTGTTTTTTCAATATACGAGGTGTGTTCAAAAAGTATCGCGAATTTTGTGTTTTTTCAGATATTATTTATTTATTCATGAATATCTATTTTGTCCCCTTCAAAGTAATCCCCATGAGATATTATACACTTGTGCTAACGGTTCTTCCAATCTTCGAAGTTCTTTGATCCATTTTTTTGAATAGGTAAAAATCGAAGACGATCCAAAACACGTGCAAGCAAAGCAGCTGTCAACAATTAAGTGAACATTCAAAATGGCTGAGCTTGTCGGCATAAGTGAGAGACATGAGTACCAACATAACGCTACAAAAAAATCGAAATTCGATTATACGTAACCCCCGAAAATTCAAAATTCGCGATACTTTTTGAACACACCTCGTACATACAGACTTTGAATGTACTTTGTTAAACAAATGAAAGTCTATAAAAGTACATTCATTATAAAGCACACAGTAAAACGAATTTACAGAAACAGTAAATTATACAACGGCTTACACATAAAAGGACATACATATGTACTTACATACATACATACATATATTTAGACTACGTATATCTTTATATATTTCGTGCATTCTTTTTTAGAAGGAAGGCGTGTGTAGAATTTGTGTTTTATACGGATCACGACTTCTATTTCCGTTAATACGCTCTCAGTCACGAAGTGCGTTTCCAGCTGTAGCTCAGTTGATATTTGTATCAAGCTTGTCTTGCGTACTCTAATCAACTCTGCAATTTTCCAAGATGTTTATTTTACTAGATGTATTTTTAATTACCTGCGTCATCTTTGTTATCATTATTATCGATTTGACAAGACAAGATAAAATCATATTAATGTTTTTTACTACCGTGAGTCATCTTTGAAAAAATTTAATATCTGTTTTTGCCAACGCAAGACAAAATCAAATTGATTTCGTTAGGCAAACTTTTTCAGGAGCATTGCTTTAAGTAGTATGTACATATTTAACCAGCTCGATTTAAATAAATTAAATATATTTACTTTAAAGTCTGATAGCTTGCGACCATAGAATATGTATTTGCTATACGATTTCCACTATATTGATTTATGTATTTCAATAAATTGATTATTAGAATCCGTAACGTTTTAGATGTATTTCCAGAGTTTCCCACACTATTTTCACCACAGAGAAACTAAACCAATGCATAGCCTAGATATTTGCACTCGTCTTTCTTCCACTTTGCCCCAACATGAAGCATGAAAAAAGATGCCGCAACACAATCTGTTCATGCCATGAATCTGCCTTGCAGATAATGTATCGATAATTAAACAGTTTGGTTGCTGCTTGAGAGTCAGTTAATTAAAATATGACATTGCAACCGTTATTCGATGCCCTTCTTTCTATGTTTAGTAGCAGATAGTAAACATATCAACTGCTCTGCATATTATCAACAAAGCGACAGACGTGTCTAATTGGCAAACACAAAAGCGACACTCTTCCAGCAAATGAATGGGAATGAAATCAAACGCCAACCAATTTGAATACAAAAATATATTTAACTGGAAAACACATCACAACACACACAAAACAAACACACAGCTGGAAACACAACGGAGACGCGGCTTTTGTAATTAAGCGTGTCTGCTGCTGTTGCTGCTTCTTCTAGATGCGCCGCCAGAGATAGCTTCCGGTGATTAAGCTGAATATAAAGATGAAGCAGAGAAAGAACCAAAGAACAGGAGAGCGAGAAAGAGAGAGAGAAGAGGTTAAATATAGGTGGGAATAATTTCCAATGGTCAAAGCTTTCTAGTACAAACGAATAATTTTTGGTTTATGTTTTTTTTTTGTCTCACAATGCAAATGGAGATTGTTTTCGGAGGCTAGCCGCAATGGGATCATATTTCTGGGCCGGACCAAGTCAGGGCTTAATGAATGAGCCAAGACCATTAAAGCCACATTTTGTTTAATTTGGAGGTGGTTTTTATTTTTTTCTTTTCGTTTTTTTTTGGGCCGTGTGATAATTAAGATGAATGACCCTCCCAGAGGAGAACGGTCTGGAAGTATATTAGAAAGTTATTGCACCATAACATTTAGACACTAAGTACACTCGCCAAAAATGTACAGACCAAGTGAATTGTGCTTAACAAATGAAAGTATTTTAGTATCAGTAGCAAAGCATGTGAAACATTTTCAAATACCTTTCTAATTTTAAGAAATTGATTACTCAATTGTATTTCTTTATTTTTTTTTTTTTAAGTGTAGTTCGAGTTTCGCTTGAGATGAAGGGAGGCTTTATCTTTGACTATGCGCGCCCATATATTTGCATTTTTCTTATTTATCTATTTTTTCGACTTGGCCAGGTTAATTGCATGTTAAATAACTGTTAAATAACGGTTAGCAGCTAACATCTGCAGCTGTCGGCGTTGGTATTGTTGTTGTTGTTGTGTTTATGGTTCAACCGAAGCACAATTGTTGTTCAACTTCTTGTGCAATTGTCTACCGCCTCCCTGCCTCCATGCCTCCCTACCTCCTGCCCACCTGCCCTCCTGCTTGGCTTTCTTTTTAGCTGGGGCACCCACTGTAATAATGCTCAAATTATTTTGAACTTTGGCGAGACGAGACGAGACGATCACCCACATCCAATTCCACAACTCCAACTCCAATCTGTAGACGTGTTTCTTTTTCGGCGTGGGAAGATAGGCAGCCTCAGCCCAGGGTTTTAGGGTCTGATTTCATACCCTTTGCAGAGGGCAGTGTAATTGTTTAGTGAGGTTTTTTGACCTCATATAAATTACTGATCAGCATCCATAAAAGAGTCGATTTATAAATGAATATGAGTATGAATATCAGTAGTATATACAGATATATATATATATATTCGATTTTTTTTTTTTTTAGTGCAGCCAGTGTATATTTTGGAGTTGGCCAAATCGGTTAGGGAAAATCTGCCGAAAGATGAGTTCTTGCTTGCAAAACAAAAAAAAAGTGTATATTATCTGGTGTGGCTTGCTGCCTTATTTGGTTTCTTTACTTTTGTCAGCTGTTTGCTGTTTTCGTTACGCTTCCCAAATTGCGACTCACTGTGGGCTATCAATATAAATAACGGTGGCCATCGAATCGAGTGAAGTGCCGCATTGCTTTCGATACAAATCAATTCACATCAAGCCTATTAAATTCGTCGCATCTTTCGAAATCAATTTTCTTTCACCTTTTATTTCTCTTTTTTGTTTGTTTTATCTAAGGCTAATTAATAATTATATGCTTAAGAAAAACTGAATTTCGTGAATACCTTTTAAAGTTGTTGCTTTTGCATTGCAACGAATTTTACATGAACTAACTTTAAGAAAAAGTGCTAGAAACGTTTTATTAATAACAATTCGGGGAAATAAGTTTGAAAAGAGTGAGTTTATAATCTTGGAGTGAAGCATTTTCATCTTTTCTTTGCTGAGATTTAATATCTCTTATTGGACTCACATGGCATTCAATTAAATAGAAAGTTTCACATCTGAGTTATTACTCGTTTTGATCAATGATTCCCTGTATTAAATTTTGACAATTTCATATCCTCATTGTTCACTTAATCCTAATCACAGAGCTCATTTACAATTGAGCTATATATACGAGGTGTGTTCAAAAAGTATCGCGAATTTTGAATTTTCGCGGGTTACGTATAATCGAATTTCGATTTTTTTGTAGCGTTATGTTGGTACTCATGTCTCTCACTTATGCCGACAAGCTCGGCCATTTTGAATGTTCACTTAATTGTTGACAGCTGCTTTGCTTGCACGTGTTTTGGATCGTCTTCGATTTTTACCTATTCAAAAAAATGGATCAAAGAACTTCGAAGATTGGAAGAACCGTTAGCACAAGTGTATAATATCTCATGGGGATTACTCTGAAGGGGACAAAATAGATATTCATGAATAAATAAATAATATCTGAAAAAACACAAAATTCGCGATACTTTTTGAACACACCTCGTATATATCTTTCGTAGGTGAATAGTATTAATTATCCAGTTGTTGAATACAAAATAGACTTGTGTTTGTTTCTTATTTTACATTTGATCAATAATATATATTGTATTCCAATTGGAGGGTGATATCTATATGTGTATTATAAAGTATTATAAGTGTATACATCATATATTGTGGCTTTTTTGCTATGAAACTGTTAATGCTACCAAAAACGGATGTACACAATAAATAACTCAGTTGATTCAGCAGACACTGGTTAGAAAATAATCTTACAAAATCATTAATCATTACAATTCAAAAAAAAGTCTTCATTTCCATTTGTGATGGAAACAGCTGCTTGACTTGGTCTGATCTTAGTGTGGACTTGATCTGGTCTTGTCTTGTCTGTATACAAAACAACCGCTGGCAATTAACGTTGGTCGCCAGAGAGAACGTTCTTGACGAATGACTGTTGAAGGGGATGAAGAGAAAGGGGGAATTGCAGCATATTTGCCATAGTTTATAGACAAGAAGCAGAGAAGAGCTAGGTAGAAAAAAAGCTAGTAAATCGGCACAGTTTAGCTAAAAGTTAGCGGTGTCAAAAGCAGATGTGGAATACAACAAATCAAAGCGGTAAATTTGTTGATGCTCCTCTTTCTTCAATATGTTGTTGCTGCTGCTGGTGTTGCAAGTGTGGTAAAAATGCATTTAATGCCATGACATTGTTTTAACTTTACGTAAATGTCGTTAATGGTTGTTGTTTGTGTTGTCTTCAAGTCGAGTCTGAGACCGAAAAAAAGCAAACAATAACATTGTTGCATTTGTATGTTGTTTTTTTTTTCTTGTGTTTCTCATTTTTCGGTTTGAAAAGGAAAAGTCAATTGTATTGTGTGTGTAATTATCATAAATTGTAAATTTACATTTTTCATCACAATATTTTTGTTGGATTTTTCATGCTAAAAGTCGCACATTTTTCCAATGGCAGAAAATGCTTTGCATTTTACAATTTGCTTTCATTTTTATTTTTCATTTTTTTTTTTGTTGGTTTGTTGCCAGTCGGTTGACGCCTCAACCTCAATGGTTGATTGAACTTGGTCGACAGTTGGAGTTGTAGTATGGAGTCTGCTTTGGTAATATGTTGTAAGCAAAAACCCCAGACTGAAAGTCTGAAGTGAGGGCGAAGGTGGGGCGGATTGTTTGTTTTGAAAGGCAGTTGCAGAGTTACAGATACTTGACTACTTAGTTCAAGCCCAAGGCGCACTCGTTAAACCCATTACCATTAGCTTCTTATACGCTTTACACAGACACACTCACTTGCACAACTGCCTATTAAAATGCTATTTAACGAAAAGCGATTACAAACATTTAAGCTTAACGAAAAAATACATCAAAATTGTTAAACAAATCATAAACAAAAGTTCGCTAACATTTCAACTGCTTTCCACAATTGAGATTAGGTGAAAGATGGGAAGAAGAAGACAAAGCTAAGCAAATTGCAATTGTTGCCTCACGTTGCCCGTTAATGATTGTGGCAAATGAATGTCTGCAACAACTCTTGACTCCTTATGCATAGATCATAGGAGTGAAATGCCCATCGAAGCAAAACAATTGACAAACCAATGGAAACCTGATAGATGCATCTTATGCTTAACTAACTCTTCCTCCACCCCTCCATCCCTCCCTGCCTCCTCGCCATGCCATGCCTGATTGCATATGGAAAATGTCAATACAGCAAGTGTGGCTAATACGAATGTTAAACAAGTCGTTTGAACCTAAAGCAACTTGCTGTTGTACCCTTTTTCAATGAATAGTCTTTATTTATTACTTTTCTGTAAATATATCTTGCTCAAAATCTATCAATCAAAATTTAATCTATCGATCAATAACTTTATCATAAAATATGTTAATTCACTTTACGACTACATACTATTCTTCAATTTAACAAATGTTAGACATTATTATTAAACCCTTAAAATAATCAAGGTTTGTTTTCAGAATCTATATTTTATATGTTAAATGCAAGTTCCTTGAATAAATGACAAAGATACGAAGAATACCAAGTAATATTTTAATTGTCTGCTAAGACTTCTTTTAGTCGCTTTTTCATTTTTTAAAATATATTGAATATATGACGAACACGCATGAACGGGCTTATTTTAATATTTAATTATTTATCTTTCATTTTGCTATATTTTTTAATCTGCATGAATAAGCCAATCTCAGAGTCTATTGGAGCTTGAGCTTAGTTTACTTTTTTATCGAATGCTCCCGTTTTCATCAGCAACAAAAGACGCAATTGTACGGGTATCGTCTTCCAATTAATCTATATAAAATAGCCCAACATATTATTGATCAACTGTATAAATTGCATTAAGATGAAACAATAATTTTCTTAACCAATATGTGTATTCATATTAAATTTTAAATTAACAGCAGTATTTTGTGTTCAAAAAACAGGTTAACAATTTTAAGGTAGTCTTTAGTTACGCAAATAATCGAATTATATATTTATTATAATAATAATACAGCTGATGGCCAAAGCTTGGATCAAAAAAACCACCTTAAGCTAGATTGTTTAGTTTAGATACATGTTAAATTTTCAAATGCTTTTCAGTACTGTCTAAAGCTGAACCTTAATTTTTGGTTTACTTCTTGGACTTTTACTTTTAAGAGGTGATTAAAAAGTCTGCCGCTCAGGAGACAAGAGCCATCAGCAAGTGCAAATACCCTTCAAAAAGGGAGCATAGTCAATTGGCTAAACGACTTATAGGGTAATGACAGAATATCTACAAGTATCCCTTTTCTATGCCTGTTTAAGTACATATGTATTTCACATGTTGCACATGTTTTTGATGTGGGCTGTTGCCATTTGGCCAAGACGGCATACAACATATGCCGCCTCTCACTGAAAAACCGCAAGAAGAAAACTGAACGCTGCGCTTTCTGCTTTTCTTCACTTTGCTGGCAGCCCAAGAAAAAAAAGCCAAGACACATAACTGATAATTTCATTCATGTTCCACTCGACTCGGAGTCGAAGTTGGAGTTGGAGTCGAAGTCGAAGTCGGCTTCTCGTCGTCGTCGTCGTTTGTTGTTGTTATTGTTGATGTTGTGTAGACAAAGTCGGGACTCTTGTGAGTCACAAGCGAAGCGCTTCCCAGTTTGTTGGCCAAGTGTGTTGGCTCTTTGTCTCTTTGGCCATAAACTTGGTCGCATCGCATTTGCGTCGACCAGTCTGCATTTGGCTTTCTGGCAACAAAGACGTCGCGACGCGCCAGACTTGTTAACAAAGCTCTACTTCTCGACTCGATTCTCCTCTCTCTTTCTCATCTCTCTCGCGGTCTCTGTGTGTGTTAACTTGACTAAAAGGCCACAATTGCGATTTGCACAACCTCTGAGGCATTTGCCTCCTAATCATCAACCTGACTTGACTTTAATTCACATTTACTTTGTTTTACTTATCAATTGAATTTCCAAAAACAACAAAATACAAGAAAATACACAACAATCCACAACACTTCACAAAACAAAAAAAAAACGTTCTAAAAATTGTGAAGTTATGAACGCGCTAAAATAGTGTTTTGTATATATATAAATATATATCTATAAATATATATATGAATATCGTTTCGTGATTTTGGGGCCAAAAAGGATTTTCACTTTTAGAAGAGTCGCAGCGTCGAACGGCGCATGGAAAACTAGTTCAAGGCTGCCTGCCTCAACCTGTTGCGGTGCTCTTCAAACCGAACCGATCTACAAATCTATCCGTCAACAGACGCTGCAATTGTTGCTGCCACAACTGTAAAAATGGAGCTAACGTTGTCGCCAAAAGAAACGGTATTTACCTGGTTTTTCATTATGCATACTTATCGCCACAAAGTGTCTCCACCTCTCTAAATAACTCTTTGTCTTTATGTCTTTTTATCCAACAACTTGATTTTGTCGTATTTCTTGCCCTAATCACGAGTTGACATTTATTATTCAGCATCTATTGCGATTTATGAGTATTGTTATTGCACTCATTGCAAATTAGAATCATGTTCATAATTTTTGTCTGTTTGGACAGCATTTAGCAAACAATATTACTTATTGCAGAGATTCAATTAGTTAATTTACTTTGTTTGATTTTTAAATTTATTTGCCGTAAAGGTTATATTACTAGTTTATTTCCATAAACTTGCTTACAGCTTAACAGCTTCAAAGCACTCGAATTATATACTTTCAAGATTTCATAATCATCTGTGCAAAAGTATATTTATAATAGTATGAAACACAATTTAATAAATATTTATTTTATTTTATAATAGTAAGAAACTCAATTTGATATATATTTCATTCCAATCGGATATATGGTCAACTACACAAATTGGATAAAGATCGTTGGGGAAATATGGAAGATAAATCTTGTATTAATATTAAATAATATATGATAATATGATAAGTAAAGTTTTGAGTTCAGGATATCTCCTAGTCGAGCTCTCTCGACTAGATTATTCATATTTGTTTTTATTTATGTTTTGCACCATTCTATTTCCATTAAATACCCTCAAAACTGACTCATTATATTTCGTGTTATCCTTACGCCTATTTAATTTCGTGTTTATTCATGTGCTTAGATTTTTTTTAATTTCACAAATGTTTTCTACTCGGATTTACCTAATTGCACTTGACAGCATTTTGCGTGCGTTTCGTGTTAGGAGCTCATTAAAACGACTTTATGAAAGGACTTAGACTAGATACGCATTTTTTGACAGACATGAAATAAGTGCCAACCAAATTAAGCCAGACAATAAAGGAGAGGGCTCAAGCGACTCGAACTGGAAAGTTATCAAAAAACTGAAGGACAAGATTTGTCCCTAAAATAATATGTAATTTGGTTAATGTGTACAGGTTATGTCAACAATAATAATACTGGATTATTGTTGTTGGTCACAAAATTGCTCAACGATTTTTGCTTTCAAATTTTAAGTGTACAAAAAAATTGTGGTTTTTCCACTTGGCTAGAACATTTCTATGGGCAAAATTAACGCTAATTGCTCGAAATAAAAGAAGAAAAACCAACAGAGAAGCGAAAACAAAAGCTGTGAAAGTTTGAACAACATCTTGAAATCTTCATCTGGCGTTTAGGAGCACCTCTCCAATGTGCCAGTTTTTTATTTATTTTATTTATTTTTTAGATTATTTTTAATGGCCGTGACAAATGTTGTTTTGAGTTTGTTGTCAATCGTTGTGTCAGCCGCGTTCAGTTTTTATCAGAGCGACTTCCCAATTAAATAAAAGCAATGCAGACCAATTCAGGTAATGTTTTTGCAATGCCGTTTGTGCAGACAATAATTAAAATGATTTGATGTTAAAAAGAAGACAATTTCATTTACAATTATGTCGTTTGGGTATCTGCTCGATGGCAGGACCCAACAATTCAACTTCAATCCCAGAGTCAGTGTAGCATGAACTCGTTTTTGGTCACTGCACAAGAGTGCAAAAGAAAAATGCCGTATGGAAAATGTGTTTATACAATATAATTATTATGTAGTCAAAAGAAAAACAGACATGTTTATTAATTAAGCAACAAGCCGATATAATCACCACAAGATAAGGATCAGTTTTCAGCTAATGCAATTTATTTCTCATGTTTTGTTAGAAGAAGCCTCCAAGCTGCTCCACCCCCGATCCTGAATCACCCATTGTATATAACGGTAATCGGCCACTTTCCACACAAGTCGCAAAGAGCGGCGAGCGTATTCCATAAATAAATAAGAAAATTAATGTTCAATAAAAAACCAAACACAAACTGGCTGCTGGCTGCCTTTCTGTCTGCCCGTCACACGTCTGGTACAGTTTTCACTATCATTTGCTGTCGCCGCGCTCTCGCAATCGGGAAAAGTCAAATGCAGAGCGTTAAAATACGGGTTTTTAGTTTGGGTTTTTTTGGCTTTTGGTTTCGGGATGGTGACAAGCACATCCTTTGGCAGCTACGTGCCTGCCAGCAACGTCAAAAGACAAAAGACCTCCAACATATTTAGTGGACTGGCAATATATGTCGCATGCTCGAAATATACAATTCCGAAACCATTTGAAAGGTGTTTTGTTCGCCTTGCACATGTTGTTTTCCATTGCTGCTGCCGCTGGGCCGACAGGCAGGCGTCATTAATAACTACTGTTTGTTAACTGCTGGAAAATGCAGCTTCGAAAGTGGATTTTTCAATTGAATGTGATTGGAGTTGAGGAGGCGGCGAACAAATTAAGAAGGTTTTACTACTTTATTATTCGATATTTATTTTACTATTCGATTTTTAAGCAAGAGAAAGAGGTATCGAGAGAATTTCAATAATGGTTGGGTTATTTGCATAAAAACTTTTAAAGAAATATTACAATTACTGATAGAGTTGTGCACAATTTGAACAACATATTGGTTAACGAAATATGCGTTTCTTATCTGATTAATATTATGTCTGGGTATATTACATATCAATTGGAAGACTATAGCTTTACAAATTGTGGTTTTTATTGCTTTAGGAAATATATTCTATATTCACAGATAAAAACAACAAAAATCTGGTGATATCTTGTGAGAACAACTTGTATTCATCTTTTATTTTTATAATCATACATAACTATAATCTCTAGCTAATTTCAAAATCTCATACTCAAAAATGTATATTTTTATTCCTCAGGAGGTGCGTCCCGATACGATACCGGACCTCAAGGTGGATGCCACATTCCGCAAGGTGCCCAAGCATGCAATAAGTTTTGCACTGTGGAAAATCGATGAGGATCGGTTGGAGGCAGTGGCTCGCTCGCAATATGGCACCTTCTACGACAACTGTGCCTACATCATCTATGCAGCCAACTTGGTGGGACACTATGCCAACCACGAAACCATCGTAAGTACAAATCTCAATCTCACTGTAATCTGCCACTAATCTGGAGTGCTCCATTTGCAGACACGCGAACAGAAGGCGAATGTGCCGCTGGAGCGTTACATTCACTACTGGCTGGGCAACAATGTCACCGAACAGAATCGCTCCAATGTCGTCCATAAAATCCAGGAGCTCGACTCCTATCTAGGCAATGTAGCGTCCATTTATCGCGAGTCGCAGAATAATGAGAGCGCTCGCTTTTTATCCTACTTCAAGAATGGCTATGAGTAAGTGTTGCAAGCCGACCAAAAAAGTAGACTAAGAAAATAAAGAGCTGAATCTTCGAAAATATTATTTTATATAGAAGAATATTCTTATATTTAATATTTAATTGTTACTTTCTACATTTCAGAAAGGATTTGTTCTACTTTTTTGAAAATCATTTCTTGTATTATATATTTGGGACTGTCTATGAAGGGCAAGCCCCTCTAAAATGACAATAAATATGTTTAAATTTAGCGATTTTCGAATGATTTTTCTGAGTGTAAATATCACAAACTTCAATGTCTATTTTCTGCTCTCCTCTGGCAATTTCAGTGTACGTTCCGGAGCCCTGGTCAATCAGCCTGAGCAGACGAGTCTCTTTCAGTTGTACGGCCGCAAATGGTTGCGTGCCGTTGAGTTGGCCAACATTGATTGGACGCACTTCAACTCGGATTACATAATGGTGCTGCTTATGGACACCATTACATTTGTATGGATCGGACGCGCCAGTGCCTCCATCGAGCGTCGCAGCGCCTTGGCCTGGGTGCAAAGGCAACGCAAGGATGCTGCTGCAACACTCTGCATTGTGGACGATGGCTACGAGCAATCGATGAGCGCCGAGCAGAAGCAGCTGTGGAACACGGTGTTGCCGCTGCAACAACGTATGGTTTATCAGACAACCAAGTCGGGCAGCGATTGCAATTACGATTGCAACAGCAACAACAACAATAATAAGAACAACAGCAACAGCAGCAACAACAGCGACAACAGCAACAACAGCAATGGCAGCAATAAATTTCGCATTTACAAATGCAATCAACGCGGACGCTTGCATCTGGATCAACTGGATGTGGGCATGCCCGGCAAGGATGATCTGAGCGATGCCCATGGCGTCTATTTGCTGGACAACTATGGTCAGAGCATTTGGCTGTGGGTCGGTGCGCAGGCAACCCAAGCGGATGCCCTCACAGCCATGGGCAATGGACGTGCCTTTGTCAAGAAGAAGAAATACCCGAATAGCACTTTGGTGGTGCGCGTCCTCGAGGGTCACGAGCCCGTCGAGTTCAAGCGTCTCTTTGGCAACTGGCTGACCATCTGGCAGGATAATACACGAGGCCACAAGCCCGTCTCCACCAAATTTGGCAAATTGGATGCTGTGCTGCTGTGTGAACGACCGAAAATGGCTGCGGACACCCAACTGGTGGACGATGGACGTGGCGAGCGCATTATCTATCGCATCTGTGGCGATCAGTTTGATCAGCTGCCAGACACCAAAGTTGTGGTTTTCACCACCAACGCCTCCTATGTGGTCAAATACACCATTCAGGTGAGTGGCGTCAAATTGTGGTTTCTTATTCATTATGCTTGAGTGGGTTTTGACTCTGTGCGGGGGAGGATCTAAAAACTATAGGGTAATTATGATATTGCGAAATACTCTGGTAAAGAATTGAAAAAATAATAATTTACAAGTTGTACATATTTTGTTTATACCATGAACTAGTAATTGGTAGCATCTGCAACCCTAAAGAGTATATACGAGGTGTGTTCAAAAAGTATCGCGAATTTTGAATTTTCGCGGGTTACGTATAATCGAATTTCGATTTTTTTGTAGCGTTATGTTGGTACTCATGTCTCTCACTTATGCCGACAAGCTCGGCCATTTTGAATGTTCACTTAATTGTTGACAGCTGCTTTGCTTGCACGTGTTTTGGATCGTCTTCGATTTTTACCTATTCAAAAAAATGGATCAAAGAACTTCGAAGATTGGAAGAACCGTTAGCACAAGTGTATAATATCTCATGGGGATTACTTTGAAGGGGACAAAATAGATATTCATGAATAAATAAATAATATCTGAAAAAACACAAAATTCGCGATACTTTTTGAACACACCTCGTACTTCATTAAGATAATAGCAGCAAGCCTACTGAATATCTCCGAGTCGAGCTCTCTCGACTAGAGCATTGTAACATCATTTTTACAGTCTAAAGCCAAAAGTTTTCTTTATTTTGGAGATTAATTTCAACAAAGCTGTCTTACAGCAACTGAAACTTTTTCAGCTCAAAATTGAATTTGTTTAATTTGTTTTTATAGTATTTTTTTTTTATAGATATTTGTGCAAGCGCACAATTGTCATAAAAACCTGTTGCATATATTAATAAAAGCTTGTATTCATATTTCATATGTATTGCAGTGCGCTACTGTTGTGCCCGCTGATCTGGCGTCCGTGGGCATAAAGAGCATCATCTATCAGTGGAACGGTTCGGAGGCGTCAGCGGAAACAATAGCCAAGGCCGACAGCTATGCAATGGCCAGTTTTGAGAAGTTGAACGGAGTGCCGAGCATGTTTGTGCAACTGTACGAGTTCGATGAGACGCCACACTTCTTGCAACTGTTCGAGGGCAAACTGATCATCATGCGTGGGCAGCGAAGTGAGTTGCTGCACTCGAACAACAACATGAGTTGGGACTTTAAGACGAACATTATGTTGGAGACATTTCTGCTGAAGGTGTATGGCGATGCCAGCTATAATGGCAAAGCTGTCGAGGAGCATCGGCTATCATCGATTAGCTCCAAGGATTGCTATGCCATCAAAACGAATCATGTGTGGGTCTGGTGCGGTCAGAGCAGCACTGGCGATGCTCGAGAAATGGCCAAAGCTGTGGGCGGTCTGCTGGGCGAGAGTTCGCTGGTGCTGGAGGGTAAGGAGAGCAAAGAGTTTTGGCAATCGGTGGCCATGTACTTCAATCAGACGCTCGTCATCAATGGCCAATCCTCGGCAAGTAGCACAACGAGCAGCAGCAGCAGCGGCGCCGGCAGCATGTGCAACGGCAGCAGCAATGGTGGTGGCAACATTTCACCCACATTGAGCAATAATTGCTATCTAAACACCACAGTACCCCTCAAGCCACGCCCACCCGTCCAACTCTTTCTCGTCTGGTGGCAGCAATCCCAGCTACGCTGCGAGGAGATCTTGGGCTTTGAGCAAGAGGATCTGTGTGCGGATTGCACTTACATCCTTGACACAGGCACCTTGGCCTATGTCTGGCTCGGCTCCCGGGCGCTGAGTCAGGAGCGGGAGCGTTATATATCGGTTGCACAGTGCTATGTGCAGAATTCACCATTTGGTAGACGATCGGCGACCGCTTTGGCTGTAGTGCGACAATATGCCGAACCGAATGTCTTCAAGGGCTTCTTTGAGACGTGGGACAACGAGTGGGGCAAGGTAAGGAGTCTTTCCTTTTATATATCAACTATTATTAAATTGTTTAACTCTTAGAATTTCCTTGGCTACGATCAGCTTCGTCAGAAACTGGGCAGCGTGGCGCCCAGTAATTGCCTCAAACAGGACTCGGCTCTGCTGCTCAACAACAGCCAAAAGGATTTCGATGGACACAAGAAATATCCGTTGCCGGTGTTGGTGCAAGAAATGGACATGCTGCCTGCCGAAATTAATCCGTTAAGGCGTGAGGTATACTTCAATTTATTAGCAATACGTAATGTATATATATAATAATAATATTCGCCTTCTCTTTTTTTAGGTTCACCTCACGCATGATGATTTTGTTGCCGTCTTTAAGATGTCCTTTTATGAGTTTGATGAGCTGCCCAAGTGGAAAAAGCAGGAACTTAAAAAGCTCTACAAACTGTTTTGAGGCCAACATTGTGGAATTGTTGAAACCACCCATATATATATATACACACACACACACTGTATATAATACACTTTAATTGGCTTTCTTCTACCTAGCTGGTATAGTAATAAAGCAGCGTTAGTTATATACATATATATATATATATATATATATATATATATATATATAATATTCCCCATATTTGTAGATTATATATATATTTGAAGCACTATTATTATGAAATATAACAATGAATCAATGGAATACATCATCACAAATCAGGTGGTTGTTTCCACTTCCGAAGAGTCGGGTTCATCATCACCGCCGGAACCTATTAACAATATATATCCTTTATTAACTTTCTTTTTTTATTTAGCTCAAACTCACTGGGAAATATCAAGCCTATTATAAAGTCAAATATGCCGCCCAATAAATCCCACAACATTTTTGCCTATTGCCCGTTGTGGCTAACGTTCTGTAACTAAATGACAACCATTTGGGCCATATTTTGTTGTCTACTTTTTCCTGTCTGTCGAATATTTAATGAGCCGTGGCCGAAACGCAAAACGTTTTTATTCTTATCAATCTCTGGGCTTCAATTATTGGCCGCCTGGGTCAATAGCATGCGTTTATTGAAATGCTTTTACAAATGTTCAAAACAAATTTATTTGTAAATTGTTGCATCCATGCTCTATTTGGTCTTAATAATAGTCATCATAATTAGTGCCAAAGTAATCCTCATCAGCTATCAAATTATTTAAGGAGAATCATTAAATTCTTGTAAAATTTAATTAAGCTCAATGTCACTCACTGATATCGGAGAAAAACAGATCGTTCAGAAAGCCCATCAATATCTCGAATATAGCGCAGCAATCCATTTTTCCAGCTTTTCTGACCTTATTCCGCTTTTGCGTTTTTTTTTTATTGCTGTGGCTTTTGATTTTTATTTTGCATTTAATTTGCTATGATTTAGTTAATATTATTTATATGGGATTATTTTTTTGGCATGGACTTGAAATAAAATGTTAATGGTTGTCTTCCACCGAATCGTCGAAGTTGTTGTCAGCTAGAGAAAGGCGTTAACTATATATATAAAACATATTATATCAGTTGGATTTACAAACTTACAGCCAAACAACATTTCGCCAATCATTTCAACTATAAAGCCAATAAACTCACAATCCTCCATGGCTTTTAAACGTTGACTAAAGTTCGCATCTAAACGCAGGGCCTTCATATAAGGCCAACAAAATTCATTTGATTATTCGGGCTTAACCTTGAATTCATTTCACGACTAATGTGCAATATTAATTTAATTTGAGGCTCTTTTGTAGCAAATTCAATGTTAAATAACGCATTGCAAATAATTGCCCTTTGTTCAATTCATCTCTTAAAACATATTTTTATTGCCCAACATTAACAAAGAGTGTAATTAATTTTGTTGTGTGTAGCCTGTGCTAATAGACATCGTAGCCGTACATGGGCGCCTCCATGAATGCCTTCTGCTGATCCGTTGAATTACGCCGTATTCTACGACCAATTGGCTCCAGATCCGCATAGCACTTGGGAAACACTCGCTCCACAGCAGCCACGGCCTGTTCATGGCTTATATTGCGCACGGCGAGTACAGAAGCGAGTGCCTTTGATTTGACACAGTTCTGCAAAGATTTGAAGTTAAATAAGAGTAGATATTTAGTTAGAAATAGGCGTCTGCTGAGAATTGC
Source organism: Drosophila basisetae (assembly GCA_035041595.1). NCBI lineage: Eukaryota > Metazoa > Arthropoda > Insecta > Diptera > Drosophilidae > Drosophila > Drosophila basisetae. Next base: position 6,653,621 of record JAWNLB010000123.1, on the reverse strand, counting down.
CAAAGATTGGCTGACCCAGGTGAATCAAAAATCCTTGAATGCAATTTTATACAGAATGTCATTGGGATTCTAACGAGCTAGAAGTATTTTTGCTAACGCAGTTTTGTTATTTAGTCAAAACTCCTCGAATTACTATAGAGATCACATTAATGAAAGCTTTCGTTTTGCATGCAGACTTTTCCAGGATTCAACAAGGGGTAGGTCAGAAAAGAAAAGCCAACATCCTTGCGATGCTGCACGAAATTCTATGAAAATCTGCGAGGATTTAGTCGAACTAGAGCCTTTTTGTTGCCACTGGTGCCCCAAAAAGTATGCATAAAATTTGTGACTGCGGGCAATTTAGCCAATGCAGCAACCAAAATTGTGTCACCGCTAGGGGTATTTTGGGTCTTATTTAATGAGATTCATAGATAGAAATAGTTGCACCCACCTGATGCGCTTCCTTGACATTGAATGGCGATGCATCGCCCTGCATCATGGCGCTGAGGAAAGAGCAATGCGCCAAATTCGCCGCACGGATTTCGGTGCAGGCCAAATGATCCACATTACGAAAATCCAAATCATTATTGCAATAGTCAAACATGTGAATCATTTCGTGTGTTAAAACACCATGTACCATGCTCTTATTCGTAGCCATATTCTGACAGACGACTATCTGATTGAGCACTGGGTCATAGCCACCGGTCACCGTTGGATCGCACACCTCGCACGAGATGTGCCGCCTCAGATCCATGGGACAACCAGAACTGCGCAGGGCGCCCATCATCAGTTTGACCAGCGGACCATTTTTCACACACCAATACACATTCTGTTCGCACTTGTAGCGATCAATGTTCTCCTTGCCCTCCATTCCCAACAGAATTCGTGACCATTTCGGTTTGTACACCTCGCCACGACGTTCTGGATAAAGATCATAACCCCATTCCTTTGGCTCTTTACTCGGTGTACTGCTCTCCTTTGTGTCTGTTACGGGCTTGGTATCGTTCACTACGACGGCGGCGGGTATTGTTTCCGATGTCGCTGAAGCCTTGGCAAACACTTGTGTCAGGAAATCCATTAAATATCACTTTTATTTAACTTTGACTTGTGCTGTTAAGGTGCCAATGTTAAATAACAAACCGGCAGCTGTTTGCCAAGTGCTGCCAACGCGTGCAAAGTAGTTGGTATTTTATGTGTGCTTACACGATTCAATTGGGTGTTCGACTTTAGAAAGCAACTTGTGCTTCATACTGTTTTTTTGTTTTTAATATCTGTATGAGACGTCTAAATATATTCTTTTAAATTGTAAATTTCATAATAGCTTATGTAACGTTTCAGTTCATTTCTCAGATTCCAACCATAACTGCAAATGTATATTAGTCAGCTGCAGTAAAACATATATAGGCATTACAAAAAAATGATTAAAAACATTGTAAAAGATTTAGTTAATTTACTCAAGCATAGAGCATAGATATATCAAAAATCAATTGCCTGGCAAGAGTCGTATGATGCCTCACAAACGAACGACTCTTCTTGACTAACGACTGTGTCGTGTGTGAGCCACTGTACACAAGCGCTTTATCTTCTTGTTATATTTGAATCGCCACTTCTGGTTATTGTAAATAAATATACCAATTTTTTTGAAAGATTCAGTTGTTTGACAGGCAACAGTTGTATGACGTCCCCACGAACGACTCGATTCTCAATTAACCGTGTGTGGGCCACAGTACACAAGCGCATTTATCTTCTTATAGCTGTATACAATTTTTTGGTATTTTCGTGTTAGGCACATGCGACATACTTGACCGCTGACCGGCATTTATTAGAGTGAAATTTACACGTAATTGGTTTTGTTTGTCAAAGCGCAACGACAGCGATCTGAATATGCACACACAATTCATACCATTAGCTTTAATAGCATATGCTTTAATCGTCGCAGTGGTTCACGGCGATAAAGATATTAATATACGCCGACCACGCGGAGTTTCACTGGCAAAGGCGGCACTTTATCAGCCGCAGTCGGATGGCAACTGGAGCTGCTTGGATGGCAGCAAACGGATACCGTTTGTGCAGATCAATGATGACTACTGTGACTGCGCCGATGGCAGCGATGAGCCCGGCACCGCGGCCTGTGTCCAAATGCGTTTCCACTGCATCAACCAGGGTCATCAGCCCCTAGAGATTTACAGTTCGCATGTGCAGGATGGCATCTGTGATTGTTGCGATGGCAGCGATGAGTTGCCTGCCGTGGGTTGTCCCAACACCTGCCTCGAACTGGGCGCCGCAGCGGCCATCCAGCGACGCAGCGAAGCGGAGCTCCACAAACGGGGCGCTGAGCGACGTCAGGAGATGATTACGCGTGGCAAGCAACTGAAAGCGGATCGCGTTGCACGTCGTTCCGAGCTGCAGGCACGCATCAAAGAGCAGGAATCACTCAAGGCCGAAAAAGAGCAGCTGAAGACAAATGCGGAGGCCTTGGAAACGGAAGCATTGGAGGTGTATCGGGAACAGCAACGGGAACTGGATGCGAATACGGCTCAGGCGGAGCAGGAGCCGCAACAGATGCGACATGAGGCCAGCTTGAGCTTTGTGCGCTTCGATGCCAACAAGGATGGCTTTGTGGAGATCACAGAACTGATGATCGACATGGATTTGGATACGGATCGCAATGGAGTCGTCACCGTTGAGGAGGCCAAATATTTCCTCGATGAACGTGAGCGGGTCGATTTGGACGCATTCGTTACGCTCGCCTGGCCCAGGATTAAGCCACTGAAAATGCTGGCTGATGGTTTGTTTCAGCCACCCCAAAGCGAAGAGCAGGCGGGGCAAGCCGCCACTGAGGTGCCACTGCCCAACGAGCAACGTAAGCCAAAGATTCTCCTCTATTTATGTAGCTATTAAAATTAATTGATAATTTTTGGCACTTTGCAGAAGAAGCGCAGTTGGAAAATGATCTACCCACCAATGAGCATGAGGATCAGGAGGATGAAGAGGATCACTACGACGATGAGGAGGAAGAGGAGGAGGAACCGGATGTGGGTGTGGGTGAAGCGCTGCCCGAATTCGAGGCAACAACAGAGACAACTACAACACCCAATTATGATCCAGAAACACAGCGTCTGATTGAACAGGCGAATGGAGCACGCCAAGCGCTGGAGGAGGTCGATCGTCAGTTGCGAGAGATCGAGCATGAGGTTAAGGAGATTGAGGAGCAGGATGCCAAAGACTATGGAGTGAACGAGGAGTGGGCAATGCTCGACGGCGAATGCTATACGTTCGAGGATAGGGAATATGTCTACACTTTGTGTCCCTTCGATCGTGTCTCGCAAAAGCCTAAAAATGGCGGAGCTGAGACGACTTTGGGTCGCTGGGATCAGTGGTTTGGAGAGGGAGATAATAAGTATACCCGACAAAAGTATGCCCAGGGTGCTGCCTGCTGGAATGGACCACAACGTTCGGCGCTTGTCAACATTCGTTGTGCGGTGGAGCCAAGGGTTACGGCTGTCAGCGAACCGAATCGTTGTGAATATAGTTATGATTTTGAGACGCCGGCTGCGTGCGATAGTGATGCACTCGCTGCCACAGCCAGGGCACACGATGAACTTTGAACCCGCTACAATATGATGAATAATCTTATGCAAATCCCGATTGTATTCTAGTTTCTAAACGAGTGCGAAAGAGGTGGAGAGAGAGAGATAGAGTGGAGTGCAGTGTTACATTGCATCGTGATTTGCTGATCATTCCCCATAGGTGGCGCTCATCATTGCACATCATTCGTCGTAGACAATTATTAATTTCAGCGCGTGCGTCTTTGCATTTAAGCCAAGTAAAAAGTTTCATTTTTTATTAAATATACAATATACATATACTACACATTCGTATTTCGTACAAAAGTGCTGTTTGATTTATTTATGGCTCTGTGACGGCCAGCTTAATGTCCTCCAAATAGCCATCGACCTGATGCTCCAAGGCCAATATGTGACCCGTATTGCAATCCTCGGCGCCAACAAATGTCAGAATTAATGGCAATTTGTTCATTTGCACCACCTGTGGGAATGAGGTTTTTCACATTTAGTATTTAGCATAGTTGCTGGAAGTTGTGCCGTTGTTAAACACAAATTTTATCACTTTACAACACCCACCCACCTGATAATTGGAATACATGGAAATAATGGTTTTATTACGACCTAGGCCCAATTTGCTGGCCTGATCGCAGGCCGTTGTGAATGTAGGTATAAAAGATGGCATTAACGCAAAATCCACATTCTTCTCCTGGTTGTGGCTGACCCGTAGCAGCGGCACCCCATCGCGATCCGTTATCTGTATGACGTAGAGGCCGCTGACCCTGCAAGCAGCATAAATGCAAGATGCATAAATTAGCAAGATTTATGTGTGTGTAAGAGAGCTTTAGCTGTATACGACACGTACTTGTGCAGCAGGCCATTAAAATACTTTTTAATGTCGTCGGACATTGCAGTGCTTGCAATAATAAATAAAACAATAACAATGTTGTATTGCAGCAAGAACAAAACAAACTTGTGCAAATGCACTAAATTTGACCAAATGTTTTTCGAAAATACTAAGTTACAATTAAAAAAAAGGCTACCATACGTGTTTAGTGTAATTGAATCTTAGAGATTAGTTTTAATAATATATTTAGTCGACCCTATTAAATGAGCTGCAAATACTTTTCTATACCTAATATTTTTGACCACTATAAGCAAAACAAGCACTTCAAAACCACCCAAATTTGTTCTAAAAATACCAAGTTAAATATCAAATAACGCCCTTTTGAATCAGCTGTAAATACTTAAAAATATTTTCAATTACCCATTATTCTTAACAACCAAAACAAACACTAAAATATCACCTAAATTTGCCAGAACGACGGCAAAAATACCAAGTTAAATTACAATAAACTGACAAACGTACGTATGTGCTTTGTTTTTCTGATAAAATTATTACAATAACTATAATTTAATATTGTTAATCAACTAATTCTTAGGGTATCCACAATGATGGCTGCCAGTGCACCTACCAGCAAGGCCAAGTCCAAATCGGAAGCTGTTCCCACTGATGACGACTACACTTCGGGAATGTCTCATTTGACAATTGGTGTTCAGATCCAGGAACTATCGAAACGGCTGCAAAACACCACTGAGGAACTACATCAGCAGGTGCGCGACAAGCACGGTGCACTTTTGCAGCAGGCAACGCATGCGGGTCGCTTCGATGCTGCACTTAACTCCCTCGCGGAGGATGTGCAGCGAGTGCGGGCCACAGGACATCGCCTCAAGGGTCAAGTGGACACACAATATCAGCTGGTGGAGAATCAGACGCAGGTGTTGGGTCGCCTGCATGAGGTGTCGCATATGTTGCGCTCAGCGGGCACACTGCTTACCCTGACTGCCAAGCTGAAGAACACAAAGGATGTGCTTCGACAGGCGGAGCTGCATTTCGAGCTGGGTCAACTCATCGAGGACAAGGAGCTGAAGGATATTGAATTCATACAGGAGGAACGTGCCTATGTCATAAGCTCCCGGCAAAAGATACGCAATCTAACCCAGATGCAGTTGGTCACCGGTCTGCAGGAACGTAATCAAATGCAGGTCGTCAATGCGCTGAAGGTAAACGTGAATTGGGATGAAAATATATACTTCCAAGACTTTACAGGGTATCTCCTTGCACTATTTGTTTTATATATGTTCATACAACACAAATACAAAATATCTTTTTTTTTAGATCTTCATAAATTTCAACACGTTGGAAAAGTCGTTGGAGAATCTGCTGGCCACCTTCATAGCGGACATGGAACAATCTCTCAAGGAGTGCTTTGCCGGCACAGACATTTCCGTGCTGAATAAAGCGGATGCAATGCGTTCGCCGACACACGGAGGCTCCAATGGTTCCTCGAAGTCTGGTGCGGCACGTGGTCCAGGCAAAGCGCCGCAGTTGACAACGACACAGAATTTTCGTGCCAAATTCTGGAAATCGTTGCATTGGCTGCTGTACGATGAGCTCTACGAGAGCTGCACACAGATTAAGCTGCTGAAAACGGCGCTGGAGCAGATCAATCAATTTGGCTACACATCGGAGGCATCCGATCAATGCATTCCACAGCGTTTCTGGCAACGGGTACAGCAATTATTGCGTAAATCCTTCGATGAGTGTCCACAGCACGTGAATCAAACGCTGCAGGAAGGATTGTCTAAGCTGTTGACTTCCGCTCGTGGTTTGGAGCAGCGTTTGAATAATGAATTCCAATTCGATAATGAGATCTTTGCCCCATTGGAGGTGGGCTATGTCAGCAAATGTGCTGCGAATATGAAAGCCTGTTTGGCAGGTGTGGATCTGCCCGGCAATGAGACGGTGGATAATTTTATAAGGATCGCATTCACGGAGTTGAGTGCGGCGCTCATTGATAGCCGGTTGAGCAATACGATTGCAAATGTTTTCATTGCCTGTGGCAAGGAGTTATGCACCAAGCTGGAGGCACAAATTAAACTGGGCGCTGACTCGAAGCAGGTTGTCGATTTGCCCAATTTGCAGCAGCAACAAAATACACAGTTGGCGAATGTCCTTTACTACTACAAGGATTCGGTGCGTCGCATGCTGGGTGATCTGCAGCTGCAATTTGAGAAGACACCGGGTGCAGCACGTGGCAACATTACGCGCTCGCTGGATCAGGCGGATCTACTAATTGGCACCATTCTACAACAGATTATGGAATCGATTATATCAGCTATCAGCATTATCATTTTGAGCATGCATCGCGAGCCGGGCTTAAATACGGATCGGGTGTCCACAACGGGTCCATCCATGTACATGAAAGAGCTGCAGGTGCGTTGAACGGAAATGAGGCATAGTTTTTATTATAATGTCTAATCCTAATCTCCCCTTGTCAGGAGTTCGTCACTCGCGTCTGGTCGCATCACATTGAGCTGTTTGATGACAAGGAGATGACTGGCAAATGTGGCCAGGAGCTGGCCAAGCGTTGCATTGAGCTCTTCATACACAATCTGTGCATATTGCGACCACTGAGTGGAGCGGGCAGACAGCGCCTGAAACAGGACTGCCAGCACATGGAGCAGGCTTTGAAATCCCTTTGTCCTAATCTTGCCGAGCTCGGGAAACCATCGCGTCTTTTGCGCGCCATGTCGCTGCTAATTGTGCAGAGCTCGCAGGAGCTGGTCAAGCAGACAGTTGGCGTCGATTCTCTGGTACCCAGTTATATAGTGTTGTTGCTTCTCTTTGGACATGCTGACGGGGAGCTCCAATCGCCGCACACCTGTGCAAATTGGTCGAATGAACGGCTGATTGAATGGCTCGATGGGCATACGGCGGAACGGGAGAAACTGGAGCTGATATCGGGCGCATTGCAGCGCTATCGTGACAATGCCAGACGCAAGAATATCCAGCAATACGATGAGATCTATCCCATGATGGTGGATTACTTTGAACAGGCCTTAAAAGCAATCACATAATTTAAATTTGTAACTGCAATTGCAATTTAATAATAAAGTATTTTACGTTACAGTTACCCATTCGTTACTTTTTTGCGATAGTTAAATATCGATAACTAGTTCAGCGTGTGTAATCGACAGCACGCTCATTAGAAGTGACATCACTGGCTAGACACACCATTTTGTTTGAGGAAAAAAATCGTGGTAAACGTTTCGCTGTGTGAAAGTGACTGTAAAAGTAATTATTAGAAATAATATATATATAAATAAGCAACCACAATGGACAACATTGAGCGATTATATAAATGCTATGAAATCTTATCGGAAGCGGGTGATAAAATAACTGAGGTAAGGCGCCATTGCAAGAAAAACGCGTCCAAATGAACGGTACTCGCATATTTTTCTCTATGTGTGTTTGTTTGAGTGTGTGCATGCATGCATTTAGACTCGCATGCAATTTCATAAATCGCGCCGGCGCTGACTAAGAAAAAAAGTATAATATAATAAATAATATTGTTTTGTTTTGCGTTTTGCATGTTTTTAGCATGTTGCGGAATACAAAGAGATATTGCAGGCCGTAAAAGGCACATCGAAGGAGAAGCGTTTGGCATCCCAATTCATTGGCAACTTTTTCAAACACTTTCCGGAACTATCAGATACGGCGATTGATGCACAGTTCGATCTATGCGAAGATGATGATACACAGGTAAATAAAATTGAAAAGTATAAATATAAATACATACGAGGTGTGTTCAAAAAGTATCGCGAATTTTGAATTTTCGCGGGTTACGTATAATCGAATTTCGATTTTTTTGTAGCGTTATGTTGGTACTCATGTCTCTCACTTATGCCGACAAGCTCGGCCATTTTGAATGTTCACTTAATTGTTGACAGCTTCTCCGTATGCCACAATCAACATTCGGAATGCATCCGCGCTCTTAATATCGTTTTTCACACAAAATTTGATACAGGTTCTTTGATCCATTTTTTTGAATAGGTAAAAATCGAAGACGATCCAAAACACGTGCAAGCAAAGCAGCTGTCAACAATTAAGTGAACATTCAAAATTGCCGAGCTTGTCGGCATAAGTGAGAGACATGAGTACCAACATAACGCTACAAAAAAATCGAAATTCGATTATACGTAACCCGCGAAAATTCAAAATTCGCAATACTTTTTGAACACACCTCGCATATGTATAAATGCATATATAATAATCTTTTGCAGATACGTCGACAGGCGATCAAAGATTTGCCCAAGCTCTGTCAGGGCAATGCAGAGGCTACTGTTCGCGTGGGCGACACTCTCGCCCAACTGCTCATATTGGACGATGCAACCGAGTTACAGCAAGTCAATAACTCCTTGCTAAGCATCATCAAACTGGACACAAAGAGCTCTATAGCTGGTCTATTCCAGCAGATCACCACCGGTGATGAACCGACACGTGAACGTTGCTTCAAATTCATTGCAACCAAACTGTTGACCATGGGCCCCAATGTCATCACCAAGGAAATCGAGGAATACATCGTTGAGGAGGTGAAGAAGGCGTTGCAGGATGTAACAGCCGATGAATTTCATCTATGCATGACCATTTTGGGTGCCACCAAATTGGGGAGCACAATAACCGGGCATGCAGAACTCGTCAAACTGGCCACGGAACAGGCAGAACTAAATAGCACCGATACGGACTCAATTGCTGTCGATGATGAGGTTGTCGAGCGATTCATACAATGTGCCACGGCAGCGGCGCCCTACTTTTCGGTAAGGCCGGCAAATGCTTAAGCTTCCTTATCTATCTAAACTCGATTTTTTTCTCTTTAGAAAACTATAAAATCCACACAATTTGTTGTCTACGTTTGCGATAAATTGTTGCCAATAAACACATGGAATTTGATCGCCACAGCAGTTGCACAAGATCAAATACAATTGCGATTACTAAAAGTATTTGCCGAAATGATAACCAATACGGACAAGCTGGAAAATGCAAATGAACGCATTAATGCCGTATACAATGTGCTACTGGTAAGTGATTTGACTGTGAACTTGATTGTGAATGTGGTTTTAATTAATTTCCATTTGTGCCACAGGAATATATGCCGTTGCCAAAGCTAAGCGATGAGGAAGTGGCCGATACACCGCCCTCATTCCAGTTCTCGCACGCTGAATGTTTGCTTTATGCATTGCACACGCTGGGCAAAAAGCATCCAGGCAATTTAGCATTTGTCGAGGATGCCGATAAACTAAAAGACTTTCGTGCTAGATTGCAATATCTAGCACGCGGCACGCAGGGGTAAACATATACCTTAAACTATCAAAATAATCAACTAAAACTGTTTATTTATATTTATAGTTACATTAAGAAGCTGGAGGAGGCGCTCAAAGGCAAGTCCGCCGAGGAACTGAAAACGGAGGAGAATCAATTGAAGCAGACGGCGCTGAAGACAACATCAAATATCAATATATTAATACGAGATCTATTTCATTCACCGCCCATCTTCAAGCATGACGTTGTCCTCTCCTGGGTTGTGCCTAAAAATGTATGCACAAATAATGTAATTCTTATGTTTATTAGATTTTAATGTATTTTGAATTGCTTGCAGACGAAACTGGGCAAGCGACATGTGCCCATCACATTTGGGGACAAAGGCGCCGCCAATGGTAATAATCAGGAGCAACAACAGGAGCAACAGGATAAGAAATCGCGGCCATCCAATGAACAGAAATTCTATTCGCCACCATCAGGCAAATACTCGGGAAAGGTGAACTCCAACTATGGAAACAACAATCGCACGCGGCAGCGTGGAGGTGGCGGCGGCGGTGGAAACTTTAGGAATCGACGCTACAACAGATATTAAAACAAACTACTTTTGTCGCATGTTTTGCTGTTCCCTCTTCTCCTAGTCGTTAAACAGAAACAGAAAAAAAAATGATATTAGAGATTAGGCATTGATTCTCTAGTAACGTTTCGGATCCGCGTAGAAAATAAACAACTTCTAAACCAAACCTCACATAACAAAAAAAGACGAAGTTCGTTGCAGATATTGCTGAAGTATCCACGTTCAACACAGGTGAGTATCGAGTGCACTTTCCATGTAATTGTCTACCTTTTATATATTTCAGAGTCTCAGCAACAATAAAAACAACACAACTGTTCCCACAAATTCTTTCGATTTTTGTTCATTTTTCGAAACAGCACAAGACAAAATGCTGAGTGTATTTTAGAAACACGTTTTTGCCAAATTGTCGCATGATATCCTCAAAACAATGTCACGTCATATATTGTTTGTTTCGTACATTGTTTTATTATATCATGCCGCATTTTAATATCGATCTATCAATCTATCCAATGCTAGTTGTAATCATATAAAATAGTTTTTAAACCATTTGCAATAACTCTCATCTTAATCATAATCAAATCAAACCAACAACAATGAAGTTTCCCTCATATATAAAAAGAACTAATCGTAAAATCGTGTAAAAAGAAAAGCTTGTCAAAAATTGATTTTATTCACAAGCATCATTAATTATTTTATGTTTACATAGATTTGCAAACAAATTGTACAACGTAACCAAGAAAATTCAACAACAACAACTACAACAAAAATATGCGAACATAAAATTTGAAAATTCAATAAATAAAAAACTAGAAAACCGGTTTCGCTGAAAACCAAAAAAAAAAAAAGTTGTGCTTCTTAAACTTATCGGAATAGAATTAGGATTCCTCACGATTGAAAACAAAAAGGAATCATTTGATTTTGTTTATTTATTTAGCATTAATAAAAATATATATGTATGTGTATTTAAGGGTCATTTTGAAACATTTAAAACAAACGAGTTCCATTACACATCGATGATGGTTGGTTGATTGGTGGCTAACACTAAAGTGGACAACGATGCAACCATTCATAGCTCTACATGTTTGGCGGCGGCTGATTGCCCGGCTGTTGTTGGGAGCCGGGTGGTCCGCCGGGTTGTCCGCCCGGATTTTGGCCAGAGCCCGGCTGATTGCCGCCGACCAGCTGCGTGGCAAAGCTTTGGAACAATTGCAGCATATCATTCGGCATGGGCATGGGCCCACCAGGTGCACCAGGAGCACCAGGAGCAGCACCACCTCCGCCGGCACCACCAGCCCCACCCAAATTCGTAAACATCTGCCCGATGGCATTCATGACCATTGGATTCTGTGTCATCGATTGCAATTGCTCCAGATCGATCTCGGCGCTATTGAAGAGATTGCGCACTGTAGGATTGGATAACATCGCGTTGAGACCATCACTCAAATGCGACAACTGTGGTGGCTGATTGCGTGCATTGCGCACCACCTCCAGATTGTTGCGATAATCGGCATTGTCCGGCTCCAGTTCAATGGCCTTGGCATAAGCATGTTCCGCCTCCGTGAATTTGCCCAAATTGGAATAGGCGACGCCCAGGCGACAATAAGCCTTGCTATAGTTGACATTATAGAGCAGTGCCGATTTGCAATCGGTCACGGCCCGATCATTGTCACCCAGACGGATGTGAGCCGCCGCACGATTGCAGTAGAAGATCGGGTTCTTGGGATCGAAGGTGATGGCGCGATTATATTGTAGCAATGCCTCATTAAATTTGCCATCCTTCATCAAGCGATTGCCCTCGTTCTTGATGGACTCCGCCAAGGCCAATGATTCCGGATTGCGTTCAATGTACAGCGATTGGAAGAGCTCAAACATGTCAATGTTCTTTGTATTGACGACACCAGAACTGGTACTGGACCCAGTCTGCATGGCTGCATCGCCGCTCGATGCTGTGCCGTCGCCAGGAGCGGTCGCTGTTGTGCTCTGCTCTGTGGCCGTTAACTGTTGCTGTTCGGGCTCCTCGTCGCCCACGTCGAAGGCGGCCTGCAGGCATTGAATAGCGACCTCGATGCTTTCACTTTGGTCCGGCGACATGACATCCACCTGCTTCTTCAAGTAATCGATGAAGGAGCGCACAAAGCTCTGCTGTACTGCGTCCGGCATTTTTTTGTTTTCAATATAGTCTTTTGGATCCGGTTGTAAAATTTATATTTGTTTTTTTTTTTCGTTCGAGTTTATTATCCTTATGGAAATTCACTTATGTGGCTCATCGAGCTTCTCTCTATACTCACATACACAATGAAAAGTCGCTGAGCATGCGACGACAGATTTTTAGTGACGAGCTAAAATTTCTAGGGTTGCTCGATTACTGTGCCAATGCATTGCAGCGTTACCAGATTATCAGTGCAGCTAAATGACTAGCAGAATTTCACGATGTTTAGTGGCTAGCGTTATCGTTATCGAGCACGCGTAAACAAATCAATTTTGTTTAATAGAGTTAATGAGTTGCTTCAAATTACTTGCGAGAACACTTTACTTGCAGCACAACCAGTCGTAAAAGACTTAACCTAGCTTGCTCATTTTATTTAAATCAGATAACCTTTAACAAATTGAAATAGATATATTTCAGTCGATAGCGAAAAATAAAAGTGCAATACATGCACATTTATATTTTTATCAAGCCCTGTCTGCTTTATATCACGTTATACTGCACATGAGTGCTGTGTGGCTGCTTGAAGCCCGCGCGCGTTCTCTTATATTTAGTGATGAGCAAAATAATATGCAGGGCTGCCAGATTGTCAGCGCCATCAAAATGACGAGCAGATTTCTGGCATATCGTTATTGTTATCGAGCGCGTGAAAAACTGGTTTTTTGCTCTGTTTATGTAGTTGCTTGCAAGAGCTTCCCAAGCTTTTAGGCAGCATGCAACAAAAGACTTTTCAGTTAAACGCTCCCCGCTGCTAGCTGTTGGCGTGTCTTACTTGTGCCCGTCTGTACAACTTGTTGTTATTGATATAGTTGTTGTTGCTTTAGTCGTGTCGGAATTATTGCTTTGCTGTGTGTCTAGAACAACAACAACATCACAAAAAAAAAAAAATAAACAAAAGAGTGATTATTAATATTAGTTTCAGGCATATGTTGAGACATTGCCAAATTTAGCAGCGCAGCCAGCTACTTATGCAAGTGCGTGAGTGTGTGCGTGTGTGTGAGAGCTTCTTGGCGTGACGTCAGTCTTGCTTCCTTTCGCAACAATCCTTTCGGCGACGCATTTAAAAGTTGCTGCGGCGCCAACATGGTGCGTTGGAGTGCACGTTCGCGTCGGGCGCATCAGGATCAAGTTGAGCTGCTCGCCAGCAATAACAAAGTAGCCGATGATGATACCAGCGATAACGGTAAGCGAACGGTAAATCTAACGGTCAAATCACCGTTCAACTTAAAACTTTTTCAAATCAAACACAAACTTTAAGCTTCTGCTCAATTTACAGTTGCCAAATTTTTAGATACAGTGGTTAAATTTAATATAATATATTTAAAATAATACTTTAAATAGCCAAAAATTCGATTTATTGAGTGAGTCCTGTATGCATTTAATTTATATGCAAGTCATCTATAAGCTGATTTTTCTCTTTCTTTTCACCCTTTTCCAGCTGCCTTTCGCAATTCCGCTGACCTCTCGGACACGGATGAAATCTTTCTAAAGGGTCTTTTGCTCACCAATCCATCAACGCCGCACAAGGAACTTATGGTATGTACATAATTAAACACACACACATATACGGATTATTTTGTTGGGTGCATGACCCAGATCCAGATTTGTACAAAGACAACAATAACCATCTGCTCTATGTCAGCATGAGGAAGCAGGGGGAAAAGCGAGTACGCTTTTCACATTATCGAACAGACAAGAAAAATCATTGTTTGCTCTTTTGGTGTTTAAACGTGCTGTGTGCATACACGCAAAACAAAAATATTAACATTTTGATATAGAAATTTACTAAATGCCATTTAGAGCAAAGAAAATGTATACAGAGTAGAGAAAATTATCTCTTCAGCTCAAATAATGGGTTATAGAATTATATTTTGAATACATTTGAACGAAGTTGTTTTTTTTTTATTATTTATTTATTTCATATTTAATTTTATATTTTATTTTGTTGTTGACATTAAATTGATAAATTTCTACATTTCTTTATTGCGTTCACTTTTTTTGTTAAGTGTAAGCTTATACATACAAATATTAAGAAGACCAAACGTGTGCTTTGGTTTTTTTTTATTGCATCATTTAATGCAGTACTTTACGCTTGATTACGTTTTTGCTACCATTTAAAGTAGATGAAAGTAAATAAAAAAAAGGGTCAGGGGTGCAATTTCACAAAGCTTTCACTTAGGTAAATCCGAGCGCTCAGATAATGTGGGCTGGGCTGTCTTCACGACATGTCTTTTGTTCTCTTTCATTAAGTACGCAGTAACTGAATGGCACTTAAGTGCTCGTTACGAGACGAGCTTTTATGATAATCGTTCATTATGGCATCGCAATTAACACAATTTCTTCTCACTTAAACTTGACCTTTATTTGTGCGGCGACCCTTTGTGCTAATTTTATATAAGTAACATGTTGTAAAGATTGAATATTAAACGACTGTTAAACATGCAGAAAACGTTCGCAATTTGCATATGTTAAAAGTTTCGTAATAATTTGACAGGTTTATTGATTTTTGCGACTAATCAAAATGCCTTAATCAAAACAATAATATATAGAATTTAATATTTGATTGTTGTTAGAAAATGAAGCTAAACACGCAACTTAAAAAGCCAGCAAAGCACAGTAAATCAAAAGCGACGTCGCGTGTCGCAGATAATTAGAATTAGCATTGGGCTTGTTGAGCTGTACACCGAGATTATTACACTGACCCGTTGGTTGTTGGGAAAGGCAGTGAAAGTAATTAAAAACACAAATCACGAGACTGCGCTGATAAGAAAAATAACATCGAGAAAGAAAAAAAGTTGGAAAGAAATGTCTCTTAAAATTCCACATGGCTATTAAAGCGACTCGCATCGCAAGCACAAATAATAACAACGCCCTACGATAAAATAAAAAGAGTGGAAACCGGTTTGAAAATGGCTTTTCAAAAGTAGATGTGTGCGGCATGCTTGTTTTAATTATGAAAACTTTATGTTAACTTTATGTTACCTGCTCTGGCCGCAAAAACAAAATCAACAAATGCACTGTGACAGAGAAGTGGTTGGCCTACTAATGCAACAGTAGCAGTAGCAGCTGCTGCATAGCATAAAAGCTCTTCAGAGAGCGGCTTTAATGCTCTACGTTGTGAGTCGCTGTTAGCTAACAGTAGCCAGTATAGCGCGGCGTACAGTTGTAACGCTTAAGTAACATAACAAGTGTTCACACGCACTAACACTAATACACACACTGCTAAGAGACAAGCTTGCTCTCTAGCCCTAGAGTGGCGCTCTCGCTCTCACTCAATCTCGCTCTAGCACACCCAACTGTGCTTGGTAAACTGCTTGTTTCGCTGTGAGTCAGTTACTTGCGAGCTGTGCTAAGGTGAGGTTCAGTTTATTGTTACGTGCGCTCTGCGGCGGCTCTGTATATGCGTGTTTGTGAGTGTGTGTGCGTGCGCTTTGCTCATTTGAGCATGGCTTAAACGGGGACTACAAATATTCAACAGTTAGTTTTGAATATGCGTTTTCTCTCGCTCTCACTCTCTCGCTTATGATCGTTTTTAGTGCATAATTTAAAGGTTTAATTTGTATACTTAAAGCCAAGTAAATATGCATTGTGTATGTGTGTATGTGTGCGTAAATAGAGCAAGTGTTTTGCTGCCTTGGTTACTTAGTCAACAAACCGAACGTAAAAGCCCACAATTTTAGCCTGGCCAACTGGCACTCGAACATGTCTCAGTGAGTTGATGACGTAGTCGTTACTCTCCATTTATTTATTGTGTAACTAACGTCGTCTTAACTGTGTGTTTTGGCATTTCCAAAATGCATGCTCATACTTACATATACACACACAAACATACACATAGATATATACAGACACTCATATAGAAGCTTACTCTCCAGCTTACTCACACACTGATAATTTTTACACCTTTCGCTCTTCTTCTTACTCTTCTTCTTGGCTCGCTTGCGCGTTTTGGGAGTGGCTCAAAAAAAAGTGAAAAAATATCTGTAAAAAGTTAAAAGTATTTACTTCTAACTAAATTCGAAAATAAATTAAGATATTTATCTTCTAATTAAACCTAAAAGCATTTAACTAAATACACAATACAATTTTTTGTTTAAGCTTTTAAAGATATGTCAGCTCACACGTAGTACATATTTTGAGAAAAATATAATAAAATATAATAAATTGCATTGTTCACTTCAAACGGCTTGTGTGTACAATAAAGAATAAGCAATTTGACTAATTAGCTATTTACCTGTTGAAGTGTTTTTTTTTGTCATCACAATAAAACTGTAAGGTGAAAGCCCTTTTGCAACAACAGCAACAACAACAGCCAAGCTCAGTGTCAATAACAGTTGTCATTTGTGTCTGTGTGTGTGTGTATGCCTGTTAGGGCTAGAATAGGAACCTCTGTATGGGGCTTCTACTTCTTCTGCTTTTCATGCGGAAGAAGAACTGTAATGCGATATTCGCCAGACAATGTATAAATAAACAAATGCAGAAAAAACTACTGCCTGGAGACAGCGCTAAGCTTTTGTCTGCAAAAAATAAGGTTTTAGTCGCTGAAGCTTTTGCGGGTTCTAAGCGTTCAAAGAGCTTACTAAGGAGTTAATTTAAAATATTAGCAAATGCAATAAATAACAAATCGATATAAAATACAATGCTCAGTCGATAATTAGAATGCAGAAATATAATTATAATTTTAGAAGGAAAATTACATAAGGATTAACTAAATAATATATAATATTACAATCATTTATATACATATACATATATGCATGTTACACACTTTGAGTCACCCACTCAAGTTTTCTCCTTTTCCTTTTTCGTATTCTTTCTTGCTTTGGGCCAATGCAATTTTCTTGTTTTGTTGTGCATTTGTCATCTACGTCGAGCGAAATATAAAGAATTTCTCGCTGTAGCGTATAAATATTGCATGTGTGACTGACTGACTGAATTGTTATATTGTAGGCGGAAATTGTGGCAAGAGACAGACACAGTAATAACAATAATAAATATAGATGTGCGGGAATTGCATTTAGGGATGGGGGTGACAAGGGAATCAGTTGAGTAGTCGACGATGAAAGTAATAAATTCAGCAAGTGAAGAAAACACGCTGCGGAAGACAAGAATTAAGTGCAATTAAAGCAAAATCAGAAGAAAAAAACCAAGACAGAAAGAAAATTCACTTTTTGAGCAGGGCTCGACCCAAATTTGAATTTGAAAATGCGACCCAATTTTTGACCTAAGACGCGAAGTATGTCGTCGAGTTAAAGTGAAATAGCCCAAAGTTCGCGGGGGTTAAATGAGGGGGAAAGGAGAGCGAGATAGAGAAAAGCTGCAAAAAAAAGAAGAGCAAGCTATCAATTAACGGATGCGAACGTCAATTAAGCAGAAGCGAAGATGACTTGACCTAGGCCAGGGCAACGAGATGAGATATGTTGTTGTTGATGTTCCTGTTATTGTTGTTGTTGCTGATGAGCTTTGTCCAACGCCCCACTCCCGACTTTAATGCGAGCTTTTTTATTTAATTATGTGTACATGTCGCGCCCACTCTCTCACTCTGCCACTACTCTCTTTTTCTGTCTTGTTCTTTGCATGTGCTTCTCGCCTCACGCAGCTGAATCCAACAGAGCCGCAGCCCGTGCCCGCCTTTCTGCCAGCGCATTTGAACAACAAGCCGATCTGTGACGATATCATACGCAAATTTTCGCCCTCCCGTCGCCTGGAATCTCGCGAGCTAGCCAAGCTCTTGGCCCAACCTCACTTTCGTGTAAGTCTAAGTTCGAGTTCAACAATTCTAACTGTAAACTGATGACTTTATACTGAATGTGCTCAAAACTCAAGAAAATTTTCCCTCCCTCTCCCCATTGGAAACTAGGCTCTGCTGCGTGCTCACGATGAAATAGGATATTTGTACGAGCAACGCTTGATAAGTGCCGGTGGATCTCTAACGAAACTCGAGGCGACATCGCAACGTCAGTCGGGCGGCTATCTCTATACGGAAGACATACTGAACAGCAAGATGCCCGTGGAAACGATCAAAATGGTCGGACTACGACGAGATCCCAAGCAGCCGCTGGGCCTCACCGTCGAACTGGATGAGTTCAAACAGCTGATTGTGGCACGCATCCTGGCCGGAGGCGTCATCGATAAACAGGCCATGTTGCACGTGGGCGATGTGATTCTCGAGGTGAATGGCACCGCGGTGCGCACACCCGATGAACTGCAGGTGGAGGTGTCGCGGGCAAAGGAGAATCTCACGCTGAAGATCGGCGCCAATGTCGATGAGGAGATCAAAAGTGGTCGCTATACGGTCAGTGCTGGTGGGGGTCAGGTAAAACAGAATGGCATCACAAATCTTGAATCGGGCAAGAAACTAACGGTA
Source organism: Drosophila basisetae (assembly GCA_035041595.1). Taxonomy (NCBI): domain Eukaryota; kingdom Metazoa; phylum Arthropoda; class Insecta; order Diptera; family Drosophilidae; genus Drosophila; species Drosophila basisetae. Next base: position 6,634,769 of record JAWNLB010000123.1, on the reverse strand, counting down.
AGTTTTTTATTTGTTACTGCTTTCAATGTGCTTTAAGCAAAATGAGAAACAGACTTCAAGAATTTGCTACTTTTTTGCATGAATTTGTTCAAGTTATTGAAACAAAACAGATTGTTTTTTGTCTATCTGTTAATTTTTAATTGCCTAAATTTTATAATTGATTTATAGTTACATAAATAAATATATAAGGGCATTTTCATCTCTCATTCCAAAATCAAAATTATTAAGTTTTATTTAGCTTGTGAAGATTGAAAAGGACTTTGTGGTAAGATCTCAGTTTGAAATGCTAAAACTAACATCGTATCTAAAAAAATGCCCATATATCAAATTAAATAGTTTACTTCAGTAAAGAGACCCTAATAAAATTCAAAAACAACTGCAACAAAGTAAGTAATTCTTAATAACTGAGATTTCCTTTATATATATATGAATTCGATTTTAACTATATATAACTAATTGTTTCTTTAGTGTTATATGCGCGCATTGTTCTCATACACTCCATCGGAGGATTCGCTGCTGCCCTGCAGGGATATTGGATTGCCCTTCAAATCCGGCGATATTTTGCAGGTGAGTTTCAATTTTAGACTATATATATGAGATATTAGTTACTAAATCCCATTTTTATCCTACAGATAATTAATGTAAAAGATCCCAATTGGTGGCAGGCAAAGAACATCACCGCCGAGTCGGATAAAATTGGATTGATCCCGTCGCAGGAGCTCGAGGAGCGACGCAAGGCATTTGTGGCGCCCGAGGCTGATTATGTGCACAAGATTGGCATCTGTGGCACGAGGGTGCGCTGTCTTTAATAATTAAAGAAAATACGATTTTATATTGATAAAGTTATTATTGTAGATATCGAAGCGGAAAAGGAAGACGATGTATCGCTCGGTGGCGAACTGTGAGTTCGACAAGGCGGAGTTGCTGCTCTATGAGGAGGTGACACGCATGCCACCGTTTCGCAGGAAAACTCTGGTGCTGATTGGCGTCTCCGGTGTTGGCAGACGCACGCTCAAGAATCGACTGATCAACAGCGATGTGGACAAATTTGGAGCAGTGATTCCACGTATGTGAACAAAGCATACAATCGATCTGTATATATATATATATATTATTTTAAACAGACACCAGTCGCCCGAAGCGCGCCTTGGAGGAGAATGGCGTTAGCTATTGGTTCATGGATCGTGAGGAAATGGACGAGGCCATTAAGCAGAACGAGTTCCTCGAATATGGCGAACACAATGGCAATCTTTATGGCACCCACTTGCAATCGATCAAGGATGTGATCAACAGTGGACGCATGTGCATTTTGGATTGTGCGCCGAATGCATTGAAGATACTGCACAATAGCCAGGAACTGATGCCATTTGTCATATTCATTGCTGCACCCGGCATGGAGCAGCTGAAGACCATCTATGCCGATCGTCGTGCAACCGGCTCCAATAGAAATCTATCGGTACTGAAAAAGATGGATATTTATATTAGCTAGTTGTAGCTTAGAACTTATTCCTTTAATCCTTCCTTACAGTTCGATCGCCAGAGTTCCATACGCTTCAGCTCCCGGCGAGCACGCACACTCGAGTCCCTGGCATCGCTATATGAGGTAAAGAGGTTCAATAGTCGAGACTTCTAATATTGACTTACCCCCAATCGTATCCTGCATGCATTAGGCCACCTTTGTAGCATTAATTGATCTCTGCTTGAATTCACACAACATGCTTAACACATACCAACATTATTATTATTATCGCTACGAACAGGATGACGATCTCATCTCGACGGTGGAGGAGAGCAGCTTTGTGCAGCGTAAATATGAGAAATACTTTGATATGATCATTGTCAACGAGGACTTCGATGAGACATTCCGTCAAGTTGTGGAGACCTTGGACCAGATGAGTCACGAGGAGCAATGGGTGCCGGTAAACTGGATTTACTAGAAAATGCTGTGCAAAACATAGCAGCAAACGAATTCTTCTATCTTTAGATACCTATTGTATTCAATCGCAAACGAAATATCTACTTTATCTAAAATCTATCTATCTATATGCAATATTGTATAATTTCTTAATGATGCCCATCGTCCATATTTTATTTTTTTGTTTAAATTGATTTCCTTAATTATAAGGCTAATGTTAAACAATGTATGAAACGAATTCGTCCTTTTGCAAGCTGTTCTATTTGTATGACAATTATTTTAATTACGTTTATTTTTGTATCGCATTTCTTTGGGGCAGACAATCGCTCCTTCTAGCTGTATTCTCCATACACCGAACTTTTTGTATGCATATCATATAAATTTATATATATAGATATATATATGATTAATTTAATGAATCTCTTCGAGTACAACCAATTCTAATTTACGAATCATGCTCTGCCAATATTTCGTTAGTATTTAGTTCAAATACGTTTTGTTTTCTGAGTAAATTGTAATAAGTTTGTGCGATAATTAGCAATTACACAAATTTGTACAACTAAACACAAATCGAGTTACAAATAAACAAAAACTACGTGAACCAAAAATATTGTTTAGTGTCTTTTGTGTTATTTTTTGTTGTTTTTTTGTAGTCTGTTGTTTAGTATAGTATGTACACACACCAGTGACACTTATTTGGTTGCTGTATTGTCTAACTTGCGCATAACTAAAAATGTTAAATACTTTCGGGAGCATATGGGCGATGAGGAAAATAAGTCGAACTCAAAAAGATCTCGGAAACTACAAGTACGCTTTGGTTGGCCACTTGGTAGCCCTAGTTGAAAAAATATGTTTGGCATAGGTCTTGTCAGGATCTGCCAGGATATAACCGAGTTATGAGCAAATTTCTGTTATTGTAAAAGTCCTTTTATTTCAGCTGTTTGAAGAACTTTCGTTGATTTGGGGGTTGTCCTGGAACCCATACACATTTACAAATTTCATTACAGTCGACAGCCACAAGGACAATTTGAATGCGTCGTTAACGTTGACAGAATCTATACTCACAATATAATGTACTTTCATTAGTTGTGGTTTCCAGTTGTGTTTTTTTATTAGCAGCTAAATCGCTAGAAGTTGGTAATGTTTAAAATGTTGCTTAATATGTTAATTAAATGTGAATGCCCATTGACTTCTCGACGACGGCATGCGGTTGACGCAAATTCTCATTGTATTCGGGCAGATTGAGAAAGTCCTCAAACGAGATCTCATCACAGCGACCAGTCAAGACATCGTCCATTATGTTGCTGCAAAAGAAACAAATAGTCAACAAATACTACATATGCTATACATCTATTTGACACCTCACCTGGACTGCAGAAAGGGTAGTCGTCCAATCTGGCGAGCCGCAAAGCGATCCATGCCCATTTTGAGGGGCGCACCGAGTCCTTCGCGATTCCTCAGCATTTGCATGTCGATGTTGTATCTGTGATCGTTGTAATTCAGCTCAGAGTCACGCAAACGATGAACGTGCGCCAATTGACTCAAACAGTTTTGTTCTGTGGGCAAAGCAGCCCGGCCGGATGCATTGAGAACATGCACATCTGTTGGGCGTACTTTGAGCGATTGCTGATGCTATTGAACAAGCGGTTAATTTATCATAAATTGCTACTATATTTGACAAAATACTTACCATTTTATTTGTGAACTTCAGAAATGAAACGAACTTGCAATGACAAACAAAATTTGTGTTTGACTTGAAGTTAGCTGCGCGTGATTCCTTAGCTCGTTTTGGCAGCACTGTGTGGCAGCACCGCGCCGCGATAAGCGATAAATTTACAATCGACAGCAGGCTGTGTGCTAGCAAGCAGCTTTTGTCTCCGAGCGAATAATTTGAAATTTAAAACACGAAGTTTAACTGACTCCAAGCGAGTGTAAATTTTAAGATATAGAATTTGAACAAAAAAACAAAGTAAATAAATAAAAATTGGCACATAGAGAGCTTTGATTAATTTCACCCTCGATCAAATGTTTGCATCTCGTGCTCTCGTCGCCCTCTAATTAATTCAATAAACAAATCAAAATACTGAAAAACACACAAATCAAATTTGTTGTTTATTCATATTGGGCTTTTTTTTTTCATTTGTGAAATCACCCACACCTTTTAGCAGCTTTTTTATGACCCACACTGCTCCTCAGAGCTCCAAAAAGTCAGTTTCAGTTTTTCTGTGACAAACTGCTAGAAAAAACAAAGGACAGACAGCGGGAGTTTAATTAGTGCATGCTTACTAATAAAACTTGTTGCTTAATTTACAAAAAAAAACAAAACTCACACATCCGAATTGTGTTAATCAAACTCCCGCATAAAAGCCCGCATATTGTCTGCGTACCTCTGATCTGAACTTGAAACAAGCAAACAACCAACAATGAAAAAAAAACAAAACACGAAAAATACCCGGATAAAACTTTGCAAGAAGCGCGTGAAGAAACAAATATGTATCTAGGCATAAATTAATTATCTCGATCATGCTTGAGATAAGATCTGGTTGGACCTGGCTGTATGAACAGCATTTCTTTTGTTTAAACTTTTAAGCTGCATTCAAGAGCGATCTCTATTCACGAATTGACTCTAAATAATTTGCATTTCAATTTCAAAACGCAAGCAAATATTTTTTTACATATATATTTTTTTTTTGGGTTTTCACGCTTGAAAAAATTATTAGTGTCATGTGAATGTGGTGTGGGTGTTGATTGTTTTTGGTATTTTATTTTGGTTTTAATTAGGAATAATTAGGAATTTACAGTTAAACAAAAGAGTATGGTGTGCGACTGTTGATCTGATGATCAAATTTCATGAGTAAGACACTTTAAATAGTTTTGATAGAAATGAAATAGAGCAAAGCAAATTTTTTACAGAAATCAAAAGATTTACACAAAAACCTATAGCTTTCCCATAAAGATGTTGCTGAGTCATTACATACATATATATGCATATACATACTAATATATAGTTCCTTCAAGAAACTTTCATATAAAAATGTTGCTGAGCAATTACATACATATTTACATACATAAAAAAAGTTGCTGACCAACTACATTTATATTAATATACATGTACATTTAGTTCTCAATAAACTTTCCCATAAAATAATGTTGCTACCCATATTTATAAACATATATGCAGTTCTTCTGTTGCAGACCAACTACATAAATTCGAATATATATAATTGTAGACCTTCTCAAGAAACTTTCTTATAAAAGAAATATTGCTGACCAACTTCATACATATGTCTATACATATTTATTTGTAGTTCTTCTCATGAAATATTCCTATAAAGAAAATGCTGCACAGCGACTACAAACATATTTTTACATAAATTGTAGCTTTTTGTCAAGTGTGGCCAATTGTATGAAATCAAGTACGTCCAACTGCGACTCTCAACCGTTTGATTTATTATGCAGCAGATTAAGTAAATCGGAAATTGTGCCGACTATGGAAAATATACAACCTGTCTAGATTTGAAACGTGTGCAACAAGAAATCGTATCGAATCGAATTCATAGATTGTTGCTAAAAACGGTTCGTTCTCAGATCAGCGGGTGTTGTTGTTATTGTTGTTGATTTCCAATTCCCAATTCCCTTGACGCAAAATTGAAAATATTTTGACTTGCAAAAGACACATGAGAAGATGAGTAACGAAGAGCAAAAGAACGCAGAAACCAAACAAGCCCGTTTGCCCCGATAAAGGAAGTGTGCGCTACATTTTCACACCTACATGCTAAAAAAATAAAACCAAAAAGAGAACGAACGAAAAAAAGTGAACGGTATTCGGGCAAACGAGGGACGAAAAAGACGACGAAGATGCAACGCAGAAGATTGCAGGCGTTTGTTTGCATTTGTTTTATGCCGATTTCGAAGCTAAATTGGAATCCACTTTCGGGTTTCGGTTTTTAACTCTTTAGGTCTTCAGCCGGCTGTAACGAATACAGTCGAAATAAATATCATGTTTGACTTTTGCCGACAATTCACTTCTTTTTTTCGGGGTTTAGCTACTGCATTACACATTGTGCGTGCATTTTTGGTTGGAATTATTGAGAATTCACAACTTATGTTGCAGCTTGTAATTTGTGCGCCATTTTGTGACATTCTCAAAAATGAATAAAAGAGAGAGAGAGAGAGAGAGAGAGAGAGAGAGAGAGAGGAGTGAGAGAATGGAATGCATTCCAAAGTGATTTATGATCGCTCTTCTACTGAATAGCGAGAATATTGAATAGAGGAGAATAAGAAATGCAGTTGGCAGCCGCCGCCATAAAATGTACGAATGATCTTTTTAAGATCACTCACGCAAACGGAGAAAAGTTTTATGGCATGATGGCAGCTTGCTTAATTGGCACCCATTGGATTGCCCGAATCCCCCCTGCTAACCCCGAGAGAGAGAGAGAGAGAGAGAGGATAACACAGACACTGCCAATCATCGTAACTTCTGCTTACAGCTGCGCCATTGACGTCTTTCGAGGCCCATAAAAGTTTATGGCTGGCCGAAAAGTAACGTACGTTCGAAACTCGAAGTTTTCGAGTCTGGTTCGTCTGGCTTTCGGTATGTCTCTATTAGTGATGACAATAGCCTGACAGCATCCAACGATTATAAATTTTATACCATATCGACATATGTGAATATATTTGACTTTTATGCATTTATTACTGTGAAAAATTTTTAATTCTTACGTTATTCTTTTATGTATTTGACTTTTACATTTCTGTACCCTCTTCTCGCCCTTTGACTTTACCACTTGCATACATAGTTGACTCTTTGGCGATTGAGTCGAGGCGACTCGTTTCTCGAATACCACTACTACTATGTATTAATTGGCAGCCATCAATAAATCGGAAAGTGTGCATCGTAAATCAATCGAAGCGAAAGAGATTTTGTGTCAAGCATAAGAAAAAGTTTAATTCGAACGCGGATAATGCAATTAAAGCGGATTAAAAGCAAAATTACTTTTGATGAGCTGATCTTTGACTTCCGCTCAATTCTCTCTTTTAAACAGTTACGTGTAAGAGCAAGGAGCTTTTCGTCGACTACCAACGAGAGTAAAGAGAGCATGCAAGCAAAGGCGTAGCGAAAAGGAGAAAAAAGGAAACTTGCATTTGGCCTGCTGGCTGAAGACCAATTTAATAAGCAATCAGCTTAACCTCGCACGAAGAGTTAAAAGTCCAAACACTTAATTATTAATAATTGTTTTGACACCTTACCCAAATTAAAAATAGAAAAAAACTGACTCTTGCACAGTGATAGAAAAAACACGGGCACTTTACAATCAACCCGAGTCAGCACTTAGCTGTAAGTGCAACAGAGCAAACAATAGTGACTGCGAGAGCGTCAATGGCGGTTGACGTGAGAAGGCGTAGGCAAATGTAAATAAAATTGACAGCACTGCTTCTTCTTGCTCGTAGGTGGAGCATAACATCTGCTGCTGCTGCTGTGGCCCTTGTTGCTATTATTGTGAACCAAATTAACCCCACAAATGTAATATCATAATTTGATTTTTTTTTGTTTTATTTTTTTTTTTTATTCAAATAGCACATGGATTTTTACATAAATTAATTGCTGCGATAATTTAACTAAACATTAAATTACATGCACGTGTGCTTTAATAATATATATATTTGATATGTGTGCAACAACTCTGTTTTTTTTTGTATATTTGACTTATGTTAACGCTTTATAATATAATTTGTGTGTTGTGTGTTAAATGTGCATACGCCTTTGTGTGTTTGTTTCGTTGTTGCTTTCGTTTATTAACATTAAATTGAATTTATTCTAAAAATATTCTACTAACTAACTAATTGTTATTACAGCATTTAAGTAATAAACGTTCAAGTTGTTGTTGCTTCTGTTGTTGTTGTTCTTGTTGTTATGTTAAATATTTACATGTGTGTGATTGTGTGTAATCAAATTGCACCAAATTATTATTCTTTTTTTGCTTTTCTTACGTATTAACTAAATAATTATGAAATTTTTGTGCTTTCTCCAATATAAATGCCAGAGCGGGACGGCTATACAAATGCAAGTTAAATATTATGTGTAAATGTGAATTGAATTTGTTTTTGTTTTTTTTTTATAGGCTCTTAACTAACAGCTTTTGATTAGTGTTAACTAACATCTCTTAATTAATGTTAACTAACAGCTCTTAATTAACATTTGATAAACTTTAACTAGAACCAAAAAAACAAATTGAATACAAATAAGGCGCTGTGACATTTAATATATATATAAAATACAACATATATTTAGGGGGCAGGCTGTATGTTGTTGTTGGCGAGGGGAAGGGAGGGGGCAGCAGGGAATATACAATCACAAAAATTAACAACGTGCAATATTCAAAAAGGCGCCGCTGCCCCAAAAAAAGAAAAAGAATAAAACAGTCTGACTGTTAAAAGCCAACCCTCAACAAAAGAAAAAAATACAGTTGTACACATATATATATATATATATATATATATATATATATATAGTATATGTAGTAAATATAAGACTTAAGCCAAATCCACCGCTAGATCACTTGAACACGTTGCAAAGCTGACGCCGCTCACCAATTGTTGCTGCTGCTGATGTTGCAACATGTAGTTGTTGCTGCTGCTGCTGCTGCTGCTGTTGTTGCTGCTGCTGTTGTTGGGATTGCTGTGATTGTGATTTGGATACACATTCGCATCAACTCCGACTGCAACTCCTTGGTAATCTCCATGTCACATTGAAAGGGTGCCGACGCCAACAGCCGCTGCCGACATTTGTTGCTGTTGCAACTGATGGGAATGTGCCGCTGCCGCAACCAGCGAATGACTGTGTGCCGTGAGATGTGGATGCAGACGCATGGCAGGCAGATTCATGGCAGCCATCGGATTCATTGGGTGCAACGTGTGTTGCAAATGCAGACCCGGCTCCAATTTCGTCTTCGCATCGAGCAACTGGCTGTACTCCGTCTGATGATGAATGCCGCCAACGCCGCCGCCTCCCATCACATTCGGATCGCTGCCCTTTTTGTTCTGTTTGCGCTCCTTGGCCCGTCGATTCTGGAACCAGATCTTCACTTGGCGCTCCGACAGCGACAACGACTGCGCCAATTCACTCTTGCGCCGTATGGTTATATAACGCGATGTGCAATACTCCTTCTCCAGTTCCAGTCGCTGGAAATCTGTGTACACCACACGATACTTGTCCTTGGTGCGCGTTTTGCCTGAAAAGCAGAAACAACTTTCATTAGTTTGGCCACTTAAAATGATTAATGTCTATAATAACATAACAAAAACTCAAAGTTATTAATTCATACATAAGTAAGTAATTCATACATTAAAAGTTGATTACAACTTTGACATGTCCATGCTTAAAAAATATTTATTATACTTTTTATATCATGCTTAAAGGCAAATTTGTAAATGAAAGGCAGAAAACAGAACCGTTAGAAATAGGAAAAGCGATTAAACTAAATTTCTAACAAATCACACAAAGAACAATTTTAATAATCTCTTTTCCCCACTTTAAATGGGTACAGGGTATGGCTTAACAAAAGATTTTAGACTGTGTTTATATAAAGCAAAAAAAAATAGAGAAAAGTTAACAAACAAAAATAAATAAATACAATTCATTTTTCAAGAAATTCTTGGAAAAACCAACTTTCCCATAAATTGCTCAACTTTTAATGAATACAAATATACCTTATGGCATATTGCACATATTCTTCTCTGTAAATAAAGACTGTTATTTTCTGTAGCTATTTCTGTGAGCTACCACAAACAGATCGTGTGCAGCTCTGTCGTCACCATTGAGGTCCACGTGAATGAGTGACAGAGTCTGCTCTGTTCAGACTGTTGAGTCTGTTGAGTCAGTCAGTCATTCGGTTGGGCAAACAAGTCATCCTTCCAGCTGCCCATCATCTTCATCGTCGTCATGCAACAAGCCGACAATATTTGAATTAAGATAGGCCATAAAATGAGCGTAAACGATCAAAAACTGTGGTTGTCAACCAATGCGGTAAACATCAAAATTTTTAACTCGACTCGCGGCCCAACACAACTTATGGCCTTTGGGGCGCCGCCAAAGACACCTACCACACTAGAGAGGAGTGGCGGAGTGGCGCAGTGGGACCAACTTCAGAGACCTGGCCAAAATGTGGCGCTTGGCGTTTGCTGCGCAATTAGTCAATCAAAATTCAAATAAAAATGACAAACAGCCAAAGACGAGGCATGAAAAAGGCCACGGGATCATGTCATGCCATATAGTTGCCTACGTGATAAACACACGCACACTCGTACACACACACACACACACACACACACACACATTGCAGGAAAAACTCTCGACTAACCCAACAACTCAAATGTAAACATGACATTTTTTTTTTCTACACTGGGATTTTGCTCTAATTTTTTTTTTTCTCTACATTTTATTTTCTATGTAGTACTACGTAAACCACAATTAAAATCGAGCAAACAAGCGAACAAACATACAAATATTTTCACAGATGATAAGTTCAACCAGATAAAAGGGGGGATGCACACACAGACAGAGAGAGAGAGCGAGAGACAGAGATAGATATAGGTGTAGGTGTTAAAGACCTTAAAATGCGCTGCACCTTCAAATGATATACGAGTTGATATTTTAAACTAATTTAAATTATGGAAAATGATGCGATTTAAAAGTTACACAAAAGTTGTTGATTGAAAATATAAACGTAAAAAAACGAATTTAAAATTTCGGAAAATATTGCATTTTATGCCTGAGAAACAAGTTTTGCTGATGATTCAAAATAAAAGGAATTTGCTTGAAAAAAGTGAATGGCCCAAAAGTAAGGGCTAAAAATATAGAAATAGAACCCATTCGCTGGACTACTTATCTTTTTGTCGCTCTCGCGCAATCGTATTTATTTTTTACACTTTTGTTTAGACATGAATTTATAGCATTCGCCTCATCATCTTCGTCTTCATCTTCACCAAGAGCATTTTCTGTTTGCCTAGTCAAATGTGTGGCAATCGTCATATAAAAAACAACAACAAAACACAGAAAGTTAAACAATAGGTTAAAGCCTCATTCGCAGCTAAGTCCACACGATTTTTAATCTAGTTAGACATATCTATCTACAGTTCTACGGTCTGTGGCCCATTTATAAATCTCGCATCTTTAGGCCTGTTTGCAATTTTAGTGGAGTCATTTTGAGCTTTTGGGTTAAACGTGTTTTTGTTTTTGTTTTTTCTTTTGTACTTGGCCAAGTGGCGTGGCTGAATTGGCTAACTGATAAGTGCTATAATGCCGACCGACCAACCGACGACTAATGCTGATAATAACCCAAAACTGTTTGAACAGCCTTAGAGTTGGCAACCTGTTTGGATTTGATTTGAGGAAGTGCACAAATATTTGTCACCGTTAAAAGGCAGAAAACGAACAAGAAAAAAATGCCACAATCATCAAGTTGGATTTAATTGTGTAAATTGAACAAAACCTACTAATATTTATTTATTAAAGTGCACTTTTTCTGCTTTTTATTGTTGTTGTTATTGTTTATATAATGTGAAAATTGTTGAAATATTATTTAGTTACTTTGTGACAACAAAAAATTGTGCATATTCCCCATGAAGTTAAATAAACTTTAGTCTCACTAAAATATTAATAAACACAATGTTGTAAAAAGCAGCGAATTTATTATAATATTTCAAAAATAATTGTTTGTTACCTTTTCAAGCATATATACACTCTGAACTCAAAGTTTAATACAAAATAAAAACATTATTGCCATGTTGAGCATGTATTAATCAAATATTATTATTAAAATTGTAACTGTTATGTTTGGTAAATAAAAATATTGACAAATCATAAAATACTTTCTGCAAGAGTATAAAAGTTATATTTCAATATTCTCATTTAAATATTAATAATAATTACCAAATGCTTGTCAGAGTTTTCTTTTAATTAAAGAAGAATATTTAATAAATCTTTGGAGTTAGTAAAAAATATTCCAAGACTATAAAAATTTCTACTAAAATTGTCTTACATAATTCTTGTTACCCAAAATCTTAATGTGTAAAATCTGTTGCTCGATTTAATCTGGGCATATGCACAAGTTTATCTGTTGGCACAAATTTCTCACACCTGCTATGCGCGCAGTGTAAACACTATAAAAAAAAAACAATAACAAAAAAAAGAAAAAAATAAAAAAGAGTCTAGCACTATTTAGAGCAGCCCAAAGTGGAGCACAATGTTGTTGGGGACTGGCGGAGCTCGGTGGTTGGTGGTTGGTGGTGCTCGGCTGTATCTCTGACCTTCACGGCCATAACCATAATCCAATAAATGGTGTATACCATATATAAAACTATAAAGTTACTAATCCATACTCTGAGTGTTTTATTATCTGCACACACTGACTAAATACGCACACTTTATGTGGACCAAAAGCGCCTATCGCTCTCTCTCTCTCTCTCTCTCCCTCTCTATCTATATCTCCATCTTATTCTCTCAGTCTGGACAAACAGCCTTAGATAGATAGATCTTCACAAGAGTTGCCATTTTTTTGTACCTCTTTTGTTTTCCTCCTTTGATAAGCCACACAGCTCATAATTCAAGAGTCGTAAGCCCCTCCCGTCAAAAGATATGCATAAATAAAAACTAAAGTCATTTTTGCAAACAATACGAAAGAAGCAACCAAAAATGTTGTCTTTAGTAAGCCGAATTCTCAGCACTCTTGCAGCGAAAAGTTTCATTTAAATTTTAATGCAATTTCTGTTAACTGGCCAAATTAATCAACCTTGTGTAAGGGTATATCAAAAAAACCTGAGCTTGGGGTATTAATGTTAGACTTTTAGATAAAGCATGCTAATATCCACATATATAAAAAGATATATATATATACATATATATATATATATATATATATATATATATGTATATATACGTATGTGTGTTTTCTTTGAAATAGATAGACACACACACATTTTGTGGCAGGCAAAGACTTAAAAGTACAAATACATTTTATTCGTAATTAAATAAAATGCTGCGTGTACTGGAGAAAAAGGTGTGACATTTTTTTATGACTTTGTCACTGGCAACTTTTTAAGTGGGGCACTGGGCGGGGAGCAGAGAGTGTGCGGGTGGGTTGGGGGTGGGCTGGTGCATAGTTTGACGTGGGTAGGTTGTACAAATAGTTTATATAGAAAGCATAGAGGCTACACTTGGGTAACTGCTCCAATTAAGTGTGACAATGATTTTGTAATTGAAATGAATTTCAACTTTGTAGCTCCAACTTGTGGCAAGTATATATAAATATATATATATATCTATATCTATCTCCATTATGATGGATTAGTTGACATTGCGTGTATCATCATCGTACAACATTTGCTATCGTTTTCATTGGCGGCATAGTTCAAATGGCTGCACTCCCTAATCCCAGTTGAGGTCTCTATCAACAACAACAACAACAACAGTAACAAACACAAATCAAGCCAAGCAGAAGGAGTTGCATGTTGCAAGTTACAGTTAGTGTTGGGTTCTTGGGGAATTGAAGTTATTGGGGCTTTGCTGTGGCTTTCGTCGATAAGCTTTAATAGCTATTTGCTGTGCATCGACTGTGATACCCAAGAGTCTACAGTTAACAATATATCTATGTATCTATCTATCTATCTTTATATATATCTATGTATGTCTATGTCTGGATATGGATATTGATCGTAGCACTTTCATTCACATTGATTGTCGTTTAATGTTATTACACTGCAATTAAATTTGAAAGCTATTCTAAGGAAAGTTTTGCGAATGTAAAAGTGAATCCTATTTAAAAGGAAGGTGAAGTCTGTGAATTGTTCAGTAATGATACTATATGAGTTGATAATATCGGTTTCTGTAACTGGTTTTTAAGGAAATTTTTGCATTTTGGCTAAGGATTTTAAATTTCAATTGTTAAAGTTCCGGCTTTTCTCCCTTTTCTTTCACTTAAGTGTGACTATCATATAGTTTCCATAGTATAATTATAATTTCTTGTGCAAACTTTCCAATCCACAACTTTGTGAAAACTGAAACGATTTCTAAAAGCAATGTATTTTTATATATAACGGTTAAACTTCCAGTTTAATACTGTATTTCAAATCGGAAACTTGATTTTTGCTCGAATTTCATTTAGAACTTTTAGCAATCCATGAAACCTTTCTAAATCGTGTGATTTATGACTGTACAGCTTTATATATAATTGTCAACCTTTCTCAAACGATTTTCTATTCAATATCTTTATTCTGATTTATTTGCAGAGCTATAAAATTCGACTTTGAACCGCATTGCTAAAACTTGAAAGTAAATAGAAGTAAATAAAACACTTGCTCCTGTTGCACCCCTGACCTTATCAATAATATATCTCAGTGTAATAATTCACAAACTCAAACACAACCGAATGGTTTATGGCTTATGACTGGAGTACCACAAATGTATTCGTGTTTGTATCTTGTATCTGTGTTGCCGACAAAGGAAAACTGTGCAAATACCAAATATCAAATGCCAATAGTTCTCTAGCTATACCTATATTATTATATAATATATATATATGTATATATATATATATATATACTGCAGAGGGCAGGCAGCTAGCAAAATGGGAGCAAACTTAAACCCCATAAATGACTGTCAAGAGTCAATTGAGTGCTTGGATTGTAAATTATGAATACACTGTTCCCTGGGAAACTGAAACTTCTTAATTTAATAATTCTCGGAATTCTCTATGCTAAATGGAACTTTTATTTATTATTTTTAGTGTTTTTTTCAGAGAAGTAAGAAACAAATTTCAAAAACGAAATTAACAATCTTGACTTAATAATCTTTCATGCAAGAATAGAGAATTTTATAATATGCATTTATATTTCCTTAAAAAAAACAATCTCAAAATAAGAATATATTCTTTAATATGAAGATAAAGATGGAAAACTGTAATTAACTTGATTCAATCTTCTTCGATTGTCGAAATGGGCAATCTTAATTCAAGAATGGAAATATTATAAGATGAACAATCTCAAATCAAGAATGTCTCCATTAAGATGCTAATGAAGATGAAAAATCCAACTCGATTGAATTGGAACTGCTTTTAATTCGTTGTGTACTTGAAACAAGAATATATTGTCTATAACAGATTATATGACAATTATCATTATTTTTTTGTGTCTTTGGTAAAATTGGAATTATGTGCAAATTAGCAACACCTCTGGCAGCGAATAGTTCTAATTTTCAAGGGACCGCAGCATAATACAGATGTCTAAATAGATATGTATATATAAATACATATATATATAAGATTGCATATATATATATATATATAAGGAGTGTTGATTTTTCACAACAGCTGTTGACAAAATAGATACCAAAAGTGTCGGACTGGCAGCAAGCAAGATTGCGGCAATTATATGCCCAAATCCCACAGGACAAATCACAGAGTGTGCGAGAGAGAGAGAGAGAGAGAGAGAGGGACACTGATGATTACAGCTATAGTTACCGTTACAGTTACAGTTTAACTGTTGCGGTTAGTTACGGGACAGTTGGTGGTTGCTCGTCTGTCTGTCTGTCTGACTGTCTGTTGGTGGTTGCCCACTCTGACAGCGTGTTAATGTGGCTTGCCGCATGCTGTGCGTTAATTTGTCACATCCTTATCGCTGTGGTTGCCCAACATGATGACAAAAATAGTAGTAGAATACAGAATAAGAAGTCAATGTGTGTGTGAAATCTATTGGGAGACATTTATTACCTGCACAGACTGATGCGCTCCCGCTCTCTCTCTCACTCTCACTCTCTTGCTTGCTGCTATTTAAATTTTGAAATTCGAATTAAAGCTGCCTGCGCGTGTGGGTCAAAAGTTTCGGGCAACCTTGCACCCCCTCTCCCAAACAACTCTCTTTACCTATGTCCTGCCGCTCAGCAGCAATTTCAGTTATTGCACTCCGGGGACATTGCAGCACACAACACTAGCAGCAGCAGCCACAGCCACACTTGACTTTTCAACACTCAACAATTTGTTCTCTTAAAGTTCAGCAAAAATCTGTGCGCTAGTTGGAGAGTGGAAGAGACGGAGAAGAAGAGTGCGCAAAAGGGAGAGGAGAGAGTGTGAGCATCATAAATGTGGCCAAGCGGAGAGAGAACAATAAGAGCAGACACAAAAGCACAACAACAGCTACAACAGCAACAACAACTAGCAGGAAGCTCACCACCCAAGCGACAATATAACAATAACATTTATTTGGCATTTTGCTGCTGTTTTAGATGCTGTTATATCGTAAATATTAGCTCAAATTACATCATAAAATCATTTGATTCGATTTGACGTTTATTTTATTTTTCCTTTTTCCGCATTTCCTATTTTTTTTTTCGGTCTTTCTGTGCGTTTGCCTTTTGCATCCTTGTTGGTAATTTACCACCTTTGCGACTAGCCGGTTTATTTCTAAAAAGGGTGAGGCAAACAGATTTATATTTATATATATATATATGTACGAGTATATTGGGCTCTAACTTGTCGCGCAGGTTGCTTATAAATTACGCTTTGGGTACTGTGTATTATGCAGAGTATTTAGTATTAGCACAAATTTACTTATATTTTGAAACTATAAACTTAAGAAACTTAAAGAAACTAAAAATGCTATATGATATCTGAAAATGAAAACAAAAGGCTCCGACGGCAAAACTATATATTGTCATAATAAAAGTAATTTTTTAGGTGCACTTTTTAATTGTTAGATCACAATTTTCAATTCATTTCATGGAATTCAACTTTCAGACATAATATTTACTTTAGTTAAGTTTATTTTCAACTTGTAAAATGTTGGCAGCAGTTGTAAATGCAATATTTACTTTGGTGAACTCTGTTTTTTCAAGACATGTTAATATTACAATGTTAATGTTTAACATTTAATGTTATTAACATAATATAAATACAAATACACAATATGTCTGTTATTTGGTTAAATATTTATGTAGTATTTATGTTACCAGTAAATTAGATCAGCTGTATAATTTCCATAAAACGTAATTAGAGTTCTACTAATGCGATGCGCTCGGATCAATAAATAACTCTTTCGCACACGCAACACACACACACACACACACGCAGAGTGAGGAGAGAGAGAGTAGAGAGAGAGAGAGACAAATTCAAAATGGCGCACATCAAAGTGGAAACATGCGACATGGAAATACGCTTTATGAGCGTATGCCATGCATATGTAAAAAGTACAACGCCTTTCAAACCAGATATTTCCCGCTTACCAGTCCCCCTCCCCCTCCCCTTACCCATTCCACTCCACCTCTTCATTGCAAGCCGCGCCCTGACACGCAGCATTATAAATGCCAAAGGAAAGGCAAAAATTAAAGAAAAAAATATATTATCAGATCGCGTGCAACGCGGCGGCACAAAACAAATGCCGCTGCTACGTGCCGCAGCCAAATGTGGCACGCAAAAAATGCCAACGCAAGGCGGAGCAAGAGGATGTGAGTAAGAAATGTGGCCAAAGTCATATAAACACACACACACATACACACAGACGTAGACGGAGACATAGATGTGTTGTGGCCAACACGCGATTGGCGAGCCAAACGCTCACCAGTTTAATGTTGCCCCTTAATGAGCGACTGAATGAGTGACTGAGTGAGAGGGAGACAAAGAGTGTGAGGAGTGGCGCCGCATGCTTAGAAAATGGCAGCCACAATTTGACTGTTGCCCGTTCGCCATTAAGGCCATAAATTCAATGCAAGCCAAAAAAAAAAAGAGGAGAAAAAAAATTATTTTCAAATTTACGTTAATTATTTGAAATGGGACTGTGGGGCATGCAATAAACATTTACAAGCGCATATGCAATATATACGATATACGATACGATACACGATACGGTACGATATATGATTCAGTCGCAGTTTATTTATGAGCGGGGCGCATGCAATCCCAACAAAATTAAGACCAAGAAGAGGAAGAAGAGGAAACGGAAACGAAAACAAAGCAGGCAAAAACTAAGAAAGTTAAGATATATATAAGGCATATATATATACATAAATGGATGTCGTACCACCTGCTTCCAGTAACTCAGTAAAGTCCTCTAAATTGGGCGTGCTGCACAGTTCTGCGAATGGTTGGCATTAATTATTAGAGTTAAGATTTTGTTTACAGTTGTTATAATTTAAACAAATTGAAAAGTTTGAGTTATAGATTCTTACAATTTTAACATCTGGAGAAACAGTTTGAGTTGTATATTTCGATAGTTTAAACAAATGGATTTAAGCAATTAGAGTTATAGATTTTTACAAGTTCACCAAATGAATGATAATTTTATTTTTTCATAACTTCAGTTGAAATCATAGTTTCTTTACTACGGAATACATTTTTAAAATGATAAACATACTTTCAGTCAACAACATACGAGTACAGAGGGTCAACTTTATTCCAAATATATACAATTTGTTGCCAGTTTATTAATTCTTAATATATCTCCTAATTGTTGAGTTTCCTTAGGAAACTTTTGAAATCTAACAAGTTTTTCATAGAACAACTAAACGAGCTCTATGCTATAACAATCAGAATTAAGACAGATATGTGGCAAGGTGTGCAAAGATAACCGGGGATAAAACCCAGTAACCTCTAAATTTTATAAGCAGACAAGCAGTAAGAAATAGATATAGATATAAGAAACTAGTTCATGATATAAATATATACTTCACAATTTTAGTGTGCTCAATTTAAGCAATTTTTAATTGGCACTGGGCATAAAAAATAACTGACGCTTCCTCTGCACAATGAGCAATAAAACTCGTAAGCCGAATGCTAAACTTATTTCATATAATTACATTGCAGACCAGCAAAAATATATAAATAAATGCATATATCGAGCTGGCTTTCGATGCTGATAAAAAATGTATATAAATAGTTTCTAGCATTTACAATTTTATTATAATCTATTTAAGTATTTTGCTCAATGGGCATAAAAAATGATTGACGCTTCCTCTGCAAAGTTTTAGTTGCCATATGAGGGGGGTGGGAGCAGGCCGCATAAGTCTTATAAGCCTGGCCAACACATTATTGATAATTTGCGCTTCATAAAAATATTAAACAAAATAGTATGCAATAAATTTTATGTGTGTTTTGTTGTGTTGTGTACACCTCCTCTCCAATGTGTATTATGGTGTGAACTATAAATTTTCTACACGACTTGGTCGGATACTTGGCTCCTGCACTTATCTGAGTAGGTTAAAAGCGTTGGGTCAATGTGTAACAATATTTGAATAATCTTCGAGGCTACTAAATAAACACAAGATGCAGCTGCAGCAAGAGGCAAGAACACTGAATACTGAACACTGTGAAAAATGAAAGTGAATATAAATAAACTGAGATATGAGCAGTTGTTTGACTGCTCAAACATTGGGGGAAGGAGGTCCAATAGTAATAAAATGAGCTTTAAATCACATTAAACAATGAATAATAATCATCATTCGTAATTAAAGTGGCATAAAAATCAGAATATTGCTACCATATACAACATTTATTTGCTCATTGTTATTATGGTTTCTATTTTGTGAATGAAATATTTAATTTAGTTTTTTGTTTTTGTTTTTGTTTTATAATTATTGCTACTTTATTGTATTGTTAAGCGATTAACAGGCATTGCGCCCACAATATATTTGATTTGGATTGTAGTATTATATGGTTCGTGGGCCCGTTTTATATGTCAAAACTGCTGGACTGCAAATCTTGGCCATAAACGCACACACGCACACACACACACACACACACATATTGACAAAAAACGTTTCCCTATTTACCGAATTTCATAGGAAACGTGTCCACCATAAACTTGACACGTTTCTTAAAACAGTGCCCTCAATCACGGCGTCAGTCAGTCAGTCAGTCAATCAATGGAATTATGCCTAGTTGAGATATTATTTTAGTGTCTTTTTTCCTATACACAAAACTTTGATTGACAATCGGATTAAGGTGTCGCTAGCGGGTCTTAACGCTTGCTGCCACCAAAAAAAAAGTTTTGGTTTATGACTAAGGGAAATGATTCGACAGGGACAAATATTTAATTTTAAAATTGATTTCACTTTCGATTGATTTGATAAGAGAGTTTAAACACACTTATGAGCTCATTCTACGAACAGCTTTCTGCTATTTAAATTGTGATTAATTTTTAGATCTCTCTTTGTAATTACTTTGTAAAGATTCTTAATTTATATTCATGATTTAATTTTAGACTATAGAATATAGTTTACAGAAAATGTAATATTAATTCATGGATATTAGATTTTCAATAACCAAACATTATATCATAATAATTATTATTTTTCCCCTTCAATTCGTAAAGCTTTCCAAATCCGCGGCGCCTAAGCGAACAACTGAAATAAATGTGTATCGATATATTTGTATGAGCTCAGTGCTCAACAATATATATAAATGTGTATATATGAAAAGGGCTTTCCGGCTCCTGAGCAGCAACAAATGTCAGTTATTACCAATATAAATGCCCAATACAAATAAACAGGCCACAAACCATATTTAAACAAACTAATCACAAAGTAAATGTGTTGAAAAACCAGAAGAGCGAGAGAGAGCGACAGAGAAAGGGATAGTGTGAAAAGTGTAATTGAGTGCGAGAGAGAGAGAGAGCTGAGTAAGGGCTAATCCTGGCATGTCAATCATGTATAGCATTTGTCAGACCCAATGTCGCTCTAGCTCGATGATGAACTAAACAAGCAACAACTACACTCGGAAAAAAGTTTTTCTTGCTTTTTAAATTTTGAAAGTAGTAGTGAAATTTGTTCTCTCAGCTTTTTGTTCTTTCGATCCCTGTAAAATCGTATTTTAAATTAAAGAGTAAAGTGAATTCATAAACTATGTAAAATGTTTGTATAAAATAAGAATCTTTTTCTATATGTGCACACAAAAAACAACTCTATTTTTTTTCTAAATTTTAGAAAACATCCAACTTGAAATTGAGAACCATCAATTAGAGATTAACAATCTGAATTATTTTGTCAGAGTGTAGAAACAAAGTAGACTTCATTTTGACACATGCTACGCGACGGGGCAGCTAAATGTACTACGACTCTGACTCTGACTCTGACTGCTGACGGTAATGCGCACAACAATAACTCCAACAACAACAGCAACAAAAGAATAGCAACAACAAATTCCAAATATTGATAGCACTGATAGCGATCGACAGGCGACATCGACATAGAGAACGTTGAGCTGACTGCAACAGCGCATACCTTGTGGCCATTTTTAATGGCTTATCATGCAACCAAACAAGGCACGTCTATGTCCCAGGCATATATATATATATATATATATACATATATTAGTAGTATATCTACCTAGTATAGACACGAATATGGTCTGCTTCTCTATTTATATATGTTAGCTATGGGTGACACAAGCCACAGTGTTCCCTAGCTAAGTTAAGCTACCAAGCATTTAGGATCAGAGTAATTTCCAATATGATATACGCCTAGAATAAATAAATCCTTTTTTGCACATTGTCTGGTTAGCTTCCATTTAGAACTCACAAGTTTTAAAATCTTTAACAAAACTTCAATTTGTAGTGAAGCTACTAAGATCAGAAATTAAAAAAAAAAAAACGATAAACTCTATTCAAATTTTTCTATCCTTTCTCCTTACAATCATTTTTTTAAAAATGGAAAATCATAGTTAAGGCAAATTTAAAAGCTATATAAAATTGTCACTAAATTGATGATAATACATATTAAATTTTAGGCAAATTTCAATTAACATTAGAATTTTAGCTGGATATGGAGTTATTTTAGCATAACTTTACTGTAGCATAACTTGCTTCAATTTTTTGTGGGCCAAACATTTGGGGGAAGCCACATCTATGCTATGGCATATATGTCGACAACAGATATGTGTAATATGTGTGCGGGGGATATATGTATATAAATGTTGTGCATATTGACATATTAAATCTCAATGTGTCATGTGGCATTAAGTTTTATGCCCAGTCCGATGAGACACACAAAGACATGTTTAACCCCCACTCAACCTTCGGCACACTTCAGCAGAGCCCCTCTCGCTTAGCTTATCAGTGTCGAGTTTAGGTTTCTTCCTGGTCTACATCTCACAATTTGCAACAGGCGATAATTTGTTCATTTTCAATTTTTTGGTCATAATAATATGATTGCAAAGATTTGGCCATAAATGTCGCTATTTAGTTTTTATTGGAAGTAATACTAATTTTTATTGGTTTATTGGCTATACTATTGTTTTAATCAATACGCCCAAGCGGCGAACCTGTTATCGCACTATGGTTTACAGATAACGCACACGTTTACGCGGTATCAACCAAAAAAAAGAAAAGCTAAAATAAAATTATTAGAGCAACATAGAAACTCGGGTGTTCCATGGCATATAGAACCCGCCTCGCGTCCATTGACAGGCGGGCGGCCCGTTGTTGGTTAATTTCATCCAAAAAGGTGTCCCGTGCGGCGAAGAATGCTAGTGTAGCTAATCTAATCGCGAAAGCCCCGCCAAACAGCTATTGAAACAAAAGTACAACACAACAATAACAGTTCTTCAAAACACTTTATTGCCATACACCAATAGAGAGTTAGTCTCTGCGTTTGTGTGTGTGTGTGTGTGTGTACCGAGTTTCCTTTTGACACGTACACCCCAAAAACACACATAAATATATATATCGCCATTAGATAGAGTCTCCACATGGCGCTAGTTGTGTGCAACAAAAATGGTTGAACAAATTTTTTTATATATTTTATTATTTATACGAATAATAAATAAAATGCATAATCTTAATTTGTCGTCTTGACCCGTTAAAGGATTAAAATGAACAACGGCGATGTGCGCCATAAACGTTAATTGCATACAAACAGATTTTATGGGCTTAATGGATATCGTCGATATCGAACGAACGTACGAACGTCGTCAACTTGAAAAATGTCTGGGCAACAAACTGCGCGTAGGTCATAAATTGTAAGCGCTGCGCACGTGTTTATGCATGACTGTATTTGCTTGTGGGTACTCGCGTCTGCGAGTGTGTGTGTATGTAAGTATGCATTGGTATTTGCATTGCAGTAAATGGTAATGCTGTATTATTGTGCAATGGAAAACACAAAACCAAAGAGTACGAAACAAAACAAAAGTGTGAGAGGCGCAGGCGACAACAGACCAAAAAAAAGCCTTGGGAGCTTTTTACATACAAGGAGAAAACCAGCATTGTTGGAAAAGCGAGAGAGCGGGTGAGATAGAGAATACCCAAATGGAGCAAAAGGAAAAAAACAATGACTCAATTGAATAGCTGACCAATTAGAATATGCATATTTGTGTAAGGTATCAAAAGTGTCGAAACACATTAAAAATTTAATGGATTCGCATCGCTGCATTTCCAGTCAAACTCAAAAACCTAATTCAAACACTTCTCGAGCCGCTAATTGCTGTGAGAGACCGACTTAAGTTCTATTTGCATTTTTCATTAGAAACTGCTGTTGGGGGATGGGGAATTGATCAACCCCATTGATTTTTATATTTATTTTTTATTTTTATAGTTAAATTGATTTACGACACGAAATTAGTCAACAGAGTCGACAAGTTTCTGGCTGCGACTGCTGATTGAGGTGAGCCTGGGGCATAAATCAAGGCGTTCGTTGTGTGTCTGCCGTAAAATGAAGACAAACATTTGATTTTTATGGGCCTAATGGCCCTTCTTTGCAAGCGCTCAATGCAAGCAAATTGCTTATGGTTAGTTATAAAATTATGTTTTTCGATTTTTTTCTTGTCTTTCATGGTATTTTTTTTCTGTGTGAAGCGCGAACAGCACGAGCTTTAGCTTTGCAGGCATACAAAGGCGGACTGTTGTTTTAATTTTTTTTTTGAGGCTGGGTTCGTTGCGGATGCGGGAGAAACCCACAAAAAGAATGACTAAATTCGAACTCGAATTCGATTTGAAACGTGCACAAAATGTTAGATTAAGAACACTAGTGCTGCCCGCATTTGACTAGCAAGCAGCTGAAGTTAACTACCTTTATATGATGCTCTTAATTTTGTATAATGTATTGTAAATGTTCTGCATATCTCAATTGAGAGCTTTTTGTTTTACATATTTTTATAATTTTGATATCAAGTGAAAAAAGCTAAAATGATTTTGATTGAACAAATCAATTCGAATTCTAAGGTCAACTAAGTCTACAAATTAGCTTTAATCTGCTGTTTATTTTCGCACTAAAAGTTTCAGCACTGACTAAATTGTCATATGCTATTTTAGTTTAACATTTACAGCATTAGGTTGAAAACTTACCCGGCTGCGGTTGCGCTGAATATGTTGGCTTCTTCATCCAATCATAATATTGAGTTTTCGGCGGCGATGTTCGATGCGCATGATTATTGTTATTGGCCGTGATGCTGTTGTTGTTGCTGTGCGTAGATGGGCTGTTGTTGTTGTTGTTGCTCAAGTGATGGCTCAAATGATGCGGCGATGAGGCTGAGGTGGGTGCACCCGGACTGGAAATCTCACTGCCCGATACCGTTATCGGTGGCGATGGCAAACCCTCGGCAATATGTTGCTGCTGCTGTTGTTGTTGGTGCTGTTGCTGTTGCTGCTGTTGATGCGCTTGTGCAATGGCAACGGGATCTGAGCTTTCGTTGTGTTGTGTGGAACCCACAACGGGCGCCGAGCTGCTGCTGCCCGAACTGGCTGAGCTGCTCGAACCGCCGCCACTGCCGCCTCCATTTAGATGCGCATGATGCTGATGTTGATGCATCAACTGATGTGCCGTTGTGGGAACACCGTTATTCTGCTGCTGCTGTTGTTGCTGTACAAAATTATCGCTGGCTGCTGCTGCTGCTGCCGCGGCCGCTGCAGCTGAATTGGATGCGGGCGAATGCCAATCGCTGGCCGCTGAATGGAACATGTGCGCATTGTAATACATTGGATGGGCAGCCGCCGCATGATGGGCAGCGGCATGCGACGAATCCACATCGCCGATAAACTGATGATTGGGCGGCGTATGATAATTAGATGGCCAATTCCAGGGTTGCGTCGCCGATGCATAAGCCAAATTGGCGCTATGCTTTTGCGAATACGGCATGTTATAATAATGTGAAACCATATTTCTATATTTTCTCTCTATATGTATGTTCTGTGTGAGGTTAGATCAATTCCAATTCTTTTGTGTTAAGTCTCTTTTTCTATTATTTTGCACTTTTGCGTTTTACGTCTTTTAATGAGTTGTTATTTGTCTATTTTTCACATTACAAGCACATTTTGCAAGCTATTTTTTCTTTGCGCTTTTTTTTCCACACACACACACACACTCACGCACTTTTTGATGTGTGTATCGGTTGATTTATCGTTTATCGTGCAACTCTTTAAGTTTTGTTTAGTATTTTTATAGATCGCGTTCAAAACACGCCTTTTCTTGCTGTAGTTGCGCTTTGTTCAACTGCCGTTGCGCTTGGCTCTGTTGCGACGTTGACCGCAGTCGAATGCGTACTGAAAGCAGCGAACAACGTCGAGCCCTGATAACAAAACAAAAAAAATCGAAAATGTAAGCCACAAATTCAACGAGGCAACAGCGTCGCAGCCGACTATCTAGTCGTCTCGCTCGCACATACACACAGTGCGTACGTTAAGTGCAGCAGCAGCAGCAGAAGAAGTTTTTTTGAACCCTCATTTCCGTTGCTAGTTTGAAATTCAAGATGGCTTATGTTGCAGTCGCTCGCTCGCTCGCTCTTTCATTGCCACGCGCGCTGTCTCGCTTACGCGTACGTCATGGCTGGGCCAGCAGGTAGCTCCGCCCACCATTGGGCTTGGCACAGGTAACAGTTTTTTTCTTGGTCTTTTGTTTTGCTTTGCTTTGGTTTTTAGGCGCATAAGAAAAAGGGGTCTTTTCCTTTATGGCCACACTTCGATTTGCAGTATAAACTAATATTGCCTAATTAAGTAATTTCATGTGCATTATGCAATTAGTGACTGTAAAATCATGTTTGTAGTGGCCATAACTACGGATTTCCATTTATTATTATTATTATTATATGTATATGCCATCTAGCCAGATGTCTAGCACGCCTTTCAGCCTTCTGGCCATATATTTCCCTATCGCCAATCCACGTTTTAATGTTGAGATTTTTTTCGAGTTTTATTTGAGATTTCCTTAAATTACAGCGCTAATTACATCATAAGTGATCACGCTTCAAAAGTTGCCTATAAATTTAACTTCAAATTGTGTAAGAATTGTCTGGTTTTTTAATTGATGCAATTGGCAAAGTGTTTTTTTTTAAATTATAATGTAATTGTTGTGAATATATTGCAAATTATTAAATGTTAATGGAAGTGGGATTTCTTGAGTTGTATTTAGCTTAATTGATATCGTTTTGTAATACAACTTTTATGACAACTATTCAATTATTTGTTCAATCAGTCAATTATTATTTCAGTGACCAGATAAGCAAACAATTTATAATCTCTAGTATAATAAATATAAAAAAGAATAATTGAATAATCAATTTTGTATTTTATATATTATACTTTTTAATATATAATATATAGAAATTTGAAATACTTTACCTAAACTGATTGAGTAATCCCCTGGAAGATTTCGGATTAACTTCCCAGAATTATGTTTTGGTTGGATTAGTTAAAAAGCGCATTCATTGAGCGTCAGCATCATAAAGCTGCACACTGAGTGCAAATAATTAGAAATACATTCAGTTGACACAATGGACAAATGGACAAACAAACTCAGGCAGACAAACCATGGAGAATCGATCAAGGATTAAGGATCAAGGAACAACAGCAGCAGCAGCAGTTGGCCTCGCAGGCAGCACACTTAAATTGCACTTATTAACGGAAACTATGGCGAAACTGCTGTCTAAACAAAAAACCCCTTAATGCCCAAAAACAAAACAAATTGTAAAAACACAAAAACAGTTTTACGATCTGCAGCAGGAGCAGCAGCAACAGCGGCCGATCGCTTACCCTGTCCCTGTTCAAAGGGACAGCAAACAGGGCGTATTGAGTATTGAGTGTAGGTGCCTCCATAAAGTTCGCACTGCCATTAAAGCGGTTGCAGCCCATCTTTTTTTCGCCGGAATTCGCTTCGTGGAAGGATGAACCTTCATCTTCATCTTCATCATCAGCGGCTTCATTTTGTTTTTTGTCACGTAAGAGTGCCGTCAAAATGCGTGCTTACCTGGAAAGTCATTAGGGGCGCAATCTCCTCGTGCCTCGACAAATGCGCTTTATTTTTTTCCCAAACTGTGCCCCGCATAAAAATCAATGCAATCCAAACCAAAAAAAGAAAGAAAAACCCTTCTAATGTACCAGTTATAACTATTATGAGTCACTTCTGTTGCCCATAAATTAGAATATGACCGGACTATTAACAACGACATCAGCAACATAAACAAAAACTTGAAAAATGTTTTAAAATGCAATTATGTTCATAAATCCATAAAGCACAGCGCCACAAATCAGTCATAAAGCAGTCTCAAGACTTCACCGGCAATTAGGCGAGAAGCGAGAACAACATTATATAGAGATATAGTCGCCTACAAGCAATGAAATACTATATATACAGTGGATACTCGCCAAGCAGACTGCCTGGGTTTCGCAGCTGAAATCGTTCCTTTTTTAAAGTATAGATTTTACTATTTTTATATTTCGAGTTTTATTAATTTTTTATGTTATCCAACTGAAGTACTTCAATACTTATAACTCTATATAAACCCTAATATTAAAAGCATATATAAATATTATTGATTGTCATTAAAAAAAATGTGAATGTTGTATTTAACAATCTATCATTTGATTCTTATTTTTGAGATTCTTGAATTTTTAACATGCTTTGATTTTTACCCAAAAGCAAACAGTTTTTCAATAGAATACGATTTATTCAATCATTCGCTTACAGTTAGCATTGAGAATACTTATTAATTATACATTTTTTTATTTCAACTCTTGAAATAAGTGCATTGAAAATAACAATTACATTTGCCACACCTTGCCTTCGATCTGGAGATTCGTCATATTCGGGTGATCACTTTACAAAATATATACCTTTTTTATCTGTATGTGTAGAAGTTTCACCTTTTGCCGTCGACAGACTCGAATCAAGCATCGCGTCGCTTGATTGGATTGTTGAGTTTGGTTTTTTACATTTATATATTTTTTCTGTCGCGCGGCTTGTCGGTTAATTTGAACGTTGAAGAGGTTTTATAACGTTGGCTGCGCAGCAAACGGCCCCCAAATCTACAACTTGCCCCTCCATTGCCGACACTTCGGATTGGGCAAGTGCATTTTGCGTTGTGAACACGCTTTATGAATGCCGCGATAAAATATCTTGTTAATAAAACATTTTATAAAATTTGTTTTGTTTTTTGTTTTTTGTTTGTGTTTTTGCTTTGTGTGCCGCAATACAAAAAAAAAACCCAAAGAAATTAAAATTTCCTTTTTGCACAGTCAAAATGTTGATTAAAATTGTGATGATTCAGTTCAAATGGGTTTTTTTCATTAATAAGTTGAAAATCCACTTCAAAATAATTCCACTTCAATTAAAAGTATATTTTCCAGAAAATGTTCAGTTATTAGGATTAGGGGAATTTTATTCCTAAATTATAGAAAATTACATAATTACAAAGTACGTTTTCCGAAAAGTGATTTGAATTGCTCAATTCGTATACTCATAAAAAGAAACTATATAAATACAAACGATTCATTTGTCAAAAATATATAGTTATAAATTAACAGCATGTTTAATACATAGCAGGAGAAAAACATGTATAAAATAATATGCAGCAGCAAGTAGTTAAAATTAAAATGCGACTTAAAATCGAAGGTAAATACAAAAGGAATTCTATAATGTTAAGATCGTTCGTAATTTTGTTTTTGTGGTGCCTCGAAAACGATGTGCACAACAAATTGACATAGTACAACAATAATAAAAAAAATATTATTCCAAAGGAATCAAAAGAGCCGTAAGAGAACGCAATACAAAAAAGTATTTTGACTAAATTTGTTAATTACAGCAGCAGCAACAAAGTTTCATTAAGTGTCAGTTACAAAATTGTTCAATAAAAAGCGTATCAAAAATATAATTGTGTATGTAAATTGTTAAGTGTTATTCTGGAACTTTGCAGCTGGTAAATTAGTTGGGCTGGTGTCTCAAAAATTAGCTCAACTTGATGATGATAATAGCAACATATACCAAAAATGTTAATCTCCACTATATATATGTATGTATATATGTATATGTATATATATGTCTATTTATATATGTACACTACTGGAGCAAAGATTTGCTCGCATCTCCTACGCTGAGCTGAGCACCTCGTTCAGTATCATCTCTCGCGTCATTAGCTGGCCATTGTTGACCCTCGTCCTCGATCGACTTCGACTTAGTTGAGCCCGCCTCTCTGCGCCTGCGGGTCGCTGCCGGCGTGGTTGTCTATTCCGCTGGCCGAAGGCGGAGCCCGTTTGCAGTGCCTCCATCAGACTGTCCATGACGCCCTCCTGTGTCTGGGCGGCATCCATGTCAACGACGGCTTTCTTGCGCTGCTGTCGCTCCATTTGCTCCCGTTGCGACTGCTCACGCGCCTCCTGCATGCGTCGCTTCTTATCCAGCTCCTCGCGCATGCGCACATTATCATTATGCGCCGCCTGGAAGGCATCCTTGAACGTCTTGATATCGGCAAAGAACTCCTCCATGGTGTATTTGGCCGGATCGAAGGCATAATACTCGCTCAGGTCCTTGAACAACTTTTCCATTTGCACTTGCATCTTGCCTGGAAAAAGATAAGTAATTATTAGTAAAGAACATTCCATAAACGTGCCCCAATCACTTACCCAGCACATCCACCTGCTGGCGACAGTCTGTGGCAAATCTGCCCATCACCTCACAAAACTTGTCATCATCGCACTGCGGCACTTTATTGTTTTGCAGATCCGTTTCCAGATTTTTGACAGACGCATTCATTTGTCGCATCGCCTTCTGTATGGCATCCATGTTGACCCGCGACGCTTTGTTCACATGCGACAAATCGTCGTAGAAGTTGAGCGCATCGGGGAACTTCTTCTCAACCAAATCGGCCAGATAGTGCAGCAGTGTTTGCTTATTGTCCGTGTCCTTGGTGTTGCTCAATTTCGTCAGATAGGATATCTCAAAGCCGAAGGCCGCCTCGTTCTTGGAGCCCGAGTTCATATAGTTGCCCAGCAGCAGTATCAGCTCCAGTATCTTGGAGAATTTCTTGCTGTTGCGTATCTCCTCGCAAGCCGCTGTGCCGGCAACAATATCCGGCTTGATATCCTGCACCATATCCGCATAGTTAAGCTTAAAGTTCAGATTGTGCAGGCGCGGCGATAAGCGTTTGATTTCACCTGCAGAAAGAAAGGAAGAAAGAAAAGTTTACAATAATTGTTCGTGGCTGCCAAAGATGTAAGAGTATATATATATTGGTATATGCTGTGCCATGTTCGTCATGCTGTCTGCCCGTCCTGTGCTTGAAACTTGGAAAACAGACTTGTCTGCGCTGTTAAAGTGTGAAAATTGCGGTGCTACGACCACTGGGAAGACAGGAAATCGATAAAATCGATCATCTCAAATAGATTATGCCACACATCTTCCACATATATATATATATATATATAAGTATCGATAAGTACAAGTATAAAAAAAGTCCGGTTTAGTCGTCAAATGCGATATTTCTAAACGTGTAATTCGATAAAACACATCTTCCACAATTTGTAAGCAAGTCACCAAATTTATAAATTTTATTGCTGGTAACTTACTACAAAGATTAATACAAAACTTTCACACACACACCCAAATTCTCAATTCTCAAGATTCTTAATATAAACCTCTTTCAAAGATGGATGTTGCTAGGCTACAGCCACTCTATTCTGTAGCACCTGTTATCAGCTGGTAATACTTATTGGTATCTAGAGTGGTTGACAGCCAATTTGGAATTCACCATTTGAATTCAGCATTTGCAATCTGCAACTGAGTCACCCACCTATTGTCGCCGCAAATTGCTCGATGGGCGGCAGCGGTTCCCCATTGGCCTTGATCTCCTGCAGACGTTTCAGTTGTTCCGGCGGCGGCAGATATTGTATCAGATTCGTCAGTATATTGGTGGATAGGATGTCGGTATCACAGCGTAGCAGACAGATTTTGATCTGTTCATAGGATAGATGCTTGAGTGAGCCACCAAGCAGAATGGACAGATTCTGTGCCGACTTCGAATCGAGAACGCGCAAATCGACATTCTTTTTGGACAGCGTTGTTGGCTTATCAACCGAATCTTTTTGGTTCTCTTTCTTCACCGGTTTTGAGGAGAATTTAATGGCCAACTCTTGGAGGAAATCATCGGAGGCCAACTTATCCTCCTCACATTTGACCCAGAACGCATTCTCCGACATTTTTGCCGGCACAATTGCTTTCCAATTGGCGCGTTTCATCGGGTTATTGGCCTCCCACTTCTTTTTGGGCTTGAGGCCGTGCGGAAGCACCGGCGCCATCGGCATCATCATCATGGGCGGTGGTGGTGGACCGCCTGGCCGTATCATGCCCGGCATTGGTGGCGGTGGCGGACCTCCACCACGACCGGGCATAGGTGGTGGCGGTGGTGGACCACCGCCCATACCCGGCATTGGTGGCGGTGGCGGCGGTCTTGGGCCGCCCATGCCAGGCATTGGTGGTGGTGGAGGCGGCGGTGGCATTGCACCACCTGGTGGTGGTGGTGGCATCGGCATATTGAGTTTGGGCAATTTGTTGGGTGATGGCGCCGCCACACCGTTCGCCTCCATTAGCTTGACCTTCTCCTCGAGATGGGCCGCTTTCGCCTCGGCCTCCTGCTTGGCGCTCTCGAGTGCCTCGATCTTCTTCTCGTACTCCTCGGAACGTTGCGTCTCTTTGGCCTTCGCTTTCTCCACAATATCGTCGAGCAGCAGCGAGGTGTCTATCTTAAAATCACGATTCTCAAAATTCGGATCACAATAGCCCTTGTGGAAGACAATCTGTGCGATGCACTCCTCAATCAGTTGATAATAAGCAGGCCGAAAATAGAAATCATCTCGTATATACAGCAAATGCTGTAATATTGACAGAAAATAGGGTTCCGATGTGGTGTCCGTCACCAGATTCTTGAGCACATCGAAACAGTCCTGGGCATCGTCCATGTTGAAGGCGACATTATCGAAACGCTGCACAAACTCCTCGAAATCATCTTCGCGTATCTCCATAAAGATCTTGAAATGCTCTTGCAGTGCCTCATTATTGCTCCCATTGACAATCGCCTTGAACTCCTCCATCTTATCGTACAGACCCATTCGCATTATCTCACAGCGCAGATGCAGACGGAAATTCAGATCGGTTGGCGTATTCGTTAGGGTATTGATGAAGATGAGACTGTGACAGGCGAGCTCTCGCTTCGGATCCTGTTTCTCTGGTAGGAACAGTGCATCGACAATGGGTCTAAAGCGTTCCGCAGACTTATACGATCTCGCCGCAATTGCGGTTATTGCTTTAAGCACCTTCTCGTAGCCATTGCGTTCGTAGACAATGCAAAATGAGGCAAGCAGCTTGAGGGCCTCACACATCGCTTGCGGCTTCCGTGGATCGAGGCATTCGGCCAGCTGTAGGACGACAATGTGCTGATCGGGTGTGAGGACCACATTCAATCCCCACGTATTATTCATGATGGCCTTGAGGCAACGGATTGCCTCGCACTCAATCCGATCATAGCTGCGATCCTTTTTCGCACGCGACAACAGTTTGGCAATTTCTCCGATGCCCGCCTCACCGAAATCCTTGATCCACGATATCGTATTGCTGGTGAGTGCCACACGCAAAGATTCCACGCACAGGAATACCTTGTGCTCGCTATGCTCGCCATTCTGCAGGTACTCAATGTAATCGTTGGGCTTCTCGAAACGAGAGTTTGCGTTCCGCTCCAGCGAATTCTTGCCTGTAATGAATGAAATCGAATTTAGTTAACAGACTTTAGTTTTAAATTGGGTGTTGGGTTCTTTAAAACTAAAAAAAATGCTATATTTTGTGAAAGTTTAACAATTTCTATAACACAATTTCATAGAACTTTGAAATCCTAAAAAATTCTAGTTTCCAGGACAATATTTTTCCTGAGGGTGTATACAGTTTTATATATACGAGGTGTGTTTGTGTTTTTTTCAGATATTATTTATTTATTCATGAATATCTATTTTGTCCCCTTCAAAGTAATCCCCATGAGATATTATACACTTGTGCTAACGGTTCTTCCAATCTTCGAAGTTCTTTGATCCATTTTTTTGAATAGGTAAAAATCGAAGACGATCCAAAACACGTGCAAGCAAAGCAGCTGTCAACAATTAAGTGAACATTCAAAATGGCCGAGCTTGTCGGCATAAGTGAGAGACATGAGTACCAACATAACGCTACAAAAAAATCGAAATTCGATTATACGTAACCCGCGAAAATTCAAAATTCGCGATACTTTTTGAACACACCTCTATATATATACACTTATATTTGCTCAAAACTAATAAAAGCGTTTCTAATTTCCACTGAACACTCAAGACTTAAGGCAGATAACTTTTAAAGGGAAACCATATTGAAAGCGGATGGTTTGCTTCGCTCCAGATGAGTTACAGCTCTCAATGCTGGCTACGCTATCTGAAGAGCTTGTGGTGTGGCATTATCAGACCAGACCCGGACCAGAGCCACAGCAGAGGAAGCGATGCTTGATGGTTTACTTTAAGTGTAACCTTGACTTTTATCAAAAATCAGCATCAGCGCAACGCGAAGCCAACAGCAAAAATGACATATATACATACATCTGTCTGAATATATACATATATATATATTTATATATATACATATATATATATATATATAAACATTTATTATACAAAAATAAGCAAGAATAAACATTGAAGTATACTGTAATATTACTAAAATTACGTCAAGTGCTGCTTTCAATGCAGACGCCTTGACGCTACTTTGTTTTGTTGTTGCTGTTGTTGTTACTTTGAGAGAGTACATAAATATTCAAGTGCATAATGCCAGCAGCAAAAATAAAAATACGAAAATGTAAATAAGTAAATATAAAAAAAAACAATTACAATAATAAAACAAATAGCTCGACGGAGGGAGAGAGCGAGAGCGAGAACAGGTGGCAAGGCAAGCACCCGACAGATCATCGCAGTGAAGAGCTTTTCATTTAGTCGGTTTTCCGTTTTTCCTTTTTTTCTCATTTTCTAACACGTAATGCAAATCCAAATTTGTATATAGAAATACATACATATGCAGGTATATACGAGTATATAGTACGTGCACTTCAACGTATCGAAATGACAAAATCAGCTGAAAATAAATGTGGTGCGACGCAGCAGCAGAGACCAGAGAACAATAAAACGAAAGCGATAATAAATGAATAAAAATGATGTTCGAGAGAGAAGACGAGGCGAGCAGAGCCACAGGTTGGAAAACTAAACAAAACAAAAGGGAAAGGAAAATGATCGAAACGAAGTGGTTGTGTTTATACAAAATGTACTAAACGAATTCGTTTACGCATGGAGTATGTTTATATAACTATATAAGAGTTCGTTTCTGCGTTTAAATTTTTTCTATTTTTGAGCTAAAGAGTCAAGTTATTGTGTTAAATATTTGCATAAATTATCGTAAGTTTATCACTGTCTTTATGCCACGTAGATAGCGAATGTGGCATTTGTGCTCCATTGAGCTTATTTCTTATCAGACTGATTAGCTAAACTGCCATTTAAATGCTAACCGACGGTGTCTCGGTTAAGCGACTTAACATTTACATATATATCAATATGTATAAATAAATGCTCATTGCCATATGCAAAAAAAGTAAACTACAATTTGCCTGATTAAAATAGCAACTATTTAATTTGTGATATTTGTTGTTGAACTTTGCATTCGTTAAATGACACACTAAAAATGTGGTGCATTTATATTCCAATGATTATCGCCAGCTGTTAATTAAAGTAGAGCGTGCGCCGCTTCAGTTAATTATAAATACTGTTCTTTTTTGTGTACCCCTCCCACTGCTGCTGCTAGCAGGTGCTGTGGAATAACGGTAAGCGCAGATTTTAATTGCGGTTACGCTTACTTAATTCACCATCATTAATCAGCATGCTTTTGTTTTAGCAAGTTAGGTAATTGAAATGTGTACTGCGAATTGATTATGTTTTAAATAATAAAGTGTGGAATTTGATATAGAATAATGGATGGGCAGCGCGCTACTAATCCACTTTGCAATACAATGCTGGACAGCAAATTAGAGCACGAAATGCTTTCATTTGTTAATCTTAGTTTTAATCCACAGATTCGAACTGCTTATTTTTACAGCCGAACTATTCCAATTCCCCTATTGGATTCCCCTTTTAATTTTAGATAAGGCAATCTATATATCTGTAGTATACAAGCAATGAGATAACGCTTACATTCCATTATGAATCATCAACAGTGCAAATATTGGCGAACAAGCGAATCGCTAAGTTGATAAATAATAGAAATGCTTGCAAAAACAAAAATCACAAAAACAAGAACAAAGCAAATACAGAAATCATTTACCTTTACCCACATACAGTTGCGTCAAAAATAATAGCACCACCTACGCATTTTATAGAAAATGTTAATTTAGTTCATTTTAATTCTATTAAGAGTTTTGCGAATTTAATTTATTAATTTTAATTATTGTTAAATAAGTTGAAAACGCTGAATAAGATTATGTTTTTTTTCGTTAAAGTTCACATTTCTTGTGATGAGTGGTGCTATTACTTTTTTCCCAACTGTACTTAGAAGTGAGTGCAAATATCAAGCTTATCTTTTGCTCTATTTTCTGTTCTCTCTTTGCCACGTACCTCGCATGTGCATGAATACCATTTTCTGCCGCTCCTCGATGGGTTTGCTGAGCAACGGTTCTCGCTTGTCCTTCGGTATGTTCATATCCTCGAGTATCTCTTGAAATCTGGCATTCAATTGCGTCTCGCTCATCTCCAGAACTTGCCGTTCCAGATCATCGACACCGATGCAGGCGCCATCGTTGTCCGTGGAAACGGGTCGACCGCCGGCTCCGTGTGGCAGCGAGTTGCTGTTGTAGTTGCCACTACCCTTCGGTTTCGCGGGGCGACCGAACCAGCTCTCCAGCAGACCTCCGCCCACCGATTTCGATTTCTCATGCCGCGACATGCTAGCAGA
Organism: Drosophila basisetae; assembly: GCA_035041595.1. Taxonomy (NCBI): domain Eukaryota; kingdom Metazoa; phylum Arthropoda; class Insecta; order Diptera; family Drosophilidae; genus Drosophila; species Drosophila basisetae. Next base: position 6,598,617 of record JAWNLB010000123.1, on the reverse strand, counting down.
AAAAAAAAATTTTTGTCAGCTTTGAAATAATAATCAAAAATCAATTATAATTAAATCGAACCCAAATTTCTTGAGACGCATTTTGTCGCTGGCGATGACAGTGCGCTAACTTATTCGTGTGTGCTTTTTTGTCTTGTTTTGTTTCTGTGTAATTTTAGACATGCGCAGCTCTTGCTCGATTGCACAGCTGTTCATTGTTTACACAGCACAGAGCAATGCAATCTCTTTGAACTGCACACATCCAGCTCCAACGAGCCACTAACAAGAAAGCAAGCATCCCATTACCTACCACCACCTCCCCCACTCTAAATATCAGCTGCATCTTGATTAGCAATGCTTCTTGTTAAATTACCATTCCAAAGGATCGAGGGCAACATAGCTTTAGAGATGAGCGAGTGATGAAGAACAATTAAAGCTGCACGAGTGAATCACGAAAACAGTTTTATTTTGCTGATTATAGTATTTATAGTCTTTTTACTTATAATTTGATTGTTGTAATATAAAAACTGCAAAAGAAACCTGGCTTAAGCAATTGTTTACTTATTCTGATATTAAAGTATTCATTCAATTTTGCTTATCGAGCGATGTTTTGTGTCATCTCTAGCTGTTACCAATTAACATGTAAATAATAATGCGAAGAGCTGCTGTACTGTGTAGGTGAGGTGAGTTGAGGTTGGGGGGAAATGGGCACGTGGTGTGAATGAAAAGTGCTTATTATTAACGCAAAAACAAACTTTCATATTAATAGCAAAACTAAACACAAATCAGATAAATACATAAATAATAATAAAAAGATTTAAAAAAATATGTGACGCGATAATAACCAAAATAGGAAATAACACAATTTGCAAAGAGACCAGTATAGAGAGTGAGAGAGCAAGCAAGCGGGGTCAACCGTTAACTTAAATGTGCGTGTGTGTGTGTGTGTGCTTGTGATTCATTTGGCGGCATTCAAAATGCAATTTCGTCCGTTGAGATTTTGAATTTTATTTGTTGTTCTATCGAATCGAGAATACTTGGCAGATAAAACTGATGAATCATTAGATAGGCGGCAGACTGGTTTTTGCGCTGATGTTGTCATCGACAGCAAAACTGTGAATGATCTTAAGCAAATGAGGCATGCCTCTTGCAAAATAGTCTCAACAGCTCGACAGCAACTTATGCATGGACAGACAACAAAAACAACGTTTCTTTTCATGTTGAGTAGGAAATGCTTTCAACAAAGATTTCTTTAGCTCAAGAATTTACCGTTGCTTCTGTTGCTGCAATCACTGCATCATTGGCTGAATAGGCCAATGCAACAGCAACAACAATTTGCTTTTTGTTTACTTGGAGGCAAATGCACTTTGCAGCCCGAGCAGCCCGCCTGGCGTGTGAGAATAACTAATGAACAGCAACAATGCCAAATTGTAAACAATCTCTAAATGTGAATACCTCCACATAAGGCTTTCAAATTCGTTTTCAAATGCAAGAAACTCAGTTTGTGATGGGCGCGTGACACGACTTGAAGTTCGAAATTATCAATTAGACATGCTTACATTTCTTGGTATTTTTTCTTAATAATTTGTTAACGCTTCTGCTCTAATTAATTAATTTATCTAATCAAATTGCGATGGGCTCGAGCGACGACTTTCTTGCTTTTCTTTAATATGTACTATTTTTTACGATGCATACGATGTCCCTGCAGCAAAGTCAATTGGAATATTTCAAATTAGTTTAGCTTATATTGCTCAAAAGTTGTTTTACTTCTATTAATTTGCATACTTGATGTGTGTTCGTGACACGAAATGAGCGCCAACCTTAGTTTGCAACACTACAAATTCCAAGACGCGACGATATTGACAAAAACAATAACAACACACAACTGAGAACGGAGAGAGGTCGACGACGACAACTCAAAGCAAGAAATTCGAAATTCGGATTCATAAAATGTGCTCACCTTCGTTTTGCTTGTTTTTTTTTTCTCTATATGTGTCGCTGTGCTTACTTTTGATTTTTTCGGTGGTTTACGTCATAAGACAAAAAAATAATGGCTTGGTTGGCACAGGCAGCGACACATACACAAACAAACAAAACACACACGCATACATACATGTACAATCAAAAAAGAGCTGTCAAACACCCCCCGCTGTTCCCCTTCGATCGTTTCGTTTGTATTGTCGCAGTCGCTGTTGCTTTTGCTATCGTTGTAGTTGTTGTGTTTCTTGGGTGCGCTGCTCTGCTCTGCTGCTGCTGGCCGAATTTTTATTTGTTTTATATGCCGCGACGATGGCCTAAACCGAGCTGCGCAGCGCACTTTAAAACAGACATAGACGTACACGCACACAGACGCACACGCACAACAGAAGCACAGACACTTTGCGTGGTAATTACAAGGCAAATTTTTCCACTTTTTATTTTTGTTGTACACCAACAATAAAAATAGTCACTACAGCTATGTGAATTTTGCTTACTTCTTAATTTTGGTTTAACGTTGTTCTCTTCGCTGTTGTTTTTGCTATTGTTGTTGTTGCTGGTGTTGTTTGTGGTGGCACCACTTGTTGCTGGTGCATTAAATGACACATGAAATGATTCAATTTGTTTTTTCAACTACGTGCGTTCGCTTATCAACAAAACACTTCGCTTACAAATTAACACGTAATTATTGTGCTTCAAATTTTTGCCGTTTGGCACAAGTTATACCAAAATAATATAAAATTATCCAAGCGTTCCGCTGAGCGTTCAGTTTGGCATTTGCTCAACCGTTCATGTTCATTTCATTCAGTTCCAGTTTCAGTTCAAATGTTATCGCGCCATTATTTGTTAGTGTTGTGTTATCGATATGTATAAGCTCAGCGATCACTACGATATATTTGATATGAATCTCTCTTTAGTTTTTCAACACTGGTTCTTCTGTTGGTGTTTAAATGGCAAAGAAATAGATTTGGAATACCTGTCAGCAATTACACAAAAATTCAAGAATAAGTTCAAATTCAAGTCCAAACTGAATAATTTATAATACTAATATCGATATTGTAGTATTAAGGAACACACATTTTCGGAAATTCGGATTACGAAACTCCAAGAAATTAATCGATAAGTCCTAGTTTGAAAGCAAAATTTATATTTATATCTTAAATGTAAGAGTTTTATAGAAAGCCACAGGTAAACGCAAATACAAGAAAATATATACAAACACCATTTGTATTCTTAAAAGAGCTATCTTTTTTATATTTTTCGAAAAAAAAACAGATTATTTGATGACCACAATAAGACCATAGTTTTCTTTGAGACTGTTTCGTTTGTTTCGGACGCATTATGCGTTTACAGACATGTGTATGTTGTGTTTGAGTGAGTGTGTATTTAACATACTTATAACCAGAGTTATGCTAATTATCAGATAATTAATGGCATTTATAATGCTAAAATTAGACTACAAAAACATAATTAGAAACATATGAGTACGATTTTAGTACATTGTAATAGTAGTGGATGTGTGTGTGTGTGACTCTTGAGTAGTTAGACATATAAGATACAGATCCTAATGCTTATCAACTAAATTTCTATTTATATTTCTAGCTGCCCATTAGCTGCCTGTTGTTTGTTTTAATATTTCGCTAAAAGTCCCGAACAACATCGAGATTAAATTAAATTCACAACTTAAACCTAAAATACTATTTACATTTAGTGGTCTGATCCAGCAGCTTTTTCCATAGATCAAACTGTTCGTTCGATTTGATCATGTGCACACTGATCGCATTTCGTATATTGCAGGGATTGAACGAGATGCGTCGATTTACAAACTCATTCACATGCAGCCGCTCAATGCCCAGGCTCTGGGCCACAATGCCCGTGGCGAAGACATCCTCCAGCTTCAGATAGACCGTCGTCAACGAACGTACATACAGATCATGGACAATGGAGCCGGTCATGACGTAGGCGGGTCCCGTTGTAAACGATGGAAACACTGCAGCCGGGAACTGATCCGTTGCAACATAATATTTCGATTTCTTATTGCGTACGGGTTTCCATTTTTTGGCCAATCGTCCGTAGATGGCTCGCTTCTCCTTGCGTTTATCCAGAAATTTTAGCAATTTCGGCACATTGATGAACATATCGTCGTCCGTCTTCAGTATATACTGGGCACGCGGACAATGCTGATCAATCCATTCCAGCGATGAGATCGTCTTTAGAGTTAGATTATTATACGAATCAATAAAGTTGCCCCTTATCAGATCGCCATACATGAAGTTCTCCTGCGAAAGTGCCTCGTTCACCGTCTCATTGGTGCCGCGACCCAAAACAAAGGCAATGCTAATATCCCGACGCGTCCCATAATGTCCCCAGGTCTGACGGATCGACATTCGGGCATCAGCATGGGTCTGCGCCGATGTGATCAATATTAGCAGTCTTGTGCTCAAACCATTCGCCGGGCAAATCCGCTCGATGCTGATCTCATCGTTGAGATGACCGCTCTCGTAGATTTGTTCCGCTGCAATGCCCTTGGATGGATCCAAACTCGTCGCTTTGTTTGTGCTCTTGGCCTTTGGCACTTTCGCAGCTGGCGACGATTGTGGTTTCTCATTTTCTTCGGGCGGCATTTTCACTGGCATCACAGCATAGGACCCAGCTCCATTGTTATTTTTATTGCTATTATTATCCAGCAAAATAATTGGCACGTCCTCCATCAAACCGGGCTGATTGGTTTTATCTGCAAACAAACAAACAGTATAAAAAAGAAATGGATGAGTAACGTTTGTATCTGGGGAAATTCGATATATGTTAATGTAGTAACTATCTATGGGGGAACGACGTCATGTCTTTGTGTCGACTGTCCCCAAGTTGCCGTTGCCGTTGCGTAATATTTTATGTGCAACCTAATAGCGTGCATCAAGCGCTTTGCAAACAAAACAGAACTCTTCCTTTGTCTACCAACAGGCCAAGCCAGACCAGACCGGAGCAGACCCCGTTATAGGTAAGGCGACACTTTGGACTAGTTGGCAATTAGTAAACAAACAAATGTGGAGGGAGTTGGGAGTGGGTGACCTGATGCCTGACGACGGCATTTAATCTAATGACCAACCGACTGTATAAAGTGTATTTATAGGGTATTTCAACTTATGTTTGCAAGACACGACGACGACAACGATAAATGTCTAACGAAACATGCCACGCCCATAGATAGGAGGAAACCAACCCGTGTGTTGTTCGTTAGGCAACAAGACACCAGTCGCAGCTCCTCCTCCGACTGTTGCGCCTACTCCTCCTCCCGCTGCTACTGCAGCTGGGTTGCTGCTGTTTGATGTCATGTTCTTCAGTATCTTATCGGCATTCTCGATGAACTTTTGCAAATTTGAAGTGGGTATCATCAGAGTATCGGCATCCGATGGCATCTGTTGCTGCTGCTGCTGTTGTTGTTGTTGTTGACTTACGGCAGCAACTGCTGCTTGTCTAACAGTCAGCAGCGATTCGCTATTGTTGTTGCTATTGATGTTGCCTATAGATGATAATATTTTATAAGATCCACCAAATAGCAACTTTGGCTCAAACTCACCTGAAATTCCATCAATATTCTGCACATATTGCTGCTCCTCAGGATCATCGGCCAGAAGATTGGGCGACTGGTCGCTGCCAGCTGCCATGGGACTGGCGCCAGCAGCGCCCCCATCACGCAACGCATCCTCATCGATGGTGGGCAAACGATGTGTCTGCTTCTTGTTGTTGTGCAGCGGCTCCAATTGCTTGACTCGATTATTACTATTGCTGCTGCTGCTGCTGCTGGGCTGCAAGAGCTCCTCGCCCGGTGACAGACCAAATTCACCTGTATTATTTAGGGCAACCATAGCAGGCAGCTGCTCCGACTGCTGCTGCTGGTGTCCCGTTAGCTGTTGTGGCGTTGGCGCCGCCAGTGCCGCCGACAGCGAATGCATATGCGTTGGAGTCAACGTTGCCGTTGTCGAGTACGACGCATATATGAAAATTGTGAGTAAGACGACAATCAAAACTAAAAAGAAGCGCAGAATGCGCGTATTATGTAAACTGCCAACAGCCACCATTATTATTTTTGTGGTAGTCCAGGTTCACAAGTCCACAATCTTTGATCCTTCAGTATTCGTATTTAGTACTAGTTTTAGATATAGTTTTTAGGTATATACCAGTTAGAAAGCACTTGACATGCCTGGCACGGCGTACGTGGAGCGACTACAACAATGGATAAAGAAAAATACGTGTTCGACATTAGACAATTAGGTATATGAATGTATTTTCGTTTAGTTTTGCTTATTCACAAAAAGTGAACTTAATGTTTTTTTTATTTCTGGAAGTAACTGAAATAGCGGAGAGTGTTCAACGTGCTTGCCTACAAAAGTTGTAAAGCAAACAAATGCACCATGCAAATGTACTTAAAAAGAATTATCTTATCTTGAGTGTAGAAAAGTGAATGTGAATGTTAAGTTAATTACATTCTACACTGCCTTTTTATCTAATTGTCAATAAACGTGCGAGACTGATTCTATACTTATATTATACAAATATTATATTGTTCTCTATCAAAAGAGATATGTATGTAATACAAAATTTGATCATAGAACCTTTTTCTATATAATCTTGAAAGTTCTTTGAGTTTATTACTTTTTGGTTGCTATAATAATAGAACATTTATAGAATGTGCTTAATGAAAATATATTGTTAGCTGATGATACCTATGAAGACATCTTTTCCAGTTTATCAATAATATTTAAAGCTTTTCCCATTCTTTTTTATGACATGCTCACACTCAATTTAGAGCTAAAGACTTTATGGAATATAAAATGAATAAGTAGATAATTTGAACTCATGTGGAGTAAATGAGAGTAAATAACCTTCAGGTCTTTATTTTTCAAACCGAAAATTTTACTTTCAAATATTAAAATTAATCTAGTGCAAAAATAATGATCAAAAAGGCATGGCTTCAGTTTTGGTACTGAACAAATTGTTTTTGATTTATATACGAGGTGTGTTCAAAAAGTATCGCGAATTTTGAATTTTCGCGGGTTACGTATAATCGAATTTCGATTTTTTTGTAGCGTTATGTTGGTACTCATGTCTCTCACTTATGCCGACAAGCTCGGCCATTTTGAATGTTCACTTAATTGTTGACAGCTGCTTTGCTTGCACGTGTTTTGGATCGTCTTCGATTTTTACCTATTCAAAAAAATGGATCAAAGAACTTCGAAGATTGGAAAAACCGTTGGCACAAGTGTATAATATCTCATGGGGATTACTTTGAAGGGGACAAAATAGATATTCATGAATAAATAAATAATATCTGAAAAAACACAAAATTCGCGATACTTTTTGAACACACCTCGTATATGTATATATTAAGATATACAAATATTTGAGCTGCTACATACATTTTTGTATATTTTATAAGTGGAACTCTGAGTAATGGATTGAGATAGTGTTCCACTCGGAACATAAAGATAACAATTATTGTGGGTCTGCGTATGGATATGCGTATGTTGATTTCTAACTGAAACACTTTTCTCTCGCTCGTTGAAACAAGTTGTAATTTAGTTGTCAAGAGGAAATAAACTTTTGGTTATCGTCAAATGTCTTTTCGCTTTTGCTTACATATATAATAAATAACGCAATGTAATTGTGGTTTATTGCACAATTAAAGCTATACCTGACAGTACTTAAGAAAAATTATTACCTTAATGAGTATGAGAAGCAAACTATTGAAATACAAATTAGTAGACAAACCATAAGCCAAATTGATTTGAAAACTTATATATTTCAGTGCCAACTCGCACTGAATTTCACGTATCCAATATTGAATGGAGTATTTATCTAATAATGCCTACTTGAATATCTCTGTATATCGAAGTCAAATTGCGGACAATTAAATTTCACCATACATTTACAAAAATCAACCGAGTTTTGACAATGTTCTAGCTGTGAAAAATTTAAGCCCGTCGCCTTATTTGGTTCATTTTTCAATAAATCTCTAAGGCCTTGGAAGATTTTCGTATGTAATGTACTCATATGTAATGATAGACAATGTCGCATGCTTAAGCACCAATAAATATTGAACTAGTAGTAGACCTTGCTCCGTCTGAAATGAATGCCAGCACAAAAATTATATTGTAACATATTCCGTGTAAAAAATACAAATCACAAACGAGTCATGCGAATTAGAATTATTTCAATTAACGAAAGATGACTGTATGTATGTATGTATGTTTGTATGTAAGTCTGTATGTATGTTGATATTTAGCTGACGCATGGCGAGCAAATGTTTTGGGGCATAAGAGAGCAGACACGTTGAAGTTGATGTTCTTGACTGTGTTTTGCTGACTGTTCGTTCTTTTGACGATTTCTGCTCGTTTGGACCATGCTAATGAGCTGGACAAATGTCAAGAGAGGTATGTATATTCGTCGAATACATTAAACCGCACACACACATACATCCCCAGCATCCAGAATTGTTCTTTGACTGTTTGTTTGCCTACTTTATATGCGTCGAGCATAGAGCTTTAACTTTAAATACAAATTCTTGACCCGATTCGCCGGATGGACGTGCGGATGAGAGTTTCATAAAGTATATATATATATATATATATATGTATGTATGTATGTATGTATATATGTAGAAGATGAAACCCGCCTCCGCAAAAGCACTTGGCTTATTGGTTGTATCCACTTGACGTGCCTTGGCCCAGATACTCAAAGTTAGAACCCGTTAACACCTCAAGTTCCAATCAGTCATCTACTGCCTTTAATCAAACGGCAGCTTTTCAATACTTATCGAAGTAAAAGTCTACGTTTCTAGGAGCTAAGTCAAACGTTTTTGGTTTTATCGCTGACGTAGATTTTACGTTTGTTATTAAAATGCTAATACTTGTTGACATTTCATTTAGCTGACCCCCATTAAATAAGAAACCTGTCAACCCACAACACAATCAGATATGGCGAAACATGTAAAAGGGCTCTAGTCGAGAGAGTTCGACTGGTAGTTACCCCGAAGCCAGCTATAAAACAAATTAAATCGATTGAAACACAGGTAATTTTTTTTTTATTATCCAAGGCTGGTTGTTTCTTATCATATCTTGATGAAATTTGTGCAGTTAATCAATCAGGCTGTGCCATAAAAATGGTCTCTATTGTTACTATCGGAAATCAATTCTCACGAAATTTGAGCAGTTGTCGATTAGTGATATATCTGCGCAAGTTATACAAGAATTTGTATCAAATTTAAAGTATCTAGCCTCTTAAAGTATCTAAGATAGAAAGGACTACTCGTAAATAAATAATATCTGAAAAAACACAAAATTCGCGATACTTTTTGAACACACTCGTATATCAATTCGGCTGTTGATGCTGATCCAGAATCGGCATAATTCCTACCGCCTGCAACATACTTGGCATAACGGCATTTAATCCTTTCAACCAAATTTCCAGGGCATACAAATCAATCAAATGTCGTTAATAAAGATTGGAATGCGTAATTACCGAAAACTTTCCAGCAATTTTTCAAAATTAAGAAATCAGTTCGTGTCATAGCCAGATTGGATGTAAATAACCGATTCGTCCATTAGCTAGCAACTACATCTAATCTATAGCCAGTTCCAAGAAAAGACTACTGTTACGTGACAGTAAAATCTATTTCCATTGTTACACATTTTAATGGATGCCTTTTAATCTAATAAATGACTAGCTAAAAGTGTATCACTTTCTTAGTTTCAAGAAATTTAGGTAATTGCTAATTAATCTCGGTCGTGATAAGATTAGCACTAAAAAGAGTAGTTTGACTTGTAAACCAAAATCTAACAACTCAGACTTCGTTGACATTGTTTATTGTATTTTGTTGGACGCACTCTGCAATTTGATAGCTTATCGCAGCTCTCACAAAATGGTTTATATACATATATATATTTTTTTTTTTTGATATATTTGCACTGAAACGCAAATCTTTAAGCACACAAGTGAAAGATGAAGAAGAAGAAATAAAACTAATAATAAACTTTGTATTGGAGCCCGCAGCGTGACGCGATTTTGCTTTTGTTAAAAGCGAGAGTGATATATGTATAATATAAATATTTATATGTTTATATATATATATATTTACATATGATACATGCGACACGAGTAGATTAAGTTCCTGTTGGTTCAAATGAGGCGTTTCTATGCAGTCAGTGAAAGAGTGTGTGAGTCATGTGTGCTGATAAGAATCGCTTGGAAGCACTCCGAGTGAGTACCTGCTGCAATGTTTACAAACATGCTAATCAATAGCATGTTTCCGCCCCACACTCAACGCCCGCAACACGAGGCAATATCATCATCATTTGCAACGCGATGCGCTAATTTGTTTATCTTATCTGGCTACACCAAGAGAAATTTTAATATTATATTATATTATAATAATGTGAAAAAATATATAAAGAATTGTGTGCAATATTATAAGTACTTGACTTTAGTCTTATGCAAAAATATTCAAAAGTCTATCAATATATATCTGAAGCGAAGCATATAGATATTATATTGTATATGAGATTACGAAAAATCTAGAAAATAATGTGCAGCATTATTTATATAAACTTGATTTTAATTATATAGAACATATTCTAGTCTATCAAGAGAATTTATGCTTTAAAGCATATAAAAATTACAATGTGATTACAAAAAAATTAAATCTAGTAAATTATGTGCAAAATTATATTTAAAAAAACTTGACTTTAATTATATACAAAATAAAGTCTATCAATATATTGCTCAAAAGAATTTATGATTTGAAGCATGTTAATACTCGTACACGTGAGTCGCAATCAATTTTGTCGTAGAAGCGCTTATTAAGCAATGAATATATACGAATATATATTAAGCAATGAATATATATATATATATATATATGATATATGATATCTGTATGTATGTATGGATAACAGCTGTTATCGAGTAGTAGGAGTAGTAGGTGAAGCTGGAAGCTGAATCTCTAACAGAGTTACGAGTTGCGCGTTACGAGTTAGTTTGCAGAGCGAGTTTGGCTCCGCAGAAGAAAGAAACTATGGAAACTATGGGGACCCTGATAAGTACATTGAACCGAACTGGTGGCAGATAATCGTCGCAAAAGAAACAAAACGGGTTTGCAGTGCAAA